>JAQPPZ010016818.1:2565827-3848741 GCA_028583015.1 Wollemia nobilis | reverse complement strand
GTTTCTACTCCATAAGAGGGTCCTCACTGGTGATCAATTGATGAAAAGAGGTTTTTGTGGTCCATACAAATGTGAAATGTGTTATGGGGAAGAAGAGACTATGAATCACATGTTCCTTTTCTATCCCATAGATATTAGACTATGTAAGATGTTGGCTACCTTCCTTGGTCTCAGATTCTATAGTTTCATCTCCTTTAAGCAAATATGATATACTTGGCCCTAGACAGATGGTATGGATAGATTCATGAAGGAGATGGTATAAGTTGGTATGACACTTCTATTGTGGAATTTGTGGAAAGAAAGGAATAGTAGGATCTTCAAACACTCTCATCAAGATACTCATTACATATGGTAGAGGACCCTAGCTAATCTTAGAGAAATAATATAGTATGTAATGAGACCTCCTCCAAACCCAAACCTAGGTTGGGGCCATTTTTGTGTAAGATGAGAATTACCCCAAATGATTGTAGGAATAAAAATACCTAGGAAAATAAATGTCAAGTTCAAAGCGATGGTTATTCTCAAGCTCCTCCAAATAGTACTAGGAAAATTAATACAGATGAGGTGCGAGAGGAAATCCAAAGAGAGCTAGCATAGGGGGTATAGGGAGACTTTCAGATGGTCACCCTATCTTCATCTTTGTAGAGACTTTGGGTATCCTCTTGACAAATTGGGTGAGGCATATGGTATTCTTCAAGGTCTAAGAGATAGCCAAAGTTGGGTGGAATGTGATACGAGTGGAATTACATTCACAAATGATTATCAACCGATTAAAGGATCCCACTAGAACTAAATCCTTGAATTGGAGATTACAAATATTGCTAGAGAAGATATGTAGCTTGCAAACTAGATTTACAACAATTGAATATATCTATTCTCCGCATGAGCAAACCAAGATTGTGTATGCAATGGCAAATTAGGCATTGGACCAAGGAAACCTAACCTACTATGGAAACCCACCTAGATGGTGGGTGTAGCAAATTAGAGAAGATATTTTCTCTATTTTATGTCTTGATGTTGGTAACAATGACAAGTGTATTGATATGACCATGTGAAGATAGTTGTTTGAAACAAGGGTAACGTTAAGACAATTTTTTTCTAAAAAACATGTCATCTTTTAAGAATCATATATTCATAAAGGGTTGTTTGATTCATATGATTCTTCGACCTATTTGTGTGAAATTTGTTTGATTCATATGATTCTTCGACCTATTTGTGTGAAATTTTAAGAGCTTTAAAATGAGTGTTCATATGAAGGAATCCAAGCAATATTAAGGGAGATACAACCCTATGAAGTCAGCCATCTAGAACAAGGGTAGTGACTATTTTTCAAGTCGTAAAAAATGAAATTGCAAATATTTGTTAGCTAAGGTTTGAATGATGAGAGGAGCAATGGAGGGCGAGGGAATCAGTGAGACAAGACATTATATTTGGGCATAAAAATGTTTAGCTAATTTGCCTTTTCCCCTTCTTTATCTTAAATTGTTTGCATGCAATTTATTATAGTTTTTTATTGAATATTATAATTGCTATAGGATTTTATGGTAAATTTTAGTAGATTTTAAGCTATAGTTTCTTTCTTATTGACGAATTTATAGCTAAATTCTTAGAATCGTCTCTAGTATTATAGGTTAGTGAGGGCCTCGCAAAGAGGCAATCCTCATTGCTTAAAGAGACGATAATTTTTGGTAAATTTAATGGGTCTTGTCCAAGGGCTTTGGCCTTGAGAAAATGGATGGAAGTCTCTAGTAGTCTATATTTTTTTCCAAATATTTCTTCCTAGAATTTGTTTCCAATGAAGAAAGAGATAGAATCCTAAAAGGGGATTCTTGATTTATGGGAAGAGCATGATTCTTCCTTACTTGTTGGTATGAAGGCTATACACCTTAAAATGTAAATATATCCTTAGTACCAATGTAGATTAGGATGTATGGGTTGAAAAGGTTGGGTTGTAGGCTCTGCTAGGGTTTGATGAGGAAAGCTGCTTTGCTGGAATTTTTTTGAGACCTATCTGGTGGGCTCTGCGGGGATGGCAGCAGTTTCTGGAGGAGGTATGAACAACTGGAGGAATGTAGTGATGGCATCGGGTCCGTCACAGAGCGTGCATGCTAGGGCTGGTATTTCTTTTAAAAATGATTGGAAGGAACAGGGATTTCCCATTGCATGCCGGGAATCGCTTGTTAAAGAACAATGGATGTTTGGAACGATGTGAAGCCGGGCCGGTTCTAGTGGTTCAACCGGACTCGGTGGCGAGAAGATGTGGAGTATTTAACCAAACATGCGCTTATTGGTAAATTTATGGGCATCCGAATTTCTCTTCCCTTTGTGGAGGCTTGGGTCAGGAAGACTTGGAACCACGAAGGTGATGTGGAGGTGATGCTTGAGTGCAAACAACTATTTTATGGTGGTTTTTTCTTGTCTTGCGGATCGTAACAAAGCATTTGAAGGAGGTCCCTATTTTTGTAACCAAGCGGGACTCTTTCTTAAACCCTGGCATGTGGGTTTCAACCCATCAGAGGAGCGGCCGTCACGGGTTTCGGTGTGGGTTCGGCTTTCGTGGCTCCCATTGGAATTTTGGAGAAATGACATCTTGCATATGATTGCCCTTCTACTTGGGAAGCCGGTTGGGCCGTCACGACAGACGTTGGATAAAAAGGTAATCTCTGTTGCCCGTATCCGTGTTGAAATTGATTTAAACAATCCTATTCCAGATTCTATTGAAATACAGTTCGGATCAACCACATGGGTTCAAAAACTTGACTATGAAGCTCTTCCATTTCGTTGCCGGATTTGCCATGAATATGGCCACTTACAAAGAAAATGCCCTAAGTTTGTCCTGCCTGTGGCTTCAAATCCTGGGCCCTCTCGAGCTGTACAAAATATGGATAAAGGAAAAGCCCCGATAAAGGAGGGGGATCAGGATAAGGAAGGCTTTGTTACGGTAAAACCTCGAAGCAAAGGAAGAAAGGCAAAAAGAGACATTAAGGATAACATGCCAGATGCTCAGCTCAACCGTTTTGAAATTCTAGAGAATATTGATCAGTGCGTGGAGATACCGAAACATCGCTACCTATTATAGATATAACAGGACCAAATCAGTTGTCTCTTCATGAGGTGGAACCAAGGGAACCAGATATAGGGGGTTTAAATGAAGAACAGAGGGCTTTGGTTTCGAGTATAGGTGATATGGTTGGCCCTAGCCCTGGAAGTGAAGTTATCTTAGAAAATGGCACAGATTTAGATATGCCCTCTCCTACCCGAGCAACGATGCGGTCATCCATGGGTGTAAAACTCCTACGGTCTTTGGGATTGCGGCATAAAATAATTAAAAAAAATGCTTGAGATAAGAATATGAAGGTGGGTCGGAAGAAAGACTAGGATAAAATTAAGTTAATGGGGGAGACTTTGGTAGAGTCGGGTTTGGTGAGAACATTGGACTCCCATTTTTATAACCCCCAAAAATGATTATACTTTCATGGAATGTAAGGGGGTTGAACAGCATCCCTAGACAAAAAGTTGTTCGTGATTTGATTCGTGTTCATTCTCCGGATGTGGTTTTTATTCGGGAGACTAAATTAGCTATTGATAGTTTGTTCAATATTGCTCCCAAGTTGTGGAGAAAGGGGCAATGTCGGTGTATTGGTGCATGTGGATATATTTATGGCATTGCTTTTTTATGGGATCCGGTTAAGATATCTCCTCTTACCTGGATTTCCAGCAAGTGGTCTATTTCGATGATCGGGCATGATAATGAATCTGGTGAGACCATCCTACTTACAAACGTGTATGCTCCTATTGATTACAATGGTAAAGTGAATTTATGGGAGCACATTGGCTTTGTGAGAAGTCTGGCTCCCCTGTACCCATGGATTTTGGTGGAGACTTCAATTCTATCACTTGTCCGGAGGAAAAACGTGGTGGGATTGATCGTCTTGAGCCTTTTTCTTCTGTCTTCAATGCTCATATCCGGGCCTTGAACTTGGTTGACATCAAGCCGGATAATGGGATATTTACCAGCATAATAGAAGATGTGGGGAATATTCCATTTCAGAGAGACTGGATAGGTTTTTGATCTCTAGTTTTTGGATTGGCAATAATAGAAGCGCTAGTTTTGTGATTTTGGAGGGTAGAGGATCTGATCATTGGCCTATCAAACTCTCTGCTCTGGAGTTAGGGCTAAAAAAGAATCCCTCATTTAAGTTTCAACTTATGTGGCTGCGAGATCCTAAGCTTCATGATTTCATGCGAGGCTGGTGGACTAATGGCAAACCTCCTCATGGCACCGCTATGTACTCCTTTATGAAGCGGCTACAATTTGTTAAGCATAAATTGAAGAGATGGAATAGACTAAATTTTGGGAACCTTTCCTTGGCTAAGCTGGCAGCTCTTAGGAGGGTGGAAGAAGCTTCAAGGAAGATTAGAGATCGGGGACTCACAGAGGAGCTTCTTGTTGAGGAATGCGAGGCTGTAAAAGACCTTGCTTGAATGGGAACTGAGGGAAGAAATTTTTTGGAAACAAAAAGCTCGAGTAGATTGGCTTCAGGAAGGGGATAGGAACACAACCTTCTTTTATAACTCTGTTAAGGCTCGTCGTAATGGTAACTTGATTACCTCTCTTGTTAATTCTCAGGGTGCCCTGCTTTCTTCTTTCAGGGATATTTCAGAAGAGACTAAGAGGTATTTTCCTCTCTCTTCAAGGAGGATGCCCTCTCAGATGATGAGGAAGAAAAACTTATTCTAAACTGTATTCCCTCGATTGTTTCTAGAGAGATGAATGAGCACTTGATGGGTCCAATTTCCCTTGAGGAGCTGAAAAGTGTTGTATTCAAGATGAAAAAGGGGAAAGCCCCGGGTCCGGATGGATTCTCGATTGAGTTTTATCAAGAGTTTTGGGAGTTAATCAAATTTGACCTTTTGGAGGTGGTCCATGAGTCCCAAAAGAACAAACAGATGCTAAGGGCCCTAAATGCTACCTTTGTGGTGCTTATTCCCAAGAAAGAGGGAGCGAATTCCCTGGATATTTTCAGGCCTATTGCTCTCTGTAATGTTGTATATAAGATCATCACAAAAATTATTCTTTGAGAGGCTTGAAGATATGGTTGAGCAAAATCATCTACGAGGGGCAAGGTGGGTTTGTTGATGGCCGACAAATCATGGATGGGGTTGTTATTGCTACAGAAGCTATTCACTCAATGGAAACTTCTAAGGAGAAAACTATGTTCATTAAGTTGGACATGGCAAAAGCCTATGACAGAGTTAGATGGTCCTTTCTTCAAAAAGTTCTTGTTGCTTTTGGCTTTGAGGAGGAATGGATTAGATGGGTGATGAGTTGTATTTCTTCTTCCTCATTCTCTGTTCTTGTTAATAACGAGACATCGGAGCTATTTGAGGCCTCAAGGGGATTGAGGCAAGGAGATCCTCTATCTCCTTATTTGTTTATCATTATGGCAGAAGGGTTGGGCGGATTACTCAAGTCTCGGGTCGGGCATGGTCTCATTCGGGGGTGGAAGTGGGATAACGGTTTGCCACCTCTTTCCCACCTTCAATTTGTTGATGATACTTGCTTTGTTGGGAGTTGCCACTATCAAGGAGGCTGGAAACATTAGACAGTCTCTTGACATATATCTTGGTGCTTACGGACGGGTGATTAATGAGGACAAGTCCTTTATTTTCTTCTTCAATACCCCCCTCTTATTCAAGCCGGGATTGCTCGCATTCTAAGATTCCAGGTCGGGACTCCCCCCTTCATTTATCTTGGGATCCCGATTTCATCTCATCCTCTGCCTAGATCTTCTTGGCAGTCTATACTTGATAAGTTTAGAAGGAAGGTAAATCATTGGACTGTCAGATGGCTATCCTCTGCAGGTAGAGTATTGCTTTTAAAATCTGTTATTCAAGCTTTACCCATTTACGAGATGTTTTGTGCAAACAGCTCCTTCTCGTTTCATCAAGGACATGGATGCTTTGTCAAGACAGTTTTTGTGGTTTGGCAAACTTGATCAATCTAAATGGAGTTTGGTTAGATGGGATTCCATTTGTAGGCCAGTTCAAGAGGGAGGCCTTGGGTTGCGACAGGCAACTCTTTATGGGCAGGCTTTGGCTGCGAAACTTTATTGGAGATGGTGTACCTCTCAAGATCAGATTTGGGCTAAAATATTATCTTATAAATACTTGAGAGGTATTTATGAGGCAGATATCCCTAGAGCCGGTTTGGTTGGGAAAGGTTACGTTATACGGGACACTACGAAAAGAGGAGCTAATTTAATTAAGCAGGGTTTGTTCTGGATTTGCAATCGGGGATCGGATGTTCTTTTTTGGGAGGATTCTTGGGATGGCCACCCTCCTATCTTGACTCAATATCCCGGGTTACATTCCCTAAGCATTTGTTTCTTGGAAGCGGGCTGGTCTCATGTGGAGGACTTTAAAAAAATCTAGTATTTTGGAAATATGGAGATGTACAGATGGAAAGATCCGCAGGAATGGCCCCAAGGGGGATTGGCCGAGGATAGAGATGTGCTTGCTCTTATTCTTGCGGGGAGGTCTTGTTCTTCATTGAGGGATAAAGACATTTTGGCTTGGAACCCTAATCCCAAGGGAACCTACTCTGTAGCCTATGGTTATCAAGTTCTTGATAAGCAAAAGTTTGGGAGTCTCCCTGTCACATGGTGGAAAAAGGTGTGGAATATATTTGCTTGGCCGAAATGTAACTTTTTCTCTGGTTGGTAGCTCGTAATAAATGCCTCACTTGGGATAACTTGAGGAAGAGGGGATTTCAGGGTCCCTCTTTATGTGTCCTTTGTGGTAAGAATGAGGATGACTCTTCTCATTTATTTTTCCAATGCTCCCTTGCCAGAGACATTTGGCACTGTTGGTGGAGTGCCTGGAACCATCCTTGTTTTCATGTGCTCTCCCTGGTGGAGTTTTGGAGTAGTCTAGGCAGACCTCCAGCCAAGGCCCCCTTCCTCCAAGTGGCTTGGAATTTGGGCCCTTCCTGCATCATCTGGCAGATTTGGCTCGAACGAAACCGTCGCATTTTTGAGGGAAGTCATTTGGCTGTTCAACAGATCTGGCAAAGGATCCTGTGTATGGTTCAAGAAACTATCCATAGTAAATGTGATGTGGACCCCCATTTGGACTCTAGGGAGGAGAAGGTACGACAGGCCCTTGGTTTGTTTGGGGTTGGTGTGAATTCTTCTAGCCCTAGTAGGATTCCTCAGCTTAGCAAGAAGGTTAGGAGAGAGGGTAGATGGAGACTGCCCCCTATAGGAGTTTTAAAAATTAATGCGATGGGTCGTCCGGGGGCAATCCTGGACATCTTGGAATTGGTGGTGTTGGGAGAGATTCTGTGGCGTGGTCGGTTTTTCTTTTCCATTTATAAAGGTGTTCACTCCAACAATCTTATGGAAGCTCCGGCGATACTTGAGGCCTTGCAAAGGGGTTTTCTCTTGGCTGGCGCAGGATTCTTTGCGAGTCGACTCTCAAATTTTGGTTAATCTTTTAAACAGCAAAAGAGTGGAGGATGTTAATTGGCAGTTGGCCTCTGTGACCATTGATTCTCGAGAATGAGTGAAGAGTTCGAATTTATATCCTTTGTGCACATTCCAAGGGAATGGAATGGGGTTCTTGATTACCCGGCCAAAAGGGCTTCGAGCTATTGGATACTCGGAGTATTGATAGCGGGAGAGTCTCCCGTCTGGGGATTCTCAACACCTACGGGAGTTGATCCATAAGGATGTTCAGACTTAATGTGGTTTGTTTTTTTGGTTTTCTTTGGGAGTTGACCTTGTCTGGTGATTTAGTCTGTCTTGTTGCTTATTTGAGTCTGGGTGGGGGCTCAGTTGTACTTTGTAATCCAGACTTTTTATCAATAAATTTTTACCCCTTTATTTAAAAAAAAAAAAAAGGATGTATGGGTTGCTCTTTGAATTTTTGGAAATGGATACCTTCAAGGCAAAAGGAAACACTTAGAGAGAATTCATGAAGATTTCAAAAACTACAAAAGATGGGATATTGGCTATTTATGCTTGGATATTGGTCATGATTGATTTAAGAAAACCTTTACCAAAATAATTCTTAACTATAGGGGTAAGCTGTGGACCCAAACCATAGATTACGACAACAAATATTTTAGATGTAGAATATGTCATGAGGCAAGGCATATTGAGAGATCATGCCCTAAGAAGAGTCCAACATATATGTACAAAATTGTAAGAGAAACTTACAAATGAACATGGATGAAGATGGTTTTCAACTTCCAAAATATATGGTCTAGACAAATGAAAGTAAATAAACATTGGAGACTTGCAAGGAAGGATATTGAAAGAAATATCAATTATTTCGAGGATTTAGCCTATGAAGAAAAAGAAGATCATAACTTAGAGGACACAATACAACAGGTTTAGAATATTAATAAGAAATTGTCTATTCAATATGATCCTAATTTAGGGAAGAACATTCCTGATATACCTAAGGAATGTTGGAATATATTATATTATTTGGTACATGCTAATGTACCATCTTGGGTACAACATTAGATTATAAGAGTGTCCTAGATCAAGGCTTAAGAATTTACTTTAAGTAATGTAATAAATGCACAAGTATTATTAGAATATGTAATAATGTAAATGTGCATGATATCCACATGTACATGAGTCCTTAGAATAGGAAGATGAAGAGTCATAAGAAGGTGGAAGGCCAAGAGTCATGTCTCATTATATATAGGCCTTTGGTAGATGAGTTGAGAGAGGAATCAAGCAAGAGTAGTAGAGGTGATAGACTAGAGTAGATACAATGTAGAACTTGTATGAAGTATGGAGCATTGAGATCTCCACATATTGTAACAAGTTTAAATTTTTGTGAGCTTTCATTAATGGTTATTTCATGAGTTATTTCAGAAGTTTCTCATGATATTTACTTGTTTATTAGATTGCCATTATCATATATATAACATTGCATGCTTATTTTACTACTTGTGGTTGCATTTCCTTTAAGTTTATAGTATTAAAAGCTAATAGTGGTATCAAAGCACTAGGTTGATTGATAGGAAATAGAGAGAGCCACAAGAGAGATTGAGAGGAGATAGGAAATCTTATTTTTAAAATTTTTAAAATTGTATTTGGCTAGAGTCTTTCCATAGAGTTGTAGAAAAACTTGTGAAGACTAGGAATCAACATTGATTTCACTAGATTGACAAATCAACTAGTGAAGTTTATTTTCTTTAGATTCAAATAAATTACTATTATCATTTTCTAATACTTTGTTGCAAAAAATAGGAGATTCAAATAAAGTTGAGAAGCTTCCTATAAGATCTAGGAAGAATATCTTCTTTGGCATCAATCCATTACTTGAAGCAACAAGTGTAAGATTGAAGATTTGGAGGCCTAAGGAAAAGGTCTCATTATAGGATGTGCAGATTAAATATTCCAAGTAGAATTTTTGAGAAGAAGAGGAGTTGCAGAATTTGAAGACCTCAAGCAAATTTGAAAGGAGAAAGAAGGAGAAGGCTAAGAAAGCCTCATTTAAGAATTTGAAGAAGGCCATTAGAGTATATTTGAGGACAACTCAAGTGAGAAAATTGATAACAAGGAGAAGTTCCTGATAGATAAGAATTTGGGACAATTGTCGCCATCCGACAACAAGCCCAAAAGGAAGAAATATTTGGCAAGAAGTTTGCCAAATTCTAGAAATGATTTCCAAAGACCTCAAGACATTTAGATTCTTGAGAAGAAGGCCAACAAAGAGGCTAAGATTGAAGTCAGAATTCGACAAGGAGTTAAGGAGGAGAAAGGAGCTAGAAGAAGCCACCAAATTTGAGAGATTTGGAGATTTTCATTGAAGGTTGATTTGCAAAAGAGGAGATTGTTGTTTTACAACATAAGTTCAAGTGATTAAGGACAACATATCGGAGGAGAAATTGGTTGCGTTAGAATCTAAAAATTTTAGAGTTAAGGGCAACAATTTGGGCAGCACTAATAGCTATGAATTTCAAGGTCCTAGAACAACAAATTGAAGGAGAAATATGTAGCATTGAAGAGCTACAAAATAAGACCCAAGTGTTGTAGGTGAGTTGGAGAGGAGAGGGCAATCCTCCAAGGGAGGTCCCAGGTTCATATCTCCACCCTACCAAAAAGCTGAATTGGGTACCCAAAATCCAATTGATAATGTTGGTGCGGGCAGGGCTGGGTGGGACTCCCGGGTGACTTTGACGGTATAGAACCCCCTGTTCGTGGTGTCTCAGACCAAGGCGGCCCCGCAAGGAGTTTTTCGCTTAAAAAAAAAAGAGCTACAAAATAAACAAGTTCAGGGTAACATAGTATATCAAATTAGAGTTACAAAATAGAGTAGTTTTGGGCAGCAAAGATCAAGGAGTTGAAGTTGCGTAAATTACAAAATCGAAACAACAAAAGGTGCACGTGAAGACCAATGTTGAAAGCATAGAAGACAGTGAAGTAAAATTCCAAGAGAAAAGTAAAATAAGACACAATGCATAGTGAGGATAACATAACAAGCAAGTGCAATTAATGTTGTAATAAGCATTAGAGAAAGAGAATTGAATAGCGTCTCAAGACAAGTGCAAATTGCAGGAATTCAAAGGGAGGAAGACTTTAGATTCAGTGCATGCCAAAGTTAAAGAAGGTATAGAATTTATTTAAATCAAAGTGCATTTTTATAAAGTAAAGGAGGAATAAGGAACTTTATTACTAAGGTGAAACTAATTAATTCTTTAATGCTTGAGATTAATTAGATAGTTGGAGATATAAGGAATTGCTTTGATATAGTACAACCTTAAATGCTTTATTAAAATATTTGAAAGCATTTTTGAAGCAAGGAAGGTTAATTTAAAAGCATTTGAATTTACTTTATTCAAGCACTAGGATTATTTGCAAATAACATTTGGAGGAAAAAGGAATTCTACATAGACTTTGAAAAACATTAAATTTGCAAATAACCATAGTTTCTAAATTTCCAAATAGGGAGATATAAGGAGTTCTACATCAATATAGATTATTGAAATTTAGAAATTATTGAATTGAAAGAAGCAAAACACAACATTGATAGAAAGTTGGAAATTACATTTTGAATTAGTCTCTTGCTCTAATTTTATGAGACATAAGAAATCCAACTTAAAGGTCTTGAAAGTAAAGAACCTTATCAAAAAATTGAAGGTGCATTAAATTATCCTTAGTTTCCTATTTATTCATTAATAGGAGAAATAAGTTGACAAAATAGAAGTTGAACATTAGGGAGATAAAAAGGGATTCAACTCAAGGAAAGCTAAGCATACTATCAAGATCATAACACATTCAAAACACTTGCAATGTGGAAAGTATTTTACAAAACATTTGGTAAGATATAAAGTATTGAAAAGATCTTATCAAACTTGATCTTATACTTAAAACTAGGGAGATATAAGGAAGTCAACTTCAAAGATTTTGAAAGACAAAATATTCTATCAAAATTGTTCTCAATTCTAAAGAGCTAAAAGACATTCTATTTTTTAAATTTAACTATTGATTGGTCATATACTACAAGAAATAAAGATTAGAATCTAGATTAGGAGACATAAGGAATACTACAATTTCTCAAGATAATGGATAAATTAGCAAGAGGAACACATCACCACAAGATACACTATGAGAGGATTCAAGATCAAAATCCACCCAATATACCATATCAAAGATGCAAAATTACTTCAAGCACAAACAATTTCATAGGTCAAAATGAAAAGGACATTTGGTATATTGATTATGGTGCAAGTCATCACATGATAGGAAATTTACAATGGTTTTATTTTCTTGAAGTCACTAACAATTCAAAGTTGAAAATTATAGATGGGAAAACCTATATTGTACATGGATATGGGTGTAACACGTAGTAGAAAAAAATATTGCTACATGATGTAATGTATGTTCCTGGATTAACATCTAATATTATTTCAGTAGCTAGATACCTACATCATTTTACATAAAATGTTTGAATTCTTGATTTTTATTTTCTGGATCTTTTCAAATCTCTGTTTGAATACAATTACTCTAGAATTTAGCATCTTTCTTGACATTTACCTATAGCAACCTTCACAATGCCCAAAATTCACCTCTACTATCTATGCCTTGCATCTTAGTAGAGTAATATTTCCAAAACATCGCACTATCATAGTCTACTTTACTAAATCTGTATTGCTAGTTTCCTTCTTGAAACAAAAGTGCAACCACAAAAATTATAATAAATAGTCTAAATGAAATCACATTATTGTTACAAAATAAAACATATATTACCAATGAAAAACATTAAAGTAAAACTTTATCATTAATTGATTTATGCAATCAACATTTTTTGTCAGCTTCAACTAAACTTTCTACTTCCTCTAACCATGAAAAGGAGAATTTAACTTCATGATCCTCAATCAAAACCCCTCTATTGGCTAGCTTATCTACACATTTGTTTCCTTCCCTTAATATATGTGTAAACCTTATTTCTTCGAACTCTTTAGAAAGATCTTGAATTTCCACAATTATCTATTGTATGTTCCATGGAGCCTTTGCTTTCCTTAAAATTGGATTTATTACTATGAGAGAATCACCTTCCATCCATACTCTATTCCATTTCATTTGTTTACATATTTTTAACCCTTCTAAAGCTACCCAAGCTTCAGCTTCATTATTTGTCTTAAATCCACTATTGAAAGCATAATGAGACAAAATATCTCCTCTATTATTTCTAATTATTCCTCCTCCTCCTGCTGGTCCTGGATTTCCTTTAGATGCTCCATCAAAATTCAATTTAACCCACTCAATATCTGGTGGTTTCCACTTTATATTATTTACCTTATTTTTTCTTCTCTTATACCCAACATCATAATTCCATTTAATGACTTGACTCCATCTATCAAGACTCTCTGCTTCCAAATTAGGAATTGGGTAAGTTGATAGAGTTGGTTTAGAGTCCTCTATGGCTAAACATATCTTCTTTTTCATTACCTCTAAACTGCATTCCTTTCCTTTAAATATTCTTCTATTCCTTTCTAGCCATATAGTCCAAAGTATTGTATCTTTTGATATATCCCATATTGTCTGTAAAGCCTCACTTTTATAAGTGCTCTGCCATTGCTTTAACTAATATTCAATTCTGCTATTCATCACCATGCATTTACCAAACATATTAAGAATCCATTGCCATAGATTCTAAACTATTGAGCAATGTCCCAAGAGATGGTCAATACTCTCCTCCTCCTTATTACAAAAAAAAACATTGAGAGGGGCTATGAAAACCCCTTTTCATAAGGTTATCCTAGGATAAAATACTTCTATGACCTACTAGCCAAACAAAAAAATTGACTTTAGGAATGCTTGGGCTATCCCAAATATCACTCCATATTCTAGTGATATTATTATTATGTTGGTGTTGACATTATATCCACTTCTTGTTATGTATTCTCCTGAACTATTCAACTCCCAATTCAATTTATCCTTAGCACACCTCGGAATAATCACAGTTGTTATCTTTCTACTCAATTGCCTCCTAGCATCGATGTCTTGTATACTTATAAAAAAACCTTCTTTCCATTTGTATCTTCCTTCTCGATCCTTGTACAAAATGTTTGAAACCCAATCACCATATTTGTCTTGAAGCAATCTTATCCAAGGTTTCAAAACTGGATCTAAATTGAGTGGTTTTTTATCACACCAAGTATCCATCCAAATAGAAATTTTTTCTCTAGTTCCCACCACCCATCTTAAACCTTTAATCATAAGATCGATATATTTTTTTTAACCATTCTAAAGAGCACAACCATTTGGGAGAGAGAAAGCAGTAAATATTAAACTTGGGTCATTGGGGAAAACATACTTAGAAGAATTCTTGCCCATTGCCTTTGACTCTCTTTGTACAATCTCCAGATAACTTTTCCCCTAAGAGCTAAGTTTGCATCTGTAAGATCTCTTAAACCAAGACCTCCCCTAGTTTTATCATCACACAACTTGCTCCATTTTACCAAAGGAAATTTCCTTTCATCATGTAAACCTGACCATAAAAAGGATCGCATAATAAAGATTAAACTTTTTTCAACTTATTTTGGCATAGAAAACAATGACATATAATATGTTGGAATGGCTTGCAAGACTGACTTAATTAACTGCACTCTTACTGCTAACAATAACCATCAACATTTCCAAGATGGAAGTTTATTTTGAACTTTACTAATAACTAGATTCCATAAATCTATCCTAATTCTCCCCTCAAATAAAGGCATCCCTAAATAAGTTGTTCGTAAATTTGCTTCCTCCATTTGAAGCAACCTAAAAATTCTTGCTTTTATATTAGGAGGAGTATTAAGGAAGTAAATTTTGGATTTAGTCCTATTAATTATTTGACCTAAGATATTGTTGTATTTCAAAACAACACTAATGTATTTTCTAAGGAACAATTTGCAGAAAATGAAAGACCTATATATCATAAAAGTCAACAGAGAAATAGAAGATTCAAAACGAGAAATATGAGAGGACAACAAAACTATGGATTGCTTGGCCATATACAAGAAGAAGAACCTGATCGAGTTGAATAACACTTGAAAGATGAAGACCCTTATTTAAGACTAAAAGTTTTCAATAACCAAATAATGTAATATAAGGGGATGTTGGAATATATTACATTATTTGGTATATGCTAATGTACCATCTTGGGTACATCATTAGATTAGGAGAGTATCTTAGATTAAGGCTTGAGTATTTACTTTATGTAATGTAATAAATGCACAAGTATTATTAGAATGTGCAATGATGTAAATGTGAATGGTGTCCACATGTACATGAGTCCTTAGAATAGGAATATGAAGAGTCATAGGAAGGTGGAAGGCCAAGAGTCATGTCTCATTATATATAGGCCTTTGGTAGATGAGTTGAGAGAGGAATCAAGCAAGAGTAGTAGAGGTGATAGACTAGAGTAGATACAATGTAGAACTTGTATGAAGTATGGAGCATTGAGATCTCCACATATTGTGACAAGTTCAAATTTTTATGAGCTTTCATTAATGGCTATTTCAAAAGTTTCTCATATTATTTAATTGCTTATTAGATTATCATTATCATAGATATAGCATTGCATGCTTATTTTACTACTTGTGGTTACATTTCCTTTAAGTTTATAGCATCAAAAGCTAACAAGGAATGTGTCTCATCAGATTTTTAAGTCTCTCTTGAAGTACCATGCACCATTGAGGAGAATAAAATTGGTAGAGAAAATGTAGTGTTAGATGTTAATACCCCTACCATTAATAAGGAAAACTAGAAAATGAGCAAGACAATTCAAAAGCTTCTATAGTAGAGCCAGAAGAGGATAAATCTAATGAAAAAAAGAGTTGTGAAATAATATTGAGGAATAAAATAATAAGACCTACTCTTGATACAGGCAAGGAAAAAAGAGAAAAACACTCAAATTATTAAGAGATATCTAGGGAAGTTAGAGCAAACATAGAGAAAGAAACATAAACTAAGTTGGTTGAACTTCTTTTTAGAAAACAACAAAATAATATGGGTAACTTTCAAGCAGGGTCAGTAGCCCCTAAGGAGACATGATTACCATATCATGGAATATAAGAGGTGTTAATGTCCCCTCGAAGCAAAGGTATATCAGGGACATTTGTTTAAGAAATAAGCCTGACATTCTTTTAATCCAAGAAACTAAAATGACAAAGGAAGAAGTTTCCAAAATTATGAAAGCAATATGGGTAAAATGTGAATGGGATGTTATGGATTTTGAAGAAGCAACACAAGGAATTCTAACATATTGGAATCCTATTAGAACCTCTTGTGTAACCATTCATAAAACTAGGCATTGGATAGCCTCTTTAGTCACATGCTACTTTACAAATATTTGTTTCATCCTTATTAATGTCTATGGACCTACAACTTAGTCAAACATATTAGAAATATAGAATGGGATTGAAGACTTTATGAGAAGTAAAGACCAAAACACCTAATCCATGATCATAGGAGATTTTAGTGCCATAACTAAGTTGGATGAAAACTTTAGGGGAATCAAGAAATTAACCCAAAGCATGAGATATTTATCAACTTTTATTCAAAACAATAATCTATGGGAGGTTGAGTTTGAAGACAACTATACATGGACCAATGATAGGAGGCCAAAACCTAATAGTAGAAAAATTAGACAGGTGCATTCTCTCAAATCATTGGCTAGATGAAAGGACTTGTGTTAGAATAAATACCTTGACAAGGATTGATTTAAATCACTAGTCAATAAGAGTTAAAATGGTGGTAAGTGAATTAAAAAATATCATATTTTAAATATTAGCATATGTGGGAATACCATCCTCAATTTTTTTATATGATAATACAAATATGAAAATCTTCAGGAAAATATGGGATGTATACACTTCCAAAACAAATTAAATAAATAACTTCTAGATTAAAATAATGGAACACGAACACTTTTGGAAATATTTTTTAGAAGAAAGAACTAAAAGATAAAATTTAAAAAATTCCAAAAAGGGGATCGTAATAATCCAATATATGAGGAAATGGAGTTGCTTAGTGAATATCATAATATTTGAGTAAGGAAGAGAAATTTTGGAGATTAAAATTGAGACGAACTTGGTTAAAAGGAGATAAAAATACTAAGTTTTTTCATAAAATGGTAATAGTACACAAATCAACTACTAGAATTAAATCAGTAGAAGGGGTTTGGATTGAATACCAAAGTGAAATTATAAAGGAGGTAAGGTTGTTTAACTAAAATATTCTATAGTCACGGGTCTGCATTCTAGCGGGCTATTATTCAGGTCAAATCCCTCATCAAAAAATGCACTTGGTGGTAGTTGGGCACTGGCACCAATATCAACTTATGGAATGATGCGTGGATAAAAGACAGACCTTTCTTTGAGGTTCCAGAGGTCTCCATCCTTAAACTTATACTGGATAGAAGGTATGGCAGCCAAGTAGTGGACTTCATTGATAGTCAACATAGATGGAAAATCATTCCCACTACCAATAAAGGTGATCTCATTGCTAGGTTAGGGAATGTTTTGTCTCGCATGCTCAAGACTACCATTATCCCAACCATAGCTTCCCCTGACTAGCCTATTTGGAAAGGGAATGCCAATGGATATTTTTTCTGTCAAATCATCTTATTCCCTCCTTCTCAATTCCCAAGTTCCCACTATCCCCTTCAATATCGTTAAAGTTAAGCATCTCATCCCCAAGATTGGTTTATTTTCCTAGATTACCATCCAAAATAAAGCCCTTACCACAGACAATATGATGAAAAGAGGGATTCTTGTTCCTAATAGATGCCACTTGTGTCTCTCCAATTGGGAATTCGTTAACCACCTATTCATAGAATGTGATTTTACTAGAGCAGGGATGAGCCACATCCTGTCCACCTTCTAGGTTCGGTGGGCTCACCCTAATTCTCTCCTAGACCTCTTTGTTCAGTGGCCAAGTCCCTTTAGCAATCCCAAGGTCTCCTTCCTCTAGAAAATCTTCCTCCATCATTATATTTGGAAGATCTAGTTAGAGAGAAATCATCGAGTTTTCTCCCCCTTGTCTAATTATCTTGTGTCCACTGCTACCAAAGCTATTACCTATGCCGCTAAAAATTCTTAATTATTCTCTTGCCTCAAATATCCCAACAATGGATTTGAAATTGAGCTTCTCCAATATATGAATATTCCCATCCCTCCTAATGGGGCCCCTCCCCCATCTCATCCTAGGGAAGATGCTCATTGGAAACCCCCCCAAAAGGATGGTTGAAGTTAAACTTCGATGGTGCATCTAAAGGGAATCCCGATTTAGCAGGTGCTAGCGGGGTAGTCAGGAACCACAAGGAAGACATTGTTATGGCCTTTTATGAGAACCTGGACCACCAAATGAACAATGTGGCTAAAGCTTGGGCCCTATGGAGAAGCATTAATATTATTAAATATTTAAAAACAAATCTTCAAATCAAAGGGGATTCTCCCAATATTATTGGGTAGGTCAACAACAACAAATGTCCCTCCAGGAACATTCGTTCTATCATCTAAGAAACTAAGCTTCTCATTAGTCAGCAAAAAGAGGTGGTGGTTAGTCATGTGTACCGAGAAGCCAACAAGCTTGTTGACTGTCTTGAAAACTTGGGAGTCACCCAATCTTCTATATCCATTTGGAACAATGCATTTTCACAAAATGTTCTTAGTATGGCATCAGTTGATTGGCCGAGAAAGGCTCAGTGCCTCTAGATCCCTCTCTGTTTCCCATGGTTTTCTTCATCATTATCATGCAAGTCCCCTGGCACAAATTCCCTTTGGTCGTAGCCCTGATCCATGTGAATCCTCACCTTCAAATGATTGGCCTCTTATCTAAATTTTCCATTCATGTTCTCAGAGCCTGGACATACTTTTCAAACCTTTACAATAACCAAGGCAATTTGTGCATTTCCAATTATGACCTTTCCAAAGTCGCTTTTCTTAAAAATTCACCTGGATTTTATGTCGACAAGAATTACCATTGTTTTAATTTCACCCGTGTGGATATCTGCCCTAGGCCTCCCATCATTCTCCAGCTTCCTCGCCATCAACACCGCCATTATATCTGCTTGTATTCTTGGTTTAATGACATGGGGGATGTTACACCAAATACATATTAAATTATCTTTGGCCTGCCCTAGAATATTACGCTCTTCAACCTCTCTCAGCTTCCTATATAATTCATTTGCAGATAATACTTGGTACCTTCTGACCATCGCCATGGCCTTTGTTGAATCCAGTAGCCTCTAACTTGACCCCCTCTCGGCAACCTTCCTATAAGTGCAAGGTTTTGTTACCTTCCTATCCAAATTTAAAGGCATCGAGTAGGATATCACTGTCAAATTTGTGAAAATATGGTCAAATGAACACATCACTATGCGTCATATCCGTTTCAAGGTTACAACTGAGTTGATTGCTGAGGTGTCTGGCCTCCTGCTAACAGATCATGTGGTTTGGTGAGACAAGCACAACTAGGACCAAGAGCTTGATGGGTTCCCCAACCACTAGGAGTTAAAATGGATCAAATTCATCCTCAACTATGAATCCCTCCTCTCCCCTTGGTCCATAGTGCTTATCCCTCTACTCCAGTACATTATATGTGACAACCTGACCAAGACTTTATCCAACTTTCATTTAGATCTGGTCAACCATCTACGTGGTTTCAAACCCATGAATATCCCAACCTTCCTCCAACGTTCCATTAGGCTTTCAATCTTCAACGCCCGTAAAAAGCACTTCACTCCCACCCATCAAGGCTTGTTTACCATTATTTTTCACCATGTCGCAGCCTCCACCCCTCCTCCCATTTCAACCAACCCCCTTCATTCCAACCCTCCCCTTCCCTCCTCTGGTCATAGCCCTTCCCATTCCCTATCCAGTGAACCTCTGGTTAACGAGGAACCCCAATATTTCCAAACTCTTATCTCCAAGAAGGGTTCCTTGGCTGTTGTGACCCCCCTCCACCAAGCCCCCTACAGCGAGTGGTGGAAAATTGTTGCATGTGAAGCAGAAAGTGAAATTCAAAGAAAGATCTACTCATGTTAGAAGGTCTTCTCGAGTCAAGAGAGCTAAGGCAGAGACCAACCAGAATTCCCCTATTCACATTTCTATAGACAACAACAAGAATTTGAACCCTGATATTGCCATTTTTGACAGGATTTGAAGGATGTTTCTCAAAAGCTTCATCTCAACCTTTGACAGTGCTAGCGCAACCTTGAAGCAACTCCTCCAGCATGGTATAAATTTTATCGAGGAGGACACCCCAGAAGCCTAGTTTCGCTAGCCCTACTTTTGGGTAGGTTATGGAGCTGTTTGTTTTGTTTTTTGATACAGATGCTTTTCCCTTGCAGGGTGGCAATGTCTAGTAGTTTGGTGCTTCTCAATTTACCCCTACGCGGGTGATTTTTATATGCTTGTTAATTTTCTTTTCTTTAGGTTGTCCTTGCATGGGTGTTGTCTATTTTTTTTTTAATAATATAGTTCTCTTTGTTACTTTTCCTTGTGTGGGCGGTCTCCCTATAGTAGCTTGTTCTAGCATCCCCTGCATGGGAAATTTTGGTTCTTCTATAACTGGTTCCCTAGGTCGGGATCTTTTAGTTTTACGTCTACTCTATCCTATAAGGATTTTTTTATATCTAGGATTAGGACCTAGTCAAAACCCGTATAATACAATCAACTACTTACCAAAAAAAAAATGGTGGCAAGTGAATTAAAAAATATCATATTTTAAATATTAGCATATGTGGGAAGACCATCCTTAATTTGTTGATATGATAATACAAATATGAAAATCTTCAAGAAAATATGGGATGTATACACTTCCAAAACAAATTAAATCAATAACTTCTAGATTAAAAGAATGGAACAAGAACACTTTTGAAAATATTTTTTAGAAGAAAGAACTAAAAGATAAAATTTAAAAATTCCAAAAAAGGGATCATAATAATCCAATATATGAGGAAAGGGAGTTGCTTAATGAATATCATAATATTTGAGTAAGGAAAAGAAATTTTGGAGATTAAAATTGAGACAAACTGGGTTAAAATGAGATAAAAATACTAAGTTTTTTCATAGGATGACAATAGTACACAAATCAACTGCTAGAATTAATAGAATTAAATCAGTAGAAGGGGTTTGGATTGAAGACCAAAGTTAAATTAGAAATGAGGTAAGGTTTTTTGACTAAAATATTCTACAATCGTAGGAGTTTGAAGTTCTTAATGATAAACTACTACAAGAAGAACCTCTAGTTATAATAGATGAAGATAGTAGGAAATTGATGGGGCCTATTACTTTGTAAGAAGTTCATTTAGCTCTTTCTATTTTGATAAGGATAAATATCTAGGTTCAAATGGGCTCTCTACAACATTCTATAAGCATAATTAGGATATAGTGAAGGTTTTTTTACTGGTGGTAGTGGAACGGTCTAGGGTAAAACAATACATACCTTATAAAATAAATTCAACATATCTTACCCTAATACATACCTTGTAAAATAAATGCTACATATCTTACCCTAATTCCAAAAATAAAACATGCAAAATTGTTTAATTCATTCAGGCCTATAAGCCTATGTAATATGACATAAGATAATCTCCAAGGTGATGGAAAATCAGTTAAAACCACCGTGGAAAAAAATTATTTTAGAAGAGCAAGGAAGCTTTGTGAAAGGGAGATGGATTTTGGACAGGATCACAGTAGCTCATAAATTTTTGCATTTTGCAACTTCAAGAAAAGAGAGAGCAATGATCTTAAAACTTGATATGAGTAAAGCCTATGATAGGGTTAAATGAGATTTTATTTTTGCAATATTAGAAAAGTTTGGATTTGGAAAGAAATGGGTCAAATGGATTAAAGCTTGTATCTTTCAATTTCATATTCAATGTTGGTCAATGGGTTAGTAACATAATATTTTAAAGCCAAGAGAGGTCTTAGACAGGGAGATCCTCTATCACCATATATGTTCATTATTATGGCAGAGGTATTAGGTAGGAACTTGAAGAAGGCTAGGAAATATGGGCTAATGAGTGGACTTAATGCTAGTAATAGCATTGAAAATATCGCCCATCAAAAATTTATAGATACAACCCTTCTTGGAAGGGCAAGGATAAAAGAGGCTAGAGCTTGGAATAACTTATTAAAGGAATACGAAAGAGTGTTAGGGAAAAATGTTAATAGAAAAGATCTAAAATTTACTATCTAAACACCCCAACTAGAATCAAAGCAGAGATATGTAGGGTACTTCAAATGGAGGAGGCAAATTTTCCATCAACTAATCTAGGGATGCCTTTATTTGAGGGGAGAGTGAGGATAGAATTATGGAATCCAATTATAAGTAAAGTTTAAAATAAACTATCAGAATGGAAAGGTAGATGGTTATATTTTTTTAATAAGTTTTATGTGGTAAATTTAAGTTTACACGGTTTTTATGAGGTATCCTAGTCCCCTCGTATTAGGTGGGGTTTGAACTTGGGTCTCTGAATGAAAACTTAGGAACTTTAACATTGCGATAAGCTTGCAACTATCAGTAGATGGTTATTGTTAGCAAAAAGAGTGCAACTAATTAAATAAGTCTTACAGGCCATTCCAACATATTATATGTCCTTTTATACTATGCCAAAATTGATAGGAAAAAGATTAATATTTATTACATAGTCATTTATATGGTCAATATTACATGATAAAAGGAAATTTCCTTTGGTGAAATGGAGCAAGGTGTGTGATGATAAAACTAGGGTAAGTCTTAGTTTTAGAGTTCCTACAGATGTAAAATTAGCTCATAGGGGAAAAATAATCTGGAGATTGTAAAAAGTCAAATATAATGGGAAATAATTCTTCTAAGTAAATATGTTGAGCCCAATGACCCAAGCTTAATATTTACTACATTCTCACTACGAAATGGTTCTACACTATGGAACAGTTTAAAAAATTCAATTGAATTAGTGATTAAAGGTATAAGATGGGTGGTGGAAACTAGAAAAAAAAAACTATTTAGATGGTGTGATAAAAAAACCACTCAATCTAGATCCAATTTTGAAACCATGGATGAGATTACTTCAGGACAAATGTGGTGATAGGATTTTAAACATTATGTACAAGGATTAGAAAGGAAGATACAAATGGAAAGAAATTTTTTTTACAAGTATACCAGACATTGATGCTACGAGGCATTTGAGTTGTAAAATTACAACAATGATTATTCCAAGGGGAGCCTAGGATAAGCTAATTTGGGAGTTGAATAACTTAAGAGAATACACAAAAATAAGTGGATATAATGTAAAGCATCAACAAAATAGGAATATCGCAAGAATATGAAGAGATATTTGGGATAGTTCGAGCATTCCTAAAGTCAAAATGTTTGTTTGGCTAATAGGTCATAAAAGAATTTTATCTTGGGATAACCTTATGAAAAGGGATTTTCATGGCCTCTCACAATGTGTTCTTTGTAAAAATGAAGAGGAGAGTATTGACCATTTCTTAGGACACTACTTAGTAGTCTAGAAACTATGGTAATGGATTCTTAATATGTTTAGTAAATGCATGGTGATGAATTGTAGGATTGAAGAATGGTTAAAGCAATGACAATACTTTTAAAAGTGAGGCTTTACAGATAATCTAGGAAATATTAAAAGATACAATACTTTGGACAATTTGTCTAGAAATAAATAGAAGAATTTTTAAAGGAAAGGAAAT
This sequence comes from Wollemia nobilis, assembly GCA_028583015.1. Taxonomy (NCBI): domain Eukaryota; kingdom Viridiplantae; phylum Streptophyta; class Pinopsida; order Araucariales; family Araucariaceae; genus Wollemia; species Wollemia nobilis. The sequence continues at coordinate 3,825,529 of JAQPPZ010016818.1, read as the reverse complement.
AAATTTAAAGGTAATGAAAAAGAATATTTGTTTAGCCACAAAGAAGTCTAAACCAATCCTATCAACTCACCCAATCCCTAATCTAGAAGTAGAAAGCCTTGATAGATGGAGTCAAGTCATCAAATATAATCATGATGTTGGATATAGGAGAAACAAAAAGAAGTCAATATATAAAGTGGAAACCACCACATGTGGAGTTGGTCAAATTGAATTTTGATGAAGCATCTAAAGGAAATCCGAGACTATTAGGAGGAGGAGGAATAATTTGAAATAATAGTGGAGATATTTTATCTCGTTATACTTTTAATAGCAAATAGAAGACAAACAATGAAGTTGAATCTTAGGTGGCTTTGAAAGGGTTAAAAATATGCAAACAAATGAAATGGAATAGAGTATGGATGAAAGGTGACTCACTAATAATAATAAATGCACTTTTGAGGAAAGCAAAGGCTCCATGGAACATACAAGATATAATTGTGGAAATACAAACCTTTCTATAGAGTTTGAAGAAATCAAGTTTACACATACATTAAGGGAAGGAAACAAATGTGCAGATAGTAACTCCGATAAAGGGGTTTTAATTGAGGATCATGAAGTTCAATTATCTTTTTCATGGTTAGAGGAAGTAGTAAGTTTAGCTAAAGCTAATAAGAAAATGTTGACTGCCTAAATCAAATAATGATTAAGATTTACTTTAATATTTTCTATTGGTAATATTTGCTTTATTTTATAACATTAATGTGTTTTCATATAAACAATTTATTACAATTTTTGTGGTTGCACTTATGCTTTAGGAAGGAAACTAGTAATCCATATATGGTAAAGCAAACTATGATAGTGTGATGTTTAAAAAGATTAATTGTGGATCCATGAGAGTTCCCATATAAATAGTTTCTAGCAATTGTGCTAGACTATCAATTTTGTAAAAGTTTTGAGAATCAATTACAAGGAAACATTGTTAAGATTGATGTCTTAACCTAAAAATTGGTTGGGGACTTGAAAGTAGCTTGTCAAGAATAAACTTAACTAAGGTATGGAAATCCAACCACTTGAGATTGTCCAAGTTTAGATTGGTTAGGTTTATACTGGTTGGGTTTAGACTGACTAGGCAAGTGGGTGGTCGGGCATTTTCTATTAATTGAAAGATCTAAAGCCTTGAGATAGCTTCAACCAATTCCTCAACATTATGATGATAAAGCATAATGTTTGTTAGAGATAATGATAAAATAAGAGGACTCCTAGCTAAGTAACCTTCAAAGGAGATCATGTGCGTCAGAGGCATGGGCCACTTAGACACTTCTCATTCATCTTGGATAGAGCAAAATTATAGGAAAGTGATAGCTAGTCCCCTAGAATCTACAACAACATTGTGTATCACTAATCATAAGTTGTATAGACACTAGTTTTTAGTCATTTGCAATCAAAATTTTACAAATTTTCCAAAATCCCCAAATTGCCCCAAAACTTCAAATTTCGCTCAAATTCCTTGAAATTGTCTTTTTCCTATCTAATTCGTCCAAATTTCTCTAGTCTCTAGATATTTACCACTCATTCCCCCTATTCTCCCTAATTTCTTCTAAATTTCCCTAGTCTTCCTAATTCTATTTCATTCCCCTTTATTTTCCCTAAATTCTTCTAAGGTTCCCTAAAATCTTTATTTTCTTCTAATTTCCCCTTTTTCCCTAAAATCCTTAATTCTTCAATTTTCCCTAATATTTTCTTAATCCTCTCCTACTCTGTTTAGTCCCCCTAATCATTCTTATCTTCTTCCTAATCTCCTAATTTCCACCTAACCCTCCTCATTTATTTCTCCCTCTCCCATCAAAATTCTCATAATCCATCTTATCTACCTAACCCTCCACTAAGTCCTCCATTATGCCCTAATCACCTTTCTAATCCACAACCCAATCCCTAGGGGAATGCAAAAAGAATTTTAAATTCTAAAAAAATCCCCAAAATCCAAGGCAAGCCCTCATCCAAATCCCTAGGGAATGTGCATAATAATTTAAAAATACTTTCAAATACCAAAGGGTTGTCCAAATATTCACCCACCAATGCTTATTTACTCCACTTGGTCCCCCTCACCCATGCTTCTCTCTAAAATTGTGCAATTTAAAATTGTAATAAATGATTAAGGTCAAAGTGGGTTAAGTGGTGAATTTAATAGCCTTGTCCTCCTCAACTGCCATGTCACATTTATGGGTAATTTATAATTCATATGAACAATACCCAAGGCACACACCCCCCTATGAGAGCTCACTCCATCCAAGGTTATTCAATGTGGAGGTTGCATATTCCACCAAGTGGAATCCTCTAGATCTTGCCTTGGCCCTTACACCTACCACAACACTAATACATCTCGTCCACATCACCCCATGCTACCTACCCTACCCCTCACCAAATTCCTATAAATCTCCCTCATTTCCATAATTTGCAAGAGAAGAGGTTGAAGAGATGTTATGTTGTCAAAATTGCACCAAACCACCTTGCTACCTTTGAACAGTCACCTACCACCATCTTACCTCTTGGAGAGCCCAAACATGGTAGCCATGGAGGATGCTTGAAGGGTATAGCCAATGCTTTGATAGCCAACCATCCTTGAACCAGTCGATCTCTTGCAACTTCACTTGCACCAGATGCACTCTAGAGGCCACCTACCTCGTAGTAGGGACACCTTACCCCCTCTACAACTTGGTCCCATCCATATTAGATGAATACACAAACTCAACCATTCTAGATGGTTACTTAGAGCTAACCATGCCATACAGTTGTCCAAAGATATATCAAACAACACACACACCACATCATGTAGGTAAATGAGGGTATGAAACACCTTGTCTTTTGATTTAGGAGCTTTTACTGCAATTTTGTACAGTTTTAAATGCTTTTTGTAAAAAATTTCATATCTCTATATTGTTAAGGGCCTCATGTAAGGGAGGCCCTTCAAATGCTTTTGATATCATTTGGTTTGCATGTGTGCAGGTTTGTAGTAGTTGGCCAAGGCACGCGGATGGTCCACATACACACACCAAAACCCACCTATTATCCGATTGTAAAACGGAGAAGGATTGCACCTTTAGCATATTGTAAAAAGGGACATCCTTACAACGATAACTGTTTTAGATGATCACCCAAAGCTGACCATACCAAATGATCACACAAATACATAGAATCAATATCAACCCATCAAGACAGGTAAATGAAGGCACAAAACATATTGTTTCTTGATTTTGTAAGCACTTAAAATAGTTTTGTGAAATTTCTTTGGAGTTTTGTAAGCATTTACATGTTCTTTGCAATGATTTGTTATATCTTGCTTTAACAAGGGCCTCATGTGAGGGAGGCCCTTCAGATGCTTCTGACTCCCCTTGGTTTACATGTGTGTAGGTATAGTAGCAACCAAAAAAGCACCCCAGATAGTCCAATCAATAGTACTTAAGCACAAAGCCCACCCACACACACCCCTAATTATGATACGAAGAAGGATTGCACCTCTTAGCATGTTGTAAAAGGGGACATCCCCCCTTTGATTTTCATTCTAAACACATTGTGATTGTTTAAAGCCCCTTTGGTAGGGCTACTTTGTACTTAAAAGACTTTATATTTGTTAATGCATGCTTGTTTACTTATCTTTTACTCTCATTTGTAAGATACATTTTCATTGCATGGTGCATCTTCGTGTTTACAAAATGACATGCCTAGTGGAACATCCCTTCTAACTCATTAGGAATTGTTTTATTTTGTTCTTGAAATTTTATGCCTAGTGGGTCATATTTTGGGGTCTTATCACTGTTTTGTAGCCTCATTTGCCTACATTAATAACTTTCTGCTATTTATTTTGGATGCAGGGTTTGTTGTAGTGGTGAATGGAAATAGTGGTGAAGGCATTACACCTATTTTTTTTTCTTTTTTAACGATCCCAAACGGTCCTCAACCATCTCAAACGATCCTCGACTAGGTCAAATGATCACATAAGCCAACATTAGACTCAAGGAGCAACCTACAAAGCTTGTGGCTTATAGGTAAGTCTTCCAAAGGTAGTTAGTAGGTTTCTTGCATTCACATATTCATTCTATCTTCCTCCCTAGTGTAGGTAGAGAGTTTTCTTTCCAAAAGAAGATCTATAGAAACTTTTCCTCTATGCTTTAGTTATAGGCCTCCCTATTCTTTGTAGACCTTTCTTATTTATCAAAAAAAAAAAAGATAAGAGCATGTCAGATTAGGTTTCATTTTACTTGCATGTTAAAAAAAAGAAAAAAGAGGAAAATTTCATGTAGATTAGGTTTTCTTTTCTCACATAAGCTTCAAAAAAAAAAGAGAGTCAAAATCTTGTTTGCTAGTGTAGTTGTTCTTTTGTTATTTTTGTCTTGTTTTTCTCCCATCACCTTAGATAACCTAGCATGGAGTAGTTAATTTAATGTATCATTTAGTTTAAATACATCATTAGTTATAGTCTAAGTATGCTATCATTTAGATAGTTTAGTTGCATCATAGGAGTACTCTTTAAAGTCCCTAGCATAGGTGACCCTTTTGACATTCCTAGTGTAGAACAATTGCATTTGCCTTAGGGTAGGTTTGGTCATCATCATTCTCAAGAGCAAGCTCCTCTGCCCATGTAGGATAGTTATCCTTATCAGACCTTTAGTGTATATATTTTTGAAAACTTTACACCCATTCTATCCTGATTGTGTCTAGAACACAGGCCTAATCGTCCCTGTCAGTCGACTGAGACTGTTACTGACTGTATGTGCTAGTTGCCTTATGTGACTATCCTAGACTATTAATGATCATCTGTGCCAGCTAATTTGTGCAATAGGTCTACTCGGTTGATAGTTGTTTAAGATGCTATGATTCAGTCTCATTTTGGATAACTATTGGAAAAACCACTTACCACCTTTTTTCATAAAATAGGCATTCTTTGTGTTGTTAACTGTCTGCATCTAAAATCGAATTAGCATTTTATGTCATATCCCCATATTGCATCCTAGGGTAGTCGCATTTAGGTTTTGGGCCTATCCAAAGATAGTTGTATTCATCATAGTTGCATTTAGTTATTTTGCGCTAAAAAAAAGAAAGAAAAGAAAATCAAACAAAATGAAAACACACAAAAAAATTAAAATTTTGTACACATTTTTGCATGATCTACCATTTTGCACTATTATAAAAATATAGTGTGAGGAAAACCTCCTAACGAGCTGGAATTCATCCCCAACCGTTGGTTGATCCCTTAGATCATTTCCATAGTTAGTATGCATAGTTTCTCATATTTCATCATTGGGAGACAGGTTACCCTTGGGATTAGCTTGGGGTAATCTTTTAGGTTAAATTCCCTTTGACCATAAGACTTAATAATTAATGGAGCACAACTATCATTTTTATCCAATATTTCTCGAGGGTAAAGCAAACTTTTGGGTAGATCAATAACAAGACTTAGATAGCACAACCTACTTTGAGAGGTACCTTTGTTCCCATAGGATACCTATCACCTATCCTCCATCCTAGGAAATTACATCAATTATTCGTATCCCATTCCTCGAAAGGGGTGGTGAGTATGAATAAACCATTGTAGATTTCACTTCAATGTCCACATTTTCTAGTTCTTAGGCATAGGAACATAAAACAAAACCTTAAAAAAAAACCAACAAAAAACCACAAAAACCCAAAACAAAAATTGATTGCCTATTTGTTTTGTTTGCGCATTCATCGAATTTAATTAGAAAGTATATTTTTTTGAAAATTTTACCAAAACTTGTCCTTTCCCTCCATTCCATATGCCCATCATTATCACATTCATGGTTTATTCCCACCAATACCAACAACCACCTCACCCATATTCACAACCTCACTTTTCCCATCACCCCATCCCCAACATGCTCATCACAGCCCATTGACACAATCATGAAACCCTCAACCACCATAATATCAATCTCATGCACCACTAAACTAGCCTCAACATCAAACCACTTACAATCAACCTTCACTCACCTATAATCCTCAATCCCCTTCATATCACCCACTATCAACCCCTATATATCATTTATATTTGCCATCCCCACAATATCATCAACCATCACCCACTTAAAACCAACCATCCACTTCCCAATATTACCAAAAATCAACCCTGCAATATCATAAAATTCTTACCATATACCATAAATCATCACCTACTTATCATCAACCATTAACCCAACACACTCCTCCACCACCACCCACCTAATATCAACCTCCACAATCTCATCAATCACCACCCACTTATCATTACCCACCTCCTACATATAACCCACCATCAACTCATCCATACCAACATACACCTCATCAATCTCAACCACCCATCCAACAACATCCATAATCATCGCCCCCTACATATCATCCACAATCAACTTACCAAGCACCCCCAAATCCTACCAACACCTTTACCACATCCCATCAAACACATCAGGCTATGCTTATTGCTCCCCAATCCCCCCAAATACCACCTCCTAACCAAAATTAATACCCATTTTAGCAACCTTAGTACCCACAACAACAACCTTCATACCCATACCAATCTCCAACATGTCAAGCTACACCTCCTCTCACTCAATGTAACAACCAACCCGCTTGCCCTCCCCAAATTTCTCCTCCTTGATCCTCACATCACTTTACACTTCTCTCATGGCCCTTGTCCACCATATTTTGGAAACTTTTCGAGCTGTAGGAACTATCCTTACCTAGCATAGAGCCACACAATTCACATGAGCCCACATCTCTAGGACCTAATATCAAATAAGTTTATGACATCAATCATTGTCAATCATTCTAGAACCTTGTATAGGATATGATTGACCAAGGGACCATTATCGTCGAACACCCCTCAAACCCCGCTCACCAAAACCTTACAAATCCTTAAGATTCATTACCATAACCTGGGGCAACACCACTACACAAGGGGGATTCCATTGTCACCCCTTAGTTGCATCAAGCCAATCATACTAATAATGTTCCATCTCACCAAGGTTTCGTGGGAATGATCGATCATGCCCACCTTACACCTGCTTTGTCTATCTCCTTTGCCACACCATAAAAAAATCCATCCCATGAGTACTTCACTGTTCACCATGATTATCAAGCAACACATTCCCTTCCATATTTCATTGCATATACCATGACATAAGCTATTAAACCACATTCCCCCTCATATTTATCTTCTATTACATCTACTTCACCTACTCCTTCTTCACCTGTTGTCATGTCACCTTCTCTAATCGCTCCATCCTGTCCCCCTCCTAATTTTTTACCTTCACAATCTACACCACCATGCTCGCCCTCCCCATATCACTTAGTCAACTAACTTTAAGCTCCTTTATTGGGACTCACTTTCTATCTTGAGGAGGATAGTTGCAGATGAAGTTATTGATCCTTCACCCCCCCAACCTTCACCAAATAACTCTTTCCAAGCTACCACCACCCATCCCCTTTCATCTGATACTTTAGATGATGAACCAGTATCTCACCCACCTGAAGTCCATTCAACTTGTCTGAAGGAGACTCTTATCTTACCACATAGCCCACTCATGCATATCCACATTACCCCCATTGATAATGATGCCTTGCATGACCATTATACTGACTCTTCTCCTCCACACACCTCATCATGCTCATCCTTACCTTCACTTCACATTCCACCCCATACAGTTAACTCACCATCTCATAAAGAGTAAACCTACCCTCATACATCCTCCCCTTTTGCAAGTTCCATTAATCTTAGCATCGCCTTAAATGTGGTAGTCTTTGAACCACCTCTTGAATCCCTCTCATAGAAAAGAGTTTATCTCCTTTCCTTTAAACCAATTGAAGTCACCATGTCTCTACTGAATCCAAACCTAGACCCTCAAAGAGCCCCATCGCCCTCCTTGCCTTAATATACAAGTTGTATCCCGCCTCTACTTCCAACTCCCCCTATTATTTTAACACCTTGTCTACCACCCCTTCTTCTAACCCCCTCTTTACCACCCTTCCTTCCAACCCCATATTTACCACTTTTTTTTCAAACACCGCCTCTTCCTCCTATTCTTTGATCCCTCTACCTATTACATTGTCCTCTTCATGAATTTCACTCCCCACAACAATAGTCTCACCCATAGTACCCCCCTTTGCCACCTTCATATCCACCACCTCAACCAACATATCACACCCTTCCACTTACAACTCCACATCCATTAGACCTTTAACAAATATTTTATTGAATCACAAATATTGAGCTATAGTTGAGTCATCAAGGCACCCCTCCACCTTCACTTGACTTGCAACACATCTTGGATAGACTCACAAACATTGAGCTACACTTGAGTCACCAAGACATCTCTCTAGTCCCTCCTTAATCATCCTCTATGCCATATTCCTCTACTTTGCTTTCACCTCAACCCTCTCATCCCCCTTTTTGACCTCATCCACGTAGTCCATATTTTTCATCTCGCATCTAGATGTCCCTCTCAAAACCAATATCAATAGTCTTTCAAAAACTATAGGATGCAAGCCTAATCTCCCTACTTTTCATCCATCCTATAGATCCTCATCAATCCAATCCTAAGTCATACAATCAATATCATTATTAAATTTTCCATCGTTAGATAGATCATGTTATTGAAGTTTGTCAACATTTCAAGCACTTAGTGCAAGACTTGCTTAATAAGGGGGAGTTAATCCTTCTATCAACCTAACATTCTCCTATTTTTTCCAGCATGTATCAAAACCACCTGCCACACTAAAAAAAAACAACAAAAAAAAACAAAAAAAGAAAAGAAAAAATGTTGCACAAACAACATAAAAAACACAAAAATATCACAAAAACCACAAAAACACAACAAAACATCAAAAAAAAGAAAAAAATAGAGCAAAATTTAAAATTAAAATTAAAAAAATTCAAACAAAAGAAAAAAGGTTGTTTGCTTGTTTGATTAATTGAATGTAGGATTTTTGTTTGTATAGGCCATCCCTCGCTCACACAAAACCTTTATACATCACCATACCAACCTCCAAAATGAAGAACACAAGCTTATATTGAGAGGGGGGATGAATAGTAAGACACACTTTTATTTTTCTTTCCAAAACAATATTACCCAATGTTATTAATTGTAATATCTTTCCAAAGCAATGTTAACCAATATCATCAATAGAAGTAGCAAAGTAATGCACATATCATCACACACAATGAAAGACATAGATTTAATGTGGTTCACCCAATGTGGGTTACATCCACGGAGAAAATATTTGTTATAAATTTTCTCAACAAATCTCTTGGGTACCTATTGGCATTTTTGCCACATTGTGTTGATTATTGATTGTTCATGCATAAGCTGTTGAATTCTAACTCCTCTACAAGTTTTAATGCAAAAAAAAAAAACGCCTAAGTCCGAAGACTGTCAAGGAATCGCGACAAAAAATAGCATGGAGAGCCAAAGTTAAAAACCATCGCGATATCGCGGGTCGGATGAGGAGAGAGAAAACAAATGCCAAGTCGTCGCGATTTCACGACGTGTCGAAAAATCGTGGTTAGCGCAGTCAACGACAGCAGGGGGCAAAACCATCACGATATCACGACGCGTTGGATTTTTGTGGTCAAACTGGTCAACGAGGGAAGCGCAACAAAATGGTAGCAAAATCGTGACATGTCATGTTTTCGTGACTTAGAATGAGGATGGAGCAGAGCAGAGAAAAAGGTAGCGAAATCGTGACATAATTGAGCGACAGGCGATGAGACTCAACTTGGTAGCGAAATCGTGACAAAATATGGCACATAGCCCGAAAGGCGAAAGATGTAGCGAAATCGCTACGTGTCGCGTTTTCGTGGTTCAGGTGGATGAAAAGGTTGAAGGCACAAATGGCGTAGCAATTTTGCGACACTTTTGAGAATGAGACCAAGGCACGAAGCAGACGTTGCGAAATCGTGACAGGAAGTGGGAACAGTGGAGAATGCAAGCAAACATCACGATTTCATGACGTAGTGAGCAAGAAAGGCTTAAGGCAAAAAATGGTAGCGATTTCGCGACAGTGTCACATTTTTGTGGTTGACGAACAACAAGGTCCAAGGAAATAGAACTTGTAGCGAAATCGCGACATGGTGGAAGTTGAAGAAGCACAGAGGCAAGAGTGTCGCGTTTTCGCGATTTGAAGCAACGAAGAGAACAAAAGATGAAGAACGTCACGAAATCGTGCATTGTCACATTTTCACGGCAACAGAGCAGAGAAAGAGCATAATTGTATGGACGTCGCGAAATCGTGCAGCGTCGCATTTTCGCGGTTCAAGGTTGCGAAGGAGATAAGGAAGCCGAATACGTCGTGATTTCGTGACATGATTGATTTTCACGGTCCGAAAGTAAGAGAAGTGTACGGAGCAGAGATATGTCATGATTTCGTGACATGTCGCGTTTTCGCGACCTGTTACAGTTTCACGCCAGAATGCAGTTCAAACGGTCCGATGCAGTTTTGCGATTTTTGATGATTCAAAGCACTCCAGAATTAAATGTGTCGTTGCTTTTCGATGCGGTCAAGGTAGAAGAACGTGCCCAAGCTACCAGAATTGAAGATTTCCATTATTCGAAGTTGTTGTTCATGATTTTTCTAACGGTTTCAAGCATATTTTCAAGAACAACAATTTAATGAAGACGACCGACTCCTCCTTATGGCATTTAATTTCTGGTTTCTCCGAGGTTGTTTAAGGATATCATTTCCTTGTTTTCGTTGCATAATTTGTAGATCTCGAGGAGGTCCGTTTCATATTTTTAATGCTGCAAAGAGGCAAGGCTTCTATATAAATCAATGTAAATCTCAAGAACAAGGGTCGGGAGTTTTGAGAGACAGTTGCATGAAAACTTTCAAGTTCTTGCATGAATGAAAGAGATTTGGCCTCTGATTTTGCAAACGTCTTTCTGTGTAATTTCCTTCTATTCCATGTATTTCTAAGTTATGCTTGTCTTTCTGATCTGCTGTTAGATTTAAATTCTGCATTTGAATTTAAATACTGCTCGTAAGGAAGTAAGTTCTGGAATGCAATTCTGGAGGTAGTTTGCGCAAGGTCGTAGATGAATTATGTTGTTTTCTGTTATTATATGTTGTTCATACACTTGAAGGTCCATCTTGCTGAGTTTCTTTTCCCCGATCTAACAAATTCGGCCTACGGCTATATTTCCCATCTCTTTCCATGTATTTCCTGTTTCTTTCTGCACATTTGTAATTCCTTTCCAGCAACTTTAATCTGAAATCAAACTTAGAAATAGTAAGGGAACCAGCCCTCTCTGGAGATTGGTCTGGGAGACATCTCTTTCTCCCAGCCTTTCAATGTTGGCCGGGTCTAGGGTGCATAGTTTTTAGAAAATCCTTTCCCGTGGCAGATTCGTGACCAACAGTTTTTGGCACGCCCGATGGGACAGACTTCTTCTGTCTCGTAAAGATCCCATAGTATTGAAGGTTTAATGTTCGCCTTCATGCCATAAAGTTAGAACATTTGGTGACTTCGCAGTACTCAAAAATCTCTGAACGTGGATGCAGTGAAAGTTGTACTTCATGATCACGAGATCATAGTCTAAAAAAGTTGAAGATCTTGTTGAGTTTTTTGAACTTGACATCACAAAAAGAGGTGAACAATCTAGGTTGGTTTCCCCATCGCTTGCATCATCTCGCCATATCTACACAAATCCCTCGGTATTGTTACTAGTTTTCCACCTTCTCAGTCACATCCATTAGTCCCAATGGCTCAGTATCCTCCACCCAGGAAGTTCTTGGCATGGAATAGCTCGGGAGCCTTGAATTTGCAGGCTCAGAATCCAGTTCCTCAGGCCGCTTTGAAGGTTTTACCGACCTATGATGGTACGGGTAAGACGGCATATGAACATATTAATGATGTAGCTTCTCTGGCAGCCATTCATGATATAACTGATGAAGATGTGATGGTGAAGTTATTGGTGTTATCACTGAGAGGAAAATTGTTGTATTGGTACCGAACGTTGCAACCAGGCACCATTACGTCATGGGATCAGCTAGGAGAACTGCTAGTTAAGAATTTTCATGAACAAGCTGATCCATTTTCATTGTTGCATCAGTTTAACGTGATCCAAAGGCACCCGCAAGAAGAGATAGCTGATTTTAATGTTCGATTCACCAGAACCTGGCAGAGAATTCCTGATGGTCTTCGGCCTGCTGATGAGCTGGCTGCATTTTATTACCTCAGAGCATTCAACACGGACATCGGTTGGGCTGTCCGATAGTCCAACGTGATGACATTTCCAGAGTTGTTTGAACAAGCGTTAAAGGCGAAAGCTGATCTGATTGCTATAGGTAGACTTCCTCCGAAGGTAACTATGCCTATTATACCTGATCTGCCTAAGTATTTATATTCTGGTTCGCTTCCACAGCCCATGCCATCTATGTATCCTACCCCATCATGGAGCTCCAATGCACCTCAAATCGCACCTATTCCAGTTCCCCAGCTTCCTGCTCCAACTGTTCCCTAGTTGCCTGCACCGAGCATTCCAAGGTTAGTCCCTCCATTTCCAACTCCCGCATTATCTTCCCCACAGTTTCCATTACCTTTACCGGCACCGCCTGTGTCCTCAAGCCCAGATCCTCAATTGGTTATGTTACAAGAAATTCAGTCGGCTATGAGATCTCTCACTGACAAGGTGACATCTATGGAACGGAGAGAGGCGAAAAGAAGCTATCAGCCACGAAGATTTATGCCGACAGTAACTAGAGAACAACCTGCTCCTAGCAAGGCTATGGAGAAAGCACCTGAAAGGAACTCAGCAGTTCTGGTAAGTGAAGAGGCTGGCCCTTCTGAAGTTTCACATGAGCCATCTTATCGGTGTTCTTCCTGTAATGACCCACATGATGAGTCCACTTGCATGGTCCACCAAAATTATTTGCAAGTTCTTACAGGGAGCCGTGTAAATATGATTCGAGAGGTGGATCTTACTTCCGTGGAGTCTCTGGAGGAACATATAGCAATACTGACACGCAACGGCAAGAAACCAATGTTGGTAGATCCGGCTAAGATGGAGCCATTGAAAGTGCCTCCTGGACAAGCAACGAAGCAGCAAGTGCCAACAAAGGCTCATGATTCCCCAACACAATGACAATCACCTATTTTGTCAAAGGATCCACTTCCACCACCAGTAAAAGAGAAGGGACAAGCTTCTACTTCCCAGCCGCAAGCAGAAACAAAGGAGCAAGCCAAAGAAACGTTGCGGTATCCATCATTGACCAAACGACAACGAGTGGAGGCCACCCAACAATATAAGAGCAAATTTGAATCTGCTAGTGGCGAGAAGGAACAGACCTCCATGGAGTACAACATTGTTGAAGAACTTAAATGGATACCAGCTAAGGTAAGTCTGTATGACACCTTACAGTTGCCTGGATAGGTAAATCTCTTACAGGAATCCCTGAAGACCATACAAAGTAAGGGGAAAGCTCCAGCCCAGGTGGTTATGGCTCAAACATTAACTTCTGCAGCCAATGGTAGGAGTAGACCACCCCCGTTTTATCTGTCATTGCAAATAGAGGGTTGGATCGTACATAATTGCCTGATCGATTCTGGTGCCGCTACAACTGTCATGCCTAAGGCAGTCTGTGAAGCAATGGGAATGGAATTCACATGAAGTAGCCCCGGAGTTTTGCAGTTAGATGGTACTCCAATGAAAACAGTGGGTGTAATCAAGGATGTCCCGATTGTTTTGCATAATATGCCCCAGATTACAGTCATCCAGGAGATAGTTGTGGTAGATCTAGAACCGTATTTCAGTATGTGCTTATCTAGAGAGTTTACTGCAAAGTTGGGCGGTTACCTTGCACTGGATTATTCTCACTTGGAGATTCCATTCAAAGGAAGACGAGTCCGGGTCTATAATCAGAAACCTTCTACTTTTCATATTGAGAAGATAGAAGAAGAACATGCTGTTCATATGATAACTGAAGATTTGGAGGATGAGTTTTCAATGCTCAATTTCAATGCTATGATCCAGACCGAAATTGGCTGTTATTCCATTATGCAGCCCGAAGAGGTTGAAGTCAAGTTGCCACCTGATCAAGTTGAACAAGATTCTCTGCCAGATCAGCTCTATTTTGATGGAACACAATACAAAAATGGTGCTAACACTGGGACTGAACGATCATGCCTAGGTCTCAAGATGGCTGGGACACTTGGAGTGCAGCAGTTACAGACCCTTGGTGATTCTGAGCTAATCAAGAACCAGAAGTCTACTGAGTGTTTGTCAAGGATCTAGGATCCAGGAGACAGAGCCGTGTTTGGGTTCGTGTCTTTCCCGAAAGTTCACATCTAATTCGGGAGTTACCTTGTATATAGTAAAAAAAAAAAAGAAAAAAAAAAGTATTGTTTTCCACTTCGGCTCTTTTTGCATGCGAGCCCGCAGGTACGTGTTTCTTTCTTTTTCTTCTTCTTTCCCAGCAGTTAGTGGCTTCCTATCAATTTCTTCCTTCCCCTTCCTTACTATTTCTTCCCTTCCCCTCTTCATTTCCCTCCTTCTCCTACTCCTTTTTCTTCTGCAGTAATCAAGCCACTGCTGTTGTTTCTTTTCCCCTTTTCTAATATTCCCGCTTCTTCTTTTCCTTTTCTTCTAATTTCATTGTTGTTTTAGCATTTATCCCCATTTCATCCATCAGTCCTTCATTCTCACCTTCATTCATCATTCCATTCATTCCATAGCACTACATCACTCTTATCGTCTACCGCATCACTCCCTCCATTCCATTATTCCATCATTCATCATTTCCATTCCATGGTCAGTTCAGCCAAATACATAATTCCTTGAAGTTTCAGTTATTCAAAAAGAGTTGTTGCAACAGTCTGCCGAGATGTATCCCATCAGCCGACTTTTTGTTCTCAGTTTTTCTTGACTCTGTTGCCCAATGGATTCAGGCCTGGGATTCGTGCATACAGCAGAACTGTATACCCCGCGAGCCACCAAGAATGTTGGCATTTTTGCCACATTGTGTTGATTATTGATTGTTCATGCATAAGCTGTTGAAATTCTAACTCCTCTACAGGTTTTGATGCAAAAAAATGCCTAAGTCCGAAGACTGTCACGAAATCGCGACAAAAAATAGCATGGAGAGCCAAAGTTAAAAACCGTCGCGATATCGCGACATGTCGCGTTATCGCGGGTCGGATGAGGAGAGAGAAAACAAATGCAAAGTCGTCACGATTTCGTGACGTGTCGAAAAATCATGGTCAGCGCAGTCAATGGCAAAAGGGGGAAAACCGTCGCGATATCGCGACGCGTTGGATTTTCACGGTCAAAATGGTCAACGGAGGGAAGCACAGCAAAATGGTAGCGAAATCGTGACATGTCGCGTTTTTGCGACTTAGAATGAGGATGGAGCAGAGCATAGAAAAAGGTAGCGAAATCATGACATAATTGAGCAACAGGCGATGAGACTCAACTTGGTAGCGAAATCACGACAAAATATGGCACATAGGAAAGGCAAAAGATGTAGCGAAATCGCTACGTGTCGCGTTTTGTGGTGTAGGTGGATGAAAAGAGTTTAAGGCATGAATGGCGTAGCGATTTCGCGACACTTTTGAGAATGAGTCCAAGGCAAACGAAGAGACGTCGCGAAATCATGACAGGAAGTGGGAATAGTGGAGAATGCAAGCAAATGTCACGATTTCGCGACACAGTGAGCAAGAAAGGCTTAAGGCAGAAAATGGTAGCGATTTCGCGACAGTGTCACATTTTTGCGGTTGACGAACAGCAAAGTCCAAGGAAATGAAAACTGTAGCGAAATCGCGACATGGTGGAAGTTGAAGAAGCACAGAGGCAAGAGTGTCACGTTTTCGCGATTTGAAGCAATGAAGAGAACAAAAGATGAAGAACGTAGCGAAATCGTGCATTGTCACATTTTCGTGGCAACAGGGCAGAGAAAGAGCATAATTGTACGGACGTCACGAAATCACGCAGCGTCGCCTTTTCGCGGTTCAAGGTTGCGAAGGAGACAAAGAAGCCGAATACGTCACGATTTCGTGACATGATTGATTTTCATGGTTCGAAAGTAAGAGAAGTGTACGAAGCAGAGATATGTCATGATTTCGCAACATGTCGCGTTTTCGCGACCTGTTACAGTTTCGCGCCAGAACGTAGTTCAAACGGTCTGATGCAGTTTTGCGATTTTCGATGATTCAAAGCACACCAAAATTAAATGTGTCGTTGCTTTCCGATGCGGTCAAGGTAGAAGAATGCGCCCAAGCTACCAGAATTGAATATTTCCATTATTCGAAGCTGTTGTTCATGATTTTTCTAACGGTTTCAAGCATATTTTCAAGAACAACAATTTAATGAAGACGACCGATTTCTCCTTATGGCATTTAATTTCTGGTTTCTCCGAGGCCGTTTAAGGATATCATTTCCTTGTTTTCGTTGCATAATTTGTAGATCTCGAGGAGGTCCGTTTCATATTTTTAATGCTGCAAAGAAGCAAGGCTTCTATATAAATCAATGTAAATCTCAAGAACAAGGGTCGGGAGTTTTGAGAGACAGATTGCATGAAAACTTTCAAGTTCTTGCATGAATGAAAGAGATTTGGCCTCTGATTTTGCAAATGTCTTTCTATGTAATTTCCTTCTATTCCATGTATTTCTAAGTTATGCTTGTCTTTCTGATCTGCTGTTAGATTTAAATTTTGCATTTGAATTTAAATACTGCTCGTAAGGAAGTAAGTTCTGGAATGCAATTCTGGAGGTAGTTTGCGCAAGGTCATAGATGAATTATGCTGTTTTCTATTATTATATGTTGTTCATACACTTGAAGGTCCATCTTGCTGAGTTTCTTTTCCCCGATCTAACAAATTCGGCCTACGGCTATATTTCCCATCTCTTTCCATGTATTTCCTGTTTCTTTCTGCACATTTGTAATTCCTTTCTAGCAACTCTAATCTGAAATCAAACTTAGATATAGTAAGGGAACCAGCCCTCTCTGGAGATTGGTCTGGGAGACATCTCTTTCTCCCAGCCTTTCAATGTTGGCCGGGTCTAGGGTGCATAGTTTTTAGAAAATCCTTTCCTATGGCAGATTCGTGACCAACAAGTACCAAATCCCTATTACAATGATTATGGACCTCTATCCAAAGGAGACACCAATACCCTATGCTCAAGTTTATGGATCTCTATTTATAGGAGAACTCTATCACCTTAACTCTGGTTCATGGACCTCTATCCATAGAAGAACTCTATCCCCTCAACTTTGGTTCGTGGACCTCTATCCACAAGAGAACTCTATCCCCTCAACTCTGGTTCGTGGAACTCTATCCACAGGAGAACTCTATCCTCCCTTCTATGGTTCGTGGACATCTATCCATAGGAGACACCTCTCCTCTCTAATCTGGTTAGCTCCAAAGCCAGATCAAAACTCTGCTCAAAAATACTCCAAGCCTTCACACAAGGCTTTCTCAAAATCTGCTCAAATCACTACTCAAATGCTCCAAGCTTTCACATAATACTTGCTCAAATAAGCAATAAACCTACTCTCAAATCTACTCAAAACTACCTCAAGCCTTCTCACAAGACTTGCTCAAAACTGCACCAAACCTTCTCACAAGGCTTTCTCAAACCTATTTAGAAATATGCCTCAAACCTACTAAATTTTTTTGCATAAATCTGCCTCAAACCTGCTCACTGATCTGCCTCAATTCTGCTAAAAAATCTGCCCAAATCTGCACCAATCCTACTCACAAGGCTTGCTCAAATTTGCTCTAACACATGCTCAAAACTTGCTCATAACACATGCTCAAAATTGCTTCAATCCTGCTCACAGAAACTGCTCAAACATTCCCAATTCTTGCATACAAACAATTTCATATATCTTTCCCAAAGGTGCTTTCCTTGACTAAAGTAGTTTAGACATATTCTACCTAGAATTTGTTTAACCTCTTGAACATATAGAGAATGATATGTACTATTAAATGCCCAATATGTTCTTCATATTCATATGTCTCACATTAAATGGTAGCTCTAGTCTAGCACTTTGATAATTGACCTTCTTATGTATTTCCCACAATCAAAATTGATGCACACACTTGCTTCACAAATCCAATTTCTAACACTTGCACATTCACTTTCAATGACACTCAAACCAATGCACAATTTGTTCTCAAACCCTAGCACATGTGTTTCCAATTTCATTCAACAATGAAGCACGATTTTATCCTCAAACCCTAGCCCAAATATTTCCAACAACGCACACTAATCAACCCTTTTATCTCCACCTTAAAAAAGTTTCCTCAAAGTACAACCACCTAGAGAAGGAGTTATATCACCATACCTCAAAATTGCTTTGATGAAGATGTGCCCAGAAAGACCTGTCTAAAAAACAACTTATATTTCTTGTGCCACTTCAAGGGTTAGATAGCAAAACACTTTTCAAATCAACCACATGAAAAACCTTATCAAAAGATGTGCATATTAAAACTTGAAAATAATACTCTATTATTTCCTTTTGTCTTCACAAAAATACAACTTGTAGAACCCTTAAACCTTTTCTTATGATGTGCATGAATTACAAAATACAATGATCACAAGTACACCCTTTTCTCTCCTTTCTAATAATGCAATATTTCAATCCTCATACAATACCCAAAACATCTTAATGTTAATTTATTTCATGCAAGCATTACATAAATAAAACAATTTTATTACACCTTATGACTCCCTTCTAAACTTTCAACAATTCTAAAATATTTGCACAACCCTTATACCTCCTATACACACATTTCTCAACAACACTTTACTCTAACAAAGCTTTAAGAAAGACTTGCTACCCAATCACCTTTACACCTTACAAAAATTAAATAAATCAAACTTTATGCCTCTTGAATTTTTGCGCTCAACAAAAATCAAATACCTCTTATGCTATCATAACTTGAACTCTTTCAACACGTAAGACAATGCTCTCCAAAGCGTTCAATGACCAGTTGTGCTATCACGACTTGGTGACACAAAAGGCGACCTACATAAATTATTTCAACTCTACCTCGAAAACAACAAAAACTCTTCTGCCCAAAAAACCATCGTCGAGGGGACTCGACCCCAACATCTCTCTCTGCCCAACACTCTAACACACGACCAGGGGCTAGCTGCGCTGCACCAGTAGGCATTGTTGGACATTTTGAGTGATAAGTTGTCATTGATGTCAAGAGTGAGTGGTCATTGATATCAAGCTTTCAACACCAGTCAGTGGCAGTTTCAGTGGGCAACATCAGTTTCAGGTTCTCCAATAAATGCAAAAGGATAATTCGGTTTTAGTTTCAAGACCCGGTTCCAGGAAGTTAGATGAGGTCCAAAGTGCAAGAAAAAGCCCAAGTAAATAATATTATAATATTCTTTTATAATATTATGCAAAGGAAGTTTAAAATTAATTATAAATTAATTTATTAGTTAATTTACTTAACTTATAAAGTTATTTAAATTAATTATTAATTAATTTAATTATTAATTATAAATTAATTTAAGCTAAGGTTAAATAACCCTAAGGTGGGTTATTAAAATTAAAATTCGAAATTCGATTTCGAATTACAAAGCACCGACGTGAGGAGAAAATTAAAAATGTGTATATAAGGGGGGAACTCCCACCCTACCAAACCTTACCATGCCTTCGAATATTATTGCGAGCTTTGAGAATTGCGTTGCATCCAAAGCGAAGATTAGAGTGTGCGAGTTTCATGGAAAGTCAAACGACGGCGAAGGCATAAGAGGAAGGAACTCCTCCTTCCTTCACATGGGCACTAGTAGCCCACGCGGTGGGCTCCCAAGCGCTAAGGCGCTTAGGCTTGAGGAGACGGTGGATCGAATCTCGCCGAAACCCCTTTTGGGGAAAGAAAGAGGTATGCTTTAATCTTGGGCACCAAAAATTTTGGGAATATAGTTTGGGCATTTAAAAATTAATTTTTGCATATTTTAAATTGGTTCTAAGGTTGCAAAGGGAGTTATAAGGGTTTTGCAAAATTAAATTTTTAATGTTATTTGCTCAAATGTTTTGAAAGAATTGTAAGGTGTTTGGTTGATGTTTTATGGTGTTGGATATTATTTTAAGTTGGAGTTTATAAGGTGTATCAAGAAATTATTTTTATGTATGGTATGATGAGTGTTATTTTAAAAGGGAGCAATAAGGCATAAATTGAGTTGTGATTGTTTTGTGTCTAAGGAATATTTTTGGGAAAGTGTTGAAGTAATATTGTTGTGTCTAACCATTGGAATTGGAAAGAAGAAAATTGTGATTGAGACAGGTTTTCTAAAGGTACTTTTACATCCAATAAAAGGTATGGGCATATTCTTCCTAGTGAGTGATTGTTGAAAATTGTGAATGAAAAGTTGGAGTGAAAAGGATTGTTTGGTTAAGCATTGTTGAGTGTGTTTTTAATTAATGCTTCAAGGTTTTTTGGAATTAAGAGTTGTTGATAAAACCTTGTTTTATAAGCATTGTTGTTGAAGTGATTGAGTTGAGTGAAGAACTTGAACTAGGGTTTGGAAAGAACATGAGTATCATTGTTATGTGAGATTGGTTGATAAGCATTGTTGGAAATATTTTGAGTGAGTGCTTATATGCTTGGACTAGGGTTTGTGAGCAAGGATTATTTCATTGAGTGATTGGTTGAGTAGAGTTGGTTGAGCCTAGTCAAGTGAATATGTTAAAGTGATTGTTCAAGTTCTATGAAACAAATTATTCTATATTTTAAATTGATTTGAGAAAGAGGTTGAGAGTTGATGAGTGTGAAACATATTGAGTCTCTAACAATTCTCTATATGTTTCTATGATAAAAGAGAGATTGAAAGTGATTGAAAGTTTGTGAGTGTGAAGCATATTGAGTCTCTAACAATTCTCTATATGTTTCTAAAATAATTATTGAAAGTGATTGAGTATTGAGGTGAATGTGAAGAATATTGAGTCTCTAATAATTCTCTACATGTTTCTAAAAGAGTGATTGAAAGTAATTGAGCATTGTGATGAATGTGAAGCATTTGAGTCTCTAACAATTATCTTTATGTTTCTATGAGATTGGACAAGTTCTAGTGTGGACTTATTGAGCAGATTTGAGGTAAGTCTTTGAGAAGACTTGTGGATAGATTTGTGTGAGATTTTGTGGAATCTTACAATACAGATTGAGAGCAGAATTGGACAAGTTCTAGTGAGGACTTATTGAGCAGATTTGGACAAGTTCTAGTGAGGACTTGTTGAGCAAATTTAGACAAGTTCTAGAGAGGACTTGTGGATAGATTAGTGTGAGCTTTTGTGGAAGCTTACAAGGCATATTTGAGACAAGTCTTTGAGAAGACTTGAGAGCAGAGTTGATTGATTGATTTGTTCAAACCTTGAGTTAAGTTTTGGGGCAGATCCAGCAGAGTTGATTTGAGATTGAGTCAAGCTTTGTTTTAAGGCTTAAGGACAGAGATTGAGGATAGATTTGTGCTAGACCAAAGGACTATGTTTAGTGCAGATCAAAGGATAGATATTGAGGACAGATTTGTGCTAGACCGAAGG
The DNA here is from genome assembly GCA_028583015.1 of Wollemia nobilis. Lineage (NCBI taxonomy): Eukaryota > Viridiplantae > Streptophyta > Pinopsida > Araucariales > Araucariaceae > Wollemia > Wollemia nobilis. Next base: position 3,804,008 of record JAQPPZ010016818.1, on the reverse strand, counting down.
ACTGTGTTTAGTATAAATTTGAGGATAGAGTTTGGTGCAGATTTGAGGATAGGTTTGTGCCAGACCAGAGACAAAGATTGAGCAGATTTGTGCTAGACCAAAGGACTATGTTTAGTGTAGATTTGAGACAGAGCTTTGAAGGTGATAGAGTATAGAGGACGATAGTCTCTAGTGGATAGAGATCCATTAGCTAGGGTAGTGAGGACATGTGTCTTCAGTGGATAGAGATCCATTAGCCAGAGTAGTGGGGGCAATAGTTCTTCTAGAAGATCACCAATCAGAGCTAAGGAGAAAGGAGTTCTCCTATGGATAGAGATCCACAAACTTGATTAGGGGATTGGTGTCTCCTTTGGATAGAGGTCCATAAATATTGTAATAGGGAAAGGATTCCTAAGAGATTGATTTAGAAAATTTTAGTGAAATATTTTCTCCGTGGAGTAGCCCACATTGGGTGAACCACGTTAAATTGGTGTCTCTATTGTGTGTGATGATTTGTGCATTGATTTGATTACTGCTATTGATATTGCCATTGATTATATTGGATAATACTATTTGGGAAAGAAAATTAAAAAGTGGTCTTATATTGTTCACCCCCCCTCTCAGTATAAGCTTGTGTTCTTCAGGCATGACATCAACCAATGCTCCCATGGATATATTTCAAACACTACGTCTTGAAATATTTGTTGCCTCTGTCGTTCGCTAGCTCTCTCGATGAATGGGAATCGATGCACAATTTGAGTGATGATTTCCTAACGTAAGACCTTGGGTATAAATATATGTGCCTTCCTTTGCCTTGGACTACATGGGTGCTAGAAACAATTCAAATTTATTTCCTCTACATGAATTTTGGCGCCATCCTCCTTTTTGAAACTTTGCATTATAATATTTAAAAAATATTATAATATTTATTTTAAAACCTTGGTCCATTTGTATTTTAAAACTTTTTCCTCTTGTCTTGTAAACCTTGGTCCATTGCATTTAAATATTTTCTCCTCTTGTCTTTTAAACCTTGGTCCATTGTCCTTTTTAAATCCTCTTTATAATATTTAAATATTATACTCCTTAACATATTTGCCTTCTTTTATTTTTTCCAGCCTTGTAACTTCATCCCTTTTGGAGAATATTCTATTTGCCTTGCTTTCTTTTTTCCAACCTTGTAACATGCTCTTTTTATCATCAAACCTTGGACATAAAATATTTTTGCCTTATGCATATTTTGACATCAATGACAACACAATACTTTAATATTTCCAACACAAAACCCTTTCCAAATCCATCCTTCCCATTTCTATCTCAACTTCATCCACTTGTGGTCTAAACTCCAACCTAGTCTATGTCAACCTACATGTCATCCATAACCACCGCTCAAATCCATACATACCACTCATGCCCATCCATCCATTGTCACTAGTCATTGTTGCATTTGCACATTTTACACCACCCCATCACAAACCACCTCACCACTTGAGTTGGATGATAAAAGTACAATCAACGTTGTCTTGAATTTTGATCAATACCTAAACACCTATTTTTGGAAGCTATGTCTATCCTAGAACCTTGTCGAAGACTATCATTCACTTTAATTAGCACCTTTAATCATAGCATAGTTTTAGCACAACAATTTCAAGCACCTTAGCATTGCAACTTTGCTTGCATTAGCACCCACACCGCTAACTTAGTAGTTTAGTTGTTATATTAGCATAGTTGTTTAACTGTGCCCATAAACATATCAACAATAAGGTTCAAAGAGTTTTGGGGATTTCATTATTGGGGCATTTTACATTGGTCATAATTCATGACGCTTTTACATCACCTTCTCAAGTGTACAACCCATCCACATTGCACCCCTTAGCCACCTCATTCACAACCACATTGATTTACATCATAACTGTATAGCATTCAATTTTTATTCAATTTGCATCCATTCTATCTCTCTTTTCCTTCTCTTGTTTCCTCGCACATCACTCTTAGTTGTATGGTAATGCTTTGAGTGGCTACATACCATGGACTATTGCACTTTCTCCCCTCTCTTCTTCTCTCCTCCCTTCTCTCCTTTTGCTTTCATTCCTTATTTTTTTTTTGTCTTCTCTCTTCTTTTTCATGCTTTATCATTTTCCATATTTTTACCTCATTGTCACATTGCCACATCTCTATGCGATCTAATTATTGACCTTAAAAGAAATTTTGATACTTATTTGGATCATTTGTTTAGTGCCATTACACTTGGATTTATTGCCTTAATCAAGGGCATCTTCATGATAGTATTTGTCCTTCTCTTTCATGTGGCATGTACTTTCATGCACATTTCCCATCCACAACCACCCACCACCACCATTGCATACACCCTATAACACCATCCATGTGACACCTTGTCTCTTTCAAAGTCTCTAGTTCATAAAATCTCTAGGTGCTTTTAGTCACTCAACCATACCCAGAGTTGCAATCAACCTCTATCAAATGTCCACCAGGCCTTGAGAGCTATCGATCATTCTTGGTTAACCCTCTCTTTCTCTTGTACCATGCACATATATCATATAGTAATTACATTTTGGTGCATAGGAAATATAAACTCATGAGTCGCTATCACGATAAAGCGAATGACTTCCCCTACTCACCCTATCGTGCATAATCTGAATGTAAGGATCCATTGTGCAAAAAAAGTAAAAAATAAAAACAAATATCACACAACAAGAACATAAAATCATCTTATCATTTAGCATGGATCATAGGCTATATAAGAAATCTCCATTGGGGCTATATATGCCTAACTAGAAATGGAGCATCGTCGAAGGGTTATTGGATTACCTCCATTGGGACTATAGACACTTGACTGGTAGTGGAGTAAGCCCTCCACGTGGTGACATATCTGTCATATTAGTGATATTATTTTGTACATACTTATGTATGTTCATGGGTGAGCTATCTTATTGGCGTATGCTACAAGTGATTCATCTAACCTTACTCAAAATTAGCAATGAACATTCATTACACACATAGTTGGTCCTTGAGCGACTTGACTCCCTAGGGTGGTCTTAGTATCTTTAAGGACCTATTTTATTACTAGATGAGTTTTATTGAGGACACTAGGGTGTTTGAGTCTCTTGAAAGAACATTTAGATTCTTCATCCCTAGGATATACAAATTGATAAGTGGTCTCCTCCACATTTGCTCATTTCACCCTTTTCATCCATTACCTCTATATTTTGCATCCTACGTTACCATTTGTCTCACCATCAAGTCAGTACTATTGCGTTGATTCCCCTAATTAAGCAATTAAATTCATGAATATTTGAACCTATCTATACCCTTTTCAAAAAATTATCAAACTTGTATATTGACATGTATCTCATTATATCTATTACACAAACATAGTCACATCGACACATAAGCACATAATAGTGATCACTAGCCCAACAACCATTTCTCATCACATGCATCTTCATCATCCATATTTTTATCAGTTGACTCATTGCTATCATCTGTTCTGTCTTCCAACCGCTTGCTTCTTAAGGGGGTAGGCAAAATCCCTAAAATTTTAAAAATCATTCACCTTTTTGCTAGGGCAACAAGTAAAATATTTTCATCCAATGAACTAGGTGTCTCTTGTTTTTGGATTTCATTGTGTTTCACGCAATGTGGTACAAAAAGGGGTATCTGTAGACACCAAATTTTAGTCATTTGCAATCAAAATTTGACAAATTTTTCAAAATCCCCAAATTGCCCCAAAACTCCAAACTTTGCTCAAATTCCTCCAAATTGTCATTTTCCTGTCTAATTCATCCAATTTTCCCTAGTCTATAGCGATTTCCTACTCATTCCTCCTATTATCCCCAATTTATTCTAAATTTCCCTAGTCTTCCTAATTCTATTTCATTCCCCTCTATTTTCCCTAAATTCTTCCAAGGTTCTCCAAAATCTTTATTTTCTTCTAATTTACCCCTTTTCCCTAAAATCCTTAATTCTTCAAATTTCCCTAATATTTTCTTAATCCTCTCCTACTCTGTTTAGTCCCCCTAATCATTCTTATCTTCTTCCTAATATCCTAATTTCCACCTAACCCCCCTCATTTATTTCTCCCTCTCCCCTCAAAATTCTCATAATCCATCTTATCTACCTAACCCTTCACTAAGTCCTCTAATATGCCCTAATCATATTTATAATCCACAACCCAATCCCTAGGGGAATGCAAAAATAATTTTAAATTCTAAACAAATCCCCAAAATCCAAGGCAAGCCCTCATCCAAATCCCTAGGGAATATGCATAATAATTTTAAAATGCTTTCAAATCCCAAAGGGCTGTCCAAACCTTCACTCACTAATGCTCATTTACTTCACTTGGTTCCCCTCACCCATGCCTCTATCTAAAATTATGCAATTTAAAATTAAAATAAATGCTTAAGGTCAAAGTGGGTTAAGTGGAAAATTTAATAGCCTTGTCCTCCTCAACTACCATGTCATATTTATGGGCAATTTAAAATTCATAAGAACAATCCCCAAGGCACACATCCCCCCATGAGAGCTCACTCCACCCAAGGTTATTCAATGTGGAGGTTGCACATTCCACCAAGTGGAATCCTCTAGATCTTTCCTTGGCCCTTGCACCTACCACATCACTACCACATCCCCTCCACATCATCCCCATGCCACCTACCCTATCCCTCACCAAATTTCTATAAATCCCCCCATTTCCATCATTTACAAGAGAAGAGGTTGAAGAGTTGTTATGATATCAAAAATTATAGTAGACCACCTTAATTCCTTTGAAGAGTCACTTGCCACCACATTTGGAGAGCCCAATAATTGTAGCCATGGAGGATACTTGAAGGGTTTAGCCAACACCTTGATAGCCAATTTTCCTCGAACTAGTCAACCTCCTGCAACTTCACTTGCACCAAAAGCACTCTAAAGGCCACCTATCCCCCAATAGGGGCACCTTGCCCCCTCTACAACTTGGTCCCGATCATCGTAGACAGGTGCATAGAATCAATTGTTATTGACAGTTACTCAGAGTCGACCATCCCATATGGTTTTCTAGAGACATATTAGACAACACACACACCACATCAGGTAGGTAAATGAGGGTATGAAACACCTTGTCTTTTGATTTGTGAGCTTTTACTGTAATTTTGTAATGGTTTAAATGTTTTTTGTAAAAAAAATCATATCTCTATATTGTTAAGGGTCTCATGTAAGGGAGGCCCTTCATATGCATCTGATATCATTTGGTTTGCATGTGTGCAGGTTTGCAGCAACTAGCCAAGGCACCCAAGTGATCCACCTAAACACACCAAAACCCACCTATTACCTTATTGTGACACAGAGAAGGATTGCACCTCTTGAAATGTTGTAAAAGGGGACATCCCCATTTGGTTTTCATTCTAAAGATATTGTGACTATTTAAAGTCCCTTTGGTAGGGCTACCTTATACTCAAAAGACTTTATATTTATTAATGCATTATTGTTTACTTATCATTTACTCTCATTTGCAACTTACATTTTTATTGCATGGTGCATTTTCATTGTTTACAAGTTGAACCCCCTATAAATTTGATAGATGTCACAACAACAATGCATGATTAGAAAAATTGAGCATGTTTAGGTGGTATAGATCCATTGAAGACATGTGGAAACTACAGATGGTGGACAATGTCGATCAACAACTGGTAAAATTAGAGCAAAAAATGACATCCACTCCTTCCCAGCATGCTGATAGAGCATGAGCTTTGAACTAGGTCAAGTTTTGCCTATACTGCTAGGTCTTCTTGTAGAGGGGGAAAACTACCCTACAACATACAATTTCCAAACAAAAGGCTGGATCCGCAAGGAGGGAACTTTTTGTGGGGTAAACCACGGGGTACGTTGTACTCTACACTCAGTGCAAGGGGGAAGGTTTCACCAGGAATTATTTAAGGACTCGCTCCAAGTCCTAAGGATATTTGAGATAGTTTTATGTATTCAATTTTAAGACAAACACCTAAGTTTGGCCTTTCTAGATCTAAGCTAGAAAATATAAAGGACAATACAAAAGCAAAATAAGATAGCTAAAACAGATCGCAGGCATACAAGAACTATCCTGGAATGAATCTTTATTTGAATGCTCACTAATCTAGGTTTTATTTCAAAAAACCTTTAAAGTAGAGATACACAAGATAAATGCATAGAAATTATCCCTAGATGCAAGCTAAATGCCTTTCACTTTTAGATGCCTAGAAATCAATAATGAAACCATATTTTCAACCAATAGAATGAGTAAAACACTTAACTAGATCGATGGTTGATTTAGCCTTCTCTACCTCTTGTTCAATGATATCAAGAATACCTGTTTCTACAAGATCACTCATAAAACACTGAAAAACAAAATTAGCATTAGGGGGCCTACTTAGGCCACTATGTAACAGATATTGGAGGCACAACAGTCAAGCCCCCTAGGTCCTTTTAGATGACCTTTTAATACAAAAGCAAAAATTAACCTTTGGATAATTAATCATAAATAAAAAATACAGTAGTAGAGAATAAAAAGAAAAGTGTAGCAGTATGATCTAGAAACATAATGGAATGCAATAGTGAAAGCAAAATTTAGAAATTGCCCCCTGTGTGCCCTAGGAAAAATCACACCTCACCTGGAAGGGGTATTATAACACTGCAGCAAAGTCGTGCCCTACCTGGACGAGGCACGATTTTGCTTTTGTGTATAATTTTTTCCTAATTATGGCAGGCAAAGTTGCGCCTCGTTGGTGCCATGCACAATATCGTTGCAGACTAAAGAAAAATAAAAAGCGAATGCAGAAAAAATAAATGCATTAAACAAAGTAATAAAACCCTAATGGACATTGTATAAGCAGTCAAAGAAGATAGAATTATCCAAGCGGGCACTCTATCTCTCTGAACTACACCACAGATCCACCAAGATGCAATAAATCAATCCAATCCATGTGTAGCACCCTAAAATTGGCACAGTAAAACCTTAATAATTACATTTACTCTAGTAAATAATTCAAATTCAAATTTTAACCTCCCAAACCGCTCGTTAACCGCCGTGTAATCCGTTTCCCCCTTTCCCGCGCCATTTTTAGAGTTTGTTTTGACCGTTTGACGATATCGTCGTCGATCAGACGATATCGCCCCAGATCTGACGATTTCGTCTAGGCTAGGACGTCCAGACGATCTTGTCCCTAAACTGATTTTTCACAATTAGCTTATGTTCCAACGGGTCTCTAATCCGGGCAAAAGCGTGTCTACGCCGTTAGAGACCCTCCCCCATTGGAGATCTCCCAAATAGGGATGATCTCCAACCTCCTAACCTCCCTCCTAAGCCTATTTAATCCTAAGCCCTTCCCTTAGCACCCCCCTGGCTGAAATTCTCTGTAACTTGACTTCACACACGTTAAAACATCCCAAATTTCTATTTGCATTAGTTCTATACCAATTTTGTTGTAGGTACCTTAGTGTTTTTTAGCCGAAGCAAGCTTACATCGTCGCAGACGATCCTGTTCAGATCGGAGGCGATCCTGTCGAATCAGAGACGATTTCATACCAATGCGAGACGATTTTGACTGCAGTCAACATTGAGGCAATCAGTGCCTAAAGTTTGCATTTCTTCATCCTTTCTCTGCTATTTTATTCTGTAATTAGCTAGCTTATTCATTATTTTATGCTATTCTGCATTTTGGAGTTCACCCATCTAGATCAAATGCATAATTAAGTCATAATTGTGATTAAATTAGCATAATGCATTCATGTTTCTGTTTTTAAGTTTCAGTTTGATATTGTTACTGTCAATTTACACTGTTTCCCTATGTTAGCATAGTTGTATTTTCTGTGTTTTGCACCTATTTCTCTGTTTGCAGGTCTCTGACAAATTCGTCAGATCTCAGACGATCTTGTCTGATCTCAGACGATCCTGTCAAATCAGAGGCGATCCTGACTGCTTCAAGAATCAGAATCTTCATCAGACATCCGGATCAGGTATTTTCTTTTAACATTCCTTAATTTCTCTGTTTTCTGTCTTAATTCTGTTTTCTGTATTCATTTAATCTGCATCTTCATATAGAATAGCTTAGACGCATTTTGGCCAAACCTAGGACTTGAATGCTTAAGGCTAAAACGAACACATAAAACACATTCCCAACCTAGGCGTGGAAGCGCCATTAAATGTTTCCTGGTGAACCCACCATCCGTCGAAAAATCACCAATATACACCTCCCCTGAGAGGCGGGACCTTCGCAAGGCCTCTCAGTCCGAGGTACCGCGCCATCCTTTTCACATCCCCCTTTCGGGCATGGATCCTATAGCCTGAAGGTAAGGGTGTGAAAAATTTGGAGCGATACATTTTGGTGAACCCGACGTGAATGCATTTTAAACCTTTTGAAAACAAAAACAAAAAAAAAAATAAAACAACTAAAACATAGATGCATTTCAAATCGTTTCAAATTAATAAGTTGCATATTAGATGGTAGCTCCTAAGAAAATATTAGCAGTTACTATAAATGTTGAAAACCAATTGGCAGCCATAGAAATCAATTCTGTGCTTAGTGTGCCTAAAACAGATAGAAATCAACTTTTGTGGGACGAACTTGATAGAAGACTTAGTGTCATTTCATCTAGGTCAACAAAACTTAAACAAATCAAGAGGCTTGTCCTAGATAGAATCCTGGATCCTCATCAACTTGTCTTTTATCATGAACTTCAGAGAGCTTGCCATAGATGGTTAGCTTATAGGAGAGCTCTTGTATCTTCAGAATTGTTCACCTTCGAGGAATACCTCGAGAACGCAGCCATTGTACACCAGTTCCTAGGTCATGTAGAAGACCAAGAGGTTGTTCTTACGGATAGGGAAATATGGAATAGAGTTCCTCGAGTTGTGTTATATCGAGAGTATTGCCACGAGCTTTACTTCTATCAACCAGCATCTGAGACAGATAATATCACTATAGCTCTTTTCATTAAATTTTTGAAGGAAAACTTTCAATTTGAAGAAGAACACTTCATGACTCCTGAAGAACTCGAGCCCATTAATGACATTTATAAATTGTTTATAGAAAACTAGATTATTACTTTCAGTATTATTTCTTGCATTTATTGTGTTGTTTGTCTTTACAATATTATTTCAAAAACAAAGAAAAACTAAAAAACATAGCAAAAACCAAAACCTTTCATTTTAAATATTGTAGTAGGTATATAATTAATATATACCTCTTAAGCTTGTTGCATATATATATATATATATATATATATATATATATATATTTGCTGAAATCTAAAATTAAGGCACAATGCCTAAACTTAGGAATGGTAAACAAACTGAAGGAGAAGAAGAAGATTGGTTAGGAGATAAAACTAGAGACCCAAATGTACTTCCTGAAGATCCAATTTCGGAAGGAGAAACTCTAGATCAACCAGAAGATGACCTAGGTGAAGACAATGAACAAGAAGAAAGTGTTAAAGAGGATGGACCCTCATCCCCTAGAGTAGCTCCAGATGGAACTATTGCTTTTGACAACGTAGATCATTTTCAGAAATTTCTCAATGATAACATTGACGCTCTTAATGTGGCAGTTCGTATTGATAAAGGGCAAATTAGTGACACTCAAGCAACCATGGAACATATGTTTGATGTACGCACTAATCCCTTGTCTTTCATTGATCAAGAAAGTGATAAGGCTGGACCATCCAATACAGATATGGTCACTATGATTCAAAACATGTCAAAACAACAGGTTACCCAACCTCCTAAGGAACCTATTATTCAACCTAAAATCATTCCCACACAAAAGAAAACTTCCTTCACTACTTTACTTCGCCAAACTATTGATCAATATGCTTCAAGTAAACAAAAACCTAAAACGAAGCCAAACACCAATTTTCAACAATCTGGAATACAACATAATACAACTTCAAAATTCCTTCATAACACTTTTCCTACCAACAATTTACACAATAGCAACATAGCATCTAATCTTCATGTCCCTCCATCATATGCTCACAAATCCCATATCAATGCCCTACCGAACCAATATGGTGGGCAAACTAGTAATCTGGAAGCCATGGTGAAACAGTTAGCTTCGCGTATGGACCCAGATAGATCCTTATCGTCCCTCGTACAATTATCGAGAGATCTGTAGTCAACCTTTGGATCCCATAGTTGTAGCTCAACCATACCCTAAGCATTTTCCCATGCCCATCCTGCCTATATATAAAGGAACCGAAGATCCCATAGAGCATCTTCGCATGTTTAGGATAGCATGTCATGATATATCACATGATGACTTGCTATTACTAAAAATGTTCCCGAAAAGTTTAGGTGGAATGGCATTAGAGTGGTACTATCAATTGCCCACTCATTCTTTGAGAAACTTTGAAGAAACAACTGAATCTTTTGTCCATCAATTTAGTGCCTACATCGAGAGGCATGTAACCATTAAAGATTTATACAACTTAAAACAAGACAAGGATGAATGTTTTGCCGATTTCTTAGCTAGATGGAGGCAGTTGATAGGAAAACTGCACTTTGTGCTACCTTATAGGGAAATGTTGGACATTTTTATCAATAATTTGCAAGAACAAATATCTTATGAGCTATCAATTGCTACTTTAACTACCTTCGATCAAGCTATAGATTTAGCTCGAAGAGTAGAAGATGCCCTCATTAGGAGAGGCCAACTTAGGAAGAAGGATGATGAGAAAACATCCAAAAATCAATATAAAAACAAACAAGTTGTCGGTGACGGAGTCACTGATAGCAGAAATGTTGCTAATATCAATGCAACGAAGACAACAGAAAAATTTATATTGAAACCTCCTGATAAGCCTCCTCGAGAATTTACTAGATTGAATCAACCATTATCAACTATTTTACCTCAATTACTTGAAAGAGGTTTGATCCAATTACCAGCTATCCGGGAACCTGATCCAACTATACCCGGATACAGAGTTGACTTACACTGTGATTTCCATAGAGGACCTGGACACTCTACCAACGCTTGTAAAAGGTTGAAACATAAAATACAGGATCTGATTGATAATAATGAAATGGAGGTGCAAGCCTTCCAACCTAAACAAAATGCTCCTAATAATACTCAAAAGACCATTCCCCAAAATCAAAATCAAAATGCTAATCAATCATTAGACATATTTCAACACCCTTTACCAAGACATGGTAAAGAGGTGGCCAATCAAATCGAACATCATAATGTTCCTCCTCCTACCCGATATGTAGGAACTATTAGTGGACATTTACTTAATCCTGATCCTCAAATATTTGACACAACCTTATCCCTGGTTACGACCAGGCCCTTACATAATATTCCAACTTTAGATTCTAGTGATATAGAATCAGATACTGAAAGTGAACTAGACATTACTTCAAACCAATCGAATAGTTCTAAAAATGAATCAGATCCTATTCAACCCATCACAGATGCTATGGTTCCAGAAGAACCATTTCCTAGAAGAGTTACTACTCGACCCTCTTCTAATCAATTCCTCCCAAATGAACAAGCCATAAATGCTCGACCGAGACCAGTTCAACATCCTCAATATAACATTGTAGGTACCATTGGAGTCGTTACCCGACAACAGGCTCAAAATTCTCAACAAGAACCAAATCAGAATGATGGATCAGCTCCATTTGTTTTGAAAAATCCCAATAAAGGGAATCATGCTTCCCATGTTCAACCTAAACCCCCTTACAATATTAATGAGCAATTATCCAATACTACAGCCAAAATTTCCCTTTTGGATTTATTAAGATCTTCTCCCACCCATAGGGATGAGTTGATGCTTACATTAAGCCAAATGATGGTACCTCAAAACATTCAACCTGAAGCTATGGCCAATACTATCATTACTCGAGAGGTTGATTGTATTGACTTTTGGGATAAAGATATCCCACAACACAGTTTACATAAGGATAACCCCTTATATATTACTGCTCTAATTGGAGATGTAGTTGTCAAACGAGTCTTGATTGATAATGGCTCATCTCTAAACATTTGCACTTTTGACTTCTACCAAAGATTTGGCTTTAGAAGTGATGAAATGAAGAAAACTGATATGATTATCAAAGCTTTCAATGACGAAACACAAGAAACGTGTGGAGTTATTACCATCCCATTGCAAGTTGGTCCTAGAACTCTAGATACCATCGTGTTTATTGTACATTGCCCCGCATCGTACAATATACTCTTGGGTCGTCCTTGGATCAACGCAATGCGGGCTGTCCCATCAAATTTACACCAATGTGTTAAGTTCGAATTTAAAAATTAGTTGGTCACTATCCATGGTGACCCTAGACCCTTTGATATGTGTGCTTTGGCAGAACCTGTTGGAGTGCAATTTTGCCCTGCTCTGTCATCCACACATCCTAATTCTTATTTTTCATCTAAAAATGTGAAACACACACCCATAACTTCACCTATTTCCCCTCCATTAATTTCATCCTCCTATATAGATCAATAATCTTCTAAAAAAATCACTCTAGAACCTCAAAAAGATCTTAAATCTACAACCAATCCTTCATGTTCTATCCCTATAATTTCAAAACCTATAGACCCATCTATTAAAACTTCCGCATTATCAAAATCTATCATACCTTCCACATCTAAAGATATAGGGAATCATCCTTCTACATCTTATGCTCTTTCTGATGAACTTTTACCAGATTTATCCACAATCTTAATATCAGAAAAAACAAATGCTTTCATGCAAGATTCAATTCTTTTAAATAACTTGCCGCCATCTCCTTGTACTTTGGGCCTCCCACAACCTATGGGAAGTACTTACCAATTCGGGAGTTGTGCCTTCATTTATAAAGGATATGAGCTGGGAAGAATCCCTCGGAATATCAAAACTCATCATGAGGGATACGCTCGGTGTTATTTTACCAATGAATATATTAAAGCTAAACCCATAATGCTTAAAATGGGATATAAAGGGAAAGGCTTGGGACCTTTCCAAAATGGCATGAAAGAACTGTTGAGAAGCAACACACCCCCACTGAAAAATGAATTTCCATCCTTAGAAAGCCCCGAACTTCCATTTTTGCAACGGGGACCCTCTTGATAATTTTCTGGTTTAAATCCAATTTTGCTTGCCTCTTTGTTAAAGTTGTGCCTTTTTCCAAGTCTTTCTAGCATTGTTATTTCAAGCTTAACTTTCTACATGCTAGAATCATTCATGCACCAAGAAAATCTCGCACCGAATGTCGAGAAAAATCTAGAAAACAGTTGGATAAATTCACTGAAAACCAAAACTTTCCATTTTTGGTAGTGTCGCGATATCGCGACACTTCCATTTTCGGAAATGTCGCGATATCGCAACAAATTTTGGCAAAAGCAGCTAAGTCGAAAAAGTGTAGCGAAATCGTGACACTTTCCATTTTTGGAAGTGTCGCGATATCGCGACGTTTCCATTTTTGGAAACCGTCGCAAAATCGCTACCGGCCAGAGGAGAGAGAAGAAAGTTGTAAGGACAGGCGCGATTTTGCGACATGTCACGAAATCGTGACATGTCGCATTTTCGTAGTAGGAGAGAGAAAGTGGGCTGTAGAATGAAAATCGGCTAAGTCACAAATGTGTCACAAAATCGTGGTCAACGCGGTCAACGCATGCAGCTACGGGAACTGTCGCGATATCGCGACGTGTTCTATTTTCGCGGGTTGTTGATGGAAAAACGCTTAAGTACAAAAGGTGCAGCGTGTCGCTAACATGTCTCAAAATTGCGACATGCTTGAAAAGGTTGTGCGACAGCTGGCAGGAGGCACGATTTTGTGACATGTCGCGTTTTCGCGGTCGACGGGGGAAGAAGTTGCATGGCGCTGGGGACGTCGCGATTTCGTGACATGTCGCGAAATCGTGACATGTCTCAGAATCGTGATAGGAGAGAGAAGGTTGCCCAAAGGGCCTAAAGTGCATTCCAGCTGTAAACAGAAGGTTTCCTAGGATAGCGACACGTGTCAAAGCGCGTAACAGACAAACAGAGGCCGACATGCAAGTTTAAATTTAGGATTTTAATCTGTTTTATCCTTTAAGCTTTGATTTTAATGATTTTAAAATACTAATGCATCTTTTTGTCTTTCATACAAGATTCCACCTGTCACCTGCGAGACACCTGAAAAAGACCATAAAGGCAAAGTTAAAGTGCAGATTTAATCAAGGACAGCCATGCTAGAAGAGAAGATGCCGATAAAAGCATTCAATAGAGATTTATTGCAGACTTAATAGCTTGAAGACCATTTCAACTCAAGGATGGATATGCAGAGATGGAATAACGAAGAAGTGATGACTCATCCGGCTCACCCGCAGGAATTAATGAAAGTATTTATTTGCAGTTGCGGGTGAATGCAAGTGGCATTCAAATTTCATCTTCTCCATTTATGGCAGCTAACTGCACTGATTTGCAGAGGGGTTAAGTTCTATCCGAACTTTGATTTTAAAGTGGATTTATATTGTAAAACTCGGTCCTAGGGTTTAAGTGTGATAAGATTTAGGGTTTGAGCAAGATATTTTGAAAAGATCAGGGTCTGTCCTGAGTCTATAAATACAGATTCTAAATGTAATCGCAGGAGGCGGAGACTTAGAAATAAAAGGCTTATAAGCAATTTCTTGCAAATTTTGTGAAATCCTTTGTTTTCTCGGATCGGGAGTTGATGTGCTTTTTCGTTTTTTTGTGGTAGCATGGCCAGGAGCCTAATATTTTACAGATCTGTGATAAGTGTATCTTCTTCTATTATCCGTTCCATTTAAGTTTGTTAGATATATGCTATAAATCTGCCATTATCAAGTTTAAATATGCTATTAGGCTTCAGTTGTTCCATTGTCTGCTAGGGGAAATTACAGATTTGAGGTTAAGTTTGTTCTAATTGCTCTATCTTCACTGTGTGAGCTAGGCTACCGGTGAAAGATACCAGTTTTAACCAGCTGCCCTTGGATTTATAATTTTACTCGCTAGATCTGTTCCACTTTGCCTTGTGCTCCTAGTTGAAAGTGATCTTAGAAATCTGGACACTTTCTTCTTGGATTTGTTCTGTTGTGAAGCTAGTAGCATAGATAAAATTGACAGTTTAAGTTTTACAGTTTAAAGTTTGATAAACTTCTCTTTCTGCCCTACCCTACCCTCTCTTTGTTTTCGATGAAATGATCCATTTTTATTTTCTTTATTTGTCTTTTATTTGAATCTGCTGACCCATGAGAGCTAGATAAAGAATCAATTTCAAAATATGATGGTTAAAAGTAACAACTTCTGCAACTACTGAACAAGTTCAGGAACCCCCTGTAAGGTAACAGACAGTCCATATTGAAATCTATTTCAGAAGCGAAAAAGAGTGAATAGACATTCGACCCGACCTTGTAACTCGCACCTTGGATAACCAGCTAGATCCTAAAGTGAGTGGGATTCGTCCCGTGGGTGTCTCTGGAGATTCCTGCTCATCCTTTGCGGGGTGCGTATGAAAGCCAGACCAACAAGAACTTTTCGAGGTAGAACCGTGGCCTGCCCGTTGTGGTGTGGGCCTATTTCCTAGTAAGGGTCAACCCTTTCCTTTTGAAGATGATGATCAACTCATATGTTATCAAGATTATTTGGATAGGCATGATGATTTGCCTCTAAAAAATCAGTCATTTACATGTAACATGCTATCCATAGCTTACCCTAAAATGATTGTTGACCCCGATGAAGAGTTGGAAGGAGATATCTTCCATGATGTCTCCGTTGAAGAGATGTTACACAATGGATTTTATTTTGATGGTTCTATACCAACTATAGCCCAACTTGAGGCCACTAATCCTCAAGATGAATTATCCAAATTAACCTTACAAGAATTACAAGAATTGGGCGTTTCACCCGCCCCACCTAATTTTGAAAGAGATCTACACATGGAGGTAGAAAACGTCATTAAAATTAATATTGGAGCCGAGGATAATCCTCACATAATCAATATTGGATCAGAATTAAGTCAAGAAAAACAAGAGCAATACATTGCATTCCTTAAAGAGTATGAAGATGTCTTCGCTTGGACATATGAAGATATGCCAAGTCTAGACCCTTCTGTAGTCATGCATCATCTAGTGGTCCATCCGGATGCTAAACTTGTTAAACAAAAACTTAGAAAAATGCATCCCAAAGTGGCTCTGCTAGTCAAAGGGGAGTTAGAAAAACTCCTGAATGTTGTTTTTATACAAGCTATTGATTATGCTGGAATGGATCTCAAATGTAGTTCGAGTCACCAAGAAAGAAGCTACCAAAGTTAGGGTTTGCATAGATTTTAGAGATATTAACGCTGCATGCCCTAAAGATGATTTTCCTCTTCCAAACATGGATCAAATCATTGACTTTACTTGTCGGGAGTGGGATGATGTCCTTAATGGATGGATTCTTCGGTTATAATCAGATCAGGATAGCTCCTGAAGATCAGGCTAAAACAACCTTTATTACCCCCTGGGGTACCTTTTGTTGGAAAGTGATGCCATTTGGCTTAAAGAACGAAGGTGCAACCTATCAACGAGCTATGACTTATATTTTTCATGATATGATGCATGATATCCTACATGATTATGTAGATGATATTATAGCTCGCTCTATTAATGAAGATAATCATTTAGATGATTTGAGAAAAGTTTTTAATCGATTACGAGAATATCTTATTCGATTAAATCCAGCAAAATGCATATTCGGAGTTAAGTCCGGTAAACTATTAGGGGTTTTAGTTTCTTTACGTGGTATCAAAATCGACCCTCTCAAGATTGCGGCTATCACTGATATGCCCGCACCTACTAATATATCTGAGTTACGAAGTTTACAAGGTAAGCTTCAAGCCATCCGTCGCTTCATCGATAAGCTGGCGGACAAAACTGGTCCCTTTCTTAAACTCCTTAAGAAGGATGTCCCTTTTAATTGGGACGACGAATGTAGAGAAGCTTTTGAACTTCTCAAACAATACCTCCTTAATCCACTTGTGCTTTCACCGCCTAAACCTGATCGCCCATTTCTCCTATATATTTTAGCTTCAGATTCTGCCTTAGGAGCTATGTTAGCTCAGCTTGATGATGAAAAGAGAGAACGTGCTAATTATTATATTAGCCGAACCTTCATCAGTTATGAAACCCGCTATACAACATTAGAAAAACTATGTCTAGCAGTCATTTTTGCTACGCAAAAATTACGCCATTATATGCTTAGTCAGAAAACTTATGTCATTGCTAAATATGATCCCTTAAGGTATCTCATGAGTCGACCTTATTTATCGGGTCGCACGGCCAAGTGGGTTCTTGCTCTAAGCGAGTTTGATCTCACATTCATAGGACAAAAGTCTGTTAAGGGTCAAATCATAGCAGATCAATTAGCTGCTGCACCCTTAGAGTCTACCCATCCCCTCATCATTGAGTTTCTTGATGAATGCCTTCAATTAGAGCCAGACCATATTGAACAATGGTCCTTATACTTTGATGGAGCCCGATGCATGAGTGGGGCTGGTGCGGGTATTATTTTAATATCCCCACAAAAACATCTTATTCCTCTGTCCTTCAAATTAACATTTGCTTGCACCAACAATACTGCTGAATATGAAGCTCTAATCCTTGGATTACGAGCTGCCTTGGCGCTAAAAATTAAACATCTGTTAGTTTTTGGTGATTCTCAACTGGTTATAAACCAAATTAATGAAGTTTATCAGACCAGAGATGATAAAATGTGCCCATATAAGGCCTATGTTTTACAACTAATGTCTCTATTTGATCAAGTTACCTTGGAAGCTATTCCTCGAACTTGCAACCGTGCAGTTGATGCTATGGCCGCAGTTGCATCTCTCCTGCCCTTGGAGTTAGATGACGAATATGCCACTATCATTATTCGTCGACTCCAGGAACCCGCTTCAAATAAGTCATGCTTAGAACCTTTGGATGTGTTTCTAATCAATGAAACTACTCCTGAACCTTGGTATACGGATATATTTGATTTTCTCCAAAATGGGACTTTCCCTGCCAATTCTAATAGAAACCGGCGTCGGTTATTACGTAGACGAGCAAGTCGATTTGTAATAATTGGCAATACTTTATATAGGAGATCTTTTGAAGGTATCCTATTAAGATGTTTGAATTTAGAAGAATCCAAATCAGCCTTGAGTGAAGCCCACGATGGATCTTGTGGAGGACACTTCAGTGGTAGTGTCATTGCTAAAAAGCTCCTTAGGATAGGATACTTTTGGCCTACCATGGAGAATGATGCACATGATTATGTGCGCCATTGCGACAAGTGCCAGAAACATGCTGACCTTGTCCATGCGCCTGCACAAGAGCTGCAGGCTATTTCATCTCCTTGGCCCTTTTCAAAATGGGGTTTAGATATTATTGGCAAAATCAATCCTGTGTCATCTGATGGACACAAATTCATCATAACCGCCATTGAGTATTTCACGAAGTGGGTTGAAGCTATGCCTTTAGCTTCCTGCACTGGCACACAAGTCTCTAAATTTATTTTTAATCAAATCATTTGTAGGTTCGAAATTCTTGCAAATCTCATCTCTGACAATGGAACTTGTTTCAAAAATAAAGATGTTAAAAAATTATGCCAAAAATATAAGATTCAACATCGTTGGTCCACTCCCTATTATCCTCAGGGTAATGGTCAAGGAGAAGCATCTAACAAAACCTTAATCAAAATTCTCAAAATATTGGTCAATAAAGCGGTCGTGATCGGCACATTCAGTTATATCCAGCCTTGTGGGCCTATCGAACTAGTGTTCGAACCCCCACTGGAACTTCACCTTTTGTTTTGGTTTATGGTGCTGAAGCCGTTTTCCCTTTGAATTAGAAGTTCCTTCTTTGGCTCTACTACTTCAAGATACCGAAGTAGGAGATGAATATCGAGCTGGCAGACTCAGTCAGTTGGAACTCCTAGATGAAAAATGCATCAATGCTTTGGAGCATCTCCGTGCCTACCAAAACAAGCTTAAAAGATCATATGCTAAAAAAGTTCGTCATCGATCCTTTGAGATCGGCGACCTTGTTTTAAAAGAAAATCAAAAAAATACTAATGCAACTAAGGACCTTAAAGGTAAATTTGAGCCCAAGCTGGCTTGGACCATACATTATCACTTGCTAAATTTGAATCGGGAGCATACAAATTATCTACCT
Organism: Wollemia nobilis; assembly: GCA_028583015.1. Taxonomy (NCBI): domain Eukaryota; kingdom Viridiplantae; phylum Streptophyta; class Pinopsida; order Araucariales; family Araucariaceae; genus Wollemia; species Wollemia nobilis. Next base: position 3,784,884 of record JAQPPZ010016818.1, on the reverse strand, counting down.
TAGATGGTAAAGAACTTAAAGAACCCATGAATATTTTGCATCTTAAACGTTACTATGTATAAATTTGGTCATTTCATCCTTGTATATATTTGTTTAAAATATTTCAAAATCACTATCTTGTATTTCTTTCAATTTATAAATTCAAAAACACCAAAAACATTCATAATCATCAAAATCTTCAAAACTATTTGTTGTATTTATTTATGGCACTTGTTAATTCTTTCAAAAAACAAAAATAATAATAATAAAAATAAAAACAACAATATTCTTGACTCTTTCGAAACCAAAACAATATAAAGAAGAAAGAGAGAGTCAACATTCTCAAAACTTCTCAAAAAGTATTTATATATATATCTTCTTACAAATGTTGCAGTTATATGTTTCAAATTATTTTGGATAAATTAGCATTTATTTGGAATCCCTCACTTTCACACTCACAAAATAAATATCTTGATTTTATCTGGCATGATTACTAATCTCTCTTATATCAAAGTCCACAAAATTCAATTAAATAAAGTTTGAGCATAGAGAATTGATCTTGTTATTTACTTAAACCAAGCACATCTTTTCACAATAAAATGATTATATTTGTAATTTCCATGCTTTGCTACATAGTAGAAGTGGTTTCTTGAGCGAAAAGTTTCCCCTGCTATCCTATCATGCACATGGTCTAGAATCTTTGAGAATTGGCAAAAGGACAAGCTCACCCCTACCCAGAATAAAAATCCCTTGCTCTACAGCTAATCCGAGCAAGTATCCCTAGTATAGAACAAAAAGCAAAGTTCAAGAAAAAGAGAAAAAGAAAAAAATGTTATTTTATATCATTACAACAATATTTCAAGCATTATCTCAAAAATCAAGCAAAAATACAAAAGAAAAAGAAAAGAAAAGCAAAAGAAAGCAAAAGCAAAAGCAATAAAATCCCTTTCCCTACCCTTTGAAAAGAAAAGAAGGGTTGATGAGCTTGAATCCCTGGAATTCTCAATTATTCGAAAACTGTGAGGTAAGCCCCATAACAAGTGGTTTGTGCCCAACTCTGCTTGGCCTTGGGTAACTCCTAGCGTGGCGATATGTCCGTCACATTAGCGACCTTCTTTTGTACAGACCTATGTCTGCTTATGGATTAGCTAGCTCTTGATAATCCGACTTACATAGTAGTCTAGTATGGTTATATGCATCTACATCATGGTTAATGAACACTTATTTGGTTTATTCAAATCACTTGTATCATAGTATCTTGCTCAAAACTGGTAAATGAACATAGCAATTGCACACACATTTTATATTTGAGAGATTTTGTGTATCATTATGATAAATCAAGATTGGAAATGAATTCACATATGCACATGGGATTCCTTATAAATCTAACTTTTGTCTTTAAAATACTTTGAAATATTTTTTGCAAAATTGTTTGGAATAATTCATTTTCTTCTTTCAAGTACAGTTGTTTAGTATAAAGACAACTACATGCATAATAGAAAAATCAAAATTTCTTTCAAAACCATACAATCAAAACATACATATATATATAAATATATATATATATATATATATATATATATATATATATATATATATATTATTGACTTTCGCGACGATGGTATAGTTCCAAAACCAAAATTGGAATTTTATGCCTAGCGCAAGTCCTCATCTTCATATTTTCTGTTTATTAAAAATCAACCATGCAATAAAACTATCTCTTTTTGGATTTTCGCGATGATGGTATAAGTCTATACCTACATATTCTATGCCTAGCGCAAACCATTGTAACAATTTTTATTCCCCATTTATTTAAAAATCATGAAAACCATATGACTTAAATCATTATGTTACACAAATTATGCTTTTAAAAAGCATGCACATTATCACTATTTCATGTCATTATGTCAACCTTCAATTTTGCAATGATGGTATAATTCCTAGGGAATTATCCAAAAATTTTATCACACTTAGGAATTTATGCCTAGCAAAAATCATTTTAACATTATTTCATGCATACTATTTTTATGAAAATCTGAAAACAAACCATCATCATCATCATTTGCACCATTGCACCAAAGTCTTAAGACAGTCTCTTAAGCACTCTTTTACTTTTTAACAATATTTCTATACTGGGATTAGCTTGACGACCGAGTGAGCGGCGACTCCATGAAATGGTCTATAATAGCGACAATGTCCTTTGAAATTATTGTTAGAAGTCTCTTTTTATTCTTTTATCACATTACATCACAAACAACCAATTTGTTACATCAGATTATTTCATTTAAAATCTTACAGCATGACATTCAAACCATAATATTTCCAATGACATAATTACATGAATCATCAAATCAATCAATCAAAACATTAAAAGCATCATAAAAATACATAAGACACAAGTCATATGATCAAAAAATATCTCATCTCATATATATATCAACAATATATACATCATCTCAAAACTGGATTGGTATGCCACAATCTGTACCTCGGCATACTCAATCCTCTATCAAAAAATAATAAATGCTATCATATCAATCTGTACAATGTAGTGCAGTAGTCTAGCCTCGAGAACCCCTCGAGCTCTCAGCCTCATCTCCTCCCCCACCCTGAGGTGGACGAGGTGGCCCCATCGTAGTATGAGTGGTACTACGAGTCCTAGTCGTCGATCGAGATGAAGTCCTCGATGACCCGATCTTGATCGGATCTACGATGTTAGCCGGCAGTGGTAGTCTATCCTCCTCTGGCACCATCTGATAGTATAATGTCTGATAGAAAGTGATTTGGGCAATAGCCCATGCCAGCTCCCTAGTGCTCGCCCCTCCGCCCCGTGCTCTGAGGCATGCAATCTCATCTCTGAGCTGTGTCACCTTAGCTCGATGTCGTGCAGCCTCCTCCTGTAGGGTCTACACCTGTGCTTGGAGATGGATCGTCTCCGCTCGGAGAGTCGCTGTCTCGCTACTCTCCCCTGTGTCGACACCCTTGCCCTTATCGAGCGATGGTGGCCTCTCTCTCTATGGAGAAGGGGGTCTCTCCTCCCTCCTCTCCCTCTGTCGTGGCCTCTCCTACGCCTGTGGCCTCCTCTGCTCTCTCCCGCTATGACCCTGGGCCACCTCCATAGCCGCTTGGCATCACCTCCCTATCCGATGCACAACTACGTGAATCGGACCCTAAGCCCTCGTCATCCGAGGAGGGCGGATGCCTACGTACCAGGCATCGTAGCCATCGGCTACCCCTACGTCATCCCCATCCACTGGCTGAATGGGGGCATCGTCCGAGTCCTGACTCCAGAAGCGCTGCATGTCTGGAGCCCCGCTCACTGTGGTGTTATCTCGGACAGTCCAAGAAAACTCGTAATCCCTGAGAGATGGGATCCCCTGCTGTAGACCGAACTATCACAAAACTCGGTCGTAGCGGTGGAGCTCCACCTCTCCCCTCTCCATCCTCAACTAGCAAACTCGCCTGATGCGAGCTAGCTCCTGTCCATCCTCGGCCCACCTTGGGTGCTCTCGCCATGGCCTCCAGGTGATCTGGTCCAGGACAAGGTCATCCAGTAGTCTTCGGGACATCGGTAGGTCAATCCGCCGTTGTGACCCTCTCCGGAGCCACCAGTAGAAAACTCGGGGCCTCTCCCCGTCAATCCCTATCAAAGGAAGCCCTATCGGCCTCCGCACTGCAATGTGCTCCCAGCACCAAACCTGTAGGAGCGATGTCATAACTAGACATCGGCCGCCCTTGTACATGACCCCATGCAGGATCCTGTACAGTCGACATAGCACAAAGCTGCCCCAAGAGAATCTGTAACCATGGTCTCGCATGTCGTAGATCACATCTGCTAGCATCCATGGTACCCTGCACCCGCTCTGGTGGCACAGCAGAAGTCCACCAACCACTCCGGCCAAAACCTGTGTGAGTCTAGATGCCCCAGGCATCTGACGTAGTGCCTCGATGTTCACTCCGCCCTTCTCCAGGGCGAAGCTCGGGTCACCACACAACCGCATCATAGCATGGCCCTGATTGGCCATAGGAGTGATCAACCGTCCTTGTATGGGGATCCTCAGAATCCTCCATACATCCTCCAAAGTGGGAGTCATCTCCCCTGTAGGTAGCCAAAAATAGGAAGAACCCGGATACCACCTCTCTGCTAGGGCTGTCAGTAGCCCCATGTCTGTAGACACTTGTGGCATTTCTGCCACATGCTGTAAGCCGGCCTGTGCCAGCTGATCCCGCTCTGCCTGTGTTAGAGCGGCCAAGTCATCTCTCAACCCTCCGTATTTCCATTCCCTGCTCTTTAGCAATCCTCTCTGCAACATAAACAACAAAACAATAACAATCATTAATAACAAACTCAAGTGATTAAAAATGCAAGTTAAAATAAGTTCAATTTTATACAAATGATGATATCGTCCACTATTGGACGATATCGTCCCAAATTTGAGCATAATCGTCTCCGATTTTGCAAGCCGAAATCGTCCCTAATTTGATGAAATCGTCCCCCTTTCGTCGATTTCGCCCTTAGACGAAATCGGCGAACTTGAGACGATTTCGTCGAAATCGGGACGATTTCGTCCCGACGACGTCGACGGCCCAAAAATGGCCGCGATGCTCAAAAATTGATTTAAAATTCACCTAAAAAGCATGTAAATTCAAATTCAAGCATTCTAAGTTAAGTTTAGACTCTTACCCGTAGCCCGCGTCGGACCTCTGTCGATCTGTGCGTCGTCTCCACCATTTTTGCTTGCAGAGCTCTAAAACCAGAAAAATGAACAGTAAAAATGAATTAGGGTTTTACCCTATTTTTCTTAATTTTATTCAAAACACAATTAAAAACATTTTTCAAATTTTGCTTTTTCGCGTTTTTACCTCAAACGTTCGATTTGGGTAAAAACACGGAGGGGGCACCATAGTAAGCTGTCGTACGATTCGACCAAGAATCGTCGCCTAAAAATGGGAATAATTTTTGCTTTCTCGTAGATCGAGAAGAACTCATCTTTAACGCATTTTCTTCGAAAAATTCGCTAAAGAGGGGGCAAAATGTAGCACCCTAAAATTGGCGCAGTGAAATCTTAATAATTACATTTACTCTAGTAAATAATTCAAATTCAAATTTTAACCTCCCAAACCGCTCGTTAACCGTCGCTTAATCCGTTTCCCCCTTTCCCGTGCCATTTTTAGAGGTTGTTTTGACCGTTTGACGATATCGTCGCCGATCAGACGATATCGCCCCAGATCTGACGATTTCGTCTGGGCTAGGACGTCCAGACGATCTTGTCCCTAAACTGATTTTGCACAATTAGCTTCTGTTCCAACGGGTCTCTAATCCGGGCAGAAGCGTGTCTGCGTCGTTAGAGACCCTCCCCCATTGGAGATCTCCCAAATAGGGATGATCTCCAACCTCCTAACCTCCCTCCTAAGCCTATTTAATCCTAAGCCCTCCCCTTAGCACCCCCCTGGCTGAAATTCTCTATAACTCGACTTCACACACGTTAAAACATCCCAAATTTCTATTTGCATTAGTTCTATACAATTTTTGTTGCAGGTACCTTAGTGTTTTTCAGTCGGAGCAAGCTTACATCGTCGCGGACGATCCTGTTCAGATCGGAGGCGATCTTGTCGAATCAGAGACGATTTCGTACCAATGCGAGATGATTTCGACTGCAGTCAACATTGAGGCAATCAGTGCCTAAAGTTTGCATTTCTTCATCTTTCAATCTGTTGTTTTATTCTGTAATTAGCTAGTTTATTTGATATTTTATGCTATCTTGCATTTTGGAGTTCACCCATCTAGATCAAATGCATAATTAAGTCATAATTGTGATTAAATCAGCATAATGCATTCATGTTTCTATTTATAAGTTTCAGTTTGATATTGTTACTTGTCATTTTACATTGTTTCCCTATGTTAGCATAGTTGCATTTTCTATGTTTTGCACCTATTTCTCTGTTTGCAGGTCTCGATCGACGAATTCGTCAGATCTCAGACGATCTTGTCTGATCTCAGACGATCCTGTCAAATCAGAGGCGATCTTGACTGCTTCAAGAATCAGAATCTTCATCAGACATCCGGATCAGGTATTTTCTTTTAACATTCCTTAATTTCTCTATTTTCTGTCTTAATTCTATTTTTTGTATTCATTTAATCTGCATCTTCATATAGAATAGCTTAGACGCATTTTGGCCAAACCTAGGACTTGAATGCTTAAGGCTAAAACGAACACATAAAACACATTCCCAACCTAGGCGTGGAAAGCGCCATTAAATGTTTCCTGGTGAACCCACCATCCAGTCGAAAAATCACCAATATACACCTCCCTCGAGAGGCGGGACCTTCGCAAGGCCTCTCAGTCCGAGGTACCGCGCCATCCTTTTCACATCCCCCTTCCGGGCACGGATCCTATAGCCTGAAGGTAAGGGTGTGAAAAATTTGGAGCGATACACCATGCAATAGAAGATCAATCCAAAATTTGCACTTCGGGGTTAGTCTGTAGCAGAGAAAATAAATGAAGAAGAAAAAACTATCATAAAGATTTTAAGCTTAATCAATAATCAGAAATTCACACTAAGATCGCACATTACAAGTTGCATGTCAAAAATTGCACATATGTTAAGCAAAAACATCCTTCCTTTTATTGATGAAATTGGAGGAAAAAGGCGAGCAAAAATAAACTCACAACGGATGCCAAAACACGCGGGAGGTTTAAACTTGGGTCTAAGCAGGCTCAAGAATAAATAAAATAAAATAAAATTAAAAAATTAGGTCAAATAGCAATGTCACACCCCGTCCTAATGGGGCGTGATATCGCTGGTGTGAAGTCGTGCCTTGTATAGACGGGGCACGATTTTTCTAAAAGGTAAACCAATTAAAAAAAGGAGGCAAAGAGGTATTTCCTTGCTCTTGGCAAGGGTTGAGGGCCTCTTAGTTTCCCACTCAATGTGGGTTAATTTTTTGTTTCTACATTTTTCCCCCTCTTTGATGCATTTATGACCTTTTAAATGCGTCAAAGAAAGGATGTAGGCACACACTAGAAAAAGACAACAAACAAAACATACAACAAGTGCAAAGAAGGGTTGGCTAGGTTTGGGTAAAAGGGTGAGGCACTACTACCATTAATGCCTCTGTGGCTAGGGTGCCCCCTTAAGTTTCAATAGGAAAGGGATTTCCTTAAGAAAACTCGAAAAGGCAAAAGGAATCAAGCAAAAGACAGAAGAAACAAGCGAAGCAAAGTGAAGATTACTGGGTACATGATGAATCTAATGCGCATGGAAGAAAAGGAAGGAAATAATAAGAAAGAAGAAGAGAGAGAAAGAAGAGAGGAAACAAAAAACTATGAAGTGGAAGAAGAAGAAGAAGATAATGATAAAACTCCAAAGGTCAACCATATGAAATCAAGAAGAAAGCTAAATTAGAACCCTAACTAGAGGGTGTTATGCTCAAAATATGGTCCATGTATGGAGTGAAAAACCCGCTATGGGAAGTTTCTCACTAGTAACTACTGTGGGGCGATTACCCGCTAGGATGTATGCCAAGGCCTATTGAAATGGCCAAGGAGCTGATCCTGTAATGGGGTAGGGCCCGCTAAGTCAAAAGAAAGACATAACTCGATAGGGGTGTTATAGTGTATGCTAATGTAAGATAATGTATGTGTATGCCAGTACTACCTAAAAATGTGTATGTGCATGTATGTATGGACCGATCAATATGAGCATAACACAATGTGAGTGTGTGCATGTGCTAGAAGAAATAAGAGGAAGAAAATGAGGAGCAACGAACTGTGCGTGTGTGCTCCCAGCTTGAAGTTTCAACTAGTGAAAAGTCAAGAGGGAGGAAATGTGTAATCAAATAAGAGAATAATGTACATCCTTATCTGAACAAAGAAGACAAAGGAGAAATAAGAATCATGCAAAAAAGACAAGGACATACCAAAAGAGGATTGCATTCCTTGACTTTGGAGGAGATAATGATCATTGTAAAACTTTCAAAGTCAAGGAATACAAGAAGAAGAGAGAAGAGAAGAAAGAGCAAAGGAAGCACATAAGAGAAGAAGGGATGAAAATGCATGGGCCCTAGGTTGGGGCTTCACTAGGCATTAGAACCCTAGTGAAAAGTGCAATGCATGTGAGCTATGACCTAACTAGGTATCATCACATGCCATTGTCGTGAATCCCTAGAAGCTATATGAACAAGCAGTCATGAGCAAGCAACAATGCAATGTATGACAAGCAATATGCAAGAATAGAATGAAAAGCAATCATGCATAATATGATAGGCAAGTATGCATAATATGTCAAGAAAACATGCAATATGATCTAACTAAATGCATATGCAATATGAAAAACATGTCAAGCATAATATCTTTTTAAATGCATTATATTCATAGGTTCTTTAAGTTATTTACCATCCATGGAAGCTAACTTATAAGCACCAGAACCAAATTTAGTTGTTACAACAAAAGGCCCTAACTAGTTGGGCTAGAATTTACCTCAAATATCAACACGAGCATTAGTGTTCTTTTGGTTTTCCTTGAGGACAAGGTCCCCAATATCAAAATAACGGTTGTGAACCTTCTTAGAGTAAGATCACCGGAGCCTATCCTGATAGGCTCGCAAATGCTCTAAGGCATGGATGCACTTTTCATCCAGTAGCTCCAATTGGTGCAAATTCTCTACATGAAACTCATCGCCGACCTCGGCATCTTGCAACAAGATGCGCAAAGAAGGGACCTCTAGCTCAAAAGGGAACACTACCTCAGACCCATAAACCAAGACATATGGTGAGGCCCCTGTGGGAGTACGCATGCTAGTACGATAGGCCCACAAGGTAGGATAAAGCTGAGTATGCCAGTCATGACCGGTCTTATTAACCAACTTCTTCAAAATCTTGATCAAGGATTTGTTGGATGCCTCAGCTTGTCCATTACCCTAGGGGTAATAAGGAGTTGACCATCTGTGCTGAATCTTGTACTTAGCACAAATATTATGGACATCCTTGTTCTTGAAAGGAGTGTCATTGTCAAAAATAATCATCGAAGGAATCCCAAACCTACAAAGGATCTGGTTAAAGATGAACTTAGAAACCTGAGTTCTAGTCATCGTGGCCAGAGGCATGGCTTCGACCCATTTAGTGAAGTACTCAATCACAGTAATGATAAACTTGTGACCATCAGACGACATTGGGTTAACCTTCCCAATAATGTCCAATCCCCACATGGAAAAAGGCCAAGGGGAAGATATCACCTGAAGGTCTTGAGAAGGGGTATGAATAAGATGATCATGGCGTTGACACTTGTCACAACACCAAACATAATCACATGCATCCTTTTCCATGGAAGGCCAATAATACCCCATTCGAAGGAGCTTTTTGGCAATAGCATTGCTGCTAAAATGGCCTCCACATGAACCTTCATGAGCATCACTAAGAGCAAGTCGGGCTTCATCAGAGTTAAGGCATCATAAAAGGATACCTTCAAAAGAATATTGATATAAAGTATTGCCAATTATAACAAATTGGCACGCTCTTTTGTGCAATAGCTTACGCTGATTGCGATCTAAACCATCAGGCATCGAGCCATATTTAAGAAAATTAAATATGTCGTTATACCATGGTTCATATGGGGAATATTCGATGGTAAAACACTCTAGGGGATCCAAACAAGAACTCAAAGATGTGGGTTCCCGGAGTTATTGAATGATAATCAAAGCTTGATCATCTTCTAACTCCAAAGGAAACAAAGATGCAATAGCTGCCATGGCATCCGCATGGCGGTTTGAGGATCTAGGGACAGACTCTATGGTCACCTACTCAAAATAAGACAACAACTTGGTAACAATCTCCTTATAGGGTTTAAGTTTATCATCTCGAGTCTGATAAACATCGTTGATCTGATTAACCACAAGTTGAGAGTCACCAAAGACCGAAAGGACCTTAACTTGCAAAGCTAAGGCTGCTCTAAGACCAAGGATCAAAGCTTCATATTCTGTAGTATTATTTGTGCAAGAGAAATGAAGCTTGAAGGACAAAGGGATGAGCTATTTTTGTGGTGTAACTAGAATGACTCCAGCTCCAACACCCTTCATGCATCGGGCTCCATCAAAAAACAAAGTCCAAGACTCGAAATCTTCAATTTCAACATTGAAGCACTCATCGGGAAACTCAACAACTATAGGATGGGCGGCTTCTAGGGGAGTGGAGGCTAACTGATCAACGATCACCTGACCCTTGATAGCCTTCTAACCTATGAAATTCAAATCAAACTCACTAAGGGCCAACACCCATTTAGCAACTCGACTTGACAGGTGGGGCTTGGACATCAAGTAGCGCAAAGGATCAAACTTTGCAATCACCAATGTCTTATGGCTGAGCATGTAGTGTCTTAACTTCTGAGAAGCAAACACTACGGCAAGGCAAAGCTTCTCTAAGGGAGTGTACCTGGTTTCATAGCTAACCAAAGTTCTACTGATATAGTAGATAGCTCTCTCTTTATTTTCATCATCATGTTGAGCCAACATGGCTCCCAAAGCATGAGCGGTGGCCGCTATGTAAAGCAATAGATGCCTACCAGGTACAAGGGGAACTAAAATAGGTGGGGAGGTGAGATACCTTTTGAGATCATCAAAAGATTTTTGACACTCGAAATCCCACCAAAAAACTACATCCTTCTTAAGAAGCTAAAGGAAAGGCTGACACTTATCGGCTAACTGGGCAATGAACCGATGGATAGACTACAACTTACCTTGCAGACTATGGAGCTTGATCAGGGTGCGAGGAGGAGGTATATCAATGATAGCTGCTACTTTAGTAGGGTCCACTTCAATGCCTCACCTAGACACTATGAAACCTAACAACTTGCCAGATGTGACCCCGAACACACACTTAGCGGGTTTAAGATGAACTTTATATTGCCAAAGCCTTTCAAAGATTCATCTTAGGTCATGGACATGATCCTTTCATTCTAAGGAATGAGCCAAAAGGTCATCCACATAGTCTTGGAGAATATCATGCATCATGTCATGGAAAATATAAGTCATGGCCCGCTGATAGGTAGCTCCTACATTCTTAAGGCCAAAAGGCATGACCTTCCAGTAGAAGGTACCCCAGGGGGTGGTGAATGTTGTCTTGGCCTGGTCCTCAGGAGCAATCATGATTTGATTGTAACCCGAGAAACCATCCATGAGTGAAAGCATTCCACATTTGGTAGTGAAATCTACAATCTGGTCTATGTTGGGCAAAGGAAAATCATCCTTGGGACATGCTAAGTTAATGTCCCAAAAGTTGGTACATACTCTGATTGTTCCTTCCTTCTTAGCTATAGGAACGATATTGGAGATCCAATCAGAATAGTCGATGGCTTTTATAAAACTGACATCAAGGAGTTTTTGGAGCTCCTCCTTGATTGAAAGGGCGACCTTCGGATGCATCTTCCAAAGTTTCTGCTTAACAGGCTTAGCACTAGGCTTAACTACCAAATGATGCATGACAAGGGAGGGATCAAGCCCTGGCATGTCGACATATGACCAAGCAAAAATATCCTGATATTCTTTCAATAAATTGGTCAATTGCTCCTACTCGTCCATGGTCAAGGCTTTACCTAACTTAAGGATTCTAGGGGCTTCCTCAGAACCTATGTTCACATCTATGGTCTCCTCAATAAGAATGGATAAATCATCCTCAAGAGGAGGTGGGGCAAGAATCACTCCTAATTGCTCAAGGTCCTCGGGAGACATAGAACCAAAGTCCACTTGAGAACTAGAAGACTCAACTTGTGCTGCGCAAGGGACAAACCCATCAAAGCCGATGTCATTCTGAGATAAAGCCTCATCTATGACATATGACTCTAGGGTTAAGACCTTAGGAGAGGGTGGACCCTCATCCTTAACACTCCATTCTAACTCTTGATGAGATTCATCAAAGAGAAGATCTAAACAAGAAGAGTCATCTTGATCTTGTGATGAAACATTTGTAGAAGAATTTTTAGAGGAAGACTGTGATGAATTAATTTGGGCGAGATCCTCTGGTGAACAAAATTCAAATGGACGAGGATCACCCATGATAGAAATGATTTGGTTTTCAAATTCAAATTTTATGCATTGGTGAAAAGTAGAAGGGATGGCCTTCATTGCATGAATCCAAGGTCAACCGAGAAGAAGATTAAAATATGCAGGACAAGACACCACATAAAACATTGTTTTTAAAATTTTGGGTCCAACTCTAAGAGGGAGTAATATAGTGCCACATGCTTCTTGAGAATCATTGCTGAAAGTTTTAATGATGTCATTGGATGCAATCAAATCTTCCTTCTTCAATCCAATTTTCTGAAAGAAACGATGTGTACAAACATTAAGTGAAGAACCATTATCAATCATAACCCTTTTGATGAGAGTGTCACCAATGTAAGCAGTGATGTATAGCGAAGAATCTTGTTGTACTTCTGAGGGAGCCATATCATTATCTGAGAATGTTAGATGAGGCTTTCGGAGGGAACTTATAACCTTTGTCATGTCACTAGGAGAGATATCTGGAGGTACTGGTTGTTGTTCCAAGACACTTATCATAGCTTCTTTATGGGCTTGAGAATTCTGTAGAAGTTCTAAGAGTGGAATATTTGTTGAATCATCCATTTTTTGTACTATTTTTCCTGAAGTAGTTGTTATCATTCCAACCATGCTATTATTATATTGGTGTGGTACATTTTTATAAGACACTTTATTAGTCTCCTATTTAGTCCTATTCTGAGAAGACTAAAAACTACTAGTATCAATACGACCTGCATCAATTAAATCTTGAACCACATGTTTCAATATTTTACAGGAATTAGTCCAATGTCCTTCTACTCTATGATATGCACAATGTTGATCTGCTTTATACCAATGAGTTGTAGTATCTGGCTGTCTTACTGGAGGTAATTCTATTGCCTTAGCATCCAACAATTGCTTTAAAACTGCTTCCATAGGGATATTAAGTCTTGTGAAATTCCTTTGAGGAGGTTTTTGAAGCACAATATTTTGTAGGCTATTATTGACATTGTTAACATGCCTACTATCACTATTACCTCCTATATGCTTATTCTTAGGTTGAGACTTAGTTGGCTTATCTTCTTTAACCTTGAGTTGACCTCTCCTAATGAGAGCTTGTTCCACTTTTCTTGCTAACTCAATTGCTTGATCTAAAGATGTGACAGTAGTAGTTTCTAAAGCATAAGATAATTGTTCTTGTAAATTTCTTGTAAATATATCAAGCATATCTTTCTGAGACACAAGTTGTCTTAATCGGCCAACTAAACTTCTCCAACGAGCTAAGAATTCTAAAAAACTTTCTTCTTTACTTTGCTTTAAATCATATAAATCTCTCATTGTTACTTCCTTTTCAATATAAGCACTAAATTGATGAACAAACATCTCTGCAGTCTTCTCAAAGATTTTCAAAGAATAGTTGGGCAACCGATAATACCATTCTAATGCCACTCCAACAAGACTCTTTGGAAATATTTTCAATAAAAGCATATCATCATAAATAAGATCATGACAAGCTATTATGAATCCTCTCAAATGCTCTATTGGATCTTTAGTCCCTTTATAGATTGGTAATATTGGCATGGGAAAATGCTTAGGATAAGGTCTAGCAGCAACAATAGGATCCAATGGCTGACTACACATTTCCTTATAGCTGTATGTAAACCCTGATGGTTGAATCATATCCATTCTTGAAACCAATTGATTCACAACACTTGCCAAATTCTGTATTTCTGAATTACTATGTATGTTTCCCATATTCCCTTGACTTAGGTTGGACATTAGAAGGTTGTTGTTATAGGTGGTGCCTTGTGAGAATGGAAGATTTACTTGTGGTGGAATAGAGGAAAGAGTGTTGATATTAGAGGATGGAAGAGGAAATTGAGAACCATTTTGAGTGCTACTACTAGTTGGATGAATTGTTGAATTCATTCCAATGTTGGTGGTCATAGTAGTGGCATAAGTAGGTTGATAAGTTTTATAACCATGATTCAAAGGTTCACTCAAAGGATTCTGAGGTGGGATGTCCTTTTCAAGCAATGCTTCTTCTTCTAAGGCCATATCCAAAGCATGCTTATGATACTTGTAAAAAGTCCATATATGATCAAAATATTTAAATATGATATTCCCATTAGGATCTTGGATAGGATCAAGATGATTATCAGTCTCTTCTTCTAGGTTATGATTTTCTCTATCAATTTGATCATTCTCATGAAAAATCTCATCAAACCTAAGGAGTCTTCGTCCTTCCTCAAGGTCAAAATCCATTGAGGAAAAAGGAGAAAGACAAGAAGAAGAACTAAGACCAAAAGAAACCTATGCACTTACACACAAAAGGAATTATCTTTTTAAATATTTGGCACACAATTTTAATGATCTTGCTTATTGTTTAAAAATAAAAGGAGGTGTTCACGTCGGGTTCACCAAATATGTAGAGGGGGAAAACTGCCCTACCGCGTACAATTCCCAAACAAAAGGTTGGATCCGCAAGGAGGGAACCTTTTGTGGGGTGAACCATGGGGGTATGTTGTACTCTACACTCGGTGCTAGGGGGAAGGGTTCACCAGGAATGGTTTAAGGACTCACTCCAAGTCCTCAGGATATTCGGGATAGTTTGATGTATTCAGTTTCAAGACAAACACCTAAGTTTGGCCTTTCTAGATCTAAGCTAGAAAAGATAAAGGACAATGCAAAAAATAGAATAAGACAGCTGAAAATAGAATGCAGGCATACAAGAGCTATCCTGGAATGATTCTTTATTTGAATGCTCACTAACCTAGGGTTTATTTTAGAAAACCTTTAAAGCAAAGATATACACAAGATAAATGCACAAAAATTATCCCTAGATGCAAGCTAAATGCCTTTCACTTTTAGATGCCTAGGAATCAATAATGAAACCATATTTTCAACCAATAGAATGAGTAGAGCACTTATCTAGACCGGTGGTTGATTTAGCCTTTTCTGCCTCTTGTCCAATGATATCAAGAATACCTATTTCTGCAAGATCACTCATGAAACACTGAAAAATAGAATTAGCATTAGGGGGCCTACTTAGGCCATTGTGTAACAGATCTTGGAGGTGCAACAGTCAAGCCCCCTAGGTCCTTTTAGATGACCTTTTAATACAAAAGTAGAAATTGACCTTTGGAGAATTAATCATAAATCAAAAATACAGTAGTAGAAAACAGAAAGAAAAGTGCAATAATATGATCTAGAAACAGAATGGAATGCAACAGTGAAAGCAAAATCTAGAAATTGCCCCCAGTGTGCCCTAGGGAAAAATCATGCCTCGCCTGGAACAGGTGCGATAACGCAGTAGTAAAGTCATGCCCTACCTCGACGGGGCACGATTTTTCTTCTACGAATAAATTTTCCCTAATTAGGGTAGGTGAAGTCATGCCTCACTAATGCCAGGCGCGATATCACTACAGACTAAAGAAAAATAAGAAGCGAATGCAGAAGATGAAATAAATGCAGAAAACAAAGTAATCAAACCCTAATGGACATCATAGAAGTAGGTAGAGAAGATCGAAGTATCCAAGTGGGCACTCTATCTCTCCGAACTACACCACGGATCCACCAAGTCACACAACAAATCAATCCAATCCACGCAATAGAAGATCAATCCAAAATTCACACTTCGGGGTTAGCTTGCAGTAGAGAAAATAAATGAAGAAGAATGAACTATCGTAAAAATTTTGAGCTTAATCAATAATAGAAATTCACACTAAGATCACACATTAAAAACTCGCATATCAAAATTGCACATATGATTAAGCAAAAACATCCTTCCTTTTATAGATGAAATTGGAGGAAAAAGGTGGGCAAAAATAAACTCACAATCAACGCCAAAACATGCGGGAGGGTTTAAACCTGGGTCTAAGCGGGCTCAAAAATAATAAAATAAAATAAAATTAAAAAATTAGGTTAAATAGTGAAGTCGCGCCCCGTCCTGATGGGGCGCGATATCATTGGCGCGAAGTCGCGCCTCGTAAATACGGGGCACGATTTCGCTAAAAGGTAAACAAATTAAAAAAAGGAGGCAAAGAGGTCTTCCCTTGCTCTTGGTAGGGGTTGAGGGCCTCTTAGGGGCACTAAGGAAGATTGCCCACTCAAAGTGGGTCAATTTTCCATGTCTACACTTCCTTGTAATAATTAGCTAGGATAGTATAGTAATTTATATATAGCGATATATACCTTGGTATGATGATCAACAATTATAGTGCCTGCTTGTTGGATATTATGTAATTTTGCTATGTAATTTAAAAGCATTAGCTTGTTATTTTATCTTTGCTAGCATTATATTGTTGAATTATTTCATATATGGATGCTCTATAGGCTCTAGATATTTTTGTAAAAGTTGTTTGGGAGGTCTAATAGTCTATTTTGTTAGGCCCATGCTATTGGAATATTAGGGATGCTTAGTGTTCTATTGTGTGGTTATAATTTCTTCTATAAAAATTGCTTAGGATGCTAAGATCTATTGGAGTAGTGGAGGGCATGATCTGCGTCCAACTCATGTTCAATGATACTTAGCCTAGTAACTGGTCTATTATGACCTATATATGGTTTAGTTGCAGTGTGTATTTCACAGTATATGGTAATGATGTTATCCAAATGTCATCCACATCTAATCCACAATTTCCATCCCTAACCCTCCATTTCTTACTCTAGTATTCCCCATATTTTTATTTTTATTTTATAACAAGGAACCAACCTTCTCTAGAGGTTGGCTAAGGAGAAATCCTAAACCATCCAATATTGACCCTATGATCAACAACACACTCCCATACATTAGGTAGATTATAGACCAAGAGTTTTTGGCATTCCCAATGGGACCAAAACTAATTGGTTTATTTATATCAACACATTATTGGTGGGATAAATCAATTTGTCCCTCCATCATGCTAGACCTAGAGTTTTTGGCATATCCAATATAATGAATTATTAAATATTTATCTCATTCACTTGAAGGACCCAAGATTCTGGTGAATATATTGATCTCACTAGTGGAGAATACACATTCACCTAGCAACTCCACTATTGAAAGAACTTGGGATTAGTGAATTTGTTGAAGGAACTAACTCTAAGGACGAGTTCTAGAATTGTATGTTAATATTGGTGGTCAAAAATCTTAAAAAACTTATGTAGTTTTCTGAACTACCTAACCAAAAAGTTTGTATAAGACCAGTTAAATCCCACTCTCCAGTTATAGCTCCTTTCATTTAAACTCTTGCTCCACTGCAATCCTTTCCCTAGGCAATATCCAGATTTTACCTACCTATAATATATGGCCAAATAAATCTACCCAAGGTGGAATAGCAATGGTTCCCTCCTTCTAGATCTCCATGAAATCCCTTAGTCAGCTCTTAAATCTTTACCAACTTTTGATGGAACCGAGAAAACAATTGAAAGATGCAAAACGCAACACACAAACAATGCTTTGAACAAAATAAAATGCAAGGTAACACAAGATTGCACAATAGAATAAATTCTTTATTGATGGGGGAGCCTAGAAACTCCATTGTTTACAAGCTTGGATCCTTGAATCCTTTTGATACAATATTACAACAATTTAGGGTTCTCCAAAACCCTAAGAAGCAAGGTCGTGGTGTCTTCAAGCGCGTCTTGATCCCAACAAGGTTGAGTGGGCTTTTTGGTATCCAAGGTTGGGCCACTCCAGATTCTGATGTAATGCTCCAGATCTGCACACAATGACACAAAAAATAGTTAGTAGTATATGCGAGGGCTCCACAATGTGAGGCCCTCTATATGCAATAATAAAACCCTAACTAGATACTGCAAATATAGTGAACAGAAATAGAAACACATGCATAAAATAAACAAATATAGGGTTGATCTATTTTACTTATATATTTTGATACGTGATATCTGATGTAGGTGGTTGGTGCGGCAATGCCCTAGCATCACCCGAAGGCTAGGGGACTTCAGGAATGGGAGCATAAAATCCTGGTGACTATAGGAAATGCCGTGGGCACTTGGGGAGGAGGATGTGGGAATTTTATAAAAGTAGATGGGAGAGGGGAGGTTGGATGGTGGATATGGTGAGTGAGGAAGTGAAATGTGACGAATGGAATAGGGTTAGGGAATAAAAGGTTGGTAAAATTAAGGACTCAAGGAATTAGGAATTAGAATTAGAAAAATAAATAGGGGTTGAGCCATCAAAATGGCTCTTATTTATAATCTAACCTAGGGCATGCTAGGGTTTCAATGACACTAATCGTGTGGTTGAGATTAAAGCATATCTAAGGGTAGATAATAAATCTAGGGTGTGGCATGGATTGATGTAAATGGATGGTCGAGATTAAATGAAATTGGATGGCTAGGATTAATTCACTTAAATAAATACATATTTATTAAATATATATTAAAATATAATATAAAATATTATATTTAAATATATATAATAAATATATATAAATAAATGTGAATAATGATCAAAAATGGTGGGAAAATAGGAATAGTGGGCAAATTGGCTATGCTTTGGTGGTGGAAATGGTGGGAAAGCCTATATGGAGGATGAATGGCTAGATTTTGGTGTCTATAGATGCCCCTTTTTGTATTGCATTGTGTGAAACACAATGTAGTGCAAAAATATGAGACACCTATTTTGGCTAGGTGTAGAAGCAACTTCTCTCTTGTTGGAATATGAGCTTGAAGATAAAAGAATAAAAGAATTTGGAGTTTTGCGTAGCTTACCCCCTCAATTGGTGAATGAGGTTATGGATGAATCTCATGAGCCAATTGAAAAATCTATGCAAATGAATGATGGATAATGTGATACCATTTTTACCCCAATGGTGGGAAGGGGGTTGGTGAAAAATGTGATATGATGTGTCTATTTTTCCCCAATAGATGAAGGGTTTTGTGCAAATGTGAGGTGATGAGGATGATATGAATGATGTAAAATTTGATACCATTTTTCCCCAATGGTGGGAAGGGGTTTAAATGGGATATGATTGTTTATTTTTCCCAAAGAAGGGATTTTTGCCAAGTGTAGATGCCATGATCATGTAAGATGTATCCCATTGTGGGAAAGTCATAACCAAAAATGGTTGTCCCCAAATTTGGGGTGATTCGATGTTGTTGAAACACTTTGCCTTTTCGGCATCATTGATATGCAAAATGATGATGCAAAAGAAAAAGAATCAACCTTGGATGGCCTGCTAGTGATTATGGAAAACTTTTCATCTAATTCCCAAAATGGAACCAATCATCCTAGCTAGTGCCTATCTCTAAGGTGTTAAGGAGATTTTGAATGATGAAATTTGAGTTTTTTCCATGTTTTAAGCCTCACGAACTAGGCCATCAATGACAACGGTTGTGCAAATTGTTCTTGGCAATGTTTCACTCTAAATATGAGGAAATACCAAATATGATTATGATTTTGAGCAAGGAGATAAGTGATGATGATCATGGTCAAGTGTCCTTATTGTAAGCTATTCATCTTATCGAATTGCATGGACGCAAATCGTTGCAATCACCAAGTGTGTAGAATAACCCACTAGATACAAGATTCACTTGCATGTTATGTGAACTTGGAAAATATGTAAATGATGATGTGAAATGATGTGGAGATGATGTATGAATGATGATATGAATGATGATGGTTATTTTGTGAAGATTTGGGCTATTTTAGGTGCTTTTGGAATTGGTTTGGTGAATTGTGGTCAATGTGGTCGCAAATGAGATTTATGCATCCAAATCAGTTATAATCTTCACAAAACCTGATAAAATGATGGAATGCATTGGTGAGTGAAATTTGGAGTGATTTGGTTGGGGAAGCTACTATTTTGTGTTGATTTAGCTTTTGTCAATTCTGACATGAAATACCTATGGGGCTGTAGAAATCTGTAGGTGCTTAAAGGAAATGCCCATGGGCACTTCAAAGCACTTGAAGTAGCTATAAATAGCTTGTTGGGTGAGATTGAAGCTCATTTGTGCATCTACGGAGTTTGAGAAGTTGCATCTGAGGAGTGAAGGGTGAGTGAGGGGAGGTGAGGTATTTGGAGCATGGAAGCTATGGCGGCAGAGGGAGCTGGTGTGGAGGTTGAGGTTCTGGGAGAGTGGCTGAGGTAACTGTTTATTATTGTATTTATTGTAGTTTTTTTTTGAATTATTAACAAATATTTTGTGTTGTGTTGTAGCTTAGAGTTTTGGAGGCTCGACACTATTTTTTGCCTTACATCCTTAGGATGAGGAAGGCGATTATGGGGATGAGTGGGAGTTGCTTAGGGAGGTGGGGCTAGCGGAGGTAGCTCGATTGGATGTGGTGAGGGTGGATGAGGGGTACCTCTCTACCTTGGTAGAGAGGTGGGATGTTGATAGGGGGATATTTTAGCTCCCTATGGGTGAGGTGATATTACCTTGGAGGATGTGTATCGCATCCTCAAGGTATCGGTGGAGGATCTCTGGTTGAGGTTGGCCTCAACTAGAATATAGATATGAGGTGGATGTTTGGGGATGCATGGGAGGGGGTGAAGGTGGAGAGTGGAGGTATACCTTATTTTTCCATGTATGTGGACAAGGAGTTAGATCCCCTTCGAGATTTGGTGATGTTCATGTTGGCCAACATTGTGGCCTTAAATAGTATTGGGTGTAGGTTCCCTTGGAACTTGATAGGGGTGGTGAGTGATATGCTCATGATGAGGTAGGTGTATGCATGGGCTCTTACCTTATTGGTGTAGGTGTATCAGGAGCTTTATGATGTGATGAGGTAAGGGTAGAAGGGATTGGGGTGCAACTTATTATTACAATGTTGGGGATGGGAGCACTTTAGAGTTGCTCGATCGAGGGCTTACCTATGGAGGATTTTGGTAGGGAGCAGCCCTATGCTAGGTGATGGGCATTGGTGGAGGAGGTGCATCGAGTCATCCAGTGAGGATGAGTTAGTGGTATAGGGATTTATGGGTTGGATTGACATCCACCCAAGTGGTATGGAGGCCATGGTTGGGTGCCTAGTGGACTGGGATGGAGAGCATCTATGATGGGTGTGGTAGGGTAGGTGGGTGATTGGGAGGCATAGGAGTGAGGTGGAGTACTTCCAGTTCTCATGAGTACTCCACCAATTTGGGTTGAGGTAGGATGTTCTTGATGAGTTAATGTGGTATAGGAGGTATCGGGAGGAGATGAGGCTACCATGCATGGAGCCATGGAGGGTAGCCTTGGAGGATGATGAGGAGGTGGACATCTTAGATGTGGAGGATGTGAGGATGACCATGGAGTATGATGCATGGTTTATGGTGTAGCCACCATGGGTACCACCTCGAGGAGTGGTTGATGGGGATGGTTGAGAGGCTAGGGATGAGGCTACCCCGAGGACTCAGGATGAGGGTGCCTTGGAGATGTAGGGTGAGGGGACCTAGGATGCTTTCAAGAGGTAGTGTCTTCGTTAGTTAAAGGTAGAAGGTGAAGGGTGCGATACAATAGGCACCCAAGGTTGGGGGAGATGGTGGAGATAGGGAGGATATGGAGGAGGTTCTAGATGTACCCCTAGGTAGAGTAAGGAGGAGTGGGCATAGCTAGAGTAGTAGGTGGTAGAGTGAGATGCGAGGATTGTGGCTCTCTAGGTAGAGCTAGCGGAGAGGGAGCATCGACATGAGGTCGACATACGATGCCTTCGCTCTCGACATAGATATATTGAGGCATTGGAGGATAGGTTGATGGAACATCATATTCCACTTCTGATCCTCCAACCTCTTCTGTATCCGAGGGTGCTAGGCATAGTCAGTCTAGGTATAGGGCTCCTACTAGGTCACAGACTCTGCTAGGTCATAGGGGTCTTCTTGGAGGATGTAGCTAGTGCTTAGATGCACTTTTGTATATGAGCCTTGGTGCTCCATTGTATGTAGCCTTTTGGCATTCATTGATATATATATACATGGCTTTTACTTTTGTGTTATATATTTGTGTGAATGTTTTTTTTGTGGAATGCATGTTTATGTTTATGATTAATGCATATGATATGTTATGGATGATTAATGCAAGATGGAATGTATGGATGATTAATGCAAGGTGGCATGCTAATGATCATTTATGGTTTAGATATTTGTTTGACCATTTTCTAGCATTGTTGTTTAATCAGGGGCACCAAACTTGGTGGCATATGGTATGAATGACTTATGAAGTGACATGGATGTTGATATGGAAGAAGATATGGATGTTGATATGGAAGAAGATATGGATGTTGATATGGAAGATATTTGTAGAGACTCAAACATCCTAGTGGCATCAAACAAACTCACTAAAACTACCTAATCCTTCTAGGACCAAATGTGTGTGTAGTGAATTCATTTACCAAATCAAGAGCAAGGTAATGACCCTAGACAATCAAGAACTAGTGTGTGTGCAAGTGAGTTCATTAACTCATCTTGAGTAAATTGGGTAAACCTATTATGGTTGAAACCAAGAAGCTAGCTTGTCCGTATGAGCGGTCATAGGTCTCTTTTAAAAGAGACATGTCACCATGCATGAGCGTACTCCACTGCCAGTCAAGCATCTATAGCTCCGGTGGAGGCTAAATCCATAGTCCATGACTTTTTTTTTTGATCTCTTAAGTTTTGGGGATGACTACCTAACCGTCTGACTGGAAATGTAGTATGATCCTTACAACCCAATTAATCAGTGGTGTGTGATATAAAATATTTAGAGTTTTTGTTAGGGATTTGTCCCTACTCTTTATTTTATTTTTGGAATTGTGATAGTGGTGAGAACCACTATTTTTATGGACTATGTTGCATGATGGGACTAGCAAGGATGACCCTTTTCACTTCAAGGTTTATACCAAGTATGGTGTTATCCCTCTTTGACACAAGATGTTTTTAAGATGTGAAAGTTGTGCTTGGTTCAAGAATATTTTTGGAATCAGTTCCCAAACTCAAGATTTTCTTAGTGTATATGTGCAATGGTCCTAAGAAGAACTCGACATGATTTTTGGAGGTTGCTTAAAACACTAGGAGTGGTTGAGTGACCGAAAACACCTAGGAATTTGTGAATGTGGCTTGTGTTGATGGCAATTTGACTTTGTGGAATTGTGTGGATGACTTTGTGAAGGTGCCCCTGATTAAGGCAACATGACTTTTGTTGGACCAATTAAGACCTTGAACTTAATAAATGATCCCTAAATATGAAATGCAAAATGTGGATGTGAATGCAATGTATGATGTGCAATTTTGTGAAATGTAATGTGAAATGTGGGTGAATGCATTGTTTTGAAATGTGAATGCAAGTGAAATGCAATGTTATGAATGAAATGTATGCAAATGTTTTTGTGTATTAGCCATGTATATATAGTAATCAAATCATGCATAGAATGCTCTCAAGTGTATAACATTAAGTGGTTCGGATTCTTCCTCTCCCTCTAGACTAGCAAGCCTATAAGTACCATTACCCACTCTTTGTGTAACTATGTATGGACCTAACCAATTAGCCATGAATTTATCATGAAGATGCGGTAATGCATTGGTGTTTTGTTGATTCTCTTTAAGGACAAGATCTCCTACTTGGAATTCATGTAGATGAACTTTGGCATTGTAAGCATGTTTGAGGTGGTCTTGATAAACTCGTAAATGCTCTAAAGCATTGACTCACCTCTCATCAAGAAGTGTGAGTTGGTCAAGACGTGCTTGTCTAGCAGTGTCATCATCTATGAATTCCTACAAAGAAATTTGTAAGGAAGGGATCTCGAGCTCAAGAGGCATGATTGCTTTGGCTCCATAGACCAATGAAAATGGTGTTGCCCCTGTAGGCATGCGAATGCTTGTTCGATAAGCCCATAATGCCAAGGGAATTTGTGTATGCCAATATCTATGATTTTATTTGACAAGTTTCTTGAGAATAGCAATTAAGGTCTTGTTGGAAGCTTCAACTTGTCCATTTTCTTGTGGGTAATAAGGAGTCGAGAAACTATGTTGAATGTTATATTTCTCGCAAAGTGCTCGAACATCCTTGTTCTTGAAAGACTTGCCATTGTCTAAAATGATTTTTGAGGGGATACCAAAATGACAAATGATATGATGGAGTATAAACTCCATAATTCTAGGTCCTATCGTGCTAGTTAGAGGAATTGCCTCAACCCACTTTGTGAAGTATTCAGTGGTTGTGATGATGAAAGTATGTTGTCCCGAGGAAGGAGGTGAAATTTTACCAATTAGATCTAGGCCCCATTGTGAAAAGGGCCAAAGGCTTTGAATAGGCTGTAAAGCTTGTGATGGTACATGAGTTAGATTAGCATGTTCTTGGCACTTTTTGCAATGTTTAACATAGGTGCAACAATCACGTTCCATTGTGGGCCAATAATAACCCATGCATAGAATACGCTTTGCAATGGCCATTCCACTAAAATGACCACCACAAGTACCATCATGGGCTTCAGCTATGGCTCTTTGAGCTTCACTAGCCTCGAGACAATGAAGGAGGACTCCATCATAACCATGTTTATACAACACGTCCCCCAAAATAATGAAATGGGCTACCTTTTGCTTGAAAGTTTATTTGGTAGTTTGAGACATGTCATATGGGAGTGTTCCAAACTTGAGAAAGGCTACTATTTGGCTTGACCAAGGCTCATATGAATCTGATTGGATAAAGCAAACATCCTTTTCATATTTTGACTCAGCATGAGAAATTGTAGATTTAGAGACCGTTGAAATGATAAGGGGTTGTACCTCTCCAAAGGAGTCTTTTGGAATCAAGGATCCAAGGGAGGCCATCACATCTACAAATATGTTAGTCAAACATGGTAAACTATTGATTTCATACCAATCAAACTTAGAGAGCAACTTCATTGCTACTTCATGATAAAGCTTAATGGTAGGTTCTTTGCATTGGTATTCTCCATTGATTTGCTTTACAAGTTGAGAATCACCAAATATCCTAAT
The DNA here is from genome assembly GCA_028583015.1 of Wollemia nobilis. Taxonomy (NCBI): domain Eukaryota; kingdom Viridiplantae; phylum Streptophyta; class Pinopsida; order Araucariales; family Araucariaceae; genus Wollemia; species Wollemia nobilis. The sequence goes on along the minus strand of JAQPPZ010016818.1, from coordinate 3,760,000 downwards.
ACGCTTAATGCTCATAGCTATAGCTGATTGAAGACCTAAGATTAAGGCTTCATACTATCTAGTGTTGTTTGTGCATTGGAAGTCTAGTTTGAATGACAAGGGGATAGGTACCCCTTGTGGTGTGTGAAATATGACTCTAACACCTTGACCTTTTGTGCACTTAGAGCCATCAAAGAATAATGTGATATCGATGTCTTCCTCTGGAATGACATCTTCTTCTTGTTCAGTGATAACAAATACTGAATCATCTGGGAGCTCAATAATCAAGGGATGATCACTAGGTAGTGGAGCTTCTACAAGTTGATCGGCTATTACCTACCCTTTAATGGATTTTTGGCTAATGAATTCTAGGTCAAATTCAGTAAGGAGCATTATCCATTTAGCGGTGTGGGTATTATTGTAAGTGTGAGACATCATGTAATGTAGAGGATTTTCTCTAGCTATGACATAAGTTGTGTGGCTAAGCATATAATGTCAAAGTTTCTTAGTGGTGAAAACCACTGCTAAGCATAATTTTTCTACATAAGCGTATTTAGTTTCATAGCTTACCAATGTTCGACTAATGTAGTAGACAACTTGCTCTCGATTTTGTTCATTCTTTTGTGCAAGCATTGTCCCTAATGCAAAGTTTATTGTTGAGATGTAAATATAAAATGGGACCCCTAGATGAGGAGGAGCTAAGACTGGTGGAGAAGCTAGGTATTGCTTAATGTCATCGAAGGCTTTTTGACATTCATCTGTCCAAGAGAATGGCACCCCCTTTTGTAGTAGGTGATTGAATGGCCTACATTTGTTAGAAAGTTGCATAATAAAATGATGGATTGATTGAATATTTCCTTGTAAACTATGCAATTCCTTTAAGTTAGTTGGGGGAGGCATCTCTAGGATAGCCTTGACCTTGTTAGGGTCCACCTCAATGCCTCTTTTGGAGATAATGAATCCTAGAAGTTTTTCTGAGGTAACACCAAAGACACATTTCTTGGGATTCAACCTTACATTATGCTCTAGGAGTCGGTCAAAAACTTTCTCCAATACACCAATATGTTCTTGTCGAGTTTTGGATTTAGCCAAGAGATCATCCACATAGTCTTCGATAATATTATGCATGTAGTCATGGAAAATGTATGTCATGGCACGTTGATAAGTGGCACCTACATTTTTGAGGCCAAAGGGCATCACCTTGTAACAAAAAGTTCCCCAAGGTGTAGTGAATGTTGTTTTATGTTGGTCATCAAGATTTATTTGAATCTGGTTGTATCCTAAAAAATCGTCCATGAGTGAAAGCATTTCATGGCCAGCATAGGTATCGACAAGAGTATCAATGTTTGGGAGAGGAAAGTCATCCTTAGGACACGCTTTGTTAAGATCTCAAAATTTAGTGCATACGTGTATCACCCCGTTAGGCTTACGAATGGGTACCATGTTTGAGAGCCACTCAGGATAATCGATAGGAACTATGAAGTTCACGTCTAAGAGTTTTTGAAGCTCTATTTTTACCAAGAGGGCCATGGTAGGATGCATTCTCCTAAGATTTTGTTTGATCGACTTAGCATCAGGCTGTAAGGTGAGATTGTGGACCACTAGACTAGGGTCAAGACTAGGCATGTCCTTGTATGACCATGCAAATATACCCTTCTTCCTCTTGAGGAGAGCAATAAATTGCTCTTGTTCATTGGGTGATAAGATTTTGCCAAGCTTGACAATTTGGGGATTGTCTTTGTCTGAACTAAGGTCCACATCGATAGTATCTTCAATAGACATGTGGGAACCTTCCTCAAGTTGATGGGGTGTAGGGATCATATGAATATCATCTAAGATGTCATCAAAATCTTCTGGCTTATCCTCATCTATATCTACTTGGAAAACCTTAGGATCTAAAGGTGAAGGTGAAGGTGAAGGTGGAGGGGATGGAGGAATGTAGTTGGTGGAAGCCCTTAATAATTCCTCGAACAAGACAAATTTGGCAAAGGTTGGAGGTGAGGAAATCTGGTCCATATCAATAAGGCTTATGTCAATTGGAATTGGTTTAGTTGGATCGTATGGATTGTGGAGCGGGGTGAATAAATCAATAGGATTCATGTTGACTTATGGGCAAGGTGGACAAGGTTGGATGGAATGGATGGAACCTAGGAATCGATGCTAGGAGCTTGGTTAACCTAAACAACAACAAGCAACACAAAACATATTTTATTAAATGGTATATTTACATATGTAATGCAAAGAAAGAAAAAATGTTTTTGATTTTTGATTGATTTTTTTTTTTTTGTAGTGGTGATAACCACTATTTTGAATTATGTACATATGTTACAAGTTGGCTTATGGAATGGCTTAATGGAATGGAGGTGGTGGTTCACCGGTAGGGGTGGCTCGCTCTTGTGGAAGAAGCAAGTGAAATATGGGTTCATGGATGGGGAACATGTTGAGATAAAACTCATCTTGTTCGGTATGGGGAATGATGGGCTCTGATTCTTCTTCAGATTCATCTAAAATTATTGATATAAGTTTAAATTATTCATAGATTTCCTCATCAAAATTATTGGGATGGAGGGCTTCTTCTCCTGAATTGAGGTTAAGCCTTTGGAAGGCTTGTTCAAAAGAAGAGATGGTAGGAAGTGGGTGGAAACCTAGACTTGAATGGTCATGCACCTCTTGATATGGAACATCGATAGGTTGATGCACGCCCTATTCATGCAATCCTAGGCCATGGCCTTGCCAATTGATAATGTGGAAATATCGATATGGAAATCTTGACATGTTTGAAATATTGGCAAGTTTTGGTTCTTTGGGCTCTTCTATGGGTGTTGGACTTGATGAAGATTCAATTCCCCCATATACAAAATTAATGTTATTTGGAGTTGAACCCATATTGTAAACTGCTCCTATTGCTAAAGGTTGGTCATGTGGGTGACCAAAATCCTTAGCACTAGGGATGGTGAGGGGTGTGATGGTGATGTCATCGACCATGTATTCACCAATACTAGGATTGGTGAGATGGACTTCGACTTGGGATGATATGGGAGGATCATGGTCAGGTGATGGATCAAGAAAGGGTGGAAATGGAGGTATCTCACAATCTATCAATTTGACTTGTGAGACATTAGGTGAAGGAGATGGATTGGATTGGGAAGGTTGCAGAATGGATGATGATGAAGTGGATGGTAATGATGTTGATGATGTGGATTGACTATGACCACATGTGCATGTAGTCATTGATGATGATGATGAGGGTATGGTGGTTGGTTGAGGCTTGGTGATGGGGAGCTCTTCAGGAATGGGATCCTTTGATGAAGAGGTTGGTGGAGTGGTGGATGGATTGGATGATGGTGATAGGAAAAGATGAGTGGAAGGGAGCATGGACTCATAAGGATTTGAGATGAGATTGCAATACTTAAATGGCTCGATATTCATTGGTATGCAATGTACCTATCCCTCATGGACATATTTCAAGCATTGATGTAAAATGGAGGGGACACATCTCATTTCCCTCATCCAAGGTCTTCCAAGGAGTACATTGTATGCCATGGATCCTTCCAAGATGTGGAACATTGTGTGCAATATTTTAGCCCCTACTTCGATGGGCAAAACAATAGTGCCAATTATGGAACACAAAGCATCATTGAATGCTTTGAGGGTGAAGGATGATTTGGTGATGTGAGATGGAGGAAGGTTCAAATGATGGAGAGCGGATGTGGTGATAATGTTGATAGAGGAACCAATATCAATGAGGACTCTCTTGAAAGGTTTCTTGTCAATTAGAGCCATGATATGCAATGGAGGGTCTACTGATCTTGATGAGATTGGCTTAATCTCAAAGTCATAAAATGTTATGGAAGGCTCCATGCATGTTTGAATGCTCCCCACAAAGTTGTTGAAGGCATTAGGATCTTGCGATTGTAATTCGATGGATTTTAGAATTTCCATTAATGCCTCTTGATGTGGGGGAGATTGTTGGATTAGCTCATATATTGATAATTTGGTGGATGCCATTTTCAAACTTGTAGTTAACCGACTACTCAATGAGATGACTGGTCGGGGTGGATGATTGATGGGTGGATTTGATGGATTCGATTGACTAGGTATATGAATGGGTGATGATGGATTAGGGGACACTTGGATGGGTGGCAATGTAGAAGGTTGTGAGACACTTGCTTGAGGTGGTTGCCTTTGTTGGTTATTCCGTTGACCTCTAGTGACCACATGAATGGCCCCTACAAACCCTTGGTATTGTTGAATATGGTTGACTTGGTTAGGGGAGTTTTAGTGTTAGCTCCCTCTATGTTTGGTTGCACCTCCTCGTGATGAGGAAGTGGTGTCTGAAATATACCAAGGTCTTGGTTTTGTTGAGCAAGGGGATTACCAAATTTGATTGCCCCCAAGTCAATAAGGTCTTGGACTACATTTTTAAACATATGGTAATTGTTGATGTCATGCCCATTTTGCCTATGATAGGGGTAAAATAAGTATTCTCGATAATTTTTACCATGTTTGGTGGGATCATCCGGTCTAATGTCGGGCAAAGCAAGTTTATTTGTCTCATACAACCTTCTAAATAGAGAGGCATATGACTCATCTAGTGGGGTATATTGGTGATTTTATTGGATAGACTATCATCGAGGATGGTTTTCCATAGGTGGCATTATGTTTTGAACTATTGGAGCTTGTGTTGTTGAGGGGACCGCATGATAGGAAATTTGTTGTGGTACTTGTTGCATAGGTTGTTGTTGAGCCATTATCGATTGGCTCATGACCACTTGATTGACTTGATTGGATTGGGTGGTTGGGGTAGCTTGTGTTGATTTTTGTTGGCTTAAATAATTACTTTTGTATTGGCCCTTGTTTTGCCATTCTTTCTTCTTGGGCTTAATGATGCCTTCTTGGATTTTGATATCCTCAATGACACTAGCCTGAGCTAAACCTTCTTCAAAGGTTTGATAAGTTCTTAGTTGGAGCATCCAAGAGATGGGTTTTAAGCAACTCTTGGTGAATAGCTTAATTAGCTCATCCATTGGTAGGGTGAATGGCAATTTTGTGATGATAACCCTCCAACGGTTTCTAAAATCATAGATAGATTCATCATCGTGTTGTCTTAAGGCATAGACATCAGATAATGAGATCTTATTTTTGACATTTAGGATGAAGTGATCAAAGAATTGATCAATCAATTGGTCAAAAGTATAGATACTATGGCTTGGCAATTGATTGTACCATTCTATGGCATCCCCTCCTAATGTTTGAGGAAAATTTTGAAGCATGAGAGCATTATCATCTTGAATTCTGAAGCATGCATGAACAAAGGTGCTCACATGTTCTTTGGGATCCTCAGTTCCCTTAAATTTGTCAAACTTGGGTATCGTAAAGTCTGTCGGATATGGTGGGGTTGGTACCGAAGGATGAATTGGTTGTTTGATCAATTGGCGTAAAGTTGGTTTCTGATTTGAAAATCCAGGAGTGAATTGCATCAATTGATCTATTTGTTTTTGCATGGCCTTAATTTTAGGGTCTTCCTTAGGAATGTGGAAACCTTGAATTACCTGATGGGTTTGTGGTGGTGTGGAGAGATGTTGTGGAGTGATCAAATGATGAGGAGATTGGTATTGATGGTTAGGTGAATTGGATGGAATATGATGAATGGGGGATTGTTGATGAAAGTATGGGGAATTATGGAATGATGTTGATGGATGAAGGGTATGGCTAGGTTGGCCAATGGGAATAGGATGGGTAATGGTATGGGTTGATGGGGGAATCAGGATAGAGACCATCAAATACTGAGGTGCCCATGATGGACCCTGGTTGACAAGGGTAGTCTGAGTAGAGTTATGTAAAGGTGTAGGGTTAACCTGTACTTGTTGTTGAGCATTTTGATGTTGTCTAAGCAATTTGTTTAGGTGTTCCCATGCTTCACTAATATCTCTATCAGAGGCTAGGGGTATGGAGGTAGATGGTATGGAAGATGTGGTTGGGATACAAGTTACACTAGGTATGGCAACTTGTGAGGTTGGGACTTGTGAAGCAACATTGACTTGTGCTTCATACAAGGGATTGGTGTAGGTGGAGGTATATGAGGTGCTAGGAGCACCTGAAGGTTGAGGGATGGATGTATGGGATGAAGGTGCAATTGATGCCTCAAAAATAGGGTTAGTATACACCTGGGTAAAGGTGGATGGAGGTTGGGAATAGATAGGCTCTTGTTGTAAAGTAGAATCCTATCTAGGTGAGTTGGGGATAGACTCTAAGACATAATTAGAAGACTTCATGAAGGCTTCTACTTTTGCCATGTCTATATGGGTGATGTGGTTATGAATTGTAGGGGAGTTTGACTCCTCTTGGGGCATGGCCATGTGGAAGGCTGTGGAAGGTAAATAATGTGAGGGACCTACAGATAAATCTTCCTGTGTCACATTTAGGGTATCTACCACTGAAGTGGTGGGGAAGGTGGATGAAGGTTCCATTAATTTTTCTTGACTTATTGCTTTCTTTTGATTTCTAGTTAATACCATAAGCAAAGTAAATCAAGATGCAAATTAAAATACCAAATGTAACACAAAAATTGGAATGCTTAAGGAAATAAACAAACAATGCTAAGTCTCAACCAATGTGGCTTACCTCATTCATTAATTATCTCCTTTTAATGTGTATTCATTTTATGTGCCAGTTTTGTGTGTTTTGATTTTCTAATCTTTCTTAATGAAACAAAGGTGAAAAACTATGGCTAAGGTAGGGCAACGAGATTCTTGTTGGTGATGAAATCCAACAAGTTTGCTCGGGGGTATTCCTAGGGTGTCTAAGGGTAGATATTGGTGGATGGAGATGAATGCCACCATCACCAAATCTCAAGCAATGGTTGGTGATGAAATCCAACCACTACTATTTTGCATGAATCGTGATGTGTGTGAATTATTTTTAAGGTTTATGTTTTCTATTGTATACAAACAATGTTAAAAATAATTAATTTCATAAACCTAAATTAGAAGCCAACAAAATATTGCCAAGTTCTCCAAAGGGTGTGAAGTACACCGCTTAAGACCCCTTGTCTAAATAACAATCGGAGGGTTCATCCACCCCTCTGCTTGGAATCACCCAACTGGTAGGGATACTTTTGGCAATCTAATATTGTTCCAACTTAGATATACAAAATAAAATATCTTTAACCCTAATATGCAACACTAGATTATGCAATTTTAGTTCAAATGTAAACAAAATGCAGTAGTTTACACCTAGAAAATAAAAACCCTAATCTGAATATGTGAATGAATGCAGATCTAAAAATGTAAACTAATATGCATTCATTTCTATATTTCTTAATGATGATTCATTTTATTGTTTAAAATCTAAAAAATATAGAAGATACCCAAAATATGTAAGATAGAAAACTAGGGTTTTAAATAGTCGACTTATTGGAAAGCCTATATTTTTGCTCCTAACTCTCTGTAAATACCTCTGGGTACTTTTAAATATTGAGATGCCCATGGGTGCTTCTGGATGGCTTTGAATACCTCTGGGTATTTTTGGATTACCTTGGATATCGTTGCTTTTCACCTTCTACAAACTTCTAGACTTCAAAAACCCTAGATCCAATAAAATCTATGAAATCTATGCTTCTAAAAAACCTGCAAGATGATAGAAAATAGAAAATAAATTAGTAAAATAGATCATAAATAGAAACCCTTAGGGGGTCCCACCATGATCACCATTTGAAATATGCAAAATGCAACACACAAACAATGCTTTGAACAAAATAAAATGTAAGGTAACACAAGATTGCACAATAGAATAAATTCTTTATTGATGGGGGAGCCTAGAAACTCCATTGTTTACAAGCTTGGATCCTTGAATCCTTTTGATACAATATTACAATAATTTAGGGTTCTTCGAAACCCTAAGAAGTAAGGTCATGGTGTCTTCAAGCGCATCTTGATCCCAACAAGGTTGAGTGGGCTTTTTGGATATCCAAGGTTGGGCCACTCTAGATGTTGATGTAGTGCTCCAGATCTGCACACAATGACACAAAAAATAGTTAGTAGTATATGCGAGGGCTCCATAGTGTGAGGCCCTCTATATGCAATAATAAAACACTAACTAGATGTTGTAAATATAGTGAATAAAAATAGAAACACATGCATAAAATAAATAAATATAGGGTTGATCTATTTTACTTTCTTATGTTTTTATGTGATGTCGATGTAGGTGGCTGGTGTGACGGATGCCCTAGCATCACTCGAAGGCTAGGGGACTTTAGGAATGGGAGCGTAAAATGCTTGGCACTGGATATAGGAAATGCTCGTGGGCACTTGGGCTGTGAGGAGGCACTGGTGGGGGAGGCGGTGATGGAGAATTCTACAGAAGTAGATGCGGTAAGGACACAGTTGCGATGGTGGATATGGTGAGCGAGGGAAGTGAAATGCGATGGATGGAATGGGGCTAGGGCACAAAAGGCTTGATAAAGACTTAAGGCACTCAGGAAACTTGGGGACTTAGAAATCAAGGAAAACTTCAAAACTTAGGAAATCTTAGGGGTTGAGCCATCAAAATGGCTCCTATTTATAATCTAACCTAGGGCATGCTAGGGTTTCAACGACACTAATCGTGTGGTTGAGATTAAAGCACATCCAAGGGTAGATAATAAATCTAGGGTGTGGCATGGATTGATGTAAATGGGTGGTCGGGATTAAATGAAATTGGATGGTTGGGATTAATTCACTTAAATAAATACATATTTATTAAATATATATTAAAATATAATATAAAATATTATATTTAAATATATATAAAATAAATATATAAATAAATGTGAATAATGATCGAAAATGGTAGGAAAATAGGAATAGTGGGCAAATTGGCTATGCTTTGGTGGTGGAAATGGTGGGAAAGCCTGGATGGAGGATGAATGGCTAGATTTTGGTGTCTACAACAACATACGAGCACTACCATGATGTGTTCGCCCTTGATACTATTCATAATATCCAACATGATGATATCATGGTGCGACTATTAGCCACATCCTTTAGAGGAAAAGTGCTAACCTGGTATAGATCGCTTGATGATAACAATATTACTTCAAGGGCTCAGCTTGTCAAACCATTTTGGAATTCAAGCAGGTAAAGAGATCCATTTTTATTTCTGAATCAATATACCTCCATTTAGAGGCATCCACAAGAAAATATCATTGATTTTAACATCAAATTTAGAAAAATGTGGAAGATCTAGGCCTCCAGATCCAACTAGCTAATGAGATGAGATTATCTCAAGTATTTCAAGTTGCAATTACTATAGAATATGCACTCATCTCATTTGGAAATATTTCTTTACTATGCCATACTTTCTAGAGTTACCTACACAATGAGTTTTGACCACAACTATGCCACAATATGCTCCTGCTTCAACACCTTAAGCTCTATCTAAGCCTAATGCACTATCTCTCCCTCTCTTGTTATATTCAAAACCTAAATATAGAATTATTAGAGTTAAGGGCAACATTGAAGAATCTAAATAACAAATTCATTATGCTAGAGAGGCAAAATATGAAGAACATATATGAGGGTTATCAACCTTAGAGTTATCTCTATATTACCAAAGAACAAGGAGCCCCTAACATCAATGTGATCAAACAAACAAAATTTGCATACAATGAAGCAAAGGATATGTCATCTCCTTGCACTCCTCATTAAAGCTATTGGTGTTTGGCCTACAACAATCTCCATAATACAGATACATGTATGGTCTACCAACACCAAGCTCAATTAGCAACAACAAAGAAAATGAAAAGAACAAAAAAGGCATATAAGGAAGTGGTCAACATATTATCAGATCTAGAACAAGTCATGGTAGGCGAGCAGCCTGAGGAGGAAGAATCTATTTAGGTCTTGATCAAATCCAAGAAGAAGACCCTACAAGTGGAGCCACACAAGATGCAATTATTCAAAGTCCCTACTCAACCTTACAAAGAGAAAAAAAAAGAGCAACCAAGGCCAGAACCACTAAAAACAAAGGCCACATAGGAGGATCCAAAGGAAAAATTTCTAAGAAGGTTAAGGTTGATGAGATAATAAAATATCTCATTATTTCAGTGTTATGTCATATAAAAATTGCCCATTTTTCTAAATACTATAGTTTAATGTCAAGTATGTTAATTGTTATTTATGTTAATGTTGATGTTAACATAGTAAATTATGGAAAATGACATGTTGCTATTTGGATAGGTTTTTTGCAGTTTTTGGTAATTATTTGCATATTTTCAACATTAAATAAACTATAATAAAGCATAGTGGAAAGCATTGGAAGTGGAAGTCTTGGGTATTAGTTTGAAAGTCTAACTTGCATACATGTTTAAATATGTTTCTCACCCTTATTTTGTATTTTTAAGGCAATATGAAGTCAAATTCTACAAACTGCATGTTTGCTAGAAAAACTATAGTTTTATAACAGAAAACTACAGGTTGCTTCGGAACATCAAGGCAACAACCTACAAGATTATAGGAAATAGGTGTTGCATGCCAAATTGGGGTTCCAAATGCCTTGTCAGCATATAATGGATAAAGGGGAATATGTATAAGCATTGGATATTGACCCAACAACTGATTACCAAAGCATTTGCACATAGCAAATAATCAACCAAATGTTTTGGAGCAGTTGTAGGATTTTTTACATTAAAAAACCAAAATAATTGTCTGATTGATTTGAAAGTGCAAATGGTGAGCTATAAGGTTGATATTTGACATGAATATTCCATAGAACTATTATAAGGTATTTACGACAAATAGATGTGTTAAAATAGGGCAATCCATCTATTTCAATATACTATCCTAAAATTGGAAAAGTCAAATTTAACTGCAGTTTTTCCTACATTGAAAACAACATTGGTTTGACTGATTTGAAGGAGGAAATGGTGAGTTTGCAGGTTGAAATTTGACAAAAATACCCCTCAATACTATTCTAAGACTTTCCACATAATTTAGAGGTGCAAATATTAAGGAATCTATCTGATCCAGCTCATTACCTTAATTCTAGAAATGACAGATCATGTTGTAGATTTTTCTTGCATTAAGATAGAACTGTTTTGACTAGTTTCAAGGGTGAATATGGTGAGTTGGAGGGAATGGATTTTGCATGAATATTTTTAAAAGCTATATTAATATATTCCATGACAATTTAAGGAGAAAAAACAAGAGAATCTATACATAACAACTCTCTATCATAATTCTAGACATGGTAGTTATTGACTGTAGAACTTACTGCAATCAAAAGGGGACAACAAATTATTTTCTATTCTTACCCCTAATTGTAGGTAGAAAAATTCAAGTATCTGACTATAAATACTCCTTTTCTACCCCTTTGAAAAGTTAGTAAGAAAAATAAGAAGAAGAAATGTATGCATTGGAAAAAGCATGTATTTGGTAAACTGTCCTAAACTTGACCATTTTTGTTTTTTGTATGCATTTGATTAACTTTGTAGGTTAACTTAATTTCTTCTACAACCTTCCACATTTCACTGATCCTAGATCTTGGGCCCACTCTAAGGATTAGTGGAAGGTGTACTAACTTAGTTTTAGGTTCATTTTTTAGTGTTTTCTTTTATGTTATTTATTTTCAGCATTAAATCTGTTTGTTTTTCCCTATTTATAGCTATCTATTTCCACATTTTCCCTTGTTTTTTAGCGTGTTCTATTCTGTTTTATTGTAGCCAATTGAATTCTGTGTTTTTCAATCTATTTTAACATTTAAATTTCAACATTTGATTTTTGTTTTTCCTGCTTTAATTTTTGTTTTAGCTAGTTTTATTTCAGCATTTCATTTTTGCAATTTCAATTTTAGCAAATGTAGTTTAGTAACTTTCAATTTTAGCATTTTTAATTTTTGCAAATTAGTTAGCTTTTCTTTTCATGCAAGTGTGCAAATTAGCATAGTTTCCTTTCTACAAATATTTTCAGCTTTCTTAGGATAATCTAGTGTCTTGATATTTAAGTTGTAGTTTCAAGTCTTTATTGTATATAGCCTTGGGATGCTGCCATAGATTGATAAAATTAAATGATGAGCATTAATGACACTCATCAAAGGTATCCCTCAATGAAAAAAGTAAAGGTAAGAAGACATAGAGTGATGTCATGAAAGGTTCAAGGATATTGACCAAAAGGAACAAAAGTTGTCAAGAGTGATCGAGTACAATATTGTTGAAGAACTCAAGAAGACTTATTCCAAGGTAAGCATGTATGATTCATTACTAATCCTTCATCAGATTGACCTGCTCAAAGTGATATTAAAATACATCAAATATAAAGAAGAAAAGTCATTGAACTTAAATTTTTCTTAGGACCAACTAGTCTGTGACATGGGTAAGATCTGACCAGGTGGATGGTACACAATTGCATGATTGAATCTAAAGCAACCACTACTATCATGGCAAAGATAGTGTGCAAAGAAATGTGAATGGAATACACTCGATCAAGCCATAGAGTTTTACAGTTGGATGGTACCCCTATCCAGATAATTGTAATCATCAAAGATATATCAATGATGCTTCACAAATTGCCAAAGGTTATGGTCATTCAAGGGGTAGTTGTGGTGGATCTTCCAACATAATTTGGTCTATGTATTTCTAGAGAGTTCACTACTAAGATGGGAGAATTCCTATCCTTGTATTATTCTCATATGATAATCCCACACAAGGGAAAAAGGGTAAGGATATATGTGGCAGAGCCATTCCCCTTTCTCATTGAGAAAATTGAAGAGAATCTAGACTACATTGAGGAGGTCAACTTGTTTGAAGAAGAATGGGACTATATTCATGAAGTGGTTGGGGAAGATCATATGGAGATGATCTAGACTATGTTGAGAATATCAACTTGGTTGAAGAGGACTAGGATTGCCCTAAGAAAGTGGTCAAAAAAGATTAAATGGAGGAAGATTATTGTTCTAAAGAGGTGACCAAGGACTTGTAGATGGAGGATGTTTTTCTCTAGAGGATATTAATGTTATGTGTAAATATGGACCAAGGTTCTATGATAACGCAAGGTTAGAAGATCAATAGTTGCCAACCATTCCAAAGCAAGAGTTCTGTGAAATGAGAGCAATTGGACTGTTATTATATAAGGAACCTAGAAAGAAAGCTTTTGATTATATATGATATGGATCTACTAATTATTCTCTAACAAGGATATTTGGTCACATGAATTCTAGAAGATCAATCCACTACATTGGTATGAGGAAGAAGTGGTCAATAAATATAAAATATAGGATTATTTCTTCTCTAAAGAGATGATCGAAGACTATCAAATGGAAGCCAAATTTTCCTTAGAGGATTTTATGGCCATAATTGAGGATGGACAAGGATTTTAAGGTTAGGAGGTCAACAATAATTAGCTAATCCAAAATAAGGGTTTTGTAAAATGAGGGTAGCTAGATTGATATTATAGAAGGGACGTAGAAAGAAGGTTTTTGATGGTTTGGGGCAATATCACAATGCTAAAGTTTGCTCTAACAAGGAAATTTGGTCAAAATAGTTAATGAAGTGTAATCCATTGTACTAGAATAATAAAGAAGCTAAGCCATGGTGGCACAAGATATTTGATATTATAAGGCCTAAGATTTAGCAAAGTATCCCAAAGGTGCAAGGGTAATGCATGCAAGTTGGCAAAAATGAATGGCTAACATTTGCCAGTGATAGTAAAACGATTATTGCATGAGACACTTTGTACAAAACAAGAAATGTGTCAATTAATATTATGATTGTGCATAGAAAAGTGTAATCATTCAAGCTCATGATAATTTTGAAAAATGAGGGGTAAGGAATGATTTTGAACTATAAATAAGTCTTTAGTCCAAAACATAACAATAATTAATGATAGTATGTTATTTTAGGTAATCACATGCCCCGGTAACTTGAAAGCAATGATTATAGTAAAAAAGGTGGAGTAGGAATTTTCACATTAAGTAACCCTATCCTACTAAAGTATAGGTCTCAATAGAATGTTCACATAATTGAATAGTTAGAATGATTGGGCATTTGAGAATTGGGCCACCCAAAAGGAAAAAACATTTAAGTAGAGCATTGTTACAAAAAATCATCTAAAAAGCTAATTGAACAACCATGGATGATAAGAAGATTGAATTCCAGGATAGGCTAGCTAAGGTCTATGCCACAAAACTCACTATAAGTACAATAAATTTTAGAAAGAAAATAATGTTGAGGAATATTACATTATTTGATACATGTAAATGTACCCCCATGGTACATTCATGGTACAAATGTAAATATGTAATAGATTAGGGTTGAGTCTATAGTTTAGGTGAATGATTTATATTATTTTTTTATGTAAGTGTCAATGTGCAAGAAATGCACAAGTGTTATGTAAGCGTGTAATATGCAGAAAATGTACAAGTATCATGTAAGTAAGAATGCACGTGTATATTGAGAGAATTGTAGCATGTGTGGTGATATTCTTGATGAGGGGGTGGGATGATAGATTTTGGAATGGTATTCTATGGTTTTGTATGCAAATAATACAATTGTACAGTTGTATAATTCCAATCATACAACTCTACAAAATATACAAGTAATTGTAAGGTTACAAAACGTAAAATGTATGGTTATATGGTCATAAATGTATAACAACATCAAATTGTACGATTTCCCAAAATATTTAATCTGCTAAAAATGTTCAATTGATAATTTCTTGGTCTTATCAATCATGCATTGCAATCATTCAATTGGCAATTAACTTATCTTAACCCAAAATTTACAATAGGTGTATCCATACCAAAATTAGACAGTAAAAGATTGATTGCATGGTTTAGTGACATGATTGTATGATTTATCAAATCCTTAGTAAGTCAAAACTACTTAGTACTACAATTTTCCAAATTACATATTGATTGCATGGATATTATTGCCAATGGTTGTAAATATCAATTAAGCATGATATATCTTCACTATAAATTATTTGTAATAGTTAATCGATGATTGTACAATTTCTAAATATGCTTATCTATCATGATTCTATAATCAACAATACTTGTAATAACAATAAAATTACCTAAACAATATAGTTATTGAAAATACACTCTAATTCCCACATGCACACACATATCTAACTCAATTGAGATTCATATTGGCCATGGTTGCTATACATAATAATTGTACAATGCAATAAGATACACAAAAACACACATACTGCAACATTGAACCTTTATTCTCATTCCATGAATGTATCTCCAAGGTATCACACGAGTCTTCAGCATAAGCATAAACACAATACACACATAGAATGAACCACACATGAACCACCTACAATAATTGAATGGGGGGCTTATAATACCTATCCAAGCCATTCCAAAGTAGTTCTTGAGATACCACACTATTCACAACTACCACCCTTATTAGGACATGATTTACAATTTCACATTTAACTTTTATGTCTAAGGTCTAATTGCAATTTATCATTAAATTGCATTACATTTCATTTTCCTAAAAAACAATCATATACATTTCACTTGCATTTCACATGCATTTACATTTCATTTCATAAGTCATTTTATTATTAAATATATAAGCACATTTTGTCAAACACTTTGCATACAACTACAAAATAACCTGAATAACAAAACTAAATGCAGACATCAATTTGCCTAGCTATATTTATCCCCACCTCTAAACTAGTTGGCATCCTTAATGACACATGAACTAAACACTAGGGATAGAAGAACTAAATAATGTACTAGTATCACTTGTCATGCTCCTTTCACTTTCTTCTATTCCAAATACCCTTTGCAACTGGAATGACTTCATTTTGTTGCTCACACTACATTTTTACCTAACTTCTCCTTGGATTTTCTACAATCAACTACATCATCAAAAGTATCAACATTATCAACATAAGCATCCTAAAAAACATGATGGGAAATACCTATTTCCACCTATTTCAGGGAACAAGGGGTAGTGCCCCTTGTAGGGTCGAGAGGTAGTGCCCTTTGCGCATACCTTCAATGATGAAGCTACTAAAACCATCACTATTAAAGCTAAATTTTTCTTTTTTTCGATACTTTGGTGGCATTTTCTTGACCCACATAAATAGCTCACCCTCAACTCAATTTTGCTTCTCTCACAATCTAAATTATTAAACCTTGGCCTCAATCTACCCTGTCTTAACCACTGACGGACATTCTTCTCCTTGTATGATAACAACTTGTATAGTTTTTCCTTGTATGATTTTGCATTGTACGGTTACATTATGTACGCTTTCTTCTTGTACGATTACACATTGTATAATTTTGGATTGTACAATTGCACATTGTACGATTCCAACTACAATCATTCGATCTCTACCAATTATACAATTTCTCTCAATAGTTGTACAATTTTTGCCAATTGTATGATTTCCTTTATTAGTTGTATGATTGGTGTCAAATGTATGATTTCACCTAGCAATTGTACAATTTGCTTTTGCACAATCATACAATCATTTTCTTCCTTGTATGGTTTTGGTTGTATGATCGACTGTTCTATTTGAACAACATCCTCCAATTATTTATTAGATTGTTCCATTCAAACAATACCCTCTATTGAGATCAAGTCCGCCCTCTCAAATCCAATCAAGTTCACCTCCTCTACTTCTTGGTGAGGGTGATAAGTTTTCCAATGCTTTAAAAATATAGGCATCACTAGTTTATCTTGACTTGCAACACTTGGACAATCACGTGCAAAGTGCTCCCACAATTGGCACTGCCAACATCGTACAATGGGTCTAGCCTTAGTATTATACAATATTTCACATCTTTTATTTCTATGATGGTTGTCATAAATCACATCACTAGTGGCATCTCTCCTTCGTACAACCTCACTTTGTGCTACATATTCCTATAGTGATGATCTTGCAATCGTCGAGTCACACTCATCCTCAAATTCATCATATCTTCTTTGAAGACACTTCTGCTCCTAACTTCTCGATTCCAACAATTGAACAAGGGACTACTCTCTTGCCCAAAATAATCATTCTCATTTTTTGGATCATATTCAATATTAGAAGCACTTTCATCCTTAGAGTTACTATCATTTGTATTAACATGATACCCATTCCTGGGTGATGTTTTTGCATCATGATCCCAAATCAAGGCATAATACAAAACCTCTTGGTATGATATTGGAGGGAAAATATTCATATTCATTTGATATGTAGGAATAATTCCATATATGAACCACATCCTCTTCAATGCCTCTGATTGGTTCTTCTCCAAATGATTAAACAATCCACTTAGTTTTTTATTATAGGAACAAATAGACTCATTCTCACATTATTTTATTTTTTAGCAATGACTGTATCATCATTATCATACAATCAAAATTCTTGCATAAATTCATCATAAAATTCTTCCCATGTCTGGTGCTTATCCTCTAGTAATTTCATATACCAATCTATTACAAATCCATGAAATATCATAAGAAACCATCACCTCCAGTCTGCCTCATTATTATGCCTAGTTGCTCTCCATATTGTGTGACAAAATAATGGATATTTACTCGATATGCCCAAATTGACCTTCAGTTTGACAAGTTGGCTTTTCATTGGTAAGAGTTGTTTACGTAACTCTCTCTTATGCATAGCCTTAGGCACATCACCCTACAATTTCTCTTCCACTATACTCCCTTTCTTCTCATTAGACAATATTCCAACCTACAATTGCTTTAGTATTGGACTCACATTCTACTCACCAACAAGCATACCAATCTATAGTTTCCCTAGTATCAAACTCCTATATTGCACACTATTGGACACACCATCTTCTATTTGCATCGGTGTCAGACTCCTATCTCACTTACCATCATGCACTACAACTTGCAATTGCTTTAGTGCCAAATACTTTGTCAACATGCAACTCCTTAATGACATATTTCATTAACATCACCTGAAGCTAGCTTGTATGACCCTTCAGCCTATTTGTACAATTACTTGCACTTGTATGACATCTATCATCCATCACCTTCACTTGTATAACATATACATTTTGGCTTGTACGATATTGTCATACAATTGCCTTACTTGTATGACATTTTCTATTTGTATGATAGATTTTGTTTGTATGACAAAGTCCATTTTTACAATGCATTCCACTTAAGACGTTCATGTCATTCATACAAAACAATTTATTTGGATGGTGCATAACACTTAAACAATGTATATCACTAGAATGATAGGCCTAATTTGTATGATAGTTTGTTGTGTTGTCGCACACATCACTTACAGTTAATTGTTTTCCTCCCTTCTATATGTCTACCATACACGTCCCATTGTATAACTCTTTCGTTGCATCAAAAAATATATCTACTTCTTCATTTGTGTCTTTGGTTGGATTTCATAGTCTTTGTTGTGCACCTTCCCAAGAAAATTACTTCTCACAACTCCATGTCACCATACTTAACCCCAACTCATAGATACAATACCTCTAAGATGTAGAAATTGAATACAACATACTTTACCACATATTTGATAAATTCACTGTCAACTACCTCTCCAAGTATCACTTGGATTCTCCTCTTAAGAGCTCAAGACTTGTTCGAGTATTGTTTCTTACAATTATAGTATTTGATTGGTTATATCATTTATTTTTTGATCAATCCTTGTGCTTATTCTTATGAGTACTTGATCCTCTTCATGGTCTTATCTTCCATGTCCTCATGATAATGTATGTCATCCACCCCTATTTCCTCGATGCTACTTACTATTCTAAACCCTCATTGTTCTTCTCCATAATGAAAATGCAAGTCCTTCTCAACAATGTCAACATCACTAAATATAGAATGTGTGGTAGTATTCTTGATGAGGAATGTGGGATGATAGATTTTGGAATGATATTCTATGGTTTGTTCTGCAAATAAGACAATTGTACGATTCTAATCATACAACTCTAAAACATGTATAAGTAACTAGATGGTTATAAAATGTACAATGTACGATTGTACGGTCACAAACATACAACAACACTAAATTGTATGATTTCCTAAAATGTTCAATCTACTAGAAATTTTCAATTGACAATTTCTTGGTCTTATCAATCATGCATTGCAATCATTCAATTGGAAATTAACTTATCTCAACCCAAAATGTACAATAGTTGTATCCATGCCAAAATGAGATGGTATAAAGTTGAGTGTATGGATTGGTTACTCCGTTGTACAATTTACCAAAACCTTAGAAATCCAAAACTACTTAGTACTACAATTTTCTAAATTGCATACCGATTGCATGGATATTATTGCCAATGGTTGTAAATATCAATTAAGCATGATATATCTTCACTATACATTCCTTGCAATAGTTCATGGCTGATTGTATGGTTTCTAAATATGCTTATCTACCATGAATATGGAATCAACAATACTTGCAATAACAATTACATTCCCTAAACAATATAGGTATTGAAAATACACTCCAATTTCTACAAATTCACACATATATCTAACTCAATTTGGATTCATATTGGCCATGGTTGTTATACACAACAATTGTATAATATAGTAAGATACATAGAAACACACATATTGTAGTATTGAACCTTTATTCTCATTCCACGAATGTATCTCCAAGGTATCACGTGTCTTCAACATAAGCATAAGCACAAAATGAACATAGCAAAACAACACATGAACCACCTAAAAAAATTGAATGGGGGGGGGGAGGGGGCTTATAATGCTTTTATAGGTTATTCCAAAGTGGTTCCTCAGATAGTGCATCATTCACAACTACCACCCTTATTGGGATGTGATTCATTTTTAACTTTTATGTCTAAGATCTAATAGTAATTTATCATTATTTGCATTACATTTCATGTCATTTACATTTCAGTTGCATTTTACATGCATTTACATTTTATTTCAAAAGTCACTTTAATATTAAATATATACGCATATTTTGTCAAACACTTTGCATACAACTATAAAATAACCTAAATAACAAAACTAAATGCATACATCAATTTGCCTGCTTTTAAAAATTGCACAAGTGTCATGTATGTAAGTGTGCAAATATGTAATGTGAGGATGAGCACAAGTGTATTGTATTAGAAGTGCATGTAGGAGAGTAAGAGTCATGTAGAAGTGTGCAAGTGTCATAGGTTCAAGTATGCATGTAAGAAGAGAGTGAAGAGTCTAGTATACAAGTGGCAAGATGATAAGCCAAAGGTCATGGGAGTTGTCATATGGAGAGCAATAGTCAAGTATGTGAAGAGTCACATTACTATGTCTATATTATGGAGATAAAGCTCCATACAATACCAGATAATGAATACAACAAGAGAAAAAGGAGAAAAAATTGATAATAAGCTTGTACACATTTTTTGAGCAATTAATATTGTAAGTTTTCTTCATGCTTGTACATGAATGATTTTTTCCATTTACATTTATATTTGATATTATAAGTGAATGTTATTTCATTATTATATTTTCCTTGATATACATATTAGATTGCTTATATATATACTCTTCATTATTAATATTTTAACCTTTAATATTGTGGATTATTTACTTTTAGACCTATTTTATTTTGAGATAGTAAGACTTAAAGGCCAACCGATAGAACAAAAGGTTATCGCACATCTGGAGGAATAACCAACTACCACTATTTGGGATTCCTTGTTGCCATTATATATAACTAAACAGGTCCACCCATGCCTAGAGCTAGTAAAGGTTGTGGCTGATTATTATGATGAGAAACAATGAGTGGTATAAGACAATAGAGGTTAGGTACTTTTTACCCTTTTTGTTGAAAATATTGCGGTTGTGTTTGCTTTAAGGATTTGAAGTCAACTTGGTAAATACCTCTGAATCCTTAAAAATATAAAAAAAAGAGGTATTGTGAGGAAAAAATATTTTCTTGGCTCAATGACCAATTACGTCATTGCCTAAGAGAATTTATCGAGGGTCCTATTATTATTACTGAGTTCAAATTCTTGAAGGACCCATTTTCCATGTTAGTGGTCATCTTTCGTGTAAATAATGATGAGGAGGTACATGAATTCCAATTAGCTATGGATTAAATTATGATTTATTCCAAAGTCACTTTTTGCTTTGACTAAGCCCAATACCTTAGTGATGCAATGCATGACCAATTGATGCACTTTAAGAAAAAATATTATTAGGCATTTAGGTACTTTTCTACTTGGCTTGGTTGTTTGTTTACCATAAACCAAAAATTTTTCCAAATCTAAAAATAGAGCAAAAAACACCAAAAATGGAAATTATTTTGATACAAGCATCTAAGGAGAAGTGCCTCGATTGATGAAGCAAGCTATATCATATCTCCAAACCCCAAGAAAAGAGATCGAATATTGGTACTTCCTAAAATACAACATAGTAGTATATGTGTATGGTTTCCATGGAGAACCTTATATACTACCCTATTATGTAACAAATTAAGTCTTTGGAAGATTTTTATCGATAGATGAACTATGCTAATACCTTTTTTGAGTTAGGGATAAAAAAAGGTTTTACATATGACTTACCCCTTTACTATGAGCGCATTGTTTGAAGAGCTCAAAAGAAGCATGAAATCTTGGTTATAATGCTTAAGGGCCTCAAACTCAAAGTAATTAAGGAAAAATGGTGATATGACCCTAAAAGCATCTTCATAGCTAAGTTGATATATGTAAAAAATAAGCCCCCTACAATTGAGCATGTCCAAAGAGCAAAAATTGAGGTATTTCAAAATAGACCGAAGATTGAAGAAGTCAACATAAATATGTGCTAGATAAAAAAAAGACCTCCATGGAAAAATTTCTATTTTGTGGTGAAACCATATGACCCAATCAACATCAAAGACCATGTACTGACCAAGCAAAGAAAAGAAATAATACAAAGTAGGCATAAGTGTTGTAGGTGAGTTGAAGAGGAGAGGGCAATCCTCCAAGGGAGGTCTCAAGTTCAAATCTCCACCCTACCAAAAAGTTGAATTGGGTATTCAAAATCCAATTGATAATGTTGGTACGGGTAGGGTCGGGTGCGACTCTCGGGTGAATTTGATGGTGTAGAACCCCCTATTCGTGGTATCTCAGACCAAGGCGGCCCCGCAAGGGGTTTTTCGCTTAAAAAATAAATAGGACAAGCTAGAACTTGATAGAAGAAAAAATAGACAAATGCATACTGTCATATCATAGGCTAGATGAAGACACTTGAGCTAAAATTAATATCTTGACAAGGATTGGTTCCAATCATTGGACAATAAAAGTTAAAATGGTGGTAAGTGAATTCAAAGAATATCATATTTTAAATATGAGCAGATGTGGTAAGACCATCCTCAATTTGTTGACATGATAACACAGACCTAAAATTCTTCAGGAAACGGTGGTTCCAAAACAAATTAAATCAATGTCATATAGATTAAAATAATAGAACAATAACACTTTTGGAAATATTTTTTAAAAGAAAGAACTAAATGAGAAAATTTCAAAATTTGAAAACGTTGAGCATAATAATCTAAGATCGAAGAAAAGGGAATTGCTTAGTGAATATCATAATATTTTGAGCAAGGAAGATAAATTTTGGAGATTAAAATCGAGATGGATTTGGTTAAAATAAGGAGATAAAAACATAAATTTGTTTCATAGGATGACAATAGTACAGAGATCAACATTAATAATTAGTAGAATTATATCTATAGAAGGGTTTTAGGTTGAATACCAAAGAAAAATTAGAAAGGAGGCAAGTCCTTTTTACCAAAATATTCTAGGATAAGAGGAGACTGAAGTTCTTAATGATAAACTACTACAAGAAGTATCTTCAGTTATAAAAAATGAAGACAATATCAAATTAATGGAGTCCATTACACTATAATAAGTTCATTTATATTTTTTCTCTTTTGATAAGGATAAATCCCTAGGTCCAAATGGAATCTCTACAACATTCTATCAACATAATTAGAAAATAATGAAGGATTCTTTATTAGTGGCAGTGGAACAATCTAGGGTAAAATAGTACATACCTTATAAAATAAATGCAACATATCTTACCCTCATTCTAAAAAATGATGCATAATTATTTGATTCATTTAGGACCATAAGCCTATGTAATATGACATATAAGATAATCTCCAAATTGGTGGCAAACCAGGTAAGACCACTATTTGATAAAATTATTTTAGAAGAGGAAGGACGATTTGTAAAATATAAATTCTAGATGGGATCATAGTAGCTCATGAAGTAATGCATTTAGTAGCTTCAAGAAAAGAGAGAGTAATGATCTTAGAACTTGATATGAATAAAGCCTATTATAGGGTTAAATAGGACTTTATTTTTGCGGTATTAGAAAAGTTTGGATTTGGGAAGAAATTGGCTAGATGGATTAAAGCTTTGTGTCTTTATAGTGCCATATTCAGTGTTGGTCAATGGGCTGGTAATAGAATCATTTAAAAACAAAAGGTATCTTAGATAGGGAGATCCTCTACCACCATATCTGTTTATTATTAAGGTAGAGATATTAGGAAGGAACTTGAAGAAGGAATACAAATATGGGCTAATAAGTAGACTTAAGGCTAGTAATAACATCAATAACATCATCCACTAACAATTTGTAGATGATACAAACCTTTTTGGAAGGGCAAGGAAAAATGAGGCCATAGCTTTGAATAACTTACTAAAGGAATATAAAAGAGCATTAGGGTAGAAAGTTAATAGGGCAAAATCCAAAATATACTTCCTAAACACCCCAACTAGAATCAAAGTAGGGATATGTAGGTTACTTCAAATGGAGGAGGCAAATATGCATATAACATATCTAGGGATGCTCTTATTTGAGGGTAGAATGAGAATAGAATAAAGGAATCTACTTATAAGTAAAGTTCAAAATATATTATCAGCATGGAAAGGTAGATGGTTATCATTAGCAAGAAGAGTGCAACTAATTAAAATAGTCTTAAAATCCATTTCAACATATTAAATGTCATTGCATATTATGCCAAAATTGGTAAAAAAAATTTAATCTATATTATGCAGTCATTTTTATGGTCAAGATTAAATTATAAAAGGATTTTTCCTTTGGTGAAATGAATCATGATGTGTGATGATAAAACAAGGGAGGTATCAGTTTAAGAGTACTTATAGTTGTAAACTTGGCTCTAAGGGAAAAAGTAATTTGGATATTGTACAAAGATATTCAAAGAAAATGGGCAAGAATTCTTCTAAGTATGTTGAGCTCAATAATCCAAGCTTAATATTTACTACATTATTACTACTAGATGGTTCTACACTATGAAGAAATTAAAAAAAATCAATTGATCTAGTGATTAAAGGTCTAAGAGGGGTGGTTGGAACTAAAAAAAAAAAATATTTGGATGGATACTTGGTGTGATAAAAAAGCCACTCAATTTAGATCAAATTTTGAAACCATGTATGAGATTACTTCAAGATAAATATGGTGATAGGGTTTCAAACATTATGTACAAGGATTAGGAAAGAAGATATAAATGGAAAGGAGATTTTTTTTACAATTATACAAGACATTGTTGCTAGGAGGCAGTTGAGAAAAAATATAACAATGATTATTGTGGAGGGATCCAAGGATAAGTTGATTTGGTAGTTGAATAGCTCAAGAGAATACATATCAAGAAGTAGATATAATGTAGCACCAACAAAATAGAAATAACATAAGAATATGAAAAGATATTTGGGATAACCCAAGCATTCCAAAAGTCAAAATATTTGTATGACTAGTAGGTCATAGGAAAAATCTATCCTAGGATAACATGATGAAAAGGGGTTTTCATAGCCCCTCACAACGTGTTCTATATAAAAAGAAGGAGAGTGCAAATCATCTCTTGGGAACTATTCAATCATAAGGGAACTATGGCAATGGATTCTTAATATGTTTGGTAAATGCATGGTGATGAATAACATAATTAAAGAATGATTAAAGCAATGGTAGAGCACTTTTAAAAGTGAGGCGTTATAGATAATTCGGAATACATCAAAAGATACAATACTTTGGACTATATGGCTGGAAAATAATATAAGAATAAATAATGGAAAGGAAATAAGTTTAGAGATAATGAAAATATATTTTTTTAGCCATAGAGAAGTCTAAACCAACCCTATTAACTCACTCAATCCCTAATATTGAAGCACAAAGACTTGATAGATGGAGTCAAGTCATCAAATAGAATTATGATGTTGGGTATGGGAGAAATAAAAGGAAGAAAAATAATACAAAGTGGAAACCATCGAAAGTGGAGTTGGTTAAATAAAAATTGATGGAGCATCTAAAGGAAATCTAGGACCAACATGATCAAGTAGAATAATTAGAAATAATAGAGGTGAGGATTTTTTCATGTTATGCTTTCAAGAGTAGATTGAGGACAAATAATGAAGTGGAAGCTTGGACAAATTTGGAAGGGTTGAAAATGTGCAAAAAAATGACATGGAATAGAGCATGGATGGAAGGCAATTCATTAATAGTAATAAATATAATTTTAAGGAAAGCAAAGGCTCCATGGAACATACAAGAGATAATTATGGAAATACAAGACCTTGCTACAAAGTTTGAAGAAATCAGGTTTACATATACGTTAAGAAAAGTGAACAAATGTGCAGATAGGCTAGCCAATAAAGGGGTTTTAATAGAGGATTGTGAAGTTAAATTCTCTTTTCCATGGTTAGAGGAAGTAGTAAATTTAGCTGAAGTTGACAATAATATGTTAATTGTTTGAATTGAATAATGATTAATATTTACTAAATTTTTTTTCAATGGTAATATTTTTTGTATTTTATAACATTAATGTGATTCCATACAAAGTATTTATTACCGTTCTTATGGTTGCACTTATGCTTTAGGAAGGAAACTAACAATCTAGATATGGTAAAGCAAGCTATGATAACACAAAGTTTTGGAAATATTACTCTACTAAGATGTAACACGTAGATAGTAGAGGTGGAGTTTTGGTATTGTGAAGGTTGTTGTAGGAAAATTTCAAGAAGAAAGATGCTAAATTTTGGAATATGTGTATTTACAAATAAAATCGAAGAAGATCCAGAAAATGAAAATCAAGAATTCAGACTTATTATGAAAATAAATGTATTTTCTAGCTATAACAACTCAATTGAGATGAGAATTGAATTTATTTATAAACTCTCAAGCTCTAAAAAAAAGAGTTGTGTTTTTTCAAGGTTTAAGGACCCAAGTACAACCTATTTTTCTCCAATAATAATAATAATAATTATGATAATTAAATTTAAAAAATACTTAAGAAATTCAAATGACATGAGTGTGAACAATTAAGTTCTTCAGATTTTAAAGAGGAGACCTTAATTTGTTTTTTTTAAATAATTTATGTGTGGCTTCTATTGTGACCACTCCCATTAAAATAACAAACATTACATTATTATTATTACATTGTTATCAGGTTAATTAAACCATATTGAACTTATCTTTTTATGAAAGATATTTATCATCTTTCTTAAAATATTAAGATTTTGCAATGAACTCTTTGATATTAAGAGATAAAATCTCATTCAATTGTTTGACTTCTAAAGTTTCACTTTTACTAAGGTGAAAATCAACACTCAAAATGGCTATATTTGCAATCTAGTTTCTATTTCTATAAATATGTTGTCTACAACAACCTATTAATTCCCTAAGACCTTTTTTTAGGGATCTTATTCATACCCATAATACTCCAAGATATCATTTTTATCACCCATTTTAATTTATTGTTTGAGTCCCACTTCTTGTCAACACTTGTGATATTTGTTTTTGTTTTCCCATATCAATATCCCTATGAGTTTCTTTCTTTTTGTTTTTGCTTCTTGGGCCTTCCTTTTTTTTTTTCATTCCCACCAAAACTTTCATATTCATCAATGTCTTTGATTTTTTCACACTACTCATAATAAGACTCGTCATCTATAGGATTGTCTTGCTTTGAAGGATTTGAAGTGCAAGGAATAACCTCAAAAGTACCTTTTTTTATGTTACCTTGGAAACCCTAAAGTGCAAGGATGCTCTTACCTTACCTTTTTTATATTGCCTTGGAAACCATAGCAATTACCTTCTTATGTTGCCTTAAAAAACCTAATTGCTATGGATTTATTCCACCTTTATTTCCTTATTATGTTGCTCTTAAAATCATAAAGTGCAAGGTATAACCTCTACACTACTTTCATTTCTATTGCTAAGAGAGGATTCTATACTACTTGATAAAAATGAAGACAATTTACTTGGAATAAACTTGATCTCTTCTATCATATTTACTTTAAAATTTTCCTCCACATATTTATTTGCACCTTTAATTCCTTCTAAATTTGAACTTGCACATTGTACTTTATCATCCCTTGTATCCTTATTTATTTTTTTCTCTTCATTTGGAGTGGAATCTCCTTGATCTAGTCCAAATTCTATGATAGTATGATTTCCTTGTTTCATTTGAAGTTTGTCTCATGACCATTTTTTTCTCTTTCTTCATAATTTTCACTTTGCAATCTCTTGCCCTATGTCCAGTATCATACTAATTATGACATCTTCCTGCAATTTTTTCATAATTCACTTTGAGATCCTATTCTCTTGATTCTGATTTAGTCTTAATGTACTGTGGCAAAAGATTTAAGATATCCATAGCAATACATATCCAAGTATGTATAGCATGCTTTCATTCCTTATTAGTTGGTACCTCCTTGATGAATTCCCTTAAGGTATTTCTAATATTCTTCAAAACATCCTTATTGATAATATGGAAGTCCAAAAAGCATAACTTGCATTGGAAGATTTTCAATAGTTTTTGTCTTGACAAAACAATTCTCACTCCATGGTCTTAAATAAAGGGCATATCCTCCATAAACCATGGTCCACTACCCATTAATTGGTCTCTAGTTTCCAAACTAGAAAATATGATGAGGAAAAAACCCCTAGGAAGAAAAGTCATAGTGAGATTTGAATTCAATCCCCACTTCCACTTGATCCAATTTTGAATCTCTGAAAACTCTAGATAGTACCAACAGAACTTACATATTAAATCTCTACTTTTAAGAACCGTTATATCATGCTTGATCATCACATCCTTAATAATCACTTTTGGTGTAACATTTATTTCATGAATTGAACTTGCCATATATTCGTTCTTCCTCTTATCTCCAACTTGGGCATCGATACTTCTAGGTAGAGCATCCAAAATTTTTATTAGGACTTTCAAATATGAATTTACTTCCATGCTACATAATAGGTCTTGCTCTTGGCTCGTACTCACTTCCAGCTTGCACTCACTCCTTAATTGATGACCTAAATTTGAATCTTCCCCAACAATACATGGATAATTGCCAAGCTATTATAATATCCCTAAGTGGTTACTTATTAGTACAAATGTAACCTTTTTCAATCCCATATAATCAATTAAAATAAATAAATAAAAAATAAAAAATAAAACCTAACTAAAAACTTTATAACCTATATTACTCTATTTTATGTTTTAAACCATTACTTAAATCGATATTTTTTTTTGTTTTTTTGCTTGATAAAAAGGGGTTGTACTCGGGTCCCCCACCCTTAAAAAATTACATCTCTCTTCTTTAGAGATTGAGAGTTTAGAAATAGATACACTTCTCATATCAATTGAGATGCTATAGATAGAAACCTACATCATTTTACATAAATGTCTAAATTCTTGATTTTCATTTTTCAGGATCTTTTCAAATCTCTGTATGAATACAATTACTCCAAAATTTAGCATCTTTCTTGATATTTTCCTATAGCAGCTTTCACAATGCCAAAAATTTACCTCTACTATCTATGCCTTGCATCTTAGTAGAGTAATCTATCCAAAACATCGCACTAACAGAGTATGCTTTACCAAACCTGGATTGCTAGTTTCCTTCCTGAAACACAAGAGCAACCACAAAAATTATAATAAATAGTTTAAATAAACACACATTATTGTTACAAAATAAAATAGATATTACCAATGGAAAAAAGTAAATTTTAATCATTAAATGATTTAGGCAAACAACAATTTTTGTCAGCTTCAACTAAACTTTGTACTTCCTCCAACCATGAAAAGGAGATGTTAACTTCACGATCCTCAACCAAAACCCTTCTAATGGCTAGCTTATATGCACATTTGTTTCCTTCCCTTAATATATGTGTAAACCTGATTTCTTCAATTTCTTTAGCAAGATATTGAATTTCCACAATTATCTCTTGTATGTTCCATGGAGCCTTTGCTTTCCTCAAAATTACATTTATTACTATGAGAGAATCACCTTCCATCCAAAATCTATTCCATTTCATTTGTTTATATATTTTTAACCCTTATAAAGCTGCCCAAGCTTCAACTTCATTATTTGTCTTAAATCCACAATTCAAAGCATAATAAGACAAAATATCTCCTCTATTATTTCTAATTATTCCTCCTCCTCCTGCTGGTCCTGGGTTTCATTTAGATGCTCCATAAAAATTCAACTTAACCCACTCCATATATGGTGGTTTCCACTTTATATTCTTTACCTTATTTTTTCTTCTCTTGTACCCAACATCATAATTCCATTTAATGACTTGACTCCATCTATCAAGACTCTCTGCTTCCAAATTAAGGACTGGGTGAGTTGATAGGGTTGGTTTAGAATCCTCTATGGCTAAACATATCTTCTTTTTAATTACCTCTAAACATCATTACTTTTCTTTAAATATTCTTCTATTCCTTTCTAGCCATATAGTCCAAAGTATTGTATCTTTTGATATATCCCAGATTGTCTGTAAAGCCTCACTTTTATAAGTGCTCTGCCATTGCTTTAACCAATATTCAATTCTGCTATTAATCATCATGCATTTACCAGACATATTAAGAATCCATTGCCATACATTCTAGACTATTGAGCAATGTACCAAGACATGGTCAATAATATCCTCCTCCTTATTATAGAAACCACATTTAGAGGGGCCATGAAAACCCCTTTTCATAAGGTTATCCCAGGATAAAATTCTTCTATGACCTACTAGCAAAAAAAACATTTTAAATTTTGGAACGCTTGGGCTATCCCAAATATATCTCAAAATTCTAGTGATATTAATATTATGTTGGTGTTGAACATTATATCCACTTCTTGTTATGTATTATCCTGAGCTATTCAACTCCCAAATCAATTTATACTTGACACCCCTCAGAATAATTATAGTTGTTATATTTCTACTCAATTGCATCTTAGCATCAATGTAATGTATACTTGTAAAAAAACCTTCTTTCCATTTGTATATTCCTTCTCAATCCTTGTAAAAAATGTTTGAAACCCTATCACCGTATTTGTCTTGAAGAAATCTCATCCAAGGCTTCAAAACTGGATCTAAATTGAGTGGTTTTTTATCACACCAAGTATCCATGAAGATATAATTTTTTTCTCTAGTTCCCACCACCCAACTTCAACCTTTAATCATAAAATCAATATATATTTTTAAACCATTCCAAAGAGTAGAACCATTTGGAAGAGAGAATGCAGTAAATATTAAACTTGGGTCATTGGGATCAACATACTTAGAAGAATTCTTGCCCATTGTATTTGACTCTCTTTGTACAATCTCCAAATAAATTTTCCCCTAAGAGCTAAGTTTTCATTTGTAAGATCTCTTAAACCAAGGCCTCCCCTAGTTTTTTCATCACACAACTTGCTCCATTTCACCAAATAAAATATCCTTTTATCATGTAAACCTGACCATAAAAAGGATCACATAATAAAGATTTAAATTTTTTCAAATTATTTTGGCATAGAATACAAATACATATAATATGTTGGAATGGCTTGTAAGACTGAATTAATTAACTGCACTCTTCCTGCTAAAGATAACCATCTACCTTTACAAGCTGGAAGTTTATTTTGAACCTTACTAATAACTGGATTCCATAAATCTATCTTCATTCTCCCCTCAAATAAAGGCATCCCTATATAAGTTGTTGGTAAATTTGCCTCCTCCATTTGAAGCAACCTACAAATTCTTACTTTGATATTAGCAGGAGTGTTAAGAAAGTAACTTTTGGATTTAATCCTATTAATTTTTTGCCCTGAAGCTCTTTCGTACTCTTTTAAAAAGTTATTCATGGCTCTGGCCTCATTTATCCTTGCCCTTCCAAAAAAGGTTGTATCATATTCAAACTGTTGATGAGTGATGTTATCAATGTTATTACTAACTTAAGTCCACTTATAAACTAAAGAACATGTGCTTATACTGATAAGGGGGGGTGAAAAGTATAAGATAATTTTTTTGCTTTTCAACACATATGATAGCAGTAGTAACATCAAAGCAATAAACATCACAAAAAGCATCACACACATGAGATACATGATTTAACGCGGTTCACCCAATGTGGGCTACTCCACGGAGAAAATATTTCACTAATATTTTCTCAATAAATATCTTTGGGAATCCTTCCCTATTACAATATTTATGGACCTCTGTCAAGTTTGTGGATCTCTATCCACAGGAGAACTCCTTCTCCTTTGCTTTGGATGGTGATCCTCTAGAGAACTACTACCTCTACTGCTCTGGGTTGTGGATATATCTCCACTGAAGACCTCTATCCTCTCTACTCTGGCTAATGGATATCTACCCATTGGAGACTACAGTCCTCTACTCTTTCACCTCCAAAGCTCTGCTCAATCTCTATCTCTGATCTGCACTAAATATAGTCCTTCAATCTAGCATAAATCTGCTCAAGCTTTGTCTCTGGTTTGGCACAAACCTATCCTCAAATTTGCACCAAACTCTATCCTCAAATTTATCCTCAAGATTTAACACAAATCTTGACTCAATCACAAATCAACTCTTCTAGATCTGCTCCAAACCTTAACTCAAGGTTTGAACAAATCAATCAATCAAATCAACTCTCAAGTATTCACAAAGACTTATCTCAAATCTGCTCAACAATTCCTCACTAGAACTTGTCCAATATGCTCTCAAGTCTTCTCTAATACTTGCCTTAAATCTATTCAATAAGTCCTCCATAGAACTTATCCAATATCTGTCTAATCAATTGTAATCTTCCACAAAAGCTCACACAAATATGTCCTTAAGCTTTCACAAAAGCTTTCTCAAAATAACTTACAAAACTTGCTTATAGAATCAAATCAATCTCTTTCAGAAAACCTCTTTCAAATCAATTCAGAATATAGAAAAATTTGTATTACAGAACTTGAACTATCACTCCAACACTTTCCAATCACTATAGCTCAATCAAATCAATCAAAGAAACCAAATTGCTTGCAAAACCCTAAGCCAATGGTTCATCCAATGTTCTCAACAACTCTCACAATGGAACTCAAACTCAGCTCAAGATGTTCCCACATTCACATAAAAATGATACTCATGATCTTTGTATAAACCCTAGTTCAAGATAGTTCACAACTTCTCATAACAATGATACTCATGTTCTTTCACCAATTCATGCATATAAAATCTTACTCAACAATGCTTATCAAACAAGGACCTTTTCACTCCAAATTAGCATTCATAACATCCAACAATTACTCTCAAGGATAATTTGACCTTACCTCTTGTTTGAAGATGATTTGACCTCAAACACCTGTCTCAATCACAACCACTCTTTTTACCAATACTAGGGTTAGATAGCAAATATATGTCCTTAATATTTTCTCACAAAAATATTTCACCAAGTCAAAATATCAAAAACTTACTCAACCTTATTTCTCCTTTCAATACAATTTTTATTAACTTTGTTTTAACAAAAATATCTAACTCCCTTGGCACACCTTATTACCCCTCTTACAAACTCTAAGCACTTAAAAATCAACACTAATAAATAAGACTATGCATATCCTTTTATCTCCCTTTGTATAACTCACAAAAAAACTTATAATATGCAATTTCCACTTTGTACAACCTTTAAGAAATTAAAAAAAATTAATTTCTGCAATTTTTAGAACCTTGCAATTATGAGCGCATACCTTACATAGTCCACCAAAAGGGCCTCGACAGGTTTCGAATGCGCAACATCTTCCTACCGAGTGTGTGCCTACCATGTGGGCTACGTGTCTCAATGCAAAGGGAAAGACAAGCGCCTTACCTTTTTCCTTCACCCACTGTGCAAAATTCAACGAAAAACTTCCTCCGCTTAGAAAAAATGAAGACCATAGGAATCGATCCCTCAACCTTACACCAACAAACGTCTCAGCACAACCTCTAGCTTCTAATCGCGCTACCCAACACCTTGCAATGTGGAGTGAATTTCCCTCTTTGTTATCCTATCTTCTGCCTCTCAAAAGCTTTTAAAACATACACGATCTTCTTCCTTGTCTTGCACACGATATTCACTTATGTCAAATGGATCACATGGATAATATTTACCATAATGTTTGCCCCTTCTTATATGCAAAGTGCCATATGCTCAACGACGTCGATGATTTGATTTAATTCAAATATTTCAAATTAATTAAAATTTGTGCCCTTTTAACCCTAACCTTTAGGGTTTTAAATTAAATCATAAATTAATTTATAATTAACTTATTATAAATAATTTATAATTAACTTAATAACTCTTAGAGTTAATCAAATTAAATTATAAATTAATTTATAATGAAATTATTATAATTAATTTATAATTAATTTAAATCTCTAGGTCTTGACCTTAGACCTTTAATATTATAATAAAATATTATAATATTATTTTGCTTGGGCCTTCCTTTTGCTCTTTAGACCTCATATGACCACTTGGAAGCAATCTTCCTCTTGCACTGAATACGAAAACTAAACTGATGTTGCTCACTGAAACTGACACTTACTGATCCTGACTTCTTGACATCAATGACAACAAAACCTACTCATATTTCCAATATAAACCCATATTTTTAAGCCTTATTTAAGTTCTATTGGATATTTTGAGTCAAAGTTGTCATTGATGTCAAGGAACGAAGTTGTCATTGATGTCAAGGAATAAGCTACAGTTGATGTCAAGGTCAAGAGGAACAATGCACAGGTTAAAGGCAAAGAGCTTCATAATATTTTTAATATTATGTGGAAGCATAAGTTAGAAGGGTTTTTATTAAAACCATGGTGGTGGAATGATTTTTATCAAATCATTGAGAGTAAACAAAAGTTTCATTTTTACCCCTAATATAAAATCCAAAGGGTTATAAATTTAATTTATAAAATTTAAATTCTTATTAGAATTTGAATATTTTATAAATTATTAAAGTTCCTATTAAAGTGCTAACGTCATATTTTATTGCACCCGTCGACGTGCAAGTCAAAGGAGGGAAAAGAGTATTTAAATCCTTGCCAAATCAAACCTTAGGTATTCAAATTAATATCCGAAATCGGCAGAGACAATGAAAAGTTTGTGCAGTGAAGACAAAGGAGGGAGTGCATCATTTGAAGAGCACGTCGCAAGTGAAGGGAAGAGCCAAGGGCTCTAAGGTCTTAGGGAGAAGACAAAGCATAAAAGACACTCCCTTATTGCATATGGAGCGCTTGGCTCACACG
Source organism: Wollemia nobilis (assembly GCA_028583015.1). NCBI lineage: Eukaryota > Viridiplantae > Streptophyta > Pinopsida > Araucariales > Araucariaceae > Wollemia > Wollemia nobilis. The sequence goes on along the minus strand of JAQPPZ010016818.1, from coordinate 3,725,565 downwards.
ACTAGCTATCTATGGCCAAGGCGCTAGCAAGGGAGAGGGCACAAGATCGAATCCCACAAATTGTGGAAGGGGACTTTTGCCAAGGTTTTAATAAATTTGATTTTTAATTTTTTAATGTGCTAAGGTTAAGGAGTAATAAGGGTGGTAAATGAGAATTTGATTATTTCCTTGCTTTGCTAAGGTTAGGGAGATATAAGGGGAAACTGGTTATGATATTTACCTAGGTGGTAAATGAAAGTTTACTAGGGTAATATTCTTTCTACCTTAGGAAATTAAAATTGGTTTATTGCATCAATTTTTGCAATATTGAGAAGTAGAAAGTGTCATTTTGAAAGGGTCATTTGATGAAATTATTATTGTTGAATATTGCTATTGAGATGGAGATATAAGGTGTATTATGAAATTGAGTTATCTTTGTATATTTGAAGAGTAACACTTGTTATCTAACCCTTGGCACTTGGCAAAGAAGGAGGTGTTGTTTGAAGGTAGTTTTGAAGATCTTTCTCCAATCAAAGAAAAAGGTATGGGCATATTCTTCCATGTGTAAAAGTGATGAATGATTGGTTGTTTTTCTGGAAAACAAGGTTGGAGTGAAAAGGACTTAAATAGGTCTCCTTATTGAGTGTGTTGAGTTAATGCTTCAAGGTTTTCTGGAATAAAGAGTTGTTAAAACCTTGTTTTATAAGCATTGTTGTTGAAGCCATTGGTTGTGTGAAGAACTTGAACTAGGGTGTGAAGAGAACATGAGTATCATTGTTATGTTAGAGTTGTTTTATAAGAATTGTTTTTGAAGCCATTGGTTGTGTGAAGAACTTGAACTAGGGTTTGAAAAGAACATGAGTATCATTATTATGTGATAGTGGTTGAAAAGCATTATTGGAAATATTTTGAGTAAAGGATCAAATACTTGGACTAGGGTTTGTAAGCAAGGATTGTTTCATTCAGTGATTGGTTGAGTAAGAGTTGGTTGAGCCTAGTCAAGTGGTTGTGTGTGAAGTGATTGTTCAAGTTCCATAAAACAAACTATTATATATTCGGAATTGAATTGAGAAAGTAATTAAGGTGAATGTGAAGCATATTGAGTCTCTAACAATTCTCCTTATGTTTCTCAAAGAGTGATTGAAAGTGATTGAGTATTGAGGTGAATGTGAAGCATATTGAGTCTCTAACAATTCTCCTTATGTTTCTCAAAGTGATTGAAAGTGATTGAGTATTAAGGAGAATGTGAAGTATATTGAGTCTCTAACAATTCTCCGTATGTTTCTAAAAGAGTGATTAAAAGTGATTGAGCATTATGATGAATATAGAGCATATTGAGTCTCTAAGAATTCTCTTTATGTTTGTATGATATTGGACAATTTCTATTGTGGACTTGTTGAGAATATTTGAGGTAAGTATTTGAGAAAACTTGTGGACAAATTTGGGTAAGCTTTTGTGGAAGCTTACAATAAATATTGAGAGCAGATTTGGATAAGTTCTTGTGGGAACTTATTAAGCAGACTGGACAAGTTCTAGAGAGGACTTGAGGATAACTTGGTGTGAGATTTTGCGGACGCTTGCAAGACAAATTTGAGATAAGTCTTTGAGAATATTTTAGAATAGAGTTGATTTATTGATTTGTTCAAACCTTGAGTTAAGGTTTGGGGCATATCCAACAGAGTTGACTTGAGATTGAGTCAAGCCTTGAGTTAAGGCTTGAGGAAAAATATTGAGGACAAATTTTTACTAGACTGAAGGACTATGTTTAGTATAGATTCGAGGACAGGTTTTGGTACAGATTTGAGGATAGGTTTGTGCCAGACCAGATACAGAGATTAAGGATAAATTTGTGCTAGATCGAAAGACTGTGTTTAGTATAGATTTGAGGATAGGTTTTGGTGCAGATTTGAGGATAGGTTTATACCAAACCAGAGATAGAGATTGAGGACAGATTTGTTCTAGACCTACAGACTGTGTTTAGTACATATTTCAGACAGAGCTTTGGAGGTAACAAAGTTGATGACAGAGATCTCCAGCCATAGAAGGGAAGACATATATCTTTTGTGGATAGAGTTCCATTTGCTAAGGGCAGTGGAGGTAGAGGTCTTCTAGAGGATCACCATATAGAGCAAATATTAGGATATTGGTGTCTCCTATGGATAGAGATCCAAAAACTTTATTTAGGGGATTAGTGTCTCCTTTGGACATAGGTCCATAAACATTGTAATAGGGAAAGGATTCCCAAGAGATTGATTTAGAAAGATTTTCTTTGTGGAGTAGCCCACATTGGGTGAACCACACAAATTGTGGTATCTCTATTGTGTGTGGTTATTTGTGCATTTCTTTAATTACTGCTATTGATATTGCTATATGTACATTACATAATATTGATTGGGAAAGAAAAGTAAAAAGTGATCTTATACTGCTCACCCACCCTCTCAGTATAAGCTTGTGTTCTTCAATTGGTATCAGAGCGAGTTCCTTCGAAAGAGTTTAATAGATTAAAAGAAAAGCTAATAAGAACACAATGGATTCTAAGAATGAATAATCAGATAAATCAGTACTAGTATTTGATGGAAGTGATTATGTATATTGGAGTTTGAGAATGAAGATCTACCTGAAGGCACTTGGCAATGAAGTTTGGGAAGCAGTTGAAAATGGATACATATCACCAGTTGATCCACCTACATATAAGGAAGGTAAGCTTCTACAACATTACTATTCAAAAACAATGAATACACTTTTGAGAGGTTTGCATAGAACAAAGTCCATAAAATTTATGCATTGTCAATATGCAAAAGGAATGTGGAATAAGTTGCAAAATATATATGAAGGAAATAAAGGTGTCAAGAAAGTAAAGATACAAAATCTTATAGGACAATTTGAAGAGTTAAGAATGAAATATGATGAAAACATTAGTACTTATCTACTTTGAATCGATGAGGTTGTTAATGATATGCAAGGACTTGGACTTAAGGTTGATGAATCAAATGTTTGTGATAAAGTCTTAAGATCTCTTCCAAAAAGATTTAGTGAAAAGATTTCTGCTATAGAAGAGTCAAAGGATGGTGATTCTTTGACAAGAGATATGTTGCTTTGTATTCTTATAGCTTTTGAGTTGAGAACAAAAGAGCATATTTCCTAAAAGGAAGCAACCTTTAAAGCAATCAAGAAGACAAAGGTTAAGAAGTGAGAATCAAGTAATGAGTCATCCAGTGATGAAGAAGCTAATTATGGTTGAAGAAACAAGGATTCAACAATATCTAGATATGCAACATCTATTAGATGTTTTAATTGTGGAAAGTATGGTCATTATGCAACTGACTGTCAATAAGCTAAGAATAAAAATTATGAAGAAAAATAGGATCACAAAAATAGGGAATCAAAAAGATACATGCATCAAAAGAAAAGTAAGGATGGATAAAGCAGGCAAGGAAAGAAGTTATTTCAAAGGCAAAAGAGGAGCTACTATGTAGACAAGGCAAGTAAATGCTCAAGTGATAGTGATGCTAGTCTTTCAGACAATGATAGAGATGAAGTCCTATTTATGATTGAAGAAAAAGAACCAGTTAAGAATAAGACTCCAGTAATTCTTAAGTGTTTTAGATGTCGTAACTTTGGACATCTTGAGGATAGTTGTACAAGGAACGGTTATAGTTTCAATGATGATGAATATGAGGATGCATTTGAAGGACCAGATGAAAAACTTCTAATGTCACTAGAAGAAGGAGAAGGTGATCCTATATAAGATAAGTCAAAAGAAAATTAAGATATGGACAAAGGCAAACAAATAGAGGAAGAATCAAATAAAGAAGGATATGATATTAAGGGAGAACTTATCTATGCTCTTGAAACAATAAGGAAGGTAAGAAAGCAAAACTCTAAATTAGAATCTTAGTTTCAAGAATGTGATGAAGAGAGAAGAATGCTTATAGAGGATCTAGACAAATCAAAGGCCAAGACAAAGAAATTCAAGGATAAGCTCGAAGTAAAGGTCTTATAATGTGAAAGGTTAGTACAAGAAGTAGCCCTACTAAGGGAAGATTTAGAAGACTCCAAATTCAAGCTAAAAGGTTTCAAAAATAGCTCAAAGAAATTAGATAAGTTCATCAAGATACAAAAGCCTACATCAAGAAAAATACGTCTTGAATTTGAATAAGAACAAAAGAATTGGGAAGGAAAGTCAACCTCAAGTTTGGGAGGAGAAGAAATTTCATATGAAGACACTTCAGAAGAAGATAGTGTAAGAGAAAGTGAGACATCTGAGGATGAGTTGGACAACAAAAAATTCAATAAGGACAGGAACAATGCACAAAGAAGAAACATATGGAACAACAATCATAATAGGTCAAGAGAGACTAAGAGACCAATGAGATTAAGACAAGTAAGTTTCAATGAAAGATGTTTTTCATGTCACAGGTTTGGGCACATGGCTTCACAATGCAGGACACATGAAAGACAAGAATATGGGAACATACAACTTTTCAATGGGTATTGCTACTCATGTAATCCGTTTGGTCACAAGGCAATGAATTGCAGGGTTCATGACAGAAGAGGATATGGCTTCACTAGGAGACATTCTAAGAAATTTGCATCTACAAGGAATAATAACATTAAGTGTTATAATTACAATAATGATGGTCACACAACAAAGTGGTATAGAGCAGATATTCTAGAATCAAGTATGAACATGAATAGAAACTTGAAAAGGGATATGGATATGAACAAGAATAGGAATATGGATATGAACATGAACAAGAACAAGAATAGGAACAAGAAAAGGAATATGAACATGGACATGGAAAGGAACAGTCAAAGGAATCATAAGGATCATATAAGAATAAAAGAGGATAAAGGTAAAGACCAGTGCTTTTTGGGAGTAGAAATACTCCCACCCTAGAATTAACCACCTCAAGAGGAGGTGGAGGAGGGGCTAAGCTAAGAGGCTCATTCTTAGCCCCGAGCCCCAAAGGTGACCCTTTGCCATTGATGTCAAAGGGGGAGAGATTTGGTATTTGAGTAAAGAGGAGATATTTGAAAAGAGCATTGAGCCAGGGGGAGCAATGTCCCATGGGGAGCAAAACCAAGAAAAGGTTAAGTTTCTAGTAAAAAGAATTTGGGTTGCCATCAATGACAAAGGGGGATATTTTTGGATATTTTGAGTCAAAGTTGTCATTGATGTCAAGGAACGAAGTTGTCATTAATGTCAAGGAATAAGCTACCGTTGATGTCAAAAGGTCAAGAGGAACAATGCACAGGTTAAAGGCAAAAAGCTTCATAATATTTTTAATATTATGTGGAAGCATAAGTTAGAAGGGTTTTTATTAAAACCATGGTGGTAGAATGATTTTTATCAGATCATTGAGAGCAAACAAAAGTTTCAATTTTACCCCCAAGGAGGATTTAATTTTTATAAAAGCCAAAGGGTTATAAATTTAATTTATAAAATTTAAATTCTTATTAGAATTTAAATATTTTATAAATTATTAAAGTTCCTATTAAAATGTCGACGTAATATTTTATTGCACCCACCGACGTGCAAGTCAAAGGAGGGAAAAGGGTATTTAAACCCTTGCCAAAGCAAACCTTAGGTATTTGAATTAATATCCAAAATCGGTGGAGACAACCAAAAGTTTGTGCAACAAAGACAAAGGAGGGAGCGCATCGTTTGAAGAGCACGTGGCAAGTGAAGGGAAGAGCCAAGGGATCTAAGGTCTTAGGGAGAAGACAAAATACAGAAGGTGCTTTCTTATTACACATGGAGCACTTGGTTCACACGGCTAGCTAGCCATGGACAAGGCGCTAGAAAGGGAGAGGGCACATGATCGAATCCAAAAAAATTGCGAAAGAAGACTTTTGCCAAGGTTTTTATAAATTTGATTTTTAATTTTTCGACATGCTAAGGTTAAGGAGTAATAAAGGTGGTAAATGAAAATTTGATTATTTCCTTGCTTTGCTAAGGTTAGGGAGATATAAGGGGAAAATGGTTATGATATTTACCTAGGGGGTAAATGAAAGTTTACTAGGGTAATATTCTTTCTACCTTAGGAAATTAAAATTGGTTTATTGCATCAATTTTTGCAATATTGAGAAGTAGAAAGTGTCATTTTGAAAGGGTCATTTGATGAAATTATTATTTTTTAATATTGCTATTGAGATGGAGATATAAGGTGTATTATAAAATTAAGTTATCTTTCTATATTTGAAGAGTAACACTTGTTATCTAACCCTTGGCACTTGATAAAGGAGGTGTTGTTTGAAGGCAGTTTTGAAGATATTTCTCCAATCAAAGAAAAAGGTATGGGCATATTCTTCCATGTGTAAAAGTGATGAATGATTGGTTATTTTTTTGGAAAACAAGGTTGGAGTGAAAAGGACTTAAATAGGTCTCCTTATTGAGTGTGTTGAGTTAATGCTTCAAGGTTTTCTGGAATAAAGAGTTGTTGTTAAAACCTTGTTTTATAAGCATTGTTGTTGAAGCCATTGGTTGTGTGAAGAACTTGAACTAGGGTGTGAAGAGAACATGAGTATCATTGTTATGTGAGAGTTGTTTTATAAGCATTGTTCTTGAAGCCATTGGTTGTGTGAAGAACTTGAACTAGGGTTTGAAAAGAACATGAGTATCATTGTTATGTGATAGTGGTTGAAAAGTATTTTTGGAAATATTTTGAGTAAAGGATCATATGCTTGGACTAGGGTTTGTAAGAAAGGATTGTTTCATTGAGTGATTTGTTGAGTAAGAGTTGGTTGAGCCTAGTCAATTTGTTGTGTGTGAAGTGATTATTCAAGTTCCATAAAACAAACTATTCTATATTCTAAATTGAATTGAGAAAGTAATTGAGGTGAATGTGAAGCATATTGAGTCTCTAAAAATTCTCCTTATGTTTCTCAAAGAGTGATTGAAAGTGATTGATTATTGAGGTGAATGTGAAGCATATTGAGTCTCTAACCATTATCCTTATGTTTCTCAAAGAGTGATTGAAAGTGATTGAGTATTGAGGTGAATGTGAAGCATATTGAGTCTCTAACAATTCTTTGTATGTTTCTAAAAGAGTGATTAAAAGTGATTGAGCATTGTGATGAGTATAGAGCATATTGAATCTCTAACAATTCTATTTATGTTTGTATGATATTGGACAAGTTCTATTGTGTACTTGTTGAGAATATTTGAGGTAAGTCTTTGAGAAGACTTGTGATAAATTTGGGTAAGCTTTTGTGGAAGCTTACAATACAAATTGAGAGCATATTTGGATAAGTTCGTGTGGGAACTTATTAAGTAGATTGGACAAGTTCTAGAGAGGACTTGAGGACAAATTGGTGTGAGATTTTTTGAAAGCTTGCAAGACATATTTGAGACAAGTCTTTGAAAATATTTGAGAATAGAGTTGATTTATTTATTTGTTCAAACGTTGAGTTAAGGTTTGGGGCAGATCCAGTAGAGTTGACTTGAGATTGAGTCAAGCCTTGAGTTAAGTCTTGAGGACAGATATTGAGGATATATTTGTGCTAGACCGAAGGACTGTGTTTAGTATAGATTCAAGGATAGGTTTTGGTGTATATTTGAGGATAGGTTTGTGCCAGACCAGAGACAGAGATTGAGGACAGATTTTTGCTAGACCGAAGGACTATGTTTAGTACAAATTTGAGGATATATTTTGGTGTAGATTTGAGGATAGGTTTGTGCTAGACTAGAGACAAATATTAAGGACAGATCTATGCTAAACCAATGGACTATGTTTAGTACAAATTTTCGACAAAGCTTTGGAGGTGATAGAGTTGAGGACAAAGATCTCCAACCAGAGTAAGGAAGACAAGTGTCTTCTATGGATAGAGTTCCATTTGCTAAGGGCAGTGGAAGCAGAGGTCTTCTAGAGGATCACCAACCAAATCAGAGATTAGGATATTGGTGTCTCCTATGGATAAAGATCCATGAACTTGATTTAGGGGATTGGTGTCTCCTTTGGATAGAGGTCCATAAACATTGTAATAGGGAAAGGATTCCCAAGAGATTTATTGAGAAAGTTTTTCTCCGTGGAGTAGCCCACATTGGGTGAACCACGTAAATTGTGGTGTCTCTATTGTATGTGGTGATTTGTGCATTGATTTGATTACTGCTATTGATATTGCTATTTGTACATTGAATAATATTGATTGGGAAAGAAAAGTAAAAAGTTGTCTTATATTGTTCACCCCCCTCTCAGTATAAGATTGTGTTATTCAAGTTCGTACTAAAAAATTCTACCATAATAATGAACAAATAAGGATATAGAGGATCTCCTTGTCTAAGGCCTCTCTTGTATTTAAAATATTCTATCACTAACCCATTGACCAACACTGAATAAGAAACTATAGAGACACAAGATTTAATTCATCTAACCCATTTCTTCCCAAAACCAAACTTATCTAAAACTACAAAAAGAAAATTCCATTTAACCCTATCATAGGCTTTACTCATATCAAGTTTTAAGATCATAGCTTTCTCTTTTCTTGAAGTCGCTGAATGTATAACTTCATGAGCTACTATAATCCCATCCAAAATTTGTCTCCCTTTCACAAAACCTCCTTGCTCTTCTGAAATAATTTTATCTAACAATGGCCTTAATATATTCACCATCACTTTGGAAATAATATTATAAGCCATATTACATAGGTTTATGGGTCTAAAAGAATCAAACAATTCAACATCCTTCTTTTTTGGAATTAGGGTAAGACAAGTCACATTTATTTAATAAGGAATGCATTGTTTTACCCTATATTGTTCCATTGCCACCAATAAAAAATCCTTCACTATATCTCAATTATGTTGGTAAAAAGCTACAAAGAGCCCATATGGACCAGGGGATTTATCATTCTTAAAAGAAAAAAGAGCTAAATGAACTTCTTCTAGAGTATTAGGCTCCATTAGTTTCCTATTGTTATAACTGAAGGAACATCTTGAAGAAGTTTATCATTAAGAACTTCAGACTCCTCTGAACCTAGAATATTCTGATAAAACAACTTAGCCTCTTTTATAATTTCACTTTGATCTTCAATCCAAACCCCTTCTATTGATTTAATTCTACCAATTCTAGAAGATCTCTATACTATAGCCATCCTATAAAAAAACTTTATATTTTTATCTCCTTATTTTAACCAAGTATGTCTTGATTTTAATCTCCAAAATTTCTCTTCCTTACTCAAAATATTATGATATTGACTAAACAACTTTGTTTCCTCTAAGCTTGTATTATTTTCATCATTTGTTTAGAATTTCAAAAGTTTATCTTTTAGTTCTTCTTTCTTCTCAAAAATATTTCCGAAGGTGATCTTGTTCCATTCTTTTAATATATATGTCATAGCTTTAATTTGGTTTGGAAGAGCATACAATCCACCATTACCTAAAAATTTCCATGTTAGAGCTATCATATCAACAAATTGAGGATGGTCTTTCCACATCTGCTCATATTTAAAATATGATATTTTTTAAATTCACTAACCACCATTTTAACTCGTATTGGCCAGTGATATGAACCAATCCTTGTTAAGGTATTAATTTGAGTACAAGTTCCTTCATCTAGCCATTTATTTGAGACAATGCATCTATCTAATTTTTCTGCTATTAGGTTTTCGCCTCTCTTGTTATTGGTCCAAGTATAGTTGTCTTCTTCAAACTCAACTTCTCATAGATTGTTGTTTTTAATAAAAGCTGAGAAATCTTTCATACTTTGGGTCAATTTCCTAATTTTTCCAAATTTTTCATTCAACTTGGTAATGGCATTAAAATATCCAATGATCATGAAATAGGTTTCTTGGTATTTGCTTCGCATAAAGGTCTCAATCCCACTCCAAAATTCTAATCTACCTGACTAAGTTGTAGGACCATACACATTGATAAGGATGAAGCAAATATCAACAAAGTAGCAAGTGACTAAAGAGGCTATCCAATTCCTAGTTTTATAAATGGTTACACAAGAGGTTCTAGAAGGATTCCAACAAGTTAGAATTCCACCTGCTACTTCTCTAGAATCTATAGCATCCCATTCACATATTTTCCAAACTGCTTTCATAGTTTTTGAGTCTTATTTTGTTATTTTAGTTTCCTGGATACATAGAATATCAGGTTTATTACTTAAACATAGGTCCCTAATACACCTATGCTTTGAGGGGGTATTAGCACCCCTTATTTTCCATGAGATGATAATCATGTCTCGTTAGGGGCTTTTGGCCCCTCTTGCGTATTACCAATATCATTTTGTTCTTTGGTAAAGAGAAGTTCAACCAACTTAGTTTCTTTCTCTATGTTAGCTCTTGATTCCCTGGATCTTGCTTGATAATTTGAGGGCTTTCCTCTTTTTGCCTTACCTATATCAAGAGTAGGTCTTATTATTCTATTCCTCAATATTCTTTCACCATTTTTTTTTTTCAATAAATTTATTCTCTCCTGGCTCTATTATAGAAGCTTTTGAATTATCTTGCTCATTTTTTGGTATTTCCTTATTAATGGCAAAGGTATTACCTTCTAAAACTACATTTTTTTACCAATTATTTTCTCCTGAATGGTGCATGGTACTTAAAGAGAGTCTTAAAAATTATATGAAACACATTCATTGCGTTCATTGAGAACGTTCTTCCTTAAATTAGGATCATATTGAATAGACGGGTCCTTACTAATATGTTGAAATTGTTGTCCTGTGTTTTCTAAGTTTTGATCTACTTTTTCTTCATAGGCTAAAGCCTCAAAAGAATTGGAATTTATTCTAGTATCATTTCTTATTTTTTTATTTTTGGTGGTGGCCACAAGGGGTAAACAGACTGTGACCACGAGGGAACCATTACATAACATATCCGCAACATGTGAGGCGAGAGATTTGAACCTGGGCCTCTCAAGAACTAGAGAGGTTTAACTACCCACTTGCTCTCCAAATCCTCTACATGGGCGGATAAAACTAATTTATAGTGGAAAACACCCCTTTCGAGGTGCCACTTTCAACAGGTTGGGCATAGGAGGAATGGAGCCTTGTCGGCCTCTACCAAAGACATAGGAAATTCCTAACTATACCATATATCCGCAGGATGGAGACAAGGGGAATGGAACCCGGGTCGGCCTCTACCAACACCCGGGGCATTTACCACTCGCACCACAACAAGCGGATAAAACTAATTTATAGTGGAAAACACCCCTTTCGAGGTGCCACTTTCAACAAAGTTGGGCATAGGAGGAATGGAGCCTTGTTGGCCTCTACCAAAGACATAGGACATTCCTAACTATACCATATATTTGCAGGATGGAGACAAGGGGAATGGAACCTGGGTCGGCCTCTACCAGCACCCAAGGCATTTACCACTGCACCACAACAAGCAGATCTAGTATCATTTCTTATTGGTCTCCACTATTCATTTTATTTATTTTTCTAGATCTATTTTTTGGAATTTGAAACCATCTTTATCCATAACCATTTGTAAATTTCTCTTACGATTTTATACAAATGATTTTGTTGGGATCTTCTTAGGGCATGATATCTCAATATGCCCCATATCATGACATATTCTACATATAAAAGATATGTTTTCATAATCTATAATTTGTGTCCACATATTACCCCAATACTTAAGAATGATTGATTATAGTAAAGCTTTACTTATATCAATCGTGACCAATATTCAAGCATAAATAGCCAAAATCCATCTTTTGTTGTATTTGAAATCTCAAGGAATTCTAATAGAGTGTTGCCTATTACCTTGAAGGTATCTATTTCCCAAAATTCAATGGGTAATCTAAGCATCCTAACCCAGACTAGTACTAGGGATACATTTACATTTTTAGGTGAAAAGCCTTCATACCAGTGGGTAAGGAAGAGCCCTGCTCTTCCCATAAACCAAGGACCCCATTTTAATATTATTTCTCTTTATTCCCTAGAACAAAAAATCGCTAGGAATAAATCTTTGGGAAGAAATGATAGAATCACTTATGGAGACTTCCAACTCCTATCAATCCATTTTCTCAAGGTTGAAGCCCCTGGCCAATACCCATTAAATTTACCAAAAAATGCCCTATCTTGGAGCAATGAGGATCTCTTTGAGGTGTTCTTATTAACCTCTACCACTAGGAATTATTATAAGTATTTAATTATAAATCGATCCATGGAAAGGAAACTAAAACTCAAAATCTAATGAAATTTATCTAAAATTTCTATAACAAATATAATATTTGATAAAAACTTTATAAAATTTTCATGCACAATTTCTAATATAAATAAAGGGAAAAAATATCCTAGCTGAATTTGTTTTTGTCCATATAGAATGTCTTGCCTCACTGAATTCCTAGCCCTTCATTACTCTTCCTATCATTCGAACCCTAGTTGGCAAATTTTTACAATTTTGTTTTTCGCAATTTGAAAAATTGTCACTACCCTTGTTCCGAATGGTTGATTTCATAGGGTTGTATCTACCTCAATATTACTTGGATTTTTGCATATGACCACTCATTTTATAGCTATTCAAAGTCTGCACAAGTTGGTCCAAGAATCAACTAAATTAGATAACTCTTCGTGAAGATATGGCTCCTAAAATATGAGATGTTTTTTAGGAAAAAACCCTAATCCTTCGCACTTTGCAATTTCATTTTTTGTGATTTGAAAAATTGTCACTATCCTTGTTTCAAATGGTTGAATTCACAGGGTCATATCTCCCTCAATATTGCTCGTATTTTTGCATATGACCACTCATTCTAAATCTATTCAAATTCTACACAAGTTGATCCAAGAATCAGCTGAATCGAAAAACTCTTCACAAAGATATGGCTCCTAAAATATGAAACACTTAAATCGATCTCATACAAGCCCTTTATATGAGAGTGAAATAGATCCCACCCATATTACATCATGGCCACATAATGATATTATAACAATTTGATAATTTTGTTGGTATCTATTAGTAAGATTTGATCCTAGGTCTCCTTACAAATTAAAAAATATCCAATTACCATATGATAAAATTATTAATAATATTAATACTATTATTATTATGCATTATATAACTTGGAAATTATGAATCGACAGAGCTTAGGGTAATTTTTTTTAAAAAAATCATCTTTCAAGAGCCATATATTTGCATAGAGTTGTCTGGTTTATATAGTTCTTATGCCATTTTGTGCAAAATGTAAAATGATTTAAAATGAATGGTCATTCAAAAAAATTTGAGCAATATTGAGGGTGATATGACCATGTGAAGACAACTATTTGAAACTAGGGCATCATTAGAGAAATTTTTTCTTGAAAAATATCTTATTTTTTAGGATTCTTTTCTTTGCAAAGTGTTGTCTTATTCAAATGATTCTTGGATCAATTTGTGTGGAGTTTGAAGAGATTTAAGATGAGTGGTCATATGAAGGAATATGAGGGGTACTGAGGGAGATACAACCTTGTGAATTTAGATATCTGAAACAAGGGTAGTGATGATTTTTCAAGTCTTGAATTTTTTTTTTGCAGATATTTGTCAGCTAGGGTTTGAATGATAGGAGGAGAAACAGAGGGCTAGGGCATTAGAGAGGTACAAAATTCTATCTAGGCATATAATTTTTTAGCTAAGTTTATTTTTCCCCTTAATTATCTTAGAATATTTGTATGCAAATTATTATAGGTTTATTTTTAAATAATATAATTGCTATAGGATATAAAACTTGTGTAAATTCATTGATTTTTTTAAAGTAGAATATGAGATTTTAATTTCCTTCCCATGGAATAATTTATAGCTAAATCCTTAAATAATTCCTAGTATTAGAGGTTAGTGAGGACCTCATAAATAAGTGATCCTTGTTGCTCAAATATAGGTCAATTTTGGTAAATTTAATGGGTCTTGGCTAGGGGCTTTGACCTTGAGAAAATGGATTTATAGGATTTAGAAGTCTCCAAGAGTAAGTCAATCCTTTCTTCCCAAATATTTCTTCCTAGCTATTTTTTGTTCCAATGAGGAAAGAGAAAGAATTCTAGAAGGGGGTCCTTGGATTATGGGAAGAGCAGGATTCTTCCTTACTCATTGGTATGAAGTTTTTGCACCTAAAAATGTAAATATATTCCTAGTATCAGTTTGGGTTAGAATGTATGCGTTGCACATTGAATTTTTGTAAATGGATACCTTTAAGGCAATAAGCAACACTATGGGAGAATTTATTGATATTTTAGAAACTACAAAAGATGGATTCTTGGCTATTTATGATCCAATATTGGTCATGATTGATATGAGTAAACCTTTACCAGAATCAATCATTCTTAAGTATGGGAGAAAGTTGTAGATCCAAACCATAGATTATGAGAACTTATCTTTTAGTTGTCAAAGATGTAATGAGGTGGGGTATATTGAGAGATCGTTCCCTAAGAAGAGTCTAGCATAAACATACATATAAAACCACAAGAGAAACTTACAAATGGATATGGATGAGGATGGTTTTCAAATTCCAAAAAAATAGGTCTAGACAAATAAAAGCAAATAAATAGTGGATACTAGTAAGGAAGGATATTGTAAGAAATACTGATTTATTTGAGACTTTAGCCTATGAAGAAAATTAGATCATAACTTAGAGGACACTATACAACAAGATCAAAATATACAAGGAAATGACTATTCAGTATGATCTTGATTTAAGGATAAACATTCCCACTGATTTAGGAACATGCTAGAATCCTATTAGAACCTCATGTGCAACCATTCATAAAACTAGGTATTGGATAGCCTTATTAATAACATTCTACTTTGTAGATATTCATTTCATCCTTATCAATGTCTATGGCCCTACAACTTAGTCAGTTGATTAGAAGTATGGAGTGAGATAAAATCCTTTATGAGAAGTAAATACCAAGAAACCCAATTCATGATCATAAGATATTTTAATGCCATAACCAATCTAGAAGAAAAATTTGGGAGATTTAGGAAAAAAACCCAAAGTATGAGATATTTCTTAGCTTTTATTCAAAAAAATTATCTATGGGAGTTTGAGTTTGAAGAGGACAACTATACATGGACCAACAAAAAAAAAGGTCATAATCTAATAGCAAAAAATTTAGATAGATGCATACTCTCATATCATTGGCTGATGAAGGGACTTGTGCTATAATTAATACCTTGAAAAGGATTGGTTATGATCATTGGTCAATAAGTGTTAAAATAGTGGTAAGTGAAATAAAAAAATATCATATTTTAAATATGAGTAGATGTGGGAATACCATCCTTATTTTGTTGATATGATAGCACAAATGGGGAATTATTCAAGAAACAATGGGTTGTATACACTTCCAAAATAAATTAAATAAATTACATATAGATTAAAAGAATGGAACAAGAACACTTGAAAATATTTTTGAGAAGAAATAAGAACTAAATAAACTTTCAAAATTCTAAAAAGGGGAGCATAATAATCCATGCTTAGAGGAAAGTGAGTTGCTTAGTGAATATCATAATATTTTGAGTAAGAAAGAGAACTTTTGGAGATTAAAATTGAGACAATTTTTTTTTAAATGGGTTATGCAAGACTGAAATGGGCTCCACCCATATTACATCATCACCACATAGTGGTATTACAACAAATATTGGATATTATCCATACATTGTTTGAAAATATTTAAACCTAGGTCTCCTCTTTGAAATGTTAAGGAATCTAACCGGATGAACTAATGCCACTTGATAAGACAAACTTTGTTAAAAGGAAATAAAAACATATTTTTCATAGGATGACAATAGTACAAAGATCAACATCAAAAATTAGTAGAATTAAATTAGTAGAAGGAATTTATATTGAAGACCATAGTGAAATTAAAAAGGAAGCAAGGTTTTTTTACCAGAATATCCTACGATTGGAAGAGTTTGAAGTTCTTAATGATAAACTACTACAAGAAGTGCCTTCAATTATAATAGATGAAGATAATAGGAAACCGATGGAGCCTATCACTTTAGAAGAAGTTAATTCATCTATTTTATCTTTTGATAAGGATAAATCCCTATGTTTGAACGGGCTATCCACAAAATTCTATAAGTATAATTGGGATATATTGAAATATTCTTTATTGGTGGTAGTGAAACAATCTAGGGTAAAATAATATATACCTTATAAAATAAATGTAACATATCTTTTAGAATATTAATGTGTACTTTGTCTATGCATGTTATGACATGTGTCCTTGACACTTGTCATGTTATCATATAGGCCTCATGCCTATATATTGTAATAATTCTTGTATCAATATTATCTCATATCTTTTAGTCCTAACATTTGGTATCAGAGCGCAGCCGCTCTCCTGTCCTGTTTAATCCTTTGAGGGGGGAATTGCCTCTTTGGCAATTCTCCCCTCTCCCATTCCATAGTGAACCCCTCATTTTTTCTTCTCCTCATTTTTTCCCCTCATTCCCCCCCCCCCCCCATTTTTTTCAAAATATGGAGTATGCTCTCCATCCTTTGATGGATGGATTAGAAACTAGAAGTTGAAGAAAATTAATGGCTGCCAAATATACAATTTTTTTAGAGAGTGATTTATTGGGAGAATAAGTTATTCCTTTGTTTCTGTCTACAGAAGTAGTTTCTCAAGAGAGAAATGAAAAACGGGAAACAAAAATATTATTCCATTAAATATTGTTGGTGATCAAGTTCAATTTGTAGGCAGTGTGCTTGTGAATCTCCATCATATGGCCTAGATCCAAGGAGTCTTATGGTTTATTTTATAACCTCCTTGCAAAGGTGTTTTTTTAGGTGTCCAAGGAGTCTGGTGGATGGATATCCTTGTGGCTCATGAATTTTTTTTTTTCTATTCGATGCCCATAGCATCTGCAGAGTAGCAATGCAGCTAAATCTGTGTCTCACAATGTGCTTGACACTATTTTTTAGTTGTTTTCCTTCACCTTTGGCCAAATATTACTAATAATTACACATGATTTATTTTTTGGTCTTGACCTTCACATCTAGTTGCTGGAGGCAAGTGGACAGAGTGCCTACGATGAGCTAAACCCTAGCCATGTTGATACAACATGTATACGTGTTTGTTGAAATTTTGCTCCTACGATCCCCTATGGCCTCTCCACTGCAAACTGTACTACACTATTTTTTAAATAATATCCCAACCATTATCCATCTACGAGTTGTGGAGATCTTGAACATGGTCCTACAACTATTTTTTTACTGGTTTGGTAGATCCATTGCAGCGGATGGTAACCTTGTGGATTTTTTTTATTTTTTGAATGTCGTATTTCAAATTTTATGACCACTGTAAGCGAAGGTGAAATGGTGTGCCTGGATTTCAATGCACCTAAACGCTAGCCCCTCTCTTTAAGGAATACACATGTTTGTCTATTGCATGCCTATGTGATAAAATAAATCTATGATCTCGTCAGAAAATTAATCTCAGTGTGACCAAGAACAATGTTAACATTACCTCCAAGTGGCATCTATCAAGCTATTTTGAGATGAGCCATGGTGTATAATATCACCTATTGGGATTATTTGTTTTTCGATGCTGCCCACATGGACCCACAACCGTGCCTCATCACGACCTCTATGGTAAGTCAATAATTTAAATTCTTTTAGCACCTTTGTATGGTGATTCAGCCCTCGACCAGAGCTCCATTGCGATTATTGTCATCCATCAAGGCATCCAGTGTCCCCACTTCTCTGATAGACATCCTGCTTCCCATGCACTCTAGTAGCACACTATCCTTCGAGTAAGATAAATATTTATTTATTTTTCATGCACATAAAGGTATGCTAGTCTTTAAATAGTAATTTTTTTCTATGACATGGTGGAGGCACCAAGTTTCATCTTCGTACACGCAATATAGAATATTTTCTATTCTAAAGTTGTAAAAGGTCGTATTTTATAAAGTGGGAAGGCCACTTTATTTTTCAAAATTGTATGGGGACTTGGAGTGCCCGTGAGTATTTTATGCCCCCTCAAGTGACTCATTTTTGGCCCCTTTGTGGCCACACCACAACCCACTAATATCCCACTATGAGTACATGTAAAAGTTTGAGTGGTAAGCCTCGATGAAAGTAGTAGAGGCAGATGTGGATGACACAGTCCCTGTGAGCATATTTTTTAAAACATGTGTAAGAATCGAGACTAGTTGCTCATGAGGATAGTGCAAGAGCTTTGTATATGCATTTAACCTTCACTAAAAAATATTGTGAAGGTCACTATAATGAAGATCATGTTGTCATGGGTTGGTGGCCTTGACCAGATGCAGAACTACTGTGCACCCGTAGATATATTCATTATTATTGTGGATGATGATGCGGAGGTGGTTATTTTATAAGACATTACTACACCACCAGATGTAGATGCAGATATTTTTTGCATCATGAAGGTTAAGTTTTCTATAGGTTACAATTGAAAAATCTACAATAAAATCGTTGAAGGCCACATAAGTTTTGGTGAGATACCACAGTGATCCATCTACCCAACCATTTTTCAAATACATGGCACCAAATCGTATCACCTACTAAGTTCTCAAAAGATGTGACGAGGTGTTTTCATCACTCTATATGTGTGACTCTGCCTATGCAGTTTCCAAGAATGAGTAGTCTCCTTTTTTTGTTGTGTTGATTATTTGCTGGATTAGATGATATTCATGGTTAGCTCTTCATGATTTTCTGTGATATTCAAATGCCTTGAAACAATTGTGATAGTCGTGTTCCATGCATCCAAATTTTGTATTCCATGTATTTAGTTAGCCCCTGAATCCCTCGCATTCTATCATCGTGCGAGATATTTTTTCATGACATTTTGTTTGTTTTGTCGATTATTTCCTTCATGATGCTGTGTTTTATTTTTTCGCAAAGCAAATGATTGAACAATAATTCATAAATATTTTTGAAAAATGATTTTTTTATGAAAATCAGTGGCAGTGCCATACCAAGTATCTATTTTTCTGTTTGGGCTTGTAAATTATGGCCATAGTGTCATCTAGCTATGAATGCCTCTCCAATGCCAGCAATGTGGTGGGTTCCTGGGATGACGATGATGAAGAAGAAGAAAAATCTATGGGGAAGAATGTGATGAAAAGAGTCTAGAGCTCCGACCTCACTCAATGAACCAAATTTCATCATGGAAAAATGATAGGAAGCTACGTGGGAAGAAGATTTGCGTGGAGAGTTTTCATCGTAGTAGTACATGTTAGTCTAAAAAGACTACCTCTAGAAGACAACAAAGATTTTGCAATAGGGGGCCATTTTGAGAAGCTCGATGCAGTCTATTTTTGAAGGGCAATAGAAAGGGAAAATGAGCTAAGGAAAGACGATGTCATGATTTCGAGACATGTCTAATTTTTGTGGCAAAATAGTGCAAGAAAGTCAAGCAGATGAAAGTGTCACGATTTCATGACATGTTGCATTTTCACCGATAAATCAAGAAGACAAGTCCAAGACAAGGAAGATGTCACGATTTTGCGACATGCCTAAATTCCATCACGATTTCATGACATGTTGCATTTTCATGGCCGTAAAGAGAAAAAGGAGCTGAAAGGATGAAGACGTCATGATTTCGTGACATGTTGCATTTTCATGGCCGAGAAGTGGAAAAAGAGTAGAAGAGAAGAGAATGTCACGATTTCATGACATGTCAGTTTTTTGCCAAGAGAAAGAGAGAAACAAAACTTACAAGGCTAAAGTGTCACGATTTCGTGACATGTTTTGTTTTCACTGAAGCAAGAGGTAGATGAAGTAGAGCGTTTGAAGACGTCATGATTTCATGACATGACAGTTGTTCCTGACAAGATATATTCTTAGCAACTAAAACATGCCCTTACACCAAATTTTTGATCTCTGGGGGTGTCAGATAAAGGAGAAGTATCAGATCTATTAGAATCCAATTTGCAGAAGATCTTTTGCTTATTATTAGAAACTGTAGTTAATTGCTTGTAATTGATTTGGAATCCAAGATGTACTAGTTGTAAAAGATACCCATTTTGGGTATATATAGTGGTAGATGCATTTTGAAAAGAGGTCGGCTCTTGGACGTTTACAAGATTGATGTACATTATTCTGGATACAAGCAAATAAAGCTACTCTTCTTCTGGCTTCTAATTTTCTGTGTGCAAGTGTATGTATCTGGTTCTTGACTTCTATTTACATTATTGAATTCTAGACTATATCTATTCTAAATCTGGACTGTACATGCATGAATTATATTGCTGGAGTTAAGATTAAGTATGCTTATATGTGTTAGATGAAAACGTCTGAATCACACTTAGAAAGTTATGATTTCTACATGAAGGTGTAAAAGAAAGCTTGTAACAGTAATACGTATGTTTTATCCTGGTTGTTGTCTAAACTGCACCATGAGAAAAGCTTCTAGCCTCGGCTATATTTCCCTTTACAAGCATTTCCCTTATTTATGTTCTCTTTTCTCTAAACAAAGCAAAAAGGAACCAGCCTACTCTAGAGATTAGATGGACATTCCCAAGATAAGTCCATCTATTCAATGTTGGCAAGGTCTAAGGTGCAATACAATTAACCAAAGGTAGATTTTGTTCCAACAGTTTTTGGCACACCCGGTGGGACCCAAAACCCCATAGTATTCTATAAGTTTTGGTGTTTTTATTTAAAGCCTTTTGTTTAAAACCTGAAGAAAGAATAAAACCACCTGGCGACTCCGTTCAAAGGATTTAGACCTAAGAAATACCTTGTCTAAACTATCTGGTTACAAACTCATGATTGCCTATGCGTATGATAACCAGATCCCAAGCAAGAAACTCTGAAGAGCCTATCGAGTTCTTCGAGTTACACCTTGGTAGCTTGAAAGCACATCCTGTGCTAGCTGCAAGATCTAATCCACCTGGTACTAGTATAAGCTCCCTTGTACCTACTATTGGAATATCCTCAAATAGCTCTATAGTAACAATAAATACAGTAGCCATCATGGCTACTCCTCCCATCCCAGCTCATCTTGTATGGAATCAAACTGGCCCGCTAAACTTGGCAGCCCAAAATCAAGTTCCCTAGGCAGCCTTGAAAGCTTTGCCATCATATGATGGGATAGGTAAAATGGTAGATGAACATTGCCTAGATGTTTCATCATTAGCAGTAGTTTATAATATCACCCAGGAAGATGTGATGGTCAGGTTGTTGGTCATATCTTTAAAAGGAAAAATGCTCCATTGGTATAGAGCACTCCCTCTAGGATCTATCACTTCTTGGGTGATTCTTGTTGGCCGTCTGGTTGATGAATTCAATGTACATGCAGATCCTTTCTCATTACTCAATCAATTCACAATCGTCAGGAGACATCCATAGGAAGAGATTATGGATTTCAACATTAGGTTCACACGTACTTGGGATAGAGTACCTGCTGGGTTAAAACCTACCATAGAGCAAGCAATATGTTATTATTTGAGAGCTTTTGATTCAGATCTTAGTATGATTATTCGACAATCACGTGTTTTAACTTTCCCTGCTATCTATTTAGAAGCAACTAAAGGAGAAGTTGATCTTATTGCTACTAGGAAATATCCTCCAAAGGCTCCACTACCAATTTTTCCAGATATTCCCCAAGCTCCAAGCTTAAATCCTTCAACACCTCCCCTAAAATGGAATGAGCAACCAATCGTTCCAGTCATTCAGTTGCCTCAAAATCTTCCAGAATTACCTCCTACTCCTCCCCTTCCCGCATTGCCTGCTATACCTCTCCGAGCAATCCCCTAGGAGAATCAGATGACAACCATAATAGACATGATGAAAACTTTGGCAAATGATATGTCATCCATGAAAAAGAGAGAAGTTGAGCGAAGTTTCTAGCCAAGGAGATTTCCCTAGATAACCAGAGATGGGGCTTCGACAAGTGGCAGAGGATAGGAAAGAAAAAATGTCATTTATGCTAATGAAATAAGAGATAATGGAGAACCCTCTAACTCAGATTATTGGTGTTCCACATGTAATGACCCTCATGGAGAAGATTCATGTATGTTTCACCAGCATCATGTACAAAGTCTAGCAAATGAGAGGGCAAAAGAAATAATGAAAGGTCATGTAAACATGATCAGAGAAGTTGATCACAATTTGGCAATACCATCTGTAGAACACGTCGTAGTCCTGACAAGGTCGGGAAGGAAACCTATACAAGTTGATCCCCAAGAACTTCAGCCATTAAGTTTCCCTCCAGCTCCCAGAGCTACACCTCAGAAGGATCAGTCAAGTGAAAAGGGACTCTCTAATCCTCCTCAGAGTTCTGTTTCGGCACCAAGAAGAGAGTTTTCTCCAAGAAAGGAGAGCGAAACTCAAGATCAAGCAAGAGAGAAACTCAGATTCCCTTCGTTAACAAAAAGGCAAAGAACAGAAGCAACTCAGGGTTATAAGAATAAATATGATCCATCCACCAGAGAAAAGGAGAAAAGTGTCGAGACACCTTCATTCAATATCATCGAGGAGATGAAAAAGACTCCCTCAAAAGCTAGCATGTATGACGCTTTGCAGTTCCCAGGGCAGATTGATCTCCTTCAAGAATATTTAAAGATGATGAATCGTAAGAGCAAAATCCCCTCTTTTCCAAATTCTATACAAGCTAATGCTACTTCTATCATAGGAAAAAATAGACCACCTCCTTTCTATTTGTCTCTTCATATGGAAGGGTGGGTAGTACATAACTGTATGATCAACTCAGGAGCAGCTACTACAGTTATGCCTAAGGCAGTATGTGACATCATGGGAATGGAGTACACCAGAAGTCATCCAGGAGTGTTGCAATTAGATGGTACTCTGGTGAAAACCATAGGAGTAATCAAAGATATCCCCATACAACTCCACAGGATGCCCCAAATAGTTGTTATACAGGAAGTGGTGGTCGTAGATCTGGAACCATACTTTGGTATGTGTCTATCTAGAGAATTTACAGCAAAAGTGGGAGGTTATTTATCCTTAGATTATTCACATTTAGAAATACCTTTCAAAGGTAAGAGGGTCAATATTTTTAATGAAAAGCCATCTACTTTTCATGTGGCAAGACTGGAAGAAACCAGTACTGTGAGTATGATGACCGAAGATATAGGAGATATAGATTTGATGGAGGAAACCTTGGAGGAACTCCAATCCGAAGATCAGTTTTCTTTAAAAAAAATTAATGCCATGGTGGAAACAGAGATAGGGAGCTACTCTATTGAGAAACCAAAAAAGCTATCTATCCCTGTCCCTAAAGAAAACACTTCCACTAGCCAGCTTTGGAAACTTTACTTTGATGGATCCAGATGCAAAAATGGAGCAGGTGCTGGGATAGTTTTAATTTCTCCTACAGGAAAAGAAAAAGTTTTTTTGTACATATTGACATGGAGTTGCTCCAATAACATGGCCGAGTACGAAGCATTGTGTTTAGGACTCAAAAAGGCCAAAAAATTAGGTGCAAAACAAATACTGGTTTATGGAGATTCAGAGCTTATTGTGAAGCAGGTCACTGGAAAATGTATTTGTAAACAACATTATTTAAGAGCTTACAAAAATAAAGTGTTGGACCTCTTGGAAAATTTTGAAGCTCTGAACATAAATTCAATCCCAAGAGAAAGTAATACTCATGCAGACGGGAGTCAATAATGTCATCCAAAAATCCAAAATAGTGAGACTTATATACAGGCCTTCTGTGCCTGACAAAGATATCTTCTGGCAAGTGTTCGAGAGTGATGAACAAATACTGGATTTTCTAGTCCATGAAATGAACTGCTCCAGTGATAGAGCATTACAAGATGAAGAGGAGGAAAGCTTAATCCAATTAAAAAACAATCACATTCCCAAGGGACTGATCACCCTTGAGAGTCTCTTCGACAACAATGATAGAGCAACAGGTCGAAGGATTAAAATTGACAAACATCGGTATAAAGAGGTGGAATTAGAACCAGGAAAAATGATCAAGGTAGGTACCAGTTGTACAGTGGAAGAATTGAATCAAGTTAAAGAATTGTGTAAAAAGTATCCAGATATTATAGCCTGGACGTATAGTGATTTGAAAGTATATAGGAAAGAAGTGATCCAACACACCATCGAATTGGAAGAAGGAGCTAAACCCTTCAGGCAAAGACAAAGGCTTGTAAATCCAAAAATTGAAGCCTTAATGAAACAAGAGTTATTGAAACTCTTACAAGCTAAAATAGTATATCCCATTAAACATTCTACCTGGGTGGCGAATCTGGTCCCAGTTAGGAAAAAGAATGGAGAAATCAGATTGTGTGTAGATTTCCAAAATTTGAACAGAGCTTCACTTAAGGATCATTATCCTTTGCCTCAGATTGACCCAATCCTTCATACAGTGGCAGGAGCAGAGAGGTTTTCTCTATTAGATGGTTTTTCTGGCTATAACCAGGTCTGGGTGAAAAATGAAGATCAGTATAAAACTGCATTCACTACTAAATGGGGAACGTTTGCCTACCAAAGAATACCTTTTGGGTTATCAAATGCTGGAGCAACGTTCCAAAGAGCTATGGACGTGGCGTTTGGTGAGCTCGCAAATAAAATCATCGTCATCTATCTAGATGACATGACAATATTTTCTCATGATAAGCGAGATCATGCCACCCATCTACAACAAATATTTGAAAAATGCAGAGAATTTGGGATATCTTTAAACCCAAAGAAATCCATATTTGTTGTAGAAGAAGGTATATTGCTCGACCACGTTATCTCTAAAGCTGGATTGTCCATTGATCCTGACAGAGTAAAAGCACTCTTGGAACTTTCACTACCAGTCAATAAGAAAGGATTACAATCTTTCTTTGGGCAAATAAATTTTGTTCGAAAGTTCATCGTAGATTTTGCTCAAACTGTTAAACCAATGACTGAATTGTTAAAAAATGATGCACCTTTCAAATGGACAGATTCAAGGAAATATGCCTTTAAGAAAATATTGGAGGCCATAGCTCGAGCTCCCATTTTAGTCAACCCTGACTACTCCCGAAGTTTCATTTTATATGTTGTTGGAGAGCAAGACAGCTATGTTGCGGTTCTTACTCAGAAGGGAGCAGATAATGAGGAAAGACCCATAGCCTTTTTAAGTTCTACCATGCACAAGCACGAAGAGAGATATAGTTTTATCGAGAAACAGGTGTATGCTATCATGAAATCATTGAATAAATTGAAGCATTTCCTATCCCAAAGCCGCACCATTGTTTATGTAATTCACCCAGATGTTAGAAATTTCATAATACAAGGAGAGCTTGGTAAAAAAAGAGTAGGATGGGTAACTCGTATACAGGAATACGATGTAGAGATACATCCAACCAAGATAGTCAGAGGTAGAGCTCTATGCCAAGAGTTGGCCAGACAAGCGGCAACTGGGTATGTCGAAAGTCAAGAGATAATGGTGAATACCGAACAAGATCAAGTTAGAGAAGGTACTGATTGGATTAATGATTTGGTGAGGTATTTTCAGACTGGGATATGCCCTAAAAATTTGAATGCTTCCCAAAGAAGGAGGTTTAGAATGCAAGCACTGAAGTATACCCTTCGAACAGAGGGGTTGTATAGAATAAACATTGATGGTGTACTACTGAAATGTATAGGTGATGATAAGAAGTAGAAAGTATTAGAAGAATTCCATGGAGGCCTCTCGGGTGGGCATTATTCAGGTAGAACAACAACTTTGAAGATTCTCAGAGCTGGTTGTTATTGGCCTTCTATTTTTTTAGATACATATAAAGTGACTCAGAAATGTGAACAGTGTCAGAGGTATGTAGGAAGAAATAGAAATGCTCCTATGCCTTTGAAGTCTATACAAGTCGAAGAACCTTTCCAATAGTGGGGGTTAGATTTTATGGGAATAATCGAACCAAACTCATCAGCAGGCCACAAATATATACTCACTACCACAGATTACTTCATGAAATGGGCAGAAGTAGTTCCTACAAAGAAAGCTGACTCAGAAGTCATGATAGAGTTTGTAGAAAGTCTAATTACTAGATTCGGCATACCCGACTCATTGATCATAGATAATGGATCTTCTTTCACTGGAGCCAAAATGATTGAGTTTGCCAGCAGGTATGGAATATATTTGAAAACATCTTCTAACTATTATCCACAAGGTAATGGTTTAGCTGAGTCTACCAACAAGAATATACTCAGGATCCTGAAAAGGATGCTAGAAGATAACAAGAGAGACTGGCATTCATTACTTAACCAAGCTTTGTGGGCTGATAGAATATCAATAAAGAAGTCCATTAATACATCTCCATATGCTCTAGTTTATGGTAAAGAAGTTGTTTTGCCTATTCATATGGAGATACCAGCATTGAAACTACTGAATCAGATAGACGAAGAGGAAGGTCAGCCGATGGATGCCCGATTGATGCAACTTTTGCAATTAGAAGAGTCCAGGGAACAAGCTTATGACCACCACCAGAAACACATGATTAATACAGCAGGGTGGTTTGATAAGAAGACTACTTTCAAAAAATTCAAAGTTGGAGACCAAGTTTTGAAGTGGAATGTAAAGAAAGCTAAGCCAGGAAACCATGACAAGTTCGATGCTTTCTGGGAAGGACCATTTGAAATCATTTTAAAAAAATAGTTCAATTATTTCCAACTAAAATATCAACATGGTTGGATCCTTCCTATCATGGTGAACGCATTTCACCTAAAGTTATATTTCAAGTAAAATACAAGTTGGAGCTATATGTATAGTATAGTAGAGGCATTATAAAAATTGTAAATATTTTTTAATTTGTGGTTTAGTAAAAGTTTTTGTTGTAACCAATCACAGTTCAACAACATAGTAGAAGGAAGAGAGAAAGGTTCCTTTTCATCGTTTTGAAATTTCAAATTCAAAATCACCATGTGGTCCTAAAAAGTTGGCGGGAAGAAATTATTAAAAGAACCCCTCGAGAAGCGTTATTTTCCTCCTTGTGAAAAGCTTCTAAAAAATGGTCGCCTAAGAAATTTCTTGAGTAGCCATGTGCCGAGGAATAAATGAGAGGAAATGATTGATCGGTCAGGTAGCACAGAGTTCACCAGGATTTATTGCTATTTCCTACATGATATTAATTGGTTGGTTAGCATTTCAAGAAAAAACATTCTAGGAAAGGTGGCAGAAATGAAATTCGAAGAAATCCCAAGAGAATCGCTTCCACCAACCACAATTAATGCAATTTATCACACGTTTTTCCCAAATGACGTGAAAAAAGAAAGCTAACTTTTCGCCTAAGTGAAGTTTCATACTGTCACTTGCTATTTCCAGCTCCCGTAGAGAGAAGAGAGAAAACCCCTACTGTGATACTCAAAATTTTTAGTTTTCTTGACAAAAAGAGATTTCGAAGCAATTTTTAGGAAAAATTTTAGAATATTAGTCACCTGTTATTCTTTCATGGCTCCTAGAAAGGGAAAGAAGCAGGAAGCAGCAGTTGCATCACCTCCGATGACTTCAGTGGTGAGAAAAAGAGAGGAGATGAGTAACAGATTTATTGACAAAGATGCGAGGATAAGTGATACAATTGTGACCTGGAAGGACCCAAGAAAAATCAGAAGCAACATAGCAGACCGGGTAGCTACCGGAGTCTCGACATCTTCTCCTTCCACTTTTGTCTTCCATTCCTTTCTATACTGGTATGTATATGTTCCTGTACATCCCTGCCCCGAGTTGGTGAGGGCAATTGCTAATTTTTATGATGAAAAAGGGAAGAATGTAAGAGATTGTAATGGGAGAGTTTTATTTACTTTAAGCAAAGATGCTTTTATTTCTGCTTTCATTGTGGGTCATGTTCCTGCGTTTGAGCCAAAAGCCTTTGACCTCGAAGACCAGGCTAGATACTTTGGCCCTTCTGAGAAGATAAAGAATTTTTTGGTTTCCCAACTGAAAGAATTACCTACAGGGGAAAACCCACCTGAGCCTCCTATTAATATCATAGAGTTCAAAAATCTAGAGTTGTATTCTATTTTAGCTATGATAGCAGGCCTCAAGACTGATGAAAAAGTCCAAAAATGGCAAATTGCCTTGGTTGAATGCTTGTCTAACCCCAAAAATTATGATTCTTCTATCATGATCAAAAGCGTGAATCCAATATTCTTTGACTGGCCATGTTTCTTATGTTCAGAGATTCATGAAGGGTTAGCAACGCTTAAGAAAGGGTCTCAATTCTCTTTTCGATTCTCGTCATACTTAATATGGTTGTTTTTCTTTTTCATGTCTAAAGAATTAGCTTTTATCTCAGTGAGAGACAAGGATGAATAGGGCAGGGTTTTGCCTGTTTGTGAATGGACAAATGTGTTGTATAAAATAGAATCCTTTTATGATTTTAATAGGGAATTCTTAGGCCCTGCTCTAAAAATAATGTATGGGAATATTAGAAGATTAACCCCTAAGGCAGAAAAATTTCTGCAAACTAAATATGCTGAAGAGGGTGATTGGTTTATCCTCACCCAAGGGGTTTGTATTAGATTGTATGGTTTCACTCAGAAACCATTTTTACTCCCTCATTATGTTACAGACAGATTATTTTCTTTAGAGTATGTTCGACAAACTGAACAAATAAATGTAAAATTTGGCTCTGGTATTGGGAAGACCAGCACCTGTAACATGCCATTCAGTTTCGAAGGGATAGTTGTAACAAAAAGGGGTCAGAATGAATAGATTGCTCAATATTTAAGAGAATTGGGGCTGATTGAAATTCCACAGAGGTGGAAGTATGATCCCTTGGATAGATTTGCTGAAAAACAAGCTATTCTGAATAAAACTGAAATGAAAAAATATCATGCTACAGTCAGGCCAGATATAGAGGAAAAAAGAAATAATAGTGAAGATGATGCCTTGGAATGGCACATTGAGAGAATGGAACCTCTGCCCCCTTGGCATGATTTCTATGAGCAAGTAGTGAATTATGATCCCCTGAACAATACAAAACATCAGTTAATGAATGAGAGGATTAGTAGGATACAAAAGAGGGGGGCTGACTGGACAATCATGAAGATTCACGAATGGTGGTTGATGAGGGTACAAACATATATGATTTCTTCAAGGTACCCATTGAAAAATGATAATGAATTTAATATTCAATATAATTTGCATCATGCATCTTGGGAAGGGGTTTTTCCTGTAAGAATACCTCCCAACATTGGAGGTAGTAGCAGAACCAGCCCTGAAGCACCATAGAGGCAGGAAACTGATAAGGGTAAGGGAAAACAAATAGTAGTTGAGCATAAGTTATCCCTGGTTCAGACAAAGCCTAGAACTTCTAGGAAGCGGTCAATAGAAGAAGTTTTTACCCAAGAGCAGGGGCAGACCTATGGCAAGGCTGCTCAGATGATGCTAAAAATGGGGTATGAAGGAAAAGGCCTGGGAAAAGGAGGGCAAGGAATGACTGAGCCCATACAAGTAGAGGTGAGGGAAAGATGTCTGGCACTTGGAGCTGATGCTTCAAGTAAAAAATATTATACTTCTAAAGTTGTGAAGTTTGTTCCTCCCTCCGACTCAGCTTCAGAATCTGATGAAGAACCTGTAGCTGAGAGGATGAAAATATTAAAAGCCCTGGCTGATGGACAGAAGAAAGACAAGAATGTTACTCAAACTTCTCTTAGTGAACAAAATGTTCAAGATGTTCAAGATAATACAGTTGAGGATTCTGAAAGGGATAAAGTGAATGAGGAAGGTAATAATACTGATGCTCAGGATGCTGAGCAAGAAATTTCTCAGATGGAAGACACAAATGGTTTACCAAATCTGGCTCAAGAGAGCCAGAATCTAGATATTGTAAAAGAAGTGCTAGTGAAGCAAGAGGTTGGGGAAGGTGAGAAAGAACAACATGGGGAATTTCCCCAAAATATACAAATAATTAATCTTGATGAAAGTGATAATGAAAGTAAGCAGAATGAGAATACTGAGATACATGATGATGGTGGAATTCAAGATGAAGAATTATCAAATAATAATGATGAGATTGAAGAAGAGGAAAGGGATCAACAACAACTTCGGACGGGACCAGGTATGTCTCTTTTCTTATCTCCTTCTTTTCCTTCTACTCATTCCTATTTTTACTCTCCCTCCTTTTCTAATATGAAGAAAGATATAATTCTCCTTTCAAAAAATGGTTTGCTTTCCTAGAAAGGGCAACATCTTCCCATTCTCAACTCGACGTCAACACTGCGTTGGTCCCCATCCCTTTCTTTCCCAACATTGGCATTCCAACAATTGAAGCTACATCCTTCCAAGTTGACAAGAATCATCCAACTCTATCAAAGATAGAAAATTTGAAAAAGGTTAGTAAGAACGCTTTAGACTGGTGGACTTCTCACTCCGCTGAAGATCCAAAGATGCCTGCCAGTGTTCATGAAATTATTGCCCTGGATCCTGCTACCATGCAAAGGAAGAAAGTAAAGTTAACCCCGGTAACAAAGAAATCTAAGGGTGAAATGACTGTTGAAGATTACCATGCAGAAGAAATCAATGAAGATATTCCTCAGTTGCCTATGCAAGATGAATGGGTAAAAGTCCAAGCACATCTAGGAACTATATATCTGCATGGGGGACATTACTTAGAGAAATTTTTGAAAGAAAATGAAAAGAGGAAAGAGTTAGAATCAGTTTTGCAAGAACAGAGACAGATAGAAAAAGCTTTAAAGTTGG
This sequence comes from Wollemia nobilis, assembly GCA_028583015.1. Lineage (NCBI taxonomy): Eukaryota > Viridiplantae > Streptophyta > Pinopsida > Araucariales > Araucariaceae > Wollemia > Wollemia nobilis. The sequence goes on along the minus strand of JAQPPZ010016818.1, from coordinate 3,695,050 downwards.
AGGTAAAAAAGTGGGAGGATAAGTTCAGTATTGCTGCCAATGAGGCAGCCAAATATAAAGAAAAATTAGGATAGGCAGATGCACAGATTCAAGCCTTGAATCTCCAGGTTTAGGAGCTCCAACAACAATTGACAGATCAACAGAATGCTCCATCTAGATTTTCAAAAGAAAAGGTAAGAGATATGAGGAAAGAATTGTTGAAATATTTGTTGATATTAGGCTTGAAAGCATGACCTTTATTGTTATACCTAGCTAAAGTCAAGGAAACGATTGAAGTAGTGGGTGAAGAGTTCAAAGTTGTAGTTAATTTTTTGCAAAAAAGAGAAGATGCTGCTACTAAAATCTAGATATTATCTGAGAAGATGCCAGAGAGTATAGCAGCAAAGGTACGAAGTGAAGCTTGGTCTCAAGCCAAGATTGCAGCCAAGAACTTCTTTAGAAAGTTTAAATTAGTGACCCAAGGGAATAAACTCTTGTAGGAGCTAGAGACCGAAGCAAAAGGGTTACTAAAGAATTTGGATTTGGCTATCCAAAGTGGACTCCCATATCTCTGGGATGATAACTCAAAAGTCCTTAATGAAAGTGCACTCTCCTCATCCTTGAAAACTTTTATTGAAGATGAATCTGAAATAGAAAGCTGGAGTGAGCCCATAGAAGATACACGAGTAATGGAGATGGTTCAGAAGCTCACACAGGTTAAAACCTATTTGCAAGAATTGATATTTAGGCAAAAAATGATTTCATATGATAGAGTGGAAGAGCTTCAGTATATCTACCAGCTATTCATTGATTCCTCAGACCTGGATGATGGAGATTGGAAACATATTTGCAAAACCTATCAGGAAGTGGTAGCTATAGTGGACAAGATCAGAAAATCAAAGCATACTGGCTAGAAGTAGCTGACAGAAGCTGGGACTAGTGCCCAAAATTAAGACAAGTGTTTAGATTCCCCTTCTAAAGTATTTAATGTATTTTAGTAATAAGTCTCTAAGCTATAACAAGAGTTTTTGACAAGGTAATGCTTACTCATTAGAAGTGCATTTTTCCTTACTCTTTGCTTTCTGTAATATCTTATTTTGTATTTTTGACTCCGTTTCCCAATGGATGAAGGGCCTGGATTCTAATATTTTGCTAGCAAAAAATCCCCTAGAAGGCACCAAGAATGTTAGTCTAAAAATACTACCTCTAGAAGATAGCAGAGATTTTGCAACAGGGGGCCATTTTGAGAAGCTCGATGCAGTCTATTTTTGAAGGGCAACAGAAAGGGAAAATGAGCTAAGGAAAGACGATGTCACGATTTCGAGACATGTCTAATTTTTGTGGCAAAACAATGCAAGAAAGTCAAGCAGATGAAAGTGTCACGATTTCGCGACATGTTGCATTTTCACCGATAAATCGAGAAGACAAGTCCAAGACAAGGAAGATGTCACGATTTTGCGACATGCCTAAATTCCATCATGATTTCATGACATGTTGCATTTTCACGGTCGTAGAGAGCAAAAGGAGCTGAAAGGATGAAGACGTCACGATTTCGTGACATGTTGCATTTTCATGGCCGAGAAGTGGAAAAAGAGTAGAAGAGAAGAGAATGTCACGATTTCGTGACATGTCAGTTTTTTGCCAAGAGAAAGAGAGAAACAAAACTTACAAGGCTAAAGTGTCACGATTTCGCGACATGTTTTGTTTTCGCTGAAGCAGGAGGTAGATGAAGTAGAGCGTTTGAAGACGTCATGATTTCACGACATGACAGCTGTTCCTGACAAGATATATTCTTAGCAACTAAAACATGCCCTTACACCAAATTTTTGATCTCTGGGGGTGTCAGATAAAGGAGAAGTATCAGATCTGTTAGAATCCAATTTGTAGAAGATCTTTTGCTTATTATTAGAAACTGTAGCTAATTGCTTGTAATTGATTTGAAATCAAAGATGTACTAGTTGTAAAGATACCTATCTTGGGGTATATATAGTGGTAGACGCATTCTAAAAAGAGGTCGGCTCTTGGACGTTTACAAGATTGATGTACATTATTCTGGATACAAGCAAATAAAGCTACTCTTCTTCTGGCTTCTAATTTTCTGTGTGCAAGTGTATGTATCTGGTTCTCGACTTCTATTTACATTATTGAATTCTAGACTGTATCTGTTCTAAATCTGGACTGTACATGCATGAATTATATTGCTGGAGTTAAGATTAAGTATGCTTATATGTGTTAGATGAAAACGTCTGAATCACACTTAGAAAGTTATGATTTCTACATGAAGGTGTAAAAGAAAGCTTGTAACAGTAATACGTATGTTTTATCCTGGTTGTTGTCTAAACTGCACCATGAGAAAAGCTTCTAGCCTCGGCTATATTTCCCTTTACAAGCATTTCCCTTCTTTATGTTCTCTTTTCTCTAAACAAAGCAAAAAGGAACCAGCCTACTCTGGAGATTAGACGGACATTCCCAAGATAGGTCCGTCTATTCAATGTTGGCAAGGTCTAAGGCGCAATACAATTAACCAAAGGCAGATTTTGTTCCAACAAAGACATGATTGGACCCCTTTGAAATTTTATTTTCTAATCATGTAACATTGCCATGGATGGTATCTCTGTGTTTGGCCATGCACACTATGCATATCTAGCCTCGAGTGCTAACTGGTGTCACCATTGCTATTTCTCAGTAAATGACCCCATATTTTTTTAATGTTTTTTGCATGGCAAGTTTGTACCTGAGGAGGAGATTTTGTTCAAGGAGATTTTTTAGCATGGCAATTTTAAACCTGTGCACTCCTGTTGCACAAAATCAAGGTGAGGACATGAAGCCTCTGTGGAACTAAAGAACACAAGCTTATACTGAGAGGGGGGTGAAAAGTATAAGACCACTTTTTACTTTTCTTTCCCAATCAATATTATGCAATGTATAGATAGCAATATCAATAGCAATAATCAAAGCAATGCACAAATCACCACACACAATAGAGACACCATAATTTACGTGGTTCACCCAATGTGGGCTACTCCATGGAGAAAATATTTCACTAAAATTTTCTCAATCAATCTCTTGGGAATCCTTTCCCTATTACAATGTTTATGGACCTCTGTCCAAAGGAGACACCAATCCCCTAAATCAAGTTCATGGATCTCTATCCACAGGAGACACCAATATCCTAATCTCTGCTCTAGTTGGTGATCCTCTAGAAGACCTCTGCCTCCACTACCCTTAGCAAATGGAACTCTATCCATATAAGACACCTGTCTTCCTTGATCTGATTGGAGATCTTTGTCCTCAACTCTGTCACCTCCAAAGATCTGTCTGAAATCTGTACTAAACATAGTTCGTTAGTCTAGCACAAATTTATCCTCAATCTCTGTCTCTGGTTTGGCACAAACATGTCCTCAAATCTGCTCCAAAACTTGTCCTCAAATATGTACTAAACATAGTCCTTCGGTCTAGCACAAATCTATCCTCAATCTCTATCTCTAGTCTGGCACAAACCTATCCTCAAATCTGCACCAAAACCTATCCTCGAATCTGTACTAAACACAGTCCTTCGGTCTAGCACAAATATATCCTCAATATCTGTCCTCAAGCCTTAACTCAAGGCTTGAATCAATCTCAAGTCAACTCTGCTGGATCTGCCCCAAACCTTAACTCAAGGTTTGAACAAATCAATCAATCAACTCTATTCTCAAGTCTTCTCAAAGACTTATCTCAAATATGCCTTGCAAGCTTCCACAAAAGCTCACACCAATCTATCCTCAAGTCCTCTCTAGAACTTGTCCAATCTGCTCAATAAGTCCTCACAAGAACTTATCCAAATTTACTCTCAATTTGTATTGTAAGCTTCCACAAAAGCTTACCCAAATCTGTCCACAAGTCTTCTCAAAGACTTACCTCAAATCTGCTCAACAAGTCCACAATAGAACTTGTCCAATCTCATAGAAACATAAAGAGAATTGTTAGAGACTCAATATGCTCTATACTCATCACAATGCTCAATCACTTTCAATCACTCTTTTAGAAACATACAAAGAATTGTTAGAGACTCAATATGCTTCACATTCACCTCAATACTCAATCACTTTCAATCACTCTTTGAGAAACATAAGGAGAATTGTTAGAGACTCAATATGCTTCACATTCACCTCAATTACTTTCTCAATTCAATTTAGAATATAGAATAGTTTGTTTTATGGAACTTGAACAATCACTTCACACACCCACTTGACTAGGCTCAACCAACTCTACTCAACCAATCACTCAATGAAACAATCCTTGCTTACAAACCCTAGTCCAAGCATATGATCCTTCACTCAAAATGTTTCCAACAATGCTTATCAACCACTATCACATAACAATGATACTCATGTTCTTTTCAAACCCTAGTTCAAGTTCTTCACACAACCAATGGCTTCAACAACAATGCTTATAAAACAACTCTCACATAACAATGATACTCATGTTCTTTTCAAACCCTAGTTCAAGTTCTTCACACAACCAATGGCTTCAACAACAATGCTTATAAAACAAGGTTTTAACAACTCTTTATTCCAAAAAACCTTGAAGCATTAACTCAACACACTCAATAAGGAGACCTATTTAAGTCCTTTTCACTCCAATCTTATTTTCCAGAAATACACTCTCATTCATCACTTTTACACATGGAAGAATATGCCCATACCTTTTTCTTTGATTGGAGAAAGATCTTCAAAACTGCCTTCACCACAAACACTTCCTTCTTTGCCAAGTACCAAGGGTTAGATAACAAGTGTTACTCTTCAAAATACAAAGATAACTCAATTTCATAATACACCTTATTTCTCCATCTCAATATCAATATTCAACAATAATAATTTCATCAAATGACCCTTTCAAAATGACACTTTCTACTTCTCAATATTGCAAAAATTGATGCAATAAACCAATTTTAATTTCCTAAGGTAAAAGGAATATTTACCCTAGTAATATTTCATTTACCACCTAGGTAAATAACCTAACCATTTTCCCCTTATATCTCCCTAACCTTAGCAAAGCAAGGAAATAATCAAATTTTCATTTACCACCCTTATTACTCCTTAACCTTAGCACATTGAAAAATTAAAAATCAAATTTATAAAAACCTTGGCAAAAGTCCCCTTCCACAATTTGCGGGATTCGATCCTACACCCTCTCCCTTGCTAGCGCCTTGGCCATGGCTAGCTAGCCATGTGAGCCAAGCGCTCCACATGCAATAAGGAAGCGCCTTTCGCGCTTTGTCTTCTCCCTAAGACCTTAGAGCCCTTGGCTCTTCCCTTCACTTGCCACGTGCTCTTCAAACGATGCGCTCCCTCCTTTGTCTTTGCTGCATGAACTTTTCACTGTCTCCACCGATTTTGGATATTAATTCAAATGCCTAAGGTTTGCTTTGGCAAGGGTTTAAATACCCTTTTCCCTCCTTTGACTTGCACGTCGATGGGTGCAATAAAATATGATGTCGATGCTTTAATAGGAACTTTAATAATTTATAAAATATTTAAATTCTAATAAGAATTTAAATTTTATAAATTAAATTTATAACCCTTTGGCTTTTATAAAAATTAAAGCCTCCTTGGGGGTAAAATTGAAACTTTTGTTTGCTCTCAATGATTTGATAAAAATCATTCCACCACCATGGTTTTAATAAAAACCCTTCTAACTTATGCTTCCACATAATATTAAAAATATTATGAAGCTTTTTGCCTTTAACCTGTGCATTGTTCCTCTTGACCTTTTGACATCAACGGTAGCTTATTCCTTGACATCAATGACAACTTCGTTCCTTGACATCAATGACAACTTTGACTCAAAATGTCCAACAATCTCCCCCTTTGTCATTGATGGCAACCCAAATTATTTTTACCAGAAACTTAACCTTTTCTTGGTTCGATTGCTTCCCCCTGGCTCAATGCTCTTTTCAAATCTCTCCTCTTTACTCAAATACCAAATCTCTCCCCCTTACTCAAATCTCTCCCCCTTTGACATCAATGGCAAAGGGTCACCTTTGGGGCTCGGGGCTAAGAATGAGCCTCTTAGCTTAGCCCCTCCCCCACCTCCTCTTGAGGTGGTTAATTCTGGGGTGGGAGTATTTCTACTCCTAGCAAGCACTGGTCTTTACCTTTATCCTCTTTTCTTCTTATCTGATCCTTTTGATTCCTCTGACTGTTCCTTTCCATGTCCATGTTCATATTCCTATTCCTATTCTTGTTCTTGTTCCTATTCTTGTTCATGTTCATATCCATATTCCTGTTCCTATTCTTGTTCATATCCATATCCCTTTTTCCTGTTCCTGTTCCTATTCATACTTGATTCTGGAATATCTGCTCTACACCACTTTGATGTGTGACCATCATTATTGCACTTATAACACTTAATGTTATTATTCCTTGGAGGTGCAAATGTCTTAGGATTTCTCCTAGTGAAGCCATATCCTCTTCTGTCATGAACCCTACAATTCATTGCCTTGTGACCAAACTGATTACATGAGTAGCAATACCCATTGAAAAGTTGTCTGTTCCCATATTCCTATCTTTCATGTGTCCTACACTGTGAAGCCATGTGCCCAAACCTGTGACATGAAAAACATCTTCCATTGAAACTTCCTTGTCTTGACCTCATTGGTCTCTTAGTCTCTCTTGACCTATTCTGATTGTTGTTCCATCTATTTCTTCTTTGTGCATTGTTCCTATCCTTGTTGAACTTTATGTTGTCCAACTCATCCTCAGATGTCTCACTTTCTCTTACACTGCCTTCTTTTGAAGTGTCTTCATCTGAAGTTTCTTCTCCTCTAGAACTTGAGGTTGAATTTCCTTCCCATTTCTTTTGTTCCTATTCAAATCCAAGACCTATTTTGCTTGATGTAGGCTTTTGTATCTTGATGAACTTATCTAAGTTCTTTGAGCTATTTTTGAACCCTTTTAGCTTGACTTTGGAGTCTTCTAAATCTTCCCTTAGTAGGGCTACTTCTTGTACTAACCTTTCACATTCTAAGACCTTTGCTTCTAGCTTATCCTTGAATTTCTTTGTCTTAGCCTTTGATTTGTCTAGATCCTCTATAAGCATTCTTCTCTCTTCATCACATTCTTGAAACTGAGATTCTAATTTAGAGTTTTGCTTTCTTACCTTCTTTACTATTTCAAGAGCATAGATAAGTTCTCCCTTGAGATCATATCCTTATTTATCTGATTCTTCCTCTATTTGTTTGCCTTTGTCCATATCTTCATTTTCTTTTGACTTGTCTTCTATAGGATCACCTTCTCCTTCTTCTAGTGCCATTAGAAGTTTTTCATCTGGTCCTTCAAGTGCATCCTCATATTCATCATCACTAAAACTATAACCATTCCTTGTACAACTATCTTCAAGATGTCCAAAGTTACCACATCTAAAACACTTGAGAATTACTGGAGTCCTATTCTTAATGGGTTCTTTTTCTTCAATCATAAATAGGACTTCATCTCTATCATTATCTGAAAGACTAGCATCACTATCACTTGAGTACTTACTTGCCTTGTCCGCATAGTAGCTCCTCTTTTGCCTTTGAAAGAACTTATTTCCTTATCTGCTTTGTCCATCCTTGCTTTTATTTTGATGCTTGTATCTTTCTGATTCCCTATTTCTGTGATCCTATTTTTCTTCATAATTGTTATTCTTAGCTTCTTGATAGTCAGTTGCATAATGACCATACTTTCCACAATTGAAACATCTAACAGATTTTGCATCTCTAGATCTTCTTGAATCCTTGTTTCTTCTACCATAATTAGCTTCTTCATCACTGGATGACTCATTGCTTGATTCTGACTTCTTACCCTTTGTCTTCTTGATTGCTTTAAAGGTTGCTTCCTTCTGGGAAATAGGCTCTTTTATTCTCAACTCAAAAGCTATAAGAATACCAAGCAACATATCTCTTGTCAAAGAATCACCATCCTTTGACTCTTCTATAGCAGAAATATTTTCATTGAATCTTTTTGGAAGAGATCTTAAGACTTTATCACAAACATCCGATTCATCAACCTTAAGTCCAAGTCCTTGCATAGCATTAACAACCTCATCGATTCAAAGTAGATAAGTACTAATGTTTTCATCATCCTTCATTCTTAACTCTTCAAATTGTCCTTTGAGATTTCGTATCTTTGCTTTCTTGACACCTTTATCTCCTTCATATATATTTTGCAACTTATCCCACATTCCTTTTGCATCTTGACAATGCATAACTTTTATGGACTCTGTTCTATGCAAACCTCTCAAAAGTGCATTCATTGCTTTTGAATTGTAATGTTGTAGAAGCTTACCTTCCTTATCTGTAGGTGGATCAACTAGTGATATGTATCCATTTTCAACTGCTTCCCAAACTTCATTGCCAAGTGCCTTCGGTAGATCTTCATTCTCAAACTCCAATATACATAATCACTTCCATCAAATACTGGTACTGAATTATCTGAAGGTCCATTCTTAGAATCCATTATGTTCTTGTTAGCTTTTCCTTCAAGTTGTTAAACTCTTCCGAAGGAACCCACTCTGATACCAATTGAAGAACACAAGCTTATATCGAGAGGGGGGTGAACAAGTATAAGACCACTTTTTACTTTTCTTTCCCAATCAATATTATGCAATGTATAGATAGCAATATCAATAGCAGTAATCAAAGCAATGCATAAATCACCACACATAATAGAGACACCATAATTTACATGGTTCACCCAATGTGGGCTACTCCATGGAGAAAATATTTCACTAAAATTTTCTCAATCAATCTCTTGGGAATCCTTTCCCTATTACAATGTTTATGGACCTCTGTCCAAAGGAGACACCAATCCCCTAAATCAAGTTCATGGATCTCTATCCATAGGAGACACCAATATCCTAATCTCTACTCTAGTTGGTGATCCTCTAGAAGACCTCTGCCTCCACTACCCTTAGCAAATGGAACTATCTATCCACAAAAGACACCTATCTTCCCTACTCTAGATGGAGATCTCTATCCTCAACTCTATCACCTCCAAATCTCTGTATGTAATATATACTAAACATAGTCCATCGATCTAGCATAAATATATCCTCAATCTCTATCTCTAGTCTAGAACAAACCTGTCCTCAAATCTGCACCAAAACTTATCCTCAAATATGTACTAAACACAGTCCTTCGATCTAGCACAAATCTATCCTCAATATCTGTCTTTGGTCTAGCACAAACCTATCCTCAAATCTGCACCAAAATCTATCCTCAAATCTGTACTAAACATAATCCTTTAGTCTAGCACAAATCTATCCTCAAGCCTTAACTCAAAGCTTGACTCAATCTCAAATCAACTCTATTGGATCTACCCCAAACCTTAACTCAAGGTTTGAACAAATCAATCAATCAACTCTGTTCTCAAGTCTTCTCAAAGACTTGTCTCAAATATGCCTTGCAAGCTTCCACAAAATCTCACACCAATCTATCCTCAAGTCCTCTCTAGAACTTGTCCAATCTGCTCAATAAGTTCTCACAAGAACTTATCCAAATATACTCTCAATATGTATTGTAAGCTTCCACAAAAGCTTACCCAAATCTGTCCACAAGTCTTCTCAAAGACTTACCTCAAATCTTCTCAACAAGTCCACAATAGAACTTGTCCAATCTCATAGAAACATAAAGAGAATTGTTAGAGACTCAATATGCTCTATACTCATCACAATGCTCAATCACTTTTAATCACTCTTTTAGAAACATACAAATAATTTTTAGAGACTCAATATGCTTCACATTCACCTCAATACTCAATCACTTTCAATCACTCTTTGAGAAACATAAGGAGAATTGTTAGAGACTCAATATGCTTCACATTCACCTCAATTACTTTATCAATTCAATTCAGAATATAGAATAGTTTGTTTTATGGAACTTGAACAATCACTTCACACATCCACTTGACTAGGCTCAACCAACTCTACTCAACCAATCACTCAATGAAACAATCCTTGCTTACAAACCCTAGTCCAAGCATATGATCCTTTACTCAAAATATTTCCAACAATGCTTATCAACCACTCTCACATAACAATGATACTCATGTTCTTTTCAAACCCTAGTTCAAGTTCTTCACACAACCAATGGCTTCAACAACAATGCTTATAAAACAACTCTCACATAACAATGATACTCATGTTCTTTTCAAACCCTAGTTCAAGTTCTTCACACAACCAATGGCTTCAACAACAATGCTTATAAAACAAGGTTTTAACAACAACTCTTTATTCTAGAAAACCTTGAAGCATTAACTCAACACACTCAATAAGGAGACCTATTTAAGTCCTTTTCACTCCAATCTTGTTTTCCAGAAATACACTCTCATTCATCACTTTTACACATGGAAGAATATGCCCATACCTTTTTCTTTGATTGGAGAAAGATCTTCAAAACTGCCTTCAAACAACACCTCCTTCTTTGCCAAGTGCCAAGGGTTAGATAACAAGTGTTACTCTTCAAAATACAAAGATAACTCAATTTCATAATACACCTTATTTCTCCATCTCAATATCAATATTCAACAATAATAATTTCATCAAATGACCCTTTCAAAATGACACTTTCTACTTCTCAATATTGCAAAAATTGATGCAATAAACCAATTTTAATTTCCTAAGGTAAAAGGAATATTTACCCTAGTAATCTTTCATTTACCACCTAGGTAAATAACCTAACCATTTTCCCCTTATATCTCCCTAACCTTAGCAAAGCAAGGAAATAATCAAATTTTCATTTACCACCCTTATTACTCCTTAACCTTAGCACATTGAAAAATTAAAAATCAAATTTATAAAAACCTTGGCAAAAGTCCCCTTCCACAATTTGCGGGATTCGATCCTGCGCCCTCTCCCTTGCTAGCACCTTGGCCGCGGCTAGCTAGCCGTGTGAGCCAAGCGCTCCACGTGCAATAAGGAAGCACCTTTCACGCTTTGTCTTCTCCCTAAGACCTTAGAGCCCTTGGCTCTTCCCTTCACTTGCCACGTGCTCTTCAAATGATGCACTCCCTCCTTTGTCTTCACTGCACGAACTTTTCACTGTCTCCACCGATTTCGGATATTAATTCGAATGCCTAAGGTTTGCTTTGGCAAGGGTTTAAATACCCTTTTCCCTCCTTTGACTTGCACGTCGGTGGGTGCAATAAAATATGACGTCGGTGCTTTAATAGGAACTTTAATAATTTATAAAATATTTAAATTCTAATAAGAATTTAAATTTTATAAATTAAATTTATAACCCTTTGGCTTTTATAAAAATTAAAGCCTCCTTGGGGGTAAAATTGAAACTTTTGTTTGCTCTCAATGATTTGATAAAAATCATTCCACCACCATGGTTTTAATAAAAACCCTTCTAACTTATGCTTCCACATAATATTAAAAATATTATGAAGCTTTTTGCCTTTAACCTGTGCATTGTTCCTCTTGACCTTTTGACATCAACGGTAGCTTATTCCTTGACATCAATGACAACTTTGTTCCTTGACATCAATGACAACTTTGTTCCTTGACATCAATGACAACTTTGACTTAAAATGTCCAATAGGAACACCTAAGCATAGCGAGCAACTCTTCATTAGCACAATCAAACTAAGATATGACATTGAAAATGACCAATTTGATCACAAATTAAAATAACCGATGAATAGTTTGGCACCCGTTTCCTTGGCACGTTTTTAATTTTTTTAAAAAATTGCCCACCTATTATTTTTGGTGATGATAATATTTTTTCTCGGTGATTTGGTGATTTTGATTCATGCCAGCTCCATTTTTTTTTGACGTCTTCCAAGAGTAGCCACATAGCGCACCCTCAAACAGTAATATACCTAAGGATATCCATTTTATTCTCATAATATGAAGGTCCCATTGAGAGTGGAACATAGGGGTGTTTATAGTCATCGAAAAGGTTTTTTTAAGATGGACACATTGGTGGTGTCCAATTGTAATTTTGAGGTTGTTCCATTTACATTTTTTTAGCCTCAAATTTTGTTATCTTGGAGTGCACTCTCGGTTGAACCTAACACTCCCAAAGCACTTGTATGTGATCCTAGTATCTAGTCACTTTCTCTATAGCACTTGGAGGATGTAGCAGTTGGTTACCTATGCATTATTTTAGGATGAGGAGGTCACCATAAGGACACCTATTATAGGTACTACAAACATAGACACCCTAGACTCTATCCAAGGAATTTTTTGAATCAACGTTTGAAGACACGATTATCTTTTTTCTTCTTCTTCTCCTCCATATTTAGATTTTGTCTGTCTTATTTTTATTGTATTTTTTGAGTGCATTTTCGGTAGAGACCGACACTCTCATATGGCTCATATTTATTTTTTTATTAAGGTGTATTTTGATAGAGACCAACACCTTCTAGATTGTGTTTCACCATGAGGGGGGATGATATTCATGGTGAACCTAGTCAGTGACCTACGAGAGGTAACATACCTAGAGGATGAACTACATAGGCAACAAATCCAGAGAAAGAGGCTAACCCTAAGGTACCTTGGATGACCCTAAGGCACTAAGACGGTTGAACCAGAGGCAACAGACCCGTGGAAGTGGTTGACCCTGAGGCAACAGATCGAGATGTATACACCGTTGATCTAGCATTATTCATAGTTAGAGAGCCAAGCGCCAAGAGCACGAGCCTAGACCAAATCATGTAATAAAGGAGGATGTTAGGGTTCTATTTTTAGAAAAGTACACATTAAGAGGGGATGTTAGAATATTAATGTGTACTTTGTCTATGCATGTTATGACATGTGTCCTTGAAACTTGTCATGTTCTCATATAGGCCTCATACCTATATATTGTAATAATTCTTGTATCAATATTATTTCATCTCTTTCATTCCTAAAAATATCTTACCCTCATTCCAAATAAAAAGGATGTATAATTGTTTGATTTATTTAGACCCATAAGCCTATGTATTATGACATATAAGATAATCTCCAAAGTGATGGCAAATTGGTTAAATCCACTATTACACAAAATTATTTCAGAAGAGGAAGGAATATTTGTGAAAGGGAGACATATTTTGGATAAGATCATAGTAACTCATTAATTTATACATTCAAAAAATTCAAGAAAGAGAGAGTAATGATCTTAAAACTTGATATGAGTAAAGCCTATGATAGGGTTAAATATGATTTTATTTTTATAGTATTAGAAAATTTTGGATTTGGGAAGAAATGGGTCAAATGGATTAAATATTGTGTCTCTACAGTATCATATTCAATGTTGGTCAATGGGTTTAGTAATAGAATCATATAAATTTAGGGGAGGTCTTAAATAGGGAGATCCTCTATCACCATATCTATTCATTATTATGGTAGCGGTATTTGATAGGAATTTAAAGAAGTCTAACAAAGATAGGCTAATAAGTGGACTTAAGGCTAGTAATAACATCGACAACATCGCCCATCAACAATTTGTAGATGATACAACATTTTTTTTGGAGGGAAAGGATAAACAAGACCAAAGCTTTGAATAACTTATTAAAGGAATATGAAAGAGCATCAAGAAAAAAATTTAATAGGACAAAGTTTTTAAATTTACTTTCTAAACACTCCAAATAGAATTAAAGTAGGGATATACAAGTTACATCAAATGGAGGAGACACATTTACCAACAACTTATCTAAGGGTTCCATTATTTGAGGGGAGAATGAGGATATAATTTTGGAATCTAGTTATAAGTAAATTTTAGAATAAACTACCAACAGTTAAAGGTAGACAATTATCATTAGCAGGAAGAGTACAACTAATTAATCAGTCTTACAAGCCATTCTATCATATTATATGTCCTTGTATTTTATGTCAAAATCAATATAAAAAAGTTTAATCTATATTATGCAATCATTTTTATGGTCAAAATTACTTGATAAAAGGAAATTTCCTTTGATGAAATGGAGCAATATGTTCGATGATAAAACTAGGGGAGGTCTCGGTTTAAGATTTCTTCGAACGTAAACTTAACTTTAAGGGGAAAATTAATTGGAGATTGTACAAAGAGAGTCAAAGACAATGAGCAAGAATTATTCTAAGTATGTTGAGCCCAATAACCCAAGTTTAATATTTATGATATTCTCACTACCAGATGGTTCTACACTATAAATTAGTTTAAAAAATCAATTGATCTAATGATTAAAGGTCTAATATGGGTGGTGAAAACTAGAGAAAAAATCTATTTGGATGGATACTTGGTGTGATAAAAAATACACTCAATATAGATCTAATTTTGAAACCATGAATGAGATTACTTCAAGATAAGTATGGTGATAGGGTTTCAAACACTATCTACAAGAAACATGAAGGAAGATACAAATGGAAAGAAGATATTTTTACAAGTATACACGATATTAATGCTAGGAGGCAGTTGAGAAAGAATATAATAACAATATTTATTCTTAGGGGAGCCAACGCTAAGCTAATTTGGGAGTTGAATAACTTAAGAGAATACACAAAAAGAAGTGGATATAATGTAAGACACCAAAAAAATAAGAATACTTCAAGAATATGAAGAGATATTTGGGATAGCTTGAGCATTCCTAAAGTAAAAATGTTTATTTGGCTAGTAGGCCATAGATTTTTTTTATCCTATGATAACCTTATGAAAAGGAGTTTTCATGGACCCTCACAATGTATTCTATGTAAAAAATAGGAGCAAAGTATAGACAAACTCTTGGAACACTACTCAATAGTATAGAAACTATAGCAATAGATTATTAATATGTTTGGTAAATGCATGGTGATGAATGGTAGAATTGAAGAATGGTTAAAACAAATACATAGTACTTTTTAAAGCGAGGCTTTATATACAATATAGGATATGTAAAAATATACAATACTTTGGACTGTATGACTAGAAACGAATATAAGAATATTTAATAGAAAGGAAAGTAATTTAGAGGTAATGGAAATGAAGATTTGTTTAGCCATAGAGGAGTCTAAACAAACCCTATCAACTCACCCAATCCCAAATCTAGAAGTAGAGAGCCTTGATAGATGGAATCAAGTCATAAAATGTAATCATGATGTTGGGTATAAGATAAACAAAAGGAAGATAATAAATATAAAGTGGAAGCCACCAAATTTGGAGTTAGTCAAATTGAATTTTGATGGAGCATCTAAAGGAAATCCAAGAACACTAGGAGGAGTAATAATTAGAAATAATAGAGGAGAGATTTTATCTCATTACGCCTTCAATAGTGGATATAAGACAAACAATGAAGTTGAAGCTTGGGTGGATTTAGAAGGGTTAAAAATATGCCAACAAATGAAATGAAATAGTATAGATGGAAGGCCATTCACTAATAATAATAAATGTAAATTTAAGGAAAACAAAGGCTCCATGGAACATACAAGGGAAATACAAGACCTTACTACAGAGTTTGAAGAAATTAAATTCACACATACGTTAAGGAAATGAAACAATTGTCCAGATAGGCTAGCCAATAGAGGAGTTTTAATTGAGGATCATGAAGTTAAATTCTATTTTCCATAGCTATAGGAAGTAGTAAGTTTAGCTAAACTGACAATAAAATATTGATTACCTGAATCAAATAATGATTAATATTTACTTTAATTTTTTCCATTGGCAATATTTACTTTTTTATAGTAATATGTTTTCATATAAATTATTTATTACATTTATTGTGGTTGCACTTATGCTTTAGGAAGGACACTAGAAATATGGATCTGGTAAAGCAAACTATGATAGCATAAAGTTTTCAAAATATTACTCTACTAAGATGCAATGCATATATAATAGAGGTGAAGTTTTGGTATTGTGAAGGTTGTAGGCAAATGTCAAGAATAAGGATATCGAATTTTAGAATATTTGTATTCACATTAAAAATTGAAGAAGATCCAAAAAAATGAAAATCAAGAATTCAAACTTTTTATGAAAAATGATGTAGGTATGTAGCTATAACAACTTAATTGAGATGCCTTATGGAAAGAGGTCTCAGGTGGCGATTAGGTGATGGAAAAAAAATCAATTTTTGGAATGACAAATGGTTATTAGGAGAAACTCTAATAAATAATCCTAATCTTGTTGTCCTAAAAGGTTACACTGATATCACTTTTGGTCAAAAAGTTTTCAATTTCATCAGCATTCAACATAATAGGAAATAATGGAAAAATATTAGTAGTCCAACCCATCTTGAGGAATCTAAAGAACTACGATTCTTTCTAAACACCACAATCATTCCTTCAAGGAGTCCTATAGATCAGATCTTATGGGAATTCATTGAAAGTGGGGATTTCTCTGTCAAGTCGACTTACAAGCAACTTTTGATCCATGAAGAGCCATTAATCTCTTTCAGTCTGATTTGGCCAAAATACCTAATTTCCAAAATATCCCTTTTTTCTTGGGTAGCCATTCAGGAAAAGATTATTACTATTGACAACCTTATCAAAAGATGTCTACCCATCCCTAACAAACATTTTCTTTGCTTATCAGATTGGGAACTCCCCCACTATCTTTTTCTTACTTGTCCTTTATATTCCTCCATCCTTAATAAGCTATTCGATTTATTTCACATCCCATGGGTTGAACCTTGCTCTATTGTTCACCTCTTTGCCCAATGGCCTAACCCTTTTTGTAACCTTCATCTCAAGGTCCTGTGGTAATTTTGTCTTGATCATTTTCTATGGTAAGTCTCGTTGGAAAGAAATCGTAGAGTATTTTCTAATATCATGCTAAGCCCAGACTATGTTTTGAATAAAATTATTTTCTTTGCTACAGAGAATGCTTCCCTTTATCCTCTTCCATCCCATTCTGCTTCTCACTTCGAGGCTTCCTTGGGCCTCTCTCTCAATTTCCCTATTGTAGACTGTCATCTTATTCCTCTCTCAAACATAAGGGCTCATTCTAAATGGACTTCCCCTTATTTAGGTTGGTTCAAGCTAAAATTTGATGGTGTTGCCAAGGGAAACCCTAGTATGGCTGGAGCTCGGGGTATCCTTAGAGATAGAAGTGGTAGGGTCATCCTTGCATTTGTAAATTTTTTAGGAAATCAAATGAATCAGGTTGCTGAAGCTAGAGCTTTGTGGCATGGCATTGTTCTGGTTAAATAATATTCTGGTAAAATTATGGTCGAAAGGGATTCTCTCACTATTATCAATTACTTAAAGAATTCTAAAAATACCTCATGGAGGATAAGGAACTGCATTGACAAAGTTAGGTTTCTCAGTCAAACATTTCAAGAAATCATTTTTCAATATGCTTTTAGGGAAAGCAATAAGGCTGTTGACATACTTGCTAACATCGGTGCTTACTCCACAAACTTGACGACTTGGATAAGTGACTTTCCTCAGCAACTAGAGGTTGTTGTGGAGCAAGATAGATCATATTCAAATGAGACAAATGCTGATGTGGAGCAAGTCAACCCTTCTACAAATGGGATAAATGCTCGTTGATAGTGTTTCCTTTTTTTTGATTCCCATGCAACCTCGTTTCTTGGTTTAACCAAATTTATTGGTTTTTCAACTTTAATCCTTTGCCTACCGCCTTTCAAGTAATTTATTTTCATGGGTTTTTCGTTTCATTTGCCTCGTCATCCATATTTGCCATGCTGGCCTCCATTTTCTTGTTATTCGCTCTACCCTATCCCCCATTTCCATCATGTACCTCCACCCCATCACCATCGAGTCTCCCACCTCTCTCGTTTTCTCTTTACCAAACCCTCTATCCTCCTTCCATGCTTACCCCTCCTCTCATGTCTTACCTGTTGTTTCATCCTCCCAATTTTCCATTTCCATCATGTGGGCGTTTGGGATGGATTACCACATGCTTCATATTCATGTTATTTCATGCGTTGTCTATCACGGTCACCTTGATACGTGCATATTTTCTTATCCTCGATTCACTCAACACCCTTGTCGAGATAGTGGTTGCTTTATTTCCCCATTCTAATCCATAAATGATTATTTTTATAGCCATATTATTTCAATTCATCTCTATCTCTATCTTTTCCAATTTCATTTCTAGAGCCTTTAACTTTCTGCAATTATGAATTTCATTGAGCCATCCTGTGTCTTTATGGATTCTATTACAGAATCCATCCTTTCTGTCGAGGGTTTCTTTCATTTTTTTTAGAAATTCAAAGGGGAGTATTTCAAAATCACCACTGCATTCCTGGGCTCTTGGGATAATGATAGAGTAACAATTCATGATAGGATATTTGAGGTTGATATCAAAACCTTGGTCGAGCTTACTAGGCAGCAGGCCAAAGGAAGATCAATACATCATGAAAAATAGAACTAGGATGCTAAGCTTAAGGAGATAAAAGATAAGGAGCTATGCAGAAAATATTGGATGGGAATGCATCGAGAGGAGCTCCTCTCCCTATGGAATAGCACCATGAAATCTATCATGGAGTTCATCACTATGGATGACCCTGACAAGATCTTACGTAGCTTCCACTTCACGTTCTTCAACCACTTCCATGACATCAGTATGGTGAATGTTCCCCATTTTATTTTCAACTCCATTAGCTACACTCTTGAACACAGTCGTAAGAAAAATTGCACTGAAATACTTGCTCATCAAGGTTTGTTTAAAGTTTTGTATAGCCATTGGCTAATCCACTGCCCTCAGGGTGTCCTCCCTCCTCCTGCTCTCAAAGCTAAGCCTAGCCCTATAAATACCAATTTATCCTAGACCACTCAATATTCTAATACTCCTGTCCTTTCTTCCAAAAAGAGAAAGGTGGTAAAAATGGTCTGTATGTTGGGGAAAAGAGCCAAGAGTGAATCCCTTGAGAAAAAAAGTATCTATTCCTCTACACACTTGAAGAAGTTATCTTAAGAAATGTAATCCCTGATCATAGATTCTAAGGATGATGAGAAGGATGTCCTAGACCAGTGCATGCAACAATTTATAATCAATTCCATTTCCAATTGTATGTCTCATATGGTCGACCTTCGCAATGCACTAAGTTTATTTTTCTTCAGGAAATATTTTTCTAGGGATGGTGTTAAAGCCCCTACTAAGGATGTTAATGTTTCTGTTGTTCCTATGGAAGACAAAGGTGAGGATAAGGATGTTGACATGGACACATCAAATAAGGATCCCTAGGAAGTTGGAGCAGATCTAGATGAAGAAGCTTAAGGGTATCCTTTCCTACAAGGTTTTGTCAAGGGCATCCTCTTTGTTGCCTGTTTTGTCTTTTTTTTTTTCTGTTTAAAGGCTTCCTCTATTTTGTTCTACATTTTTTTGGCTATGTTTTATGGACAAACTTATTGGTGTTTTTAATTTTGAGGGACTGCATTCTCGTTTTACTTGTTCTGGGTTATCGGTTGTGCGAGCTTACATCTCTAATATGTAATCAGGTTTTGGGTCCTTGTTAAAACCCGTGTTTAATATAAATTTTTTAATTGATAAACAATAAACTTAATTGATATGAAAATTGAATATTTTTGTAAAATATCAAGCTCTAAAAGAGAGAGTTGTGATTTGTTAAGGGTGGAGGACTCGAGTCCAACCCCTTTTCTCTAGCAAAAAAAATATTATTATGCATTATTTATTTCACTGAAAATAAGCATTTAATTTAGTTTATATTTCATTTATTTAATTAGGGATTATGGTTTGATGTCTCTATGTTATTTTTACTCCTACATATTATATGAACTTTATATTCTAATTATAAACTAAAAAATGAGGCTCAAAATTTAAATGTTCAAATATTTAACACTAACAAGTCATCTAAAGAATAGGCGCATGACGGATATCGTAGTGGTAAGTTAATGGGTTTTCATTCAGAGATCCAAGTCCAAAACACCAATATGAGGGGCTTGAAACACCTCATAAAGACTCACATTTTTAACTCAATACTTGTCTTGTGAGGGATATCGTAGTGGTATGTCTTTGGGTTTTCATCCAGGAGATTCAAGTTCAAACCCTAATACAAGGGGGCTAGGGCCCTTTCAAAAACCCGTGCTTTATCTTAAAATTTGTGTGGTACGATGAGGGATACCATAGTGGTATATCTTTGGGTTATCATTCAGTAGACCCAAGTTCAAACCTCGGTAGAAAGGGATGGAGGCCTCTTTCAATAACTTGTACTTTACCTTAAAAATTTTAGTCCCATGAGGGATACTATATTGGAAAGTTCTTGTGTTTTCATTGAGGAGATCCAAGTTTAAAAATTAATACGAGGGACCAAGGACCACTCATAAAAAACCTCATTTTTAACTTAACATTTATCCCTTGAGGGATATCGTAGTGGTATATCTTTCGGTTTTCATCTAGGAGATCCAAGTTCAAACCTTGATACAAGGGGATCAAGGCCACTTTTAAAAACCTGTGCTTTACCCTAAAATTTTTATCCCATGAGGGATACCCTAGTGGCATGTCTGTTAGAGTTAATGTAATGTGCACTATGCCAGTTTGACACTTGTCAGTTTCATTGACAAGTGTCATGTTCATAATATAGGCTTATGCCTATATATTGTAACCATTTATAAATAAAATATAACCCCTTCAGTTTCACTCCTAACATTTGGTATCAGAGCAGGATTTCTCTGCCCTGTGAAAACCCTTAAGGGGGGATTTCCCTCATGGAAATCCTCCCTCCCCCATTTTTTTTAAATTTTTTACCGAGGGAGTATGCTCTCCATCATTTGATGGATCATAAACCAGATGGTAAGAATTTTAAAATTTAGGAAAAAAAATTTCCAATTTTTTTTTTTAGTTTTTAGGGTTTGTAGATCTTGACGGGGCCCCGGATCTTGAAGAGGTGGAGAAGCAACGAGTTTTTTTTGTTACAGCAGCGTCCTTCATCTATTTATTGCTTGATGATGTTTTTGTGGAGTGCTTGGCCCACCTGCCGCATTCCTCGTTGCAGGCCTGTCACTCCCACTAAAGCCTGGAGTCGGGAAAAAGGGATGAAAAGATTTTAGGAATTTCAACAATTTATTACGTAGAAGGGATGCCCAATTTATTGGGCAGAAGGAATTTTGAAGAAGGACGAAATGATGGCGGTGAAGTTGTGATCAGGCATCAACAACACTGTGATCATGTCGTAATACGTGAAGTATAGGAGGTGAAAAATGAGAAGAAGAGATACCACAAAAATTTTTCCACACTCCATTGAAAGTCCATCATGGCATAAACTAAAAAGCTATAGATGACTGCTTGCAAAAGCATGTAAGGCACTTCGATGGCCGCCTGTGCAAAGGCGTACGGTAAGGCGAAATACATCCCGACATAATTCTCCCTGTAGAAGATTGTTCTTTTAGAAGAGGAAGTCGATGTTGCAGTGATCGATACCTCGAAAATACATAAAGAGACAAGCAGCATTTGCTACGGTTCGCAAAGTGGGATAACAAGCCTATGATTGTTTGCCATGGCGATGGCGGCGCCATTCCCCCCTCCTCCGTCACTTTCTGTGTTAGAGCATTCCACAGTAGGGAGCCACTGGAGGTCTGCCACCGAAGGGCCCTGTTGGAAACATCTGCTATGTAAAAAACGTAAAAAGTCATCTTGACTCCTTTAAAAAATGCCTACTTCCATCTATGCATTTTTTAGAACATTGCCTAAAAAGGACCAATGGGAAGGGAGATGTCCTCACGATCGCATCGTCAAATCCACCAGAACTACCAATGTCCTGCTTGCCATGGACGATGATCACATTCATTTGCACTTTCCTGCACTTTTCAGATCCCACGAGGAGAAAGACAAACGAATGAAGCCTTCTGCCTCTGCGAGCTCTTCAGAACCAAATGCTTCTTTGGATTTTTGATAAATCAAACCCTTGGCCTGTCACTCCCTGCGGTGAACCACCTCCCCTCCTCCATAGAATACATCGAGAATACTACCGTCTGCCAAAGCATGTCATGGAATCGCATCTCATCGTTGCAAATTTTGCCCAAAAATTTCCGCTCTCGCCCCCGTGGACCTGCGAGCTGCCGCCTCCGCTACTGCCATAAGGAGAAGATTGGGATTAAAGACACGATCGCATTTGTTAGTTTGCAGTCTCTATTGGGATGGTTAAATGTTTTTTTTTAAATTAGTTAATGGACGTCTTCCAGTGATGGGGAGACGAAACTACAGTACCACGACGGATAATTGATACAAGTGGCAGAGATATCTTTAGTGGTGACATCAAAATATTCTCCACGTGTTGTGTTAACATTGTGTTCTATTTTTATTAAAGAGGAGTGGCCACTTTATTTAAAGGAAATCTATGTATTAAAGGGGTATTATTTTTTTTAATAGTGGCGGGGACCACTTTAAATTATTATTTTTCATATGAAATGAAAGAGGGGATATTTGCATATGGAGGACAAATGGGCCTCTTTGGCCATTTGTTTCCACATGGGATGTGGGATTGGAAGGTTCTCATATTGTAAATTTCAAAGATGGCATGCATGGCCCATGTAAACACCCTGTGAGGGAAATTTTAAAGACTGTTTTTTATTCCGCTTGAGAGCGATGCCGCCATTGAGCGATGTTTTTTTTGCTGCCTAGAGAGGCATGCTATTGTTCTTTTAGCATGATGAAGGCCCCTTTGATGGTGGAATATAGGGGTATTTATAGTCGTTGGAAACGTTTTTCCACGATGGACACAATGGTGCTGTCATATTGTAATTTTGAGGCTGTTTCAATTCAATTTTTTAGCTTCAAAGTTTTTCTACCTTGGAGTGCACTCTCGGTTGAACCTGCCACTCCCAAGGTAATTTCATATGTGATCCTTGTACCTAGTGATCTTTTCTATACACTTGGTGAATGCAGCGACTGGTTACCTATGCATTTTGGTAGGATGACATGGTCACCATAAGGACACTTATACTAGGGACTACAAACAAAGACACCCTAGACTCTATCCGAGGTTTTTTCCAGATCTACTTCTGAAGACTACAGACGAAGACACTTCAGAAGATTCTCTTATTTTCTTCTTATCTCCTCCTATTTGGATCTATGTCTTATTTTATTGTATTGAGTGCATTTTTTGCAGAGACCGACACTCTTATATGGCTCATTTTTCCTTTAATTAGGTGCATTTTCGGCAGAGACCGACACCTTCTAGATTGAGTTCACCATGAGGAGGGATTTCATACTCATGGTGAATCTAGTCAGTGACCTACGAGAGGCAACATCCTCTGAGGATGACCTACAGAGGCAACAGACCTAGAAGTGGCTGACCCTGAGGCACCCATGATGACCCCGAGGCACTTAGATGGCTGACACAGTGGCAACAGACCCATGGAAGTGGCTGACCCTGAGGCAACAGACCAAGATGTATACATAGTGAATCTAGCATTATTCACAGTTGGAGAGCCAAACACAAAGAGCAAGAGCCTAAGACCAAATCAGAAATAAAGGAGGATGTAGATTTTTGTTAGAGAAGTCAACATTAAGGGGGAATGTTACCTAATGTTGACTTGTTTTTTTTCTTTAGTTAGGATAGTGCACATTAAGGGGGAATGTTAGAGTTAATGTAATGTTGAATTTTTGACTAGTTTGACATTTGTCAATTTCATTGACAAGTGTCATGTTCATCATATAGGCTTATGCCTATATATTGTAACCATTTATCAATAAAATATAACCCCTTCAGTTTCACTCCCAACAATGTCTTTGGGTTTTCATCTAGGAGATCCAAGTTCAAACCTTGGTACAAGAGAACCGAGACCCCTGTAAAAATATTGTGCTTTACCCTAAAATTTTATCAAATGACATTAGCTCAACCGATTAGATTCCTCAATATTCAAGGAGGAGACCTTGGTTCAAATATTGCGAAATGATATATTGATAATATCCCAAGTTGTTGTAATACCACTAAGTGGTTAGATGTAATACAGGTGGAGCTCGTTTCAATCCCATATAACCAATTAAAGAAAAAAAATCATCTAAAGAGGCATTCAACTTGCCTCTCAATTGTTCTCTCATAGCACTTATGATATAATAATAATTTTCTTTAAAAAGTTTTAAATGGTTATTTATACCTTTTTAACGAGTAAGATTGTAGAAACACTAGATATACTAAAATTGGTAACTATAATCTTTGTCAATTTGAAAATATATTAAGATGAAAATTTTCCTTGAGGATGTGCAAGTATTCTCCTTAATTCTAATTAGAAGGGTGTTTTTTGGGTAAAATTTTTATTTAAAGAAGAATTAAGTCTAATGCCTTTAACTAGAGAATTTGATATTTTTCTAAATTATTGGTTATTATGAGAGGATGTTAATGAGTAATATTGTAGACACTTTAAAAATATTTAAATCTTTGTCAAATTAAAAGTATATATTAAAATAAAAACGTTCTAGAGGATGTGCAAACTTCCTCCTTATTTCTAGTTAAAAAGTGTTTTATGGTAGGATTTATATTTAAAAAAGAATAAATTCTAATACTTTTAACTAGAGAATTTGATATTTTCACAACTTGCAAACTATATAAATAACTGTTTATATGGGACTAAGTCAATCCCATCCGTGTTATATTATCACCATATAGTGGTATTACAATAGCTTGGCTATTATGTATATTGCTTGGTAAGATTTGAACCTAGGTCTCCTCTTTGATTTCCTCCTTAAAAGTTGTGGAATTGAACCATTCGAGCTAAAGTAATTTTATTATTAAGGTTCACCCACACGATTGGAACCTTGATTTATAGTGTGAAATTTATCACTCGTACGACTACCCCAACCCACATGGAACTGGAAGATATAATTTTTCTGAGAGGATTTTAGAAGTGATATATATAAAAGATTAAATGATTTTTAAAAATTTATTTGTTCTTTCACAATTAAAAAGGACTTGTAAAATTATTGATATAAATTAAAAAAACAATTGACAGTAGATAATGATGAACAGTTATCAATGCCCCTATATACCAAAAAAATAAAATAAAAAATAAAAAAACTAAAGAACATAATATTTATACTACTAATAGCAAGTGCAAACTAAGAGCGTGTAGGAAGCAAAGTGCGAGTAAGGAATGAGAACCACATATTATTTGAGATCTTAGGAGAAACTTAAAAACTAAAGAACTTATGTGAAGACTATATAGGTAACATAACATGAAAGTCATTTTCAAAAGTATTTACTAGAAATAAGGATACCCTAGTTAGAAGTATGGATGCTCTAATTAGCAATAAGAGGGAGAGTGAATCTATGGAAAACCCTATCCAAGTAGAAGATACTATACCATAAGTGATTATCAAGGATGATATGATCAAGCATGATATAACGGTTCTTAAAACCATAGGATTAATATGTAAGTTCCATGGATACTTGCCATATTTTTCTAAGATTCAAAATTAGATCAAGTGGAAGTGGATATTAAATTCAAATTACTCCACGACTTTTCTTCTAAAGGGATTTTTTCTTATCATCTTATCTAATTTAGAAGTAAGAGATAAAATAATGGATGATGGCCCTTGGTTTAGGGGGAAATATGCATTATATATAAGACCATAGAGTGAGAATTTTTTTGTGGAGACAAAAAATATTAAAATACTTCTACTATGGATTAGTCTTTTAGGATTTTTTATCAAGTCATAAATAAGAAGGTTTTCAAGAATATTGACAATACTGTACAAATTTCATCTAGGAGGGACCAACTACTAAAGAGAGAAGGCATGTTGTATACATTTGAATATGTATAGAATGGATATTTCCAAACCTTTATCATAGTCTATTAGGATTAAATCTAAATAAAGAGAATGGGATCAACAAGCGGATTATGAAAATATTACATTCTAACATTACAAATATTATTAGATTGGATACATGGAAATAAATTACAAAGTGAAAATGATGGATAAAGAGATGGAAACTTTTGGGAATGAGATTAAATTCAATATGAAACAACAAGATCATATCATCAATTATTTTCACTCTCAAAGAAGTGGCAAGAAAAAACCCCTACATCATCAAATAGAATAGGTCATTATAATTCACTTGAAGCAACCATTAGAATGAAAATAACACAAGGGATGAGGAAGTACAATGCATAAGTTCAAATTGTGAAGAAATATGGAGAGAAATTTTAAAGCAAATAAGGTGAAGGAGGTCAAGGTTGATTGAGGTAAATCATTTTCACTTTACTTAACTAGCATAAAATATTATCTTTGCAATACAAATAAATGTAGTACAGAGTGTATTTGAAGCACTTTAGGGTTTTAAGAGCAACATCATAAAGAAATTTATATGGAGGATATCCATGGAAATCTAAGGTTTCCAGGGCAACATAAGTAATTACAATGGAGGATCATCCTTGTACTTTTGGGTTTACAAGGTATCTTGAAGAAGAAAATATCTATGAGGTTATTCCTTGCATTGCATATTCTTTAGGGTAACATAAATCTTTGGAAGATAAGTATCCTTATGAACAATATAGAAAAATATAATATATTGATGAAGATGAAAGTATCAATGGTAATGGAAAAAAGAGAGAAATATCATCAAAGCGTGAACAAAGAGAAAAAGAAAGTCAAAGGGATATTTATTTGGAAATCCCAACAAAAATATCATAGGTGTTAACAAGAAGTTGGGCTAATCCCACTAATAAAAAAAAAATTGATGATGAAAATGATATAATGGAATATTATACATATGAATAAGATCCTTAAAATAAGATTTGTTAAGAAATTAAAAGGTTGTCATAGTCTTGAGTTCATTTTAATACAAGAAATAAAATTAAGTAGTAAGGAATATAAATATGATTTTAATTTGTATGAAAGAAGCATGATTGTCTAGTAGTTTCTTCTATTGGAGCTTTAGGTAGTATTACAAAAATATGGGACAATACAGATCAGATGGACAATTGTTAAAATAAAAAAGTAATTGGGTTGTTAGACCATTTTACTAGAAAGAGGAAAACATCAAAGTTGGCATTATAAATGTATATGCTCTAACTATAGTTACTCCTCATGAAATATGTTAGAAGGACCCTAACATATTTTTGTCAAACACAATGATGATTCATAATTGTAATCTATGGATTCTTCGGGGGGTTTCAACATAATTCTATTTCCTTTGGAACATAATGGTGGTACTCTAGGACGGTCTAAATTAATGCAAAATTTTGGTTCATTTGTCAATTTGAATGGCCTTTGGGATGTTATTACTTCAAATTTTCAATATACATGGGATATTTGATGTATTGGACAATCTCATATAGCAGAAATACTGGATAGCTTCTTATTATCCAACACATGGTTTCAAATAAATTATGCAATCTCTTTAGATATTTTATTGTGAGCAACATCAGATCACAAACCCATTCTTTTGACTTGTGATTCACCCAATAATGGTCATCCAAAGCCATTTTTTTCTAATTTATGTGGCTCCAAGATCCTGATTTCTTCCAAATGGTTATGTTATGGTTAAATGAAGCAAATTTTGAAGGATCATATACATACATACATACATACATACATACATACATACATACATACATACATACATACATACATACATATATATATATATATATATATATATATATATATATATATATATATATATATATATATATATATATAGGTTTATTAAAAATATGAAATATCTAAAGGAGCAAATGAATATTTGGAATACCAAATTTTTTGGTAACATATTTAAAGAAAATAAGGAAATTGAATCCAAGCTCAAAAATTTACAAGAGATAGTAGAAATAAATAGAATCGACTAGGATTCTTACTTGAAAGAAAAACAATTACTTTTTAATTATCATAATGCATTGAAAAAGGAGGAGTTATATTGGTTCCAAAAACCTAGGGAGAAAAACTCAAAGACGGAGATGGAAATACAAAAGTGTTTCATGCAACAAAAAAACAATTTTAATTTTTGTTGCAACAAAAATATTTTAACTCTAGATGGAAGAAATATTGAGGAAGAAGTTTTTTTTTTGGGTAGAGAACAATGGGTTGTACTTGGGTCCCCCATCCTTAACAAATCATAACTTTCTTCTTTAGATCTTGAGAGTTTACAATCAAATTAAATTCTCATATTAGTTAAGATGATATAGCTAGATAACTACTTTTTTCATAAAAAGTATAAATTATTTATTTTCATTTTTTGGATGTTATTCAATTTTCTATGTGAATACAAATGTTCCAAAATTCAACATGCTTCTTCTTGGAATTTACCTAAAAAAACCTTCACAATACAAAAATTATATCTCTACTATATATGCATTGCATCTTAGTAGAGTAATATTTCCAAAACTTTGTGCTATCATAGTCTACTTTACCAGATCTCGATTGCTAGTTTCCTTCTTGACGCATAAGTGTAACCATAAGAATTGTAATAAAATAGTTTATATGGAAACACATTAAAGTTATAAAATAAAGCAAATATTACCATTGGAAAACATTAAAGTAAACCTTAATCATTATTTGATTCATGCAGTCAACGTTTTCTTGTCAGCTTCAACGAAACTTAGTACTTCATCTAACCATAGAAAAAAGAATTTAACTTCACAATCTTCAATTGAAACCCCTATATAGGCTATTCTATCTACACATTTGTTTCATCCCATTTAAATTTATGTAAACCTGATTTATTCAAACTCTATAGCAAGGTCTTGTATTTTCACAATTATATCTTGTATATTCCATAAAGACTTTGCTTTCCTCAAAATTACATTTATTACTATTATCAAATCACCTTCTATCCATACTCTATCCTATTTCATTTTTCTGTATATTTTTAACCCTTCCAAAGCTACCCAAGTTCCATCTTCATTATTTGTCTTAAATTCATTATTGAATGTGTAATGAGAAAAATATCCCCCCTATTATTTCTAGTTATTCCTCCTACTCCTAGATTTCCTTTAGATGCTATATCAAAATTCAATTTAATCAAATCCGCTTCTAGTGGTTTCCACTTTATATTGGTTCCAAAAATATAGGGAGAAACACTCAAGGAAGGAGATTGGAAACACAAAATTTTTTCATGCAACAATAAAAACAAAATTTTCTTTTCATCGCAACAAAAATATTTTAACTCTAGATGGACGAAATATTAAGAAAGAAGTTTTTGTTTTTGCTAATTAACAATGTGTTGTACTTGGGTCCCCCATCCTTAAAAAATCATAACTCTCTACTTTAAAGCTTAATAATTTACAAAAAAAATCAATTCTCATTTTAGTTAAGTTGCTATAGATAGATACCTACATCGTTTTTCATAGAATAAATTATTTATTTTCATTTTTGGATCTTCAATTTTCTATGTGAATACAAATATTCTAAAATTCAACATCATTCTTCTTGGCATTTTTCTACAACCATATTCAAAATGCCAAAACTCCACCTCTACTATCTATGCATTGCATCTTAATAGATTAATATTTCCAAAATTTTGTGCTATCATAGTCCACTTTACCAGATCTTGATTGCTAGTTTCCTTCCTAAAGCATAAGTGCAACCACAAGAATTGTAATAAATAGTTTATATGGAAACACATTAATTTTATAAAATAAAGCAAATATTACCAATGGAAAATATTAAAGTAAATCTTAATCATTATTTGATTCAAGTAGTCAATATTTTCTTGTTAACTTTAGCTAAACTTACTACTTCCTCTAACCATGGAAAAAATAATTTAACTTCATGATCCTCAATTAAAACACCTCTATTGGTTATTCTATCTACACATTTGTTTCCTTCCCTTAATGTATGTATAAACCTGATTTCTTCAAACTCTATAGCAAGGTCTTGTATTTCCAAAATTATCTCTTGTATGTTCCATGAAGCCTTTGCTTTCCTCAAAATTGCATTTATTACTATTAATAAATCACCTTCCATCCATACTTTGTTCCATTTCATTCATCTAAATTTTTTTAACCCTTACAAAGCTACCCAAGTTTCAACTTCATGTTTATCTTAAATCCACTATTTAAAGTGTAATGACAAAATATCCCCTTATCATTTCTAATTATTCCTCTCTTCTTGGTACTTCAGATTTTCTTTATATGCTCTTGTGCTTATAGAAAATGTGCCATTTGCATTAATAATAAAAGGGAATATAAAATTTATCCTTTTACAAGATTTTCCACAAGGGCTACAATATGGGTCTTCCAAGAGAGGAACCCTCTGTCAATAAATAGATAAATGACACCAAGGGTCTTCTCTGAGCACATCAAGGGGAATGGGTTTACTGCATGTGTATTACTATTGGTGGTAGAAGTCCTCTAAAATTACACAACCCAATAAAAAATATTAAATGTGTTTGGGGGCTATCTCAATCAGACCCCTTGTGATGAAAGATAAATGAAATTAAAATCTAGATCATTACTTTACAAAAATGCTATAAATGCTTACAAAAGGATTAAAAAAGTATCGTTACCTGATTTGGTGACTTGTTGGTATGTTTTAGGCTAAAATAGGGTCCTTAAGTGGATCATACCCTTGGGTATGATCCAATCAGACCAGATCTATTAGTACAATCAAATTTGTGTTATCCAGAAGAGGATTTCTTTGATGAGGGGGTCCTTTTGGTGTTGGTGGATCTCCTATCCAAGTTGGGTAGTATTTTGTACCTATAACTAAGAGTAGTTTATCATGCAAAGGGGGATTTCAAAAGGTACACAATAGCATCCATGGTGGTTGATGGCAAGTGAGGGTGTGAGCGTGATGGTGTCTAGACTGATTTCTATGGAGTTTAGGTATGCAAGTGTGTGATTCTTCTAAATGTTGAAAGTGGCCTTCTATTTATAGACTTGGCCAAGGTTAGAAGGGTTGAGGTGTCCCATGAGGTGTCTAGTGATGTCTCCCCTAATGTGGCATGGTGTGTTATGCCTCATAAATAGTTTTAGGTGAGAGAAGTCCTCATCCATATACATGCAATAAATGGGCATGGGTGCACCATGCCTCATAAATGCATGGGGGATGGAAAGTCTTCATCCATTATGGCATGGTGGGAGATGACTCATCAATGCCTTCAATTCTTTGAATGCCTTGAATAAGAAAGTCTTCAAATATCATTTATGGTATTGAATGCACATGGGGATATGGGGGAGCAAGGGTTAATGTTGACCATGGTTAGGTTGACCCTAGGTTTAGGGTTGACCAAGGTGAGGTGGAGGCTAGGCTAGTCAAAGGGTAGACTAGGGTAGGGTTGACCATGGTTAAGCTAGAGTAGGCTAGGGTTAGGTGGAAGCTAGGCTAGTCAAAAGGGTAGACTAGGGTGAGGTGGCTCTATACTAGGCTTAATGGGTGATCACATGGTGACCATGGGCTTAAGTGGGATGAATAGTGATTTTTGGGAAATTATACAATTTTTTTAGGCTTTGCAAATTGATAGGCCGCTAGCACTGCACAAGGATACATGTGATATTTTTAGGTGTCTATAGATCTATCAAATTTTAATTTGACCAACTCCACTTCTAATGGTTTCCACTTTATATTATTTTCCTTCTTTTTTTTTCTCCTATACCCAACATCATAATTCCATTTGATGACTTGACTCCATCTATCAAGGCTCTATGCTTCTAGATTAGGGATTGGGTGAGTTGATAGGGTTGGTTTAGACTCCTCTATGGAAAATCGTAACACCCCAAAATCATGAAACAAGAAAACACACAAACAAAAGAAAAGTTTACATATATATTTTTTTGACTAAGGAGAAGGATTCATAAATCCTCAACCAACCTTAGACCAACTTAATGTTTGACATCCCCTAAGTTTCTCAAGAACTATACCACACAAGATTCCCTTCATGCAAGTCCCATCTGCGTAAGCCTATCTTATGTTATGCACATAAGTCCATCCCTCTCATCAGTCTTGATGAGCTAGACTTACCACCTCCAATCGTTAGAAGGTGTACACGCATCTCCATATCCACACAAGCCATTATGTGTGGGCATGCTACGTGTACTACGAGCTAAGCTATCAATCTTGTCCACTGACAAGCTATCTTAACTCTGGTACAATCTTCCAAACCTAGTTACCAATCTCCCTAAGGGGGTCTCAAGCCCTTAGGTAACCTCTAAGTTCACCTAGAACTTACTAATGTTCCTTTATTTTTAACATCACAAGAGCATAAAAATCTAGATACTAAATCTAACAAAAATGAACTATCAACAAGCAAGAATAATCAAGCACAAAGAACAATCACCAATTAAACATACATTAAAATAATTAAATGCAAGAAACTAAATAAAGAGATACTAAATATAGCAGTTGCAATGTTCATTTAGATACATAAGTAAGTATGGTACACCCCATACTTTCCACAATACTTTACATCCATTTTATCAGGGAAATCTCCCCACAATCTAATCTATTGCATAAATAACAAGATGTAAGGTAGAGAGCAAACTTGTCAATTAGTCCATCTCATGACTTTGGCCTTCCCGCTCTTCCATCGATCAAGTGAGGATAGTAGGGGATCAGGACACTCATGGATCCGGATAGACATGCTTCTAAATGCACTTACTTATTTCATTGCCAAATTGCAACTATACAAATAACCCAAGCAATTCAACTTACTAATGCATAGTACTTATCATAGAAACTACCCTTTCCATTTTCTCTCTCATCCAACTTGAGAGAATCAGTCAACCATGCATTAGCTCATGTGCTCTATTTGCAATAAATGAACTACCCTTCTCAACAATTAAAGTCCCATACCCTTAATTGCTAAGTAAACTGGGTTCACACATTCCATCACTTAAAGCAACTACTATAATTCCCAATAAACCTTTTTCTTCATTTCATAACATAAGGTCCCATACCCTTAAATTATAAAACAAACCATTATTCCATTTCATTTCATAACATAAGGTCCCATACCCTTAAATTATAAAATAACCATCATTCTATTTTATTTCATAACATAAGGTCCCATACCCTTAAATTATAAAATAACCATTATTCCATTTTATTTCATAACATAAGGTCCCATACCCTTAAATTATAAAATAACCATCATTCTATTTTATTTCATAACATAAGGTCCCATACCCTTAAATTATAAAATAACCATCATTCTATTTTATTTCATAACATAAGGTCCCATACCCTTAAATTATAAAATAACCATAATTCTATTTTATTTCATTAAATCTACCATTTTAGATAATAAATATTAATTAAAGCTTCTTCCAACAACAATGAACTAAGGAAGGGAACAACGTCCAATAGATAGACTAGCACCATACATTGTGAGGTAAGACATAAGGTGGACCAAGGGTCAATTGAAAGGCTTCTACCCCAACAGCTCAAGGGTGGATGGTGCTCACGTACCCATGATACTAATAGTTTTTGTGACTCGGGTGGGTCATCCTCGATGCCAATGACACCCGAGGGAACTTCCAAACTTGACTACGATTGCAAAGGAAGGGCTACCACCCATAATCCCAAACCAACAACCAACAAAAATGGTAAAATGACAATGATAACAACATCATCAATCATAGAGAAGAACATAAACTAAACTACCAATGGAAATGGCTAACCATGATGCCATCACATCTTTGAGCAAGAAAAGAAACATAGGCCATACTACCAATGGTAGAGGCCATTATAATGATGCCATCATGTCTCTAAAAAAAGAGAAACATAGGCCATACTACCAATGGTAGAGGCCATTATAATGATGCCATTGTATCTCTAAACAAAGAGAAACATAGGCCATACTACCAATGGTAGAGGCCATTATAATGATACCATTATATCTCTAAAAAGAGAACACGTATACTACCAATGATAGAGGCCATTATAATGATGTCATCATGTCTCTAAGCAAGAGGAAGAAACATAGGCTATACTACCAATGGTAGAGGCCATTATAATGATGCCATCATCTCAATAAGAGAAACAAAGCTATCTACCAATGTAGAGGCCATTATAATGATGCCATTGTATCTCTAAGCAAGAGAAATAAACATAGGCCATACTACCAATGATAGAGGCCATTATAATGATGCCATCGCATCTCTAAGCAAAGAAAGAAACACAGGCCATATAATTTTAAGACGTAACCAACCTGGCTCACCCACAATAGCTAGATCGCCTACATTGTTTGGGTGGACATCCATCATCCACTGCTCCTTCGCTCATGGTGCTATTCTCACCACTTCATGCTCCTTTTTTTTGTTGCTCCTTTGCTCACGGTGCTATTCTCCCCACCTCATGCTCCCTTTTTCTCTTTGCTCCTTTTTCCCTCCATATGCATCTTCTCTTCCTCCTCGGTCTACGTCCCCACCTACCCACCATTACTTCCTTGACCACCTTCGATAGGTGGTAGGGTGGACATACCTCTCCCCCTCTTCCCAAGGTGATCACCATTAAGAGCTTTCCCTTCACGTCAAGGGAACTTCATGCATCTGACCCAATCAAGTTTTCAAAGGGCAACTTGACTCATTCTATCGAATGTCATCTTGTCGCATTTACGCCTTATGGGTCGATCGTTGGGTGAGCGGTGACTTCCCTGACATGCCATGGTAAAGACCTTACCTTGGAGTTTAAAGAATTGCATTTATATTCTCTATTTTATTTTAGGATAGGTTCTCCATTGTTGGATGGAGTAATCATTTGATAAAATGATCATCTCCTTGCCTCTTTAAATGCTAATGATATTAAATAAATCAACCATTTAATTAAACATTATATTTTTGCATTTTTAAATAAATTAACCATTTATTTAAATAATATCTTTTGCTTTTTAAATAAATCAACCATTTATTTAAACAATATCTTTTTCCTATTTAAATAAATCAACCATTTATTTAAAAATATCTTTTGCTTTTTAAATAAATCAACCATTTATTTAAACAATATATTTTTGCCTTTTTAAATAAATCAACCATTTATTTAAACAATATCTTTTTGCTTTTTAAATAAATCAAACATTTATTTAAACAATATTTTTTAAATAAATCAAATTTATTTAAACAATATCTTTTTGCTTTTAAATAAATCAACCATTTATTTAAACAATGCACATATGAAGTTGTGAAGGTAAACTATTTACTCCATGCTCACTAGTTATCAAGGTTAATAATGTTGAAGTAAAATACAATCATGCAAGTGCATCAAACAAAGAGGGAGTCTTTCCATCAATCTAATCACCTATCTCAACCTCTAGAACTTACGATAGCTACTAGGCCATCAGTCTGGGCTCAAGGTGGTTAGATATTGATGATTATCCCTTAATCGAATGCATGCCTATATGAAGGTATCTATCCGTGTTACCTTCGAGTTGCCTTATCATCATTTCCCCTTCCTCAAGTACTCTCATCTCCGATGGATGACTCAATTCCCTCCACTCACGAGTGCACCTGATCCTACACATTGGCAATTCATTAGCAGTATCATATCCTTCATTATCTACTCATTATTGTGAGGCTGCTTAATTGCACAAAATCGTGTATTAGCCACATTTGTTAATACATTGTTTTTCTATGTTCAAAGGTCCATCTGGGAGGGTCATGACATCCTCCCCCACTAGGACTAACACCATCCCCAATGTTTCTTAGTTTCAAACAACATACAAAATCAATCAATTTGTTACAATATCTTAAAGTTCATCAAACAAGAAAGGAAAGTGTTTCTGCATATCCACCACTTTCTCCCATGTGGCATTTCTTTTTGAGAAATGGTCCCACTGGACCTTACACTACTTAAGGGTTTAATTCCTCATAGTCTTAGAGTGGAATTTGAGGATCCTTATTGGCATTACTTCGATTGCCTTCAGATTTTCCATCTGCAAGTTAGAGATATCCCACACATGTTCAGGGTCAGCAATATATTTTCTAAGCAAAGATATGTGGAAGGTGTCATGGATTTTTGACAAATTAGGAGGTAAGGTGAGTCGGTATGCAATCGGGCTAATATTTTTAGTGATCTCAAAGGGCCCTACAAATCGTGGATCTAATTTTGTGGACTTGATCACACTTTTCATTGGTTTGACCCTTAGGAACACTTTATCTCCCACTGAGTATTCTCTAGGAGTCCTCTTTAAATCGACATAGCTCTTCTACCTATCAGCAACCTCCTTGAGCCTTTTCCTGATTACCTTGATTTTCTCTTCCATTTCCTTGACCATTTTTGGTCCAATTACCACTCTATCCTCTGGGTTGTCCCATGATAGTGGTGTTCTACACCTTCATCCATACAATGCATCAAAATGTGCCATCCCTAGAGAGGAATGATATCCATTATTGTAGCCAAATTCCACCAATGATAGATAGTCTTCCCATCGAGACTTATGGTCCATGCAATACATGTAGAGCATATCTTCTAGAACTTGGTTTACTCACTCCGTCTGACCATCTATTTTAGGGTGGTATGCTGAACTCATATGCAACTTTGTGCCTATTGCCTGATGTAGGGCTCTCCAAAATTTTGAAGTAAACTTGGAATCCCTATCCGATATAATTACCTCCGGGAACCCATGCAATCAGAACACTTCCCTAACAAACCTATTAGCCACCACTTGAGCATCATCCTTGGTGCTCCCAGGTATGAAGTGTGCGACCTTGGTCAATTTGTCAACTACAACAAAGATTGCATCATGTTGGTACTTGGTCTTAGGTAAGCCTACAATAAAATCCATCGATATGACCTACCATTTTTGAGTAGGTATATTATGGGGGTACAAATATCCTATGGGATGCTTGCATTCTACCTTGACCTTTTGGCATTCAAGGCATCGAGCCACAAAATCTGTAATATCCCTCTTCATCCCTACCCATAAAAAGGTCCTTTTTAGATTTTCTCTCATTTTTACCCCTTCGAGGTGAGCCATATAAGGAGATCTATGGGCTTCTTGCATCACTATATTCCTTAAATCCCCTAATTTTGGTATGATGATTCTTCCTTTGTAACATAAAAGGTCATCTATTACCCTAAACTCCTTATTGCTCTTTGGGTCTTCTCTTAACTTGGCTCAAATTTCTTGATAATATTCATCCTGATATTGCTCTTTTCTTACTTGGTCCATGAGCTTTATGTGGCTCCTGGTTATGGCTGCTATGTGTCTCCTCCTACTTAAGGCATCCACAACCTTATTTTATTTTCCTTTAATGTACTCAATTTCAAAATTGTACTCAATGAGGAACTCGACCCACCTTCTCTGCCTTGCATTGAGTATTGGTTGAGTAAATATGTACTTCAGACTCTGATGGTCTGATTTTAACTCGAAGGGTCTTCCTACTAGATAATGGTGCCAGACCTTCAAAGCATGAACTACAATGGCTAGCTCTAAATCATGAGTAGCATAGTTAACCTCATGCTTCTTAAGCTTCCTTGAAGTATAAGCTACTACTGACTCTCCTTGCATGAGCACTCCCCCTAGTCCTTCCAATGATGCATCAGTGCATACTGTAAAGTCTCCTTGAGGGTCTGGAATCTTTAGTATTGGTGCAGTAGTAAGTTTTTGCTTCAACATGGTGAAGGCGGCCTCACACTTCTCCATCCATTTGAATTCCTTCCCCTTCTTCTAGAGATTAGTTATCATCGAGGTGATTTTTGAGAAATCCTTTATATGACATCGGTAATAGCTCATCAACCCCATGAAGCTTCTTACTTAAATAACATTTGTAAGGGGCGGCCAATTTATCATGGCCTCAACTTTCTCTGGATCCACCGTAATCCCCTTAGTCGATATGATATGCCCCAAACAGCGCACCTTAAAAACATAGAAATCGCTCTTGGCTAGATTCCCGTAGAGTTGATTTTCCCTTAGCAATTCCAACATGATCTTGAGATGTTTATCATGCTCTTCCTTGTTCCATGAGTATATTAGGATGTCATCAAGAAATACAAGGACAAACTGGTCCAGATGCCTTCTGAACACACTGTTCATTAAATTCATGAAGGCAACGAGAGCATTCATCAACCCAAAATGTAGGATGATGAACTCGTAATACCCATACCTTGTCTTAAATATCATTTTGTGAGTGTCTTCCTCCTGAATCCTCATCTGGTGATACCCTGACCTTAGGTCTATCTTGGTAAATACCATGGCATCTCTTAGCTGGTCAAATAAATCCTTGATCCTGGGTAGGGGGTATCAGTTCTTGATTGTAGCTTTATTCAACATCCTATAGTCAATACACAATCTTAGAGATCCATCCTTCTTTTTCACAAATAAAATGGGTGCACCCCATGGTGACACACTTGGTTTTATCAACCCCTTTTCCAATAACCCTTGTAGTTGTACCTTTAACTCATGCATCTCAATAGGTGACATCCTATATGGAGATCGGTGGATGGGTTCCGCTCTTGGTATAAGATCGATAGTGAAATCAAATTCTCGCATAGGAGGGAGCCCTGGTAGTTCCTTTGGAAATACATCCTAAAATTCCTGTAGAATTGGGTGTGTCTCAATCACCTCTTCCTTTCGATCTCTTTCAACTTCATTCATATTTACAACATAAACAATCCCTCCTTTCCTGAGGGCTTTCTTCAACTGCATAGCTGACAACATCTGGGGTTTGAATGTCCCCTACTTGCTATAAATTCGTAGCCTCTCTTTATTTCCCTCAGAATATTCAATCCATCTATCTCAGAAATTGATTACAGCTTGATGGGCCTGTAGCCAATCCATTCCTAGGACCACATCAAAGGCATGAAGTGGGGTCACGTATAAGCAACCTTCCATGGTTCCATTGTCTAAAGTAATTTCCATCATTGGGAAACATTGGTTTACGGAGTAGGTCTATCCAGATCCATACTCAACCTTCCATCCATGAGCCAAATACCCTGGCCTTTTCGATATATCTTTGGCTAATTTACAAGAAATGAAACTATTAGTGGCTCCACTATCTATTAAGATATCTACTTGCTTATCAAAAATCTTACCTTTGATGATTAATGGGGTGGCTTGCCCCTCTAGCTTCTGATTCCCAGTTGCAACATAGATCTTATGCATTGGTTCCTTTCCTTTGTTGTTGGGTGTGCTTGTCCCTGGTCGATACGGGCATTGATTAGCATAGTGTACCCCTTTACAATGGTAACATCCATCCTTGGGCCCTTGTCTCTTTTTTATTTTTTCTCCTCATCCTTAATCATCGGTATTGGAGTTGATGGCTTCTATGGGGGAGGTTTAGCATTATTGGGTTTGTTGCCTTTCTTAAAAAGTTCTTGAATTTATTTTGGCTTCCATTGAATTTCTTCTCTAGATTTTAGGGGTTCTTAGCCTTTCATTCTTGCTCTACCTCCCATTTTATAACCCCATTGCTATTCCTCTTCTTTAGTTCTTGATGTTCCTGCTCGATCAGGTTTTCATACTTATAGCAAAAATGTGATTCTGCTTTCTTTGCCAAATCATAAGCCTTTTGCAATGACTTAGGTTCCTGCATCTCTACGTCATGCTTTATCCTAGATTGCAATCCATGAGTAAACTTATGAATCCACATCTTCTCATTATAGGTAGGTACATACTTCAATAACTTTACCAACTTCTTGTAGTATACCTCCACTAAGTTAGTCCCTTGCCTTAAGTTGGCAAACTCCTCAAACTTTAAAGCATAGAAGTGCTCCATGAGGAATCTCTTCTTGAATATGACTATGAATTCCTTCCATGGAATGTCTACTGGTTCAATCTTGGTTTCCTCATAGTAAGTCTCCCACCAATCCAGGGTAGCTCCTTCAAGGTAAATAGTAGCCCAAACCATTTGGGTACCCGAAGAATACCCCTTTACTATGAAGAAGACTTCCAGCTCTCTTAGCCAAGCTTCAACTGCGTCTCCCTCCCCTTCTCCATAAAACTTGGAGATACATACATTCTTTAGGTCTCTTACCATATCTTTTTCTAAGAGGGTTCTTGCTTGCTTTTGCTCCTCCATCAACCCCTCAACTTGGTTGACCTTCGAATCTCTAGCCTACGAATTTTGATTTGCCATAGTTTCTAGCACTTGTCTTAACTGATCTTGTAACTCTACAACTGTAGTAGTAAGCTCCTCTATTCCTACATTGGGAACCTCTGGATCCTCATTCTGGATCTCTTCTTCGACATTACTTTGTCGAGTTTGTCTAGGTGGAGGCCTTTTCATCCTGGCCTTGGGTGGCATCTTGATCTGGTTTCCACCAAAAAAAGAGTTAGATTACAACTTTCTCTTAACTGAATTACTAACTTGACCACAATACAGAGTCCTTATTTCACTATTCATTAGAGATCTAACTAGGATGAGGTCCCAAGGTTAGGATATATCATTAATACCAAAGCCCATACTGAGGTATCGTATTATCCATCCTTTTTTGGAATCAATTCCTTTAGATCCTAAACAAGCAGAGACTCTAGGTTACTCCAGCTTTCAGCTTATTCCTAAGCAAGCCTCTATTGGAGATCCTCGAATCTCTTCTACAACACATAAGAAGCTCTATACCCTCGAACCTAGAGCTCTGATACCAAATGTAACACCCCAAAATCATGAAACAAGAAAACACACAAACAAAAGAAAAGTTTACATATATATTTTTTTTGACTAAGGAGAAGGATTCATAAATCCTCAACCAACCTTAGACCAACTTAATGTTTGACATCCCCTAAGTTTCTCAAGAACTATACCACACAATATTCCCTTCATGCAAGTCCCTCTACGTAAGCCTATCTTATGTTATGCACATAAGTCCATCCCTCTCATCAGTCTTGATGAGCTAGACTTACCACCTCCAATCGTTAGAAGGTGTACATGCATCTCCATATCCACACAAGCCATTATGTGTGGGCATGCTACGTGTACTATGAGCTAAGCTATCAATCTTGTCCACTGACAAGCTATCTTAACTCTGGTACAATCTTCCAAACCTAGTTACCAATCTCCCTAAGGGGGTCTCAAGCCCTTAGGTAACCTCTAAGTTCACCTAGAACTTACTAATGTTCCTTTCTTTTTAACATCACAAGAGCATAAAAATCTAGATACTAAATCTAACAAAAATGAACTATCAACAAGCAAGAATAATCAAGCGCAAAGAACAATCAACAATTAATCCATATAAAAAAAATAAGAACTAAATATAGTAGTTGCAATGTTCATTTAGATACATAAGTATGGTACACCCCATACTTTCCACAATACTTTACATCCATTTTATCGAGGAAATCTCCCCACAATCTAATCTATTGCATAAATAACAAGATGTAAGGTAGAGAGCAAACTTGTGAATTAGTCCATCTCATGACTTTGGCCTTCCCACTCTTCCATCGATCAAGTGAGGATAGTAGGGGATCAGGACACTCATGGATCTGGATAGACATGCTTCTAAATGCACTTACTTATTTCATTGCCAAATTGCAACTATACAAATAACCCAAGCAATTCAACTTACTAATGCATAGTACTTATCATAGAAACTACCCTTTCTATTTTCCTCTCACTCAACTTGAGAGAATCAATCAACCATGCATTAGCTCATGTGCTCTATTTGCAATAAATGAACTACCCTTCTCAACAATTAAAGTCCCATACCCTTAATTGCTAAGTAAACTGGGTTCACACAATTCGTCACTTAAAGCAACTACTATAATTCCCAATAAACCTTTTTCTTCATTTCATAACATAAGGTCCCATACCCTTAAATTACAAAATAAACCATCATTCCATTTTATTTCATAACATAAGGTCCCATACCCTTAAATTACAAAATAACCATCATTCCATTTTATTTCATAACATAAGGTCCCATACCCTTAAATTACAAAATAACCATCATTCCATTTTATTTCATAACATAAGGTCCCATACCCTTAAATTACAAAATAACCATCATTCTATTTTATTTCATAACATAAGGTCCCATACCCTTAAATTATAAAATAACCATCATTCTATTTTATTTCATTAAATCTACCATTTTAGATAATAAATATTAATTAAAGCTTCTTCCAACAACAACGAACTAAGGAAGGGAACAACATCCAACAGATAGACTAGCGCCATACATTGCGAGGTAAGACACAAGGTGGACCAAGGGTTGACCGAAAGGCTTTCACCCCAACAACTCAAGGGTAGATGGTGCTCACGTACCTATGACACCAATAATTGCCACGACTTAGGTGGGTCATCCTTGAAATCAACGACACCCAAGGGAACTTCTAAACCCGATTGCGATTGCAAAGGAAGGGCTACCACCCATAATCCCAAACCAATAGCCAACGAAAATGGTAAAACGATGATGACAACAACATCATCAGTCACAGAGAAGAACATAAACCAAACTACCAATGGAAATGGCTAACCACGATTCCATCGCGTCTCTAAGCAAGAGAAAGAAACACATGCCATACTACCAATGATAGAGGCCATTATAACAATGTCATCATATCTCTAAACAAAGAGAAACACAGGCCATACTACCAATGATAGAGGCCATTATAACAATGCCATTGCATCTCTAATCAAGAGGAATAAAAAAAGGCAATTCTACCAATGGTAGAGGCTATTATAATGATGCCATTGTATCTCAAAGCAAGAGCAAGAAACACAGACCTTTCTACCAATGATAGAGGTCATTATAATGATGCCATTGCATCTCAAAGTAAGAGGAAGAAATACATGTCGTTCTACCAGTGGTAGAGGCCATTGCATCTCAAAGCAAGAGGAAGAAACACAAGCTATTTTTGCAATGGCAAAGGCCATTATAATGATGTCATTGCATCTCAAAACAAGAAGAAGAAACACAAGCCATTCTGCCAATGATAGAGGCTATTATAACGATGCCATTGCATCTCAAAGTAAGAAGAAGAAACATAGGCCATTTAGTTTTAAGACGTAACTAACCTGAATCTCTCATAATATCTAGATCACCTGCACTGTTCGGATGGACATCCGATGTTCGCTACTCCTTTGCTCACAAGCTATTCTCACCACCTCATGCTCCCTTTTTCTCTCTATGCTCCTTCGCTCATGGTGCTATTCTCACCACCTCATGCTCCATTTTGTTCTCTATGCTCCTTTTTCCCTCCATATGCATCTTCTCTTCCTCCTCGGTCTACGTCCCCGCCTACCCGCCATTACTTCCTTGACCACCTCCGATAGGTGGTAGGGCGGACATACCTCTCCCCCTCTTCCCAAGGCGATCGCCATTAAGAGCTTTCCCTTCATGTCAGGGAAACTTCGTGCATCTGACCCAATCGGGTTTTCAAAGGGCAACTCGACTCATGTCGAATGTTGTCTTGTCGCATTTATGCCTTAGGGGTCGATCGTCGGGTGGGTGGTGGCTTCCCTAACACACCATGGCAAAGACCTTACCTTGGAGTTTAAAGAATTGTGTTATATTCCCTATTTTATTTCAGGACAGGTTCTCCATTGTTGGATGGAGTAATCGTTCGATAAAACGATCATCTCTTTGCCTCTTTAGATGCTAATGTTATTAAATAAATCAACCATTTAATTAAACATTATCTTTTTGCCTTTTTAAATAAATTAACCATTTATTTAAACAATATCTTTTGCCTTTTTAAATAAATCAACCATTTATTTAAACAATATTTTTTTGCCTTTTTAAATAAATCAACCATTTATTTAAACAATATATTTTTCCCTTTTTAAATAAATCAACCATTTATTTAAACAATATATTTTTTCCTTTTTAAATAAATCAACCATTTATTTAAACAATATCTTTTTGCCTTTTTAAATAAATCAACCATTTATTTAAACAATATATTTTTGCCTTTTTAAATAAATCAACCATTTATTTAAACAATATCTTTTTGCCTTTTTAAATAAATCAACCATTTAATTAAACAATGCACATACGAAGTTGTGAAGGCAAACCATCTATTTCATGTTCACCTGTTATCAAGGTTAATAATGTTGATTGTCTTTAAACAATATATTTTTTCCTTTTCAAATAAATCAACCATTTCTTTAAACAATATCTTTTTGCCTTTTCAAATAAATCAACCATTTATTTAAACAATATCTTTTTTGCATTTTTAAATAAATCAACCATTTATTTAAACAATATCTTTTTTGCCTTTTTAAATAAATCAACCATTTTTAAATAATATCTTTTTGCCTTTTTAAATAAATCAACCATTTATTTAAACAATATCTTTTACCTTTTTAAATAAATCAACCATTTATTTAAACAATATATTTTGTCTTTTTTAAATAAATCAACCATTTAATTAAACAATGCACATACGAAGTTGTGAAGGCAAACCATCTACTTCATGCTCACAAGTTATCAAGGTATCTATTCGTGTTACCTTCAAGTTACCTTATCATCATTTATCCTTCCTTAAGTACTCTCGTATCTGGTGATTGCACCTGATCCTACACATTGACAATTCATTAGCAGTATCATATCCTTTATTATATACTCATTATTGTGAGGCTGCTTAATTGCACAAAACCATGTATTAGCCACATTTGTTAATACATTGTTTTTTATATGTTCAAAGGTCCATATGGGAGGTTCATGATTAAAACAAATATTCATTTTCACTACCTCTAAAATACTTTCATTTATTTTAATATTATTCCATTACTTTCTAGCCATACAGTACAAAGTATTGTATGTTTTTATATACCTAGACATTATTCTTCCTCTAGTCAGGATTTTTATTGCTTCCAATAGAGATGTTTTCAGTCATAGTCCAACTATGG
This sequence comes from Wollemia nobilis, assembly GCA_028583015.1. Classification (NCBI taxonomy): domain Eukaryota; kingdom Viridiplantae; phylum Streptophyta; class Pinopsida; order Araucariales; family Araucariaceae; genus Wollemia; species Wollemia nobilis. Next base: position 3,650,530 of record JAQPPZ010016818.1, on the reverse strand, counting down.
ACATTTTCCTTACTATATATACTTTTAATTTATCTTGAGACAAGAAAATTGTGAATGTTTCAATGAAATAAAAAGCTCTCACAACTTAGGTAAGGTAATAGTAGGTATATGAAAAATTAATGACTTACATGAAACAATAACAAGTACATGAAAAAAGAAGACATATCAATAGGAATTTGAATAAAGAAATATACAATGTGGGAAATAATGTAGAAAATAAAATTATTTTAGGTGAGTTAAATTTATATAGAGTGGATTCTAAAGTTCATAAGATAAAATACCTGTTGCAACTTTCTTCTTGTCTTACATTCTAGCTACAAAGTTCCTTCAATTCACACGTTATGGTCACATCTACAACTTGCAATATTTTAACACATTAAAACTCCTTAAAATGATATTCTCAACCATATCTATATTTATTGAGGTTGTATTCAAACTTCCACAAGTAGGGCATGCTTTCGAATGATGATGGTTGTCTCTTGAAAAATAAAAACTCAACTTCATCATTATAAACTTGCACAAATCCTCTCTTCAAAATTTTATACCAAAAGTTGGAAATATGAGGTAGACAAGCATGCAAAAATACCTACAATATTATGCAATATAAAATAATTTAACACAAGTGTTTTCACCAAATATTTCTTCACAATTCACCAATATTTTCTCTATACAATTCACTCACCAACATCTGCATACATCAACCATACTTATGGTTTATTTTATCTCTTAATTTCAAGGGACTTTTGGTGTTTAACCTTCAACCTGTCTTTTCATCTCCTCACATTCTCATGGGAGATGTGACTATTCAAATTTCATATGGGAGAAATAATTATCAATCCTCCAATAATTACAAATATCAAATAATTACATAACTCCAAATAATGTAATAAAGTCTAACATAATATCACTAAGAGTGAAATGTGAAAAAGGCCTATAGGCTTACATGAACATGCATGTAGGCTTAGTCATAGTGTTACTACAGAAACCCAATTTTAAAACATTTCACCAGCCTTCAAGTATACCACTTTCACCCATGTGTTGTAGGTGAGTTGGAGAGGAGAGGGCAATCCTCCAAGGGAGGTCCTAGGTTCAAATCTTCACCCTACCAAAAAATTTGAATTGGGTATCCAAAATCCAATTGATAATGTTGGTGTGGGCAGGGTCGGGTGCGACTCTTGGGTGACTTTGACGGTGTAGAACCCCATGTTCATGGTCTCTCAGACCAAGGCGGCCCCACAAGGGGTTTTTTGCTTAAAAAAAAAAAGTATACCACTTTCACCAATTAATTTCCATTCACAAGCCTTCTAAAAACTGAATCCACCTTCCTAATACCCAAATCTGGAACATTTATTACTCTAAAAGCAATAACATATTTAGGGCACAATTTTCCATAGTAAGTCTTCAATTTTTTTTACAAAAATGCTTCCATTAGAATGAGATAAAAAATATATTTCCAATGAGTATATATATGACTACTATAACAATTAATGCCTCAAACTATGAAAAACAAAACTAGTAGTGCTAGTGGCACAAATGTATTGGTGGCATAGATGTAGGCGGTGAATTTGCACTTGGGTAGTGAGAATTCCATATTTTATTATCTTATACTCTTCCAATCAAATTTAAACTTCAAAAATCATTTAGCATTTATGTTTTTTGTATTTGCACCAACAATGTAACTGCTTTAGCATGAGAAAAACCTCATAAATATGCCCACTGTAGCATGCCAATTCTATCCACCAATATTAGGTATGATTATGCATACCATTTAACATATCCTAAGCCAACACCTCAAGATATTATACAAATTTACAAATGCAACTTTGACTATCCCATTTACCTTTAAGAAACCCTTCCAAAAATCTATTAGTATAACCATGGGGAAGGACATTTCATCAAGAAATTTCTAGTAGCTAGACCCTACAAAATTTGCTCTAGAGTTTTAGTAAACACAATATTATCTTTCCAAGGTCCTGCTAAGTTCTTAGTTTAATATTGGCCTCCATTCACTTCCTAGCTCTTATATCTCCTTAGCATACAAGCAAGCACCAAATTCTTAGCTCAAGAATCTCAGGCTTTTGAGGAGCTTCCAACAAGCAAAAGAGAGGGGAGAAACTTACATTCTAGTTGTATCCTTCCCGCTTTGAATCTTACTTTAGCTTAATATCTCTTTTATGCCATTGTATTTTCAACTAGCTATTTATTTTGTAGCATTTGCATCTTTTTATTATTGTAATTTTTTTGATATCTAACTTTACATGTTTTTTATCTTGTCCTTTTTGCACATCTCTTATTTTTTTAACATTTAATCTAGTTTAATGAGTATATTTATCTTGTTTCTATTCCATTAAGGTGTTCATCCTTTTAGATAGCACCTTGCATCTATACTCTTATATACCTTCATGTATTCTGCATTCTATCTACCTAGTTTACTCTTAGAAGTATTTACGTTGCCTAATTGCAGGTTGGGAACACAAACACTATAAGTCCAATTTTTCCATGTTTTATATGATTTTGTCAAATTTTTTAAATGAAAAAGGTTTTGAAATACTGATCCAATAAGCCCACCACTTTTTATTGGGTTAGGAAGACCCCTATACTCTTCTTCTCTATGTCTATTTTGTAGGGTTTTGCATTTGTACTACTTGGAGACATTTGCATTGATGAAGTAATTACTATTAGGTGAAACTTTTGTCTTTAGGGAAAAATTAGGTACCATAATTTTGAGACTTCCTCTATTTCAGTTTTACAATCTATTTATTATTTGCTATGCTTATAATTTGATTATGTTTTTCTAATTTTTGTCACAAATTTAACAAAGAAAAAAATTGCTCTTAATTTAATCGTTATTGGAATAGGCTTTATTATTATATTTTATGCAAGAAATAAACTCACATATAGTTTAATTATAGGCTAGTGTTGTATGCTTGCATAAATTCCTTTTTTTCCCTTAAAATAAAAAGATCTCTTACTTTACTTGTAATAATTTAAATCAAGAAGAGCACACAATTTAGGATTGCTTGTTTGCATTATTTGTATGCCTACATCCCTTTAAGTTTTATTTTACTTTAGTAACTAAAGGGTTTTGGTAAAGGGAATATTAGTTTGAAACACTAGGTGTTTGTAAATTTACTCATAAAGCATAATTGGAATTTTTTTATCGTATACCTTGTAACATAAACTTATTGAAGTAATATAAAAAGGGATTAAAAACTCCTCATGCAAGTTGAGAATACCTCTTGTACCTTTTGATGATATTAAATTTTTTGAACCTGAAATGAACACCTCATTGGTCCAAATTTCCTTAACCTTAACCTCAACTTAATTGAAGATAAATAATTTTTAAACTTTTAAACAAGACCATATAATTTTGTTTAAATATATTAGAACCACATTAATTAATATTAACAAAGAAATTACCCTCTCATGTATTATACCGAGTCACATATCTAGGTGTGGTTGATCAATGTACCATTCTCTTTTAGTACCTCAAGGCCTATCTCATGTACAACTGCATATCTTGAGAGGAACACGTCTCTTCCATGTACCAACATGTATCTCAAGAGGACAGGTATATCTAAAGGTTAAGGTATATTAGAAAACCCTCCTAAGGTATATTGATCGGATTATTATATAGAGAGGAGGGATATAAGTGAACAACATACTTTATATCCTTTATTATATTTCTTAACCAACTCTTAAGATGATATTTTTTTAATTAAATCTCCCCAAAATTATCCAATGACCATCTCCCTAAACCTTAAAAACCTATTGAAATTAATTCTCTTCCTCTTTCAAATTTTTCTAATGGTCAAAAGATGCTATGCAACTCATAAGGTAGTAATTCAATTGGCCACTCATCATAGAATGTTAGTTGAAAATAATGGATATCCTTCCACCCTTGAGAACCCTAACTCTAAGAGATAATATTATGGTGTTATACCTTTGAGTTATCTAATACCCTTGCATAATCGCCAAAAGAGATTAGTCCTTAACAAAGGGAAAAATTACTCTTAGTTGAATAATTATTTTAATTGTATTTATTATTCTAACTTATGTAAGAAATAAACTCACATATAGTTGCATTATAGTCTAGTCTTGTATGATTACATCATTTCCTTGTTTTTCCTTAGAAGAAAAAGACCTCTCACCTTCCTTGTAATCATTTGAATCAAGAAGAGCATGTAGTATAGGATTTATTGTTTGCATCACTTGTATGCCTACATTAATTTTAGTTTTATTTTACTTTAGGTACTAAAGGATGCTGGTAAAAGAATCTTAGTTTGAAATGCTAGGTGTTTGTAAATTTACTTATAAAAATTAATTTGAAATTTTAGGTTATATACCTTGTAACACAAACTTGTTGAGGTAATACAAAATATGATTAAAAATACCTCACATATGTTGATAAGACCTCTTGCTCCTTTTGATGGTATTACACTTACATAATCACATTCTCATAGGCTACATTTATAGTGCTCATAAGCACATCTTTACACTTTTTGCCTTGGACTAAACAAGATCATATTACACAAATTTTAACACCCTACATAATCTAAGCTCATAAGGCTAATGAGAGAAGGCATTAGGGGTAACACCTCCCCCCATAATGGATTATTTAGCAGGGCTTTGTTGTTCTTCCTTCATCATCTCCATCATGAGAAATATTGTATCTAGCCCTCAAGAATTTTATCTCAATCTTCTTTAGCCTTGTAATTCAATTCTTGATGGAGTGTCCTTCACTTTTACAATAATCACAAATGTTGAATTATTTGAAACCTTAGACTTTACCTCAAGAACATATTCCATTGTATTTAAGTATTTTGGATGAGCTTGTGTATGAGAAAGAGCTTGACAATGCTTCATTTCCACTTCATAATGAACTAGAAGCTTGAAAAGTCCTTCAAGAGAGATTGTTATGGCTCTTTTATAGTCATAATATTTATAGAAAGAACCAAGCTAACAATTTGAAAAGGAGATGAAATAATAAAAATAATAGATTTGACATATTCTTCACCAATTTTTACTTTGTATCCTATCATAGCTATTGGTAATATTACATTAATAGGTACCATTCAATACTATTGTAAATATTAGATTAGAAGTGTGTTTAGTATTTATCAATAGTAGTGTCAAGTTGTGAGGAGTATTTGTGAGATATGTAATAAAGTGTGAAAGGTGTCAAGTGTTCAAGTGAAGAGTAATAAGTGATAGGTGTCAAGTGTGCAAGTGAAGAGTCATGTGAGATGTGTCAAGATGTGAAGTAGAGGTTTATGTTATCATGAGAGATTGTCATAATGTGAGGCATATAAAAGGTGAAGAACACAAGCTTATACTGAGAGGGGGGGTGAACAGTATAAGACCTCTTTTTACTTTTTCCTTTATATTACAAAATAGTAAAGCAATATACCCACAACAATATCAAAACAATGCACAATATCATCCACAAAGTGACACCAATTTTTACGTGGTTCACCCAGAATGGTTGGGCTACGTCCACAAAACTTTTCTCTAAAAGTTATCTCAAAGTTCTTTGGGAATCCTTCCCAATTACAATGTTTATGAGCCTCGGCCCAAAGGAGATACCTTCCCCCAAACAGAATTTATGAGCCTCTGCTCAAAGGAGATACCTTCCCCCAATCTGAATTTATGAGCCTCTGCTCAAAGGAGATACCTTCCCCTCTACTCTGGAAATGATCCCTCAGAAGATCAACTGTCTCTACCTCTTGCCAGCACGTGGAACTCCTTTCCATCGAAGACCTCCTGTCCTCAATGCTTAGCCTAAGAGACCTCTGCCTTCTATGATCACGTCCACAGGAGCTCGACAACCAAATCTATCCTCAGGTTCTTCTCAAAGAACCAATGCACCTCTATCCTCAAGTTCTCCGATAGAACTATCAAACTCAGTTCACAAGTCCTCTGCTCTTTCTGTGCAATCCCAACCGCACTTGATCGAACTTCAACCTTTGCACCTCTGCGCAATCACAACGACATCGTCTTCGCACACTCTGCTTCCTTTGCGATCTTTCACACTTAGAATGATTCGATAAAATGCACTCTGCACACTACGATCGAATTCGCACTCTGCTCTCAGCGATCGAACTTCTTGCTCTACGCACTATCTCCGAACGTCACACTTCAACAACACATTCATCAACCTTCAACTCTCCAAACAACCCTCCTTTTATAACAGAATTTTCATGATGAAAACTTTAATCTTAGTCGACTGTTATACCAAAAACAAACCCTAATCTACGTTGGTTGCAAGCCCTAATATTCGTCGGCTAAAATTTAACTTTGTCGGCTTCACTACCTCTGTAACTCTTCTATAGCTTCTATCGTGAAACTACAACATGTCATGATATCGCGACACCTTTGCAACCGTACACTTTCTTTTGGCTTTTGTCATGATATCGCGACACTTCAGCCTTTGTCGACTTCAACTAAGCTCTTGTCGCGATATCACGACACTTTTGTCTTTGTCAACATCAACTTTGCTTTTTTCACAGACACTTCTCCCTTCGTGACCTCCTTTCTCTTTTCTGATGACAACTTCTCCTATAGAAGACTTTTGTATGAAATCGTGACACTTTCACTTCCTTGCACTCTTCTCTCTTGCACTAGCGAAAACATGACATGTCATGAAATCGTGACACTTTCCTTCTTTTTACCCAGAAAATGGAACATGTCATGAAATCGTGACACTTTCACCTTTGAGCTCTTCCTTCTTGAATTTGTCATGAAATCGTGACGCTTCTTCTTCCATGCTCTTTCATTTTGCTTCTGTCATGAAATCATGACTCTTCTCCTGTTGAAGACCTGCTTCCTATTTCTGTCATGAAATCATGACACTTTCTCCAACCGTATGCTGCCATCTCAATCTATCATGAAATCATGACACTTTCTGCATCCGTAAGCTTTCTCTTCAACCTGTCGTGAAATCGTGACACTTTCTACATCCATACGCTTTCTCTTCAACATGTCATGAAATCATGACATTTCTTACTTCGAAACCTTTCCTTTGCTGCATGTCACAAAATCGCGACAGTTCTTACTTGGAACATTTTCATCTAGCATGTCACGAAATCGTGACAGTTTATCTTGCTTCCACTTTGTCTTCTGACTTGTCATGAAATCATGACACTTTTTCTGCTTACTTTCTCTCTCTTCGAACTATGTCATGAAATCGTGACAATTCCCACTCGGACTCTCTCTCCTGCATTATGTCATGAAATCGTGACACTTTTCCTTTCGGACTCTCTCTCCTGCAACATGTCATGAAATCGCGACACTTTTTCATCCGTACAACCTTCCTTGCAATATGTCATGAAATCGTGACATTTCTGACTCCGAACATTCTCTCTCCTCTTTGAGTCGCGAAACTGTGACATGTCGCGATATCGCGACACTTTTCTAAAATGCTTTCTCTCTCCTGCTTAAGTCACGAAAATGCGACATGTCGCGATATCGCGACACTTTTCTAACTTACTTTCTTTCGAACCTGTCATGCCGTAACCTTCATCAAAACAAATTATTTTACATCAAATCAAATTCCTTCAAAAGCTTCTTGACATCAATGACAACTTATACACTTGAGCAAAGGCAATGTACCCAAAGTACCCAAAATTGCCAACAATCTCCCCCTTTGTCATTGATGGCAAACCTTTATTGAAAACACGTCTCAAGAGCCAAAACTGAAACCAACTGTGCTAACAGCTGAGAAACTGTGCCCACAACTGAGAATCTTCCTTTGAAGTTTTGCTCCCCCTGACTTGAAGCTTTCCTCTTCACTTGAAGCTCTCCCCCTTACTCATATCTCTCCCCCTTTGTCATCAATGGCAAAGGGTCACCTTTGGGGCTCGGGACTAAGAATGAGCCTCTTAGCTTAGTCCCTCCCCCACCTCCTGATGAGGTGATTAATTCTAGGGTGGGAGTAAAACTCCCATTAGGCACTGATCATCATCAGCGTCTATAATTTCCTTGCCGGGCCTTCTCTTGAACTCTTTGCCCATATTCCTGTTCTTGTTCCTATCACTGTTCTTGTTCTTGTTATCATTCTTGTTCTTATCCATGCCTTGATCCTTGGACCTGTTCATACCACTGTTCTTGTTCTTGTACCTTGGAAGTTCAGCTCTACATTGTCTAGCTGTGTGACCTTCATTGTTGCACTTATAACAAGTAACAATGTTATTTCTTTTAGGCATACCTGTTCTTTGAATCTACCTGTTCTGACTAACCCTGTTCTGACCAAACTGAACTTGATCAAACCTATTCCTGTTATTAACCTTGCAATAGACTGCCTTGTGCCCAAACTGTTGACAAGAGTAGCAATACCCTTGAAAGAAACTAGCACTTCTGAAATTGTCATTTACCTTCTTCACTTGAGCCATGCAATGTGCAGCCATGTGACCAAACCTGTGACACGCAAAACATCTGCCTTGAAATTTTCCTTTATTCGACCTCTTGGGTCCTGAAAACTTCTTCTTCTCATTCTAAATTTCATTTTCTATTTCTGTGCATCTATCATTCAAGGACTCATGATCTGAAATACTTTCCTCATCAGAACTCTCTTCCTTTTGGAGTCTCTTACTAGACTCTCCAACTTGTTCCTTGTGTGTCTTAACAAAACCAAGGCCTGTTTTATCTGTTGTCTTTCTTTGACCTTTGATGAGTGACTTAACCCTTTTGGAGCTATCTTGAAACCTGTAAAGCTTATCCTTGTACTCTTTAGTTTCCTCTTTCAAAGAAGCCATTTTTTGTTCTAACTCACTATACTCAAGAACCTTAGACTCTAACTCATCCTTGAGTTCTTGTGTCTTAGCTATAGAGAAATCAAGATTTTCTATAAGATCATCTCTCTCCATACAACATTCATCTAACTTATCCTTGAGTCTAGCATTCTTCTTTCTTTCCTTTTTCAAAGCACTAAGAGCATTAGTAAGTTCACTTTCAAGATCCTTTATTTGTTTGCTTTCAGAATCATCAAAGCCTTTTTCAGATTTCTTATCACTAGAGGTGCTACCTTTTTCAAAAACCATACAAGCATCTTCCTTATAGTTTTCTGAAGCATCCTCATACATACTAGAAACCAAATCATTATTTGTACAATCATCCTCAAGGTGACCAAAATTTCCACATCTAAGACATTTCATGATAATGAATCTATGTTTCGGTTCTTCCTCTTTTTCTGATATGAACAACATCTCATTTTCATTATCACTTGAAGAACTTTCACTATCACTACTAGAACACTTACTTGCTTTGTCTAGGTAGAAACTCTTCTTGTGCTTGTGAGAATACCTCTTTCCTTGATTGTTGTGCTCATCTTTGTTCTTCCTGTGATGCTTGTGCTTTTCAGAATCCTTGCTCTTAGAATCCTGTTTATCTTCATCACTTTCATTCTTGGGAACAGATACGGTCGGTAGCATAATGACCAAACTTTCCACAATTGAAACATCTTATATTTTTCATGCTTTTGTGCTTTCTAGAGAACTTGCCTTTCTTGCTGTAATATGCCTCTTCATCACTAGAAGACTCATCACTCTCTTGAAGTTGTTTACCCTTGGATTTCTTGGTAGCCTTGAAAGTCTGCCTCTTTCTTGACGTCAACCTTCACTTGAGTTCTCAACTCAAATGCTGCAAGTATACTATGGAGCTCATCCTTTTTCAACTTATCCAAATCTTTAGCTTCCTCAATAGCAAAAATATTTTCACTAAATCTATTAGGAAGAGATCTTAAAATCTTATCACAAACATCATTTTCAGCAAGCTCAAGACCTAAGTCTTTCATGGAGTTAACAACCTCATCCATACGAAGCATGTAGTCACTAATATTTTCATCATCATTCATCTTGAGTTGTTCAAACATACCTTTGAAGTGTCTCAACTTGGCCTTTCTGACATTTGTATCACCTGTATGAACCACCTGCAATTGTTTCCACATTTCACTAGTTGTCTTGCAGTGAATCACTTTGGTGAGATCTGCTTTCTGTAAGCCTTTCAGGATTGCATTCATTGCTTTTGAATTGCTGTGATGTAGGAGCCTTTCTTCTTTAGTATTTGGACCATGTACGGGAATAGTGTACTCATCTTCAATTACTTCCCATACCTCATTACCAAGTGCCATTAGATGAACCTTCATCCTTGCACTCCAAAGACCAAAATCTGACCCATCAAGAATAGGTGTTGCATTGCCACTTGAATAATCCATTGTGTTCTTTACTAGCTTTTCCTTCAAGTTGTTAAACTTTTCGAAGGCACCCGCTCTGATACCAATTGAAGAACACAAGCTTATACTGAGAGGGGGGGTGAACAGTATAAGACCTCTTTTTACTTTTTCCTTTATATTACAAAATAGTAAAGCAATATACCCACAACAATATCAAAACAATGCACAATATCATCCACAAAGTGACACCAATTTTTACGTGGTTCACCCAGAATGGCTGGGCTACGTCCACAAAACTTTTCTCTAAAAGTTATCTCAAAGTTCTTTGGGAATCCTTCCCAATTACAATGTTTATGAGCCTCGGCCCAAAGGAGATACCTTCCCCCAAATAGAATTTATGAGCCTCTGCTCAAAGGAGATACCTTCCCCCAATCTAAATTTATGAGCCTCTGCTCAAAGGAGATACCTTCCCCTCTGCTCTGGAAATGATCCCTCAGAAGATCAACTGTCTCTACCTCTTGCCAACACGTGGAACTCCTTTCCACCGAAGACCTCCTATCCTCAATGCTTAGCCTAAGAGACCTCTGCCTTCTATGATCACGTCCACAGCAGCTCAACAACCAAATCTATTCTCAGGTTCTTCTCAAAGAACCAATGCACCTCTGTCCTCAAGTTCTCTGATAGAACTATCAAACTCAGTTCACAAGTCCTCTGCTCTTTCTACGCAATCCTAGCCGCACTTGATCGAACTTCAACCTTTGCACCTCTACGCAATCATAGTGGCATCATCTTCGCACACTCTACTTCCTTTGCGATCTTTCACACTTAGAATGATTCGATGAAATGCACTCTGCACACTACGATCAAATTTTGCACTCTACTCTCGACGATCGAACTTCTTGCTCTGCGCACTATCTGCGAACGTCGCACTTCAACAACACATTCATCAACCTTCAACTCTCCAAACAGCCCTCCTTTTATAATAGAATTTTCATGATGAAAACTTTAATCTTAGTCGGTTGTTATACCAAAAACAAACCCTAATCTACATCGACTGCAAGCCCTAATTTTCGTCGGCTAAAATTTAACTTTGTCGGCTTCACTGCCTCTGTAACTCTTCTATAGCTTCTGCTATGAAACTACAACATGTCATGATATCACGACACCTTTGCAACCGTACACTTTCTTTTGGCTTTTGTCATGATATCGCGACACTTCAGCCTTTGTCGACTTCAACTAAGCTCTTGTCGCGATATCGTGACACTTTTGTCTTTGTCAGCATCAACTTTGCTTTTGTCGGATATCGACACTTCTCCCTTCGACCTCTTCTTTCCTCTTTTTTCGAAGAATCGTGACACTTCTCCTATAGAAGGCCTCTTTTGTTATCATGAAATCATGACACTTTCGCTTCCTTGCACTCTTCTCTGCTTGCACTAGCGAAAACATGACATGTCATGAAATCGTGACACTTTCTTCCTTGTGCTTTCTTTCCCTGAAAATGGAACATGTCATGAAATCACGATGCTTTCGCCTTTGAGCTCTTCCTTCTTGAATTTGTCATGAAATCATGACGCTTCTTCTTCCATGCTCTTTCATTTTGCTTCTATCATGAAATCATGACTCTTCTCCTATTGAAGACCTGCTTCTTTTTTGTCATGAAATCATGACACTTTCTCCAACCGTATGCTGCCATCTCAATCTATCGCAAAATCATGACACTTTCTGCATCCGTAAGCTTTCTCTTCAACCTGTCATGAAATCATGACACTTTCTGCATCCATACACTTTCTCTTCAACATGTCACGAAATCGTGACATTTCTTACTTGAAACCTTTCCTTTCTGCATGTCATGAAATTGCGATAGTTCTCACTTGGAACATTTTCATCTGCAGAATTTCATGAAATCATGACATTTTATCTTGCTTCCACTTTGTCTTCGAACTTGTCGCGAAATCGTGACACTTTTCTCTTTACTTTCTTTCTTGAATTCGATGAATCGACTCTTTCGGACTCTCTCTCCTGCATTATGTCATGAAATCATGACACTTTTTCTTTCGGACTCTCTCTCCTGCAACATGTCATGAAATCGTGACACTTTTTCGTCCGTACAACCTTCCTTGCAATATGTCACGAAATCGTGACATTTCTGACTCCGAACATTCTCTCTCCTCTTTGAGTCATGAAACTGCGACATGTCACGATATCGCGACACTTTTCTAAAATGCTTTCTCTCTCCTGCTTAAGTCGCGAAAATGCGACATGTCGCGATATCGCGACACTTTTCTAACTTACTTTCTTTCGAACCTGTCATGTCGTAACCTTCATCAAAACAAATTATTTTACATCAAATCAAATTCCTTCAAAAGCTTCTTGACATCAATGACAACTTATACACTTGAGCAAAGGCAATGTACCCAAAGTACCCAAAATTGCCAACAATCTCCCCCTTTGTCATTGATGGCAAACCTTTATTGAAAACACGTCTCAAGAGCCAAAACTGAAACCAACTGTGCTAACAACTGAGAAACTGTGCCCACAACTGAGAATCTTCCTTTGAAGTTTTGCTCCCCCGACTTGAAGCTTTCCTCTTCACTTGAAGCTCTCCCCCTTACTCATATCTCTCCCCCTTTGTCATCAATGGCAAAGGGTCACCTTTGGGGCTCGGGACTAAGAATGAGCCTCTTAGCTTAGTCCCTCCCCCACCTCCTGATGAGGTGATTAATTCTAGGGTGGGAGTAAAACTCCCATTAGGCACTGATCATCATCAGCGTCTATAATTTCCTTGTCGGGCCTTCTCTTGAACTCTTTGTCCATATTCCTGTTCTTGTCATTGTTCTTGTTCTTGTTATCATTCCTGTTCTTATCCATGCCTTGATCCTTGGACCTGTTCATACCACTGTTCCTATTCCTATACCTTGGAAGTTCAGCTCTACACTGTCTAGCTGTGTGACCTTCATTGTTGCACTTATAACAAGTAACAATGTTATTTCTTTGAGGCATACCTGTTCTTTGAATCCACCTGTTCTGACTAACCCTATTTTGATCAAACCTGTTCCCGTAATTAACCTTGCAATAGACTGCCTTGTGCCCAAACTGTTGACAAGAGTAGCAATACCCTTGAAAGAAACTAGCACTTCTGAAATTGTCGTTTACCTTCTTCACTTGAGCCATGCAATGTGCAGCCATGTGACCAAACCTGTGACACGCAAAACATCTGCCGTGAAATTTTCCTTTATTCGACCTCTTGGGTCCCGAAAACTTCTTCTTCTCATTCTGAATTCTGTTTTCTATTTCTGCGCATCTATCATTCAAGGACTCATGATCTGAAATACTTTCCTCATCAGAACTCTCTTCCTTTTGGAGTCTCTTACTAGACTCTCCAACTTGTTCCTTGTGTGGCTTAACAAAACCAAGGCCTATTTTATCCGTTGTCTTTCTTTGACCTTTGATGAGTGACTTAACCTTTTTGGAGCTATCTTGAAACCTGTAAAGCTTATCCTTGTACTCTTTAGTTTCCTCTTTCAAAGAAGCCATTTTCTGTTCTAACTCACTATACTCAAGAACCTTAGACTCTAACTCATCCTTGAGTTCTTGTGTCTTAGCTATAGAGAAATCAAGATTTTCTATAAGATCATCTCTCTCCATACAACATTCATCTAACTTATCCTTGAGTCTAGCATTCTTCTTTCTTTCCTTTTTCAAAGCACTAAGAGCATTAGTAAGTTCACTTTCAAGATCCTTTATTTGTTTGCTTTCAGAATCATCAAAGCCTTTTTCAGATTTCTTATCACTAGAGGTGCTACCTTTTTCAAAAACCATACATGCATCTTCCTTATAGTTTTCTGAAGCATCCTCATACATACTAGAAACCAAATCATTATTTGTACAATCATCCTCAAGGTGACCAAAATTTCCACATCTAAGACATTTCATGATAATGAATCTATGTTTCGGTTCTTCCTCTTTTTCTGATATGAACAACATCTCATTTTCATTATCACTTGAAGAACTTTCACTATCACTACTAGAACACTTACTTGCTTTGTCTAGGTAGAAACTCTTCTTGTGCTTGTGAGAATACCTCTTTCCTTGATTGTTGTGCTCATCTTTGTTCTTCCTGTGATGCTTGTGCTTTTCAGAATCCTTGCTCTTAGAATCTTGTTTATCTTCATCACTTTCATTCTTGGGAACAGATACAGTCAGTAGCATAATGACCAAACTTTCCACAATTGAAACATCTTATATTTTTCATGCTTTTGTGCTTTCTAGAGAACTTGCCTTTCTTGCTGTAATATGCCTCTTCATCACTAGAAGACTCATCACTCTCTTGAAGCTGTTTACCCTTGGATTTCTTGGTAGCCTTGAAAGCTGCCTCTTTCTTGACGTCAACCTTCACTTGAGTTCTCAACTCAAATGCTGCAAGTATACTATGGAGCTCATCCTTTTTCAACTTATCCAAATCTTTAGCTTCCTCAATAGCAAAAATATTTTCACTAAATCTATTAGGAAGAGATCTTAAAATCTTATCACAAACATCATTTTCAGCAAGCTCAAGACCTAAGTCTTTCATGGAGTTAACAACCTCATCCATACGAAGCATGTAGTCACTAATATTTTCATCATCATTCATCTTGAGTTGTTCAAACATACCTTTGAAGTGTCTCAACTTGGCCTTTCCGACATTTGTATCACCTGTATGAACCACCTGCAATTGTTTCCACATTTCACTAGTTGTCTTGCAGTGAATCACTTTGGTGAGATTCGCTTTCTGTAAGCCTTTCAGAATTGCATTCATTGCTTTTGAATTGTTGTGATGTAGGAGCCTTTCTTCTTTAGTATTTGGACCATGTACAGGAATAGTGTACTCATCTTCAATTACTTCCCATACCTCATTACCAAGTGCCATTAGATGAACCTTCATCCTTGCACTCCAAAGACCAAAATCTGACCCATCAAGAATAGGTGCTGCATTGCCACTTGAATAATCCATTGTGTTCTTTACTAGCTTTTCCTTCAAGCTGTTAAACTTTTCGAAGGCACCCGCTCTGATACCAATTGAAGAACACAAGCTTATACTGAGAGGGGGGGTGAACAGTATAAGACCTCTTTTTACTTTTTCCTTTATATTACAAAATAGTAAAGCAATATACCCACAGCAATATCAAAACAATGCACAATATCATCCACAAAGTGACACCAATTTTTACGTGGTTCACCCGAATGGCTGGGCTACGTCCACAAAACTTTTCTCTAAAAGTTATCTCAAAGTTCTTTGGGAATCCTTCCCAATTACAATGTTTATGAGCCTCGGCCCAAAGGAGATACCTTCCCCCAAATAGAATTTATGAGCCTCTGCTCAAAGGAGATACCTTCCCCCAATCTAAATTTATGAGCCTCTGCTCAAAGGAGATACCTTCCCCTCTACTCTGGAAATGATCCCTCAGAAGATCAACTGTCTCTACCTCTTGCCAGCACGTGGAACTCCTTTCCACCGAAGACCTCCTATCCTCAATGCTTAGCCTAAGAGACCTCTGCCTTCTATGATCACGTCCACAGTAGCTCAGCAACCAAATCTGTTCTTAGGTTCTTCTCAAAGAACCAATGCACCTCTGTCCTCAAGTTCTCTGATAGAACTATCAAACTCAGTTCACAAGTCCTCTACTCTTTCTGTGCAATCCTAGCCGCACTTGATCGAACTTCAACCTTTGCACCTCTACGCAATCACAGCGGCATCGTCTTCGCACACTCTGCTTCCTTTGCGATCTTTCACACTTAGAATGATTCGACAAAATGCACTCTGCACACTATGATCGAATTCACACTCTGCTCTCAACGATCGAACTTCTTGCTCTGCGCACTATCTCCGAACGTCGCACTTCAACAACACATTCATCAACCTTCAACTCTCCAAACAGCCCTCCTTTTATAATAGAATTTTCATGATGAAAACTTTAATCTTAGTCAATTGTTATACCAAAAACAAACCCTAATCTACGTCGGCTGCAAGCCCTAATTTTCGTTGGCTAAAATTTAACTTTGTCGGCTTCACTGCCTCTGTAACTCTTCTGTAGCTTCTATCGTGAAACTACAACATGTCACGATATCGTGACACCTTTGCAACCGTACACTTTCTTTTGGCTTTTGTCATGATATCGTGACACTTTAGCCTTTGTCGACTTCAACTAAGCTCTTGTCACGATATCATGACAATTTTGTCTTTGTCGACATCAACTTTGCTTTTGTCGCGATATCGTGACACTTCTCCCTTCATCGACCTCCTTTCTACTTTTGTTGCGAAATCACAACACTTCTCCTATAGAAGTGCTTGTCATGAAATCATGACACTTTCGCTTCCTTGCACTCTTCTCTGCTTGCACTAGCGAAAAACATGACATGTCATGAAATCGTGACACTTTTTCTTCAAAACATGTCACGAAATCGCGACGCTTTCACCTTTGAGCTCTTCCTTCTTGAATTTGTCACGAAATCATGACGCTTCTTCTTCCATGCTCTTTCGTTTTGCTTCTGTCATGAAATCGTGACTCTTCTCCTGTTGAAGACCTGCTTCTTTTTGTCATGAAATCATGACACTTTCTCCAACCGTATGCTGCCATCTCAATCTATCATGAAATCGTGACACTTTCTGCATCCGTAAGCTTTCTCTTCAACCTGTCATGAAATCGCGACACTTTCGCATCCATACGCTTTCTCTTCAACATGTCACGAAATCGTGACATTTCTCACTTCGAAACCTTTCCTTTGCTCGCATGTCACGAAAATCATGACAGTTCTTACTTGGAACATTTTCATCCCGCAGCATGTCGCAAAATCGTGACACTTCTGCTTCTCACTTTGTCTTCCGAGCATGTCGCGAAATCGTGACACTTTTCTCCTTACTTTTCTCCTCTTCGGTCACGATATCGTACACTTCTCGACTCTCTCTCCTCATTATGTCGCGAAATCGTGACACTTTTTCTTTCGGACTCTCTCTCCTGCAACATGTCACGAAATCGTGACACTTTTTCGTCCGTACAACCTTCCTTGCAATATGTCATGAAATCGTGACATTTCTGACTCCGAACATTCTCTCTCCTCTTTGAGTCGCGAAACTACGACATGTCGCGATATCGCGACACTTTTCTAAATTGCTTTCTCTCTCCTGCTTAAGTCGCAAAAATGCGACATGTCGCGATATCGCGACACTTTTCTAACTTACTTTCTTTCGAACCTGTCATGCCGTAACCTTCATCAAAACAAATTATTTTACATCAAATCAAATTCCTTCAAAAGCTTCTTGACATCAATGACAACTTATACACTTGAGCAAAGGCAATGTACCCAAAGTACCCAAAATTGCCAACAAAAGGTTACATCTATCATGAGTTTGAGGAGAGCAAAAATCATGAGTCTTATTATATATTGGAGATAAAGCTCCATGCAATGTAATGAATTTCATAATGTTTTGAATATGCTATTGTATGTGAAATATTATCAATAAAGCATGCTATTTTATGAAATATTGATGTTATTGAGTGAAATTATATGAATGAGATTGTTTGATCTTGTGAGTTTTTTTTGTGAGAATTATTGTGATCCTAAGAAATTTACCTGTGAAATAATTAGGCATATTTGCCATCAATAGCTAGATTAAATTTTAGAGCTTTGATGTGAGATATATAGTCTTTAACATTACTAAAATCTAAAATTTTAATATTGGAGAGTTCCATATCTATCTTGTTAACTTCAAAACACTTACTTTCTATAGATATTTTTCAAGGTAGAATTTACCTTAATACAATCCATTTTCACTTTGATGTGGAAAAGTACATTTGTTTCCACTAATATGAAGAAGATTCCAAGAGCTTCCTCCTTACTCTTACTGATATCATGATCATTGAGACCTCATAATTTATTACTAAATATGAACTAGAGATTTTTGATCCCAAGTAAATTGTCATTTGAACTGTTGAAGTGTTATAATTTCATCTATTGAGATAAATAACATATCCTAAGGAATTTATTTAATACAAAAATCCTAAATAGATCTATAACAAGTCCATAAACTAATATCACCACTATGCAAAGCTCAACAAATATACAATCTAGAAAAGTGGGCTCCAAACACTTTCATATGAAACAATTATGGTCTTAGAAAGATTTGGTATAATAACACTCAAATAAAAATATGCAAACTCCAAAACTTAGAATTTTTTTACAAATCAACAAATGTCACTTGGCATGCTAGATTATATGTTGTGTCATTAATAATTTAATATGAGTTAAATAATTTGAATGACATGATTTGATGGATTTCTCATTATATATGAAAAACATGATTTAGTGGGTTTGGAGCTAATGTGTCTTAAATGTAAGACCCTCTATGAGCAAGAAAGAGCACTAACTAGTGTGCCATGTGTGCATGCTAAGATAATAGAAGGGAAAAAATCATTTTATCATTATGCAAGGGATGTTATTGCTTGGAATGAGAGACAAAATCCTACATGGAACTTCAAACTCAACACATACCCACAAGCAAACTGCCCAACCACTATGCCACATAGTCAATTGAGGTATATGAGGATCACCTTTTACTTAGTGCATACACCATTCATCTTTTGAAAGAAGATATTCAAAAAATTGCCTATGGGATTTCACCTACTAACCTCCCTATTAAAAAATGTTCAATCACTACACTATATTTTTAGATATAAAATTTTAACTACCAAAAACGTATTTTATACCTCCTTTTTTTGAAGATCCATGAAAACAAAAAAATGTTGTTGAGTCTCAAAATAGACACCTCTTCTAAGAAAGAAAGAGGTTAATCCACTACACCAAGCCATTATGCTTAGAGTATATCTACAACCACATTTACTTAGCATGTATGCCTATAGGATCAAGTAAATGCATCTACAATAGTTAAGGCTTAGGTATTTTATCCCATGCCCTTTAGTCCAAATGTTTTTATCCTTTTCCATTGTACCATTCCCATTTGATGCAACATATATGGAGAAGATCCACTAAACCTGAGAAATAACAACAAAATATGAATATGTTGTGATGGATTTCAAACGTAATACCTCCTAAATATAAACACACAATCCTACTATTGTGTCTACCATGGATGTGTAGTAACATCTTCAACACTAGAGTCATGTAGATTCATAGGGGCACAAGTAGATAGGGTTATGTGCGAAATGGGTAAAATAGTCTATTGAGTGGGAAAAAATATTGACAAAAGAAAATTTAAAGAGATGAACTTGAATGTGATGCTCTTAATTTCCAATAAAAATATCTTTTGTTGAATGAGTGATGTAGCTCTATAACCTACTCTAATACCAAGTTCAAATTTGCAATACTTTCTAGAAACATTCCAAAACATGCATTCACCACAATAAAAAGAAGACATGACAATTAAAATATAGCAATAATAAATGAACTCAATAAATTAAGGGAGACAACAACAAGATGTATAGGGCGGGTCCCATGGGCACCCTAATATATCATATTTTATTTACACTTAGGATACAAATTTATCCTCATTGATGGGTATTTATAGTGATACCCCAATGAGAGGTTAACCTCAAACTGACATAAACTTAACCTTGAGGTTAACCTTACAATAATAATAAATTATCCTTTTAAGCAAGGTTATCCATAAAGGTGGATTAACCAATACCACTAAGAATGAAATATGAAAGGGGCTTGTAGGCTTACATAAATGATGAATTCCTAAAGGGTTGCATAATCACATGCCTATAGGCTATTTTGAAATGCTCATAAGCACTTCTTCACACTTTTGGAATTGGTCTAAACAAGATCAGATTATACAAATTTCAACAATTTGAGGGTATTGATATAAGTTGTAGTAAGGCAAAAAAATAGGAGGTAAATGAGGAGGTGGTAGATTAGGATAAACCCATTGTTTATTTGGGGGGCTTGCATATTTGGGAATGGAGGAGGATGTTATAAGCCTTATGGAAGAACCTATTTATTTGGAAAGGGAAGGAATTACTATATACTTGGTTGTATCTAGTTGGCTGGTGGTGGCTTTTGACCAAGTAGTTTCCTTGAGTGCTTTATGCCTCTACTTGATCGACTTACACTTGCATGTTTTGAGAAAAGCCCTAGATTTGGTTAGAAATAAAAATTGGTCCTAAAGAACCTATATATCATGGTATGGATTTCCCAGGTGAGAGGTTTTATGCACTAGATAAGCTATATCTAGGTGGACTTTGAGATGAAGTGGTACATGTAGGAGAGGTAATCTAATTTTTAGACACTAGAGGTTGATTTACATTTCTTGTAGAATTATTTTCATTGGAAGTCATTCTATAAATGGGATTGGTATAAGTAAAAGTAGGACTTATACTTGCCCAAGTTTATTTTATGAGAGTAGATGAATAACTAAGTTGATAACCAAGGAAACTAGTCTCTTGGGATACAGGGTTTTGATTAACTAGGTTGGTCATTGAATTTTTACCTTTTGATATAGCAAGATTGAACATAGGAATTTCCTCAATCTTATCATATTGATGCACCCACATAGTAATTTATTCCTTCATTTTTTATTTTGTGTTCTTTCAATGAAACATGATTACCTTTATTTATTGATGTTATTTACTCAACTATTGTATCTTAAAGTGCATATTCATAAGCTTTATCTCACGCACATGTGTACATGCACAAACAAATTTTTAGGGTCAAAATAAAAAAATTGTAAGATTTAGTCTAAAGAGAAATTCATAAACAAACTAGAGCGAATCATTTGAAAACTCAAATGAATTGTTTGTAAAACTAAACTTTGAAAATTTTTGACAGGTAGGAAACTAAGCAAATTGATTGGAGTGAGTCACTTTGATTCTAGGATGAATCACTCTCCTTGGAGGATTTGGGAATAATATTGTATTTTCAAATAAATCACTCCTTAGAGTCTAGTCTAATTGCTTCTTGAGTTTAACTTGGATAAATTTTATTATTTTAGAGCAAATTTCTAGTTGGATGGAGTGAATCACTAGTTGAATTAAACCTTGGAAAATTTTACCCAATACTTGTTCCAAATGCTTCCTGCCTAAGGTAGGTGTAAAATTAAAGTTAAATTTGAAGGATCTTATAGATTTAATAATATATCGATTGTTGGATTCATGAAAATTTTATGATTCTAAAGTTCACAATAGAGTTACCATTCATAAAGCACCTATAAAAATTGAACATAAATAATGAAAAATATGTGAAATTCAAAGTCAATTTAATATTGGTCTTGATAAATCAAGTCCCTACCTTGAAAAGTTACTCTAAACTTAAGTTGTGAAAATCCTCTAGACTTAGAGTGAATTGACAGATTTATGGAGTGAATTGCTTCTAGTATTAAAATTAGGATCCTTTTTGATGTTTTTTAGGTGATTCGCTCAAATAAAGTGAATTGCTCCAAGTTTGGACTAAATCACTACTTGTTTTGTAACTTGGTAAAAATCATTCAATGTGAGACAAATATCTTCACACCTTTTATGGAATGTATATTTAGCACCAAAATCAATAAATTTAGCTAAACAATAAATTAAATACTTACTATGGGGTAAATAATGGGGATTCATCCTATTGTGTGTGCCAAAAATATATGTTGAATTGTAAAAATGTCTAACTTATGCATATATAATTCTTATTTCAATGATAACTAGATGGAAGGGTTTAAGGCATTGTTGGTCTAAAATATGCCTAAGGTAAAATATGCACCCATAGACTTGGCCAACATTGAATGACTAGTCAAGTTGTAGAGCTTAACGGGGTCAATATCCAGAGAAGGTTGTCTCCTTGTAGGGTTCTAACTAGCTAAAATCTATTATAGGGGGAAAAGGGTGCAAAAAGAAGTAAATGCAACTAAATATATAACTTGAGATGGTATAGATTAAGCGACTTCAAGAAGCACATAAATATCATGAAACAAAGCAAACCTCCAAACTTCCTAATACACCAACCAGTTTTAATGAATTACAAAATAATATATTTAATTAGATTTTGATCTAGCGGATTGTAGATTCCAAGACTATAAAATAAGCATATGCAAGAATCCAGATTGCAGAATTAATACCATGCACATTGTATAATCACTCATACATACATGTTCTACAAAATGATGAACCAAAATCCAAATAGAAGTTCTCCTTGTGTTACTCTCTTTAGAACTTCTTTATGCATGCAACTTGTAAATTCCTAAGAGGCGACCTTTGTAGAAGAGGCCATTACTCTTATTTATAACCTTCCTATGGTTCAATAATTTGAATACAAAAGAGTTTTTTTGAAAAATCGTTACAAAAAAATGTTAGTGGACCAAGTTGGCAAAACACCATGCAACACCAATGATCTAATATGGGACAATATGGTTTATTTTTGACCATGGATCATCTATTTTATACATGTAGGAAAGTAGTGGGGATGAGCTTAAATCTTGTTTGTCCTTCATTCTTAAAAAAATATTCTTTCGTGGATCTATAACGGATATGATAGGCTAAAATTCCTTTGGATATTCTATTTTCAACAAGTTGTTGTGGTTGCAACATAGAGACATACCGTGAAGTTGTGATACTTCTTTGTTCTTGAGCCTTCTAAGCTTTGGTGATCATGAATTAGGAACATATCATGATGTCATGCTTTTGTTTTTGCTTTTGAGTTGACTGAATCTTGGTGACCGTAATGTGGATACATATAACAATGTCATGATATTTCATTACCTTTAAGCCTCTCAAGCAGTTGTGATCACAACAAAAAGGCATGTCATGATGACGATGCCTTTTTACCTTCATGCTCTATCAACCTTGGTTATCATGATGTGGAGACATGTCATGATGTTGAGCCTTCACTTCTTACTTGGAATTTTTGGAGATTTTGTGATTGTGACATGAAGACATGTTGCAACGTTACAACATTTTATTGCCTTCAAGCCTCTCAAGCCGTTGTGACCATGATGAAAAGACATGTCATGATATTTTGATGCCCTTTTGCCTTCATGCTCTGTGATCCTTGGTGACTGCAATGTGGAGAAATTTTGCACCTTCACTTCTTAGAGTTTTCAGAGTCTTTGTGACCATGGTATGGAAACATGTTGTGGCATCATGACACATTTTTGCCCTTGAGCCTCACGGGCCTTTGCGATCATAATGTGGAGGCATGTCACGATGTCACACCTGATTTCAACTTGCTGCAAATTTCAAAATATTTTAGCATATCTCACCTTATTCCTCCTAATGTAGTCATTTTGACCTATATTATTGGTGCCTCCTAGGATATTTTACTTGCAAAATTTTTAGAACTTAAGGTCTTATCCATTGGGTAAACATAGTCTAAAAATAAAAATATATAGGGATAATTAAGGGGTAATGAATGAGTGAAAAAAATGATAATCAAGAGGATTTAATGAATAGATGACAAAAAAAATGGAGGATTTGGTAAGCAATGATATATTTTAGCTTTTTGTCTACTCTACCCTCCATTCATTAGGAGGCTCTTCTCCTTTTGCTTCTTCTTCAGCTTCTTCTTCTACCTATTTTTCTATATCTCCTCTAACATCTTCCTCTATTGCTCCTTTTGCCTCTCTCTATTTCTCTTTTAGCTTCGTCCTTTGCTTAGTTTTCATTCCCCTTATCTTTATATTTCAACATTTTGGCAATGTCATTATAGGATTTACAAGCCTAGTCCCAAATTTCATCAGTGGGGTCTGATAACTTTGTGACTTATTGATAGATAAACTCCAGCTTGGAATTTTTTCATAGGAAATATTCTTGGCCTTTGTAATCAGTTATGCAGTATTTGATATGAGCAATATTCTACACCAATTTGAAGATGTGATCCTACTGTATAGGCTCTTGCTATCCTTCTATTTTATATTCATCGTCTATAGCTATAGTTAGGGTGTCTCAAAGTTCTTTCTTCCTTAGGACATTGTCATTTTCATCCTGGAATCCTAGGAAACCACATTGTGCAACTCTATTTAGATGCTTCATTAGACCCTTCGATTCAAATTTGATCCCTTGGACAAGTTTCCATACTCAAGTTATAAATATGTACCTTCTAAAAAATCTTCTAGCCATTATCTTAGCATAGGACCATTCTTTGTTGGAAATTCTATTTACTACCCATTCAAAGTTGCTCTGAGCCAATGTTTAAATTTTTATTGTTGTAGATAATCTTGACTTAATAAAATCCTTAGCATTATTGAATTCATGTTATGTTGTCCCCAATATTTAACTCATTTCTTCCATGTGTAGTAGCACATGTCAAAATTTAAGGCTCATTTCTAGAATCTCCTTAGATATTTCTCTTCTTACTTGTTTGACATTTTCCTTGGAAAATTCTATAACTTTAGCTTTTTCTATTTGAATTTGTTGTTGAAGGTCCTTGACATGTTTGGACAAAACTTGATTTTATATTTTGATATGTTTGACTTCTTCCTTGTACTTAGCCATTTCATGAAACTTGTCTAACCACTTCTTGATATTGTTGCTAAGGGTATTTTCAATGTTCCTTTGATCTCTCAATGCAGTCTCAAGTTTTTCAAACTTTTCCTCTACCTGTTTAAATTTATCCTTGAAATAATCCCCATGCAAGTAAATAGTATCCAAGTGGGATTTTGCAACCAGTAATTCATCCTACATTGAAAATTGTGTGATATCTTCTATCATTACTTCTACCTGGTAATATTCTATACTCATGTCTTCTTCTAGTTTGTCAACCAAGGGATTAATTATCATTTTTTTTTGTTGGAGGGTGGTTGGGTCTACCACCATCATCTTCCTTGGATGGGTAGATTTATTAGAAGGTTGGGCAACCTTTGTATTCCACAACTCATAAGCATTTTTAGTAACTTTATTGATTTTTTGAAGCTTGGAGGCAATGGGATGAGTCTCAGCAGAGGAGGTGATGTGTAGAGATTGCAACAATGAGAAGTGGGCAATATGGGAGAAAGGAATTGCTATAGTAGTGGCATCCACACTTGTAGGGGATATAATGGATGTTGCTATAGAGGTGAGAGACACAATTAATGGTGGTGTTGAAGTTGGGGATGATGAAGGGTGAATAGTGATAGTTGGAATAGATGGTGAAGGTGGTGGAGAAACTTGAGGTGAAGGTGGACATTGTGGAGGTGGAGACTGAGCATATTTTTGACTAGAAGAGGAAAGTAAATTCTTTGGGGAATCATAAGGAGGAGGAGAAGGAGAGGAAGGAACATTTACAATACCTAAGCTTTATTTCTAAAGTTTCTACTCTCCTCGAGCACTTTCTATGGGTAGTGATTGCTCAACAATTTTCTTCTGCTCTAAAACACCTATATCTTGCTACTGGATGTTTAGTATTTTTCCTTTGTTATAAGGCACCTATTTTTTCCAAATTTCTCTTTTTTTGTTCTTATTGTGTGTACCTTCCTTAGTAGTACCCCCTACCATCCTCTTGGATCCTTTATTAGGAGCAGTATCAACAATTGTTTTTGATACTTGTTTCTGAGTCTAAGATAGCATTGCTTTGATCAGAGGAGACACTACCCTAGTAGAAGTTGATATCATAATTTTGCGTGAGGGGGAGGCTGACTTGGGGCATTTATATTTTGAATTTTTTACCCCCAAAGCCAAGTTGCCTAGCCTCTTATGTACTTGAATGGGCTTAGTTATTCCTTGGGTATGCTATACAATGCCCTTCCTAATATAACCCAATTTTGCGTTATTTTGGGTGCTTTCACATATTTTTCTAATTGTTCATGCATAAGTTTATACACAAGTGTCTTTTTGATAGTGGAAGAGGAGGGAGTTGCAACCATAGTAGCATATTTTTGAGTCTAGGAGGATGATTTTCCTTTGCTTGTGTCAACCTCCTCTATGTTGCCTTTCATAGATTGATCTTCATTGTGAGCTTGATGAAATACTAGTGCAATCTTCTTTCCAGTATCCTCTACCTAGGGCTCATATTATTTATCATACTTGTAAGAAAAATCATCGTTATTATTTATGCCAAATCTTGATAGGATTGTATCAATTCAACCCTCATAATCCATCGATCATAGATCTTGGATTCAGTCCATTTGAATTTTTTTTGCATGTAGGTAATTTTAGATTCTTCCAAGACGAGTTGGTTCATTCTTAGGGTTATAATCCACCATATGCTTGTAGAAATCCTACCATGGGGGCAATGGTTGCATTTATCGACACACCATTCTAATTATTCATCCTCCTTATTGTTCTTATTTTTCTCTATGTGAACCCTAGTTGTTTTGTAAAATTTTGGATCCCTGGAGCTATTTATGATGGTTAGAATTTACACAAATTTGTTAATAGGGTCGTACCTCCATATTTGTGGTAGCTCTACTAGACCCAAATTTTTCATGACTTGCGTGACACCCAAATTTTGATTTTTCCTTGTTATTTTTATATATCTAAAATTGAGGGGGTAGGTGCAAGTTATATTTTTGTCCATGCCGATGCCATATTGGTAATTAATATATTTATTTTATCTACAATATTCTATTGTAAACAACTAGTCTATTATTGTTGGTGCAAAAATCACTGGATGAGCAAGTGGCACATTCAATGATCCTCGACAAACATTGAACAACTATCGAGCCTAGGAGAGGTAGGGTATTTGATCTATAGAGTATCCTAGTTCCTTAAGTACTAGATATCTATGCCATAAAGGAGGGGGAAAAGGGAAGAGGGAAATAAAATAAAAGGAGGTCATAGCCAGAAATCACAAGGACAGGTATAGCCACATCAAGACATGCAACATCAACACTGTGGGCACTAACACAAGCATGCTACCTAACAGATCATCCAACCATACCCCTATTCAGTACCTAGCACATCAAATCAAGGGCAATTTCTAGAAACTAGGGAATGGGATGCATGAAATCCAGATACTAGAATTATAGCATGTCCACCCAACTAGCCTAAATAGAAATAAACCCTTAACCCGATATGAATGCAAATTCCAAAACTGCTAAGTAAAGCACATGAAATCCAGATACTAGAATTAAACATGTTCACTTAGATAGCCAAATATAAATAAACATTTACACTTCATTAAATATATAAGGACCAAATAAAAGACCAAACAGTAGCACACTTATATTTACATTATAGAAAAAATA
The DNA here is from genome assembly GCA_028583015.1 of Wollemia nobilis. Taxonomy (NCBI): domain Eukaryota; kingdom Viridiplantae; phylum Streptophyta; class Pinopsida; order Araucariales; family Araucariaceae; genus Wollemia; species Wollemia nobilis. Next base: position 3,623,234 of record JAQPPZ010016818.1, on the reverse strand, counting down.
TTACATATGAATTTTAATGGCTAAAGAGCCATCCTTTGGAATGGATCACATTCTAGTATTTATAGAATATTTACAATAAATTCAAATTTCAATATTAATGGTGATAGGTATGAAGATAATGCTAATACATATGGATGTTCTATTTGCACCTTACTCCGTAGGATAATGGTAGTTTTTCGAAAGGAGTTCGGTACTTTTGCATCAATCTGAGCCTTCGATTGCTTCGACATTCTTGTTAGGACATAAATTTTCATCTACTCTACCCTTTCATGTGGATGAAAGGCCTAGGATTGATTACCTCTAAAACCATGCATTTCAAATTGCCTCCTTCATACCCATTGACAACTCATACCTAGGAAATTGAGGTCATTAATATTTTTCCTTGGAGTTTTCCAATGCTTCCCTCTTGATGGATGGTGACCTCAACCTCAAAAATATACTTGGGCATGTTCCTCTGTCCACAAAATTCCTAATTTTATGCCCATTCCAGGGATGGGAATTTGGGCACAGACCATCCCTTACCATCTTCTCGAATGTCTACCTTGGCTAGGATAGACTTCCCAGGTGGTACTGGAATCTTTTCCACAATGATATGTTACTTAGGATGGGATTTTGGGACAAAAAGGCCCTATGCTACCATCTCATTCTTTTTCCCAACTTGGGTGGAGATTTAGGATGTTGTTTTTCCATCTAGAGATGGGGCAGGAATTTGGGAACTACCTCTATTGTTTGCTTACCCCTTTATCTATATAGCTTTGTCCTTAGTTGATTTGGCTTGTTATTTATCATTGTTCACCAACATTCATATTCCACCCAACCTTTGATGCTTCAAAATTTATCCAATGCTTAAAATGCCATAATTTCTCAAAAAAAGTGGGTGAAAATATGTAAACTTTCACCCACACTCTTGGTGGCTCATAGGGGTTTCTCACTTGTGGGAAAATAAGGAACCCAAAAATATATCACTTGGAAAAAATGAATAGTGAGAGGAGGGGATAGAGAGATCATAAGAAAAAATAGCCAGGAAATATTGCAAGACAAAGGAGGAAGTGAGTTAATGGGGGGAATACAAGAAAAAAAACAAGGTAAAGGATAGCAATAAGTCAAGGAAGAAGGAAAGCACAAGGGAGAAGACAAAGCAATGGGAAATAGGGACCATGGAAATGAGAATGAGAAAATGCCAAAAGGAAGAAATAAATGAAAGGGACAATTACAAGACAACTATGAACAAAGCTATCCAAAAGGATGAGCAATGTAGTCATTAGAATAATAGCAGATGGGAGAACAAGAGGAGACAACATCAAACATACCCCAAAAAGAAGCGAAGCAGAACCACTGGATCTATGGGATGTACCCATAAAGCAGTAGATTGATTCACATGGTTCATGGGATATATCCAAGCATCGCTCACCCATAGACATACTCCATTGTAGCCCAAAGAAAATTTAAGAATAGATAGGTTACCAAAGAAAGTGAACTACAAGGTAAGCAAATAATTTTGGCAATCTACCTATTCTTGAATCAACTTTCCTCTCTGCATGATTTAGCAAAAATATCTTTTGCAAATGCAGACACACCATGAGAGCTTTTAGTTGCATAATTTACACACTACCTTTGATATATATATATATATATATATATATATATATATATATATATATATATATATATATATATATATATATATAGTAAATTCTCCTTCTGAGCTAGTCCTTCAAGCATGTTTTTTTCTCATGCTAACATATTGCTTTGCTTAATTATGCCTTTCCAATTTTGCTTAATGTGAATATGGATTTTTTGGCCTTTCTATGTTGTTCTATCCTTATCCATTGGGCTACGGAGTTACAAAAATAAGAAAGGAAACATGGAAAGAAGAGAAACACGATGATGAAGAGAAAATACTTAGAAACCAAAGATACCTTTTGGAAATCCTAAGACACCATGGTACAAGATGACATATTTATTGAAATTTTTATTTATCTACCTGTTTATTTACACAAAACTGTGGTGCTGTTGGCATACCATGACCCATGACCACACACATTTTATCTAATGAACCTATAGTTCCTAGACCATATGGCACATAACTTAAGCTGCTATTTATACTTAGTTTGGTACTACCCATTATCACTTTCAATATTTTTAGAGCTTTGAGCGGTTCTTACACTTTGCCTTTGAATCCTCATATTTTTACCCTTCACAACATGCACAGGAATCATTTTCATCACCTTGGCCCCTATTCTAATTACTAATACTTCTTGTAATGGGTACCAAAACCATGCTTTGTAAGGGTCAAAATGGATCGTCAGCCACACCTCGTCTCTTTTAGCAATGTAGATGAAGTTACTGTAATTATGTCCTTCAAGACTTTCTTGGATCCAAGGGATATTATTTTGATTACTGTAAGGAGCCTGGGTAGACGATGAGTAGTAGGGCTTGGGTCAAGGAATGTGAGCTATCATTTCCTCACTCAAAATTATCTGAAGCTTGCAAAGAGGGTCATGGATAAGCTTTGTCTCATATTGGCTAATAGGTGAGCATTTCTAGGTAATTGGCCCTATTAGTATTTGTTCCTTACATATTCAGCTTTGTGTAGGTGTAATTCTAATGCTGCCATGTATCTGTTGTTTCTCCACAAGATCTACCCAAGGATATTATTGCTTATGGTGTTTCTACAAAGTAGTGCATGCTGTAATGTTGTTCATTGTGGGGGCTAGTTGGTTATTATGGCTGTAGGGGCCAATGATATGGTCCTCCTCCTAACTCATCTCTTCATAATATGACATCCTTTGCTCAATATCAAGGCCTATGTCTATTGTCGACCAGTGGTAGAAAAATTGTGTGTGAGCTTCTTCATAATAAGGTTATCGATATGTATTTGATAAAAGCTACCTTTTTAGGCTATGGAACTCTTTGGCTAGCCATTGGATTTTCATCCTTAATTATTGTATATTGCCTTCTTGGAGATAAGGTGAGTGGTTCAACACAACCTAGATTTGGTCAAGTAGAGCTTTGTGAAGCATTAGAGGAGGTTGAAGGTTTTCTATAAATGACAACTTCCCAAATTGAATCAATAGCTTTTCAACATGAACTACTTCTTTGAAAATGTGTGAGAGTCTCTTTTCCTTGGTTTACTGGACAAGAATACTTATTTTAAGGTAAAAACCCTAGATATAATATAGATATGCTTGAGCAGGTAATGATCAGATTTCATGGGAAATTATTTCCCATGTTCTTATAAAAAAAACATTGAAATCAGTCATACTTTTACAAGGAGCATGCTTGATGGATGCTAGACTAGTTAGTAACAAAAAAGGATCCTCAAAATCATCAAACATGCCAATGAGTGCTCTTGCTAGATCAGCCCATGTATTGATGCTCCCCTTTTCTAAAGATTTGTATATCAACAATACTTTACCCTAAGGGAAAGAACAAGCAACCTGACCATGATATCTTCATATGTGATATTATGAAGAATGGATAGGGAAACCACATCTTGATAATATTTGAATGTAGTTTTCTTAGTACCATCAAAACTCAACAAAGCTTTTAGGGAAGCCTTAGGAATATCATGTTGAATCCAAATATTGAGGGGGCTAGGATCATTCCAGCTAGGACAATTGGGTTGAGCCATTGAATCACTGATACTTCAAACCTTCTAGATCTTGTCAATAGGTTGGAATGTCTAGATGAGCATACTTTCTCTACGAGTGAGGTCAATACTACTCATCAAATCTTGATTCCTTTGAAGTGTAAGGGATATTATTAGTACATTGAAGAGGCAATTGGTCTCAGGATCTAGATATTTCACTCAAATGAGTTTCTAGGTGATTGAGTGGGATATGGGTAAACCAGAGTATCATCAAACTCTGATTTCCTTAAATAATGGAGACATTTTGGGTCCTCAATGGAGTTGCCAAAAATTGTTGGTGCAAAAATCATCACCAGACGAGTAGGTGGTACACTCGATGATCCTCGACCAACATTGAATGACCACTGGGCTTGGGAGAGGTAAGATGATCGATATATAGAGTAGGATAGTTCCTCAAGTCCTAGCTACCTATCCTGCAAGGGAAAGGAAAAAGAGAAAAGTGAAAGAAAATAAAATGAGGTTGTATCCAGAACTCACAAGGATGGGTATAGCGCATTAAGACATACACAACATCAATTATTATGGATGCAAACACAAGCATGATACCTAACATATCAGCTAACCATACCCTTATTCAGTACCTAGCACTATATATTGAGGGCAAATTGCAAAAACTAGGGATTGGGATTGGGATGCTTGAAATCCAGATACTAGAATTACAACATGTCCACTCAACTAGCCTAAATAGAAATAAACCCTTAACCCGATATGAATGCAAATTCTAGAACTACCAAGTAAAGCACATGAAATCCAGATACTAGAATTAAATATGTTCACTCAAACAACCAAATAGAAATAAGCATTTACACTTCATGAAATATATAAAGACCAAATAAAAGACCAAAAAATAGCACACTTATATTTACATTACAGTGAAAATATTACATATAAATTGTAATGGCTAAAGAGCCACCATTTGGAATGGCTCACATTCTAGTATTTATAGAATATTTACAATAAATTCAAATTTCAACATTAATGGCACTAGGCAGGAAGATAATGCTAAAATAGTTGGATGTTCTTCTGGCATGTTGCTTTGTAGGAGAATAGCAGTTTTCTAGAAGGAGTTAAGTGCTTATGCATCAATCCAGGCATTTGATCACTTTGACATTCCTATTGTGTCATAAATTTTGATCTACTTTACCCCTTCATGTGGACGAAAGACCTAAGATTGATTACCTCTAAAATCATGCATTTCAAATTGCCTCCTTCACACCCATTGATAGGTCATACCAAGGCAACTGAGATCATTAATATTTCTCCTTGGAGTTTCCCAATGCTTCCCTCTTGATGAATTATGACCTTAGAATTTAACGGGTACTTGGGTACGTTACTCTCTCTACCAACTTCCCAATTTTATGCCCATTCTAGGAATACGAATTTGGGTACGAACCATCCCTTGCCATATTCTTGAACGTCTACCTTTGCTAGGATGAACTTGACAGGTGGTGCCACAATATTTCCCACAATGATACATTACTTAGGATATTAGTTCAAGACCAAGAGCCCCTATGTTTCCATTCCATTCTTTTGCTCAACTTGGGTAGAGATTTGGTATATCATTTTTCCATCCAGGGGTGGGGCAAGAATTTAGAATCTGCCTCTAGTGTTTGTCCACCCATTTGTACTTCTGGATTTATCCTTAGTTTATTTAGCTTGTGAATTATTTCTATCCACCATCCTTCATATTTTTTCCAACCTTTGATGCTTCAAAATTTAGCCAATGCTCAAAATGCCATCATTTCTTAAAAAATTAAAGGGTGAAAAGATGCAAAATTTCACCCACAATTACAATATAGGAGAGCAAAAATGGTTTTCTAGTGAACCCATACAATATAATGACTGTACCTTCTATAAAAATGAACCAATCCCCTTCTTCTACATGAGGGTTTTGTAACACACTTTTGGCTTTTAAGGATAGTCTACTCATTTTCCCATGCAAAATCCTCAAGGTAAGTATTATAAAGCAAAAATTGACAACATCGAGATAACAATAACAAGTCCAACACAAAATATATTGCACAATAAAGATATAATATTGTATTAATATGGTGGAAGCCTTGATATCCAATGTTTTTTTTATTGATAAAATACTTCTTATACATATACATATCCGCTGTGGGGATTGAACCTGAGTCACATCATCGATAATGCAAGTGGCATCCTTGATCTCCAATATTACAATGCAATATGTATTGATACAATAGTTACAATCAAATGGGTTTGAAAACCCTCATTCACAATGAATATTTTGGTGTCTTCTACATTGTATTTGCTCCAAAAAATTTGTGGATGGGCTTGAGTATCCCTATGATACCACTCAAGTTGCAACAACCATCAAGTAAGATGTCTTATTTACGTATAACCTACACACAGATCACAACAAAAAATAGGTTAATAGCATATGTAAGGGCTCTATTGTGTGAGACCCTCTAAATAGAAGATCTATAAAAACCCTAACTACAATGATAATGGAATGCAATATAAATACATAAAACTTGGATTATAAATGCAAGAATATATTTTACCTTGTCAAAGATTCCTAATTTTATCTAATCCACACTTTTGATTTTGCTATCTGATGGTGCACGAACTCCTGCGAGTGTTCAAGGGTTTGGCAGTGGCAAAATGAAGGTTGGAAAATACCCTAGAGCATTCTGGAAGGGCTACAAACAACTTGCAATATTCTTGGAACACTCAACAGTGTTCATGGGATGCTGGCAGGTGTTCAAAGGTGATGGAGGAGTGATCACCATTTTGTAAAGCAAAAATTGATAATACCGAGATAACAATAATATAACCAACATAAAATATTTCACAATGAAGAGATAATATTGTATTAATATGGTGGGATCCTTGATATCCAATGTTACAATGCAATATGCATTGATACAATAGTTACAATCAAAGGGGTTTGAAAACCCTCATTCACAATGAATATTTTAGTGTCTTCTAAATTGTTTTTGCTCCAAACAAGTTTTGGGTGGGCTTGAGTATCCCTATGGGACCACCCAAGCTGCAATAGTCCTTAAGTAAGATGTCTTATTTACCTATAAAATACATATTGATCACAATAGAAAATAGGTTAATAGCATATGTGAGAGCTCCACTGTGTGAGACCCTCTGAATAGCAGATCTATAAAAACCCTAACTGCAATGATAATGGAATGCAAGTTGAATACAAAAAACATGGGTTGTAAATGTAAGAATACATTTTACCTTGTTAGATATATCTAATTTTATTTGATATATGCTTCCACTTCTATTATATTATGGTGCATGAACATTCGTGAGCATTTGATGGTTTGGTAGTGGCAAACCGAAGGCTAGGAAACACCCTAGAGCATTTTGGAAGGGATGTGAATGCCCTACAACATTCCTAGAACTCTCAAAAGTGTTCACGAGATGCTAGGAGGTGTTTGTAGGTGATGGGAGAGTGTTGCAAAACCTTAGATCTAGTTCAAAAGGGTTAACAATGATAGCTAGGGAGGATACAACGACAGTGAGGAGGGGATGTGCTAGCAGAATTCTAGGGTTTGGATGGAGAGGAACAAAGGGATTTGATGTTATCTAATCAAAAATTTAATTGATTAATCACTTAACCACTTAACTAAATTCTTAACCCTAATTCACATATGTAAATATCTTTTATAACTTACCAATGGGCGACCAAGATTAAAACATGATGACTGGCTAAGATTATAACTTTGACATATGACACGGATCAAGTTGAATGGATGGTTAATATTAGAACATGATGGATGACTAAGATTTATTTACATATATATATTTATATTAAATATATAAATATAAATATAAAATATTTATATTTATATATAAATATAAATAAATATACATATATAAATAAATAATGGATGGTTGTGATTGGATAATGTGGATGGATGACAAGTGGTTAGGTTTTGGTGTCTATAGATATATCTCAGATGTAATCAATACAGTGGTCCATGAATAGGCTGACAAAGGATTCCATTTTTCATCTTTATCTATCACTATTATCCAAGGCATATCTTGTGCCATAAAGTATAAAGTAGAGGAAAACCTAGGCCAAATGAGAGTAGTACCTAAAGGAATTTTTGGACCCTTTATTTAATTAGCACAACTATTCATGAATTTATCAGTATAAAAATAAGGGCCAATCAAAGAAAATGGGCCTAGTGCTCTGGTCTATAATATAAGTATCATAAAATTTGGGGTTGGATATGCAGTGAGCCATGACAAGCTACCAAACATGGACCTACTCATCTAAAGCTAACCCCACTAACACCACCAACATTGAAAAGAGCTCACAGTTTTTAAACTCCATTGTTGGAATGGGGGTTTTAGGTAAATTTTCCCTTGTCAACTTTGTTTTTAGTTGTGACTCTACCTAGGACTTTAAAAAAATTTCTTTACCAAAGTGGTCACCTAGGGTATAATACTTTGCCTTATCATTGGGGTGAAAAGGCTTAGGTTTCTCGATGGGCACAAGGCCCGTAGCAAAAATAGTGGAGAAAACATTAGGAGAAAGTGCAAACAAGGTTATTCCTTATGCATTTTGAACAATCCTATGCTTGTGGTCATAGTACTTAGCTATAACATGCACCAACTTGGGGTAGGGGTGGAATAGAGTGCAAATGTAAAAAGATAAGGAATTAAAGGTAAAAGTGCTAGGGCTTGATGGAGTAACACCTTTAGATAGCCTTTCTTCGATGTTGGTTTTGAGCCACTTGACACCCTTCCATGTTATCATTGTGTCTACAATTTTTGCATCCTTGTCCTAAAATTTGACATCCTTTTTAGCCTTAGCCTGTGTTGATGTCTTGGTAGTTGAAGACAAAGTTGCCATTATGATACAAGAATTTTCCCAAGCACTACTTCACTATGTTTCTTTTGAACTAAGAGCTCTATGGAAATAAGGGTGAAGTGTGATTAATTATAGTGGTCGTGTGCTTGGTCTATGTGATAATCAACATGGCAATTTTACTTTAGTTCATGTGCCAACCTACCCAGTGAATTATAATATATATTGCATTAAAGATGGTCACGCTTCCCACTATCTTTTTTCAATTTTGAAAGGAGTTTTCCCTCTCGTCGCATGGTCGGGCCCCTTTGTATTTAGAGGGATTTTGATTCTATTTGATCGAGATATGGTGACATATCATGACACTACATCAACCTTCTATTTCTAGGGTTCCAATTCTTAGTTATCGCAACAAGGTGACATGTCGTGGCATTGTGACACCTTCAAAAAACAAACAGTATATTACATATAAAACATAAAGTGAATTTTTTAATGGAAGTAGAGCTTCAGATGAAAACCATTGATAGGTATTGTTTGAATTATTCCCTATTCATCATGAATTTGAAAAGCATTATGTTGTTTTTCAATAATTATTTTGAATGGTCCCTCCTAAAAGGAGTTAAAATTTTGGTGGTTCCCTTGCTTTTCTCTATTTTCATTCAAACTTAGGACTAGGTCTCCAATTTTGAATTTCTTAAAAGTGGCCTTTCTATCAAACCATCCCTTGGTTTCTCCTAGATATTTTTGAAAATGCACATAAGCCTCTTCTCTTTGTTCCTCTAGTTTTAAAAGCTGCATCAACCTATCTTCCACCGGTTTACCTTCTACAATATGATTCTGATCAAGCAATCTCAGAGTGAGTATTTCTAGATGTATGGGAAGACTATTATCTTTTCCACATATCAGAGCATAGGGGGATGTGTTAATGGACTTCTTAATGGTGATTCTATCAGCCCATAATGCTTGGTTTATTAGTGAATGTCAACTCCTCTTGTTATCCTTCAAAATATTCTTTAGAATCCTAAGAAGATTCTTATTAGTAGATTATTCCAAACCATTCCCCTACGGATAGTAGTTTGAGGAAGTCTTTAAGTAGATTCCATATTTGCTGGAAAAATCAGTCATTTTTTCTCCAATGAAGTATGGGCCATTATCATTGACCAACGTGTCAAGTATGCCAAACCTTGTAATCAATATCTCATCAAATTCAATCACTACCTCTTGATAAACCTTCTTTATGGGTATTACTTCCACCTATTTAGTGAAATAATCTGTTGTAGTCAAAATTTACTTGTGTTCTATTGATGAATTTGGTTCTATCACCCTATTTCTAAAGAGGTTCTTCTACTTGTATGGGTTTGAGAGGTAAAGATGCATTTTTATTCCTTCCCACGTGCCCCTGTAACTCCTCACATGCTCTTGTCATTTTGAAAGCATAAAAAAATATAGTTGGCCAATAACAACCTATTATCAATATTTTCAATGTAGTTGTTCTACCTAAATAATGTCCTGTAGAGAAGCCTTCATGGAATTCATTCAAGATCTATTTTTTATTGTATTTTATGCATTTCAAAATAATTCCATCTAGATTTTTTTTGTATAAACCTTTAGTCAACAAAATAAATTACAAAGCTTACAATCTGTACCTTCTCTGTGAGGCATTCAAGTTTTATGGGTATTTTCATGTTTGGAAATAGCTTATGAGTCCCTCAACCCAATCTATGTTTTTTGAGGACTGTCCATATTTCTAAATTGATCTTAGTTTTTGACATGCTACATAGCCTATTTTTACCCTAATGGCCAACTCTTGACATAGAGCTCTACCTCTCACCAATTTGGTAGGATGGATGTCTAATTATACTCTTGAATTTTTGTAACCCATCCTACCCTTTTTTCACCTAGCTCTCCTTGAATTATAAAGTTTCTAACATCAGGGTGTACCACAGACACTGGAGTTTTTCTTTGAGACAAAAAATATTTTAATTTATTTAATGACTTCATGACTGCATACACTTGCTTTTTAATGAAATTATTCCTTTATTCATGATATTGCAACGGGTGTCTCATTATCTTCTCCCTTTTGTATAAGTATTGCAGCATAACTTTCTTGTTCATTGACTGCATACAAGATGAATTCTCTTTAGTAATTTAGATTGATGAGTAGAGGCACTTGGGAAATTACCTCTTTGATATTTTTGAATGCATCCTTTCATAGGTCTATCCATATGAAGTCCATATCCTTCTTTAGTAATTCGGTCATAGGATTCACTATTTGTGCAAAAAGTTAATATGTCCAAAGAAGGATTGTAGCCCTTTCATATTCAATAAAAAAGGAAGATCTAGGAGAGCTGTCACCTTGTCAGGGTAAATGGCCAAGCCTACCTCATAAATGACATGACCCAAGAGTTTCCCTTCTTGGATAGCAAATATTGATTTCTTTGGATTTAAGGAAACTCCAAATTCATTAAACTTTTCAAAAATTATCTGGAGGTGCTCAACATATTTTCTTATGAGAGAATACAGTCATGTCATCTAGGTAGATGACTATTACCTTGTTCACCAACTCTCCAAAAACTAGATCCATTACCCTTTGAAAATTAGCCCCTTCATTGGATAAACCAAAAGGTATTTAGTGATAGGAAAAAATTGCTCATTTGGTAGTGAATGTAGTATTGTGTTGATCTTCATCCTTGACCCAAACCTGATTATAGCTAGAAAACCCATCTAGTAGTAAAACTTTGTTTGCCCCTACTACAGTATGTAGTACTTGATCTATCTAGGGAAGGAGATAGTGATATTTCAATGAGGCCTTGTTCAAATTTTTGAAATCCATAAATAACCTAATGTCCCCATTCTTTTTTTAGACTGGAAATAGGTTAGCAACACACATATAATGGTTGATAGGGTAAATTATCTTAGAATTTAGGAGTTTTAATAATTCTTGCTTCATCAAGGATTTTATTTTTGGGTTGATAGGCCTCTATTTCTATCATAAAGGATTTGAATCTGGTTCAAGTTTGATAGTATGTTATATTGTTTGCTTGATGTACACTTTGAGATCATCATATATCCACGCTATAATGTCACTAAATTATTTACATAAATTATAAATTTGACTAATCTCTTATTCTAAACATTGAACCCCAATCTTAATAACCTTTCCAAGTCCTAATTTAATTTCTTGGTAACTTTGCTTGTCAATTTTCATTGTGTGGCTACTGGTCGATCACTATTATAAAATAGACTCTCCAGGGTTATTAAAACCTTTGGTATATAATTGTTTTTTAGTTGTATCAATATTTCATCCTCATAACTTTTCAAGGCATGATCACTTGAATGATTCATCTCCTATACTAAAAACTCCACCACCTGTTCATCATTTTTAAAGACTTTCTAGAAAGTATCCTTATCAAGAACTGAAGGTCCATATACTAGCCTTATTGCCTTTGATTTTTGTATGACAGTGGCTATTGGAAAATAGTTGGCTCCCATAGATGCTAATAGATTATCATGAGTGTTATGTTCCCTTGGAATAGCATTGATATTAAAAGCTTCAAATAGGCCCCATACTTTATTTTAGCAGGCTTTGAGATAATGTTGCTTATTGATACACTTTTCTGTGACCTAGTTCACTATCAATTCTGAATCACCATATATTTACAACTATTTAACTCCAAAATTTTTAGACTTCCTTACACCCAAGAAAAGTACCTTATATTCTACTATGTTATTTATGCAACTCGGTGTTAACCTATATGAGAAAACCTTTTTAGCCACAATTGGTGAGATTAACAATATACCTGCTCCAGTCCCATTTTTACATCTAGCACAATCAAAGAAAAATTTCTAGGTTTGATTTATGGGGGATTCTATTTCGACAGAGTGGGAGGCTCAACCTTTTCAAGTTTTGTGATTGAATAGGTTCCAATCCTTATTTTAATCATAGCATTAAAATATTTCAAAGAGATTTGATCTTCGGTTTGGAGCTCCTCTAGAACTTCTTCCATTAGATCTAGATCTTCAATTTCTTTAGTAAGGATACTAACATTATTAGCATGTTTGTTGTCTACATAAATTTTATTAATATTAAAGAAAAAAGGCTTTTCATTGAATATTTTGATCCTTATTTGTATGGAATCTCCATTTGTGAGTAGTCGAGAGACAAATATGTTGTGAACTCCCTTTAAAGACACATACCAAAATAAGAGTCTAAGTCCACTACAACTACTTACTGTATGACTATAATTTGAGGTATTCTATGTAGCACTATGAGAATATCCTTGATCAATCAATATTTACTGGAGTACCATATAAATGCAATACCACTGGGCTACTTATGGTGTATTCCATATCCATGATATCACATACAACTTTGGGCATCACTATAGTAGTTGCACCTGAATCTATCATGCAATTATGTACAACCCATCCTTCCATTTGTAGTGATAAATATAAAGGAGGAGGCCCATTTTTTCCTATTGCTTGTGTTTATCTAGACTGAGCTAGATTCAACTAAGTATGGGATCTAACCTTATTTCTTATTTATTTAAGGGATGCTTGTAACAAATCAATATTCCCTAGAAGAAATAATGCATCATACATGTTTGCTTTTGATGGAGTCTTCTTCAATTCCTCCACAATATTGAAATCAAGTGAATCAAATAGTTTATCCTTTTATTTTGAAGGTTGATCATACCTATTCCTATATCCCCAGGTTGCTTCTATTATTTTGTGCTTAGTTAAAGAGGGATATGTCAAATTTTCCCTCACTTGTTCCTAGGTTTCAATCTCCTTTTGTTCAACATCATTTTTACATGCTTCCACCCTCTATTTTTGAGCTGGATTTTGAAATGTAGTATCATGGGAAAATTCACCTTCAATTTGATATTTTGTTTCTACAGGTACTTTTAAAGGATTATGTTGGATGTGTCTCATCCTTTGTCGAGGAAATATTGTACGACAGGCACGAGAGGGTAAGAGGAGTGGATCTCCTCAAGATGAGGGCAAAGCTCTCCTTAGGGGTACCGAGGGGGTTTGGGGGAGCGGTAGCCCCCCCGGCCATGCCGAAGGTGTTTTTTTGACAACGCGGGAAAAAAATGTTGCCCCCTTTTTTTGGAACGATTTGTGGAGTGAACGATTTTTGGGATTCCCACAATTGGCGGGTGGTTGGTTGGTGTAGGTGGTTTAGCCCATGGAGTTGTGCCCATTATATTCTAATACCACATAGTGGTTTAGGGTTGTGAGAGTTTCCTTTATATTTATTGTAATGTCCATTTTCGAGTAAGAAAGAGAATAATAATATCAAGGAGGAGTGGCTCTTGTTTTGTTGGAGTAGCCCACATCGGGTGAACCAGGGTAAATCTCGTGTGTCATATGTGCATTGTGTGGTGTCATTTCTTCTAAGTTGTTTATTTCTACTTTATTTTTGGAATAAGTTTCTGTAAATCTCTTTAGATTCAACTCTTTGGGATCCACTTGTAGAGACTTCTTCCCCGATCTTGTCAGGATTGCAACCTACTCCACTAATGGCATCAAAAATTCATGGCCTATTTATTTGATCATATTTATTTGGTCTTTTTGAGCTCTTTTTGCTTTCTCAATAGCTACCTCCTACACATGATATTGATGTATCATACATAAATTTTCACCATGTGGATCTTTGCACATAGAGCACCAATATTTTGATTCAAATGAGGATGTGGAAGGTTCATTTTCTTGATTTGTATACACTGTGTTTGATATTTTTGGATACTTGCTAGTCAAGGTAGCTTGATACTTTTTTACCTATGGGAATATTCTTGGTTGAAAGATTCTTTTGGATTCCTTCATCTTCATCAAAGTGATTTCATTGGTTAAGTTTTTCATGGATGTTTGCATTTCTTTAAGGACCATAAGTTGTGGGTCAAGAGTTGGTAATGCAGGTATCGTAGGAAATGGAGGTAAGGCTAGGATTGTATGAGAGGTTGGCAAAGCTAGGATGGGGGGTGGTCCAGGCCATATGGGAAGATTTACTGTATAGTATTAGGGTATGATGTGCTTGCACTAGATGCTTGAGAGAATTATGAAAATATGGGCATTATTGATTTGGGAGGCAACCTTACTATAGCAATAAGTTCTTTTTATACCTTCAAGGCTTCTTAAAAAATCTATGGGAAAGTGAACATATGAGACTGTCTTATCATTATACCTAAATATAAGTTGAAAGCACTTAGATAATAATACATTGCTTGCTCATTTTTTGGTATAAGACCCTTGGGCACTCTTCTCCATGTACAATTGAATCTAATTTTGAAATCCACTATCTCTTCTTGAGGATGTTTTGTATGAATGTAAACTATGCAAGTAGGGAGAAAGGATCTACTTGATCATTAAATTCTTCTACAATTTTACCAGTAAGCTTAGCCTATGTAGTTATGGTTTGATCTAGAAGAGTTCTATACCAATACAACATTTTCCCTTTTAGTGATATCACCAAAAATCTTATCATCACATATTCCTCCTGAATGTTGTGAATAATAACTAATGATGCAACATCCTGACAATGTTCATAGGTGGTCTTGCCAGTACCATCATAGTTTTGTAAATATTTGAGTGCTACTTTGGGGATAGGATTTTGGTTGGTCAAATTCAAGGGACTTGAATGGTTCTAGGTTGGGTAGTTCTAAGAATTTTGATTTTTATTGACAACCATAATTTCTACTATGTTGATAAGGATTGAAGGAGCATGATAAGATGTGCTAGTTGAAATTAGATTGGATGTTTTAGTCAAAACTCTAGTGAGGACTAAATATGACATTGATTTAGAGGGTAAAAAAGATGTATTCTAAAACTACCAAGATGCAACTCTAGAAATTTGAGAAGTTCCTTTGATATTTTAGTTGTTTGTCTCATGATCATGTATTTCAAGACTAGAAAATGAATAGTTATAAATATTTTTTGGATTTTCTCTTTTAAATAGAGTCACCAGGTGATTTAGATTTTAATAGGGCAAAGACAAACACCAAATATCTAACCTATGGGAGTGATGGGATTTGGTCCCACTAGGCATACCAAAAACTATTGGTATAAAATCTACCTAAGGTAAATATGCACCCAAGACTTGGCCAACATTGAATTATCAGTCAAGTTGTAAAGTTTAACAAGGTCAATCTCCAAAGAAGGTTGGCTCTTGTAAGGTTCTAACTAGCTAAAATTTATTATGGGGGGGAAAGGGTGCAAAAATAAGTAAATGCAACTGAAGCTAGAACTTGAGATGGTATATATCAAACAACATAAAGAAGTACATAAAGATCATGAAATAGACCAAACCTTAAAACTTCCTAATAGACCAACTAGTTTTAATGAATTACGTAACAATATCTTTAATTAGTTTTGGGTCCAACAAATTGTATATTCTAGGACTATAAAAAGAGCATATGTAGAAATCCAAAAAGCAAAATTAATACCATGCACATTGTATAGCTAAAACATAAATGGTCAATCACTCATACATACATGTTCTACAAAATGATGAACCAAAGGCCAAACAAAATTTCTCCTTGTATTACTCTCTTCAAAACTTCTTTATACATGCAACTTGTAAATGCCTAAGAGCCGACCCCTATAGAAGAGGCCATTGCTCTTATTTATAACCTTCCTATGGTTCAATATTTTGAATTACCAAAGAGTTTTGTTTAAAAAACTATTACAACAAAATGTTAGTGGACCAGGTTGGAAAAACACCATGCAACACCAATGATCTAAGATGGGATAATATGTTTGATTTCTGATGGTGGATCGACTATTTCTTACATGTGGAAAAATAGTGGGAATGAGGTTAAATATGGTCCATCCTTCATTATTAAAATAATATTCTCTCATGGATATATAATGGACATGATAGAATAAAAATCCTCTAGAGATTCTATTTTTTGCAAGCTATTGTGGTCACGATATAGAGACATGTCGTGAAGTCATGACACTTCTTCATTCTTGAGCCTCCTAAGCTTTAGTGACCATGAATTAGGAACATATCATGATATCACACTTTTATTTTTTCTTTTGAGTTGACTAAATATTGACAACTGAGACATGGAGACATGTCACAATGTCATGATATTTTGTTACCTCCAAGCCTCTCAAGCTGTTACGATCATGATGAAAAGACATGTCATAATATCATGATGCCTTTTTGCCTTTATTCTCTATGAACCTTGGTGACCACGATGTGGATACATGTCATGATATCACGCCTTCACTTATTACTTAGAGTTCTCAAAGCTTTTGTAACCATGATGCGAAGACATATCATGATGTGGCAGTATTTCATTGTCTTCAAGTCTCTCAAGTCATTGTGACCATGATGAAAAGACATGTCACAATATTGTTATGCCCTTTTTCCTTCATGCTATGTGAATCTTGGTTACCACAATGTGGAGATATGTCACGATGTTGTGCCTCCACTTCTTACTTAGAGTTTTCAGAGTCTTTGCAACCACTGTAAGAAAATATGTTGTGGCATTGCAACACTTTTTTTCCCTTGAGCCTCATGGGCCTTTGCATATGCAATATTAAGGCATGTCACAATGCCACATCTGATTTCAACCTTCTACAAATTTCAAAAAAATTTAGCATCTCTCACCTTATTTCTCTAGATGTAGTCATTTGACCTATAGACACACTTCAACCTCTAAATTTAGGTTGACACTGTTGCAAATTTCTAATCTAAGCTAGTCTAATTGTATGAAATTAAAATATGGAAAGAAAATACATAAAAAGTAAATTTTTAAGTTTAGGATGTGAGGGATTAAAATTAAATATGACCAAAATTATAGCAAGGAGAGTGTGTGGTTGATTAAAACATTAAAAAATGAATAAAAATAATGTTCTTATTAGATTGAGAGGAATAACAATATGGTCAAAAGGGCTATGGTTCAATCATTATGTATTTTGCAGTCTAGGAGGGTGGTGTCATTGATGGGGGACAAAAGACTTATCAATTTACCACCAATTTTATGAATAATAAGAGCACTATGTGAGCCTCACAAAGTGTAGCTATAGTTTTCTCAAGGCAAAAAGTTGTTTATAATGGAGCCCTTGGCTCCTATTTATAGGAAAATTTTACGTTTAAGTTATCAAGGGTAATAAACTATTACTCCTGGTAAAAGTAGAAATTTGGGGGTATCTATAAATACTACATGTATCTAATAGGCTTAGAAAGCTTCCAAAATAAATTACGACACTACTACATGCCAAAATGTTGCTTTCCAAAGATCTTCCTCCATGTCTACACTTGTTTTTTACCCATCATTAATATAAGAGTAATTATCATTAGGAATTGAGTGAATTGCTAGCATTTCTCTAGCACTTTGTTCCCACAAACCAATTTTTTTTCTCTACTTGTAGATCCATCTTGGAATAAATTAACATCCTTGGAGTAAATCAATAGTTGTCATAAACCTAGCCAAAATTTGAAGGATTTTGAAAGACATTGGTTGAATGATTTCACTGTTTGTAACCTTTAAAATTTTTGAATTAATCAAGCTAGTGCTAATTCATTATATTAAGTAGTTTATGACAATCCTCATTTTGGAAAGTTACCATATATGAAGGAATATGTTTCATACATAAAATTGGGATATGCATACATTAAGTTTATCTAATTGGAGTATGATATTTTTTATATATAACATAGTTGATGATAATAGAAAGTTTAGATAATATGAGCACATTATTGGTTAAAAAAAATCAATATGCATTTGACTCATGAAATTATTACATCTAGATTGTTTTAACAAATTTTATTAAAATATGATATTTAAGGGAAAACCAATTTTACTTTTCAATAAGAAGCCATTTGTGATAGTGAATTTATTTAAAGGAGATATATATAAAATTATTTGGATCTTCCACAAAATGGTGATAATGAGCTTAGTTGGTTGGACTCAAGTTTCATCTCCACAATGACATTTGGGGATAATTTTATCATAGTATTCTTTGAAGGAGTTGGATGTGGTAAATCATGGAATCCAACACTAAATTCACATCGATGATGTTCATATGATAAACTATGGTGTTTCTTTGATGAGTAATCAATTATAGGTTTACTTTTTTGTTTTCATAGGTAG
The DNA here is from genome assembly GCA_028583015.1 of Wollemia nobilis. NCBI lineage: Eukaryota > Viridiplantae > Streptophyta > Pinopsida > Araucariales > Araucariaceae > Wollemia > Wollemia nobilis. Next base: position 3,604,675 of record JAQPPZ010016818.1, on the reverse strand, counting down.
AGGAAGAGGAGAAAACTAAGGGAATAGGATACCATTAGAAGTATGTTTGGAAATTTTATTTTTGAAAAGTCTATTTTATATCTTGATTTTAAATTTCTTCATAGTGTAGGGTTATTTGTAATTTAAATTTTGAGAATATGGGAATTGGTATTCACCTTTATAGGATATTACTAGAGTGGATCATAGTTGATTGTTCACTTGTAGGTTGTCGATATTTTTTTTTTTTTTTTTTTTTTTAAGGAAAATATTTATTTGGTTAACAAAAAGATACAAAACTCTCTAACTAGAGAGATGAAAGTGAACAAAGCATTCTAGAAAATATAACATGAAGAAAAAAAATGACTTCATTATTAGAGTCCTTTTCATCCTCACATACCACCCCTTCCCTTATGTTCTTGATGATTTGGTGGCAATAACCAGGGGCTATATTTATAGCTTTATTCTCTAGTATGTCGGTCTCTTTTTTGAATTATCGCCTTACATGTTGATAAGATATTTTGCTAATTATCCTACCTAGTTGTCTAATCCAATCTTGAGTAATATTCAGTTGTAAAGATCTAAAATATTTATTTTTGGTAAGATTTGTTATTTTCAGTTTAGAATCCCTGTAAACAGTGACCTAAGTGATTCCTTGCTTTACCACCAATGTTAAGCTGATTTTGCATCTTATAGCCTCTACCATGTTGTTATATGTTGTTCCCAATATGATCATGTATTTGAGCAGGATATCATGGGGTCTTGTAAGAATCAGTCCTCCTACCACTACTTGAATGGGGTTGGACTTGGAGGCACCATAAAAGAAGAGCACAAAAAAATATATGTCAGGCGAGGAATTGTTTGGTTTGCATCCTCCATGTGTTAGTAAAGTTTAGAGATTAAGTTGGTAGATCATTCTTAGTTTTATGGATGATAGGTCTTTTTCATACTACTATTGATAGAAACTAGATTTGATATTTAAGACTAATTATTATTTTATCCTTCGTATTAGAGTTATGTTGTCCTTACCTTTACCTTAAAAAATCCTCTAGTTTTTGTCCAACTATATGTACCAGATGATAAAATATGGTATAGAGTTCCACAAATATTTTAGGAGGGGCTTACCTACCATTTTACCTTTATATTCTTTGTTCCACTTGGTAAAACATGTGTCTATGGTTAACCTTCCAGAGTAGGAAGTACCAAGAATTTTGGTTATTTCTAACCAAATTGAAATTGCCTTCGGGTATTCAAACAAAATATGGAAAACTATTCACTATTTTGCATGCACTTATAACAAACATGAGGGCCTAATATACTCCTATTTTGTAGACTATCACCTATTAATATTTTATTTTGAGAGACTAGCCAATTGAATACTTGTAGTTTAGATGGTGCTCAATTTTTTCACACTAACTATAGTTTTTTGTTGGTAGGTCCAATATACTAATGTTGGAATACTAGATGCACCGAGTATTCCCTATTAATCCTGATGTTATCCCAAATAAGTTTGTTTGACATCATGGGATGAAGAGGTCTAATGTTCACCATGTGTGACTTAAAATAATCCCAATCTCCTTGAAGCTAAGATGGAATGGAAGGGGAGATCCAGTTCAAATTTTTTGAGGTCCAATAAAAAAGTCATCTAATCTAAGTATTCTTTGGCTTTCCAAGTGATTCTACAATTTTATTTGATTTATCTCTCTTAATTGTGGATTTCCTAGGATCGGGTCCTCCCATAGATTAATTGACTTACCTTATATCAATAGCCAAGAAAATCTATCCTCTATTATGCTCTTTATTACCACTATCTATTTACAAACTGAGGCTCTAGGAAGTTTGTCTATGTGCTTGAGAATTTGAATACCCATTTTATTATTTACATACTTGCTAACTAGTATGTGATGCCATGCTCAATTGTGCTTAAGCATATTCCAGAGAATTTTTGCTCCAAGTGCTTTCGAAACTATTTCTATTTTTTTGATTCCTAGTCCTCCTTGAATTTTACCTTTGGTGACCATCTCCCAATTGACCAAGTGGATTTTTTTCACATCTGATTGCCTACCTCCCTACCATAGGAATTTCCATATGATTCCATGTGCATTTTACAAAATAAACTTGGAAGTATAATATACTAATAGTTGGTAGTTTGAAATAAGCTAACACTGATTTGACCAATACTGCCCTTCTTGCAAGACTGAGTCAACTATTACTATAAGTTTATATCCTCCTAACCATCTTGTCTAATGTTGGGGTCTAGTAGTCTAAGGCTTTGAGGTGAAATCTCATGGGAACTCCTAGGTATCTAAAGTATTTTTCTATGCCAGATAAAAATCCTAGGAGAGTGTAAAAGAGTTTGACTTTTATTTTTGCAAAATTTTATGTATAGAACTGACCCTTTTGAGTGTTTATATGAGCCTCGATAACTTGTGTGAACCAATCCAACTATTGATTGAATTGTCTAATATTTTTCTTGGTGGATTCACCCAGAAGAATGGTATCATCTACAAATTGGGTATGTGTTACAGCTCTGTATCCTGCAACAACCTTTATCCCTATTATTTAACTTTCTATTTGAATATGGTTAATTAATATTCCAAGAGTCTCAGCTAAAATAATGTAAAGGTATGGTGATAATGGACACCCTTATCTAATTCCCCTTGTATCCTAAAAGAAATTTTTTGGTTTTCCATTTATTAAGGGGTCTATCGATAGGTTTTTTATGCATGTTGTGATCCACTTGATGACCTGATGTGGGAATCCAAACTTTTTTAGGACCTGTTATACAAATTTTATATTAACTCGATCAAAGGTGTTTGCCATATCAAGTTTTATAACAATTTTGATTTTTTATTTTATTTTCTACTACAGGAGAGAGCTTCATGCACCATTATGATATTATCATATAATTTTTTTCTATGCATGAACCCCCTTGCTTTTCTAATATTAGTTTGTCAAGTTTCTTCTTTATTCTATTGGCCAACAATTTGGTAATAATTTTATAGGAAGAGTTACATAAATAAATTGGTCTAAATATATAGAGTAGTGGTATTATTTCTTTAGGAATCAATGCTAGGAAGGTGGATTTGATGGCTCCAAGAAGCTTACCTTTCACCCTAACATCCTCAATAATGCATAGTAAATATTATCTGATGATGTGTAAAAATTTGTTTGTGAATCCATCAAGTCCAAGAACTTTGTCCTTTGGTAGAGCTGCTATAATCTCCTTAAGTTCCTCCATAGTGATTGGCTAACTAATATCATGTTTGTCTTCCAAACTTAATGCTATCGATATATGCTACAACAATAATCCTTGGGAATGTGGGTTACCATTTTCTCTGGAGAGTACAGTTGAGTAATGTTGATTGGCAAGTTCCTTAATTTTATCCTTATTTGTATAAGTGGTTCCTTCATGCTCTATCTCCTTGATTGTGTTTCTTTGGTAGAATTTCATGATTTTTAGATGAAAATATTTGGTGTTTCTATCCCCCTTGCTTATCCAAACCATTCAATATCTAAGCCTCTAGTATGTTTCTTCTTTAGTGCTTAATTTATTAAGCTTTTGAATTAGGTCATTTCTTGCATCTTCTTACCATGGTTGAGGAGGATGGTCCCCAATTTTTGTTTCTAGTTGCTCTAGTTGTTGCATCAACTACTTATTGTTTGGTTTAAATCATTCTTTTTTTGCCAACCATTTTTTATCACGTGCTTCAATTTTGAATTTTACTTTTCCACTTTTATTGGGGATTGATATAATGGATTTGTTGGTTTCAAGTGCTTTCCACAAGTTCACTAAAATATTCTTTTACCACACATTTAGAGTTGTACTTAAAAGGAATTTTTTGGGGTTGTAGGCTTTGGCCGCTTTCCAAGAGAATTGGCTTATGATCTAAGATATAGTTTTGAATGATGTGACTAGAAATTAGAGGAAAGTTTATTAGGAGATTTTAACTGATAAAAAATATATCCAATATAAGGTCCGAGGTGTAGACCAATTGGTTCATCCAAACCCCATAAGGGGGTGGAGGTCCAAGGTTCAAATCTCGAGCCTCGTCAAACTGAACGCTTGTCCCTTTCTTGGTGCTTTCAATGGCATAAAGGTTTAAAATAATTATGGCATGGTGGTTATAGGGTCAGACTGTGTGAATATCTATGTGGAAACTTCTAAGGTAGACAACGTAGAATACTATGGCGACCATAAAAGCTGGACAACCTGCCCGGATTCATGGTAGCTATCGATTCCACCATGTAAATTCAAAAAAAAAAACAAAAACAAAAACAAAATATATATATATATATATATATATTTTTTTTTTTTCCCTTGCTCTTTTTTTGCTCCAAGTGTATTTCTATTTGTTTGATCAAATGTCTTGTAAGCTTTTATCGACCATAATTTTATTGAGAGATCTCTATTTGGATCCCTTGCTAAACTTTCCCAAACCTTCTCCCAGTGGTAGAAAATCATATTGAGATCTCCTCCCAGTATTATGTTGCCAAACTTCTCAATATCTAGCCATTGTGCTAAGTTTTGCATGCTTCCTTTTTTTGGATAGGATGATTTGGACCATAAAACTTTATTACTACTACACTAGTTCCATATGGTAAGAGGAATTTTGTACCTATCTAGTGATTGTGCTTATGTTGTAAGCTAAAAACTAATTGCTATGGATCCCAAGCCAAAGCCAACCCACCTGAAGCTCCCACATAATCAACAATTATCAATTATGATTGTGCTCATATCTTTTGCCATTCGGTAGTCAATGTTGCCTCTACTGTTTTTGTTTTCTAAATACAAACTATTGTTGGATTTTGCTCTTGTATTATAACTTTGAGATAGATTTTTTTAGAGGAATTTCCAGTCCCCTATAGTTTCATACCATAATATTCATTTTTTGGATTGTTTCTTATTTTTTGTGAAGCTCTCCTCAATTTTCAATTACATATTGGATTGCAAGTCTTTCTGTGCTTGCTCATTTTTTAGTTGTTGGTTCAATTTTCTTCCCTTAGTTGTAGATCATGTAGTTGACAAGCCCACAAGAATCATTATTTCCTCCACTTGTGTTTCTTCTAACTCTTTCTCTAAGTTACCATATCTTTCTTCTTTGACTATTATGTTATCTAGTGTATCTCCTAAGATCTCTGGCAAGTTGTTAGCTTAAATTGTAAGTATCTTCTCTTTACCTTTAGGAACCATCACATCTAGAGAGGTGATTTCCTTTTCTTCTTCACTAAGACTTGGAAATTTATTATTGTGCTAGAATATTTTTTTATCTTGTGGTTGAGGTTTTCACTTCTTGCTTCATGATCTGCATGATTTCCTTTTGACTTCCTAGAATCTTGGTTCTTCCTTTTTTGTTTCCTATGCTTGTTCAATTGGGTATTTTTGAGAGAAATGCCCATGGTCATGGTAGGTTATACACTTGAATGGTTTATGCTTGTAGTCTAGGGATTGGTTATGTATCCAATCGAACATATTTATTCCAATATGCTAAGGAAACCTTTTTTTTAGATTAACTTGCACATATATGCATGCACATATAGCATTATTGGCCTTTGGAAGAGCCTAATCAATGAATATTGTGATATTATTTCCTATTAATTTCATCAAATGTTTGTTCCATAGGTGTAGTGGCAGAAATGACAACCTCATCCAAACATAAACTTCTTCAGGATCCTCTTGAGGATCAAATTACATGCTCCATGGGGTTATGTAGAGTGGGATGGATCCTAGAAACTAGGGACCTCCATGAAAGATAGTGCTCTTGTACTCCATAGAGGAAAATATAATGACAAAGTATCCCCTACCTGTCATCATTATTTCATAAGAGGAGACTTTACCCCCCAATGTGTGTTAATCCATTTTTGGATTGTAATTGGACTTAGGCCATATACCCACAAATTTGCATGCAAGGGCTTGGGTGGAAATCATGAGCAAAAAAATATCTTATGAGGGTTAAGGGCTTCTCAATCATTGGAGACTCATATAACTTGGGTACAAAGGTACAATTTTTAAAGTGATTAGGTGGTTTTGGATGGGGTGCTTTCCTCACTTTAAGTACTTAATGCATGTGATCCAACTTCTCATTATCAAAGAGAAATTATTGTGAAAACAAGGAGAAGGCCACATTGCCTACTTGTTTGAAAAGTGAGGTCGATGTTTTCATTGCAACCAATAGACTGCCATAAATAACTTTCCAAAGAAGAGGTCCTTATTTTCAAAGCCCCAACCAATAAAATATTTTCAAAGCTAAAGCCAAATTAGTACCATACTTGAACTGATACTGACGATCTCTCTTGGAACAATCGATCAATGCTAGGGTTTTCTATCTTCCCAAAATTTCTTCCTTCCCCAACCAATGAAAATTTTTTCTAGAAAAATAAATTACTGCCACTTGCATTTTTTCTAATTTTCTCCATGCTTCACTTTTTAAACCCTAGCTTTGTTGCATGCACTTCATGATTCAAGCCAAAAAAAAAATTCAAACTATTGTTCACATACATAGAAAAATTGTAGATGGATCTTTAGCTGTCACCATGGATGCTCTATTTCATAGTAGAACAAATATTAAGTCCAACCCTCCATTTTTTTGCACAGTCAGTTAGTTTGAACTAGATGGAGGGTTCAAAATATTTGAGGCAAGCCTTAAAAGAGACTTTTGCAAAGCTCATTTGCTCTTCCTATTTTATTATAAGAAGGAACATTTTAATTAATAATAGAAAAATAGATAAAATTTCTAGTTTGGATAAAAGGTTAACATTTATCTTCATTAAATTATTGGGTAAAATACCCAGGTGTTGTAGGTGAGTTGGAGAGGAGAGGGCAATCCTCCAAGGGAGGTCCTAGGTTCAAATCTCCACCCTACCAAAAAGCTGAATTGGGTATCCAAAATCCAATTGATAATGTTGGTGTGGGCAGGGTCGGGTGCGATTCCCGGGTGACTTTGACGGTGTAGAACCCCCTGTTCATGGTCTCTTAGACCAAGGCGACATCACAAGGGGTTTTTCGCTTTTAAAAAAAAAAATTATTGGGTAAAATAGAAGTATTTTATACTTGGATTTTTTAATTATGTTACATTATATCTGCGTTATCAATTTATCAAAGTCAAACAAGGAAAAAAGATAACATGCAATTTTCTATGAATGAGAGGTTTATGTTGCTCATCCATTTTATCATGTTGGTTGTGATTAGTTTATATTTATGATTATGTTGGCTACTTTGGTGTCTATATTTTAGAAATAAACTTCATACTAGATCATATCTGTGCTTTTTCTAAGGTAGCTTCTAGCAAAAAAAAAATGACTCTTGTTGAAAAAAATAATTTTATGGCATATTAATGTATTGTTGTTCATAGACTAATGTATCCTCCACTTTCTATTGGATGTATCATCTCTTTTATTATGGCATATGTAGGACCAAAAAATAAAAATGGAAAATATTATGGCATTTGGATTTATTATCCATTGGAGAATGAGAAAGCTTGGGTGTGTTTGATGAACTAATGGACTAACATGTGTCATTGGTATTGCTTGTAGTTTTATCATTTTATGGGAGAAATGTTGCATATGAATGCAATACTCAAATCTTCATTGTTGCCATGTATTTTTTACTTTAGAGTGGATTGGGGAGTAGTAAAAAGCAATATTTTTCACATGCTTAGAACCATTCCTAAAATGAGATAATTTTTGAAAAGGCAACCCACATGTGTTTTAGATTCTACCTATACATGCTTATCTAATTTTTTTTTAGTCTTGTTCAAAATATTTACTTATTCTTAGTAGCATGTGAATTTTTATAGTAGTATTATTATGAATTGGATATTATTTTATATCATGTGTATGGGTATTAGAATCATGATTATGTAATATTTTTCTATATGCTACAATTCAATTTGAAGGCTAATATGAGGTCATGCAATGTTCAAATCATTTGCTAGCTTTATTTCTTCACTAGAGGTTTTGATTTTTGTGTTATATCTTGTTTCCATATTCAAATTGCATTCAAATCAAACTCCACATACCAAAATTAAGTAAATGCTAATTTATTTGAATGAGCTTCTAGGGACCTATCATACCAAGCAAATGCCACTACACTTCAAAACTAAAATTTTGTAGCACGAAGAAACGTGGTGAAATAGATTAGGACAATACTTAAGTTGGATAATACCAAAGAGTTAGTTAGAACACTTAGAGCATGTTGATTGGGACTAATTTTTTTAAATGAAGGATGAGTACTAGGGAATTACAAGGAAAATTAAAAAAGTTAGGAATGTAGTGACTAGTTAGCCCATATAAGTAAATTGTTTGCATGTTAACAAATTACTGGAACACAATGATTTTCCTAGGAATTAAGTATGTTGAAAGTGTAATATGATTCATAGTAAAGGGAAACATTAAATGATGTAATCTTAGATAAACCTAAGGGCAATCATTGCCCAATGTGTTGAATTTATTGTTATGATTGTAAACACCTAATTTTTACCACATAATCAAGCCCTTGAAACTTATCAACATTTACATCACTTAGCCAATCAAACATCCATATCAAATCAATCATATATTTTTTTAAATTTGCATGGTGTATTTTGTTGCTACCATGAATCCGAGAAGGCTATTTGGTTTTTATGGCTGCCATAGTATTTTACGCTATCCATCCCGGAATCCGGTACATAGTTCTTCACTCAGTCCACCCCTATAACCACCATACCATAATCATTTTAAATATTTTACTTCGTTGAAAGCACCATGAAAGGTACAAGTATTCAGTTCGACGAGGCTCAAGATTTGAACCTTGGACCTCCATCCCTTACAAAGTTTGGTCGAATCAATTAGTGTACACCTCGGACCTATCAAATCTAAAACTTAAACTAGGAGCATTTATTTCTCCAAAAGTAAAAGCACTAGGAACAAGTTTGTATCTTGGTAGATGTTTTTCCAAATCCTTAAATTTGCATCAATTCTTACCCAATTTACTTGGAAAAAATCACTTTGGCATTAGTATTAATATCTTTAATCTTGAAAACGCTCTTTATGCCAGTGCTATTAATTGTTAGAGGTGAAAAATTAAAGCCAAACAAATAGCAACCACCAAATTTCCCACAAAATTTAGATCTTATCATGCCAATCTAATCCACCACCTCAACTATACCTTAGTTGGAAATATAAATCCCAAACTTGCCCATCCTATATTCCATCCACAGTTTCATGGTAATATTTTCTAAACTTACCTTCAATTAACTCCATTAACTACATGCAATCATACCACCTCTCCAACTTTCCAATATTCGTAGATCCTTCAAAGGATCCTCCAAGGGAGTAATGGCTTCCTATAAATCCATCCCTTTGGGAAGCCCAATACACGAATTCTTGCAACAAAAAAGCCCTACCAAAATATATATAGATGTTATCTTTCATCATAAGCAATATGTAATCTTCTATTTATGACCTTCTCTATGAAATATCAATCTTTCATCATGACAAGGGGAATCCATCAAGCTTATTGAGGCTATAAGCTCAATTGAATTTGGTTGGTTGTACTCTTTTATATATAAGTTTATTATTATCTTTTATTTGTGTTATTTTATAATCATCTTATCATTTCATAATGATCATATATTTAAATAAAAAATAGCTTATCTATTTCCATTAAAAACTCTTATACCTCTTGGTTAAGGATCCCCATCGAATCATCCAATAGTCAAAAGTATTATGTCCAAAGAATCATTCTACTGTACCTATAGGTAAAATTTCCATAGAATTATAATCTTAGTGGAGCTATTGTGCCATATTTCTACCATAGTATAGCCTATGAATCCACAATTAGTAATCCATCACAAGGGGTGAAAGTGCCACAAGTTGATAGAAGTGTTGGAATATATTATATTATTTGGTACATGCCAATGTACCACCTTGGGTACATCTTTAGATTAGGAGTTTGTCTTAGATTAAGGTTTGAGTATTTACTTCATGCAATGTAATAAATGCACAAGTGTTAGAATGTGCAATGATATAAATGTGCATGTAGTCCACATGTACATGAGTCATAGATTAGGAAGATGAAGAGTCATAGGTAGGTGAAAGGCCAAGGTTCATATCTCTATATATAGGCCTTTGATAGAGTGAAAGAATGCAAGAGAGAAGCATATAGAATAGTAGAGCATAGTGATGAGAAGAGAAGGTAGATACAATGTAGATCATGCAAGAATTTTTGGAGTGTTTAAGACCTCCATTATATTACATTGTACTATTTTTGTGAGCTTTCATTAATGGCTATTTTTTGAGTTATTGCAAAAGTTTCTCATATAGTTTTCCTACATATTATATTACCATTATCATATAGTTAACATTACTTGCTCATTTTAGATCTTGTGGTTGCATTTCCTTTAATATATATCATCAAAAGCTAACAGTGGTATCAAAGCACAAGGTAGATTGATAGGAAATAGAGAGATCCACAAGAGATATTGAGAGGAGATAGGAAATCTCATTTTCAGAATTTTTGAAATTGCATTTGGCTAGAGTCTTTCCACAAAGTTGCAGAAAAACTTGTGAAGACTAGGACTCAACATTGATTCCACTAGATTGACAAATCAACTAGTGAAGATTCATTTTCTTTAGATTTAAAGAAATTACTATTATCATTTTCTAATACTTTGTTGCAAAAAAGAGGAGATTCAAATAAATTTGGGAAGCTTCCTACAAGAGCTAGGAAGAATATCTTCTTTAGAATCAATCCAACACTTGAAGCAACAAGTTGAAGATTGAAGATTTGGAGGCCTAAGAAAAAGGTCCCATTGTAGGATTTGCAGATTAAATATTCCAAGTAAAATATTGAGAAGAGAGGAAGAGGCCAAAGAAGCCACATTGAAGACTACAGATCAAGGAGGAGGTCCAAGAAAGAAGGCCCCATTGTAGATTGAATATTGAGGAGAACCAAGAAGGAGGTCCTCATAGAAATTTGAAGATTGAAGACTTCAGAGTGAAGAAATAAGAAAGCAACTCTAGAAGGAGGAGACCCAAGAAAGAGGTCTCATTGAAGAACTTCTAGATTTGGAAGATTGAAGCTTGAAGATAGAGGACTAGAAAAGTCCTATTGAATATTTTAGAAGCTGCAAAAATTAAAAGACCCAAGAGAAGAGGTCTCAAGAAAGGTTGAAAGGAGAAAGAAGGAGAAGGCTAGGAAAGCCTCATTGGAGAATTTGAAGAAGTCCATTGGAGGAGATTTGAGGAGAACTCAAGTGAGAATATTGATAGCAAGGAGAAGTTCCTGATAGAGAAGAATTTGGGACAATTGTCACCATTCGATAATAAGCCCAAAAGAAAGAAAGATTTGGCAAGAAGTTTGCCAAATTTTGGAAAGGATTTCCAAAGACCTCAAGACATTCATATTCTTGAGAAGAAGGCCAAGATTGAAGTTAGAATTTGACAAAGGAGATTGGAGGAGAAAGGAGCTAGAAGAGGCCACCAGATTAGAGAAATTTGAGGATAACCACAAAGGATTTGAAGGTTGATTTGTGAAAGAAGAGATTGTTGTTTTTATAGCATAAGTCCAAGATATTATTGGACAACATATAGAAGGAGAAATTAGCTGCATTAGAATCTAAAAATTTTAGAGTTCAAGGATAGTTAGAAGGCAACATTTGGGAAGCATTAATAGTTGCTAATTTTCAGAATTCAAGAAGGCTACTTGGAGGAGAGTTGAAGCCACAAAGCCATAGTTTCGGGCAGCAAGTTAAAGGAGTTACAAAGCTGAAAATTGGGAGAGTTAAGGAGCTGATTTGAACAGCAAGAAGAGCTGCAAAATAGACTAGTTTAAAGTAGAAAAGTAATACAAATTGGAGCTACAAATTTATCAAACTCGGAGCAGAAATTAGGTGATCCAAATCACCAAGAAATCTATCACCGAATGAAGACCAAAAAGGTATGCAACATTGGTGCAAAAGGTTCATTAATTGAATATTTATATTTATCTTATTATTAAGTTTTATTAAGCACCAAATTCAAGGTTTAAAGTTGCAAAAGGAAGGTTTCTAGTTTAAGTCTTCAAGGAAGTGCAAAAGATAGTTTTTACAAGGAGTAAAACCTGCACATAAGAAAGAGGAGTTAGATATTTTTCAAAGGAAAATAATAATATCAACTTCCTACTATCTATTGAAAGCAAATAAGACATTATTCTCAAGCATATATTTGATATACAATAGTGCAAAGCATAGCCATCCAAAATGCATAGTATTTTCATGGTTAAAAATATTGGAATCATCATTGGAAAGTTAACCAAGCAAGGAGACTTAGGAGAGAGTTTCCAAGGAGGAGAAGGCAACATTGAATCCACCATTAAACATAGGTAAATCTATAGCAAGTCTTGGTGAAGAGAAGCCACCAAAGGAGCACTACAACCACCAAGGAATAGAGAAGGTGCCACCTTACTAAAGACAAGGAAGAAAGCTACATAAAGAGACTAAGAAAGTCTCAAAATCTAGGTGCAACTAAGGTATTCTATCTTAGTTTATAGTAGATTTATTTGTAGTCCATAATAGCACCATATTTGTCTTTTCCAAAGCAGCAAAAGGAAGACAAAATTTGAAGTGTCTTAAGACACCAAAGTAGCATAAAGTTGCAGTCATCAAGTGACAATATTATCCAATCTAAGGAAGAAGCTACGAAGCAAAGGGAAAAGGGCCAACTAAGGGCTAAAAATCATCTTATTCAAGGTGTCTAAAGACACCAAATATGACACCATAGTCCCATGAAGGCAATGCTCATAGTGCAAAAGGAACCTGCAACAAGAAAGGAGACTAAGTAAGGATAGCATAGTACCAATAGCAAGGACAACATAACACAACTAAGGTGCAAGTTGCAAGGAGAATAACATAACAAAGATACAAGTAGCAAGGAGTGTTACCCAAGTGGAAGAGGAGAGAAGCTTGGATGAACAACCACCTAGAAGAGAGCATTGAAACACCATAGGAGGAGCCACCTTCATTGGAGAGGAGCCACCTTTGTTGGAGAGGAGCCACATTGGAGAAAGCACATTGTTGTTGCAAGAGAAGCCAAACAACTTGCAAGGAGTTGGAAAGAGCTTTAAGGAGATAAGGGACATTGAGTGCTTGGTTACATGCAAGGGAAGAAGCCTCCACTTGCCACACCAAACAAAGGAATCTTGTGCCATTTGGCACAAAGGAGAAGAGCACCTATGAATTCTTAGTAACGCCTTAAAAATATAATGCCTGTGTAAGGAGAAGAGCATCCAAGTCTGAAGTAACACTCCATTCAAGCAAGAAAAGAATAAAATATCATTACTTCAATGTCCATAAGGAGAGATAATACTTACGCCACCTAAATCAATATATTCTAAATACTGTAACATCCCTACACCACCTAACAAGGAGATCTACATTCAAGGGTAATGTAAATGCCATGTGGCATGCATTCCAAAGGGAGATAGAGAAGTATTAATAGCCCTACCTGAGAAGAGCACACATATCAAGCTTCCATAGGTTAAAAAGCATTGAAGCAGAGAAGAGAATAGTCTAAAATAAAGAAGTGCACCATAGAATGTAGTGCAATTAATGCATAGTGTCATACCTTGAAGACTAAGAGGAATACAACATTCAAAAACTTTGAAAGTGCAGTCAAGAAAGAAACCAATCAACATGTAGCACATCACATCAAAGATAGGTATATTTACATTGAATTAATATTTTCTTTCCATCAAGTGCAAGGAGATATAAGGTACATTATTTCTAAGGTTAAGTTTAGCTAATTATTGCGTGGAGATATAAGGAAATTACAACCTTAGATTAATCATTGATGGTTTAGAAAGAAATTAAAGCAAGGGGATTATATCTTTAAGAGCTATTTCAAATTGCATTATTTGAGATTCAATTATCAAAATATTTGCAAATAATTAAACTAGGAGATATAAGGTTTTCTACCTTGAAATTGAAGCATTATTTTTATAAATATTATCATTTTCTAAATTTCTAAATTAGGGAGATATAAGGAGTTCAACACCAAATTAAAAATATTGAAATTTAGAAACCATATCATTAATTCAAGGATATAGGAAGCAAAACATAGAATTGCTTGAAAGTTGGAAAATTATTGTTGATACTAGTCTCTTATACAAATTGAAGGGACAAAAGGAATCCAACTATAGGGTCTTGGAAAATAGAGAACATTATCAAATTGAAAGTGCATTAAAATTATTTCTAGCTTTCACAAATAGGGAGAAATAAGGTGAAAAATAGTAGTTGAACATTAGGGAGATAAAAGGAATTCAACTCAAAAGAAATCTAAAGAAATCTAAGCACTTTATCAAGACCATAGTACATTCAAAACACTTGGGAGATATAAGGGGTTCTACAAAACTTGAGAATAGAAAATATTTTATCAAGTTTGATCATATACTTAAAACTAGGGAGTCATAAGGTAGACAACCTCAAAGGTTTAGAAATTTTAAAATTCTACCAAAATTGTTCCTTTTAACAAGAAATATTATTTCAAAAGGAACTATGGAAAAGCTTATTAAGTATACAAGATTCAAGGAATAAAAATGGTTCAAAGACATACTTGATTCTAGAAATGATATTAGATAAAATACAAGTAGAAGAGAAGAACTAATATGGCATAGAAATTTTTTGAGAAATCTCAAGCTAATAAGTCAGTGAAAGTGGATTTAATAGAAAGATATTCCAATAATATGATGAAAGGAATTAATGAGAACTATATTAATGAAGATGTTGAGAATAAAATCAAGAACCATACTCAAAAGATAGATAATTATATTGATAAAAAATATGTCCTATAAATGAAGAACACAAGCTTATACTGAGAGGGGGGGTGAACAGTATAAGACCTCTTTTTACTTTTTCCTTTATATTTCAAAACAATAAAGCAATATACCCAAAGCAATATCAAAGCAATGCACAAAATCATCCACAAAGTGACATCAATTTTAACGTGGTTCACCCAGAATGGCTAGGCTACGTCCACAAAAATTTTCTCTAAAAGTTATCTCAAAGTTCTTTGGGAATCCTTCCCAATTACAATGTTTATGAGCCTCGGCTCAAAGGAGATACCTTCCCCCAATCAGAATTTATGAGCCTTTGCTCAAAGGAGATACCTTCCCACAATCAGAATTTATGAGCCTCTGCTCAAAGGAGATACCTTCCCCTCTACTCTGGAAATGATCCCTCAGAAGATCAACTGCCTCTACCTCTTGCCAGCACGTGGAACTCCTTTCCACCGAAGACCTCCTATCCTCAATGCTTAGCCTAAGAGACCTCTGCCTTCTATGATCACGTCCACAGTAGCTCAACAACCAAATCTGTTCTCAAGTTCTTCTCAAAGAATCAATGCACCTCTGTCCTCAAGCAGTAGCACTCCGCATTCGTCTTTGCCCTTTGTGCTTTCTACGCCCTCTGCTCTCTTTGCGCAATCACAACCGCACTTGATCGAACTTCAACCTTTGCACCTCTACGCAATCACAGCAGCACCGTCTTCGCACACTCTACTTCCTTTGTGATCTTTCACACTTAGAATGATTCGATGAAATGCACTCTCACACTACGATCAAATTTTGCACTCTGCTCTCGGCGATCGAACTTCTTCCACTGTGCACTATCTACGAACGTCGCACATCAACAACACATACACTCACCCTCAACTCTCCAAACAACCCTCCTTTTATAACAAAAATTTCATGATGAAAACTTTAATCTTAGTCGGTTGTTATAACAAAAACAAACCCTAATATTTGTCGGCTGCAAGCCCTAATATTCATCGGCTAAAATTTGACTTTGTCGGCTTCACTGCCTCTGTAACTCTTCTATAGCTTCTGCCGCGAAACTACAACATGTCGCGATATCGCGACACCTTTGCAACCGTACACTTTCTTTTGGCTTTTGTCACGATATCGTGACACTTCAGCCTTTGATGACTTCAACTAAGCTCTTGTCGTGATATCGCGACACTTTTGTCTTTGTCAGCATCAACTTTGCTTTTGTCGTGATATCGCGACACTTCTCCCTTCGTCGACCTCCTTTTAGCTTTTGTCGTGAAATCGTGACACTTCTCCTATAGAAGACCTGCTTTCAGTTTTTATCATGAAATCGTGACACTTTCGCTTCCTTGCACTCTTCTCTGCTTGCACTAGCGAAAACATGACATGTCACGAAATCGTGACACTTTCGCTGCCTTGTGCTTTTCTTTGCCTTACGCCCACGAAAATGGAACATGTCACGAAATCGTGACGCTTTCGCCTTTGAGCTCTTCCTTCTTGAATTTGTCATGAAATCACGATGCTTCTTCTTCCATGCTCTTTCGTTTTGCTTCTATCACGAAATCGTGACTCTTCTCTTGTTGAAGACTTGCTTTCTGTTTCTATCGTGAAATCGTGACACTTTCTCCAACCGTATGCTGCCATCTCAATCTGTCATGAAATCATGACACTTTCTGCATCCGTAAGCTTTCTCTTCAACCTGTCGTGAAATCGTGACACTTTTTGCATCCATACGCTTTCTCTTCAACATGTCGCAAAATCGTGACATTTCTTACTTCGAAACCTTTCCTTTGTTGCATGTCCCGAAATCGTGACAGTTCTTACTTGGAACATTTTCATCTGCAGCATGTCTTAAAATCATGACGGTTCTCACTTCGAACTCTGCAGCATGTCGCAAAATCATGACACTTTTTGTGTTACTTTCTCTCTCTTCGAACTTGTCACGAAATCATGACAATTCACACTACGGACTCTCTCTTCTGCATTATGTCATGAAATCATGACACTTTTCCTTTCGGACTCTCTCTCCTGCAACATGTCGCGAAATCGTGACACTTTTTTGTCCGTACAACCTTCCTTGCAATATGTCACGAAATCGTGACATTTCTGACTCCAAACATTCTCTCTCCTCTTTGAGTCGCGAAACTGCGACATGTCGCGATATCGTGACACTTTTCTAAAATGCTTTCTCTCTCCTACTTAAGTCGCGAAAATGCGACATGTCACGATATCGCGACATTTTTCCAACTTACTTTCTTTCGAACCTGTCAGCTTGGGGTTTGCAAAAGACCTTTGAAACTGTCATGCCGTAACCTTCATCAAAACAAATTATTTGACATCAAATCAAATTCCTTCAAAAGCTTCTTGACATCAATGACAACTTATACACTTGAGCAAAGGCAATGTACCCAAAGTACCCAAAATTGCCAACAATCTCCCCCTTTGTCATTGATGGCAAACCTTTATTGAAAACACGTCTCAAGAGCCAAAACTAAAACCAACTATGCTAACAATTGAGAAACTGTGCCCACAACTGAGAATCTTCCTTTGAAGTTTTTCTCCCCTTGACTTGAAGCTTTCCTCTTCACTTGAAGCTCTCCCCCTTACTCATATCTCTCCCCCTTTGTCATCAATGGCAAAGGGTCACCTTTGGGGCTCGGGACTAAGAATGAGCCTCTTAGCTTAGTCCCTCCCCCACCTCCCGATGAGGTGATTAATTCTTGGGTGGGAGTAAAACTCCCATTAGGTATCGATCATCATCAGCGTCTATCACTTCCTTGTCGGGCCTTCTCTTGAACTCTTTGTCCATATTCCTATTCTTGTTCCTGTTCCTCGTTATCATTCCTGTTCTTATCCATGCCTTGATCCTTGGACCTGTTCATACCAATGTTCCTATTCCTGTACCTTGGAAGTTCAGCTCTACACTTTCTAGCTGTGTGACCTTCATTGTTGCACTTATAACAAGTAACAATGTTATTTCTTTTAGGCATACCTGTTCTTTGAATCCACTTGTTCTGACTAACCCTGTTCTTGTTATTAGCCTTGCAAAAAATTGCCTTATGCCCAAACTATTTACAAGAGTAGCAATACCCTTGAAAGAAATTACCACCTCTGAAACTTTCATTTACCTTCCTTACTTGAGTCATGCAATGCGAAGCCATGTGACCAAACATGTGACACGCAAAACATCTGCCTTGAAATTTTCCTTTATTTGACCTCTTGGGTCCTGAAAACTTCTTCTCATCCTGAATTTTGTTTTCTATTTTTGCGCATCTATCATTCAAGAACTCATGATCTGAAATACTTTCCTCATCAGAACTCTCTTCCTTTTGGAGTCTCTTACTAGACTCTCCAGCTTGTTCCTTGTGTGGCTTAACAAAACCAAGGCCTGTTTTATCTGTTGTCTTTCTTTGACCTTTGATGAGTGACTTAACCTTTTTGGAGCTATCTTGAAACCTGTAAAGCTTATCCTTGTACTCTTTAGTTTCCTCTTTCAAAGAAGCCATTTTCTGTTCTAACTCACTATACTCAAGAACCTTAGACTCTAACTCATCCTTGAGTTCTTGTGTCTTAGCCATAGAGAAGTCAAGACTTTCTATAAGATCATATCTCTCCATACAACATTCATCTAACTTATCCTTGAGTCTAGCATTCTTCTTTCTTTCCTTTTTCAAAGCACTAAGAGCGTTAGTAAGTTCACTTTCAAGATCCTTTATTTGTTTGCTTTCTGAATCATCAAAGCCTTTTTCAGATTTCTTATCACTAGAGGTGCTACCTTTTTCAAAAACCATACAAGCATCTTCCTTATAGTTTTCTGAAGCATCCTCATACATACTAGAAACCAAATCATTATTTGTGCAATCATCCTCAAGGTGACCAAAATTTCCACATCTAAGACATTTCATGATAATGAATCTATGTTTCGGTTCTTCCTCTTTTTCTGATATGAACAACATCTCATTTTTCATTATCACTTGAAGAACTTTCACTATCACTACTAGAACACTTACTTGCTTTGTCTAGGTAGAAACTCTTCTTGTGCTTGTGAGAATACCTCTTTCCTTGATTGTTGTGCTCATCTTTGTTTTTCCTGTGATGCTTGTGCTTTTTAGAATCCTTGCTCTTAGAATCCTATTTATCTTCATCACTTTCATTCTTGGGAATAGTACAGTCAGTAGCATAATGACCAAACTTTCCACAATTGAAACATCTTATATTTTTCATGCTTTTGTGCTTTCTAGAGAACTTGCCTTTCTTACTGTAATATGCCTCTTCATCACTAGAAGACTCATCACTCTCTTGAAGCTATTTACCCTTGGATTTCTTGGTAGCCTTGAAAGCTGCCTCTTTCTTGACATCAACCTTCACTTGAGTTCTCAACTCAAATGCTGCAAGTATACTATGGAGCT
Organism: Wollemia nobilis; assembly: GCA_028583015.1. Classification (NCBI taxonomy): domain Eukaryota; kingdom Viridiplantae; phylum Streptophyta; class Pinopsida; order Araucariales; family Araucariaceae; genus Wollemia; species Wollemia nobilis. Next base: position 3,585,511 of record JAQPPZ010016818.1, on the reverse strand, counting down.
CATCCTTTTTCAACTTATCCAAATCTTTAGCTTCCTCAATAGCAGAAATCTTTTCACTAAATCTATTCGGAAGAGATCTTAAAATCTTATCACAAACATCATTTTCAGCAAGCTCAAGACCTAAGTCTTTCATGGAGTTAACAACCTCATCCATACGAAGCATGTAGTCACTAATATTTTCATCATCATTCATCTTGAGTTGTTCAAACATACCTTTGAAGTGTCTCAACTTGGCCTTTCTGACATTTGTATCACCTGTATGAACCACCTGCAATTGTTTCCACATTTCACTAGTTGTCTTGTAGTGAATCACTTTGGTGAGATCTGCTTTCTGTAAGCCTTTCAAGATTGCATTCATTGCTTTTGAATTGTTGTGATGTAGGAGCCTTTCTTCTTTAGTATTTGGACCATGTACAGGAATAGTGTACTCATCTTCAATTACTTCCCATACCTCATTACCAAGTGCCATTAGATGAACCTTCATCCTTGCACTCCAAAGACCAAAATCTGACCCATCAAGAATAGGTGTTGCATTGCCACTTGAATAATCCATTGTGTTCTTTACTAACTTTTCCTTCAAGCTGTTAAACTTCTCGAAGGCACCCGCTATGATATCAATTGAATAACACAAGCTTATACTGAGAGGGGGGTGAACAGTATAAGACCTCTTTTTACTTTTTCCTTTATATTTCAAAATAGTAAAGCAATATACCCAAAGCAATATCAAAGCAATGCACAAAATCATCCACAAAGTGACATCAATTTTAACGTGGTTCACCCAGAATGGTTGGGCTACGTCCACAAAACTTTTCTCTAAAAGTTATCTCAAAGTTCTTTGGGAATCCTTCCCAATTACAATGTTTATGAGCCTCGGCTCAAAGGAGATACCTTCCCCCAATCAAAATTTATGAGCCTCTGCTCAAAGGAGATACCTTCCCCCAATCAGAATTTATGAGCCTCTGCTCAAAGGAGATACCTTCCCCTCTGCTCTGGAAATGATCCCTTAGAAGATCAACTGCCTCTACCTCTTGCTAGCACATGGAACTCCTTTCCACCGAAGACCTCCTGTCCTCAATGCTTAGCCTAAGAGACCTCTGCCTTCTATGATCACGTCCACAGTAGCTCAGCAACCAAATCTATTCTCAGGTTCTTCTCAAAGAATCAATGCACCTCTGTCCTCAAGCAGCAGCACTCCGCATTCGTCTTTGCCCTTTGTGCTCTCTACGCCCTCTGCTCTCTTTGTGCAATCACAGCCGCACTTGATCGAACTTCAACCTTTGCACCTCTACGCAATCACAGTGGCACCGTCTTCACACACTCTACTTCCTTTGTGATCTTTCACACTTAGAATGATTCGATGAAATGCACTCTCACACTACTATCAAATTTTGCACTCTGCTCTCGGTGATCGAACTTCTTCCATTGTGCACTATCTGCGAACGTCGCACATCAACAACACATACACTCACCCTCAACTCTCCAAACAGCCCTCCTTTTATAACAAAAATTTCATGATGAAAACTTTAATCTTAGTCGACTGTTATACCAAAAAAAAACCCTAATATTTGTCGACTGCAAGCCCTAATATTCGTCGGCTAAAATTTGACTTTGTTGGCTCCACTTCCTCTGTAACTCTTCTGTAGCTTCTATCGCGAAACTACAACATGTCACGATATCGTGACACCTTTGCAACCATACACTTTCTTTTGGCTTTTGTCACGATATCGCGACACTTCAGCCTTTGACGACTTCAACTAAGCTCTTGTCACGATATCGCGACACTTTTGTCTTTGTCAACATCAACTTTGCTTTTGTCGCGATATCGCGACACTTCTCCCTTCGTCGACCTCCTTTCTGATTTTGTCACGAAATCGTGACACTTCTCCTATAGAAGACCTACTTTCGGTTTCTATCGTGAAATCGTGACACTTTCGCTTCCTTGCACTCTTCTCTGCTTGCACTAGCGAAAACATGACATGTCACGAAATCGTGACACTTTCGCTGCCTTGTGCTTTTCTCTGCCTTATGCCCGCAAAAATGGAACATGTCACGAAATCATGATGCTTTCGCCTTTGAGCTCTTCCTTCTTGAATTTGTCACGAAATCACGACGCTTCTTCTTCCATGCTCTTTCGTTTTGCTTCTATCACGAAATCGCGACTCTTCTCCTGTTGAAGACCTGCTTTCTATTTCTGTCATGAAATCGTGACACTTTCTCCAACCGTATGCTGCCATCTCAATCTATCACGAAATCATGACACTTTCTGCATCCGTAAGCTTTCTCTTCAACCTATCACGAAATCGTGACACTTTCTGCATCCATATGCTTTCTCTTCAACATGTCACGAAATCGTGACATTTCTTACTTCGAAACCTTTCCTTTGCTGCATGTCGCGAAATCGCGACAGTTCTTACTTGGAACATTTTCATCTGCAGCATGTCGCGAAATCGTGACGGTTCTCACTTCGAACTCTGCAGCATGTCGCGAAATCATGACACTTTTTGTGTTACTTTCTCTCTCTTCGAACTTGTCACGAAATCGCGACAATTCACACTACGGACTCTCTCTTCTGCATTATGTCATGAAATCATGACACTTTTCCTTTCGGACTCTCTCTCCTGCAACATGTCACGAAATCGTGACACTTTTTCATCCGTACAACCTTCCTTGCAATATGTCACGAAATCGTGACATTTCTGACTCCAAACATTCTCTCTCCTCTTTGAGTCGCGAAACTGCGACATGTCGCGATATCGCGACACTTTTCTAAAATGCTTTCTCTCTCTCGCTTAAGTCGTGAAAATGCGACATGTCGCGATATCGCGACATTTTTCCAACTTACTTTCTTTCGAACCTGTCAGCTTGGGGTTTGCAAAAGACCTTTGAAACTGTCATGTCGTAACCTTCATCAAAACAAATTATTTGACATCAAATCAAATTCCTTCAAAATCTTCTTGACATCAATGACAACTTATACACTTGAGCAAAGGCAATGTACCCAAAGTACCCAAAATTGCCAACATAAACATATCAATTGTACATAGATGGTTCAACCAGTTCATCAAGAAAATGGATGAACTTGATTCTCCTAAGACAAGTAACAAAGAAGTTAGGATATCTTCACAATGCACTTATTGCAACAAATTTGGTCATGAGAAAGCAAACTGTTGGAGTTTCCATCCATGTAAATATTGTGGAGGAAAATCTCATTCATATTTCTTCTATTACTATAAAGACAAGTACTATAAAAATATTTGAAGAAAAATTGATATTCATATTATATTGTCTCTTTCATGTTATTTTTTTTAGAAGCATCTACTAACAATAAATTCAAGTTTGAAATTTTTGAAGAACAAGGAGACAGGTCATTCAAAGAACCAAAGGAAAGAAATGGATCAACTCCAATCCATTTATAACTTGCAAAGTTATGATATCTCTAGTTCATCAAAGATACTTGGAAAACTTCAATGACAGATTATACCAATCACTTTGAAATACCAAAAAGTAGTGAAATTATGAAGATAAGAAAATACAATATGAATATTGAACCAAAATAAGGACCTGATTGAGATGAAGAACATGACTCATATTGAAGACTAAAGTCTTAAATACCTAAATAATGTAATACAAGGGGTATTGGAATATATTACATTATTTGGTACATGCCAATGTACCACCTTGGGTACATATTTAGATTAGAATTTTGTCTTATATTAAGGTTTGATTAGATACTTCATGCAATGTAATAAATTCACAAGTTTTAGAATGTGAAATTATGTAAATATGGGAGAGGAAGTTGATTGAGGAGGGAAATTTTTTGTAGGATTACCCAAAATGTTGAACTTGTTTCGGCCATATCTCACTCATTTGGACACATATTGAGCTGAAATTTTGAGGGTAGATGTCGGAAAAATCCTAGAATGTCTCCACCAATGTTTATATCATTTGGAGAAACACAAATCATAGTGCATCCAAATGTGTGAATGAGATTTTTGGTAAGTGGTTGTGTGAGAGTTTCATTTGGTTTGAGTGCAAGAAACTCCAGAGGTTGGTTTTTAGGGCCTTTGAGCCCTAGAGGCCAATATCTTTGTGGTTTATACTCAATATTTTAGAAGGATATGTTACAGGAGATCCAATATGGGTTCTGTATTTCAACAAATTATGTTGTGAACTTCAGTGACAACGGATTACAATTTGCTACACAAAATAAAAGTGAAAACCACACCTTTCCATGATGTTTAGGGCAAGGATTAAAGAGATCACGAAATAAGTTTCAAGAAGTTGATCAAAAAATGGCTCATATCTCAGTGAATTTGGTGCTAAGGTGCACCCACAAAATAAATTTACTATGAAAACCCTATCAAGGGTAAGAATTTTGAAGACAGCCCCAAAAATAAATTTTAGGGATGCCCTCTATGGTGGACAGCCTCAACCCAATGCTAATATTAATCTTAGGGCTTCCCATAAAACTCTAAGAATGCCTAATATTGATCCCAAGAAAATGGAGTCAGGATGTATTAATGCAGTTGATGGAAATCCTTTTGTTAAGCTTGATATGGGTAACATTCAGACTAACATTGAAGATCTGGAAAAAAGAGGACTAATTTGTCAATTTATGGGTTTTTTTTTAGCCTATCTACTTTCAAAGTTTGGGCTACAAAAAGTTGGAAAACTAAAGGCGAGTTACAAATCTCTATTTATCTAAAAGGTTATTTTCTTGTTTTATTTGGTAATAATGAAGATAGAGAGAAAACTTTTCAAGAGGGTCTCTAGTTTTTTGGAAGGGCAGGACTTTTCATGAAACCCTGACATACTAAATTTAAATCTGAAGAAGAGATGCCTTCTACAACTCCCATGTGGGTTAGAATTTTTGGCCTCCCTATTGAATTTTGGAATCCTACTATTTTTTATTCAATTGAAAACTCTTTAGGAACTTTTATGATGACTACTGATTGTACTCAAAATTTGGATATATTATTTATGCTCATATTTGTGTTTTAATGGATTTTGACAAACCCCTACCTAAAAAGATCACATTACAATTTGGGAAAGACACTTGGGAGCAAGTAGTGGACTATGAGAACATTCCTTTTCATTGTATAATTTACCATGAATATGGTCATTTGGCTAGTGCTTGCCCAAATAAAATTCTTGATCAAAAGAAAGAAGATATAAACTCAGCAGATTTCCTAATGCCTAAGAAGAAGAACACTCAGAAAAAACTAGTTATGAAGGATCAATCTAAGTCATATGCTAATATGTTTGAAATCCTTTCCACAAATGGTTTCCCAAGTGAGGAAGAGAAAATAATGAAAACAAAAATCTTAGAAACACGATTTAAATATGAAGGAAAGAACTCAGAGACAAACCAACAAATCAAAGGTTTTCAACAGAAAAAATAATAAGATAATTTACACAAGAAAAACAATCTTTTAAATGTCAAAATTTCAAATAACATAGGGCCCAATATAGACTCTATTGAACCCTCTAGTAAAATTTTGGTTGTGTAGGAGAATTTTTCAAGGTTAGAAGCCATCTCAAATTCAATTGGAGTAAGTCAAGAAATAGGGAAAAAAAACTGAATATGGATTCTAATCAAAAGGTAGGTCGCAATACCAATCAGTATCATATGGTAAAATAAGGTGAAAAACTTATAGAGGAAGGTAATATTAATACCCTTCCAAAATTTTTTAGCCCTGGTATTAATGAATATCATCACTTGGAATATTAGAGGACTCAAAGGGAGTCTTTCAAAACAAAATGAAATTAGAAGAATGATTCAGATAAATCATCCACATCTTGTTTTCCTTCAAGAAACAAAGATGTCAATGGAGGATATGGACTCAATTGCTAGTAAATTTTGGCCATCTGAAAAAGTGGCTTCCCTCAGTTCCTAGGGGACTTCTGGTGGCATTGCTTGTCTTTGGGACCCAAAAGAGGTAGTTCATCACCATATGGTCGGCACGTGGGATCTTTTGGCTATAGCTATTCAAAGTAGACATTCCAACCAACTTATGCTCTGCATTACTATTTATGCTCTTACTGCTTTGGAGGAAAAAAAAGATAGTGGAAGGATATAACTCATATTATCTTTCATTTTCTTGAAGCTTGGATCTTGATCGAAGGATATTTCAATACCATCCTCTCTACATGAGAAAATGGGGGAAAATAGAAATTTGGACAAAAGCACTAACCTCATGAGCGAATATATTGCAAACCTCCATATTGTGGACATCCAACCAGATAATGGCCTTATGACTTGGTCTAACAGAAGGTAAGGCTTAACTTGTATAATCAAGAGATTGGATAGGTTTTTGCTCTTTGAAAATTTCTTAATCCATGGTCACATTCTTAAAGTGAAGACTCTTAAAAATGTTGGTTCGGATCACTGGCCAGTCATGGTGGAAATGTGGAAAACCAATGTGAGTTTCTCTCCTTTTTATTTTCAATTAATGTGGCTCAGAAACAGTTTATTTAGACATCATGTGCAACAATTGTGGAAGGAAGGTAAGCCTAGGTATGGGACTAAGATGTTTTTTTTGCCAAAATACTGCAATACATTAAATCAAAAATCAAGACTTGGAACTAGAAGGAGTTTGGAGATGTTCATAAAAGAAACATGAATTTATTGCTCAACTTGAAAATTTGAATATGAAAATCCATTTAGATGGCCTAACAGAGAATAAGATTGCAGATGAAATTAAACTCACAACTCAGTTAGAGGAATGGGAAAAATGAGAAGAACTATTATGGAAGCAAAAATATAGAATTCAATGGCTCAAATAAGGAGATCGAAATATAAATTTCTTCAACAAATCTCTTCTATCCCGAAGATATCACAACTTTATTTCTTCCCTAAAATTAGATTCTGGAGATGTTGTCTATACTTGGGTTGGCATGAAATCTATTGTTGTCGATTAATTTTCTAATATTTTTGCTGCTACTCCTCTTGACTCAGCTTCTCAACAAATGTTCTTAAAGTAATCCTTTCTCTTATCACTTCTGAGGAGAATTCTATTTTGACTGCTCTTTTTACTATCAATGAGCTACAACAGGTAGTTTTTGAAATGCAAAAAGGGAAAACCCCAGGTCTTGATGGTTTTCCCATTGAGTTCTACCAAGATTTCTAGGATATCCTTCATTCTAATTTATTAGAGGTGGTGGAAGAAGCTAGGAAAGCCAAATAAATTTTGAAGGTTATCAATAAAACTTATATTACTATTTTTCCAAAAGCTGAAGAGGTTGATCATATCTCAGCTTTTAGACCTATTGCTTTATGTAATTTTCTTCTCAAAATCATTACTAAAATCATGGTATAAATATTGAAGCCTCTTTTGCATAAGATTATTTCCCCTAAGAAAGGGGGTTATGTGGAATGGAATCAAATAGTAGATGAGATAGTTCTTGCTCAGGAAGCCATCCATTCCATGGATATGTAAAAATTACATGTTCATTCGGTTAGACTTATCCAAAGCTTACGACAGAGTGGATTGGCACTTCCTTATAAAAGTTTTGAGGCAATTTGATTTCTTTAAGGATTGGATGGATTATATTATGAGATGTATCTCTTCAGTTTCCTACATATTTTTTATCAATGGTAGGCCTTCTCAGTCATTCCTAGCTTCCAGAGGTATTAGGCAAGGTAACCCGTTGTTGAGTGGTATTTTCACCCACTTGTGAAAGTACAACTCTCCTTTAGGATTTGGGTCCCAAATCCCCTCTTGCAAAGAAGTCAAACAAACAACTTCTCCAAGGTCTCCATTGTATTAGCATTTGCATATGTATATTAGTAATCTCAAATAAAGATAATCAATTTAAATGCTTGGAACACCTTAGTGATTGCAAGTAACTGTAAACAAGGGGCAATGTTGGTTTATTTCACCATGAAACTTTAGTGATTGTTCATTGTTTTTTTTTTAGATTTTGTAATTTTTAAATGTTCATTTTAAATAAATTAAACCTTCGGGAAAAATAAAATAAAATGAAAAAGAAATGCAGAAAATTAAAAATAGAACACATTCAGTCTGATGCTATCCTGTTTCGACAAAACCGAAGATATGAGGTTTCCATGCATGCAACCTAACCTATTGGACCTGCAAAACATGCACAATCCTGATAAGCTAAGTGCTGGCTCCTAAGGATTTGAATGAGGTTTTCAGATTTAAGCATTCGCATGAAGCAACCAAGAAAAACTTGTATCAACTACATTTACAAGCCTAAAATCTGAAAAGGGAAAATAGACATTTAATCTTGCATGCAGAAAATGACTCCTTCTTTCTTGCCCATAAGATGCAAATTTTTGAAATATTATCTGCATTAAATATTTGTCATTTTACAATAGCAAAATCTCTGGTTTTTCCAAAACCAGATCAAGTGGAAGAAAAACACTCCAAAGCAGGTCCAGAATGGCTCATCACCCTCAGCTCTGCAACCCTGCTCCCAGCGGTTTTCGACCAGTCCATGTGGAAGGAAAAAAATATCCAAGAAAAACCCAGTGTCAAGGCCTTGCCTTCATTCCTGCAATATTCTCTGAACAGTTTTCGACCCTTGTACCTGTCTTCGCTTGTGCCTTTAAAATTTTTACTACGGCTCTCTGCTTCGCCTTGTGACGCTTCGTTTCATCTTCCCGATCGATTCGTTTCGTTTCCCGCTCTTCATTATTCTAACTTTTGTTCGAGCATCGAAACGTTTGATTTTCTTGCTAATTGTAACCGTCTGTAGCCCTTACACTTTTATGCCACGTGTTCCGTGCTTTTTTGCATGTTCCGTAACTGCCCTTGTAAATCATGACCAAAAATAGCATGTCGCGATATCGCGACATTTTTCTGCATGCAACTTTGCTCTTCTACCTGTATCGCGAAATCACGAAATGAACATGTCACGAAATCGTGACATTTTCTCTGCTTCGCCTTCATGCACTAAAAAAATGAGACATGTCATGAAATCGTGACATTTTTATGCTATCGGGCTATGCAGATGCAACTTGTCATGAAATCATGACGTTTTTCTCTATTGTTAGGTTTTGTTGCACTTAGCCAAAATGTGACATGTCACGAAATCGTGACACTTTTCTCTTTCGCACCATCTTCTCTTTCATGAAATCATGACAATTTTTGTTTCGTACCACTTGCTTTCTTGCGCAAATCGTGACGCTTTTCTCTTTCGCTGTCTCGCTTCTGTCGTGAAATCATGACAATTTTTTATTTCTTCATCTTTCTCAATCGTGATGCTTTCATCTTCTATCCTTTTTGAATCAGACTTTTTTTTTCTTTAACTGTCCTCTTTTTTCTCTTCCTTGCACGATTTCACAACATGTCACGATATCGTGACATTTTCTCTTCATGATGCATTCTGCTGCTCCTAGCCATGAAAACGTGACATGTCGCGATATCGTGACAACTTTTATTTTTGGTCGCGATGGAGCAACATGTCGCGATATCGTGACAACTTTTCATTTTCGGTCGTGACGGAGCAACATGTCGCGATATCGCGACAACTTTTATTTTCGGCCGCGACGGAGCAACATGTCGCGATATCGTGACAACTTTTCATTTTCGGTCGCGACGGAGCAACATGTCGCGATATCGCGACAACTTTTCATTTTCGGCCATGACGGAGCAACATGTCGCGATATCGCGACAACTTTTCATTTTCGGTCGCGACGGAGCAACATGTCGCGATATCGCGACACTTTTTCCCTTTTGTGAAATTTTGCTTTTTCCTTGATTTTGAGCATCTGGGCTACTGTGGTTTTCTTTGAAAGCATGCAAAAAAGGTGGGTCCCCAATTTTGGGGTGTGTTGTGGATCAGCCACAACAAATGGTGACTCTGCTGTCAAATGCTCCTGAGCATTTTGGTGAGAACCCAACCTGAAATATACAAGCTTAGATACAGGCGTCAGCACATAAAGATAAACAAATACCGATAGATCAGAAATACATGAAACATCAGAATCATAAGTATCAGCTCGGTGTGTGCAATGTGTTTCATTCCCTATCATTTGAACTTGATCAACATTCCATTGTCAGTTTTACTTATGATTTGTATGCAAGGCTATGAATGATTTGTGCAGGATTTGATGCATGATGAAGATGCTAGAGATATAACAACTTGCTTTACAAAGGCTCAAACCTTCTAATATCATGAACAAACATATTAAAGTTGTCAAACCCTCTTAGGACCAAATATATGTCTACTAAATTAATTTACTAGATCCCAAAGTTGGTTATGTGTCACTACCATCTTGAACCCATGTGCAAGTGTAAGTGAAATCGAAACTTTGGGGAATAGGATTCCCAACCTAAGCGAGATGGGAATTTAACCCTATCCTTACTATTCTGATTTGGAGTTCATTACCTCATCTTGAACAAAATGATTTAACCTGTTATGGATGAAATGGTCAAGCTAGTCTATCCATATGAGCAATGAGTGGTCTTGCTTTTAGACAAGACATGTTGCCACGCATGAGCATACTTAACCCCATAATCCATGACTTGGCTTTCATTCATTCTTTTCTCTCTTTTTTCTTTGGACCTTTGGGATGACTACCCATCCTTGCTAGGGACATGTAGTACGATCCCTCCAATCCAATATTAAGATGAAATGGAAAATATTTTTATTTCTTGGACCTTGGGGATGACTACCCATCCTTTGCAGAGGACATGTAGTACGATCCTTCCAATCCAAGCTTTATGATGAAATGGGAAAAATGGAAGCTTTGGGGAATCGGATTCTCAACCTAAGCGAGATGAGAATTAAGTCCTATCCTTACTACTCCATGTAGGTCAAACCAGAGCTTTGGGGAGTTGGATCCTCAACCTAAGTTCGATGAGGATTTAACCCTATCCTTACTACTCTGGTTTTAGGCTTTAAGCTTTATGGAAGTGGTAAAAACCACTGTTTTAAGGATTATGTTGCATGATAGGACAGACATGAAATATTCTTTTCACCTCACCTTTTCATCCAAGTATGGTTTTGACCATTTTGCTCAAGATTCTTTTTAATGTGCATGGAATGTGCTTGGTTCAAGATAGTTTGGGCAGCAGTTCCCAACCTTAGGATCCTTTTAATATATGTTATGTAATAATCCTAAGAGGATTCAACACCTTCTCAATAATTGCCCATGGAATGAAAATGTAACTGAGATGACATGTATATGCAATGTGGAATATGACATGAGATATGAATGCACTGCTTCTTTTGGAATATATCATCTAATTTACCATAATGTGCAAAACTGACAACTTCATGCATCACAAGATTCAAACGATATTATTTAAATGTTTGTGTTACTTGTGGAGCTTTCTACAACACAATTCCAATGTTTCATATTCTCCTGATTTTAGGCATAAGTTGACATCTCAAATTTTTCTTTTTTTTTATCAAAACAAACTAAACATGTCAAATGAAATCAACCACACAACTTAAATCCTAATCCAAATAGCAATCCCAAAATGAAACTTGAAAACACAAACCCAAACCAAAACCAAAATTTATATACAATATAGTACAAGATGATGCCAAGCTTGGACTATTACTTTCCTGGATCCCAAACATGATTAGAACATTTCAAAAGACATATGTCACAATACACATGCCAAATGTTGTAGGAATCCAACAACAATAAGATCAAACCAAGCAATGCAACAAATTTCAACTTGCCATGCTCACCATACCAATTTGATTTAGTTCTATTACCAACATCATAGGTGAGATTCAAATCAAATTGATTAGACAATGGTTGGTATTCAATTTTATTTTGTCTATTCTTTAAAGTGCAAGTTTCATCATTCCATTCATGATTTAGAAGTAGGCTTTCCTTTTCAAATGTGAGATATTGCAAACAAGAGCCTATTTCTAAAAGTCTTGAATTCAAATTATTTTTCAAGATTTTAAAACCATCAAAATCAATCAAAGCTTGGCAAACATCACCAAGATTTGACATTTCATCATCAATGACATTAGCATCCAAAGGGACATCATGTAACCCATCACTTAAAATTTTTGTGGCTACTACCAAAGGTAAAGATTTCACCTTGTCACCCATACTCAACCCATCATGATTAGAATTTATCACAACTTGATGAGTGTTAGTAGCTTTTTCTTTTTCTTCATTGTCTTCTTCATCATCCAACACCTGTTCAAAAACACCAAAGTTAGGCACCCAATCAAACATGCGTCCATATTTTTCAAAACAAGAGCCTAATTTTTCAAGATATGTGTCACGTGACACCTTTCCACGATCAATGGCTTGAGTTGCCTCAAAATCCATATTTTCATTAGGATCATCAATAGTATCAAACCCACACCACTTAGGTTTTGTAATTTCATCATTTTGAGATGGCATAGACATTGTAGAAACAATAGGTGGATCAAGATTTTCTATTTCTTGCCCCTCAAGGGGAACAAAAACAATTGATTCTCCTTCTTCATCCATGGTAGTAGAATCATTATCCTTCTCCAACCTTTGATGAGATTCCAACCCTTCTTCCAAAACATTCTCAGATTGCACAGGACTTGTAATATCCTCATGTGAAAGGGCAATTGTATTATCCTCGCATATCAATAGGCACACAAAATTCATCAGAAGGCTTGGAGTGAGCATACTCTTCCCAAGAATCATAATGATCATCTTTCAAAATCAAATTGTGATGCTCAACTATTTCTTCTTCATCTTTTAATTCATCAACATGTTTCTCATCAAATTTATCTTCACCTTCCTTAGATGGTTCAATTACTTCCAAAATTGGGTTATTGCTTGTATTCAAATTGATAAGGCTATCATAATCCACATGTGTAACCCATGATTCACGTTTAACATGATTTGGAAGGTGTGAATTTTCTAGGCCATTACTTTCAACAATGTCATCCAATGTGTCATCCGAAACAGATTCATCCTCATAGAATTCATCTTTTGGTGAGTCAAGGGTTTCCAATCTGTCACATGTTTCAATACTAGTTGGATCTAGTACTCCTCCCTTGCCTAAAATCATATTCTTATGAAAATCATTAAAATTGATTTTAGAAACATCTTTTGAATCAAGATGAGTATTTTGAAGTTGATTCATACTTAAGAAAGATGGTTGATCTTGCATAGTAGGTTGAGGATTTTGAAATTGATTGAAGCTTGGGAATGATTGTTGATTCTGAAATTGATTCACACTTGAACTTGGTTGAGGTGGATAAATCATTGGGTGGGTAAAGGAGGTATTAAATGATTGAATATTACATGATCCAAAACCCACACCATAATTTTGACAACTCAATTGTTGCTCAATTGCCATTGCTTGAGTATAGGCTTGTGACAAAGATGTGATTTGAGGCATCCCTCGCAAATATGTGGAAATGAGTGGGTCAAGAGCATTTACATATATTTGGAGAGCCATTTCTTCTTGAAGAGCATAAAATGTCACTAATTGAGCATATAATCCAAAGAACCTTTCAGAAAATGACTTCACATTTTCACTTGGTCCTTTTTTAATAGTGAAAAACTGCTCGATACATGCGGATTGGGTCAACTTGCTCTTTGTTGAATTGATTAAGAAATGCTGCCTCTAGTTGAGCCCAAGAAGTGATAGACCCTAAGGGCAGACTTGTAAACCAATCATATGCCACTTTGTCCAAGGTGTAAGGGAACATTTTACAAACCACATCATCATACCAAATTGTTAAGTGATTCACAACAAATTTGAATGCTTGAATGTGTTCTCCTGCAGTATTTGTCCCGTTAGACAAAAATCGAGGAAGACATCTCTCAAAACCAACGGGCAAATAATGTTGAACTCCCGGTATGTTCAATGGGCTACCTGTCATCCACGGTGAAAACATAGCCATTAGTGAATCTTAAAGAATATAACTTTAATACCCAAAAAAATTTTTTTTTTTTTTTTTTTAAATCAAATCAAATCACATTATTCCTGTATGAACAATCAAAGCGTTAGGAAAGTGCATAGCAATTCATGTCCTCCTTTTGACAGTACAAGGTTGTATTGTTAAAAGAGGGCTAAAGATAATAACCAATAGGGCATGAAATATTCAAAATTTAAATCCCTATAGCATTTAAATCAATCTGAAATAAACCTATTCAGGCCCTCCTTCTAGCGCCAAAATGTTGAGTGGTATTTTCACCCAGCTGTGAAAGTACAACTCTCCTTTAGGATTTGGGTCCCAAATCCCCTCTTGCAAAGAAGTCAAACAAACAACTTCTCCAAGGTCTCCGTTGTATTAGCATTTGCATATGTATATTAGTAATCTCAAATAAAGATAATCAATTTAAATGCTTGGAACACCTTAGTGATTGCAAGTAACTGTAAACAAGGGGCAATGTTGGTTTATTTCACCATGAAACTTTAGTGATTGTTCATTATTTTTTTTAGATTTTGTAATTTTTAAATGTTCATTTTAAATAAATTAAACCTTCGGGAAAAATAAAATAAAATGAAAAAGAAATGCAAAAAATTAAAAATAGAACACATTCAGTCTGATGCTATCCTATTCCGACAAAACCGAAGATATGAGGTTTCCATGCATGCAACCTAACCTATTGGACCTGCAAAACATGCACAATCCTGATAAGCTAAGTGCTGGCTCCTAAGGATTTGAATGAGGTTTTCAGATTTAAGCATTCGCATGCAGACAACCAAGAAAAACTTGTATCAACTACATTTACAAGCCTAAAATCTGAAAAGGGAAAATAGACATTTAATCTTGCATGCAGAAAATGACTCCTTCTTTCTTGCCCATAAGATGCAAATTTTTGAAATATTATCTGCATTAAATATTTGTCATTTTACAATAGCAGAATCTCTAGTTTTTCCAAACTAGTCTGTGGAAGAAAAGCACTCCAAAGCAGGTCCAGAATGGCTCATCACCCTCAGCTCTACAACCCTGCTCCCAGCGGTTTCCACGAGAAAAAAGTTCATATTCTAACTTTGACCCCTGTACCTGTCTTCGCTTGTGCCTTTAAACTTTCTGCTACGGCTCTCTGCTTCGCCTTGTGACGCTTCGTTTCATCTTCCCGATCGATTCGTTTCGTTTCCCGCTCTTCATTATTCTGACTTTTGTTTGAGCGTCGAAACGTTTGATTTTCTTGCTAATTGTAACCGTCTGTAGCCCTTACACTTTTATGCCACGTGTTCCACGCTTTTTTGCATGTTCCATAACTGCCCCCTGTAAATCGTGACCAAAAATAGCATGTCGCGATATCGCGACATTTTTTCGCATGCAACTTTGCTCTTCTACCTGTATCGCGAAAATAAGACATGTCGCGAAATCGTGACAATTTTTTGCCTGCAACCTTGTTTGCCTTCATGCATAGACATGTCATGAAATCGTGACATTTTCTTGTATGCAGCCTTGTTAGCCTTCATGCACAGCGAAAATGAGACATGTCATGAAATCACGACATTTTTATGCTATCGGGCTATGCAGATGCAACTTGTCATGAAATCATGACGTTTTTCTCTATCGCTGGGTTTTGTTGCACTTAGCCGTGAAAACACGACATGTCACGAAATCGCGACACTTTTCTCTTCTGCACCATCTTCTGATTTTTATCGCGAAATCACGACAATTTTTTGTTTCGTACCACTTGGCCGCTTTCTGTCACGAAATCATGACGCTTTTCTCTTTCAGGCTGTCTCGCTGCTTCTTGTCGTGAAATCGTGACAATTTTTCATTCCGGGCTGTCCAGCTGCTTTCTGTCGTGAAATCACGATGCCTTTCATCTTCGTATCCCTTGGCTGCTTCTCATGAAATCGCGATGCTTTCTCTTTCCGTACCATCTCGCTGTTTCCTGTCACAAAAACGTGACATGTCGTGATTTCGTGACAACTTCTACATTGACTCTTCTCTTGCTACCTTGCACCGCGATTTTACAACGTCGCGATATCGTGACATTTTCTCTTCATGATGCATTCTGCTGCTCCTAGCCGCGAAAATGCGACATGTCGCGATATCGCGACAACTTTTCATTTTCGGCCGCGACGGAGCAACATGTCGCGATATCGCGACAACTTTTTATTTTCGGCCGCGACGGAGCAACATGTCGCGATATCGCGACAACTTTTTATTTTCGGCCGCGATGGAGCAACATGTCGCGATATCGCGACAACTTTTTATTTTCGGCCGCGATGGAGCAACATGTCGCGATATCGTGACAACTTTTTATTTTCGGCCGCGACGGAGCAACATGTCGCGATATCGCGACAACTTTTTATTTTCGGCCGCGACGGAGCAACATGTCGCGATATCGCGACAACTTTTTCCCTTTTGTGAAATTTTGCTTTTTTCCTTGATTTTGAGCATCTGGGCTACTGCAGTTTTCTTTGAAAGCATGCAAAAAAGGTGGGTCCCCAATTTTGGGGTGTGTTGTGGATCAGCCACAACACTCGCTATCCCCTTATTTATTCATCATTCTTGCTGAATGCTTGGGTAGGACTATAACCAAAAAGAGGGAAAACAAAACCCTTGAGTTATTTACCATTGGTTATGGAGCTAGACCTATCTCTCATCTTTAATTTGTTGATGACTCTACTCTTTTAGGTAAATCTACAGTTAAGGAAGCTTCTAATATTAAGCAAATCATTAGTTGTTTTTCTAATGCTACTGGGCAGTTGATAAATGAATACAAATATAAAGTTAATTTCTTTCACTGCTCTTCTAGATAGGAATCCATGGTCTTGGATAAATTAAGATATAATAAGACCTCCCTTTCGATCACTTATTTAGGTATTCCCATAAATATTCAAAGGTAGAAAAAAATATTGGAATTGGTTGTTGGACAAAGTCAAGAAGAAAATTGGAAAGTGGACCAATAGGTGGCTTTCTTCTGGGGGTAGAATCACTTTGGTAAAATCAGCCCTTCAAGCTATTCCTATTTATGTTTCTTCTATGTTGAATATCCCAAAGGTTGTTCTTCTAGAACTAGATCAAATTAGTCATCGATTCCTTTGGAGTGGTACTAAGGAGAAAATAAAATGGGCCTTAGTGAAATGGGACACTTTATGTCTTCCTAAGAATGAAGGGGGTTAGGATTCTGATATTTTATTAATAACAACAAATATTTAGCTGCTAAATTATATTGGAGGATGTTGCATAACCCCAATGCTCTTTGGACCAATAATCTCTATGGTAAATATGCTGAGAACAAAAGTCTTGAAGGTCTTATTCGCTATCAACTTTCTACCAAAGGTTCTCCCATTTTAGCAGTTCTTAATACTGGTGAGGATTTGATAAAGAAAAAATTATTTTGGATCATTCATAATGGTCAATAGGAAAATTTTTGGACAGATTCTTGGGATGGTCACAAGCCTTTGATAACTTAGTTTCCCAATTAGAGGCCTTGGATGGAGGAGCTTCACCGAGCTAACTGGATAAAGGTGGCTAATTACTATCAGTACCATACTGGTAATTCAAAGGTTGGTAGATATTGGATCCCTATTGAGGACTGGCCTATTCAAATCCTATAAAGGTAAAGACAAGATATCCAAGGCATACTTCATATGATATCTCTCTTGTGGTCCCATGAAAAAGATTGTTTTGGATGGAACAACACTACTAAGGGTGAGTATTCAGTTGCTAAAGGTTATTTGACCTTATGCCATAATAATACCAACCAATATTCTGATATATTTCTCAGTTTTGGGCTCAAAAGCTTTGGCCTAAGGTGAGGTTCTTTACTTGGATTTTATTGCATCGTAGGGTTATTACTAGTGAGAAACTTATGAAGTGTGGTTTTAATGGCCCTTTTATATGTGAAATGTGTGGAGAGAATGTAGAAATTCTTAGCCATATTTTTATTGAGTGTACTTTGACCTCTGAGCTTTGGAGGAGAATGGCCACTTTACTTGGCTTACAATGGTCCCATTTTTTTACTTTTGATCAGCTTTGGAGGGATTGGCCTAAACAAGAGGGTGTTGGGTGTTGATCACTTTATTAGGTAGGTATTTTTGATGGGTTCTACCATTCTTCTTTGGAATATCTGGAATGAAAGGAACAACCAAATTTTTAATCAAGATAGGAAGGATATTCACTATATTTGGCAAAATACCACAACTAACTTAGTTGAATCAATCCATAAAATCCTTAATCACCCCCAAAACTCCCATAAAATATCGGATCAAGTGATGCAAATATTGAATATTAAATATTCTAAGGGCAACCAACTTAAAGGGAAGGTGAATATTTGTAATATGGATAGGACAAGAAATTGGCTACCTCCTCATAAAGATTTTGGAAAATTCATTACTAATGGAGCCTCTAGAGGGAACCCTAGAAAAGCTAGTGTAGGAGGAATTGGTAGACTTTCAAATGGCTCCCTGGTTTTTACTTTTGCTAAAAATTTGGGTATTCTTTCCAATAACATTTCTGAGGGGCATGGTATCCTTAGAGGCCTTCAAGAGGCTACTAAGTTTGGATGGGAAAAGGTGTTAGTTGAGTCTAATTCTCAACTCATGATTAATATTTTGAAGACTCCTAAGAATCATAAGGTTGATTGGAGAATAAAAAGAATTATTGAGAAGATTCAATTAATCCAGACGGGATTTTTGAAATTTTATAACAATCATGTGGTCAGAGATCAAAACAAGACTGTTGATGCTTTAGCTAATTGGGCTTTGGACAAAAGTTATCTTAATTGTTATGGACACCCTCCTAGATGGCGGGCTTCGCAAATAAGGTAATCTATTATTTCTATCATTTCTTTGGATGGCTCCAGTTCTGAAGGTACCTAGTTTCTTCTTGCTTTATTTTTGTTTCTGTTTGGTTCAATCAGGGTATTTTAGTTCCCTAGATTAAACTATTCTTTCTTTTGTTTCCTCTATTCATTGTTATGTTCATATTATTTTTTATTTTTTATTTTTTGTTTTTTATTTAGTTTTTTGAGGTGTGTGTGTTTTTTTGTTTTGTTTTATTTTTGTGTTCTTTGTGTTATTTTTTTTTGTTCTTGTGTTTTTGTTGTTTTGTGTTTTTTGTTATTGTTCTTGTGTTTTTGTTGTTCTTGTTCTTGTGTTTTTGTATGTTTGTTTTAATTCGTGTTTTTATGTGTAATTGTTTTCTATGTTTTTTGTCTTTTGTTGGTTGTTTTTTATTTTTATTTTTATTTTTTATTTTTTAGGTTTTGGTTGTTTTTGTTTTTCATTTTTTTGTTGGTTATGTCTTTGTAGTGTTCTGTTATTTTTGTCTTGTTTATGTTTTGTTTTGTTGTTCTTGTGCATTTTCTATGTGGTTTGTGGTGTGGTTATTTTTATCTTATTGTGTGTGTTTGGTTGTGATTTAATCTTTTTGACACACTCAAGGAGCATCATTTATTATTATTATTATTATTATTATTATTTTTTAATCTTATTGTGTGTTTGTTTGCTCCTTGAGTATGTCAAAGATGGTAGGCCAGGTTTGAGCCCTAGGCGATTTTAGTGGAATGGATACCCCTACCTCCTTGGGTCTTATCCGAAAGTGGCATCCCTTCTGGGATGTTTTCCACAAAAAAAAAATTATGTAAAATGTAGTCCACATGTACATGAGTCATTGGTTAGATAAATGAAGAGTCATAAGTAGGTGAAAGGCCAAGGTTCATATCTCTATATATAGGCTTTTGATGGGAGAATTCAAGAGAGAAGCATATAGAATAGTATAGCATAGTGATTAAAATATAAGGTAGATACAATGTAGATCATGCAAGAATTTTTGGATGAAGAACACAAGCTTATACTGAGATGGGGGGTGAATAGTATAAGATCACTTTTTACTTTTTCTTTTCTAATCAATATTATGCAATGTATCAATAGCAATATAAACATAAATAATCAAGTCAATACAAAAATCACCACAGATAATAGAGACACCACTTTAACGTGGTTCACCCAATGTGGGCTACTCCATAGAGAAAAATTTTCACTAAAATTTTCTCAAAAAATCTCTTGGAAAACCTTTCCCTATTACAATTTTTATGGACCTCTGTCCAAAGGAGACACCAATAACCTAATCAATTTCATGGATCTCTATCCACAGGAGACACCAATCTCCTCATCTGGTTCACAGATATCTATCCACAAGAGAACTCCTTTCTCCTCTGCTTTGGCTAGTGATCTTCTAGAAGAACTACTACCTCCACTGCACTGGCTAATGGATCTCTATCCACTTAAGACTCCTATCCTCACTCATAATACCTATCCTAACTACCCTAGCTAATGGACCTCTATCCACTGGAGACTATCATCCTCCATACTATATCACCTCTAAAGCTTACTCTCAGCTTTGTCTCAAATTTGTTCTAAACATGGTCCTTCATTCTAGCACAAATCTGCTCAATCTCTATCTCTGGTCTGGCACAAACCTATCCTCAAATTTGCACCAAAATCTATCCTCAAATATTCACTAAACATAGTCCTTCTATCTAGCACAAATCTGCTCAATAACTATCCTCAAATCTACACTAAATACATTTCTTCGATCTATCACAAATCTACTCAATCTCTGTATTCAAATATTAACACAAAGCTTGACTCAATCACAAATTAACTCTGCTAGATCTACCTCAAAACTTAACCCAAGGTTTGAAAAAATAAATCAATTAACTCTGCTCTCAAATATTCTCAAAGACGTATCTCAAATTTGCATTGTAAGCTTCCACAAAAGCTCACACTAATCTATCCACAAGTCTTCACCAAGAACTTGTCCAATCTGCTCAACAAGTTTTCACCAAGACTTACCTCAAATCTGCTCAACAAGTTTTCACCAAGACTTACCTCAAATATGCTCAACAAGTCCTCCCTATAACTTTTCCAATATGCTCAACAAGTCTTCACCAAGACTTGCCTCAAATATGCTCAACAAGTCCTCACTACAACTTGTCCAATCTGCTCAACAAGTCTTCACCAAGACTTACCTCAAATCTACTCAACAAGTCCTCACTAGAAATTTTCCAATCTCACATAAACATATAGAGAATTTTTAGAGACTCGATATGCTTCACACTCACAACAATGCTCAATCACTTTCAATCTCTCTTTTTACCACAGAAACATATAGATAATTGTTAGAGACTCAATGTGCTTCACACTCACCACAATGCTCAATCACTTTCAATATCTTTTTACCACAGAAACATATAGATAATTGTTAGATATTCAATATGTTTCACACTCACAAACACTCAATCACTTCCAATCTCTTTCTCAAATCAATTCATAATATAGAATAATTTATTTCATAGAATTAGAATTGACTTCAATACTTCCACTTCACTAGGATCAATAAACTCCACTCAATCAATCACTCAATGAAACACTCATTGTTTACAAAACCTAGTCCAAGCATATGAATCCTCACTTAATTATTTCCAACAATGCTTATCAAACAAGGTTTTTATCATTAACTGTCAACCTTTAACAATAAAACTCAACAATGCTTACCAAACAATCCTTTTCACTCCAACTTAGCATTCACAACATCCAATCCAACAATATTTTTCTCACAAGGAATATTTACACATATATTTTATTTTTATGGAGATATGTCTTCAAAACCTGTCTTAACCACAATCAAATTTTTCTTTACCAACACTAGCGTTAGGTTACCACAACCTCTCTCAAGATCTCTACAAAATAATTTTCTCAAAGATTATTTTCATACAAAATAATAAATCCTTTTGTACACCTTATAATCTCCAAAATCATAATATTCAATTCAATAATTTCACCATAACACAACACTTAAAAATTTTCTTGCACACCTTATAATCTCCAAACTCACAATATTCAACTCAACAATTCATTAAAAACAACATGCATAGAAAAACCCTTATACACCTTATAATCTCCACATCTTATAAATTTCAATCACCCAAAAATCAAAATAAAAATATTTTAATTTTTCTTTACCTTATAACTCCCCTAAGCTCTTAACATCCACGATAATCTCAAAGCACTCAAATTTCAATACTAAAAATTGACTGGCATACCTTTTGTTTGTTCTGCACACAAAAATATCTTCGAAAGATTCGACCACGTGACATATGCTCTCCCAACACCTTAGCTCCAAGCTAGGCTACCAAGTGGGCTATGCACCCACATGAAACTTAATGTGCACGTTGTCCAACTTAACCTGTCACCTCACGAAATGCCAAGTAAAACGAACGATGGATCTTCCTACAAAATATTGATCGCATGGATCAAACCACGATCTCTTTCATGCAAACCTTAATGCATTCCCAACTTTTGTCTACGCTATCATCATCAATGGGAATTCAAACCACCACACAAGCTTTGTTGTTTGGATTTCCCTTCAAGCACTTTGAAATTCGAATTGTCCTCTTCTCTAACACAACGCTCGATATTTGCATTCGAAGGTGTAAAATGGGACTTAGGAAATAGAAAATATTTCCTATATAAATACTTAATCACCTTTTGATTTCTCACGTTGGCCCTTTTTTTGAATTTAATTTATTTAAATATTAAATTAGAACCTTTACCTTATTTATTAATTTAAATTAAAAATTCAATCAAATATTAAAATATTTTAATATAAATTAAACCTTTAAAAACTGCTCATGGGTTTTTTTAATTTGGACTTCATTTATCTTCACCTTATCATTTGGACCGAAATATTATAATAATAAAATATTATTATTTAATTCAAGCTTGCTTCTCCTTTCTCGGGTTTTCAACCTTTGGGCCCTTTTTAGGCATATAATATTAAAAATAAATATTAGATCCTATCCCTTTCCAAGACCTTCTTGCTTTTGTAAAAACCACTTGATGTCCTTAATGACGACGACATTAAACCAATATTCCTTTGACATCAATGACAATAAACTACTCAAATTTTTTAACATTAGAGTGTTTAAGACCTCCATTATATTACATTGTACTATTTTTGTGAGCTTTCATTAATGGCTATTTTCTGAGTTACTGCAAAAGTTTCTCATATAGTTTTCCTACATATTATATTTCCATTATCATATAGTTAACATTTCTTGATCATTTTATATCTTGTGGTTGCATTTCCTTTAATATATATCATAAAAAGCTAACAAGAAGTGCTAGTAGTACTATCACTCTTTAGTGGTGCTTTTACCACTAATTTTTCTAATTATATTATATTCTTTAGCATCTATTTATCTTACCTTTTGAATAAAGGTCTGATGTTGATAAAGAGAGCTTCAAATTTTATATTATTCTAGGTAGAGCTATCTACTACTAACCATCTCTATTTCTACCTTTTTTATAGATTTTTGGGAAAGCAATAACACCAAGGAAAAGTGCCACTAGATAGTAAAAAAATGTTGATAGCACTTCTACATTCAACCAATGCTACTACCTCAAGGGGAGATCTAGGCTAGAGGTTATAATTACTATTTTTATTATTTGAACTATTAGCTATTTATTTTGTATTAGATTCTATATTGTTCTATGTTTTCTACTTTTTATTCACTAAAGAAAAAGAAAAACAAGGAACAAGTCATTATTGTTGATATTATTAGAGGACCATCTAAAAGTTTGCATCCTCATTAAAATAGAATTACATGTCATCATATTAGGATTTTTTTAATTGTATTACTCTCTTGCACCTTTGCTTTGAAATCAAAATTATCTTTATATTCATCATTAAAAGCAAAATAATATAATTTGTGGGGCTTGTATGTTGCCTTGTATTGTTGCATCCAGACCAAAGATGGCACCAAGTCAAGGTTAGCATATTAGGGAAATTTTTTAGGGAAAACATGGGTGTTTTATAATTGAACCCATCAACCATTAGACTAAGGCTCATAACTATCCCTATCCTCAAGGTGAGACACCATGGATTCAATGCCCTACATGAACAATGGTTCCAGTGCACCTGCCCTATAGGCCACTTGTCTTACATTTTAGTGAGTCTAACATGAACACCACATTGGGTCAAAATATTTTCCTTGACCAAGCTATAAACTTAATCAATTTTAAAACTTATTAAAATCTTAATCAAGACCATTATTTTTATTTGTTTAGCTAGAATACATTAAATCTAAATAATATGAACATAACCAAGTGCTAGTCCTATTAGGGATCTTCATGGTCCTCTAAATAAGTATCATATAGGTTACTAGGCTATTTTGGGTATATAGTGTTCTTAGGATACTAGCCACCCACATAGGGTATTGTGTATACTTACACCTAGTAAGGATTCATAAGGATGTATACTATTACCCCTAATGTACCATCTTAGCCATGTATCTAGAAGGTCACTTTCACATATCATTAGAGTACCAAATATTGAATTTCTCTCATTTGCCAATAGGTTATATTGGGAGCTTTTATATATATGGATGCCCTTGAGATATATAGGTAATACTAGGTATATCAATGGAAGGAGATATAAGGTTTCTAAAATATCCTATCTTTCTTATCTAATTAACATTATAAATATTTTTTTATCTTAAGTAACCTTCTCCTTTATCCTAAACCTCTAGCTAGTAAATGATATCTAATCTATAGTGTCAATCATTATTTTACCCCTAATCATGATCTTCGTATGGAGGATCATGATGAGCACCTTAAATTTGAGAACCCCACTTTTGATTAAGAAGAAAAGGTCTTATCACCTCAAGGTTATCTCAAACCTACCCATGAAGAAGATAGGATATTGGTCTTCAAATATATAGGTCATATGGTCCATTTCTTATGGAAGTATCAAGAAGTCAGAGAAGACTTAGAGAAGGTCATGAAACCCTTAGAGCCGTTTAAAAGGAAATTCATAGTTGGATTATCCCCAATAGCCTTGTTCAAACTCTTTGTTAATAAATCAACTAGACACATCCTTTGGATCTATAAACATGAATATTAATGCATCAAAATATTATTTTATTAATTCAACTCCATCTTCTATCACCATATCAATGGATTCTAGGAGATCATATATCCCACATCTATTGGTGCTTCATTCATCTCTACCTATCCTTGATGAATTATTACAAGGTAATATTAGCTTGTCCATGTCTTAATAGGTAGACACAAGTTATACTCTTTATCATAGTGTACCATGAAGTGCCCTAATATTAATTTCAAATATCAAATTATCCTATGGTTTTAATTATAATCCCACATATGTTGGGATATTGTTTAGAAAAACTCTAAACTTATAGTCTCTCATCATAAATCTTCCAATCCCTTCATATTTGGTAACTTGGTAACAAGTCATATGATGCCAACCTCAAAATCATATTCCTAGGTATATCAACTTCCATCTTACATCAATCATCAATAAATCCCCTTTATCTCTCAACATGTACCACTTATCTCATGAAATCCTATATATTCTAAGCTTTAGGACTTGGCTACCCAACTAGAGTAATTGAAACAATAAATTACCATTATCCAAGGGTTATCTTCTTGTCACAAATGCTCCTATGATGATTGTGCAACCAAACCCTAGATCCTTTTGTAGACAGTTTCCCCTTTCCTCCTAACTTTTAAAAACCTAGGTTTCAAATGTATAATGGAAAGAAGGATTTTGTCAACCATGTTAGGTTGTTTAGGATTTCTTGTAGTGACATTTCATATGATGAAATATTGCTACTAAAAATATTTTATAAGAGCCTTAGTGGTATTCCTTTGAATGGTACTACCAAGTATTGAGGCATTTCCTAAAGATATTTAGGGACCTTGTAGAGATGTTCATCAAGTACTTATCTATCTATATTGAAAAAAAAGTCACTATTAGTGACCTTTACTAAATCAAACAATCCAAAGATGAGAATTTCACCAAATTATTAGTAAAATGGAAAGCCCTAGTAGAGAGACTAGAATATGTCCCTCCTCCTATGGATCTACTTGACACATTTATAGGAAAATACAATGAGCAATTATCCTTCTACTTGGATATGGCTAACGTATCCTCATTCAAAATTTTAGTTTACATGGCCAAGAGAGTAGAGTATGTCCTCTTCAAAAGTGGGAAACTAAAACCTAAATCTAATAAAGAGGAAGATAATTCTTCATCTAATACAAATAGACAACGTAAAAACAAACATGTTGTAGGAGATGAAATTAAGGACTCACATGATACAAATAATGTGAATTTTATAAAAAATGTCTAAAATATTATCCTTGAGAAGTATTAGCAACAAAAAGTAAAAAAAATATATACTTTTGACTAAAGGAATGCCTTTTAGCCATTCTAGAGTAGCTTCTCAAAGCTAGAATGATAGATGTCCCTCCCATTAATCCTATAGAGTCTAGAAGAAAAAAAACTTGTTGGTTTCAAGTCAATAAGCAACATGCCTTCCACTACATCAATTATCATACAACTAATAGATTCACTGACCTTAAGAATATGGTCCAAGACCTCATTGATAATAACCAAATTGTTCTCAATGTCTCTAATTCTCAACCTTCTTCTAATCAAGATCTTAGAATTTTTTAAATCCATTGCCTAATAAAAATCAAAACCAAAACACAATAAACAATATTAAATACAAGAACGTATGGCCTCCAAAATAAGGGATAATGAATATGCTTTATTCTTCTAATAATATTAATAATATCTCTCACATTTGTGTTATAAAAATGTAACAACAAAAAAATCACCATCTTATCAAACTTCAAGACCTCCTTTGGTCCTTCTATCAACAAAAATTCTCTACCTGAAGGGCTACCTCTAATAATTCAATCTAGAGCTAAGGTTAAGGGTTCTTTTGCTTTGATTTAACAACTTGAAAACACCCTAACTAAGATTTTCCTTATCAAAATTATTAGGACTTCTCTGGTTCATAGAGACATCTTAAACTTTTGAGTAAATAGGTCATTCCTTAAGACCTCAACCCTGATTACTTAACTTCTATAGTAAGGTAAATCAAGGTTAATAACATCAAAATGTGGTTAGCAAATGAACCCAAAGATATCATAGGTTCAAGTTTCCATAATAATAAAATCACTTGTAAAATAATATTATTGCACAAAATATGATGTTATTGATAGTAAAAAATATCTTAATACAAACTTCATTTAGTTACATAGAATTTATCTTTATCTCCAATATATAGCTTTACATAAAAAAATTTCAACTCCTGACTTTTACTCTCCTCAAACTCATGGGAGATGCAACCTTTCACATGCCTCACATTATGACAAATATTCTCATGATTACATAACCATCTACTTCTAATATTTAAGCATATCACATGGCACTTCATTTCCACACATGAAACTTATCACTCATGAATCTTGACTTGCACACTTGACACATTTCACTTATAACTCGTTCTTGCACACTTACCACATAAAAATTCTTCATAACTTGACACCTACATTGAAACAAATATTAAACACACTTCTAATTAAAATATTATTCATTATTTGTCTTCATTATTCTAATACTAACTCTAATATTCCTTCATAATTGGGCATTGAATAGGTTTCTATGGCCTGATTTCGATCACATTTATGAGTAGGCTATCACAATAATATATTCCATGAGAATCTAAATCATATGTTGAATGCACCAATATACCATTCTATTCATTTTTTGAAATAATATTTGTATATTATTTGTCTACACTCGATGCATTTCTTGAAAAATATTATTTGACAACATATTCCATAAATCATTTGTGTCACAACTGTTGTCCTTCATTTTAGGTTTATTTTCATACTCTTAATCAATTCTTCTTGTCTTTGGTTATTGTATTTAGAAATTTCACAAGTCAACAATGCCATATAAACTATCATACCTATATCAATAGGTAGTATGATACCATCTCTTGAATCTTCTCTTGCTTCAACAAGTTTTGAATGTAGATAATTGCCAAATGTTGTAAACTTTTCATCTTTGGCTTCCTTAAGAATTAAAGGTAATTTATTTTTCAATTTTATTGGAATATCTCTTTATTCATCAAAATTCTCTATTATATGTTGTGTGTAGAGTTTTAGAACTTTTGATCTTTCCTTACTTTCTTCTATCAATGCATTTTGATTATTTCTTTCCATGATGATTTACCACAAACCAATTTCACTCATAATTCTCTCTCATTTTTTTGTAGATATCATTTGTTACTCCTAGATTAATATTAATATTTATTCAAATTAAATCCCAAATTCATAATCTTCTTTTTCTTATCTTCAAATCAATCAATTAATTAATTTAAACTCATTTTTCCTATTCATATAACTCCCAAATTTTAATTTCAAATTATTTCCTCTTTTTCTGAGTGGTAAAAAGGGTTTTTAAAGGGACCCTAAACCTTTTACAGGGCCATTCAAAAGAGGCAACCCTTCCTAGATCACCTTCATACACCAGCCCAAATAGTAATATCTAATAGAAAAAACACAAATCCAAATTCCATATTTGGGGGACAATAAGACAAAGAGGAACTATAAAATAGAAGAAATGGATAGAAAAACCCAAAAAGAAAACAAAAGATCCCAATTACTCAAACATTTCAGGCGGACTCCCAAAAACATCCACGATAGCCTTGGTGCTTCCATATATGTTGGATTTTATTTCATTCACCATTTTAATAGCTTGTTGGAGGATGGTCCATGTTGTATTAAATTCCATGGACATATTCTCCAACATGTTTTCCAGGATGACAGATGGATAGGTTTTAATTTTCATATAGGCTTCAACTTCCTCTCAAGATCAAGTCCTAGTGAAATCTCCTTCTATATCAAGTTTTTTTAACTTGGCAAGAGAGCCATATGAGGACTCCTTATCACTCTTGATGGAGATTTACCTTTTATTTGTTGAATATTTAAATCTATTTGAGCATCATCGAGGTTTAGTTTTTACTGAAGGCAGGGTAGAACCCAAAGTAGCTTTTTATTTGGATTTACCAATGTCATTGGTCTCTTCATCACTCAAAGTAATCTGTTGAGAATTGTCATGGTTGGTACTAGACTTAGGAGGATCATGAAGAATACCAATATCCATGATGATAGCTCACTGAGCCTCCTTCTGAAGAGCATGGTTGTATAATATTATATGAATTCCCTGATGCTTCATATGGGTCGATGAGTTATCTTAGACACTTTCCACTAACAGTTCCAATGATATCAGAATATAATCAAGGATATTGATGTCATTTATGTCCCTTAGGTGGTTCCAAAAGGCTAAATGAAAGCTTTTAATGGGGACATTATCTCATCCATAGTGAAATATTGCATGATCAAAATCAGGATATTGTTCCAAGGAGCTAAAAGCCCTATTTTTATGATTCCTCATTTTTTTTTCATAATATTTTTGATAAATAATATTAGCTCTATAACCAAGGAATATCTATCATGTTGAATGATATTCCCATCATTGGGAAATACTATCACTTCTACAAGTAAGCGTGTACTCACTTTAAAACTAAGCCCCCAAATAGTAACTTGACCAATTATTCCATGAATTTATAAACTCTATGGATAATTCAAGGTCCACCCCATTGAACTTTTGTAGAAAGAGCATGAACCCATGGCTATCCAAAATTCCCTCAACATTGGTATCAATATGCAAAGAGTTTGGCTCAAGCAATGCCATTACAATTTTATGAGTGTTCATAGAGTTGTTCAAAAATAAATTGATGTAGTCACTAAGATTTATTAATTTAGTTTGATTTCTAGAGTTAGAAAGAATAGGATCATCTTGGATGGTTTTTGATCTTGAGGTTCTTCTTATTTCAAATTTGTTGATTATGCCAAGAGTGCTTAGACATGTGAGCTAGGATATTGTTGGGATTCTCTCGACCAGTGATAATGAAGCTGAAATTGATATTCAATCATCCAAATTCAATAAGGCATTGGCAAAGGTGATGAAATTAGTCCCTTTGATGATTTAGTGATGGCTTTTAACATGGGTGACCAACTTTTCCATGAATGAGGTTTGGCACAAGTACCTTTGAAAAGGAATTTGTTGTCAATGTAATCATTCTCAAGCCTTGGTTGCCACATATGACTATGGGAGCTTGACATTGGGTGAAAGGGAGACAAGGTCTAAATGCAATTTTGGGAAAAATTCCTAGGGAAGAAGGAACCACTTTCAATATAATTATTAATGAGACTAGGATGCCATTGCCTTTCAAGAAAATCATTCTTGGAATTAGATTGCCAACATTTTCCAAAGAGATAATTTCCAAGTCTGAATTGCCTTGTGAACTTGTGAATGAGGCTAGTCAACTTTCTTTGAGACTGAGTTCTAAAATTGAGTCGAGACTTTCCAGACACAACGTTACACTGGAAATTATAGCCATAGGTGACGAGGATATTCATGTTGGCAAGGATCATACTGATGAGGGTAAGGTTGACAGGAATGTTGCCAACAAGGATTCAGCGAACAATGATTAGGCTGACAAGACTAGCCTTTTATATAAAAAAATTAGTTGACCAAGATTATTGTCCATGGTAAAGGTATATTTTTTTTTGTATGATACATTGATCACACTGATGAGGATAAATGGAAAACCTTTAAATTTTGGATAGCCATCCTGATCTAGAAATTAAATTAAAGTATCAAAACTCTTTCATCATTGGTAGGAACATGAAGGCTTGGAGTAAAATCATCATGTCATACTTAAAGGGACTCTTCTATCACTCCCAAATTCTCCAAAATATCGACAACATTGTTCCCTTCTCTATATACATGTTGAATAACCAGGTTATTGTATTTACGGAGAAACCTTTTGAATTCACCACGAGGTTACAATTTTTGTTCCCTTCAAATTCTTTCCTCTTATTTTTGAATTAAAATTTCAATTTGCTCTTGTCTCTCTAATTCTCAAATTTAATTTCACAATTAATCTGCAATTATCAATAATAAATTTTATTTTATTTCCTCTCAATCAAAATTTAAATTCAAACAAATGATTGCATTTCCTTATATCTCCCATTCATTTATTAATTCCTTAAAAAATTACTTTTAACTTTCATTCATTAATTCATTCCTTAAAAAATTCCTTTTAACTCCCAATTTTAATTTAATTATCAATACCTTATAACTCCCAAATTTATCCTCAAATTCTTATAACTCCCAAATTTTAATAAAATCAATTATCTTATTCAAATAAATAAAATACCCAAAATAACTCATAAACCAAATATACCCTTTAATATTCTTTAAATATTTAATACTTTACGTTAATATCTACCATCTCTGAATTTGTATTAAATTTAGGGTATTTATAATAGGTGTTATGTGCTCTACTCACTTCTAGTAAGCATTACTATAGTATGACTGGTCTACTTAAAGAATTTTATGAAATCTTCTCAATTTTGCTATGCTCTCTCTAGCTTCAATCTAGTTCAAACTATACCCATAGCTCAAAATTGTGTCCCCTACCTTCCTTTAGTCCTTAGGTTTGCATCCTTTGGCTTCCTCTCACCCTTATATTTACATCCTCTCGATTCCTCTTATCCTTAGTTCTATATCCTCTAGCTTCCTCTCATACTTAGGTCTATGTCCTTTTGCTTGTACTTCATCCTCAAGTTTGCATCCTCCAGCTTGCACTCTACTCACTAGCAAACATCTCTCACATTTAGCAAACATCTTCAACAATCATCCTCACTCATGTTATTTAAATATTTTTTTATTAAACTTCTAGTAGATGCCTAATCACAAATATTATCTCCTCCAATCAATCTCATATTCAATACCTTCAATAAGTGTCCTTATCCAACTTTCTAGTATACACCCTTCAATAGTCTTTCCTCAATAATCTTCTCTAAGTCATAAATAAACCATCATTGAATATTAAAATGTTTGTCTTCTCAATAATTTCTCTATAAATATCTCCTTCCACTCATGTTCTCCTTTCACATATTTCTCTTCAAATTTTCTTCAATCCTTTTCCACCAATATTTCTCATGTTCAATATCTCTGCTTCCAACTTCAACAATCCTTCTTCAAATCTAATATTACCACAAAAAACTCATGTTCTTATTCTTTGATATTATCACACTTCCTCTCTCTCTCTATCTCTCTCTCTACCTTGGATAGAGCTAACTAAAGTGGATTTGATATCACTGTTAGAAAATAATTCCAAATATATCACAGGTCTAGGTTACCAGGATCATAAAATCACTTGTAAAATAATCTCACACTATCAGAACATCAATATTGCATAAAATATAACCTGATTGATAATAAAAATTCTCTTAGTAAAAAAATTATTACAAACATTATTTGTGTTAGAGTATATTATATTATTTAGGTACATGTCAATGTACTACCTTGGGTACATTGTTAGATTAGGAGTTTATCCTAGGTTACTTGAGGAAGAAGTAATAAATGCACAAGTCTCAATATGCAATGATGTAAATGTACAAGGAGTTTACTTGTACATGATTCATAGGAAAGGTAGTTAGGAAGAGTAAGGGCCAAGTAACTTATCTTCTTATATAAATGTTCCATAGAGAGAAGGAGGTGAAGTGAGGAGATATTACTATGAAGTTGTGAGTAGGTACAATGTAGTTTTGATTAGAATTTTGGAGTGTTCATTTACTCCATTACATTGCATTGTACTATTTTGCAACTTTCTATTTATAGCATATTTCAATATTCTTGTAGAATTACCTTATCTTACTTTTATGCACATCTTACATATTGTGATTGCTTTCTCCCATATCATACATTATCAAAAGCTAACAGTGGTATTGGATCCACGGTAGATCAGATAGGCATAGGGAGAGCCATAAAAGATATTGAGAGGAGAGAAGCAAATATCAGTTTTAAAATTTTTGAGATTGCATTTGGTTAGAGTCTTTCCACAAACTTACAATTAAACTCATGAAGACTAGGACTCAAGATTTGTAACTTAGAATTTCTTCCATTACAATCCTAATATTCTATTGTAGGAAAAAGGATATTTGAAGAAATATAGGAAGTTTCCTATAGAGAGATAGGAATAACATCATATTCAGAATCAATCCAACACTGGAAGCAAAAAACAAAAGAAAATTAGATTCTAGGAACCTGAGGGAAGTCCTGTTGCAGAACTGCACAAAGCAGAAGAAGAAAATGCCATAGGAGTCTCATTCTAGATTCGAGGAAGAGACTCCAAAGAATATTCCAGGATAATATTAGAGGTTGGTGATCACCATTGAAAAATTGCAAGTAGTAGATTGAAGAGTCTAGGAGAAGATTAGAGGTTGGTGATTCTCCATTGAAAAACTACAAGTAGCATTTTAAAGAGACTTTGGAGAAGAGTCTTGGTGAAGATAGGATATTGGTGATCTCCATTGAAGAATGAAGACTTCACCCTAAAGGAGTAGAAGAAATCAAGTTGAGAATCTAAAGAGATCCACAAGAGATTCCATTGAATAACTTCTAGTTTTGGAAGAAATTGAGAAGGACTTACAAAAGTCCTATTCCTAAAGCAACAGATTTCAGAGATCCGAGAGGGAGATCTCATTGCCAAAATCCTACAATAGAAGGTTGAAGAAAAATGTCTCATTGAGAAGACCAAAGAAGCTGCAATATTGAAGACCTTGGAGAGGTCTCAAGGAGAAACAAGGAAAAGGCTTGGTGAGACTCATTGAAGGAGTTCCTAGAAGAACTCATTGGAGAAATTCACTACCAAGGAGAAGCTCCTGATAGTGAAGGAATTAGGAAAATTATCACCATATAAAAACAAGCCCAAAGGATAAGGATTTGGGAAATTTTTCAAATTTTGGAGGAGACTAGTGAAGACCTCAAGAATTTCAAATTCTTGAGAAGAAGACCCCATTTGAAGTTAAAATTCAACAAGGAGGTTGAAGGAGAATGTAGATAGAAGAAGCCTACCAAATCCAAGATATTTAGAGATTGTATTTCATAGCTAAGAAGGCACATTTTAGAGATAGGGATTTTCTAAATATATAGAAAAATACTGAAGGTTTCATAGTTATGATTTACTACCATTGTAGATAGCAAATTGGTTAATCTATTCATCAAGATCTACATCATCTTCAAATATCATTAAAGATAAACAACTTAGGTGCAAAGGGTTCATTACTTGAACACTCATATTTAGATTGTTACTTAGCTTCATTAAGCACCTTATTATAATTAAAGTTGCAAGGAGATGGGCTCATATTATAGTGTTTAAGAGAGTGTAGAAAGATTATTTTAAGGTTATTAACTACACATTAAAATAGAAGTTGAATATATTTTGACAGAAATAAAAATATTGTCTTCCTATTATCTAGTTACAACAAAGAAGACTACGTTATATTGTAAATATTTTAGAGCATTCTTTAAGAGGTATCATTAGTGCATATTACAAGTTACTTTCAAGGAGTAATAAGGATATTGCAGTTGCACTATATTAGTTTCCCTTAAAGCTTATTAGAAGTGCACTAAGAATTTTTAGTGAAAGTGAAAATTAGTGCAAGATTAAGCCCTCTAAGAGTATATTATTTACATGATTATTAGCTTGGATTCATTGTTACTAAATTTTCCAAGTGAAGGAGTTATATAATAGTGTTGTCTAATAATAAAGGTAATAATACATTGCTCTCAAGTATTAGAGTAAGTAGCAGCCATATCTAAGAAGCAAAGGAAAAGCTTTAAATCAATCTACATTATTCCTCAAGCTATACAATGAGAAGCCATCATATTAAAGAAAAAAACAACATCAAAAGGATACAAGAAACTCTCAAAACTTTGGTGCAAAATAAAGTTTCTTATTTATATTACATTGGTGCATCATATCCCTCCAAAAGAGCATGAAAATAGAGTGTCATAAGACACTAAGCCAATAGGTATTTTATGTCCACTATTAGTAAATCATCGAAGGTAGAAGGTTAGCTAACCTAGGGCTCATAAGCATTGATTCTAGGTGTCTATAAACACCATCTTAGTTTCCAAAGCAATCACCTACGAATGACGTCAACCTACAACAACATAAGAAAGCTTTGCACCCATTATATATCTATTGTAAAGCATGAAGAACAAAAAAAATGAAATCTATGAAGGATTACCTCAATAAGGCATAAAAATTCTAGTTAGAAAGTGAGCCATCGAAGTAACCAAGTGCATCAATCAAGCGAAGACATATCATCTTCCAAAAGGGTAAAGTTAGATTCATAGTTGGAGCTAACCTTGAAGAAATCATTGCTAGAAATTATAAGCTTGCATTCACTAGTAAGAAGGAGGAAAGCATTGGAGAAAATATTGAATAAATTGCATCCATTGGAGAGGATATAGGGATAAAAAGAATGTTGAGGATAACCTCACATGCAAGTGCCACTTGGCATAACATAGAGAACTGTTACACATTTAAATAACACTCATGTAGGAGCCCAACAAACGATTAGCGTTCACCTTGGAATGTTGAAAAGAGAAGCAATCATGTTGATGCCTAGCAAAGGAGTCACACCCATCTTGGAGCATTGAAGGAAGGAGACAATCATTACATCTTGGATCATTGGAATATATATTGTAACCTCTAAAAAGTAAGCACCACATGTTCGAAGAATCAAGAAGGTATTATAACACCTCAAACAATCCACACTGGGGAGATAACACTATTAATAACCTAGGCTAAAATATGTTTTTATATATTGAAGTGAATACTAGAAAAGCAAGGTGACTAGCGAAGTGTCTCAAATGGAGTCAAATACTATCATAAATCAGCACTATCAAAGTTGAGCATTGAACTCTCAAATTACAATGTGGACATCAATGCCACTCAGAAGGATGAAGCATTGAATGCATGGATTATGAGAAGAGACCAGTGTTGATCAAGAATTAAATACCAGCAATGAAATAGAGCATTTAATACTTGTATTTAGAGGGAAAGATCACCATTGTTAAAGGAGAAGACCAACATCATCGATTAGATAAGAGCATTGATTGCTCATCAGTGCCCAAATTGAGAAGCTCACTGACCATACATTAAAAGGGAGGTAAAAGCTCTATATCTATTAATATTTGGTTTCCTTAATTCAGGAGTTATAAGGTGCATACTATAAGGTTGGAAGTTAATTATTATTACATTGATATATCAACCTTGGAAACTAAAGAAAGCAATTTTGGTAAAGGTAGGAGATATCATAAAATTTCTTGATATACAAACATTAAGATATTTGCAAATATCTAAGTAGGAGGCATAAGGTTTTCAAATATTATTATTATTTTCTAATATTCCAAATTAGGGAGTTATAAGGTATCCTACATCAAATCTTAGATAATTGGAATTTAGAAAATTAAACTATTGAAGGTAGAAGAAGGAAGTTCATTAATCATCATTAAGAGTTGGAATTATTTACTTACACTTGTCTCATACTCATACTAAAGAGACAAAAATCCAATCATAAAGAACTTCTTCAAAATTGATAAGTGCATAAGCTCATTAGGAGAAATAAGGAAAAGTAGGAGTTGATTATTGCCATTTACAAAACATTACAAAATCAACTCAAAAGGTGAATTAATCACTAGCCAAGAACTTCATCAAGCATATTCTAATTCTACTAGGGAGACATAAGGAATTCTACAAAACTTGATAATAATAGGATTTATCAAGTTTGATCATATATTCAATCCTTCTAGGATAGATAAAGGTTTCTACAAAACCTAAGCTTGAAAGGATTTATATAATTCATAGCATACCTTAAACTAGGGAGACATAAGAGACTACAAATTCTACATCTAAAAAGTTTTTTTTTATCAAACTAGGGAGACATAAGGTAGACTACTATCAAGAATCTATCAAAGTATCCTCAAAATACATAATAGCTAAGGAATTCCATTGTTTGATCATATAAGAAATATGTCAACCTCAAAGGATACAGTGAACAATAATATGAACAACACCATTAGAAAGGAAAGAGCAAGTGTCATAAAAATTGGAATCAAGAATTTACTTGTAAAGTGTAAAGGAGACTTAGACCTTAATTCAAAAAGGATTCATAGTGAAGCTTTGAAACCATGGAATATTATCTATATGCTCGACTCATCGAAGCAATTGATAATGGAAAGAGTGACATTGAAATTCCTTTAGAATTTGGTAGAATATTATATATGGCATTAATTACATTCAAATGTTATGAGGATGAGGATGTAGAACAAAGAGGATTGATAGAATTACTTAAACTAAAAACAAAAATGGATGAATCATACCTAGATAAGATATTTCAATCCTCATACAGTATTTATACTTCAAGTTCTACTAACAAATTTTTTTATCATGATGCCTTAAATGTTTGTTCAGAAGCTTCTTGTAAAATGATAAAAACGGACAACCGCAAAGAGAGATTCTTTTGTAAGAATAAAGTGATAGTACATCCACCTATCAAAGTACCAATTCCAAAGATAAGAATAAAGAAGAGGAATAAAATCAAGGAGGCATACATTGCAATGTGAACTAAAGATAATACAAAGAACCATATCAAGCTAAAGACTATTCAAAATAGGAAGATCCATATTGAAGACTAAAGTCTTCAATACCCAAATAATGTAATACACGAGGGTGTTAGAGTATATTACATTATTTAGGTACATGTCAATGTATCACCTTGGGTACAATGATATATTAGGAGTTTATCTTAGGTTATTTGAGGAAGAAGTAATAAATGTACAAGTGCCAATGTGCAATGATGTAAATGTACAAGGAGTCCACTTGTACATGAATCATAGGAAAGGTAGTTAGGAAGAGTAAGGGCCAAGTAACTTATATTCTTATATAAAGGCCCCATAGAGATAAGGAGGTGAATTGAGAAGAGATTACTATGAAGTTATGAGTAGTTACAATGTAGTTTCCATTAGAATTTTGGAGTGTTCATTTCCTCCATTACATTGCATTGTATTATTTTCACAACTTTCCATTAATAGCATATTTCAGCATTCTTTCAAAATTCCATTATCTTACTTTTTTGCATATCTTACATCTTGTGATTACTTTCTCCCATGTCATACATTATCAAAAGCTAAAACTTTGGTTACATAGCATGTATATTTGTCTCTAATATATAGCTTTATATAAAAAATTTCAATACTCTTGACTTTTGCTCTCCTCAAACTCATGGGAGATGCAACCTTTCACATGCTTCACATTATGACAAGAAATTTCATGATTACATAACCTTCTATTTCTAATATTGACACATCTCACTTGAATCTTCACTTCTACGCATGACACTCATCACTCATGACTCTTCTCTTGCACACTTGACACATTTCACTCAGAACTCACACTTGCACACTTGTCACATAAGCACTCTTCATAACTTTTTTTTTTGGTAGATAAGATATTATAGCATTAATACCGGGTTTTACAGGTTGACCCAAAACCTTTTACAAAAATCATCCCAGGGTTGTTGATGAACATATCCTTACTAAGGATCCTATATATGTAAAATCTACATGCCGCCAAAGCCATTACATCCGGTAATGCACATAGCCTGTTATCAAAAAGAAACTTCCCATACAACATTTTGGGTATACCCTGAGAAAACACACATGCATCATAATTACAAAAAATAAATAGAAATAGATCCCTTCCTTGAGATAATGGAGAAACAAAAAGATGCAGACACACATAGCAGAGTACTGAAAAAACTCCCACAAGCTCTGTATTGATAGTTACTCTTAATAATTCTTTGGTAATTACTTTCTTTCATATATGATATGCTTTGGTACCACATACTATCTTGGCCAATTAGCCTTGAAGAAGTGAACCTGCTGGCTAGATTTATGGCAGTGGCTTTCTGGTGGTCCATGTGGCTTTGGTTCGAAGTCTTATATTGACATGTCTTTCCTTCCCTGTGATTATAAACCAACCTCAAATTACTAATACAACTAGGAGCCATGTTATTTGACATGTGACTGTCCCCATTAGTCTTTATGGTATTTCCAAGCAACATCCACAAATACTGACAGCTCAGATAATTTTTATTGTGAGTCCAATTCAAAAAAGATACGGGAATACTCCTAGCCTTCGAACTTATAGTGTCTTCCCTATTGGTAAATTCGACTATCATTCTTGGCATTCTTGTTGAATAAGCTCCTCTACTTCACTCGGGACACCGTGTTCCCATTTGAAAAGTCTGTCACCATCAACACCCAAATTGGCTAGCTTATCAACAATTTTGTTAGCTTCCCGAAATACATGTTGGGCTTTTCTGTCTTGTCTTCCCTGGAAAAGGATCCTAGCCTCTTCAAAAATTGTTTTAATCCTCCAAGGAGGTGTTTTCCAATTATTGAGGAGATTTATAACATGCATAGAGTCTCCTTCTATGAT
This sequence comes from Wollemia nobilis, assembly GCA_028583015.1. Lineage (NCBI taxonomy): Eukaryota > Viridiplantae > Streptophyta > Pinopsida > Araucariales > Araucariaceae > Wollemia > Wollemia nobilis. The sequence goes on along the minus strand of JAQPPZ010016818.1, from coordinate 3,546,345 downwards.
CAAATTTTCTTCTAATTCTTGAGTCATTTGAAGGCCTCTCCACATAGCTCTAGCTTCAGCTTCGTTGTTCGTCCTTATTCCCAAATATTCAAAAAATGCAAGCATCATATTCCCATTATGATCTCACACAATGCCACCAGTGCCTGATCTGCCAAGATTTTCCTTAGCTACTCCATCAAAATTAAGCTTAAACCAACCCGTAGGAGGTGGAGACCACTTAAGATTGGCTCTGGGGTTGACTACCCTAGGCGCAGACTCATCTAACAAGGTTAAGCTTAAATATTGAGCAATCGTGGTCTCCTATAGATGAGGTTTATAGCTATCAAAAGGGATAAGGTTCACATTCTCATTGGCAAAGGATAGGATCTTGGCAATGATAGTTTGATGATCATGGATAGACTCATTAAAGACTATATGGTTCCTTTCTAACCACACCTACCAAAGATAGTGATTGAGACAAATTTTCCACATGTATCTAAATATTTGGCTTGAAAAGTGGCAAGGCCACTGGACGAACAAATCAAGTACGATGGTTGGTTTAACCCATGAAATATTGAAGGCCTGAAAAACCCCACTTAGGATAGTCAAGGAAAAAGGGCACTCAAGGAAAATGTGATAAATGGTCTCCCAATTAGCCCTACATAGATAACAACGATTAGTGATACAAATACTTTTATGCATCATATTATCAATGGTTAGAATTCTTCCTTGGATAACCAGCCATGAAAAGACTAAAATTTTTGGAATTAAATTTTTTATCCAAACTAAGTCCTTTCGGAGGACAAAATCCTCGTCATCAAGCAGAAGCTTGTAAGCTGGTTTAACAGTGAACTGCCCATTTTTCGTAGGAGCCTAGGTTACTTGATCTTTCTTAGGTCTCATGGGGATAAACTATTGCCCGAGAATGTTACAAATATCATTTGATTTTGATTGAAATCCCTGAATTCTTATTTTTTTCCACTTCATTCTACATTTATCCTCAACCATATAATCGAAGACTTTTTTGCCAATGAGTTCTTCCGTGATATCTCTGATTCGGGCTAAGTTAGGATATTGCGTCAATGGTTCGTCCTTAGCCCACCTGTCATTCCATCAATTTATCCTCTCACCATTGCCTAAAACTCATATTAAACCTTTTTGATGATTTCCTTACAATTAAGAATTGCTTTCCAAAAAGCAGAACCTCTAATTGGAATTGAGTCACTTAGAAATTCCATATTTTGAAGATACTTTCATTTGATGATAGTTTTCCATTCATTTTCTTCACCAGAAATGAGACGCCACGCCTGCTTAGCTAGTAAAGCTAAATTTATATGAGCAATTCTCCTCAGACCTAAGCCCCCATTTTCCCTAGGTCTGCACACTTTGGTCCATCCTACAAGGTGTATCCTTTTTTTCTCCTCTGATCCAGTCCATAAAAATTCTTTTTGGAGTTTCTCAATTTTCTAGAAAACCTTCACAGGGGCTTAAATATTAACAAAATTATTAAACACACTCCTAATATAAATATTTACTATGGTACTCAATGGTACTAAATAATGTATTAATGCTAATATATATCATCCCATGAGGATGATATTTCCCAATCCTTTTTAACCAAATATCAAATATTTTATATTATAGGCCATATCAATGACAACTTAATTAAATAAATGTTATTTGAGAATGGGTTTGGTCTAAATGTCTATAGCCTAAAGTTCATTAGTTATTTTGGGCTAATAAAATAGAATTTGAAGAAATCTAATCTTGTAATCAGGGCTTTCAAAAATGGGGAACCTGAAAGACTATGGATCCATGAGATGTGGGACATCCCTTAAACCCTCCATTAGTACCTTAAAAATGAATATAAAGGAGAGAATTATCATATTTCCATCAAACCTAAACCTTTCACATATTTTCAAGTAATCAAGGTTGAGAATACAAAGCTCATCTTTGCCCTTATCTAAATTCATCTTCTATAAACCTTTTTTTCTTCTTAGCTTCCTATCATTGATGCATTAAGGTCTCCAAATCTAAATAATCTACCTAATAATGAACCTATAGCATAACATAATAATTCAAACACCATTAATGAAAAAACTAATTTTGATAATAATAAAGTTGTCCTAGGCCTAGCCAAGCTCCCTTTATCTCCCTAAATCTTACATTTTCCTTCTAGCAATAAGGATAAAATAGTATAGATAGGAGGTTTCTCCTTCATTTGTGCTAGGACTTCCAGAATATCCATGGTAGTAGTTGTTATATAATTGAATAATAATATGATTCATGATTTATATAGAACTCATCCCATCCTAAATTAGATGCTTTCTAATATGGGATATCAAGTCAAATATGTAGGCTTGTATGAGAAGGGTATCAAAGAACCCCTATAGACCAAAACATTATTGGGACACTATGGGATGTGTCATATTCCTATTCATAGTGGGCCTTTTATTTCTTATTCTTCTAATAGAAAAGGATAATATGTTCATTTTTATATGTGTGATAGGGTACCCCATGATGGTATAGTCTCTTTCAATGGAATATATTGGAATGAGGATGATGACAATGGGTCATTACTCCTCATAAATTCTAGCTTTTACAAATTTTCTTGATGCAATGTAAATTTTCAAACCTTGGCATACCTTGATCTAATTATTGAAAAATACCACTATGAATAGTAGGATGAAATAAAAATCCTCCCTATGATGGTCCTTCAAAATATCTAGAATAAAACCACTTTTATTTTAGTGGATACTTTTTCCAAATTGCAAATGTGGCTATCTCATAGTAAATTGACAATAATTATCCAAATTGGATTCTATAGACTTGGACAATGTAGGAGTGTTTCCATCTTCTCCTCAATTTTAGGAATATATTATATTCTAATTAAGGAGACCATGGATATAAATATTGGGATGTTGGATGAGCCCAATATCCTTAAACAAAAAATAGTCTTGACCTCAACTAACCATGAAGAATATGTTAAGCTCTTAAAGGAGTTCAACGACATATTTTCTTGGTCCTATGTTGATGTGCCTAGTCTAGATCCTTCTATAGTTTTATACCATTTTTTTGTCACCCTTGGTGTAAAACATGTTAAGGAAAACTTATTAAAAAATTACTCCAAAGTCATCCTTATGTTCAAATAGGAGCTCTAAAATCTCCTCAGTGTCAACTTCATGAAAAGCATTGACTATTATGATTGGATATCTAAGTTAGCTAATGGGCCCAAAGATAACATAGATTCAATTTCCTAGGATCATTAAAATACTTACAAAAAACACACTCATAATATCAATATTGCATAAAATAATATATAATTCAATTACATTCAAAATATTTTCTAGATTACATAGCATGGAGATTTATCTCCAATATATAACTTTACATGATAAACTCTTCAATATTCTTGACTATTGCTCTCCTCAAACTCTCAAGATATGTTACCTTTCACATGCTTCAAATTATGACAAAGACTCTCATGATTACATAACCTCTTACTTCACATATTGGCACATCTCATGACTCTTTACTCCAACACTTAACACATATCACCTATGAATGTTCACTGGCACACTTTGAGACCTTTCACACTTTATTACATAACACGTAAACACTCTTTACATATTGACATATACATATATTAATTTAAATATTTACAATGCTACTCAAGGTACCAAATAATTTACTACCTCTATCACTCTAATGTTATCTATGTTGCCAAAAAAATATACAATATTAGAGCTTGCACTAAATTTTAATACTTCATCAAAGATGACTTCCCTCTACCCCACATTGACATGATTTTTAATTTCACTATAGGATGTGGAATATTGTCTGTAATGGATAAATTATTAGGGTACCAAATCAATATTTCCCTTGAGGATCAATCCAAAATAGCTTTCACCAACCTTAGGAAACCTTATACTATTTAGTCATGCCCTTTGGGATGAAAATCATAGGAGCTACCTACTAGAAAACCATGAGATACATATTTTATGATATTATTCATGACATCATGGAAGACTATGTCAATAATATTGGTTAGTCTTTAAATTGGTAAGATAATGTTTGGAACATAATATGCATCTTTGAATGGCTAAGAGGATATAAATTATGCCTAATGTCTCAAAAGTGCATCTTAGGAAACATATTGGGATTTATTGTATCCCAATGATAAATTGAAATTGATCTTGAAAAAATATCAAATTTTATCCATGTGCCACCCCATAAATCTCTAACCTAGTTTAAGATCCTCCATGAAAATTTTGGGCCATCTGGAGGTTCATCTCTCAACTAAATAACGAGTGTCATGCTTTCACCAAGATCTTAAGGAAGGATAGGGTCTTCAAATGGTACACTAAATATCAAGCTACATTTGATGCTCTCAAATCCTACCTCTTTTCCCCTCCCATCCTCATCCCACCTAATCCCCTAAGGTCCTTGTTGCTATATATAGCATCCATAGACTATGCCTTTGGAGATATATTGAAATTATATCATGATAAACATAGAGAAAGGGCTATTTATAGACACCTATTGTTGACACACATAATAACCCTTAAACCTAGGTAAGATACCAAACATCATATTTATAGTTGATAACCTTAACACATGCAATATAGACATTAAATTTAGCTTTTGTAACTCTCTTACAAAAATGGCATTGATGCTTTTTCTCATCAATGGAAATTTGCAAAATAGTATGTTTCAACAATTTGACCAATCAACTTGACCATTGGACAAAACTACCACTAAGGTGAAAAAACACCGCTAGCACTTTTGCAAGTTAGTGGTGTTTTTGCAACATAAGTGAAATATTTGTGATGCAATATTGAAGCATTTAGATACCTGCATCCTACTTCTTGGTATGATCGTGCATGCTCTCACCTCTCCTTAGGCCTACAATTTTGAATTTCACCTTTGTCCTAATGGTATCTTTGACTTCATATTCCCCCCAATAATTTTCCCTCCTAAAAAATTTAAATAAAACCCTTGGGATGGATATATCATGGAAGAAATATTATGCTAATATTACTCTATCGAAATCTGATCTCACTTTCTCTCTTAATATCTTATATTCTTTCATTTTGGGGCATTTGGAACAAGTAAGGCAAGGAAAAGGGGCACTAGGTAAAGAAGATCATTTTGGTGCCAAGGGGAGTCCTTTCTAGTTTGTAAAATTCCTAGCTTCCTTCTATTTTCATCTCCTTTGCTTTGATTTTATGCATTTACCTCTTATTTAGTGTCTTTTTAATACTTGGTTTCTCTTATTACAATTGCTATTATTTGTTTCTATTTGTTTCTATCATCTTTAATCTCTATTTCTAGGCATCTAACATTATTTTATGGTTGGTTTCCTTCATTTGCAGCAGCCTTTCATTTATTTTGATCCTCTAATGGTTTTATGCAAGATTTACTATTGCTTAACTGATCCATGCTATTTCTTCTAATAACTATTATTCTTCTAATTTGCATCCATTTGCATTTTATTTGGTTTTTTTTTTTATCTTATCTTAGGTCCATTTTAAGATTGAGATAACATTGACGCTCTTCTAGAATCTTATTTGTAGGCATAGATCACTTATTTACATGCTAGTTGTATTTCTTTCATGTAATGTAGTTAATAATATTTGTTGTAAAATCATATTTTCTTTATTTATAGGTATATATGCATGTTTTGAACTCACATTGATCTCATTTGTAGACGTCATAGCATCCTAATCTCTTAATCCTTATATTGCACTATAGAATCTTATACTTACTTATTTATAGCTCATCTATTTGGTCCCAAAATCCTCCTAAACTAATGTTAGAAGACTCTATTTAGGTATGTAGCAGTATATTGATTCATTTCACATAGAAAAATAGTTAAATTGCTTTTCCTTGCTCAAATTTGAGCCCCAATCAAGTTTATAGTCTCATTACTTCAATTTATAGTTATATTAGCTCACTCTCTTCATGCTTTAAACATCTGTAGACTCTAATTTTAGTCACTTTGAGAAACCAAATATCATGTATCATGATCCTCTATCATATATCTAATATTTCAAGTTTTATGAAATTTGAAGACCATTTGAAGAGTTTTTTGAGAATCCCCAAGCCTATAAGCCTTAAGAATTAGGGGTTTTCTCCTTTGGTCAACTTTGATAGCATTTGGACCCAATTAACTTTGAATTTCTCTTCAAAACTCTTCAATTTGTAATTTTAAGTTCAAAATTGTCACTCAAGCTTGAAATTAACTCTTTTGCCTCTTTATTTTATGAAGAAAAAAAATGCCACTCATTATCAAAATTGCTAGTGCCGCTTTTGCATGAGTAATATTTCCTTCCAAGGTCAAGGTATAATTTTATTTTTTTATTATAATTAGATGGTTTAATAATCTAAAGGAGTGTTAGAAATATAATGATATTATTAATAGGATAATCAAATTTCAAGATCAATAAATCATATAAATATCAATATCATTAACAATCAAGAATAATCAAGCATATATCAAATGAACTAAAATCTCACATAAATCACACTAAAATATTTATTGATAAATTTCAAGCAATGCGTAAAGCATAGATTATTTTATTTATATATAACATGGCTTTGTATTCAATATAAATATACATGATACACTTCACATTACATGACTCTTTATCTTTGCTCTCTTCAAACTCATGAGAGAACTTGAATCTTCATATTCCTATCCTACATAATAAGTTCCACATATTACATAATGAAAAAGTATCTCATGATTACATATAACTCCCTACTTCTAAACTAGACACATCACACTCATGACTCTTCACTTGCTAACTAGACACCTCACACCTATAATTACATGGTGCATGCTCAATCCTGCTAAATTGACACATAGTATATACAAATATCAAACTCAAACTCTAATCTAAATATTTACAATGGTGCAAAATAATGTAATACCTCCAACAAGGAGATATTCAATCCATTCTCTAATATTAGACAAACCCCCTAAACCTAATTGCACCCTATTGTTTCCCCTAGTTTTTGCAAGTTCACAAAAGTGCAAAAAATCAGACAAAAGTTCTAATGTCATTTCTGATCATCAATGGTGATGTTTTCAACCTTAAAAAAATAGTTAACTTTATCCTTGTGATTATTTGTTCACTACTATTTGTCTCTTGTATCTCTATTTTCTATAAATTTTGCTTGAAACACATCTATTTTGGATAATTAAAGGAATCTATAGGATAGCTTTAAAATGTTTATTTCAAAGAGCAATTAGGTAAGGAATCCAAAGTCATATAGCTGCATTTAAGGCTAATATTATATGCTACATCATCTCTTATTTTCCCTTGAAAATAAAAGCTCTTCTAGTTTATACCAAATCATTTAGATTGAAGAGCATGGTAGTTTAGAAACCTTTTTTATTGCATTCTTATATTATTGCATCTAAGTTTCAAACTTAGTTGTAATTTCACTAATTTTATTTGATTTTATATTTCGAGGATTTTTAGAGACAAACCCCTTATTTTTTTCCAATAAATTCACCAAACATTGTATTAAAATAAACATAAATATAAGATATACATATAAATGGAGGTAGTGCCATCCAACATGAAATAAAAATTTAGGTTTTTGTTGGAAATAAACTCATGTGATCATCCCATGTGGCAAGTTGTGGCCTATATTTTGGTGATCCAAACATGAAATAAACACATTTTCTTGCAATATAAAATTTAATTTACAGTTAAGAAAGACCACTTAAATTTGTTTGATTATTTAGATCACATTAATCAATAATAAATAATTGGTTCATTTACTTTAATTAAAATATTCATACTAAGTCATTTATCTAGGTGTGATTGATCCTCGTATTGTTCCTAATCTAGTACATCAAGTTTTTTCCTCTCATACAACTATGCATATCAAGGGAACCAAATCACTTCTAGTATCAATGAGTATATTGGAAGGGTAGGTATATCGAATATGTTTAGGTACATCAAGATATCTTCCTAAGGTATATCGACCAATTGATTAATGTCCATAGCCTTTGCTACCTATTTTAATCAATATATAATAAGTTTTTATATCTCCTCTCTATTCAAAACTTATAACCTATGGCTGAACATTGATATAACACTCAAAAAAAGGTTATCATCATCATCTTATATCCCATTTTCACATGCTCATGAATAAGAGGAAGAAAACCCATGGGTAAACCCAAACGATAGAGAGGTAGAACATGTGGTCGAAAAGGTAACTTTTGATTTTGTAGATCATATTAGAGAATGTGTAAGAAAGAATGAAAATATTTTCTTGGACGTAATTAGATAAGATTTTGAAGAAAAAAATAGGAGAGAACCTTCTAACTCTAATGAAAATTTTGAACCCCTTAATGGAAAATATACTATTACATCATCATATGGAAAACAAATTAATTATTCTAGTCTTAATTTGGCTACGACACACTCTATAGATTATACTACTCCCCCAACATATTTGAGGCATATATCTTTCAATACCACCTACTAATATTACCATGACTCTCCCAATTTCAAATATTATTCTCACTAACCCTTTTTTAACAAATGATTTGGAGATTAATTACATTCCTACACCCACTATGTTAAAATATTATTAATGTGTACTTTACCCCTTCTTTTTCCTTGACATGTGTACATGAAGGTGGCATGTGTCACCAACCTTTAACTTTCTCTTTTGCTATAAAGATATTGTAATACATTATATTTCTTGAGGTTTGAGTTTATTCTATTTAGGATATTATCTATTCTTGCCTCCATGAACTATTTTGGTTGTGTCATGTTGGGATAGGGGTTAATACCAATATTTGGTATCAAATACTAGGGAGTATGCTCTCCACTTTCTAAGTGGATTAGAAACCAAAAGCTCCTCTTTCATCCTAATATTTGTGAAAGCATGGTTTTTTTAAATCTTAGTTTCTCCACAGGCCCAAATCTCTTTTTATTTATTTATTTGTGATAAACTTGTATGAACAAGCTTCTAGCCAACATTTTTATTCTATGTCTATTACAACACCATAGCTGAATAAAAAGAAAACTATCACTACATCATTGCATGGAGACCCAGTTGTGTAGTGTTTGATTTTATTTTGTAGTAGTGTAGTTTTTTATTTTTAAAAAAAGAGGAAAAGAATATTTTTATTATTATTTTAAAACAGGGATCACTAGATTTCAGAGTGTGAAGGCTAGATCCATAGTTGCAGTAGTTCATGCAACTAGGTCCTTGTATAGATATGAGGATTGATGGTAATCATAGGGAGCGTGAACCCTTTTTCTAATATTAAAATTTATATTCTATGATCAAAATTCTAACAACTAAATTTATTGCAAAGGTTAATATTTGTGAAAGATAGTCAAGGAAGCAAGTGCTATGTCAAGGAAGTAGGTGCTCTACGAAAGAAAATAATATAAAACCACCTGAAATTATTTCATAATGAGTGCACCTTTAAATAATAAAAGTGGAAAAATAATATTTTCATGAAAACCTCAAGGCGCTAATAATATTATATCCAAACTAGTAGTGGCAAGTGATTGATATTATGTAACATTGCTATTCATGGCCTAGAATTTTGACAAATATTTCTACTATAGTATATGCTTTTGATGATGACTTTGTAGCAAGGATTAGGTTGCAACTACTTGTGCTCATGCTTATATGGATACACCTCCGTATGAATTTTTTGATAGAGTGCTCATAGAATGTGTTGTTTCTTGGGCATGTGAAGTCCCTGATCAAGGTAGTAGAGCTCGTAGTATCGATGTTGGTTTTAGACTACATAAGAAAAATTGTGAAAGTGATGAAATACACTACTACAACTCCTACATAGATGAAAAATAGTACAAATTTTGGATCTATTATAGTCTACTTTTGTTGATTTTGGCCCCCACTTCCTTCATCAACATAGTGGGAGTTTTTTTCAGTTGTTGAGTTTTCATATCCATTGACTATTTTTTTCCCACATCAAGATGAGCAAATTTGAAGAGAATGATCATGTCAAACCTCTCAAATTCTTATTTTTTGATCTCTAAGTACATAGGATTCCTGACTGTATATTCAATGTGCTATATCTGACTCGACAACATCGTATTCAGGCCCTCATTGGTGATATTTGATCAACTATGTTTATAAAGTTATCTCGAGGAGATGCATAGAAGACCCTTATATAGTTGTAGATGTCACTTTACACCCATGTTTTGAGGTGCCTTGTGTATTCATTGTGATTGTTTTTTTCCAGGTCTTAAGGCCTATGTAGACCTAGAAGAGCTTGGCATTGTTGAAACATTTGATCTGGGTTATCCTTATGGCTCGTGAGGCTATCAATACAAGGAGATATAATCTCCACATATAAAAAAATTTGAAGCTGTAATTTGTTCCATGTAGAAGCTCCATTTCACCTATAAGGACTCCCTGATCCTCAATGAATTGGCATCGTGAGCTACCTGGCAACAAGGGTAGAAAAATAAGGTCGATAAGTTATAAATGGTTGAAGGTTGGTCTAAGTTCAAAATACACATAAATAGCATAAACAACCATAATAGTACCATCAATAGTCGTAACAACTACATCAACAACCAAAATGGCAATAAAGACCTCCACAAGAGGGTCTTCAAAATAGAAGACCTCAAAATTATAGGCCTTAACAACAACAAAATCAACCTAAATACCAACAAGGGTATGACTATTATGGAAAATAGGGACATTCTACAAATGATTGTTATCAAATAATTAGACATACAAATCAAAGATATCAACAAGGTCATAATCTTAATACAATTTATGCATCAAATCAAGTCAATGTTTAAGATAAATATTTTTGGTATATAGACTCAGGGGTAGCTAAACACATGACAAGAAGGTAGGATTGGTTGACCAAGATTCAACTTGCCCATAACTATTTCATTACTTTTGGATATGAAAATGCACTTCTCGATGAAGGTGTAGGAGATGCATCACTTGCTTTACACAATGTGAATAATATCCCTACCAAAGATGTATTGTATGTACCTAGCCTCAAAAGGAGACTCCTTTCTATTGGGTAGCTTATAGATAAGGGTTATACTATCTTTTTTGAAAAATATAAGTGCTACATTTAGGAACCAGATGGCTCTGTCAAAGCCATGGGAGTAAAAAAGGAAGTTATCTATTACCTCCTTACCTAATCTATAACTAAATAATCTTTGCATACAACTATTACTTTCTCTTTGGAGTATATGTGACATGAAATAATGGGTCACTTAAACTTTCATAATCTTCAAATGATGAAAAGAATGGGTTTGGTCAAAGGAATTCCTAACTTAAAGGATTCTAAAAGCTTTTTTGAACCATGTACTATTGCCAAACACCATAGACAACCTTTTGAGTCAAGAAAGGCTAGGAGAGAACTAGTGCATTCATATATTTGTGGGCCAATGTTTATTTTCTCTCATACTAGAGCCAGATATTACATCACTTTCATTGATGATTATAGCAAGAGTAGATCTATCTCATCCAGTATAAATGATAATCCCTTGATACATTTAAGGAATTTATGGCACTTGTTGAAAGAGAAAGTGGCTACCAAATCTCCACCTTGAGGACAAATAATGGTGGAGAATACATCTCCAAATATTTTTTATTCTTTGTAAGAGTCAAGGGATAAGGAGGTAGTTCACAAATCCTTATACACCTTAGAAAAATGGAGTAGTTGAGAGGATGAATCAAATAGTCACAACAGGGCCAAATCTATGCTAGTTATTGTATTATTAAATAAATTTTGGGGAGAAGCTATCCTTACTGCAACATACTTGACCAATAGGTCCTCCACTAAGGCTTTGCTTGATGTAACACCAAATAAATTATGGAGTGGAAAGACACCCTATGTGGGCCATTTTAGAGTCTTTGGATGTGATGCTTATGCCCACATACCTCATCAAAAAGAAATAAATTTGATGATAAGAGCCAAAAATGCATCTTTTTTGGCTATAGTGAAAGTGCCAAAGCCTATAAGTTATATGACCCTATTTCTAAGAGGATTCTTCTCTCTAGGGATGTTACCTTCAATGAGTATTCCCTATCAAATACTTCACCTATGGCCCCTTATGTAACAAAAAAATGCACCATTTGCAATAAAAGTAAATTATTGTATTAAATAAAATAAAGTGTCCTTTGAGTACAAATAAACCCTTTTTAGGGCTATTTTACAATAGAAATGTGCTCATGAGGGTGCAATCCCCTTTTAAAAATCGAACAATGGTGCTTCTTCTACTTCCATGCCATAATCCAAGTGCATGGTGGGTTTTGTATGTTGCTTGGATGACCTATCGAATTGAGCCTTTGAAGTGAGTTGAGTTGTGCCTTTGTGTCTTGAGCCCTACACACATGCAAACAAGAAATCATTAGTAGCACCTGTTTACATATGCAATAAAACTAGAATGAACAGAAGAAAGTTGAAATGTAAATAGTAAATTTGCATGTGCAAACTTGAAATGTAGATGTGCAAGGCTATAGCAATTTTGGTAGCATGTCCCTATGATTTAGTATGCTCTTCTTAAAATGAATGGAATGGAGGGGTATTTATAGAATATTCAACAATATGGGGGGATGACTAGGCATGAAGTGGTAATGATGTGGCATGGAAAAAATGTAAGGCAAATCTTGGGGAGGACACATGGAGGAATGTGCACCCTCCCCATTCAATAGCCTTGGGTGAGGTGATGAGATGTGCATGGGGGTTTGTGTGCATTGGGTGATGTGGGCATAATTTAAAATTACTAAAATGTAAAGGTGGAAGGTGGAGTGTACAAGTTGCTTAATGAAGGAGGTGGACTTTAGGATTGAAGGGAAAATTTAAATTCCTAAAAAAATAAAGGGAGAGTGTAGGAGGATTTAGGAATTAAATGAGGGGGAATTCCCATGGGATTTCCTAGGTATTGATGGGTATTGTGGGAGATGTTTTGGGATTTGTGGGGATTTTATTTGAATTTAAAATTCCTTTTGCCTTCCCCTTGGGATTGGGACATAAATTAGAAGGGTGATTACGGCATAATGGAGGGTTAGGTGGGTAAGATGGGTTATGAGAACTTTGAGGGGAGAGGGAGGAATAAATGAGGGGGAATTAGGCAAAAATTAGGATATTAGAGAGGCTAAGAGGGAATTAAAGGAATTAAATTAAGTAGGAGAAGATTAGGGAAAAATTAGGGAAATTGAAGAATTTAGGAATTTAGGTGAAAAAGGAAAATCAAAAGAAAAATAAAAGACCTTAGGAGACCTTAGAAGAATTAAAATAAATAGATGAAATTGACATAGAATTAGAGAAGCTTAGAGGGAAATTAGTAGAATTTAGGGAAATTAGAAGGAAATTAGAGGGAAATTAAGAAGAAATTGCTAGAAATTAGGGATATTTGGATAATTGGCTAGGAAATTGGAATTTTGGAAGGATTTGAGCATGTTTGAGAAAAATGTGATGGTTTTGTGACAATTTGGAGATTTTGGTAATTTTTTGGTATTTTGCTTGCAAATGACTAAAATTTGGTGTCTACAAATACCGCTTTTGTACTACATTACATGAAATACAATGTGGTGCAAAAAAAAGAGACACATAATCCATTAGATGAAAGAATTTTGCTTTTTCCCCCAACAACAAGGTGAATGATTTTCAAATTTTTAGGGTTTTGCTTACCCCCTCAAACGATGAGTGGGTGGAAGACAAAATGGATGACAACGATGAGCTAATTGATGAAAATGTGGATGATGAAGAGAGTGATGATGAAAAATGGCATATAGCTTGGGGTGACGTAAGATTACCCTAAAATAAGAGCAATGTAGGATACCCCAAGTATGTAATGGACAAGTGCCTTTGAATATTCACATTCAATAGACTGATGATATCATTTGATGTGGCAAACGAGCCAACCATATGGTATGTGTCCTCATGATGCTACAATCAATTTGATATATAGGTCAAGTTTACCACCTTTATGGAGCATAGGCATGACACACAAAAAATTGAAATTGATTAGAGTTTTATTGAGAAGAGAAATTATGCATTTTAACCCAACAGAGTAGGGTTTATGATAGTCTTAAGCAAATATTCTTGAACACATGTGACTCCAAAAAAATTTTAGAGTATATTACATTATTGGGTACATGCTAATGTACCACCTTGGGTACATAACTAGAGTAGGAGTTTACTTTAGAGTAAATTTTGAGTTACTTCATGCAATATAATAAATGCACAAGTGTTAGAATGTGCAATTATGTAAATGTGCATGTAGTCCACATGTACATGAGTCATAGGATAAGGTAGATGAAGAGTCATAGGTAGAGTAAAGGCCAAGGCACATATCTTCCTATATATATGCCTTTATGTAAGTAAAAGAGAGAGGGAAGGAGAAGTAGAGTGGAGTGAGATACAATGTTACTATAGTGAGTAGTGAGTAGGTACAATGTAGTTCTTCATTGAAAATTCTGGAGTGTTCAAGTCCTCCATGATATTGCATTGTACTATTTTCGTGAGCTTTCATTAATGGCATATTACTGAGTTATTGCAGAATTTTATCTCATTATTTTCTTGCATATTATAGTGCCATTATCATATACTTATCATAGCTTACTTATTTCACATCTTGTGGTTGCATTTCCTTCAATATACATCCTCAAAAGCTAATAGTGGTATCAAAGCACATGGTAGATCAATAGGAAATAGGGAGAGCCACAAGAGAGATTGAGAGGAGTTCAGAAATATCATTTGCAAAATTTTTGAAAATACATTTGGTTGGAGTCTTTCCACAGAGTTGCAAAAAAACTCGTGAAGACTAGGACTCAACATTGATTCCACTAGATTGACAAATCAACTAGTGAAGATTCAGAATCTCTAGATTTAGAGATTTACCATTTTCCAGTTTCTAACACTTTGTTGTAGGAAAAGGAGATTCAAAGAAAGTTGGGAAGCTTCCTACAAGAAATCTAGGAAGAATATCTTCTTTGGAATCAATCCAGTAGCTGAAGCAACAAAAAGAAAACTGAATATTTGGAGACCTGAAAGAAAAGGTCCCATTGCAAGAGTTGCAGACCTGCAAATTGTAGAAGAGAGAAAAAGGCCAGAGGAGCCTTATTGCAGATTGAAGAGACTCAAGAAAAGAGTCCAGGAGAATATTGGAGGTTGGTGATCTCCATTGAATATTGAAGATTGCAAACCAAGGAGGAGGTCCTAGAAAGAAGACCCCATTGAAGGAGGAAGAGACTCAAGGAAAAGAGTCCTGAGAAGATTGGAGATTGGAGATCTCCATTGAAAAGTTGAAGAGAAGACCCATAGAAGGTCTCATTGAAGAATTTCTAGTCTTGGAAGACTGAAGATTGAGAAGGACTAGCAAAGGTCTAGTTCCAAATTCTAGAAGCAACAGATTTTAGAGATCCAAGAGGGAGATCTCATTGTAAAACTTCCACAGTTGAAGATTGAAGGAAAGGTCTCATTAAGAATACCAGAAGCTATGAGATTGAAGACCCTAGAGAAGAGGTCTCAAGGAGAAAGAAGGAGAAGGCCATTGAAGCAGATTTTAGAGAAGGCCATTGAAGGAGTTCGTAGGAGAACTCATTGGAGAAATTTACTAGGAAGGAGAAGTTCTTGATAAAGGTTTTTGGGACAATTGTCACCATCCGACAACAAGCCCAAAGGAGAAGAATTTGGCAAGAAGTTTGCCAAATTTTGGAGGAGAATAGTGAAGACCTCAAGATAGTCAAAATCTTGAGAAGAAGGCCACTAGATTGGCCAATATTGAAGTCAGAATTTGACAAGGAGGTTGAAGGAGAAAGGAGATAGAAAAGCCACCAAATCTGAGATATTTGGGGATTGCCATTAAAGGCTATTTCGGAGAAAGGAGATTGTTGGTTTTACAACAGAAAAGTGAAGGCTTCTTGAAGGAAAATCTTAGCTATGATTTGGAGGAGTTTCCTACCAAATTTGTGAGATTCAAGGATAACACTTCCAAAGGAGAAATTGACTATGAAAGGGCAGCAATTCAGGCAGCATTACTAGCTGCAAAACTTTAGATCTAAAGAGTGCATTCTGAAGGAAGAGAAAAGCCACCAAACTACAGTTTTAGGGCAGCAAGTTAGAGGGTTTCAAAGCTACAAATAGGTGAGCTAAAGAGCTATTTTGGACAGCAAGGAAGAGCTGTGATTTCATCCATTACAAGGCAGCAGTTAGGTGATTCAAATCACCAAGACAACCATCATCTACAGAGATCATTAAGGTAAGCAACTTTGGTGCAAAAGGTTCATTAGTTGAACATTACTTATTCGGTTCATTATTAAGTTTCATTAAGCACCATATTAGAGTTTAAAAGTTGCAAGAAGAAGGTTGCATATTAAAGTCTTCAAGGGAGTGCAGAAGATAGTTTTTACAAGGGTTATAACCTGCACACAAAAGGAGGAGTTAGATATATTTTGAAAGAAAGAAAAATATCAACATCCTACCTTCTAATTAAAGCAAAGAAGACATTATCCGTAAGTGATAGTTGCATAGTTTATAGTGCATATTTCAAGTTACTTTTAAAGAGTTCACTTACAGGAGCAATAAGGAGAAATTGCTATTGCACTATACTAGTTATTACAAGTGGATTAAGTATTCAAGTTAAGGGTGAAAATTAGTGCAAAGTTAAGTTGCATGATTAAGAGCTTGGATTTATTATTGCTAAGTTAACCAAGCAAAGGAGAGAGTTGTCTAGCAAGGAAGACAACATCAAATCATCTCTTGCCACCAAGGAGTAGTGCAAAGAAGCCGCCTCATCAAGGAAGAAAGAAAGCTTGCAAAAGGAGATTTAAAGATCTCAAATATAGGTGCAAATTTAAGGTATTCTATTCTAACTATTGCAAAGCATTTTGCATTAGATTATTGCACCATAATATTCTTGTCCTACATAGAAAAAGAGGATAAAGCTAGAGTGTCTCAAAGACACTACAACAACTTGCAAAGCATATCTACAAAGCGGCCATTTCAGCAAAATAAAGGAGCAGATTTTAGGCTAAGGAAGAGAGCCAACGAAGGGCTCACATTAGCCAAGTTTCAAGGTGTCTAAAGACACCATATCCATCATCGAATCCAGTACCTATAGCAGCATTAACCTGCAACAACAAGACCTATGTAAGGAGCTCATCATCTATTGCATATCGACGTAGAGAAGATAGCGCTAAGGACAACACATTGCAAGTATAAAGAAGCAAATTACAAGGTGAAAACAAAGGTGCATTACCCAAGCTACAACTTGGATGAACCACCAACTGAAATGAAGCACCTAAAGCCACCGTTGGAGTGCCATAGAACCACCATTGCAGCACTCTTGAATCACCATAGCTGGAGCCAACCTCACAACATCACCATTCGCTTGGAAAGAAAGCGTTGAAGACAAGACTCAAAGGGCATCTATTGGAAAGAAGTATACAAGGAATAAGAGATGTTGAAGGGAGTCTTACATGCATGAAATTGGAGCACCACTTACAATTTAGAGCCCAGGAATCTTGTGCCACTTGGCACATCCGAACAAGGTGCCCATATACTCCTTAATGTATGCCTAGGAAAGAAGCACTCAAAGAGAAAGTAATGCCTATTGTTGAGCGTTGAATAACATCATTTGGAGGTTACAAGGCATAATCATCATAAGGGAGAAATGAGCATTGAAATAATCTAAACCAACACCCATCAAGAATGTAACTCTCAAGGTGCCACTTGTCTAACATTTCAAGGAGCATCCAAGCTATTTAAGCACCCAGTCTTGAAGGAGAACACAAGTAGAACAAAAGTGCACAGTCAAGCATTAAAGAAGGGAGTCAAAGTGCCATTAAGGAGGAGAAGAAGGCACCCATGAACATTGATTGATCTCTGCCATACACAGTGAAAGGTGGGCACACATTCTTCAACCCAAATGTGATCGTTGCAAATCCATAGGCAACGAGCGTATTCATTGGACCTTGGGGTTTCAAAATGCTAAAATTGAAGACACCAAACTATTGCTAACATTGAAGGAGGAGAGATAGAATACAACACTCATTTCAAGCACGTAAACCATTACTTGCACCAATATATGAAATGAATATTCAAAGAGGACTTAATATAGTCCAAGGTGCATAAGAGGAGAAAGTTTATGCACAAGCATCATACATTGAAGACTGGAGCCAATCAGTGCATGCATATTGCAAGTAAGGTATAGTTTTACCTATCTAATATTTACTTTCCTAAGTTTAGGGAGTTATAAGGTGCCTAATACAAGGTTGAAAGTATTTATTAATGCATTGAAATATCAACCTTAGAAAGTAAGAAAGCAATTTTAGCAAAGGGAGTATATCCTAGAAGATATTATAAATTGCTTGAGATTTAAACATTACAATATTTGCAAATATTTAATTTAGGAGATATAAGGGTTTCTACCTTGGATAATTAAAATAATATTTTGCAAATATTATTATTTTCTAAAATTCCAAATTAGGGAGTTATAAGGTATACTACAAATTTTAGTTTCTTGGAATTTAGAAAAATTAAACCATTGAAAAGTGAAGGTTAAAGGAGCAAAATCATTAATTGCTTAGAAGTTGGAAATTGCATTCTACATTAGTCTCTTACATTAATTTTTGAGACATTAATCCAACTAAAAGGTCTTGAAGGAAAAGAACCTTATTAAAACTTGAAAATGTATTTAAATGAAAATGAAAATGATATATTTAAATTATTAAAATTAAAATTACTAAGATGAGTTGATAGCTAGAACTATTATTTCTTTTATAAATTCGTTAGATTATGAATAGATTAAAAATTAAAAAAAGCAGTAGGAAAAATTGATAGTAAGGCTTGTTACTAAATTGCTTATATTATTTATTGATTAGAGCATAAGCATTTTAAT
Source organism: Wollemia nobilis (assembly GCA_028583015.1). Lineage (NCBI taxonomy): Eukaryota > Viridiplantae > Streptophyta > Pinopsida > Araucariales > Araucariaceae > Wollemia > Wollemia nobilis. The sequence continues at coordinate 3,527,479 of JAQPPZ010016818.1, read as the reverse complement.
TTCTAAGAAGTGAATATTAGAGAAGTAAACTTAGGCTTAATTTTTTTTTTATATAAGTTCTTGAGTATTACTTCATGAATAGATTTGTTTAGAAAACGGGTTTAACTATAATGCAACTATTTTATACAACATTTTTATTAGCTTATTTCCTAAACTAATAATATTCAACACCTTAAAAATAATATTTAGATATGCTAAAGGAATCAAAATTAAATACATGAAGGATTTTTCTGGTATATGAGTATACAATCAAGATTTCAAATGTTGAAGCTAAAACATAAAACCAAAATATGACTTGATCTTCGAGAAGGGAGTATATGATCTGAAAATAATGACTTATTATGGTGTTTATCAAGATGGATAGCACTTACCCAACTCTGATAGTTCATAGTGGCAACTATTGTGAATTAGAGGTAACTATTCTCTAGTGAACAAGGGACGGGGGTCCTACGCTGTAGAGAGTAACAAACGATAGTATGGGATGTCATTCCAGGTTACCAAACGAGTAGTACGTGAGGGTGTTCACAAAACATACTCCAATTGTGGAATTTTCAATAAATTTCAAGACTGGGAAGCATATCCTTGAGGTTGGAAGGTCCAGTGGTAGATGGTATGGGTAGCAATACTGTCAACTGGAGTTTGTCTGAGACATCTGGTCTGTAAACTAGAGTATTGGTGAACCCTGATGATATCTTAGGTGAAGGTCAATCATTAGGCACTGGCATAGCTATGCTAATTCAAGCATGGACCTTAAGATTAAACTTATGATAATTGGGTCAATGAATCAATAGGACAAGAGTAGGATCATAGATCCAAGTCCTCCATGTTATGATACGGAGAATTAGTGCGTCCACCCCTCCATGTGTTATGCGCCCTGGAAGGGCAACCCCATGCTAAGATCTAGGAACTCGAGAAAGGAGATAGGATCTCATAGATGGCAACATACCACAGGATGTTGACCAGTCCTAAGCACTTGAGATACCGTCTATAGCGGTAAGAGATATTGAAGTGTGAGCCCCTATGCCTAAGTACTAATTTAAAGTTGGGTGTACTTACGTCAATATGTGTCATTTATGTTTGAATTTAATTAAATTTTGAATTTGTATTTTTGACAACTAGGTGAGTAGACTTGGGTTGTTACACATAAGGTAGATAATTTCAAAGTCTTTGAAATACAAAACCTTTAATCAAAATAAGATTACTTAAAAGTAGCTATGGAAATTTTTATTAAATATACAGGTCTCAAGGAGACAAAATGGTTCAAATACATACTTTATTCTAGATATAATAATAACGAAATTATAGTTAAAAGAGAAGAACCATCATGATTTAGAGAAACTTTTGAGGATTCACAAACCATCAGTTTGGCAAAACTATCTATCAATAATAACAACTATACAGATGAAGATATTGAGAATCATATTCAAAAGGTGGAAAATAATATTCATCAAAAGGATATCATAAAAATCTATGAAAGACGTAAAGATGAAATAGCCTAAATTGAACATAGATGGTTTAACTCTTTCATCAAGGAAATGGATGGACATGATTCTTCTAAAAATAGTGACAAAGAAATTGGGATATCTCTACCATACACCTATTGCAAGAAATTTGGTCATAAGAAAGCTGTTGGCAATTTTGGGTACCTTGAGTACATTGCATTTGCTCAAGTGAATTAGTTGTCATTGATGTCAAGAAGCTTTTGAAAGAATTTGATTTGATGTAAAAATAATGTGCTTTGTTGAATGTTCGGCTTGACAGGTTTGAAAGAAAGTAAGTTGAAAAAATGTCGCGATATTGTGACATGTCGCATTTTAGCGACTTAGGCAGGAGAGAGAAAGCTTTTTGAAAAACTGTCGCGAATTCACGACATGTTGGCAGAGAAAGAGAGCAAGGTGGAAAGTGTCACGATTTCATGACATGACGCATTTTTACGACTCAAAAAGTGCAAGAAGGCAAAGAAGGAAAAGTGTCGCGATTTTGCGACATAATGCAAGGAAGGTTGTATGGACGAAAAAGTGTCACGATTTTGTGACATGATGTAGAAGGAAGAGTTTGCAGTGTGAACTGTCATGATTTCATGACAAGTTCGAAGAGAGATAAAGTATCTCAAAAAGTGTCATGATTTTGCGACATGCTGCAAAAGACTAAGTGAGGACTGTCACGATTTCACGACATGCTGAAAAGATCAAAGTGAGAACTGTCATGATTTCACGACATGCAGCAAAGGGAAGAGTCTGAAATAATAAGCGTCACAATTTTGTGACAGACTACAAAGAAGTACGGATGCAGAAAGTGTCATGATTTCATGATAGGTTGGAGAGAAATCTTGCAGATGTAGAAAGTGTCACAATTTCATGACAATTTGGAGAGAAAGCTTGCGAATGCAGAAAGTGTCACGATTTCACGACAGTTTGAGATGGCAGCTTGCAGTTGGAGAAAGTGTCACGATTTTGCAACAAAAATAGTTAGCAAGTCTTCAACAGAAGAAGTGTCGTGATTTCACGATGAATTGAAGAAGGAATAGCTCGAAGGCGAAAGCGTCATGATTTTGTGACATGTTCCAGTTTTGCGAGTGTAATGCAGAAAGAAGCTCAAGGCAGTGGAAGTGTCACGATTTCATGACAAAAGCTAAGAGGAAGGCCATGAAGACAGAAGGGTCATGATTTTGCGACAGGATTGAAGATGACGTCAGCAAAGGCGAAAGTGTCACGATTTCATGACAAAAGTAGAGAAGAAGGCCATGAAGACTAAAGTGTCACGATTTCACGATAGGAGTGAAGATGACGTCAGCAAAGATAGAAGTGTCGTGATTTTGTGACAAGAACATAGTCAAGGCAGACAAAAGCAAAAGTGTCGTGATATCGCAACAATAGCCAAACAAAAGTGTACGACTACAAAAATGTCACGATATTGCGACATGTTGTGGTTTCACGGTAGAAGCTACTGAACCACAGAGGCGGTTGAAGTCGACAGAGTTAAAATTGGGCCGACGAAGATTAGGGCATGCAGCCGACGGAGTTAGGGTTTGCATTTGCATAACAGTCGACTAAGACCAAGGTTTAGATATTGATTGTTAGTATAAAAGGAGGGTTGTTTGAAGAGATTTGGCATCGATCGAAGTGTGCGTTCGAAGTGCGACTTTCATAGATAGAGTGCGGGGAGAAGTTCGATCGTCAAAAAATAGAGTGTAAATTCGATTGTAGTGTACAAAGTGCATTCCATCGAATCTTCTAAGAGAGAGAGAGTGCAAGGAAGCAAAGTGCGCGAAGATCATGCTCCTGTGATTGCGCAAAGGTGCATAAGTTGATGTTTGATCGAGTGCTGCTGTGATTGCACAAAGGTGCAATTTCAAGGACATTTGTGCCAGACCGAAGGACTGTGTTTGGTGCAGAACAGAGGAAGCGAACGAGGACATTTGTGTTGAACCGAAGGACTGTGTTTAGTGCAAATTCAAGGACCAACTTTGGAGGTGAAAGAGTTGAGTACAGAGGTCTCCAGCCAGAGCAGGGAAGACAAGTGTCTTCTGTGGATGGAGTTCCACTTGCTAAGGGCAAAGGGGGCAGAGGTTCTCTAGAGGATCACCATCCAGAGTAGAGCTAGGGGATTGGTGTCTCCTTTGGTTTGGTGCCCATAAACTTTGTAATCAGGAAAGGTTTCCCAGAACTTGAGGTGATAAAATTTAGTGAAATATTTTATCTATGGAGTAGCCCGCATTGGGTGAACCACGTAAATTGTTGTGTCTCTATTGTGGATGGTATCTTGTGCATTGCTTTGATTACTGATTTTGATACTGCTATCTATTCACTGCATAATATTATTTTGAAAGTTGAAGGAAAAATTTTAAAGTGGTCTTATACTGTTCACCCTCTCCCTCTTAGTATAAGCTTGTGTTCTTTAATTGGTATCAGAGCGGGTTCCTTCGGAAATTTTAAACAGCTTGAAGGAAAATCTTGATAAGAACATAATGGATTATTCAAGCGAAAATGCAACACCTATTCTTGATGAATCAAATTTTGGTATTTGGAGTGCAAGAATGAAGGTTCATCTAATGGCACTTGAGAATGAGGTGTGGGAAGTGATTGAAGATGGGTACACTATTCCTGTAAATGGTCCATTTACTAAAGAAGATAGGCTTCTACATCACAGCAATTCAAAAGCAATGAATGCAATTCTGAAAGGCTTACAGTAAGCAGATCTCACCAAAGTAATTCACTATAAGACAACTAGTGAAATGTGGAAACAGTTGCAGGTGGTTCATACAGGTGATGCAAATGTCAGAAAGGCCAAGTTGAGACATTTCAAAGGTATTTTTGAACAACTCAAGATGAATTATGATGAAAATATTAGTGACTACATGCTTCGCATGGATGAGGTTGTTAACTCCATGAAAGACTTAGGTCTTGAACTTGCTAAAAATGATGTTTGTGATAAAATCTTAAGATCTCTTCCTAATAGATTCAGTGAAAATATTTCTGCTATTGAGGAAGCTAAAGATTTGGATAAGCTGAAAAAGGATGAGCTTCATAGCATTCTTGCAGCATTTGATTTGAGAACTCAAGTGAAGGTTGACTTCAAGAAAGAGGCAGCTTTCAAGGCTACCAATAAATCTAAGGGTAAACAGCTTCAAGAGAGTGATGAAGAGGCATATTACAGCAAGAAAGGCAAGTTCTCCAAAAAGCACAAAAGCATGAAAAACATAAGATGTTTCAACTATGGGAAGTTTGGTCATTATGCTACTGACTGTACTATTTCCAAGAATGAAAGTGATGAAGATATACAGGATTCTAAGAGCAAGGATTCTGAAAAGCACAAGCATCACAGGAAGTACAAAGATGAGCACAATAATCACGGAAAGAGGTATTCTCACAAGCATAAGAAGATTTTTTACCTAGACAAAGCAAGTAAGTGTTCTAGCAGTGATAGTGAAAGTTCTTCTAGTGATGATGGAAATGAGATGTTATTCATATCAGAAAAAGAGGAAGAACCGAAACATAGATTCATTATCATGAAATGTCTTAGATGTGGAAATTTTGGGCACCTTGAGGATGACTATACAAATAATGATTTGGTTTCCAATATGTATAAGTATGCTTCAGAAAACTATCAAGAAGATGCTTGTATGGTTTTTTAAAAAGGTAGCACCTCTAGTGATAAGAAATCTGGAAAACGCCTTGAGGATTCAGAAAGCAAACAAATAAAAGATCTTGAAAGTGAACTTAATAATGCTCTTAGTGTTTTGAAAAAGGAAAGAAAGAAGAATGATAAACTCAAGATTAAGTTAGAAGAATGTTGTATGGAGAGAGACGATCTTATAGAAAGTCTTGACTTCTCTATAGCTAAAACACAGGAACTCAAGGATGAGTTAGAGTCTAAGATTCTTGAGTATAATGAGTTGGAATAGAAAATGGCTTCTCTGGAAGTGGAAACTAAAGAATACAAGGATAATTTGTACAGGTTTCAAGATAGCTCTAAAAGGGTTAAGTCTCTCATCAAAGGTCAAAGAAATCCAATAGATAAAATAGGTCTTGGTTTTGTTAAGCTGCTCAAAGAACAGGTTGGGGAATCTAGCAAGAGATTCCAAAAGGAAGAGAGTTCTGATGAATAAAGTACTTCAGAACATGAGTCTGTGAGTGATCGATGCATAAAAATAGAAAAAGAAATTTAGAATGCGAAGAAAAAGTTTTCAGGACCCAAGAGGTCGTATAAAGGAAAATTTCACGGTAGATGTTTTGCGTGTTACAGGTTTGGTCACATGGCTTCACATTGCATGTCTCAAATGAAGAAGGTTAACAACAATTTTAGAAGTGGTAATTTCTTCCAAGGGTATTGCTACTCTTGTAATCAGTTTGGGCATAAGGCAATTGTCTACAAGACTAATATCAGGTTCACGGTTAGTCAGAACAGGTGGATTCAAAGAACAGGTATGCCTAAAAGAAATTACAGTGTTACTTGTTATAAATGCAACAATGCAGGTCACACATCTAAACAGTGTAGATCTAATCTTCCAAGGTACATGAACAGGAATAGTGGCATGATCAAGTCCAAGGATCAAGGCATAAAAAAGGACAGGGATGAGAACAAGAACAAGAATAGTGACAAAAATAGAAATGCGGGAAAAAAGTTCAAGAAAAGTCCGGGCAAGGAAATTATAGACACTGATGATGATCAGTGCCTAATGGGTGTTTTACTCCCACCCCAGTTTTAATCTGCTCATGAGGAGGTGGGGTAGGGACTAAGCTAAGAGGCTCATTCTTAGTCCCAAGCCCCAAAGGTGACCCTTTGCCATTGATGACAAAGGGGGAGAGATTTGAGTAAGGGGGAGAGCTTCAATGTGAAGAGGAAAGCTTCAAGTCAGGGGGAGCAAAACTCTAAAAGGATATTCTTAGCTGTTAGCACAGTTGGTTTTAGTTTTAGCTCCTGAGACGTGTTTTTAGTAAAGGGTTGCCATCAATGACAAATGGGGAGATTATTGGCAATTTTGGGTACCTTGAGTACATTGCATTTGCTCAAGTGAATTAGTTGTCATTGATGTCAAGAAGCTTTTGAAAGAATTTGATTTGATGTAAAAATAATGTGTTTTGTTGAAGGTTCGGCTTGACAGGTTCGAAAGAAAGTAAGTTGAAAAAATGTCGCGATATCGTGACATGTCGCATTTTCACGACTTAGGCAGGAGAGAGAAAGCTTTTTGAAAAAGTGTCACGATATCACGATATGTCGCATTTTCGTGACTTAGGTAGGAGAGAGAAAGATTTTTGAAAAACTATCACGATTTCACGACATGTTGGCAAAGAAAGAGAGCAAGGTGGAAAGTGTCGCGATTTCGCGACATGTCGCATTTTCACGACTCAAAAAGTGCAAGAAGGCAAAGAAGGAAAAGTGTCACGATTTTGTGACATAATGCAAGGAAGGTTGTACGGATGAAAAAGTGTCACGATTTCGTGACATGATGCAGAAGGGAGAGTCCACAGTGTGAACTGTCGTGATTTCGTGACAAGTTCGAAGAGAGATAAAGTATCTCAAAAAGTGTCATGATTTTGCGACATGCTACAAAAGACTAAGTGAGGACTATCATGATTTCGTGACATGCTAAAAATCTCAAAGTGAGAACTATCATGATTTCACGACATGAAGCAAAGGGAAGAGTCTAAAATAAGAAGTGTCACAATTTCGTGACAGACTACAAAGAAGTTGTACGGATGTAGAAAGTGTCACGATTTCGTGACTGGTTAGAGAGAAAGCTTATAGATGTAGAAAGTGTCACGATTTCATGATAGGTTGGAGAGAAAGCTTGCAAATGTAGAAAGTGTCACGATTTCATGACAGTTTGAGATGGCAGCATTGCAGTTGGAGAAAGTGTCACGATTTCATGACAGAAATAGTTAGCAAGTCTTCAATAGAAGAAGCGTCATGATTTCACGATGAATTGAAGAAGGAAGAGCTCGAAGGCGAAAGCATCATGATTTCGTGACATGTTCCAGTTTCATGGGTGTAATGCAGAAAGAAGCTCAAGGCAATGAAAGTGTCACGATTTTGTGACAAAAGCTGAGAGGAAGGTCATGAAGACAGAAGGGTCACGATTTCATGACAAGATTGAAGATGACGTTAGTAGAGGAAAAAGTGTTGCGATTTCACGACAGGAGTGAAGATGACGTCAGCAAAGATAGAAGTGTCATGATTTCGTGATAAGAACATAGTCAAGGCAGACAAAAGCAAAAGTGTCGTGATATCACGATAATAGCCAAACTAAAGTGTACGGCTACAAAAATGTCGTGATATCATGACATGTTGTGGTTTCGTAGTAGAAGCTACTGAACCACAGAGGCGGTTGAAGCCGACAGAGTTAAAATTGGGCCAACGAAGATTAGGGCATGCAGCCGATGGAGTTAGGGTTTGCATTTGCATAACAGTCGACTAAGACCAAGGTTTAGATCTTGATTGTTAGTATAAAAGGAGGGTTGTTTGAAGAGATTTGGCATCGATCGAAGTGTGCGTTCGAAGTGCGATTTTCATAGATAGAGTGCGGGGAGAAGTTCGATCACTGAAAAATAGAGTGCAAATTCAATTGCAATTTACAGAGTGCATTCCATCAAATCTTCTAAGTGAGAGAGAGTGCAATGAAGCAGAGTGCGTGAAGATCATGCTGTTGTGATTGCGTAGAGGTGCATAAGTTGATGTTTGATCGAGTGCTACTGTGATTGTGCAGAGGTGCAATTTCGAGGACATTTGTGCCAGACCGAAGGACTGTGTTTGGTGCAGAACAGAGGAAGCGAACGAGGACATTTGTGCTGAACCGAAGGACTGTGTTTAGTGCAAATTCAAGGACCAACTTTGGAGGTGAAAGAGTTGAGGATAGAGGTCTCCAACCAGAGCAGGGAAGACAGGTGTCTTCTGTGGATAGAGTTCCACTTGCTAAGGGTAGAGGGGGCAGAGGTTCTCTAGAGGATCACCAGCCAAAGCAGAGCTAGGGGATTGGTGTCTCCTTTGGGTTGGTGCCCATAAACTTTGTAATCGAGAAAGGTTTCCCAGAACTTGAGGTGATAAAATTTAGTGAAATATTTTATCTGTGGAGTAGCCCGCATTGGGTGAACCACGTAAATTGTTATGTCTCTATTGTGGATGGTATCTTTTGCATTGCTTTGATTACTATTTTTTATATTGCTATCTATTCACTGCATAATATTATTTTGAAAGTTGAAGGAAAAAGTTTAAAGTGGTCTTATACTGTTCACCCCCCCCCTCTCAGTATAAGCTTGTGTTCTTCAAAAGCAAACTGTTGGAGTTTCCATCCATGTAAATATTATGGAGAAAAATCTCATTCATCTTTCTTCGGTTACTATACAGATAAGTACTATAAAATATTTGGATAAATACTAATATTTAGATTAGATTATTTCTTCTAAATTCTTGTTTCAGAAGCTTCCACTAACAATGAATTCAAGCTTGAGATTTTTAAAGACCAAGTAAAACGGTCATTCATAAAACCAAAGAAAATAAAAGGGAGAAAGTTTGATCCACTTATGACCCACAAGATTATAAGATCTCTATTTCATCAAGGTTATTTGGAAAATTTCAAGAACAAATATTCTACCAAACACTTTGAAACAACAAAAACCAAAGGAATGAAAAAGAAAAGAAGAAGACAACAAAACTATGCTCTACTTGGCCATCTACAACCTAGAGAAGAAGAACCCGAACAAGATGAAGATACGCATCCATATTCAAACAAAGAAGACAATGAAGGAATTGGAATAGAACTTGAATTTCAGAAACAAGATAAAGATCCATATTGAAGACTAAAGTCTTCAATACCCAAATATCCATGCTAATGTACCACCTTGGGTACATAACTAGAGTAGGAGTTTACTTTAGAGTAAATTTTGAGTGCTTCATGCAATATAATAAATGCACAAGTGTTAGAATGTACAATGATGTAAATGTGCATGTAGTCCACATGTACATGAGTCATAGGATAAGATAGATGAAGAGTCATAGGTAGAGTAAATGCCAAGGCACATATCTTCCTATATATATATACCTTTATGTAATTAAAATGGAGAGGAGAAGGAAATAAGAGTGGAATGAGATACAATGCTACTGTAGTGAGTAGTAGAGGTACAATGTAGTTCTTCATTAAAAAATTTGGAGTGTTCAATTCATCCATGATATTACATTATACTATTTTCGTGAGCTTTCATTAATGGTATATTACTGAGTTATTGTAGAATTTTATCTCATTATTGTATTACATATTATAATGCCATTATCATATATTTATTATTGCTTACTTATTTCACATCTTGTGGTTGCATTTCCTTTAATATACATCCTTAAAAGCTACTAAATTTAGTGTTGAAGTATTAAACTCATTTGGGACCAAATTTGATGGATATTGTCTACCTCCTTAAGCAAGGAGTGGATGAAATATGAAATGGATGACAACGATGAGTCGATTGAAAAAAGGTAGAGATGGAGAGGCAATGGAAAAGTCGATATGAGATGATCAAAGAGTGATATTTGGCATGAATAGATGGTGAAATGGTGGTGTTTTGTTTTTTATTTTTTTATTTTTTTTGGATACGAGTGTCCTTATGGTAATCTATCCATCCTATAAAATTGCATGGATAACCAATCACTACAACCACCAAGTACGCTAGAGTAGATCATTGGGTACAACATTCACTCAGAAACCTACACTAGGAAAGTGATAAATGCTATGCTAGAAAAGCAATAAAATGCTATGCTAGGAAAGCAATAAAAGCTATGCTAGGAAAGTGATAAAATTCTATGCTAGAAAAGTGATAAAAGATATGCTAGAAAAGCAATAAAATGCAATTCTAGGAAAGCGATAAAAGCTATGCTAGGAAAGCGATAAAATGATATGCTATAAAAGCTATAAAAACTATGCTAGGAAAGCGATAAAATGCTATACTATAAAAGCGATAAAAGTTATACTAGAAAAGCAATAAAATGCTATGCTAGAAAAGTGATCAAATACTATACTAGAAAAGCGATAAAAGCTATGATAGGAAAGTGATAAAATGATATCCTAAGAAAGTGATAAAATTTAGGAAAGTAAATCTAAGTTATGCAAGCAATAAATGCTAATCTATGAAAATGATAAAGTCTAGTATATGAAAAGCAATAAACTTTGATCTATGAAAGCAAGAAATTGCATGAAAATAAAGCTCTACTCTATGAAAGTGATAAAGGGCAAGAAAGTAAAGCTATTCTATTGTGATCACTATGAGTGTCCTTATGGTAATCTACTCATCCTACCAGATTGTATGGATAACTAGTAAATGTAACCGTAGGTGTATAGAATAGATTATTGGGTATGAGGTCCACTCGAAAGGCTAGTCTAATATAATATACAATGCAAGAAAGAAAATATAATCTATGGTTTTTCTTGTTGATGGGAGTGACCCCACGCTTCTCATAGGGAGAAACCTCTATGCTAAGGAGATGACTATGTGGCTAGGTTCTTGCGATTATGCCTATGTGTTGATGTGTGTTTGTTGTTGTGTGTGTTTGTCTTTGTGCTTGTGCCTATGTGTTTGTGACTATGCCTATATGCCTATGTGTTTGTGTGTGTTTGTGTTTATGTGCCTATGTGCTTGTGACTATGAGTGTGCCTATGGTAAATATGTGTTACATTGAACATACCCTAAATTGAATCAATTAATGGATTGAGCATTTTGATTGATTGATTGAGTTGTGCATGTGAGGCAAAGGGCGTAACCTTTGACAAAAGAACACAACCTTTTGAACCTAGTGATTGATTAGATTTGAAGACAACAATAGATATGGTATTTTTGGTTGGGGTTGAGAGGACTCCATTTTGTAATCATTTTCATTTCATTCATAACTTGATTTTCTTTTGTTTTTTTAGTGAAATGAGGGTGAGGTATGTGGGTGGATATGATATGAGTGTATTTTTATTCATGGATGATGTATGTGTGTGGTTGAATCATTATGACATGTTAAATGATTAGGATTTGATATGCGATATGGTGGATGATGATGTGATTAATTATGCATGATGAATGTGTGAGATGATAGAAGTAGATATGGATAGCGATATATGAAAGTAGGTGTGATAGATATAATACAATAAATGTGTGTATATGGGAGTGAGTATTATTCAAAAAATGCATAGACAAGTATTGGTATGCATGACTTTAATTGCTTAATCAAGGGTATCAACACAATAGTACTGACGTGACTATGAGAAAAATGGCAATATGGGACACAAAATATGGATGGAATGGATAAAAAGGTGAAATGGAATGAGACCACTTATCAATTTGAATATCCTAGGGATGAAGAATCTAAAGGTACTTTCCAAAGACTCAAACACCCTAGTGACCTTAATCAAAATCATCTAGTAATCATGCAGACCCTCAAAGATACTAAGATTACCCTAAAAAGTCAAGTCTCTTAAGAACCAGTTGTGTGTAGTGAATTTTCATTGCCAATTTTGAGCAAGGTCAAATGAATTACTTGTAGAGTACACCATTAAGCTAACTCACCCACAATCGTACATAGGTCTATCAAAAATAAGATCACTAATGTGATAGACATGTTGCCACATGAAGGACATACTCCACTATCAGTCAAGCATCTATATCCCTAGTGGAGATTTCCCCATGGTTTGTCAATGTTACTCCATTACTAGCCAAGTGTCTATAGACCCAGTGGAGACATCTAAAATACCCAAGGATCCGTGATGGAATAGGATGATGTTGATATTATTATTTTTTTAAATGATGATGATTTTTCTTTTCTTCTTTTTTGTTGTGTTTTTTGTTTTTTGCATGAGGGATTCTTGGGTTGGGACCATGCATATGATAGGGTTAGCAGGGGAAATAATTTACTTTATGGTGATAGCGACTCATGAGTTCATATTTCCTAAGTATCAAAATATAATTAATGTGGTATATGTGCATGGTACAAAATAAGACCCAATGTAACAAGGATAATCTATAGCACTTGAATATTGGTTAATATTTGATAAAGGTTGATTACGACACTAGGAATGGTTGAGTGACCAAAAGAACCTAGAGATTCTTTAGATAGAAGACTTTACAAAAGATAAGGTGTTTTATGGATGGTAAAAGCATAAATGTAGTTATGGTAATGAATGTGAGTGAAGTGAGTGTTGTGAGAAAAACAATGCAACTTAGGACCCCTATGACCAAGAAGATACCCTTGATTAAGACAAGAAAAGCTAGTACCATGACACAGATAAAAATAATCCGAAAATGATCAAAATTGCTTTGAGGTAAAAAATGAGATCACATGGAGATGAGGCAGAGTGACTAGAAGACAAGAAGATAAAAAAAATAAGAAATAATGAAAAATAATAAATAAGGAGATGAGAAAGAATATAGGGAATGAAGAGATGAGGGGGGAAGGGGAAAAAGAAGAAAGCGATGAAGGCATAACGGTCTATGGTATGTAGCTGCTCGAAGCATGGACATACAACTAGGAGTGATTTGTGAGGAAAAAAAAGAAGAAAATGAGAGATAAAATAGATGTAGATTGAATGAGCTAATTAGAGATGGAATACGAGGGGGTTGAAAATGGAATGCATGCAGGCTATGTAGTTGTGATGTGATTTGTTGTGGTCATGATGAGGGATGACAAAAATTGGCAATAAAGGAAGGTATGATGCCCTCCAGACCAAGGGGAAGATAGGAAGAGGACAAAATATAGTAAGAACCCCCTAGTCAAAATTAGTTTTGAAAGGTGAATGAGTCCCTCAAGCTAGAGAAGGATGAGAGAGTAGGAAGGGTGTAATTTATAAGGGTTGAGATGATAATGTGGTTGACGATGGATGCTAAGTGGATTGATTGGATACTTGAGAAGGTGACGTAAGATTATCTCAAATTGTGATCAATGTAATATGCCCCAATGATGGAAGCAATGCAAATATTTTAACCTTTTCATTGATAGACTTGTGCATAGATTGAAACAACTATGCTAATCAAAACTAACAACTAAACTATCGAGGTAGCGGTATTGGTGCTAATGTGGCCAAATTCATGGTGCTAATGTGATCAAAGTCTATTCTAAGGTAAAAGTTGCTATGGTAAAACTATGCTATGATTAAGGGAGCTAATTAAGGCGAATGATAGTCTTCTATAAGGTTTTGGGATAGATATAACTTCCAAAAATAGGTAGTGAGGTATTGATTAAAATTTGAGACAACGTTGATTTAGTAGTGTTGTATAACTCAAATGATGAGGTGGTTTGTGATGGGTTAGTGTGGTATGTGTGGATGCAACAACAACTATTGATAAAGGGGTGGATGGGTACAATTGGTGTGGATGGATTTGATTGGTGGTTATATGCGATATGTAGGTGGGTGCAGAGTCAACTTGGGATTTTAACCACAAATAGATGGAAATAAGATAGGATTGAGAAGAATGTGTTTGGAAATAATTTTGGAGATTTTGATGGTGGTTTATAAGGGTTTTGTGAGTGAGGTACCACCTACGCAAACAAAAATTCAAGCATTCAATTAATCAAAAAAGCAAACATTTTTTTAATATTTTGATGTTTTGCAGTGTTTTTAAATGTTTTTTTATGTTTTATGATTTTTAAGGATTTTTGTAATGTTTTTGGAGTTTTTGATAGTTTTGTAATTTTTTTGAATGCTTTTGTGAAGTTTTTGAGAAGTTTTGAGATGATCTAGGAAAATTATGGATTTTGGAATGCGTGTGGGGTATTAGAATATTTGTGAGAGGTTTTAAAAAATGTTGGAATGTATTGAAGCAATTTGGAAATATGTGGGTCAAGATGGAAGAATGCTTTAAAAATTGTTTTTGCTTTTGTGCGATTTTTTTTGTTGTTTGTGTGCTTTATTGTCCCTAAACCTAGGAATTACAAAATATGGACAATGAAGTAAAATCTAAAAGGGTGTATTCGTACCCACCCCCTCTCTAATAATGAGACACAAATGGATGATATGGCTTCCTAAGATGGAGGATAGGTGATGGGTATCCTAAGGGGACAAAAAGTACCTCCTAAAAGATGTCACACTATCTAAGTCCTATCGGTTTCTCTAGACTTTCGCTTCACCCTTGAGTGATCTTGGACAAAAATGATAGCTACGGTCCACTAATTATTAAGCCCTATGGTTAAAGGGCATCTAACCTAAATACTACCCTGAGCTAGCCCCAAGGGTAACCAGTTTCTCAGTGATAAAGTCCAAGAAACTATGCACACTAGCTATGGCTTATACTAAGAGCTTGACCGATGGTTGGGGATGAAGTCCAACTAACTAGAAGGTTGTCCTTGCACTGTATATGAATATGTGCAGAATTAGAGTGTGCAAAAGTGTGCAAAATTTGATATATTTGATGTTTTGTGTTGATTTTGTTTTTTTTTTATTGTTTGAAAATGCCTAATGCAAAATTTCAAATAGTTATAAAACTACAAAATGTAACATTTATCCTAAAAAGTTTTTTTTTTTTTTGTGATTTTTGTTTTGATTTTTTAATTTTTTTAATATATTTTTTTTAAATTGTCGTTTTGAAGGTTTTTTTATTTTTTATTTTTAGGTTTTTATGTTTGATTTTTTATTTATTTTTGTGAAGGTTTTGATTTGTATATTTTTTTCAAAGATATTTTTTTATTTTTGAAAGATTTGATGTTGGTTGATTTTTTTGAAAATTTGTTGTTTTTTTTTTGTTTGATGTTTTGATTGATTTTTTTTTTTTTTTTTTTTTTTACTTTGGTTGAATGGTTTTGATTTTTTGTTTTTTTAATTTAATTTTTTTAGGGCCCACTCTCATCTCGGCATGCATCAGATCAAAGCGGGTCGTAGGTCGTTGTAGGCTTGACATAGGCTTACGTGCTACAGGCCTATTAGGCCTATGCATTGTAGCTCTATCAAACCCTCAAGGGTAATATGGGGCTACATGGGCCATGTTGCGTGTGACTCGTTGAGAAAGGGGGTTAACAGAAGGTTGTGCGATGACCAAGAAGAGGGATGGGTAGTGAGGGGAGTGATAGGGGGTCTCAGGTAGTGGAGGTGTTGAGTGAATATTTTGTCCTAATACAAAATGAACACGCAACTGGAGTCTCAAACCCGCAGACTCTTCCTTGCAAAGAAAATTTATTATTTTAATTTCTCCAAGTTTCCTGTGAACAAACATTCATATGCATATAACCAATTAAGACAAAATGCAAATAAATGAATGTAATCTAGAACAACTTATTTTTTTGCAAGTAACTCGTTAACAAGGGGCCTTTGATGATTCCCAGCAAACTTTGTAACCCTAATCTGTTAAAACAATCTAACAACATAAAGCAAAAGAAAGAATAGAAACCCTTTCTTCTTTTATGATCTTGAAATTAATGAAACCCTCCCTAGAATGAATTAGCAACCTCTTTTATCTTTGGCTTAAAACAAGATTTTAAATAAAAAAATGCGTGGTATAGGCCACTTCATTTTAAACTCCGTGCCTTTAGCATGAGGTTCATTTTATGGTTAACTGGTTCATTTTATCTTTCATTTAAATGTTCTGCTATTTCTACGTTAACGTTTGGAGTTAGTAAAAATATAAAACGTATCCTGGAATGCACCAGAATCCGAGATGCCAATCTTCGAATAAAAAGTAAAAAATAATATCAGAACCTAGAACCGCAACATTGCTTATGAAAATCAGCTGGAAAACTAAAACAGGACGTTAATTCGGTTAGCAATCTCCTCCCTGCAAAACCCCAAGTTGTGAGACGAAGTTCTAAAACAACCCGACCTAACAGACCTGCACTAACACACAGTCAAATCAGATCAGATGCAAGACTCTAAGGAAAGAAAATGATTGCATCATTCTGCCATTCACCTATCGTAACCCATCTCATGGCGTAAATGGATAGATACAAGAGAAAATAATGCAAAGTAAAGATTAACAGAGAAAACAGTAGTATTAGCTTCAATCTCCTTTTGGTTTTGCACACAAAAGTTGCTCTTGCCAAATAACTCCTTTATTAAAAATAATGCTTTCTTGCTACAATTTCCAGCCCTGTATCTATCTACATTTCTGCTATTTAAACTTTCTGTTGCTGCTCTCGGCTGCTCTGTGACGCTTCGTTTCAGTTCCCAGGACGCTTCGTTTCAGTTTCCCGCCTTTTGGTGTTTTTAACCCTTCGCTTGAATCTGCAACGCTTGATCTTCTCTACGGCCGATAACTGTCGATCTGAAGCGTTACTCTGATCCTCATGCCTTTCTGCCACGTGTTCAGCGCTCTCTGCATGTTCAGTAACGGTCCCATGAAAATCGTGACCAAAAATAGCCCGCGGCCTTGCTCCTTCGCTTTCATAGCGAAAACGCGACATGTCGCGAAATCGTGACATGTCGCGATATCGCTACGCTTTTGTTCTCCGTACGCTTCGGCCGCAACCTGTCATGAAATCATGACCATTTTCTCCTTCGGGCCCTCTCACCGCAATCTGTCATGATTTCGTGACGTTTTCTCTGTTCCGTACACTTTGTCGAAACCTGTCACGATTTTGCTACCGTTTCTCTGCTTCGGGCATGGTCTTCATTTTCTGTCGTGATTTCGCGACGTCTTCTCTGTTCGTACACTTTGCCGAAACCTGTCATGATTTCGCTACCGTTTCTCTGTTTCGGGCATGGTCTTCATTTTTGTCATGATTTCGTGACGTCTTCTCTGTTCCGTACACTTTGCCAAAACCTGTCGTGATTTCGCTACCATTTCTCTGCTTCGGGCATGGTCTTCACTTTTGTCGTGATTTCGTGACATGTCACGATTTCGCGATGCCTTTCGAGCTATGCACCTATGTCCCGATTTGTCGTCGATTTCAGATGACCTTTCCAATTTGTGCCCTCTGCCCGCTTTCGAGCCGTGAAAATCAAACACGTCACGATTTCGCGACCGTTTCGCCCCTCTGCTGCCGTTGACTGCGTTGATCATGATTTTTTGACACGTCACGATTTCGCTACAGTTTTCCCTTTTGCCTTTCTCTCTCCTCTCTGAGTTGCGACGGAGCGACATGTCACGATTTCGTGACACTTTTCTATTTTTGGCCGCGACACGCAACATGTCGCGATTTCGCGACACTTTCTACACTTGTGCATTTTTGCCCCTTTTCTTCATTTTTAGCATCTGGGTCACTGAGATTTTCTCTGAAAGCCTGCAAAAAGGTGGGTCCCCAATTTTGGGGTGTGTTGTGGATTAGCCACAACAAATGGCGACTCTGCTGTCAAATGCTCCAGAGCATTTTTGTGAGAACCCAACCTGAAATATACAAGCTTAGATACAGGCGTTAGCACATAAAAGATAAACAAATACCGACAGATCAGAAGTACATGAAACATCAGAATCATTAGTATTAGCTCGGTGTGTGCTATTTGTTTTCATTCCATATCGCTTGGACTTGATCAACATTCCATTGTCAGTTTTACATGCATGCATGTGTGAGATTGTAAATGATTTGTGAAACCTAATGAATATGCTTAGAGATTTTGCTTTTACAAATGCATAGACCTTCTAATATCATACACAAATATTCAAGATTATCAAACCCTCTTAGGATCAACCATGTGTATAATGAATTGTTTTATTAGATCCCAAAGTTGGTTATGAGTCACTACTATCTTGAACCCATGTGTAAGTGAAAGTGAAATCAGAGCTTTGGGAAATCGGACTCCCAACTTAATCTAGATGGGAGTTTAACCCTATTCTTACTACTCTGATTTGGAATTCATTACCTCACTTTGAGCAAAATGATTTAACCAATTATAGAAGAAATGGTCATGCTAGTCTAACCCTTTGAACGGTCAGTGGTCTTGTTTTTTAGACAAGACATGCTGTCATGCATGGGCATACCTAACCCCATAATCCATGACTTAACTTCATTTCTTTGGACTTTGGGGATGACTACCCATCCTTTGCAGAGGACAAGTAGTACGATCCTTTCAATCCAATATACAGATGAGATGGGAAAAAGTTAATTTTACTTCTTGGATCTTGGGGATGACTACCCATCCTTGCTAGGGACATGTAGTACGATCCTTCCAATCCAAGTCTTAGATGAAAAATGGAGAATATTAATTTTATTACTTGGACCTTGGGGATGACTACCCATCCTTTGCAGAGGACAAGTAGTACGATCCTTTCAATCCAAGTTTTATCTTGAAATGAGACATAGGAGCTTTGGGGAATCAGATTCTCAACCTAGGCGAGATGAGAATTATGCCCTATCCTTACTACTCCATGTAGGTCAAATCAAAGCTTTGGGGAGTTGGATCCTCAACCTAAGTTCGATGAGGACTTAACCCTATCCTTACTACTCTGATTTTAGGCTTTAAGCTTAATGGAAGTGGTAAAAACCATTGTTTTAAGGATCATGTTGCATAATAGGATAGACATGAAATATTCCTTTCGCTTGACCCTTTTCCTCCAAGCAAGGTTTTGATCATTTTGCCCAAGATCTTTTTTAATGTGTACAAAACTGTGCTTGGTTCTAGATATCTCGGGGCTCGGTTTCCAACCTTAGGATTTTTCTTTATTTATGTTATAGTATAACCCTAAGAGGATTTAACACACTTTAATGATTTGTATCCGAAATGCATATGCAACTAAGATGGCATGAATATGCAAAGTGAGATGTACTATGAATGCATTGCCCTTTGAATTGCGGATGAAGTATTGCCATAATTTGTAAAACTGACTACTTCATGCATCACAAGCCTCAAACGATATTATTTAACAGTTTGTGTTATATGTGGAGCTTTTTACAACATAATTCCAATGCTTCATATTCTCCCGATCTTAGGCATGTGTTACCATTTCAAACTTTTATTCTTTCTTTTTTTTTTTTTATTTTTTGTATAAGACAATGAAAACATGTCAAATAAACACACCACCTAAACGTCCAACCTGCACACACAAAAGAAACAAAGCACAACATTAATACAAACCTAAACATGTCAAGAACACACAACTTAAATATCAAATCTGCACACAAAAGAAACAAAGCATGGCATAATTACATATAATACAAAACCCAGCTGCTTCAAGCCTGGAAGTAGTGTTTCAAGTGCAACCCATTGACAGGTAATGCCAAATCCTTTCCATCCAAGGTTCTTAGTCTAAAACTGTTTTCCCCTAGGACTTCGAAACTTGGTACGGACCCAACCATAAGTAGTCAAACTTATCATGATCCCCTTTCTTCTCATGTCTTTTGTCCCATAACAGCACTAGATCTGATATTTTAAAAGCCTTGGCTCTAGACTTTTTGTCAAACCATATTTTTACTACATCCTGGTGTTTACTAAAATGAAGCATAGCTTCATCCCTTTTTTCATCCAGATGCATTAATTGTGTTAGTCTAGACTCAAGTTTATCATTAGTTCCGAAATAATCTTTCATGAAATGCAACGTTTGTAACCTGAGATTTGTAGGAAAAATGGGATCTTGTCCATAAACCAGATGGTAAGGAGATGTTCCTATTGCTTCTTTGACTCTGATTCTATCGGCCCAAAGAGCCAACTTAAGCTTGTTATGCCAGTCCCACGGATTTCTTTCCAACAATTTTTTTATGACATTTAACAAATTCTTGTTAGATGATTCGGCCAATCCATTACCTTGCGGATAATAATTGGAAGAGAATTTTAGACTCACGCTGTTATCAAAGGCCCAATTAGCAAACTCTAGAGAGGAAAAAGCTGAACCATTATCACTTACAATGGAGTTAGGCATCCCGAACCGAGTGACAATGTTATCCTCTAAAAATTTAATAACAACCTCCGAAGTAGCATTCTTTGTGGGGATAGCTTCAGTCCACCTTGTGCAATAATCCGTAGCTGTCAGAATGTATTTGTGGGAATCGGATGAATTGGGACTGATAATCCCAACAAAATCCAGGCCCCATTGCGCAAAAGGTCTAGACTCAATTACGGATTGTAAAGGCATGGAAGCACTCCTGTCTCTATTGGCTGCAGTTTGACATGTATGACATGACCTCACATGAATATGGGCATCTTTGAATAGTCGAGGCCAATAATAACCGGCTCTAAGGATTTGGTGGGCTGTGGCATTAGCGGACCCGTGTCCTGTCCCATGTTTACCATGAAATTCCTCGAGTATTCGCACTGCCTCTTTTTGATCAACACAACGAAGGTAAATACCTTCATGGTTTTTCTTGTATAACGTGCCAGATCTAATTAGGAAATTAGCAGACTTCAAGCGCAAGGCTCTTCGTTGAGTAGAATTCAAATGCGGTGGACATTTACCATTTAGTAGAAAATACACCACATCTGTATACCACTCATCTTTGGTTATATCTGCGACTTCATAATGTTGACATGAAATCGCGAGATCCTTTTCTGCTATTGCCTTAACCAACCCTTGTCCCCGCACTATCTTCATCGACTGAATCTCAAGATCAAACTCCTGCAAAGTTGAAACCCACTTACCACGTCTTTCACCTAATTCATTCCGTATGAACATGGCTTTGATTGCAGGATCCGGGACGATAGCAAAGACCCTACTGTGGACTATGTAATGCCTGAATTTTTTTACAGTCTTAACCGGAGCATACATTTGCTTGTCCAAGATGGAGTATCTCGGTTTCGCATCTTTGAGAGGACTACTCGGGAAGGCAATAGGATTTTCAATGCTGCCTTCACTCTTCTGAGTTAAAACACTCGCAAAGGAGTGATCTGAAGCAAATGTGTAGATATAGAAAGGCTTCGTGTAATCGGGACTCACTAAAACCGGGGCTTTAGAAATCGCGTCTTTGATATTTTTAAAAGCATCTCTATTTTCATCTGTCCACTTGATCTGGACCTCTTTCTTTAACATGTCGTTCAAAGGCTTTGCTATTTCTGCAAAATCTGCAATAAATTTTTTGACGAAATTGATCTTCCCAAAAAATGATCTCAACCCCTTCTTGCTGTTGGGACAAGGAATCTGCTGTATGGCCTCTATTCTCTCAGGGTCAATGGAAATTCCATCCTTAGATATTATATGTCCCAACAGTTTTCCTTCCGTTACCCCGAAAATGCACTTCTTTGGGTTGAGAGAAATGCCATGTTCCCTGCATCTTTGAAAGACTTTCTTAAGATCCCTGACGTGGTTTTCCCTGTTCTTAGAAAAGATAGGAATGTCATCTACATAGACAATGATGCACTTACCTATGAGCCCTTTAAAAGCAAAGTCCATAGCTCGCTGGAAAGTGGCACCTGCGTTCAATAGTCCGAAGGGCATTCTCCTGTATGCAAAGGTGCCCCACTTTGTGGTAAAAGCAGTTTTCATCCTATCACTAGGATGGATAAGGACCTGATTATATCCCGAATAACCATCCAGGAATGACATCATCTCCGACCCGTTTACCTTTTGGAGTATTTCATCAATGGTGGGTAACGGGTAGTTGTCCTTTTGTGAGGCTTTATTAAGATTTCTAAAATCGATACATAACCTTATTTCTCCACTCTTTTTCCTCACGGGGACCAGGTTAGCAACCCATGTGGAGTGCCTAACAGGAAAGATGATCTTAGCTTCTAACAGTCGCTTCACCTCTTTCTCTATCAAGGGTTCTAATAATGGATTGACTCGCCTCTGTCTTTGCCTGAAGGGTTTGGAGTCTGGCTTCAATGGAATCGTGTGCATTATGACATTCTGATCATAGGTTTTCAACTCCTTATAACTCCAAGCTATGCAGTCTATGTATTCTTTTAATGCATTGGCAATGGAATCCTTCTCCTGCTTGGTACATGCTTTTGCTATGAATACTTCTCGAGGGTTTTCTGCACTTCCAATGTTAACCAAATCACAGGCTTCTCTGGGAGGTGGAACCTTTTTACCTTCTCTTGGTTGGTATCCGATATCGAAAGTTTTTTCTAACGAAGCCATCTCATCTGGCATCTTATTGTTTTTTTCAATAATTTTTTCTTCCAAATCTGCCTCCTTTAAATCCCTCTCATCTTCATCTATAACCTGCTTTTCAAATATACCAGAATTAGTGACAAAATGGAATATGTGCCTGTCACTATCAAACACTTGGAAATTCGTGACATTATCTGGTATTGAGGGACAAGGGACCAGTTCTACGGAGAATTTCTTGCATTTCTTATGGTCCACTAGTTTCAACATACTCGCGGCTACGGCTAAAGAATCTGCCAGACGATTGCCTTTTCTAGAGATCAAAGATATGTTAAAAGCATCAAACTCGTCTATTAAATCTCTGACCCTGGTTCTATAAAGTCTAAGCCGCTCTGTCCTTGCATACGTATTGTCCCTTCACTTGTTTTACCACCAGTTCCGAATCACCAAGGACCTTGATACACTTAACTTTCTTTCGAAGGGCCAATTGAAGTCCGAGAATCAAGGCCTCGTATTCTGCCATGTTGTTGGTGGCAAGGAACTGCAGTCTGTATGCAACGAACATAGGCTCCTTATCCGAACATGACAATTCAACACCGGCTCCTGCTCCTTGTCTGGACCTGGATCCATCAAATCTTAAAGTCCAAATGTCTTGATGTCCTTCAGTAACGTTGCACCCAATTCTTTCATTTTGGGAACTTTCAGGCGTTTCTATGTCCAAACAATATGCTCCCAGCTCTGCTTCAATGTATTGGATCTCATTCGGTTTGTTGTACTCCGTGATCATCTCCTTGAGCCTAGGTTCACTATCAATCCGAATTTGGTTGGCCACTCCCCTCCACGGCAACCACATATGTGAAGAATCTGTCACAATGTAACCATTCAGGTTTTTACTCCAATCTCTTCCCAAAACCATGCCATATTTGATAGGAATGTCGAGCACCAATATGTCTATGTGATGTTGAACCCTGGGTTCTGAATTGACTTGAATAAGAACATCACCCAATTCTCCCACTGCCTCCATGGTTGATCTATCCAGCTGCACCACCCTGCTTCTAGAAGGTTTTGGTGTAAATCCCAATTTTTTACAGATTTCTAGGGGCATGATGGTAGCCGAGGCCCCTGAATCTATTAAACAATTGTGCGAGGTTTTTACCTGCAATTCTAATGGTTATCGAGAAAAGGAGGTATATCTCATTTTTCCTTTTGTAAAACCAATCGGGACTAAGCACTTTTAGCTTCATGAACTTGGGCGAGATGGATCTAATATTTTTGGTGGACTTACTTCTTGGCCTAATAATCGGGACATGTCATACATCGAGACATTGGCCTTAGTTTTCTTCATGTCTTCCACCAAGTCATAAGTGGGTTTTTCTGAATTTGACATATTTTGCACCATCTTAGACTTTTCCACCATGGATGGAGGAGGGGGATTGACATCTCCTTTGAAATCAGGAGGAAGTAATTGGTTGTTTGGAGGAGTAGAGGAAGTTTTGGGCTCCTTAGAACTCCTAGTGTAATACTTGTGATTTCCTTTCCCAAAACGTTTGTTGGCATGAACTTCCAATGTTTCTTCATCTTCGTTTCCAAAAAATTCCACATCCTCCTCTTCTTCACTTTCTTGGGAATGTATAACCTCTATCAATATAGACTCATGCTTCCCGTGGCCACAGTGCATACAATCGTTGTCACAAGGTCCCGATTCTCCAAAATCTTTCGAGACATCTGCCTGATTGGCTACGGGGTTGGGTACTCGCCCATTATTCGGCTGCGTGTTGTATGTTCCTTTTCCTCTATGGTTATGAGGCCGGTTATGACCCATGGCTTGGTCCACTTTTTTATTGACATTTCCCACCGTGACCAAAACTTTGGCCAAGGTTTCCTTCATGTTTTCTATGGCGGATTCGGACCCCTGTGGTTGAGGCACTGTAATTTCGGGTCCAGTTGTGTTTGCTGCATTAGCCACCTCTGGAATAGGTACAATGGCTTGGGTCTGGGCAGGTGGATTCCATCCTGGATTCACACTTTGAATAGCTTGGGTCTGGGCAGGTGGATTCCACCCTGGATTCACACTTTGAATGGGAGTGATTGTTGGATAAGTCATTGGGCTTGGCGTGCTAATCGGAGCAAACCCCGGCATGGTCAACAAATTACTGCCCATGCCGAACCCAGGCAAACCCATCGGGCTATTTTGAATTAATCCCTGCGTTTGGACAGAGGCATTCGGATAACCTGGAAATGGCGTCACTTGGGTGGGTGTTTGAAAATTGTTCATCATAGGAACCTGTGGTGCCATTAACTGGTTCATCATGGCAAATTGACTGTATGGACCATATTGTCCCATCCCAGTCAATTGAGACAATCCTGCTCCTGGCAGGTTCATCTGTTGTTCAAGAGTCATTGTTTCTGCATAAGCTAAAGGAAGCGTCGTAACCTGAGGGTTCCTTCTAGTCAACAAAGACGTTAAAGGATCTAAGGCTCCGAAATATAATTGCAAGGCGACTGCAGGATCTACCGCAAAGTGACGAGTCAGATTCGTGTATAGTTTTTGGAACCTCTGGTTAAATGTTCGTATGGGCTCATTGGGTAATATTTTACATGATACGAACAGATTGTAGATTATGGAGGGATCCAATAACATTCTAAACTGGCTAATGAAGGCGGTTTCTAATTGGGCCCATGAAGTGATGGACCCTGCTGGAAGATTTCGATACCATTCATTGGCCGTGGGGTCTAGACTAGCAAGGAAAACTCGGCAAGCAACATCCTCGTGAGTAACCCCTTGCCTAAACATATAGTCCTTGTAGATTTGAACATGATCTTCTGCTGTTGTGGGACCATCGTGCAAGAATTTGGGTAATCCCCTTTCAATGTTTCTAGGCAAATCATGGACTGCCCCAGGAATATCTAAAGGGGAACTTTGCGCACCATACCAGAGGGCGGGTGGTTGTTGTTGTTGTTGTTGTTGGGCCATGTTATTCAAAGGTGTTAACCCTGTGGGAACAATGGGAATGCTTGGAACTGTGGAGACAGATACAACTGGTGTTACTGTCGCACTTGAAATTAAGGGTTCAGGCCCGCTAGATGTACTTGAGTCTAAAGAAATCCCTAACTCAAGTATACTGGGTGGTATTTCGATCTCTAATGTTTTGTTTTTCGGCCTCCTAGCAGTGGGAGAAAGGCTTTGGAAAATAGTTTCCCCTGTGGTTTTAGACCTAGTAGCTATGTACTCAGGTTGGGCCAGCTTGGAAACTCTAGAACTCTAAAAGACTTCTCTCAACTCACTTGCCAAATAAAATGTCTAAATGTTATACCTGCAAGCACAATAGGTGGAAACAAAACTACCCACGTTAATTGTTAGAACAAACCATAATTACAAAGCAATAAAGAAGGCCCTCCTTCTAGCGCCAAAATGTTGAGTGAATATTTTGTCCTACTACAAAATGAACATGCAACTGGAGTCTCAAACCTGCAGACTCTTTCTTGCAAAGAAAATTTATTATTTTAATTTCTCCAAGTTTCCTGTGAACAAACATTCATATGCATATAACCAATTAAGACAAAATGCAAATAAATGAATGTAATCTAGAACAACTTATTTTCTGCAAGTAACTGTTAACAAGGGGCCTTTGATGATTCCCAGCAAACTTTGTAACCCTAATCTGTTAAAACAATCTAACAACATAAAGCAAAAGAAAGAATAGAAACCCTTTCTTCTTTTATGATCTTGAAATTAATGAAACCCTCCCTAGAATGAATTAGCAACCTCTTTTATCTTTGGCTTAAAGCAAGATTTTAAATGAAAAAATGCGTGGTATAGGCCACTTCATTTTAAACTCCGTGCCTTTAGCATGAGGTTCATTTTATGGTTAACTGGTTCATTTTATCTTTCATTTAAATGTTCTGCTATTTCTACGTTAACGTTTGGAGTTAGTAAAAATATAAAACGTATCCTGGAATGCACCAGAATCCGAGATGCCAATCTTCGAATAAAAAGTAAAAAATAATATCAGAACCTAGAACCGCAACATTGCTTATGAAAATCAGCTGGAAAACTAAAACAGGACGTTAATTCGGTTAGCAATCTCCTCCCTGCAAAACCCCAAGTTGTGAGACGAAGTTCTAAAACAACCTGACCTAACAGACCTGCACTAACACACAGTCAAATCAGATCAGATGCAAGACTCTAAGGAAAGAAAATGATTGCATCATTCTGCCATTCACCTATCGTAACCCATCTCATGGCGTAAATGGATAGATACAAGAGAAAATAATGCAAAGTAAAGATTAACAGAGAAAACAGTAGTATTAGCTTCAATCTCCTTTTGGTTTTGCACACAAAAGTTGCTCTTGCCAAATAACTCCTTTATTTTAAAAATAATGCTTTCTTGCTACAATTTCCAGCCCTGTATCTATCTACATTTCTGCTATTTAAACTTTCTGTTGCTCTCGGCTGCTCTGTGACGCTTCGTTTCAGTTCCCAGGACGCTTCGTTTCAGTTTCCCGCCTTTTGGTGTTTTTAACCCTTCGCTTGAATCTGCAACGCTTGATCTTCTCTGCGGCCAGTAACTGTCGATCTGAAGCGTTACTCTGATCCTCATGCCTTTCTGCCACGTGTTCAGCGCTCTCTGCATGTTCAGTAACGGTCCCATGAAAATCGTGACCAAAAATAGCCCGCGGCCTTGCTCCTTCGCTTTCACAGCGAAAACGCGACATGTCACGAAATCGTGACATGTCGCGATATCGCTACGCTTTTGTTCTCCGTACGCTCCGGCCGCAACCTGTCATGAAATCATGACCATTTTCTCCTTCGGGCCCTCTCGTCGCAATCTGTCACGATTTCATGACGTCTTCTCTGTTTCGTACACTTTGCCGAAACCTGTCGCGATTTCGCTACCGTTTCTCTGCTTCGGGCATGGTCTTCATTTTCTGTCATGATTTCGTGACGTCTTCTCTGTTCCGTACACTTTGCCGAAACCTGTCACGATTTCGCTATCGTTTCTCTGCTTGGCATGGTCTTCATTTTTTGTCGTGATTTCGCGACGTCTTCTCTGTTTCGTACACTTTGCCGAAACCTGTCGCGATTTCGCTACCGTTTCTCTGCTTCGGGCATGGTCTTCATTTTTGTCATGATTTCGTGACGTCTTCTTTCGTACACTTTGTCGAAACTGCGCGATTTCGCT
Organism: Wollemia nobilis; assembly: GCA_028583015.1. NCBI lineage: Eukaryota > Viridiplantae > Streptophyta > Pinopsida > Araucariales > Araucariaceae > Wollemia > Wollemia nobilis. The sequence continues at coordinate 3,499,935 of JAQPPZ010016818.1, read as the reverse complement.
ACCGTTTCTCTCTTAGGCATGGTCTTCCACTTGCGTCGCGAAATCGCGACACGTCGCGATTTCGCGACGCCTTTCGAGCTATGCACCTATGTCCCAGTTTTGTCATGATTTCGCGACGCCTTTCCAATTTGTGCCCTCTGCCCGCTTTCGAGCCGCGAAAATCAAACACGTCGCGATTTCGCGACCGTTCCGCCCCCTGCTGTCGTTGACTGCGTTGACCGCGATTTTTCGACACGTCGCGATTTCGCTACAGTTTTCCCTTTTGCCTTTCTCTCTCCTCTCGACAGCACATGTCACGATTTCGTGACACTTTTCTATTTTTGGCTGCGACGCAACGTGTCGCGATTTCGCGACATGTCGCGATTTCGCGACACTTTCTACACTTGTGCATTTTTTTGCCCCTTTTCTTCATTTTTAGCATCTGGGTCACTGAGATTTTCTCTCTGAAAGCCTGCAAAAATGTGGGTCCCCAATTTTGGGGTGTGTTGTGGATTAGCCACAACAGGAGTCTCGCTTGGGATAGCAACATACAAAAGGGTCCTAGATGGGGTTGTGCTTTTAGTATGGCTTGATGTCGATGATGGAAGGGGCTATACTTTGATAGTAGCCCAAGATGAGCCATGGGAAGGGGTCACAAGGAGTGGGTAGGAGAGGGTCATACTCTATGGGGCCCTTAAGGAGATTTAAAACCAAGGGGGCACAATCCATGCAACCCTTGGATGAATTTGGGAGGGGGACCATGCTCTATGCATAACCTCATAAGGGAATTCGATAGGAGTGGGCTAGTATAGAGCATGATCTCACTAGGGGAGTGGGGAGGATGGGGTTGCACACAATGCTTGACCCCATTGGGGGTTTGGGGGTTGTCATGAGTTGCACATCCCATGAAGGGTATAATTTTTTTACAGGGAGGTTTTCAAGCCTGCATGGCCTATGAGGGCATAGTCTAGGCCATGATGGAGGTGTTGTGGTTGGAATGGTTACAGACAACACCTTGGTGGGGCATCACGACCAAGAAGTAACAGGGAGGCCATATCTGGGGGCCACATCTAGGGGAATGCAGGATAGACTTGTGGGATAGAGGGGGGAAGTAGAATGGAGGAACAAGGGCCAAAGAAGGAGGAGTGAGTCACGCACCCCCTGTTTTCTTTTTTTTAAATATATAAATAAATAAATAAATATAACAAAGAAAAATAAAAATAAAATAAAAAGGGTGCAAAGCTAGCTTTTTTTTAAATAAATAAAAAGGAAGAACAAATTATTAAAAAATTATTTTTTTTAAAGAAAATAATGGCAAACTATAAAACACAAAGGATAGGTCTAGGTGTACACCAATTGGTTCGATAAAACCCCATAATGGGGTAGAGGTCCAAGGTTCAAATATTGGGCCTCATCGAACTGCATGCTTGTCCCTTTCCTGATGCTTTCAACTATGTAAAAGGTTTAAAATGATTGTCGCATGGTGGTTATAGGGGCGTACTGCACAAAGAACTATGTAGTGGCTTCCAAGATAGAGCACGTAGAATACTATAGTGTCCATAAACATCATACAACCTTCCCAAATTCGTGGTGGCTACCAATTCCACCATGTAAATTCAAAATTAAAAAATAAAACACAAAGGATTTTTTTACACTAAAGAAGTAGGGTATTAATAGTACCTATGTGGAATTGTAACTTTAAAGGTGTGGGTGGGGATTGTGTGCAACACCATGATTATTTTTATGGACAGTATCCCCTACAACCATATAAAACACACACAAAAATATGTGGGAAAATGAACCATGATCGCCACTTTCTAACACATAAAAATGCACCATTTACAATAAAAGTAAATTATGTATTAAATTAAATAGTGTCCTTTGAGTATAAATAAACCCCTTTTAGGGATGTTTTACAATATAAATGTGCTCATGAGGGTGTAATCCCCTTTTACAAAGTGAACAATGGTGTTTCTTCTTCTTCCATGCCACAAGCCAAGTGCATGGTGGGTTTTGTATGTTGCTTGGACCACCAATCAAATTGAGCCTTTGAAGTGAGTTGAGTTGTGCCTTTGTGTCTTGATCCCTACACACATGCAAACAAGAAATCGTTAGTAGCACCTGTTTACATATGCAAGCAAACTAAAATGAACACAAGCAAGTTGAAATATAAATTGTAAATGTGCATGTGCAAACTTGAAATGTAGATGTGCAAGGCTAGAGCAATTTTGGTAGCATGTCCCTATGATTTCTTATGCTCTTCTAAAAATGAAGGGAATGGAAGGGTATTTATAGAATTTTGAGCAAGATGGGGGGATGACTTGGAGATGACTAGGCATGAAGTGGCAATGATGTGGCATGGAGGAAATCCAAGGCAAATATGGAGGACACATGGAGGAATGTGCACCCTCCCCATTCAATAGCCTTGGGTGAGGTGATGATATGTGCATGAGGTTTGTGTGCATTAGGTGATGTGGGCATATTTAAAAATAACTAAAACATAAATGTGGAAGGTGGAGTGTACAAGTGGCTTAATGAGGGAGGTTGACTTTAGGATTAAAGGAAATTTTTAAATTCCTCGGGAAGAGAGGGAGAGTGTAGGAGGATTTAGGAATTAAAAGAGGGAGAATTCCCATGGGATTTACTAGGAATTGAGGGGGATTGTGGGGACTGTTTTGGGATTTGTGGAGATTTAATTTGAATTTAAATTTCCTTTTGCCTTCCCCTTGGGATTGGGAAATATATTAGAAGGGTTATTAGGGCATAATGGAGGGCTTAATGGAGGGTTAGGTGGGTAATATGGGTTATGAGAACTTTGAGGAGAGATAGAAATAAATGAGGGGGAATTAGGTAGAAATTAGGATATTAGAGAGGGTAATATGGAAGAGGAATTATATGGAGTAGGAGAATATTAGGGAAGAATTAGGGAAATTGAAGAATTTAGGAATTTAGGTGAAAAAGAGAAATAAAAAATAAAAATAAAAGACCTTAGGAGACCTTCGAAGAATTAAAATAAATATATGAAATTGACATAGAATTAGAGAATTTTAAAGGGGAATTAGTAGAATTTAGGAAAATTAGAAGGAAATTAGAGGAAAATTAAGAAGAAATTGCTATAAATTAGGGAGATTTGGATGAATTAGCTAGGAAATTGGGATTTTGAAAGGATTGGAGCATATTTGAGCAAAATATGATGGTTTTGTGGCATTTTGCTTGTAAATGACTAAAATTTGGTGGTCTACACATTCATTTCAACCAAATAAGGAAACAACTACTCTCCTAGCATCCACTCCCTCACCTGATCCTTCCTCTTCCATCACAAGTTAAAGCCTTCCTCATCATGAGGACCTCCCCACTTATGATCCTTGTTCTCCTTTCCCTCCTACTTTACCTCCATTTAATGATATTGCCACATCATAAAATCCTTTACCTAAGTGGTTTCAATCTACCATAGATGCAGACCAAAGCCACTTGCCCACTTATATAATTAAAAGATCGTCTGCCCTAATACACAAAGTGAACTATACTCTCATGGCCAAAGTCCTGAGCTAACCAGAACCTTCTAATGACAAATGAGTACTTGGTTATTCTAAATGGACTCTTGCTATGGAGCAAGAATTGGATTCCATTGAACATAATCACACATGGGATTTAGTTGATTTACCCCTAGGCAAATCCACCTTTTACACAAAATGGGTGTATAATGCAAAGTATAAATCATATGGCTCATTAGATCACTACAAGGCTCACCTAGTAGATAAAGGCTATAAGCAATTAGAAGGGATTAATTATGAGGAGGCCTTTTCTCCTATGGAAAAAATGACTAAAATCCACACTATTATTGCTTTAGCCACTTAGAAACATTGGCCTGTTTATCTGATGGATGTAAAAAGTGTCTTCCTCAATGGTAGGTTGAAATAAGTATATGTTGATCAACCACTAGGATACACAATAAAAGGTCAAGAAAACAAAGTCCTTATATTGAAAAAATCTATATATGGGTTGACGTAGGAACCAAGAGCTTGGTATACCAAAATTGATTCTTATTTCATCAACCTTGGTTTCACTAGATCTACAACTTAATCTACACTCTATATGAAACATTGGAGGAACCACAACATTTTGGTGATATTGTATGTGGATGATCTTCTCATTACAAGTGATGATACAAATAGAATAAGGTTTATCAAAGAGGACTTATGTAAAAACTTTGAAATGATTGATTTGGGCCTTCTTCATTGTTGCTTAAGCATAGAAGTATGACAACAACTTGTCAATATCTTCATCTCCTAGACTAAATATATTCAATATTTATTGGAGAGGTTTCAAATTTAGGACTGTAATCCATCCTCCACTCCCATAGAAACCTGATTAAAATTGATTAATAGTGATGATGAAGAAAGGGTTGATGACACCCTTTATAGGTAACTAGTTGGAAGTTTGATCTACTTAACTTCAACTAGACCAAATATCACCTATTCAATGGGCCTTGTTTCTAGGTTCATGCATGATCCCAAGAAGAGTCATTGGATAGCAACTAAGAAGATTTTAAGATTCCTCAAGGGGATCCTTCATCATGGTTTTATGTACACATGTAATGACTTTTCATTGATTTGGTACATAGATTCATATTAGGCTAGTTGTCCTAAAACTATATCAACTATTGGTTATGGCTTTTAGTTGGGTCAGGGTGCCATATTATAGAGCACCAAGAAACAATTTATAGTTTCCTTGTATTTAGAAAAAGTAGAGTATAAGGTAGCATTTGAGGTAACTAAGGAAGCAAATTGGTAGAGGTATATACTTAATGTTATTGGGCTACTCATATATGGTCCAACACACATATATTGTGATAATCAAAGTACCATTAAGATGGCGAAGAATCTAGTCTTCCATACCTGAATAAAGCACATTGAGATCCATCATCACTTCATCAGAGAAATGGTCCTAGAAAACATCATACAGTTGGAGTATGTGCCTACTCAATATCACGTGATTGACATCTTCACCAAGTCACTTGGACTTCATAAATTCTCCAAGTTTTACAAAATACTCTATGTATGCTGTAATGGAATTCAACATTAAGGGTGAATGTATCTATGTTGACTTATTCTTTTAGGAAGTACACATTAAGGTGGAATGTTAAAAATATTATTAATGTGTACTTTACCCCTTCTTTTTCCTTGACATGTGTACATGACATGTGTCATGTGATTTTTCATATGGTGATATGTGTCATCAGCCTTTAGCTTTCTCCTTTGCTATAAAGGCATTGTAATACATTATTTTTCTTAAGGTTTGAGTTTATTCTATTTAGGTTATTGCCTGTTATTGCCTCCATTATCTATTTTGGTTGTGTCATGTTAGGATAGGAGTTAATCCCAACACACTACACCTAATAAAGTCACACAACTTTATCCTCAACCTCTACTAATTTTATCTCCACAAAAATGTAGAACATTTCTTGTTTTAGAGGATGATTACCCAAGTTTCTTTTCAAAGGAACCCTAAAAGTTTATTTCACATGGGTTGACACTACCTCCATGCACATGTGTATCTTGTGTATATATTTATATTCATGCAATTTTTGGTAAATTTACTATCAAACACCTAATTTTTTTGTCTATAACAGTCCTAAAAATATAAATCAACTAAAATTAAGCAACATCACTACTAAGTTTGAAAGTTAGATGCAATAATACAAGAATGCAACAAATAAGGTTCCTAAACTACCATGCACTTCAATTTGAATGATTTGCTATAAACTAGAGGAGATTTTCTTTTCAAGGGTAAATAAGAGATGATGCAACATACAATATTAGCCTAAAATATAGCTATATGACTTTAGATTCCTTTCCTAATTGCTCTTTGAATTGAAATTTTTTAAGCTATCCTAGATATTCCTTTATTTGTCCAAAATAAATGTGTTTTAAGTAAAATTTAGAGAAATTTGAGATTAAAGAAATAAATATAAAGGAACAAAGAATACTAGGGATAGATTTACCTTTTTTAAAAGGATAAATAGAAACACGATTCATGATAAAAAGCACCACTAGTTCTTGTATGATTTTAGGAACTTTTATGAACCTCTAAAAGCTAGGGGTAACATTAGGGTGTAATTAGGTTTAATGGGTTTTTCTGATCTTAGAGAAATTTAATATTTCCCTTAATTGATGATACCCCTTGTTAACAATAAAAATTTACATTATACCTTTACCTTGGAAGTAACTGTTAATCACACAAAAGCACCACTAATAAGAAAAAGTGCCACTAACAGTTTTGTTAGTGAGTAGCATTTTTGTTCTATGTAAAAGAGAGACAAAGAACCAATTTCTATATTGAGTGGTGATGTTAAACCTATAACTATGAATTTAATATTTTTGGAAAGAAATTTGAAGTTAATTGGGTCCAAATGCTATCAAAGTCAACCAAAGGAGAAAACCCTAATTCCTAAGGCCTATAGGCTTGAGGATTCACAAAAAATGTTAAATGGTCTCCAAATTTCATAAAACTTGTGATATTAGATATATATGATAGAGGATCCTAAGATATAATAGTTGATTTCTCAAAGTGACTGAAATTAGAGTCTAAGTATGTCTAAAGTGTGAAGGGGAGTGAGCTAAAATGACTATAAAATGAAGTAAAAATATTATAAAACTTGACTGGGGATCAAATTTGAGCAAGGAAAAGCAATGTAACTATTGTAACATGTGAAGTGAGTCAATATTCTACTACAATACCTAAATAGAGGCTTGCAATAGTAGTTTGTAAGTATTTGTGACAAAATAATGAGCTATGAGCAAGCACATATAAGATTCTATAATGCAATAACAAGATTAGAAGAGTAAGATGTTGTGATGCTTGCAAACAAGATCAATATGAAATATATATAATTTGTAGGTATATATATATATGCCTACAAATTAATACAATATAAGTTCACAATAGAGATTAATGAACGAAGAGCATGAATATAGTAAAACTAGCTTGTAAATAAGTGATCTATGCCTGCAAATAAGATTCTGGAAGAGCATCAAGATCATATCAACCATAAAATGGATATAATATAAGATAAAAATATCCAAAGCAAAAGGAAACAACTACAAATTAGAGGAATAACAAGTATTTAAATATTGAAATGCATAAATAAGAAATGCAGTAGTTATTAGTGAGTAAAATATAGTAAATACGCTTGCAAAAAGGTTGGAAATTAAAAATAAAGAAAATATTACTGCAAATAAAGATAAGATAAAAATAAAATAATATTAGATATCTATAAATATGATTCAGGAAAGTGACTACAAAATTTAGTAGTTGTAAAATGGAAATCTAAGTTCTAGAAAGGATAAATCAAGAGGAAAATGCATAAAACAACAACAAAGGAGATAAAAGAGAAAGGGGATAGGAAATTTATAGCCTAGTAGGACCTCCTCCTTAAACCCAGATGATCTCCTTTTCCAGTGCCTCTCTTAGCCTTGTCTTACTTATCCCAAATTCTTGATTCAAATGCTTCAAAATGTAAGAATAGAAGATATTAAGAGAGAAATAGAGAGAGAGGAAATTTTGGCAAAGTATTGTTAGCATAAAATGTATTCCATGATATGCCCATCCCAAGGGATCTATTTAAATATTTTGGGAGAGAAATTATTAGAGGGAATATGGAGTCAAAGATGTCATTAGGGAAAATATGAAATTCAAATTTGTAGGCCTAAGAAGGGATGAGATCATGCATGAGTAGATCAGGGAGTGGGATGAAAGAATCTACATGCTTCTAGCTCAGTTTGTAGATATTTTTCTTGTGTTACAAAAGAACCATTGACTTGCAAAGTCACTAGTGGTAGTTTTGTACTTGAGTGGAAACTTTGTCCAATGGTTAAGTTGTTTGGTCAAACTGCTAAAAAGGGTCATTTTCCAAAAGCACCAGTAACAAGGAAAAGTGTCATTGGCTTGCAAAAGTGTGCCACTTTTAAAAAGAAGCTAAATTTGATGTCTAGAATGTCCAATTTAAGGTAATTGAGTATAAATATGATTCTTGTTGTCTTGCCTAGTGTTAATGGTTACTAGGCATGTAATAATCAGGTTTCTACACTATCTTCTACATTAGCTAAACTTTGATTAATTATGAAGTTAGTTATACACCTTTGGAGAAGTTTCCTAGCCATAGTGTTTGCTTCTAAAAATATTTGACACTATTTTCTCAACCATAATACCCTTATCATTGCAAGAGTTAATCCCTTGTAATATCTCACATTTGAACCTCACATCTTGGGAATAATTGATATGGGTTATTATGCTTATACGATTTGAACTTAAGTTTATCAATCAAAAGTATGTGAAAGGTCAAGTTATTTCTAACCAACAAGCAACTACTCCTTTAGAAGCTAGCCAACCCTTAGTGGTAGAATTTCTTGATACATTAGTCTTCAACCTCAAAGAAGATAAACTTAACTCTTAGATATTATACTTTGATGGTGCTAGATATGTAAAGGATTTGAAAAAAGAGTTATATTGGTTAGTTCCCAACAAAAATTGATCCCTTTATCTTTGAAGCATAATTTTTCCTATACCAATAACACTACTAAGTACAAAGATCTTATTTTAGGGCTACATGTGGCATTATATTTCAAATTTAGAATTTTTTTGGTCTTTGTGTACTCCAAGCAAGTAGTCTATCGCAAATCCTATGAATATAGTCCATGATGGCCTATTTTATTTTACCATATAGAGTATAGGAAGAGGACCACATGTCAAGTTAGGAATAATTCTAGTTTGAGAATATTATCGTAGAATATGTAAGATAATGATGTCAATGTTGTCATAGAATATTGTCATAAAGCAGGATGGAAATAATGCTAATTTTAGATTAGAGGAATATGCTTATAAAATACAATGATGTAACCTTCACGAGGGGGGAAGGGTGTATTATATTATTGTAAACACCTAGAAAATTTCACATTTGTTGGCAATTTTGGGTACCTTGAGTACATTGCATTTGCTCAAGTGAATAAGTTGTCATTGATGTCAAGAAGCTTTTTGAAAGAATTTGATTTGATGTAAAATAATGTGTTTTTGTTGAAGGTTCGGCTTGACAGGTTCGAAAGAAAGTAAGTTGGAAAAGTGTCGCGATATCGCGACATGTCACATTTTCGCGACTTAGGCAGGAGAGAGAAAGCTTTTTGAAAAAGTGTCGCGATATCGCGACATGTCGCATTTTCATGACTTAGGCAGGAGAGAAAGCTTTTTGAAAAAGTGTCACGATTTCGCGACATGTTGGAAGAGAGAGAAGAAGTTGGCAAAACTGTCACGATTTCATGACATGTTGGCAGAGAAAGAGAGCAAGGTGGAAAGTGTCACGATTTCACGACATGTCGCATTTTCGTGACTCGAAAAGTGCAGGAAGGCAAAGAAGGAAAAGTGTCACGATTTTGCGACATAATGCAAGGAAGGTTGTATGGACGAAAAAGTGTCATGATTTCGCGACATGATGCAGAAGGGAGAGTCCGCAGTGTGAACTATCACGATTTCGTGACAAGTTCGAAGAGAGATAAAGTATCTTGAAAAGTGTCACGATTTTGTGACATGCTGCAAAAGACTAAGTGAGGACTATCACAATTTTGCGACATGCTGCAAAAGACTAAGTGAGGACTGTCACGATTTCACGACATGCTGAAAAGCTCAAAGTGAGAACTGTCATGATTTTGTGACATGCAACAAAGGGAAGAGTCTAAAATAAGAAGCGTCACGATTTCATGACAGGCTACAAAGAAGTTGTACGGATGCAGAAAGTGTCACGATTTCATGATAGGTTGAAGAGAAAGCTTGCGAATGCAAAAAGTGTCATGATTTCGTGACAGGTTGAGATGGCAGCTTTCAGTTGGAGAAAGTGTCACGATTTCATGACAGAAATAGTTAGCAAGTCTTCAACAAAAGAAGCGTCATGATTTCATGATGAATTCAAGAAGGAAGAGCTCGAAGGCGAAAGCATCGCGATTTCGTGACATGTTCTAGTTTCACGGGTGTAAGGCAGAGAGAAGCTCAAGGCAGCGAAAGTGTCACGATTTTGTGACATGTTCCATTTTCGCTAGTGCAAGCCAGGAAGAGGGCCATGAAGACAGAAGGGTCACGATTTCACGACAGGATTGAAGATGATGTCAGCAGAGTTGAAAGTGTCACAATTTCATGACAAAAGCGGGAAGAAGGCAATGAAGACTAAAGTGTCATGATTTCACGATAGGAGTGAAGATGATGTCAACAAAGACAAGAAGTGTCACGATTTCGCGACAAGAACGTAGTCAAGGTAGACAAAAGCAAAAGTGTCACGATATCACGACAATAGCCAAACGAAAGTGTACGGTTGCAAAAGATTTCGTGATATCATGACATGTTGTAGTTTCACGATGAAGCTATTGAACCACGAGGTGGTTGAAGCCGACGAGTTAAAATTGGGCCGATGAAGATTAGGGTTTGCGGACGGATGTTAGGGTTTTGCATTTGCATAACAGCCGACTAAGACCAAGGTTTTAGATCTTGATTGTTAGTATAAAAGGAGGGCTATTTGAAGAGATTTGGCATCGATCGAAGTGTGCGTTCAAAGTGCGACTTTCACAGATAGAGTGCGGGGAGAAGTTCGATCGTCAAAAAATAGAGTGCAAATTCGATTGCAGTGTACAGAGTGCATTCCATCGAATATTCTAAGTGAGAGAGATTGCAAGGAAGCAGAGTGCATGAAGATCATGCTACTATGATTGCGTAGAGGTGCATAAGTTGATGTTTGATCGAGTGTTGCTATGATTGTGCAGAGGTGCAATTTCGAGGACATTTGTGCCAGACCGAAGGACTGTGTTTGGTGCAGAATAGAGGAAGCAAACGAGGACATTTGTGCTGAACCGAAGGACTATGTTTAGTGCAAATTCGAGGACCAGCTTTGGAGGTGAAAGAGTTGAGGACAGAGGTCTCCAGCCAGAGCAGGGAAGACAGGTGTCTTCTATGGATAGAGTTCCACTTGCTAAGGGCAGAGGGGGCAGAGGTTCTCTAGAGGATCACCAGCCAGAGCAGAGCTAGGGGATTGGTGTCTCCTTTGGGTTGGTGCCCATAAACTTTGTAATCGAGAAAGGTTTCCCAGAACTTGAGGTGATAAAATTTAGTGAAAGATTTTATCCGTGGAGTAGCCCGCATTGGGTGAACCACGTAAATTGTTGTGTCTCTATTGTGGATGGTATCTTGTGCATTGCTTTGATTACTATTTTTGATACTGCTATCTATTCACTGCATAATATTAATTTGAAAGTTGAAGGAAAAAGTTTAAAGTGGTCTTATACTGTTCACCCCCCCCTCTCAGTATAAGCTTGTGTTCTTCAATTGGTATCAAAGCGGGTTCCTTCAAAAAGTTTAAACAGCTTGAAGGAAAAGCTTGATAAGAACACAATGGATTATTCAAGCGGAAATGCAGCACCTATTCTTGATGGATCAGATTTTGGTCTTTGGAGTGCAAGGATGAAGGTTCATCTAATGGCACTTGGGAATGAGGTGTGGGAAGTGATTGAAGATGGGTACACTATTCCTATAAATGGTCCATATACTAAAGAAGATAGGCTTCTACATCATAGCAATTCAAAAGCAATGAATGCAATCTTGAAAGGCTTACAGAAAGCAGATCTCACCAAAGTAATTCACCGCAAGACAGCTAGTGAAATGTGGAAACAGTTGCAGGTGGTTCATACAGGTGATGCAAATGTCAGAAAGGCCAAGTTGAGACATTTCAAAGGTATGTTTTGAACAACTCAAGATGAATGATGATGAAAATATTAGTGACTACATGCTTCGTATGGATGAGGTTGTTAACTCCATGAAAGACTTAGGTCTTGAACTTGCTGAAAATGATGTTTGTGATAAGATTTTAAGATCTCTTCCTAATAGATTCAGTGAAAATATTTTTGCTATTGAGGAAGCTAAAGATTTGGATAAGCTGAAAAAGGATGAGCTTCATAGCATTCTTGCAACATTTGAGTTGAGAACTCAGGTGAAGGTTGATGTCAAGAAAGAGGCAGCTTTCAAGGCTACCAAGAAATCTAAGGGTAAACAGCTTCAAGAGAGTGATGAGTCTTCTAGTGATGAAGAGGCATATTACAACAAGAAAGGCAAGTTCTCTAGAAAGCACAAAAGCATGAAAAATATAAGATGTTTCAACTGTGGGAAGTTTGGTCATTATGCTACTGACTGTACTATTTCCAAGAATGAAAGTGATGAAGATATACAGGATTCTAAGAGCAAGGATTCTGAAAAGCACAAGCATCACAGGAAGTACAAAGATGAGCACAACAATCACGGAAAGAGGTATTCTCACAAGCACAAGAAGAGTTTCTACCTAGACAAAGCAAGTAAGTGTTCTAGCAGTGATAGTGAAAGTTCTTCTAGTGATGATGGAAATGAGATGTTATTCATATCAGAAAAAGAGGAAGAACCGAAACATAGATTCATTATCATGAAATGTCTTAGATGTGGAAATTTTGGGCACCTTGAGGATGACTTGTACAAATAATGATTTGGTTTCCAGTATGTATAAGGATGCTTCAGAAAACTATCAAGAAGATGCTTGTATGGTTTTTGAAAAAGGTAGCACCTCTAGTGATAAGAAATCTAGAAAAGGCCTTGAGGATTCAGAAAGCAAACAAATAAAATATCTTGAAAGTGAACTTAATAATGCTCTTAGTGTTTTGAAAAAGGAAAGAAAGAAGAATGATAGACTCAAGATTAAGTTAGATGAATGTTGTATGGAGAGAGACGATCTTATAGAAAGTCTTGACTTCTCTATAGCTAAAACACAAGAACTCAAGGATGAGTTAGAGTCTAAGATTCTTGAGTATAATGAGTTGGAACAGAAAATGGCTTCTCTGGAAGTGGAAACTAAAGAGTACAAGGATAAGTTGTACAGGTTTCAAGATAGCTCCAAAAGGGTTAAGTCTCTCATCAAAGGTCAAAGAAATCCAACAGATAAAACAGGTCTTGGTTTTGTTAAGCCACTCAAAGAACAGGTTGGGGAATCTAGCAAGAGATTCCAAAAGGAAGAGAGTTCTGATGAAGAAAGTACTTCAGAACATGAGTCCGTGAGTGATCGATGCACAAAAATATAAAATGAAATTCAGAATGCGAAGAAAAAGTTTTCAGGACCCAAGAGGTCGTATAAAGGAAAATTTCATGGCAGATGTTTTGCATGTTACAGGTTTGGTCACATGGCTGCACATTGCATGTCTCAAATGAAGAAGGTTAACAACAATTTTAGAAGTGGTAATTTCTTCCAAGGGTATTGCTACTCTTGTAATCAGTTTGGGCATAAGGCAATTGTTCTACAAGGCTAATATCAAGTTCACGGTTAGTCAAAACAGGTGGATTCAAAGAACAAGTATGCCTAAAAGAAATTACAGTGTTACTTGTTATAAATGCAACAATGCAGGTCACACAGCTAGACAGTGTAGAGCTGATCTTCCAAGGTACAGGAATAGGAACAGTGGCATGATCAGGTCCAAGGATCAAGGCATGAAAAAGGATAGGGATGAGAACAAGAACAAGAACAGTGACAAAAATAGGAATGCGGGCAAAAAGTTCAAGAAAAGGCCGGGCAAGGAAATTATAGACACTGATGATGATCAATGCCTAATGGGAGTTTTACTCCCACCCCAGTTTTAATCTCCTCATGAGGAGGTGGGGGAGGGACTAAGCTAAGAGGCTCATTCTTAGTCCCAAGCCCCAAAGGTGACCCTTTGCCATTGATGACAAAGGGGGAGAGATTTGAGTAAGGGGGAGAGATATGAGTAAGGGGGAGAGCTTCAATGTGAAGAGGAAAGCTTCAAGTCAGGGGGAGAAAAACTCTAAAAGGAGATTCTTATTTGTTAGCATAGTTGGTTTCAGTTTTAGCTCCTGAGACGTGTTTTTAGTAAAGGGTTGCCATCAATGACAAAGGGGGAGATTGTTGGCAATTTTGGGTACCTTGAGTACATTGCATTTGCTCAAGTGAATAAGTTGTCATTGATGTCAAGAAGCTTTTTGAAAGAATTTGATTTGATGTAAAATAATGTGTTTTTGTTGAAGGTTCGGCTTGACAGGTTCGAAAGAAAGTAAGTTGGAAAAGTGTCGCGATATCGCGACATGTCGCATTTTCGTGACTTAGGCAGGAGAGAGAAAGCTTTTTGAAAAAGTGTCGCGATATCGCGACATGTCACATTTTCATGACTTAGGCAGGAGAGAGAAAGTTTTTTGAAAAAGTGTCACGATTTCGCGACATGTTGGAAGAGAGAGAAGAAGCTGGCAAAACTGTCACGATTTCGTGACATGTTGGCAGAGAAAGAGAGCAAGGTGGAAAGTGTCATGATTTCACGACATGTCGCATTTTCGTGACTCAAAAAGTGCAGGAAGGCAAAGAAGGAAAAGTGTCACGATTTCATGACATAATGCAAGGAAGGTTGTACGGACGAAAAAGTGTCACGATTTTGTGACATGATGCAGAAGGGAGAGTCCGCAGTGTGAACTGTCACGATTTCGCGACAAGTTCGAAGAGAGATAAAGTATCTCGAAAAGTGTCACGATTTCATGACATGCTGCAAAAGACTAAGTGAGGACTGTCATGATTTCGTGACATGCTACAAAAGACTAAGTGAGGACTGTCACGATTTTGCGACATGCTAAAAAGCTCGAAGTGAGAACTATCACGATTTCGTGACATGCAGCAAAGGGAAGAGTCTGAAATAAGAAGCGTCATGATTTCGCGATAGGCTACAAAGAAGTTGTATGGATGCAGAAAGTGTCACGATTTCATGACAGGTTGAAGAGAAAGCTTGCAAATGCAGAAAGTGTCATGATTTCGCGACAGGTTGAGATGGCAGCTTGCAGTTGGAGAAAGTGTCACGATTTCATGATAGAAACAGTTAGCAAGTCTTCAACAGAAGAAGCGTCATGATTTCATGATGAATTGAAGAAGGAAGAGCTCGAAGGCGAAAGCGTCATGATTTCGTGACATGTTCCAGTTTCACGGGTGTAAGGCAGAGAGAAGCTCAAGGCAGCGAAAGTGTCACGATTTCATGACATGTTTCATTTTCTCTAGTGCAAGCCGAGAAGAAGGCCATGAAGACAGAAGTGTCACGATTTCATGACAAGAGTGAAGATGACATCAGCAGAGGCAGAAGTGTCACGATTTCATGACAAAAGCAAAGAAGAAGGCCATGAATACTAAAGTGTCACGATTTCGTGATAGGAGTGAAGATGACGTCAGCAAAGACAGAAGTGTCACGATTTCGCGACAAGAACGTAGTCAAGGCAGACAAAAGCAAAAGTGTCATGATATCGTGACAATAGCCAAACGAAAGTGTACGGCTACAAAAATGTCGTGATATCATGACATGTTGTGGTTTCACGATAGAAGCTACTGAACTACAGAGGTGGTTGAAGCCGACGAAGATTAGGGCATGCAGTCGATGGAGTTAGGGTTTTGCATTTGCATAACAGCCGACTAGGATCAAGGTTTAGATCTTGATTGTTAGTATAAAAGGAGGGTTATTTGAAGAGATTTGGCATCGATCAAAGTGTGTGTTCGAAGTGCGACTTTCAAATATAGAGTGCGGGGAGAAGTTCGATCATCGAAAAATAGAGTGCAAATTCGATTGCAGTGTACAAAGTGCATTCCATCGAATCTTCTAAGTGAGAGAGAGTGCAAGGAAGTAGAGTGCACGAAGATCATGCTGTTGTGATTGCGTAGAGGTGCATAAGTTGATGTTTGATCGAGTGTTGTTGTGATTGCACAGAGGTGCAATTTTGAGGACATTTGTGCCAGACCGAAGGACTGTGTTTGGTGTAGAATAGAGGAAGCGAACGAGGACATTTGCGTTGAATCGAAGGACTGTGTTTAGTGCAAATTCAAGGACCAGCTTTGGAGGTGAAAGAGTTGAGGATAGAGGTCTCCAGCCAGAGCAGGGAAGACAGGTGTCTTCTGTGGATAGAGTTCCACTTGCTAAGGGCAGAGGGGGCAGAGGTTCTCTAGAGGATCACCAGCCAGAGCAGAGCTAGGGGATTGGTGTCTCCTTTGGGTTGGTGCCCATAAACTTTGTAATCGGGAAAGGTTTCCCAGAACTTGAGGTGATAAAATTTAGTGAAAAATTTTATCCGTGGAGTAGCCCGCATTGGGTGAACCACGTAAATTGTTGTGTCTCTATTGTGGATGGTATCTTGTGCATTGCTTTGATTACTGTTTTTGATACTGCTATCTATTCATTGCATAATATTATTTTGAAAGTTGAAGGAAAAAGTTTAAAGTGGTCTTATACTGTTCACCCCCCCTATTTTATTTTACCATATAGAGTATAGGAAGAGGACCACATGTCAAGTTAGGAATAATGCTAATTTGAGAATATTATCATAGAATATGTAAGAGAATCATGTCAGTGTTGTCATAGAATATTGTCATAGAGCAGGATGGAAATAATTCTAATTTTAGATTAGAGGAGTATGCTTATAAAATACAATGATGTAACCTTCACGAGGGGGGAAGGGTGTATTATATTATTGTAGACACCTAAAAATGTCACATTATCCCTTGTGTAGTGTTAATGTTTAATGGTTTTGCAAAATGCTCCAAAAATCTAATTATTTTGTATTATTACCATAATTTCACCATCTTAGCCTATTTTCCCAATTGAGGCCCATCCTACACCTAACCAAAGGTCACCATGTAACCATCCTAGTCCCCTATTCTATGTGCACACCACCCTAGTCTACCTTACCCCCTACTCTCCACATCCCAATGCACCCACAGCCCATCCCATGCTAATTTAATGCACATGGGTGGGGTTAAGACTTTTCTACCCCTTTATATTAATGGGGTCAATACTTTCACCAACCCTATGCATTAATTGGGCATGGTGCACCCATACTCATTTAATGCATATGGATGGGATGAGGAATTTCTCCATATATAAATATTTATGAGGCATGGTGCACCCGTGCCACCTCACCTCCACATCACCACCCCCTAACCCTTATAAAAAAACTATAAATATCCCCCAATCCCCCATTTTATTTCATTTGCATGAATGAGGTATATTCTTAGAGAAACTTTTCCAAATTTACTTCAACCTCCATTTGTATGCATTGTGAGAAGCCATTAGCACCATGGATAGCATATTGTGCCTCTCTTTGTATGCCCTTATTTCTTGAACATGTTACATATTTAGGTTCCACTAGTCATCAATTTTAGAGCAGAATGAAGGAAATTTCATCAAGTTCAACATAGCAAAAACCATCCATATAGGGATGGTTTATAGCTAGAATAATCCCAACAAGGACGGTTCTTGTTAGGAGCTAGATTACAATCAATCACATCACAAAAAATCATTCATAGAGGTGAGTAAGAAGGATTAATATATTTTTTAACTTCTTTTGAGTTATGTTTAATACATTAGTTAAAGTTATTTTGTTTGACCCCTTTCATAATTTTAGGTCTAACTTAGGTGGACCTAACAGGTGCTACTAACTAGTGATTTGGTTGTGTAGGCTTGGAGACTCTACTCAACCAGTGGTTGTATGAAATCTCACCTCCCTCTTGAGGTAGTTAAAGAAAGGAGTGCCAAATACTGTATTGCCTAGGGATTCCACATTGGAAGACCACTTTGTAGCCTAAGGGGTATTTGAAAAATCTATGTTGTAACAATAATTAAATTGTAATAAAATGACACATTTTCTTGTCCGCAATTATAAAGGAAGTTGTCGCATTGAAGAGGCAAGTGATATTAATATATTTACTCTTGTTGAATAAATTTTGATTTTCCATGTTCCACTCATTTAATATTTCTATTATTCAAAATGTCATATTAATCCTACTTTTATCATTATCCCTTGTATTTATAGTTAGAATAATTCTTGATGCATAATTTCTTGTCTCAATATAACTTTAAACCAAGAACATTTAGGTAAAGTCTCACATCAACAAAAGAGGTTCTTTGCAAGTGGTATCAATACCCTTTCCAGGGTATAGTAAGCTTTTTTTATGAATATATATTTTTTAAGACTAGGTCTATAGGTTATAAATAGTGTTCCAATTATTTTAAAACAATCAGGACGATTTGTCATTATGGTAAAGCACATTAGCCTTTTACGATGGTGTGTGAAGGTGTAAGTGCTAAAATACCTAAAACTAAGCCATTATATAGAACCATATCATATGAAATTTATATCCTACATACCTTTCATATATTGAAATACCATTATTAGAAACCCTAATCCAAATATTAAAATATAGGAAGCCAATCGAGTCAGATGTGTATTTATCCATAGTGCACTAATAATAACACTCGAGAAGGTTATTCTCATGCATTTATTAGAGATGTGGCTAGTGTTTCCCAAGGCTACAATATAATTCTACTTGGGTAGTGCCTTAAATATTGGTCCAAGCACTATCAATATCTACTATAGTATTTTAGAGAGCTACAGTAAGTACACACACCTCAGCCTAGACTGCCTCTTTTTTCTATTTTTACTTGATGTAGTTTCATAACTATGCTAGTCTTATTGTTAGTGGGATAAGAAATACAAATAAAAAATGGGATAAAATTTTTAGTTTGGCTAAAAATATTAGTTGAAATAAATATCGTAGTCTAGTTAGGGACATTATGACCTTAGTTGAGTTACAGTTGCCAAGAAAATTTTTATTTAGAATAAGATACACAACATGAAACTACTTTCTAGTAAAAAATGTGTTGGTGACCAAAAAACACTTATTAAACACATACATCATTTTGATCCCCTCGAAAAGATGATCAATTTTGTATAATTCACCACAACAGGATTCCAAATGGCATGCTTACTAAAAATGGTGACCTACTAAAAATATCAATTCTATTTTTAGTAAATGCCACTAGAGACTACAAATCAAGCAATGGAATCTAGAATGAATAAGATAGAGGAAACAATGACTAAGTTGGATGCCATAAATGAACTTACTACTTAGATGTCTACCCTTCCTAGCATGGTTATAAATTTTATGCATATATAGGACTCTATGTTTAAGGAAATCAAATTGCTTAAAATTAAAGATCCAAATTTTGGTAGACACATTAAATCTAACATAAAAAGAAATTCATAAGGGGAAGGGTCTTGACTACCAACAACAATGAAATCATAGAGGCATGGTCCTAAGACTCCCTAATATAGATTTCCCAAGGTTTTATGGCATAAATTCATAAAGTTGATTAATAAAGGATGAACAATGGTATGAGCTACATGAGACACTCACCAACCTATGATTTTTTGTGGTTTCCTTCCATTTCAAACTTGAAGCACTCCATTGGTATCAATGGTTATGAAATAAAGTACCACACATTGGTTGGAAATAATTCAAGAATAAACTCCTTAACCATTTTGGTCCTTTCAAGTTTGAATATTCTAGTAGATCCCTCACCAAACTATGGTATATAAGCATAATACTTGAGTATATAATAGCTTTCAATAAGCTAGCCAATAGAAAAAAAGGCCTTATTAAAATATTTTTAAAAAATTTAACTCATGAGTGGCCTTAAGGATGAAAATAGAACTAAGGTGCAAATTTTTAAACTAGACACATACATGACTACAATCAGGTTATCCAAAATTGTAGAAAGTAAATGGATTGGTTAATGAAAGTTCTCTAAACACATAATATTCCAAAACAAAATCTCTACCTCCATAAACAACAATGATCCAAAACTTTAACAAAAAAAAAGTTAACATTGAATGAGATAGTGACCCACAAAGCGAAGGTACTTAGTCATAACTATGATGAAAAATGGGTCATTGGGCATAAATATAAAATATGCCTCTATCTTCTAGACACGATCAAGGATTCATCCACCTTAGTAGATATAGGGAATGAGTTTGTGGACTTAGTTGAAGAACACCTTGATTTAGTGGATTACAAATATTTACCTGAAGGACCTATGGAGTAAGCCCTAGCAAGAATCTCAACACCCTAATGTATAATAGTCCAAGGTTTTCTAAAGAAGCATAAGTTGTTGACATTACTAGAATTTGATAGTACTAATAACTTTATAGATCCTAGTGTAGTAAAAAGGCTAGATTACTTTAAGCTAGGATTAAATTAGTGTCAATATTGCTAATAGAGACATCATGATTTGTGATAGGTATTGTTATAATGCTTGTGTATCTATAGGCTATTACCAATTTTAGACTAATATCTATGATGACTCCTTGGGGGTGTAGACATCGTGTTGGGAAGCCTCTGATTGATGACTCTAGGGATGGTTCTATAAAACTTTGAATGAGGTTCATCATCGATAATAGGACACACTCTCTAAGGAATAAACAATGGGTAGTGATCCATAAAAAAGGTTATAGGGTAGTAGTTGGAATATTTTATTAAATGTAGCTATGTGCTATGCAGATTGATAAGGTACACCCTAATTTTTTCCTCATCCTTATCAAAAAATAGAAAGTCTTCAATGAACCAACTTAGCTACATCCTTGTCAACTAGAGGATCATAGTATCAATTTGGTGTCAGGTAGTCAACTCCTATTATATGGCCATACAAGTACCTCTACCATCAAAATAATGAGATTGAAAAAATGGTAAAGGAACTTTTGGATGTAGGAATTACTCACCCAAGTATATATTCTTTCTTAGCCCTGGTATTATTTTTTTTCAAAATAAAAATGGGTCATGGAGGATGTGTGTATATTTCTATGAACTTAACAATATTGCTATCAAGGATAAGTTTTCAATACTAGTAATTGATTACTTATTGGATAAACTACATAGGTCATACTATTTTACCAAGTTTGATCTTGGGTTAGGATAACATAAAATTCATGTCCATGAGGAAGATATAGCCAAAACAACCTTTAGGACTTATGAGGGGCACTACAAGTTCTTGGTTATACCTTTTGGTCTCAAATATGCACCTATAACTTTCCAAGGCTTGATGACGAAGGTCCTCAAGCCATATCTATAGAAGTTTTCCTTAGTCTTCTTCAATGATATATTAGTATGGAGTAAGACATAGGATGAACACCTCTAACACATTAACCAAGTCTTGAAGCTAATATAGGAAAATTAATTTTATGTTAAATAATCCATGAAGGTGGAATTTTTGAAATATATTATGGCTAAGAATGGTGTGCATGTGGACCCTACAAAAATTAAGGCCATGAAGGAATGGACTAAACCCAAAACTTTGAAGAGCCTATTGGGGTTCCTTGGACTCATAGGATAGTACCAAAAATTCAATAAAAAGTATGGTAATATTGCAATGCCCCTAATAGTTATGTCATGCAAGGATGCATTTGTGTGGACTAATAAAGTAGAACAAGCCTTTTGTACCCTAAAAAATTATATGTTCAACACCCTAGTTTTGGAAATCCTTGATTTATCCAATATTTTCATGATAAAGAGTGATGCATCAGGGTCTAGATTGTGGGTTGTACTCATGCAAGAAGGCAGGCCCCTTGCATTCATCAATAAGGTATTACCAAGATAAAATCTATCCAAATTGACCTATGAAATGTATATTATGGATTTTGTCTTTATGGTTCTCCATTGGTGAACATATCTAATACGGGGACATTTCATCATCACAATGGATCATTGCAACCTAAAATTTATTTTGGAACAATGGTTTTCTTCCTTGGAGTAGCCAAAATAGGTAACTAAGCTCTTAGGATTTGACTATGAGATAGTCTACTATAAAGGTAAGAAAAATATGGTAGAAGATACCTTCTCTAGACTTCAAAAACATAGGATATTCTATATGTGGTGTCCATTCTCTAGGTTGATTGTCTAGAGAATCTCAAGTCATAGTGGCAAGGTGACTTCATACTCGTGATAATTATTCATGATCTCCAAATAAAAATAAAGAATAATCCTAACTACACATGAAAGGAGGGGATACTTTTATACAAGTAGAGGGTTGTCATTCCATCCACTTAAATACTCAAGTCTCAAATTTTAACAAAGTTTTATTCTTCACCAATAGAGGGAGATGGCATTTTACATGCCTATGTATGGATCAAATGTAGCTTTTTTTGTCCTAGTTTTAAGATGAATGTGAAGTATTTTGTGGACACCTATGGTATATGCCAATGTAAAAAGAGAAAATAGTTAAAACACTAGGTCTCCTTCAACCCCTACCCATCCATGATTCATCATGGACAAATATTTCCATGGACTTCATTAAGGGTCTCTCATCATTAGGTGGAAATATGGTTATCATGGTGGTAATGGATAGGCTGACTACATATGATCACTTCTACCCCTTAGGGCATCCTTATAATGTGAATATAGTGGTACAAATTTTTATGAACCATATCTTTTTGCTCCATGGGACCCCACAAACAATAGTTAGTGACTATGATAAGGTGTTCACAATATGTTTTAGGAGGAAATCCACAATATTAAAGGGATAGATATAAAAATAAGTATGTCTTATCATATATAAACTAATGGTTATACTAAGGTGGTCAATAAATTTCTAGAGATATACATCATATGCTTCATCTCTGATCAACAATCGAAGTGGATCCAATGGATTGCTCTTATGGAATGGTGGTATAATTGTTAGCAAATGTTCTAGATTTAAAAAACAATTTTGGATACAAATTTAAATATTTCTCATGGTATAATAGAATTCAAGTCATATATATTAAACCTATGACTCAAAATAAATAAACACACTATATTCATGTATATAACAAGTTTACAATGTATTACAATTTCCTATTACAAACAAACTCATATGTTGCTCTATAAATAGCCTTTACAAAGAGTCTCTTGATATTTCATCTTCAACTATCTCTTCATCTCCTCAAACTCATGGGAGATATGACTCTTCATATTTCTCATAGGAGAAATATATTTATTGACTCCCTAATAATTACAAACATCTAATGATTACTAAATGCCAAATATTTACAAGACTCCTAGACACCAAATATTTATAAAGTATTTACAAGATACTTGCAAGGTACTAAATAATGTAATATTATCCAACACTCCTCATATTACATTATTTGGTATATTATCAATGTTTGACTCTAGATCTGACTTTCCATATTTTGTTCTAGCATTGATTATGGCTTGAACTTTATTTCTAGATCAATTGCTAAACTATCATATTCTTTATTTCCTACATGTTTAAATATTATTTCCTCTACAAGCATAATCATTGTAGGGCCTTTTTTATACAAAGCATAATTTATGGATGAACCTATGCTTAACAAAATCTTTTTCCTTTTGTATAAACACTTCAATAATTCTACTATTCTATTATATTATGTCATATATGTCCATCTATAGTTCACATCTATTTGATTGTTTTTCTTCTCTTTATATTGACATTTTTTTTTAAATGATTATTCTCTACAAATTTTACGATAATGGAGGTTAAAAATATAATCTATTTTATGTCCATGTTTGTTACAACTATTCATTTTTCTTGGTTTCCTTTAACGCATTTTGTATTGCTATTACCTGACTCAACATTCCCTATTACAAAATTTATATTAGTGTTCCTTATCATTAAATCACTCACATCAACTAGTCTTGTAAATTTGGGGTCGTTGTATTTTATGCTTATTTTTGTTACAATAAGTTATTTTATTTCTTGCCTTTTTTCATTATGTCCTAGTTTAGTACCAATTGGTTTTGCGTGCCTTACAAATTCATCATTATCCATATTTCTATGCAATAAGTCATCATAAGAATATTTATCACAACTCATATCAATACTAATAAATTATGAATTATTTATACTTATCATTATACCTATCACTATTTGAAGACTTCAAACCATGAACAACATATTGTCCATCAATTTTGACAATTTGACCTTCATTTTGACCAACACACTTTGCACATTCAAAGCAAACATTTTTTGTACTAGCATTATCACAAACACACATAAACTTTTCAATATGAAACTCATAAAACCTCAATTCATTATTCTCTAGAGAAAAACTTCTAGAGCTATCATTATAAACATGACCATCACAAATATCGATTGCCTCACAAATATTTTTTGCATGATCAACATAAAAATTCTTCGACTCACAACCACTTTCTATATTAATATTCTTAGGAGAAATATCCCTAGTGTCACTTGGAAATGGGTTACATGTGTCATGTTCTTAATTCATCACCTGGAGCATACTATTCAATATAATATTTGTAATATTTTGATGTCATACTTGTTTTAAACCCTTGTTTTTCCATAAGGGCTTTGTGAACTAATTCATAGTCCTCCTCATACTTATATTCTAATTCTTGTACTTTTCATGCTATATGTCCTTTTAGATTTTTTCTTTGTAGATATTGTTGTTGTATTTGTGTATATTATGGATAATTTTATTGATATTGCCTTTGTTGATTTCTTTGGAAAGGTCTATGCATTTGATTCCATTGATTGAGTGAATTATATTTGCAAAATTTGGTGATGTGTCCTTTGTTACATATATGACAATATCTTCTTTTCTATTTTGGTTGATTTTGTGATGATGAGGTAGAATATTTTCTTGTGTTAGTGAAATTTTTACTGAAATTAAAGCATTGTTTAAATGCTCATCTCTTACTTGATTTTCTATTTTATATTTCTAAATAATATTAACTAACTCTTCAAATGATACTTTTCTATTTGACACTTGGAGAGATGTGACCAATATTTTAAATGATTTTGGAAGTGCTCTAAGTGTAACTAAGACAAGAAAATTTTCTTCTACTTTCTCTCCCATAGTTTGTAGTTTTGATTTTAAATTTGCTATCCTTCTAAGAAAGTGTTCTATATTTTCATCATCTTGGACTTTTAATGAATATAATTGTGATTTAAGTGCATAACAGTGTCTTCATTCCTTCCCTCAAACATGGTGCATAGTTTAACCCAAGCCTCTTTTGAATTATTAGGCTCACTTACATGTTCTTGTATTTCATTTTATATCATAAATTTTATTAGCATTAGTGCTTTTACATCTTCTTCATTATATTTCCATTCACTTGTGGCATCCTTTGAATAGTTTTGATCTCTCTAGTGACTATTTCCCAAAGTTTTTCAACAATAAGTATTGACTTCATCTTATTTTTCCAAGGGGTGAAATTTGGTCCTTTTAGTAACTAAGATTCTGAGAGGAATATTTTTGTATTTTCCATGGTGTTTTAGACAAATTTTTCTCAAAGTAGGATTAATAATAATTTCTTCCTAAATTTCTTCAAAAATATGATCAACTTTTCTAATTTGCAATTTGCTTACACAATGACAACTTAAAAAATTATTTTAATCACCAAGTAGAAATCCTTTTGACTCCATAATTAAGTTTCTTTTAATTTTCCAATGATTTTAGGATAATGTAAGTTGAGGTAAAAACATTTAATGCCTTATGGAGCTTGTGTTTGCAATTTTGGGTATGTTGCCTAGCTTCATGTTTGTGAGTTGTCATTGATTTCAAAAGGAGTTTGTGTTGATATCAAAAGGAATTTGTGCTAATGTCAAAAATATTTTGGTGCCAAAAATATCTTGAAATTTCCATGATGTTTGTTTAAGGGTTTTTAATTAAAACCACGATGACAAGGTTAAAGGTTTTTCTTAAAACCATCTGGACTCATTAAGGATTTTTATTAAAAACATCTTGGCTTAATGAAAAGGTTTTTGCTCCTTGAAAAAACCTTAAAATTCCATTTTGATTATTAATAAATAAATTAACTCAAACCTTTGAAAAGGTTTTAAGTTAAGTTTATTATTAATAAAATAATTATTATTAATTTAATAATTATTATTGAAAGGGTTTCTAAACCATTAGCGACGCTCATGTAAAATACTTACCTCATCGACATCAACTTGCAAGGGATGAAAAATGCAATGTTTGAAAGGAGTGCCGACATCAATTTGCATGGGATGAAAGACTATTAAAGGGCATTATTTCCTAAGGTTTTAAGCACCTTCGATTTGCGTGATTACCTTTGAATTCGTATTGCTCTGTGACATTCGATTTTGTATTGCTCTGTGACCTTCGATTTTGGATTGCTCTATGATTTTTGAGTTTCATATTGCTCTGTGTTTAAGTTTTGATTTTGTACACCTGTGAGGAAGACAAATCTATTTGTCTTTAATTTCTATGAGCAAAGGGAAGGTAAAACGACAAGTGGCACTTGAGAGTTTTGTTGGGCACTTGTGCTCCAATGGTGGAGGCAATGGAGCAAAGGCGCTCGCTAGGCAGAGGTGTTGAGATCGATTCGCATCAGGAGTGTTTCATTTTTGGTCGCGGATTATTGTGCACATGGTACATCAGTTGTTTTAGGCCACGAGTTTGAAGGAGGAAGCATTTTGGCACTTATGTTGGTGTCTCCACACTTCTCCTAAGGTTGGAGAATTGATTTTTGGCCAAGGTAAATCTTTTGTTGATAATGTGGAATATTTGATTTGACTTGGCAATTATTGTTGGTAATTGGATGGAGGTATAAGGTTAAATAGAAATATTGCTTTGACATTGTTATTATTGATGCTTAATGTTTATGTGGTAAATGCATTTAGAAGTAAATATATTTTAGGAGTTATAAGGGTTTAAGGAATAATTGTGCTTAATGTCATATTGGGGTTAGAAAGCCTTTGGAGTTATTGAGTGGATATTCTCTTGTAATTATTTTTGAGGTTGAAGTTATTTTGTGATATATTAAGTAGGAGTTATAAGGTGTAAAGGAATATTGTTGATATGTATATTTGTGAGTTTTTATTATTGATGAGTTGGAGTGATAAGGTGTTATTAGAAATCTTATTATTGTGCATTATTCCATTTTTGCTAACTCTAATTTGTGGTAAATTAAGAGTTAGTGTTGTGACAGATTTTGAGTTCTCCTTCTTCATAAAAGTAAAGGTATGGGCACATTCTTCCATGGTTATTATTGATTGATGGTTTTCTAAAAATAAGTTTGGAGTGAAAAGGATTAAATTAAGTTTCCTTATTTGGAGTGGATCTTATTTTCTGAAAGTGGAAGTATTGATTATGTATTATGAGATCATGATGAGTTTATGAGTTATTGCATAATTTTGGTTTATGAGAGTGGAAGCATTTAAAGTTTGCTTTAGGGTTTGTGAGTGAGAAGCTTATGCCATTGCTATAAGTTTTTGAAATCCTAATTGATTTATTTGTTTGTTGAAAGTTTCGTTTTGACATTGCTTCCATTGAGATTGAGTTGATCAAGTTATGCTTTACTTGATACATGAGTTGGGCTTGCTCCTTTAAGATTTGATTTTATCAAGTTGTACTTTGCTTGATAAACTTGGTTGTGTGGTTAAGTTGAGCATTCCCATTTGAGAGAAGTTAGAAATATCTTGAACCCCTTTTTGATTCTTATAGAGAGATTGCTTTGAGTTCTTGAAAACTAACTTGGCTAGGGTTTGATAGCAAGTTATGGTTCTATTTTGGAGGATTTGATTCCTTGATATTGCATTATTAACAATTGTTGGGTTGTGGTTCAAGATATTGTGAAAGTATACTACTTATATCTTTATTCTTATTTGAGAAAGAGTTTGTTTTTGAGTTGAAGGATAGAACATATTGAGTCTCTAACAATTATCTTTATGCTTCTATGAGATTGATTTGAGTTGAGATTGAAAGTTGAAGGATAGAACATATTGAGTCTCTAACAATTCTCTTTATGCTTCTATGAGATTGATTTGATATGATTGGATGAAACACATTGGGTCTCTAACAATTCTCTTTGTGTGTTCACATTGGGAAAGTTTCTTGGTAAACTTGCTTGAGCTAATTTGGGCAAGTTCTTGGTGAGCTTGCTAGGACTGATTTGGACAAGTTCTTGTGGAGAACTTGTGGAGTTATTTGGACAGGTTCTTGTGAAGAACTTATGGAAACATTTGATGAAGTCTTGGTGGATACTTGTGAGTAGTTGTGATTGATTTGTTCAATATTTTGGCTTAATATTGGGACATATCTAACAAATATTTGAGAGCATATTTGTGCTGAACTAGAGGACTGAGTTTGATGCAGATTTGTGAAAAATTTTGAGAGGACTTATGTTGGATCGATTGACTATGTTTAGTACAGGTTTTTATGAGCAACTGTGGAGTTTATCAGTGAGGACAAAAGTCTCTAGAGCCAAAGTAAGGAGGACAGGACATCTTCTATGGAAAGGAGTTCCACCTGCTAGCGACAAAAGAGGCAATGATCTTCTGAAGTATCATTTCCAGAGCTTTGGGGGATAGGACATATCCTTTGGGTAGGAGGCTCATAAATACTTATTTGGGGGATAGGACATCTCCTTTGGGCAGGAGGCTCAGGGGAAGGATTCTCCTTTGGACAGGAAGTCCATAAACATTGTAATTGGTAAGGATTCCCAAAGGATTTGATTGAGAAAATTTAGTGAAATATTTTCTCTATGGAGTATCCCACCTTGGATGAACCACGTTATATTGGTGTCTCAATTGTGTGATGACTTGTACACTAGTTTGATTACTGCTTTGATTTTTCTATTGGTTCATTGTATTGCTTTCTGAAGTAAAAGGAAAATGTTAGAAAGTGGCCTTATATTGTTCACCTCCCCCTCTCAGTATAAGCTTGTGTTCTTCAATTGGTATCAGAGCAGGTTCCTTCAGAAGAGTTTCATAGCTTGAAGAAAAATCTTGAAAAGAACACAATGGATTTTACAAGTGGTAATTCAGCACCTATTCTTGATGGGATATATTTTGGTCTATGGAGCATAAATATGAAGGTTCATAAAATGGCTCTTGGAAATGAATTTTGGGAAGTATTTGAGTTTGGGTACACTATTCAATATGAGAAACTTCTACATAACAACAATTCAAGGGCAATGAATGCAATTCTGAAAGGTCTACAAAAGGCAGATCTTACAAAGGTGATTCATTGTAATACAACAAAGGAAATGTGGGATCAATTGCAAGTGGTTCATACAGGTGATGCAAATGTCAGAAAAGCAAAAATGAGATATTACAAAGGTATGTTTGAACAACTCAAGATGAATGATTAAGAAAAAATTAGTGACTATATGATTCGTATGGATGAGATTGTTAATTCCATGAATGAACTAGGTATTGAGCTTGCTAAAAATGATTTTTGTGATAAAATTTTGAGGTATCTTCCAAATAGATTTAGTGAAAATATTTCAGCTATTGAGGAAGCCAAGGATTTGGATAAACTGAAAAAGGATGAGCTTCATAGTATACTTGCAACTTTTGAGTTAATAACTAAAGTGGTACCTGATCCTAAGAAGGAGGTAGCTTTCAAAGCTACCAAGAAGTCCAAGGGTAAACAATAAGAAGATAGTGATGAGTCTTCTAGTGATGAAGAAGCAAACTACAGTAGGAAATGCAAGTTCTCAATAAAGCACAAAGGTATGAAATCTATTAAATGTTTCAATTATGGAAATTTTTGTCACTATGTTACTGACTTTTCGAAACCCAAGGATGATTGTGATGAAGAAAAATAGGATTATAAGCACAGGTAATCTAAGAAGCACAGGTATCAAAGGAAGAACAAAAATGAGCAAAATAGTCAAGGGAAGAGGTACTTCCAAAAATACAAGAAAATTTTCTACACAGACAAAGCAAGTAAGTGTTCTAGTAGTGATGATGGAAGTTCTTCAAGTGATGATAGAAATGAGATGTTGTTTCTAACAGAAAAGGAAGGAAAAGAAAAGAGGAATAGATTTATTGTGCTTAAGTGCTTTAGATGTGGAAATTTTGGTCACCTTGAAGATCATTGTACAAATGATGGTTTGAATTCTGGTAATACTATGTATGAGGATGCTTCAGAAAATTATGAGGAAGATCTTCTTATGGCTTTAGATGAAGGTAGCACCTCTAGTGGTAAGAAATCAAAAAAGGATATTGATGTTTCAAAAGGTAAACAAATAGAGGATGTTTCAGAAAAGGGAGAAGTAGATCTTGAGGCTGAACTTGTTAATGCTCTTGATGTGTTAAAGAAAGAAGGAAATAAATATTCTAGACTCATTAATAGGTTTTATGAATGTCGTTATGAAAGAGATGAGCTTATAGGGAATCTTGATATCTCTATAGCAAAGACACAGGAACTCAAAGAAGAGTTGGCAGCTAGGTCTCTTGAGTGTAAAGAGTTAAAACATGAAGTAGCTTTCTTGAAAAAGGAAACTAAATAGTACAAGGAGAAGCTTTACAGGTTTGAATAAAGTTCCAAGAAGGTAAAACCAATCATCAAGGATCAAAGAAGGACAACAGATAAAACAGGTCTTGGTTTTGGAAAGAAACAAAAGGAACAGGTTGAGGAATCTAGTATGAGCTCCCAAGAAGAAGATGGTTCAGATGAAGAGAGTACTTCAGAGAGTAAGTTTTTAGATGGTAATTCATATAGCACAGAATTATAAAATAGGAATCAGCATAAGGGGAGAAATACTAAATGACCTATGAGGTCAAGGCAAGGAAAGTTCAATAGAAGATGTTTTGCATGTCACAAGACACATGGCTTCATAGTGCAGGGCTCAAGCAAGACATGTTAATGGAAATTTCAGAAATGGTAATTTATTTCAAGTGCATTCTACTCTTGTAATCGGTTTGGGCACAAGGCAGTTAATTGCAGGGTTAACAATAGGAACGGTTTTGGTCCAACAGAGAGGATTCAGAAAATAGGTACATCTCAAAGGAATAACATTGTTAAATGTTATAAGTGCAATAATGAAGGACATACATCCATATGGTGTAGATCATAAGTTCCAAGGTACGGGTTCAGGGCTATGAACAAAAACAGGAATAATGGCAGGAATAGGAATAATGGCTTGGACAGAAACAGGGATGAGAACATGAATAGGAACAAGGTTTTGAATAGGAACAAGAACAAGGATATGAACAAGAACAGGAATAGGAACATGGACAAGGATATCAAGAAAAATCATGGAAAGGTAGCTATGGACACTGATGATGATCAGTTCCTAATGGGATTTTTACTCCCACCCCAGAATTAATCACCTCAATAGGAGGTGGGGGAGGGGCTAAGCTAAGAGGCTCATTCTTAGCCCTAAGCCCCAAAGGTGACCCTTTGCCATTGATGACAAAGGGGGAGATATTTGAGTAAGGGGGAGAACCTTGAGTCAGGGGGAGCAAAGCTTCAAAGGATGGTTTTCAGTTGATTTCAGTTTTGACATTTAGCAGTGGTTTCAGTAGTGGTTTGCCATCAATGACAAAGGGGGAGATTGTTGGTAATTTTGGGTATGTTGCCTAGCTTCATGTTTGTGAGTTGTCATTGATGTCAAAAGGAGTTTGTGTTGATATCAAAAGGAATTTGTGCTGATGTCAAAAAGAGTTTGGTGCCAAAAATATCTTGAAAGTTCCATGATGTTTGTTTAAATATTTTTAATTAAAACCATGGTGACAAGGTTAAAGGTTTTTCTTAAAACCATCTGGACTCATTAAGGGTTTTTATTAAAACCATCTTGGCTTAATGAAAAGGTTTTGCTCCTTGAAAAAACCTTAAAAGTCCATTTTGATTATTAATAAATAAATAAACTCAAACCTTTGAAAAGGTTTTAAGTTAAGTTTATTATTAATAAAATAATTATTATTATTGAAAGGGTTTCTAAACCCTTAGCAGCGCTCATGTAAAATACTTACCTCATCGACGTCAACTTGCATGGGATGAAAAATGCAATGTTTGAAAGGAGCGTCGACGTCAATTTGCATGGGATGAAAGACTATTAAAGGGCATTATTTCCTAAGATTTTAAGCACCTTCGATTTGCGTGATTACCTTCGAATTCGTATTGCTCTATGACCTTCGATTTTGTATTGCTCTATAACCTTTGATTTTGGATTGCTCAAGTTTCGTATTGCTCTGTGTTTAAGTTTTGATTTCGTACACCTGTGAGGAAGACAAATCTATTTGTATTTAATTTTTGCGAGCAAAGGGAAGGTAAAACGATGAGTGGCACTTGAGATTTTTGTTGGGCACTTGTGCTCCAATGGTGGAGGCAGTGGAGCGAAGGCGCTCGCTAGGCAGAGGTGTCGATATCGATTCACGTTAGGCGTGTTTCATTTTTGGTCACGAATTATTGTGCACGTGGTATAGCAGTTGCTTTAGGCCACGAGTTTGGAGGAGGAAGCACTTTGGTGCTTATGTTGGTGTCTCCACACTTCTCCTAAGGTTGGAGAATTGATTTTTGGTCAAGGTAAATCTTTTGTTGATAATGTGGAATATTTTATTTGACTTGGCAATTATTTTTGGTAATTGGATGGAGGTATAAGGTTAAATAGAAATATTGCTTTGACATTGTTATTATTGATGCTTAATGTTTATGTGGTAAATGCATTTAGAAGTAAATGTATTTTAGGAGTTATAAGGGTTTAAGGAATAATTGTGCTTAATGTCATATTGGGGTTAGAAAGCCTTTGGAGTTATTGAGTGGATATTCTCTTATAATTATTTTTGAGGTTGAAGTTATTTTGTGATATATTAAGTAGGAGTTATAAGGTGTAAAGGAATATTGTTGATATGTATATTTGTGAGTTTTTATTATTGATGAGTTGGAGTGATAAGGTGTTATTAGGACTCTTATCATTGTGCATTATTCTATTGTTCCTAACTCTAATTTGTGGAAAATTGAGAGTTAGTGTTGTGATAGATTTTGAGTTCTCCTTCTTCATCAAAGTAAAGGTATGGGCACATTCTTCCATGGTTATTATTGATTTATGATTTTCTAAAAATAAGTTTGAAGTGAAAAGGATTAAATTAAGTTTCCTTATTTGGAGTGGATCTTATTTTCTGAAAGTGGAAGTATTGATTATGCATTATGAGATCATGATGATTTTATGAGTTATTGCATAATTCTGGTTTATGAGAGTGGAAGCATTTGAAGTTTGCTTTAGGGTTTTTGAGTGAGAAGATTTTGCCATTGCTATAAGTTGTTGAAACCCTAATTGAATTATTTGGTTGTTGAGATTTTGGTTTTGATATTGCTTCCATTAAGATTGAGTTGATCAAGTTATGCTTTACTTGATACATGAGTTGGGCTTGCTCCTTTGAGATTTGATTTTATCAAGTTATACTTTGCTTGATACACTTGGTTGTGTGGTTAAGTTGAGCATTCTTATTTGAGATAAGTTAGAAATATCTTGAAAACATTTTTGATGCTTAGAGAGAGATTGCTTTGAGTTCTTGAAAACTAACTTGGCTAGGCTTTGATAGCAAGTTATGGTTCTATGTTGGAGGAGTTGATTCCTTGATATTTGCATTATTGACAATTGTTGGGTTGTGGTTCAAGATCTTGTGAAAGTATACTACTTCTATATTTATTCTGATTTGAGAAAGAGTTTGTTTTTGAGTTGAAGGATAGAACATATTGAGTCTCTAACAATTCTCTTTATGCTTCTATGATATTGACTTGAGTTGAGATTGAAAGTTGAAGGATAGAACATATTGAGTCTCTAACAATTCTCTTTATGCTTCTATGATATTGATTTGATATGATTGGATGAAACACATTGGGTCTCTAACAATTCTCTTTGTGTGTTCACATTGGGCAAGTTTCTTGGTAAACTTGCTTGAGCTAATTTGGGCAAGTTCTTGGTGAGCTTGCTAGGACTGATTTGGATAGGTTCTTGTGGAGAACTTGTGGATTGATTTGGACAGGTTCTTGTGAAGAACTTGTGGAAATATTTGATGAAGTCTTGGTGGAGACTTTTGAGCAGTTGTGATTGATTTTTTCAAGCTTTTGGCTTAATATTGGGATAGATCTGACAGAGACTTGAGAGCAGATTTGTGTTGGACCAGAGGATTGAGTTTGGTAGAGATTTGTGACAAAGTTTGAGAGGACTTGTGCTGGACTGACTAACTGTGTTTAGTACAGGTTTTTATGAGCAACTATGGAGGTGATCAATGAGAAGAGAAGTCTCTAGAGCCAGAGAAAGGAGGACTAGATATATTATGTGGAAAGTAGTTCCACCTGCTAGCGGTAGAAGAGGTAGTGATCTTTTGAAGTATCATTTCCAGAGCTTTGGGGGATAGGACATCTCCTTTGGGTAGGAGGCTCATAAATACTTATTTGGGGGATAGGACATCTCCTTTGGGCAAGAGGCTCATAAATATTTGATTAGGGGAAGGATTCTCCTTTGGACAGGAAATTCGTAAACATTGTAATTAGGAAGAATTCCCAAAGGATTTGATTGAGAAAATTTAGTGAAATATTTTCTCTGTGGAGTATCCCACCTTGGGTGAACCACGTTATATTGGTGTCTCAATTGTGTGATGACTTGTACACTGGTTTGATTACTACTTTGATTTTTCTATTGGTTCATTGCATTGCTTTCTGAAGTAAAAGGAAAAATTTAAAAAGTGGTCTTATACTGTTCACCCCCCCTCTCAGTATAAGCTTGTGTTTTTTAGCTTGCTTAATAATTTATCCTTATCTTTGAACTTGCCTTCAATGTCTTTGCTTTGAAAATATTCCTTCAACAATATACCTTTCAAATTTTTCTTTAAAATATCCTTTGCAAATCAAATTCACTTTATAAAATCAAATAAACTTCAATTTTTGAAAAAAATATTTGAATGAGTTAACTTCTCAAAGTGCAAGCCAATATTTTCTTTTATAATTTATCAGTTTATTTCTTTCTACCTTCACTTTTAGTTATAATCCTTTCTTATTATCAAATATTCTTCAATTTCATTTATTAAGGAAACAAATTAAAATCTTCTTTCTCCTTTTAATTTCTTTGAACAAATCAAATATTCTCATTCAATATTTCCTTTTACCTCTTTTAAGTTTCTTCTCAAATATTTCCTTCCAATTCACTTTTCTTTTGTCATGAAAACAAAGTTCATTTTCATTCTTTAATTATTCCCCTTTAAAAAATATTTCTCTCTTTACTTAATAACATGCATCTTTCAATTTTTTCCTTCATTAAATCAAATATCTCTTAAATAGCATGCATCCACTATATGCTTTTAAAATTAGACTTGAGGCAATAAAGTGAGTGTACCTTAGTGTGCACTTAAAATTCAACTCTTAATTTCCCTCTAGATGTTATAAAAGGTTCCACACCTCCAAAACTTGTGTGTTTTCTATGCTAACACATCATCAAGGATTATGAACATGTCTTTTGATTCCTCCTTCTAGCTTTGGTCTATCCAATTTGGGTTCTTTCCTACTTTAAATGTATTATAAGTCTAGTTTCCTCTCATTACAATATCTAAGCTTAGGTATTTTGCTTGACAATGTTCAATACTTATTTCTCTTCTAGTAGATGTCTTCTCCATTGGAAACTCACATTCTTATCAAGGACAAAATTGGTCATGTATCAATAGTTATCTCACAAAATTAGAGTAGGAGTCTAATATTTCTCTTCTATAGGTTGTAAACAGGATTTAGTGGACAAGACTTTTGACTTCAATTCTATGGATATAGAAACAAATGATATAATCTTAACACAACATTCATGAAAAAGGTGCCTCTTTTTTATATTTTATATTTACATTATTATTTGATTATATTATTTTATATATTATTTATTTACATAATAATTCCTTATCATTCCTTTCCATCATAATATCATTGGACTCCAATGCATACAAGAGGATAAATAAGCGGGAGAAATAATTACAAGATAAAAAAAAACTAGAGCTAGAACATCGGTAGTAGCAACAAGTGTGAAAACAAGTATAGGAGCCACAATAAGAACGATTAGTGTTGGAGCAATAGAAGCAACAAAAAAAATAGGAGTGGCAACAGGTGTAGAAGTTGCAATAGGATTAAGTATCAAAACAATAAAAATAATAACCAAAGCAAGTGGTGTATCTAGAACATCAAGAGGAGGGGGAGCAACATTTAGAACTAAACTAGTATTACTAGGAATAGGTGGTACCACAATAGGAGCAAGTGCTCTATGAGTATTTACCTTCATAGGAGTAACATAATCAGTGGATAAGAGGATTTTGGTTTGGGAACGGTGAGGTTGTGGTCTATTGAATAGTAAGGCAGTGTGGGGTGAGTGATATGGAGGAAGATGATATGATGGTCGACTACAAATGAGGAAATAATAATTATCATGCTAGAAAGTATAAGTGTTATGATACACAACATATTGGGCCCTCTTATCATACTGGAAAGACTTACCTAACAATAGACCATAACAATCCATGGGAATGACATTATAGGTAATAGTGTCAATATATTTAGAGCCAAAGGTAAAAGACAAGGTGCAAATGTGTGGGATCATAGAAGAAGTGTTATGGTCTTTCCAACGAAGTGGGTATGGATGAGGATGATGATGGATATATAGCTACAACCTATTGACAAAAAATTACATAATCATTTTTTACTACAAGCCATTATCGATGATACAATCCATAGAGAAATTATTTGTAATATGAGCACGAGTGACAAACAAGTAATCATGACCTATGGAAAGATATTGTTAAGTTAGTAAGGAAAAATTATTCAGTTTTCCTTCTAACTCGAGAATGATTATATATTCACTATAAGTTTCTATAAGAGTTTAAAGAGTTCCCTCCCTAAAATTTTCCTTCTTTTCTAGATGATTGTACATACAATTGTTTATTGTTCTTCTTCTCTGACATGCATATGTCACATGACTTGAATTTTTACAATAATTACAAGATACATGAAAATAAGAAGCTAAAGGAGAAGAATAATATGGAGAAGAGTAAGAAGAAGGATAATAATACTTCTTTTGATAGAAAGGAGACTACCAAGTCTAATACTACCGAGGTTAAAATGTGTTTGCTAAAGAATTAGATTGAAGAGTTGTTGAATAGAACAATCAAGGTGATCAAGGTGCACTAACTAGAGAAGATCGAAGTGCATGAGCTTGAGTAGAAATTTTATCCTCTACAAGTTGAGCTTGATTAAAAGTTGCATCAAGTGTATCAAGTTGAGTATATTTCAACTCATGAAACAAGTGTGTTTGGAGGCCACTCTTAAACTTAGCAATAAGAGTGGGTGTAGGATCCTAAACACGGAGTAGGATACACATGCATTTGAATTGATAGATGTAGTCTTGAATGAACATTTTTCTTCATTGACTCAAATGAGCCAATGGATGAGCAAATCCTCATCGTAATTAGATGGATAGAAAGTAATCTTCAAGGTTGCAACCAATTCATCCCAAGTGATGATGGGATTCTGAGTAGTTTACCTCTCAGTGATTAGAATTTTAGCAACACCAATAAATTTCACCTTAGCAAAGAGGATTTTATCATCATTGATAATTTATCTGTAGGTAAACAAAGTGTCCTTGTCTAGGATCCAACTATTGAGAACTTCAAGATCTCTAGACATGTTATACAACAAGTCTCTTGTCATTAACATGATATGCAATATATATAACATATTTTATAAGCTAAAATAAGACACACATGTACCTAAAAATGGTGATGTTATTAATGTAAAAGGTAAGCATATTGAAAAAATTATGACATAATATTTCAAAAGCATGCTGAGAATTTTATAAAGTAATTTTCATATTTTTAGATAACTTCCACTATACAAAGAAAAGTTTCATAAGATCTAATATTATAGTAAGTATTATTTATTTGTTCATATGACTTGCTAATGTATAACAATTGGAATTTGTAAAAGATGTTAATATTAGAGATTCACAAATTGTTAACATCAACTTTAGAACCCTTACCCAGTATGCTAAGGGATTCAAAAGTTGAGAGCATTTAGTAGTTGATATATTAATTAGGATGGTGACCCTCAATATTACATAAAGTTGTATTCACAAATTATTTATCATTTACAAGTATCCAACACATAGCATTCAACTTATATATTTTATACAATTCTCTTGTCATTGACATGAAATGTAATATACACATCACATCTTTTATAAGCTAAGTTAACACATACGCATACCCAAAAATGGTGATGTTATTAATGTAAAAGGTGAACCTCTTGCAAAAATTCATGACATAATATTGCAAAATCATGTTGAGAAGTTCAAGAACTAAGTTTCACATTTTTAGATAATAACTTCTATTGTACAATGAAATTTGATTCCATGTCAAGTTCAAAATCCTAAATATACAACCACCTAAAACCAAAATTTTGTTATAAGCTCATGCTCTTGATACGTGTGCCAATATGAAAATGTGATTATTCATCAATAAACTATGTTATAAATGTCCATTTTTCTTAGATAATTACTCGAAAAAAAAAAAAATATATATATATATATATATATATATATATATATATATATATATATATATATATATATATATATATATATATAATAAAGGTAATACTCCCCAAGGAGTTGGAATTAATACAACATAATTTAAGAAAACATTATTGTAAAATGCATTTAATACAATTTATACTCAAACAAACAAATGCATCCACCAACTTAGTTAACTATATCATATTCAATCTATAATTTAAGTTTAAACATGACGTTTTAATCCACACAAATATACAACCACTAGAATATACAAGTACATGTATCAATTTAACTCATGCAATAGATAAAACTATGTGATTTTTCATCATTTTCATGTGTACTATATTTTGAGTTTTTCTACAAGTTGTATTTGGTTCAAAGTTTGTAAAGTCTATATTTTATAAAATTTATTGTCACTTTATGAAAAGGTTTTAGAATTATACAAAAAAATGAAATGTAACATAGTATGGATGGAAGGTGATTCACTCATAGTAATATATGCAATTTTGAGAAAAGCAAAGGCTCCATAGAACATACAAGAGATATTTGTTGAAATTCAAAATCTTGATAGAGTTTGAAGAAATTAGGTTTACACATACATTAAGGGAAGGAAATAAATGTGTAGATAGTCTAGCCAATAGAGTAATTTTAATTGAGGATTGTGAAGTTAAATTCTTTTTTCCATGGTTAGAGAAAGTAATAAGTTTAATTGAAGCTGACAAGAAAATGTTGACTACCATAATCAAATAATGATTAATATTTACTTTAATATTGTCCATTGGTAATATCTACTTTATTTTATAACATTAATATATTTTCATATAAACTATTTATTATAATTTATGTGGTTGCACTTGTACTTCAGGAAGGAAACTAGCAATCCAAATTTGGTATGGCAGACTATGATAGTGCAATGTTTTGGAAATATTACTCTACTAAGATGCAATGCATAAATAGTAGAGGTGAATTTTTGGTATTGTGAATGTTGCTATAGGAAAATGTCAAGAAGGATGTTGAATTCTTAAATATTTGTGTTTACACAAAAAATTAAAAAATACATAAATTGAAAATCAAGAATTCAGATATTTTATGTAAAATGATGTAGGTTTCTAGCTATAGCATCTCAATTGAGATGAGAAGTGAATCTATTTTTAAAATATCAAGCTCTAAAGAAGAGATGTGTGATTTTTCAAATGTGGGGGACCCAAGAACAACCCCTTGCTCTCTAGCAAATAAAAAGTTTTAGAATTTGCAATCCTTTTACTATCCTAGATTCACCTATTATTTTTAATGTATGTACTTTATTTCTTTCTATGATCAATGTCATGGTACTTCTACAACTATTCTATTACCTATGAACCATAAGTCATCTTACACCTATCAGTTGTTATTTTATTAATGATTGTGTTCAATTTTTACTATACCATATTCTCTATACCCAATTATTGTAAAAATTAGAAACTCAAGAAGGATAGTGAAGAGAATGTAGATAGGCAAATCCATATTCCAGAAAAAGAAGCAAGAATAAAGTTTGGATTTGCATAGTATTGAGTAAAATGTACAATTGGCAAGTAAAATGTACAATTTGGTGAAATTGTACAATTGGCAAGTAAAATGTACAATTTGGTATAAATTGTACAATTGGCAAGTAAAATGTACAATTGGGTGGAATTGTACAATTAGAAAATAAATTAAAAATAAATAAATGTAAAATGCATGTGAAATTAAATGAAATGGAAAGACATGCAAATGAAATGTAATTTGATGAAAATCAAATTAAACCTTAGTAAACATTAAATTATTGTTATTAATGTGAGTTATGGGCAGTTGTAAATAATGAATTGTCTCAGGAAACCGCTTTGGAATGGCTTGGACAGCCATTATAAGCCCCCCATTCAAATTTTTGTGTTGTTGGTTGTAGTTCAGTCATTGTGGTTGGTGTTGGATTCAATTGTCATTGTTATTCATGGATTGTGGAGCATGGGTTAATGTTGCAATTTATTTACTATTGTGTAATGTCGTACACTACCTGTGTACAATACCCAAAATAATATAAATATTCATTTAGACTAGATTTGTGCATGCATGTGTGGGGATCTAAGGGCAATCTCAATAATTATATTGTTGGTGGATTTTTATTGATATTGCAGGTATTGTTGATTCCAGATATGTGGCAGAAGTGCATACCCAGAAAATGTACAACCATCCATGTGCCATTGTGTGAAATACATAAGTAAAGAGAAAATAGGATTAATGGTTGTTACCCATTATTGGAAATGATATTTGTGTAATTAATATGCAAATGGGTATTTTTTTGAGTCAAGTTATTTGGCATAACGAGGGTTTTTACCAAACCGTACAAGTAGAGTACCAAACTGTACAAGGGTTTGTAAATTCGTACAATTGATGAGTTTTGGCCTAAAATTGCATTTTTAAGCATTCTGGAGGTAGATCAATGAGTTTCCAAGTGAATAATTGCAAAGTGATTGAGATTTGAGAAATTCCAATATTCTTGGAGAAAATGTACAAGTGCGCAGTTGTAACCGTACAACTGTACGTTTTGGGGTTGTACAGTCTTCAATTGTACGTTTTAGGAATTGTACAGTTGTGAACCGTACAACTATATGGATTGGACCAGATTAAGTGCAATTAGTCAGAATTTATCTAAAAATCTCTCATCACACCCCCTCTAGGAATATTGCACTCCACTCATGCTATATTTGACGTCGTTGTCGTAGTTGGATGGACCCATTACCATTTGATAGGTTGCACCAAAGTGTGCTACATTTGGTACCTGTTGCCATGTGGATCGAAACCAGTTTTGTCATTGTTGAGAATGACAAAGGGTCAGGAATAGTTCGTAGCATGGACGAACATTGGGGTGGATGATAGATACAAGTCTGCGAAGATGAGATTGCAGAGAAGTAGATGATAGTAAATTTGTCAAAGATGTGGGAAAGTATGTTGCATTCCATTTCTACATCTTGGAGACTTTGTCTCTATGAGTTGGGGTTAAGCTTGATGACATGGAGTTGTGAGAAGCAAGTTGCTTGGGAAGGTGCACAACAAAGGCCATGGCATTCAATCGAAGCCACAGATGTAGAAGATGAATTTTTTGATGTTGATGATAAACTGCACAATGAGATGTGTATGGCTGATGTGAAAAATGGAGATGATGGTCATATTGTAGAGGGTTTGTACAGTTTTAAAGTTGATAACCGTACAAATGATTACAATTTACAAGCATTGCAAGGTTGTTCAATTGTTGTGCATCGTCCAAAGAGAGCCATACGAATGGAGGAAAGAATTGCACAACCGCATATGAAAAAGCAAAAAGTATATGGTTATTGGCAAGAATCGTATGATTGTTGGAGGAAATCGTACAACCAAAGGAAGAAGTATACGATTGCTAGAGAAAACCATATAGCAAGAGGGAAAGTTGTACGATTGTTGGGTAAATCATATAGTGGCAAGGTAAATTGCCCAATTGCCAATGGAATAGTATAGTTGCAAGGTAAACCGTACGATTGCCAGTCAAATCGTACAAGTACATGTAACCGTACAAATTGGTTGATAGATTGTACAAGTCAAGTTCAGCCAAAGTTGATGAGAAATGTTGGTAAGGAATTGAAGGTTGGGGAAGAGTGTTTGACACCACAATGATTGCAAGTAGTGATGCACGATGGTGAGTAGGATGAGAGTCTGACATCGGTGCCAATGGAAGATGGCATGTCCAATAGTGTGTGAGATGCGAGTTCGGCACTAGGAAAGTTATAGATTGGTGTGCTCGATGGTGAGCGGGATGGGAGTCCGACATCGAAGCAACTATAGGGTGGAATGTTATCTAATGAGAAGAAAGAGAGTGTAGTAGAAGAGCAATTGCAGGGTGTTGTGCCTACGGCTATGGAAAGCCAACCTATCAAACCAAAGGCTAATTTGGGTATATCATGTAAATGTCCATTGTTTCATGGAGAATCAATAGAAGATCCAATTCGGCATTGGAGAGTTTGTTGCCTAATGTGGAAAGGGATTGGATAGACCAATGAGGTAGAATGGAGGTGGTTGTTTCTTGCAACATTTTATGGATATGCAATAGACTGGTATATGAAATTACCAGAAGACAAGTACCAGATATGGGAAGAATTACGAGATGCATTTGTAAAATAATTTTGGTTATATGATAATGAGGATGAGATTCTTATTGAAATTTATAGAATGAAACAGGGTGAGCATGAGTCTGTTTGTTCCTATAATCGAAAGCTAAGTGGGTTGTTTGATCATTTTGAGCAAGACCAATCCGAGGCATTGAAGAGGATGTGGTTTGTAAATGGACTTCTTCCTATGTATCAAACAAAGATGAAGATTTTCCCTCCAAGAACATACCAAGAAGCTTTGGATTATGCCTTGATTTGGGAAAGTGATGCAAAAGCAACATCAATGAAGTGGCATCATGGTAATGATGATGAGAGTAGCTCAGAGGATGAAAATGATTCTAATATTGAGGATGAGTCAGACAATGAGAGTGCTGATTTTGGGCAGGAAAGTAGTCCCTTGTCCAAGTGTTGGAGTCAAGAAGTCAAGGAAGAAAATGACTCCAAAGAAAAGAATGATGAATTTGATGATGATTATAACTTAGAGAGTGCAAGATCATCACCACAAGTATATGCAGCCCAAAGCAAGATTGTACAAAGGAAGGATGTCAGTGGTGATGCAGGGTGTGACAATCATCCCAAAAATAAAAGAAGCAAAATACAGTATGACAGTGAAGGTAGACCCATTGTACAATGTTGGCAATGCCAATTGTGGGGACACTTTGCACATGACTGTGATAGTACTGCAAATCAGGATGAACTAGTGATGCATACAAAATTTGAAGCATCAGAGACAAGTTCTAGCCCTTGCCAAGAAATAAGGGAGGTGGAGGTGAACTTGATGAGCATGCTTAGAATTGAGGAAGTGAACTTGATTTCAATGGAGGAGGAAGTGATTTTTGTTAATAAGGAAGAACAACATGCTGCCATACAAGTGAACAAAGTGGGGAAGACCATTATCCAAGGATTTTTTCAGAGTTGCAGGGGGGAAGAAGTGTTGTTATTTAAGTAGGTAATGAAAGTGTAGTCAATGTGCAATTGGAAGATATTGTTCAAGAGGAACAACCAATTGTACAATTGGAGGTAGTTGTTCAAGTTGAACAATCAATTATACAAATGGAGGATGTTGTTCAAGAGGAATAGTCAATTGTAAACATGGAGGATGTTGTTCACATGGAACAATCACTTATAAAATTGGAAGATGTTCAAATGGAGCAATTTGTCATACAAGCAAACTTATCCAAAGAAGGATGGGATTGTAAGATTTTGCAAGAAGGAACTGTACAAAGGTTGGTTGAAATCGTACAAATGGCCCAAATCATATAGTTAGTGAATGAAATCGTACAATTGATAGTGAGTGCACAATTGCAAGTGGTAAATCATACATTTTAGGGTGTTGTATGATTTGGATTGTACAATTGTATGATTTAGAAATCATACAAGTGTAATTTATACAAGATGAAATCGTACAAGTGTAGTGCATACAAGATGAAATTGTACAAGTGCAGTTCGTACAAGGTGAAATCATACAAGTGCAATCCGTACAAGATGAAATCATACAAGTGTAATCAGTACAAGGTGAAATTGTACAAGTGCAATCCATGCAAGGAGAAATCATACAAAATGGAACCGTACCATGTGGAAGTGTATAGAGCAAAATCGTACAAGGAGAAGAATATCCAACAATGGTTAAGATAGGGCAGTTCGAGGCTAAGATTGAGTCATCTAGAACCTAAGAGAAGCAAAATGGAGTCGACGGTGAGCTATTTAAGCGGGTTGAGCAACGGATCCCAAAGTGCCAACAAAGAGAAAATTTGGCTTGGACAGTGATGGTTGTATTAGTTTTGATATTGAGGTTTTGGGGTGTTGCCCCGAACCCCACGAGGGACATTGTCCCTCGACCTTGCGATGGGGCTTCTGCCCCTTGAACCTCGTCACAGGTGGCAATGGACCACCATATTGATGATGTTGTTCA
Source organism: Wollemia nobilis (assembly GCA_028583015.1). Taxonomy (NCBI): domain Eukaryota; kingdom Viridiplantae; phylum Streptophyta; class Pinopsida; order Araucariales; family Araucariaceae; genus Wollemia; species Wollemia nobilis. The sequence goes on along the minus strand of JAQPPZ010016818.1, from coordinate 3,455,699 downwards.
TCTTGATCATGTTCGTCATCAAGGTGATATTTGTCATGTTTACCAAGATAGTCATGTTGATGATATTGCTGCAATTGATTCTAGCAATTCTAGGGAGCAGTCTGAATATAATATACTATGAGAAGCAGAGTGTAGTGATGCCAGTTATTGAGGACCTTTGGAATAGAAGGAAGCAAAAGGAGCGTGACAAGTCCTAGCAGTACATTGTTCAGTGCTTCTATCCCCAATGTCCAGATCATGTGTCGTTGAGGACGCCAACCAAATTAGAGGAGGGGATAGATGTAGGCAGGCAAATCCATATTCCAGAAAAAGAAGCAAGAATAAAGTTTGGATTTGCACAGTCTTGAATAAAATGTACAATTGGTGAAATTGTACAATTGGCAAGTAAAATGTACAATTTGGTATAAATTGTACAATTGGCAAGTAAAACGTACAATTGGGTGGAATTGTACAATTAGAAAATAAATTAAAAAATAAATAAATGTAAAATGCATGTGAAATTAAATGAAATGGAAAGACATGCGGATGAAATGTAATTTGATGAAAATCAAATTAAACCTTAGTAAACATTAAATTATTGTTATTAATGTGAGTTACGAGCAGTTGTAAATAATGAACTGTCTCAGGAAACCGCTTTGGAACGGCCTGGACAGCCATTATAAGCCCCCCATTCAAATTTTTGTGTTGTTGGTTGTAGTTCAGTCATTGTGGTTGGTGTTGGATTCAATTGTCATTGTTATTCATGGATTGTGGAGCATGGGTTAATGCTGCAATTTATTTACTATTGTGTAATGTCGTACACTACTTGTGTACAATACCCAGAATAATATAAATCTTCATTTAGACCAGATTTGTGCATGCATGTGTGGGAATCAGAGGGCAATCTCAATAATTATATTGTTGGTGGAGTTTTATTGATATTGCAGGTATTGTTGATTCCAGATCTATGGCAGAAGTGCATACCCAGAAAACGTACAACCATCCATGTGCCATTGTGTGAAATACATAAGTAAAGGGAAAATAGGATTAATGGTTGTTACCCATTATTGGAAATGGTATTTGTGTAATTAATATGCAAATGGGTATTTTTCTGAGTCAAGTTATTTGGCATAACGAGGGTTTTTACCAAATCGTACAAGCAGAGTACCAAACTGTACAAGGGTTTGTAAATTCGTACAGTTGATGAGTTTTGGCCTAAAATTGCATTTTTAAGCATTCTGGAGGTAGATCAATGAGTTTCCAAGTGAATAATTGCAAAGTGATTGAGATTTGAGCAATTCCAAGATTCTTGGAGAAAATGTACAAGTGCGCAGTTGTAACCGTACAACTGTATGTTTTGGGGTTGTACAGTCTTCAATTGTACATTTTAGGAATTGTACAGTTGTGAACCGTACAACTGTACAGATTGGACCAGATTAAGTGCAATTAGTCAGAATTTATCTGAAAATCTCTCATCACACCCCCCTTTGGGAATACTGCACTCCACTTGTGCTATAGAGAATAAGTCCTATGGGTATAAATAGTAAGGGGAAAAGGTTGGTTGTTAGCAATGGTGAGGAATACAATGGTTAGGAAAGATAAACCCATCATTTCAAGAATTAATTATCCAAGTGAATGATGGGGTGATCACAAGAAAAGTTTCATTATGAAATTTCCAATCTAATATAGACATAGATATAACTATCAAATATGTTTAAGATAATGGTTTAAACTCAATAAGGGTTGACCCAAAAAAATGGGTAATGTCATAACACCTTGTGTTGTTAGATAAGTGATGTTACCACCAATACAAGAAAAGGCCTACCTCCATGTTGACAAATGAAGAGAAGAAAAAAGAATGATATTATTTAATGATGTTATGAGATGACATAGTGTTATGGTATTTCCAACCAAGTGGGTATGGACGAGGATGAGGATGGGTAGGTAGCTACAACCTATTGACAATGGACTGTGCAATCAAGTTTTGTTGTGAGCCATTATTGATGATACAATCCACAAAGAAATTAGGTGTAAGATGAGCACGAGTGACAAACAATTGATCATGACCTCTGGCAAGAGACTGTTGAGTTAGTAAGGAAATATTATTTAGTTTTCCTTCTAACTCAAGAATGATTATATCTTCACTATAAGTCTCGATAGGATTTTTTGAGGCTCTCTCCTTGAAATTTTCCTTATTGGATGACTGTACATATAATTATTTCTTTTTCTTCTTCTTTGGACATGTATATGTCCTAACTTTTTACAATAATTATAAGATACATGAAAATAAGAAGAGAGAGAAGAGTAAGAAGAAGAAGAATACTTCTTTAGATAGGAAGGAGGCTATCAAGGTTGGAATGTGTCTGCTGAAGAATCAGATTGAGGAGCTATTGAATAGGATGATTGAGATGATCAAGGTGCACTAGTTAGAGAAGATCAAAGTGCACGAGATTGAGTAGAAATTTTTTCCTCTGCAAGCTAAGATTGATTAAAAGCTACATCAAGTGTATCAAGTTGAGTATATTTCAACTTGTGAAACAAGTGTGTCTAAAGGCCACTCTTAAACTTAGCAACATGATTGGGTGTGGGATCTTCAACACAAATCAAGATACGTAGGTAGTTGAATTGATAGATGTAGTCCTAAATGGACATTTTGGCTTTCTTGCCTCAAACGAAGCCAATGGATGAGCAAATCCTCATAGTAATTAGATGGATAGAAATTAGCCTTCAAGGCTATGACCAATTCATCCCCAGTGGTGATGGGATTCTGAGTAGTTTGCCTCTCAGTGAATAAAATTTTAGCAACACCAACCAATTTCAATTTAGCAAAGGGGACTTTATCATCATTGGGAATTTGACTATAGGTAAACTAAGTGTAATGTCTAGGATGCAACTATTGAGAACTTCAAGATCTCTATATCCATCATAGATCTTGACCTCACATTTGAAATGAGAACAAGGTCAAGAGCAGGTGCAGGGGGTTAGACTTGCATATTATTCGACTTATCATCCAAAGTACTAACTACTTTAACTAAGTACTAACTACTTTAACTAAGGCCATTATTTGTTTGATTTTCCAATGAGACATAGCTTGTCTAGTGATTGCCAAGGAGAGTAGTTGTTCAAACTTACAAATAAACCACTAGGAGTGTTGGGTACAACCGAAAATACACTTATTTTTATATTTCACTTCCATGATAGCTTTTGAAGGTTTGGTTCAATCCTTTTCCATTCTTCATGCTCCAAACGAGTTTTTCAATTCCTCTAAATAAAACTATGTTCGAAGAGAAATGATTATATCATCTACATACATCAAACAAACTACCTCTACGAGATAGTTGGATAGTTTGTCCTTGGTTGTAGATCATTACAATTTCAAAATACATGTAAACAATCCTGACCTATTTTGTTGTCCCCTTTTACAAGAAATGTCTTGTTCTTCACTTACATTAAATTGGCCCTACATGAGTCAGCGATATTGGATCGACATGAACATCAATGGTAGCTTTATAGAACAAATCAACAATGAACCGATAGACATGAGTGGGACCAGAATGCAATGCACGCCAACAGATTTGACCGGCGTGGGACAAGATACAATAGAGTTTTCTGACGGATTGAAAAATGTCAGACCGAAAGAATGTGGGATCCACGTGAAGCAGCTGACTAAGATTCAGTAGCTTCAGGAAGAGTGTGGGTCCTCCACGTGGCATACCAGCTCTAGAACGGCTGGCTGATCTGCTGAGTAAGCTACGATCGTTGGGCAACAGGTGCACACCTCAAACAATGGATGTGCCACCAGCCAAATTTCCTTTGTGAAGGCATAGGTGAAAATGCCAGGAAGTAAGCAATGGCAGGAGATGACTGCCTTAACTTGACAGTTGGAGGTCAAAAATCCATAGGATGAAAAGGCCACCGTGGACAACAACGTGGTCTCATGAAAGAATGAACAAACACTGGTCCTTAACAGGATCCTCCTTCAAACAGATTCAGATTCACAATTATGGATGACAGTGGGAAGAACTACGGACAGTTGAGGCATAAACACAATTTCATACAGAAAAATTGGCATCTATCAATGACTGATATCGGCAAATTATGCAGACTAGGCTTTTTTAAGCATGACACATAGACTAATTGAGGAGGCAGAAAGCTTTTCAGAGAATTATTCAATCACAAACCAAACAGACAGACCCTAGAGGAGCGAACAACTCTGATACGGATATTCCAGACACACAGACAAGACCAAATTACAAAACACCAGGCTGTTTGATTTCATTGGAAGGATGGCTTTAAATAGCCTTTTACATATTTGGATGGGTGGCCACATAGAATTACAAGGATGATTAAATGGTTACATGGCTGATTCTGAGGTGGCCACCAAAAAGTATTGTAAAATATTTACATAATTAAAGGTGGCCATGCAAAAGGTGCCCCTTTTTATATTTTATATTTATATTATTATTTACTTATATTATTTATTTACATAATAATTCCTTATCAATGGTAAAATTAATAGAGTTAAGAAGAATATGAAAGTGATATTAGTTCAGTTGATTAGATTCTTTAATATTTTAAGAAGGAGACTCAGTTTCTAATCTTGTTAAACCTTATATGAATAATATCCAAGCTTTGTTGTAATACCACTATGTGGTGATAATGTAATAAAGGTGGGGTCATTTCAATCCCATATAACTCATTGAAAAAAATAAAATTAAGAAAAAAGCATTTAATAAGTCTCTTATATTTAGTAAAAAAAATTCAAGATTTATAAACATTAATATTTGATGTTTTGACCTTGATATTCCTTAAATACATATATCAAAATAAAGCATTCAACACCAAGAGCCTCTAGCAACAAGAAACATGCTTGGGTTAGTAGTAGTTAATATAGAACAAGTGCAAGTGGAGGTTAATCAAATTGTGGTCTAAAATGCAAACCATGCACAATAATTACAAATGAAGGTATAGCTCTTTAGATTTTATACATTTATTTTTTTTCTTATTTTTAATTCTATGAAGTCATTTTTATATTGACCATTGACAATATTTTATTTATAATTTAAATTCTTGATTATTAAATATATATGTTATTTTAATATGTCAAGCTTAAAATACATGATGCATTTCATGTTGGAATTCGCACCCGACCCTGCCTGCACCAACATTATCAATTGGATTTTGGATACCCAATTCAGCTTTTTGGTAGGGTGGATATTTGAACCTGGGACCTCCCTTGGAGGATTGCCCTCTCCTCTCCAACTCACCTACAACACCTGGGTAACAAGTAGAGCAAATTATTCACTCAAATATTATATAGAAAATAAAAGAAGGTTGAAAGAGAGATCTGATGGGAACCCATAGGTACCATAAATAATCATTGTATTTGTAGACACCAAGATCAATCATAATAAACATTAATTAATTAGTCATAAATAATTAGTATATATAATATTAATTAATATTAAATTAATGTGCAATTACCTAAGGTATTAAATAGTTGATTAATTATTACTTAAGCTACACAACCAATCACCCCTCCTCAACAAAACCACTCACCCTTTCATCCCCTATGGCCACATCATCCATAGTTCGCTTCAGTTCCACCTCGCATACTTAATCCCGGTTATGTGCAAGAAAAGATTGCATCATCCATAAATAAATGCAAGTTAACTCCACCTCTACCTTATCTTTATCTAGATGGGTGAAAATTGTCCTTGCCCCAAATCCAATATCCAGTTAACTATAATCACAACCTCGTCACACCTCATGCAATTTAACTAGAACATAAAAGATAAGAAGGTCAGCATGGAGAAAATAATTAAAAATTCAAAGATAATGTCTTTCACTTTAGTTTCACAAGTTAACTGAACTCAGTGGATAAAAAAATATTTAAAAATAAATAAATAAGAATGCTTTTGTTTAAACAAATTTAACTAATGATAAATAATGTTAAGATTGGTTTTTTACTTAAGTGGAGGAGATCCCAAGGTGTCTTCATCCTTACATGCATCTCATTTGCATGAGGCCACCCTCCTTCATTCTAAAATTTATAAATGCACCCCTTGTGCCCTCATTAAGAAGAGGATGGTACATGCATCGAAGCACTGCTGAAATCTTGAGCACACTTTGCACCCCAAATACCCAAAGTAAATCTTGTGTAACCATCCTCATCCCATGCCAAGCCCCGACTGTAACACTCCGTAGGCCTGAAATTAGCTTTCATCAATGAAAGGATGTCATAGCCCATGATCGTTTGACCCTAGACAGTCTTGATTCGCAATTGTCTAGACTCAAACAGTCATAATCCAACCTGTGTGCAGACCTCCAATGCAACACGATGTTGCCTGACACATCGTAACGTAACCCAACGTTGCATAATGATAGCAATAGAGATATCAACGACAACAAAAGAAGGGTAAGATCAATTTATGCTATATTCAATATTTTCCTTTTATAGATCTCCATTTCATTCTACATATATGGTGTTTAATATTGTTTTAAAATCAGGCCTCACTTCAGGAGGCTCGATAGGTACTACTAATCATTTGCATTATCACATGTTTGCAGGCATACAAGTTTGAGATAAGCAGATACTGATGTAGCATTGGATCCGAACATAGTAGCAGACTCCAACACTTGGTTGTTTAACCCTAGACGATCGAATATCGTAATAATTTGGATCCTAGATGGTGAAAGCCTATGGTTGTCGATCTCTTTGATGGTCTATATCCAAACACAACTCTAGTGGGTGCGGATCTAGACAGAGATACCTAGATCCAATAAAAGCAATGATCATGACAAACCTGTCTTTTAGTGTTGTAGCGATAAAATACTAAGGCACCATCATACATTATAAAAAGGAAAATGGATCCCTTGATCCTTGTGTAACCTTTGTGAGGATTTTATTGTAATGAGAAAAGAGGACAAAAGCAAAATATAATTATATACATCATTTATTGCTTTAAATTCATTTACATGATTTATATTGTGCATCTTTTATCATCTACAGTATTCGTAGATAAAATTATACAAATCTATTATAATCAAATGAGGAGTGGAAGGAAGTATTTATACCATTACCAAAATCCTAATTACATAATAAAGTTGAACCTAATTCAACATAACAAGAAGTCTCAAGGTTAATTATAGATTATAAAGAGGTTTTAATCATAACAAGGTTAATCAAGGCCCATAGGGATTACAAAATAAAATATTACATAAATTAATACATTGTACAATGAATACCCTTAGGCCTATCCAGTATATCATACAATGTTGGCCTTGTCTCTGAATCAAATTATATTTTCAACATCCCCTATAATTTGAATTAATAGGTCAAAGAGAGAATAAATTAGTAACATTAATATCCCCCCTATAATGGATGCTCTAGTGGGCCTCCACATTTTGAGGTAGGCTCATATGAATCCCCCCATCATTTAAAATCTATTAATATAAAAATATTGCATGCACAAGTCTCGTTAGAATGGACTATAATCATGATTGTCACTATTTTACACTCTTGCACACATCCAAAAATACTTCACTAGGACTTCAAATGAAAAGAAAAGTCATGATCACCATATCCTTTAAATATAGGCTCCTTTAGTATTCCATAGTGGCATAAGGTATGTCTTGAAGGTATAATTTTTCCTCGTACAACATACATCACCCTCTTTAAAGTCATTATCTTGTCCTTGGGTGTCAGAAATCTTCTAATTAAAATAAGCACATCCACATAAATATTGCAATAAAAGTAGTAATTCATGAAATAATAGAATATTATAATACAAAATGTAAATGCATAAATATATATTAATCTCACAAATCACAATACTAAATTGTTAGCCTCTTTGAGGGGGAAATCTCCTTCAATACTTTGATTTAGTATGCAAACATATACATACTTTTATGCCCCCTATATTTTAAAGATACATTTCATGCAACCCTAACCTAACGCTCAATAGTTGTCTTACATGCAAAGAACCTCGAGCTAGAATATTCTACCAACAAATATTTATATTCTTTATAACAGTTACATGAAATGGCCCTACTTGTCTAGGTGCCTCAAGTGCCACATACCATTACAAAATATTACAAAATATCATTATAATAGGGTTTCAACATTGGAAAGAAGGTCATTACATAATAATGTTAGAATGGGGTCCTAACTTACCCTTCCCCTTCAAAAAGATTTATCATCAAAACTGGGTATGAGGAAGTTGTTGTAGTTGTTGAAGAGACTCACATGTGGCATCTTCTAGTTTTAGTCCATGTAATTGAATAAGAACTTTGATGATGACACAGTTGTGAAGGGTGTATGATCTTCAGTCCATAATTTGTTTAGGCTTGAGCATGATGGAACCTTCTTCATCTAGCTCTAGTAAAGTGGTTGAACTTGTACCTTATTATCAATACCCTTATTAAGATAAAAAACATGGAAGATTGGATGGAGCTTGGATGTAAATGGAAGCACCAATTTGTAGGTTATTGAACCAATTCATTGTAATAACTGGTAGGGTCCATAGTATTTGACAACTAGTTTTTGATATCTATGGAGCTAGAGTGATGACTGTTTGTAAGGTTATAGTTGGAGAAAAACCATATTCCCCACTTCAAATCTACACTCAAAATGGTGTTGATCAACTTGTTAATACATATGATTCTAGGCCAATTCAAGATTATCTTAAGTTGTCGGAGGATGGAAGCATGTTGGTTGAGAGTGGTGTCTACAATGTGAACCTTAGAGCTTCCTAGAATCTAGGAGTAGGGTGTTTATGGAGGATAATTGTATATTTATTCAAAGGGTGTAACCTTGGTCATAGTGTGATATGAAGTATAATACCATTATTTGACTAAAGAAATACACTTCGTCCACTATGCATGATGTTTATATGCAAAGCAATGAAGGTAGGTTTCCAAGCATTTGTTAAAAAAATTGTTTGGCCATCAGTTTGAGGATGATAGGTTGAACTCATTTTGAGTTGAGTTACCTATAAATTAAATAGCTCCTACCAAAAATGAATAGTAAATGTAGGGTCTTTTTCTGAGACAATAGATGTGGGCATTCCATGAAGGTGAAAGATGGAGTCAAAATATTTGGGCTACTATAGAGGTTGTGTAGGGATGGTATAGGAAAAGCAAATAAGCATAGTTTGTGAGACAGTACACTACCAAAATAATAACCAATTTTCCTCCTAACTTGGATAACCCTTCAATAAAATCCATAGAAATATCTTCCCAAACTTATCTTAGAATTGGTAAGGACTAAAGGATTCTAGAGGAACACATAGTTTCTCCTTTCAGTCTTTGGCACATGTCACATTCAACCACAAAATTTTTATTATCCTTCTTCATTCTCTTCCAAAAGAAAGTATGCTTGGTATTTTCATAAGTTTTAAGAAACCCAAAATATCTTGTTGGTGGTGAGGCATACCTTTCCTTCAAGATAAATTCTTACATTTTTACGTTTGGAGAATAACAAGTCGATCATGGTATCTCATATCTTTTCCATTCCAAGTGTATTCAAGGCATAAGTTAGGCTTTGTTTACCACTTGTTAGGAATATTCTAATTAAAATAAGCACATTCACATAAATATTGCAATAAAAGTAGTAATTCATGAAATAATAGAATATTGCAATACAAAATGTAAATGCAAATATATATATATATATATATATATATATATATATATATATATATATATATATATATATATATTAATCTCACAAATCACAATACGTAATCAAGGGCCTCTTTGAGGGGGCAACTTTCTTCAATAATTTGATTCAATATGCAAAAATGTACATTCATTTATTCCCCCTTGTCTTGTTAAGATACATTTCATGCAACCCTAACCTAATGCTTCAAAGTTGTCTTACATACAAAGTGCCACCCAAGCTAGAATCTTCTACCAACAAATAGTTACATTCTTTATAACATTTACATGAAATGGACCCACTTGTCTAGGTGCCTCAAGTGCCACATACCATTACAAAATATTATAATAATAGGTCCTCCACCTTGGAAATGGGGTCATTACATAATAATGTTAGGATGGGGTCTTAACATTGGGCCATATAATTTTAGCTGCCAAAATAGACTTTACATGAACCTTCTTAACAAAAGAGTTGTAACAAACTTTCAAGAGTACCTAGATAAGAAATATAAGAATAAAGAGATCATGAAATATTAGATCTTCATGAATAAGTTAAGTCAATCACCCAAAGGAGGAGGAAGAGGGATTGGCTAAAGTGCATCCCAAATCCTTTTTCTATAAGCCTCCAAAATACTTAAAATCTATTATAACTATCTCAAATCCATCTATATCTCCTAAAACAATAGGGCAAATATTTTTATTGAATAGAAAAATATAAATCCACCCTTTCAAATTAGGGCAATAGGGCTTAAGTATGATTCCAAACAATTTGACCATAAACACTAGAATAGGTCTATAAACTAATGTCACCTATGCATAGAGCTTTAAAATCATACGATTTAAAAAAATAGGCTCAAAATGCTTTTGTATGCAAAATTTATGGCCTCAAGAATTTTTGCCCCAATATACCTCAAAAAATAAAAAATTAAACGCTTAAACCTTATAAATGCAAAACAAATTTGGACTGTCGCTTGTCAATATCTTATTCATTAATATGCTCCACTTATTTGTTACCACCTTAGCTACTTTCTGTAGATTAAAAATACAACGCCAAACAGAAATAAAACCACAATAATGGAATACAGGAAAGTTGCACAAAACAAACAATTTTTATTAATCAGTGGAGTTTAAAAAAACTCCTTTTGAGTACAACAGGGCCTGTAACCCTTTTTGTGATACACAAATTACAGTTTGTGCTAGGGTTCTTCGAAACCCTAGCTGGCATAAAGTGGTGGCGTTTCCGAAGATGTATCCTTAATCCCAACAAAGAGATTGGGTTTTGTTGTATCCTTTGGCTCGGACCACTCCAGCTTAAACATTGCTATCAACACACCAGATCTGCCATTAAAATCCTGCACACATTAACACTATCAAGGAGTTAGAAATTAATAAGAGGGCTCCACTGTGTGAGCCCTCAGAAACAATTTAAAACCCTAGAAAAATAGAATGCAGGAGTTCAACAACAGATTAATAAAAGAAAATAAGTTACTTACTTTAAACTAATTTATACATGTTCTCTATTAACGCGGCTAGACCAAGCGGCATCTGAAGTAATGTGGCTGTCAAATCGGCTGCAGAAGGCGCCCTGGTGCACTCGCTGAACACCCGCGTGCTTCTGGATCAAGGTTTCAGACGCCGGTCTGAGTCTGTGGCTGCGGGTAAACGCCCGTGGGCACTTGTGACAAGAATGGGGAATTCTGCAGAGTACTACAGAAGAGATGGCGGCGAAGTTGGCGACGGATGCGGCGATGGATGCGGCGAAAAGGGGCGGCGATGGATGGCTGAAGAGATAGATGAAAATAGAAGAGATAGGTCCAAAAGATAGCAAATATAGCAAAGATAGCCAAGATAGAAGTCGGGTTTGAGCCATCAAGGTGGCTCTATTTATAATCTACTCTTAGGGCACACTTTAGGGTTTTAACGACACTTTGAACGTGTGGCTAAGATTAAAGTGGATCCAAGGGTAGAGAATAAATCTAGGTTGTGAAACGGATTAAGAAGGATGGACGGATGAGATTAAATGAAATATGGATGGCTTAGATTAAATCACTTAAACTATATTTATATATATATATATTAAAATATTAAAATATATATATATATAAATATTAATTTAAATAAATTTGGGGATGAAAAATGGCGGGAAAGGTGAAATTGGGCCAAATAATGGCGGGAAAGTGTGGATTTGGGCCAAATAATGGCGGGAAGGATGAATGATTGACATGTGGCTGATAGGAAGGTATAGATGACTTGCAAGTGGCTGGATTTTGGTGTCTACAGATGCCCCTTTTTGAGCTGCTTTGTGTGAAGACACAATGCAGCACAAAAACTTAAGACACCTGAAAATCTGGATCAGACGCAACTCTCTCTCAAGATTAAAGCACAACTTTGAAGACCAAAGAATAAAAGAATATTTAAAATTTTTATCAGCTTACCCCCTCAATTGGCGAGCGAGAATGGTTCTCACAAGCCAATTGGAAGAAATTTGGAAGAAAATGAACCGTTTTTGCCCCAACGGTGAAAAAAAGGGTTGGTGTATGAACCATCTATTTATGTCCCAACAGAAAAGGGGTTGGTGTACAAACCAAAAAAGAATATGATTGAAGACGATATGAGTGATGTGAAAGATGGACCATTTTCTGCCCCAACGGTTACAAAGGGATTTTTGCCAAATTATAAATTCCATGATCATGTAAGATGAATTCCATTATAAGAAAATTAGAAATTGATAATGGATGCCCCAACTCCTGTGTGTGAATCTGTACTGTTGATGAAATTGCCTTGTTGGCGCCATTGATATGCAGAGATGAAAGATGCATGAAAGAGTCCAGAACTTAGAGATGCTCCTAGTTACTGTATGGATAATTCCTCGGGTCGGAACCAATCAACCTAGGTAGCCTTAATCTCTCGCAAGACTTAAAATAATGATGATATGAAAGATTGTCCATGTTTAATGCCCCATGAACTAGGCCATCAATGACAACTGTTGAGCAAATTAATCTTGGTATGAGGTCACTTGAAAAGTAGAATACCCAAAATTGATTTCCAATTTTCAAACAGTGAAATAATTGATGATGATAAATGGTAAGTGTCCTCATGGTGGTTTAATCCTCTTACCGAATTGCATGGATTCAAATCGTTGCAATCGCCAAGGTGATAGAATATACCACTAGATACGAGGTTTACTTTAATTTGATTTGGCAAAAATATGCATGATGAAAGAAGAATGAATGAAGTTGACGATAGATCGGAAGAATTGATGAATGTGGTTAATTTTGTGAAGGTTTTGAACATTTTTAACCCAATTTGTAAAACAATGATGAATGATGCGCTTTTTAAGCGAAATGACAAAATTTGTGTCCAAAACTGTTGTAACCTTCACAAAATGTTTTATTATGATAAGAAGAATGGATGAATTGAATTTGATGAAATTTGAAGGAGGTAAGCTTCAATTTTGCAAGTTTTGTTCCTTTATTCAATACTGATACCAAACGTCGGTCTGCATTTGTGGTTGGCAGAGACGCCCGCCGGTGTTTAGGTGCTTTGCAAATGCAGGACTGCATCTAAATGCGCCATGAAATGCCCCACTGCGTTTCAGGGTGCCAAAACCAGCTATTTAAACAGTTTCAGCGAGAATTTCGCTCATTTGTGCGTTCGAGCTTGAGAGAAGTGCGTCTGAGGGAGTGGAGTGAAAGGTTTGTGTGGGAGATTGAAGCATGCGGGAGCTATGGCGGAGATGGGAGCGGACGCGCCAGTGTAGCCAGCTGAGGTATTTGTTCATTTAAGCAAGTACTTATTATGTGTTTTTTTTATTTTTTTTTTGGAAAAATTTGTAACAAATTTTGTTTTGTTGTTTTGCAGCTTAGGGTGTTAGAGGCACGACACCGGTTCTCCCCTATCATTTCAGGGATGAGGAGGTCATTGTCCTAGGCAAACTGGAAGATATTGGAGGCAGTGGGGCTGGCGGAGGCAGCCCGGTTGGAGGTAGTTTGGGCGGATGAGGGGTACCTCTCGGCTTTGGTCGAGAGGTGGGATCCAGATCGGGGGACGTTCCAGCTCCCGACTGGAGAGATGACGGTGATGCTTGAGGATGTATACCGTATCCTCAAGGTGCCCGTGGAGGGGGCACGGGTGGAGGTTGGATGAGATAGGGCCATGAAGATGGCCAAGATTTTTGGGGATGACTGGAGAGAGATCCGAACAAAGAGCGGGGGGATCCCATACTTGGCCATGTATACGGCCAAGGAGTTGGTAGCGGTGGAAGCTTTGATGATGTTCGTGTTGACCAACATTGTGGCCCCGAACAGCACCGGGTGCAGGTTCCCATGGAACCTGATGGGTGTAGTGAGCGAGATGCTCACTAATAAGGTAGTGTATGCCTGGGCGCCTGCTTTATTGGTGCAGGTGTACCGAGAGTTGTAGAGTGGCTCGATCAGAGGGGTTGCCATGGGCTCACTGGGATGTGAGCCAGGCTTATGGTAGGAGATGGCCAGTGGCAGAGGAGAGACAGCCGAGTTGCCCCATGAGATCGGGGCAATGGTATAGGAGACTATGGGCAGACTTGACAGATGCCCAAGTCATTTGGAGGCCCTGGCGGGGGGCGAGGTGGATCGGGGATGGAGAGCACCTGAGACGGGTGCGACAGGCCAGATGGGTAGTGGGTCGGAGCCATAGCGAGGCGGAGTACATACAGATGTCTTGAGTACTTTGCCAAGTCGGATTGAGGCAGGATGTCCCCGGTGAGCCAGTGCGCTACCGACGGCATAGATCAGAGGGTGATTTGCCATGTGCTGAGCCATGGAGGGAGGTGGCAGAGGACGATGAGGACATGGAGATCCCCGACATGGATGACGTTGGGGTGACAGCTGAGTATGCAGCATGGATGGCTGCAGAGCCGAGGTGGGAGCCACCATTGGTGGCTGGTGGAGTCGGAGAGCTCGAGGCTAGGGCTGGAGAGGGCGAGGGAACCACGGAGGTTCCCAAGCATAGGGAGGGTCCCCGCCTTCGATCTAACAGTCAAAGGCAAAAGGGGAAGATGGCACGGCAGGCTCTGGGTAGCGAATATGACGAGGAGGATGGCAGAGAGGGCCTAGGAGAGGCTGCAGGAGAGGCTAGGGAGATACCCCCTAGCGGGCATGAGAATGAGCTGACGTAGCTGCAGCAGTAGATAGCAGAGCGCAATGCTATGTTAGCTACCTGGGACGAGAGTATAGCTCAGCTGGAGCAGCAGGCGGTGGAGTGGGATGCCCGGTTAGCTACTCAAGAGGAGAGGATGGCCCAGCTGGAGCAGCAGGCGGTGGAGCAAGATGCCCGATTAGCTGCTCAGGAGGAAAGGATGGCCCAACTACAGGCGGACTTGGATAGAGCGACCAGGGTTCCCCAAGATGACAGGGTGACGAGACTCCAGGCAGAGCTAGTGGAGCGAGAGCGACGGCACGGGATAGACATAGCTAGGTTTAGGTCGAGGACTCATTACATTAAGGCTCTGGAGGACACATTATTTAGGCATCAAATTGTGTTGCCTGATCCTCCATCCTCTTCTGTCTCTAGGCGTAGTGAGTCTAGACACACCACTAGGTCTAGGGCTCCTACTAAGTCTCAGGGGTCCTCTTTTGATGGTTAGCTTAGTGCTTAGATGCACTCTTTATGAGCCTTGGTGCTCTATTGTATATTGTAGCCTTTTGGCATTCCTCGTACAGTTTGTCCTTTATACATATATATATATATATACATGGCTTTTATTTATTTGGTGTTTTACTCTCTTTTGTGTGAATGCCTATGTTTTTGTGATGCATTTTTTTATATGTTTTAATGTTTTTGATGCATATGTGATGGAATGGAATGCAAACTTATAGATGATTAATGCGAGACTAAGTAAATGAAATATGCACTAAGAAGCACTCATATTTTTAGATAGTTAGATTTAGCCAACTGTTATCATAATTGTTTAATCAGGGGCACCGAACTTGGTGGCTTGTGAATGGATGACGTATGGAATGACATGAATATGGAAGAAGATATGGAGGACGATATGGAAGAAGATATGGAGGAATATTGTTTTACAAAGACTCAAAAATGCTAGTGGTATCAAACAAAATTACTAATACTGCCTAATTCAACTAGGACCAAATATGTGTGCATGCGAGTTCATTAACCAAATCAGAAGCATGGTAGTGACTCTAGGCAATCAAAAACCTATGTGTGTGCAAGTGTGTTCATTAACCTCATCTTGCATAAATTAGGTAACCCTGTTATGGAGAAGACCCCAAAGCTAGTTTGTCCGTATGAGCATTCAGAGGTCTCTTTTTTAGGAGAGACATGTCGCCACGCAATGAGTATACTCCACTGCCAGTCAAGCGTCTATAGCCCCGATGAAGGTTAACTCCATAGTCCATGTTGTTTTTGACCTTTGTAAGCCTTGGGGATGACTACCTATCCATCTGATTGGACAAGTAGTATGATCCTTACAACTTATTTTGGATCAGTGGTGTGTGAAAAATGTTCATTTCCTTAGAGCTTTGGGAAATCGGATTCTCAACCGAATTATGATGAGAATTTTACCCTATCCTTACTACTCTGTTTATATTTATATTTTGTGATTGCTTGTGATAGTGGTAAGAACCACTGTTTTATGGACTATGTTTGCATGATAGGACAAACGAGGATTACCCTTTTCACTTCAAGGCACAACCCAAGGATGGTGTTATCTCTCTTTGACACAAGATGTTTTTAAGATGTGAAAATGTGATAGGTTCAAGACCGCTTTTGAAATCATTTCCTAACACTCAAGATTTTATTTAGTGTAATTTGTGATATGGCCCTAGATAACTTTGACATGCATTTCAAAGTTTGCTTAAAACACTAGGAATGGCTGAGTGACTGAAAACATTTTGGCAATGTAAATATGTGCAAATGGAAAATGGGTGTACGAATGACAATTCGGTTTGATGGATTTTATGAAGGTGCCCCTGATTAAGGCAACATGACTTTTGCTTGACCAAATTTTATATCCAAAAGATAGAATGGTCTCTACCATGATATGCAACTATGGCTGAAAATGAGATGTTATGGTTTTCAATGAGATGTATGCACATGAAATGCAATGTTTTTGAATGAGATGTATGCAACTAACAATGAAATGCAAATTCTTTTTATTTTATTTGTTTTTTTTTTTTTTTTTTGTACAAGCCATGTATATATGTACATATAAAATTCAAACTATGCGTAGAATGCCCTCAAGTGTATAACATTAAGTGGTTCGGGTTCTTCCTCTCCCTCTAAACTGGCAAGTCTATAAGTTCCATTACCCACTCTTTCAGTGACCATATATGGACTTAACCAATTAGCCACGAATTTATCTCGAAGATGCGGCAATGCATTGGTTTTTTGTTGATTCTCTTTAAGGACAAGATCTCCTACTTGAAATTCTCTTAGATGAACTTTGGCATTGTAAGCACGTTTCAATCGGTCTTGATAAACTCGCAAGTGCTCTAAAGCATTGATTCGTTTTTCATCTATGAGTGTGAGTTGATCAAGACGTGCTTGTCTAGCGAGATCATCATCGATAAAGTCCTGCAAAGAAATTCGCAAGGAAGGGATCTCGAGCTCAAGAGGCATGATTGCTTCGACTCCATAGACCAAAGAAAATGGCGTTGCCCCAATGGGAGTTCCGATGCTTGTTCTGTAAGTCCATAATGCCAAGGGGATTTGTGTATGCCAATCTTTATGATTTTCTTTAACAAGTTTCTTAAGAATAGCAATTATGGTCTTATTGGAAGCTTCAGCTTGTCCATTGGCTTGTGGGTAGTAAGGAGTTGAGAAACTATGTTGGATATTATACTTTTTGCAAAGAGCTCGAACATCCTTATTCTTAAAAGACTTGTCGTTATCAGAAATGATTTTAGAGGGAATACCAAAACGACAAATGATATGGTGAAGTATAAACTCCACAATTCTAGGACCTGTCAGTATTGGTTAGAGGAATAGCTTCAACCCACTTTGTGAAGTATTCAGTGGTCGTAATGATGAAAGTATGTTGTCCCGAAGAGGCGGGTGAAATCTTGCCAATTAAATCGAGACCCCATTGTGAGAAGGGCCAAAGGCTTTGGATGGGTCTGTAAATCTTGTGATGGTATATGGGTTAAATTAGCGTGTTCTTGACACTTTTTACATTGTTTAACATATTTGCAACAATCTTGTTCCATAGTGGGCCAATAATACCCCATACATAAAATACGCTTCGCAATGGCCATTCCACTAAAATGACCACCACAAGTACCATCATGGGCTTCAGAAATAGCTCTATGTGTTTCACCTGCTTCTAGACAGCGGAGGAGTACTCCATCATATCCATGTTTATACAACACATCCCCCAAAAGAACAAAACGAGCTGCCTTTTGCTTAAAATAGTGGTGGGTAGTTCGAGACAAATCAGATGGGAGTGTTCCAAACTTGAGGAAGGCTACTATCTCACTATACCAAGGCTCATATGGATCCGAATGGATAAAGCAAACATCTTTTTCATCCTTAGACTCAGCACGGACAATTGCAGACTTAGAGATTGTGGAAATGATTAGGGGCTGTACCTCTCCAAGGGAGTCCTTTGGAAACAGTGATCCAAGAGAGGCCATGGCATCCGCGAATCTATTAGTCGAACGAGGCAAACTAGTGATCTCATACCAATCAAACTTAGAGAGCAACTTCATTGCTACATCATGATAAAGCTTAATGGTAGGTTCTTTGGCTTGGTATTCTCCTGTAATTTGTTTAACCACGAGTTGAGAATCCCCAAATATCCAAATACGCTTAATTCTCATAGCTATGGCTGATTGAAGTCCTAAAATTAAGGATTCATACTTTGTTGTATTATTGGTGCATTGGAAGTCTAGTTTGAATGATAAAGGGATGGGAATCCCTTGAGGTGTATGAAACACAACTCTAGCACCTTGACCTTTCACGCACTTAGAGCCATCAAAGAATAGCATGATGTCAACATCTTCCTCCGAAATTATGTCCTCTTCTTGTTTAGTGATAGCAAATACCGAATCATCTGGGAGCTCAATAATCAAAGGATGATCGCTAGGTAGTGGAGCTTCAGCAAGTTGATTGGCTATAACTTGACCTTTAATAGATTTTTGGCTAATGAATTCAAGATCGAATTCGGTAAGCAACATTATCCATTTAGCAATACGAGTGTTATTATAAGTGCGAGACATCATATAACGCAGAGGGTTTTCTCTAGCTATGACATATGTTGTTTGGCTAAGCATATAATGATGAAGTTTCTTAGTGGCAAAAACCACTACTAAGCACAACTTTTCCACATAAGCATATCGGGTTTCATAGCTTACCAGTGTTCGACTAATATAATAGACAGCTTGCTCACGATTTTGTTCATTCTTTTGTGCAAGCATTGTCCCTAAGGCAAAGTCTGTTGCTGAGATATAAAGATTGAAAGGGACCCCTAGACGAGGCAGAGCTAAGACTGGCGGAGATGCTAAGATCGCTTGATGTCATCAAAGGCTTTCTGACACTCATTCGTCCATGAAAATTGTACCCCCTTTTGTAGTAGGTGGCAAAATGGCCTACATTTATCAAAAAGTTGTGCAATAAAGCGACGGATTGAATTAATCTTTCCTTGCAGACTACACAACTCCTTCAAATTAGTTGGGGGACACATTTCCATAATGGCTTTGACCTTGTTTGGGTCCACCTCAATACCTCGTTTAGAGATAATAAAACCTAGGAGTTTTCCTAAGGTAACACCAAAGACACATTTCTTAGGGTTCAACCTTACTTTATGCTCTAGAAGCCTATCAAAAACTTTTTCCAATACATCAAAATGCTCTTGTCGAGTTTTAGATTTTGCCAATAAATCATCCACATAATCTTCGATAATCTTATGCATATAATCGTGGAAAATATAAGTCATGGCTCGTTGATAGGTTGCACCTGCGTTCTTAAGGCCAAAGGGCATCACCCTGTAACAAAAAGTTCCGCAAGGTGTGGTAAATGTTGTTTTGTGTTGATCTTCAGGGTTTATTCGAATCCGGTTGTATCCTGAAAATCCATCCATGAACGAAAGCATTTCATGACCAGCGTAGGTGTCGACAAGAGTATCAATGTTTGGAAGAGGAAAGTCATCCTTAGGACACGCTTTATTTAGATCTCAAAAATTGGTGCAAACACGTATCCCCCCGTTAGGCTTGCGAACGGGTACCATGTTAGAAAGCCACTCAGGATAATCAATCGGGACGACAAATTTAACATCCAGAAGTTTTTGAATCTTCGATTTAACTATGAGGGCCACGGTAGGATGCATTTTCCTAAGTTTTTGTTTGACAGGTTTAGCATATTTTTGTAAGGTGAGGTTATGGACAACCAAATTATGGTCTAGGCCTGGCATGTCTTTGTAAGACCATGCAAATATCTCCTTCCGCTTGAGTAGAGCAATCATTTGCTCTTGTTCCTCTGATGATAGACTTTTAGCCAGTTTCACAACTTGGGTGCCATCTTGGTCTGTACCAAGGTCTACATCGATAGTTTCTTCAATAGACATGTGGGAACCTTCCTCAAGCTGATGGGGAGTAGGGATCAGATTTATGTCATCTAAAATGTCATCAAGCTCCTGTGCCTTGCTCTCATCTATGTCTGCCTAGAAGACCTCTGGCTTAGAAGATGAAGGTAAATGTGGAGGTGAAGGAGGAATGTAGTTGACGGAATCCCTTAACAATTCCTCAGAAAGGATGAATTATGAAATAGATGGAGGGGATGAAATCCGATCCATGCCAATCAGGCTTGGGTTGATCAGGATTGGCTTATCCGGATCATATGGATTATGGAGTGGTGTGAATAAGTCTTCGAAATTCATTGTCAACTTATGGAAGAAAGGATGGGCGGAATGGAAGGGAAAACCGATGAAGACCTCGGAAGACCTGAGATGCAAAACAACATAGTTTTTCAGTTTTTTTTTTTTTTTAGTTTGAGTTTTTTTTTTTTTTTTTTTTTTTGAATTTTCTGATTTTTTTTTTTTTTGGTAGTGGTGAAAACCACTATTTTAGTATATACATATAATACAGGTTTGGATTATTGCTTATGGATGTGGTGGAGGGGGTGGTTCACCTTGTTCTTGTGGAAGAAGCAAGTGAAATATGGCCTCTTGGAGAGGGAACAATTGGAGATAAAACTCGTCTTGTTCAGTGAGGGGAACAATGGGCGCCGACTCTTCTTCAGATTCATCACCATTTGACATGACATCAAATTCTTCATAGGCTTCATCTTCGGATTCGTCGGGGTGGAGGATTTCTTCTTTCGAATTAAGATTAATGCTTTGAAAAGCTTGTTCAAAAGAAGAAAGGGATGGAAGTGGTTGGTAGCCCAGACCAAAACGCTCGATGGGTCTACGATATGGCATATCGATGCGTTCGGTTACCCCTTGCTCGTATCGACCTAGGCCAAATTGCTGCCAATTATGTCCGTGGAAATAGCGAGAGGGAAAACCCTCCATCCTTTCGATATTGGTAGGGACTGGATGCTTAGGTTCTAGTATGGTGGTAGGACTAGAAGATGACTCTATTCCCCCATATACAAAATTAATGGAATTTGGCATAGAAACCATGTTATAAACCGATCCAATGGATAAATGTTGGTCATGTGGACGACCAAAATCTTTAACTGTTTGCACATTGAACGGTGTGATGTGGACATCTTGTATGGCATACTCACCAATACCTGCATCAGTTAGATGGACCTTGACTTGGGAGGGAGAAAGACTAGATGATGGAATAGAAGAATGTGGGATTGAAGAATTGGAAGGATTTGGTTGGGTTGATGCTTCACTAACTTGTGAAACATCAACTGGTGATGGTTGGGAAGATGGAGGAATAATAGGTGATGTTGAAGAAGGTGTAGAAGAAGGGGTTAATGACGTGGAAAGAGATGATTGGTCATGGCCACATGTGCATGTGGTCACTGATGAAGAAGAAGGAAGATTAGGAGATGAAGAAAGTGGTGAATGAGATGGAATAACGGAAGATGAAGGTGGTTGTGATATGATGGGTGGCTCCTCAGGAATGGGAGCTTTAGAAGAAGATGGTATAGAATAAGTATATGGGGTTAAGAAAAGATGAGTGGATGGCAACACAATCTCATAAGGATTTGAGACATAGTTGCAATGTTTGAAGGGTTCAATGTCAGCGAGTACACAATGAACTTGTCCTTCATATACATACTTCAGACATTGATGCAGTATATAAGGGACACATCTCATCTCCCTAAGCCAAGGCCGTCTAAGCAATACATTGTATGCCATGGACCCTTCCAAGATGTGAAACAAGGTATGCAAAGTTTGGGCCCCTACCTCAATGGGCAAGATAACCGTGCCAACCGTGGAAGATAAAGCATCATTGAATGCTTTAAGAGTAAAAGTCAACTTTGTGATAAGGGATGGCGACAGCTTTAGATGACTCAACACCGATGTTGTAATGATATTGATTGAGGAACCGGTGTCAATTAAGACTCTCTTGAATGGCTTGTGATCGATCTTGGCCATGATATGCAGTGGAGGATCTATACTTTCTATTGACATAGGTTTGATTTCAAAATCATAGAAAGTGATGAAGGGCTCCATGCATGTTTGAATACTCCCCACAAAGTTGTTGAAGGCATTAGTATCTTGAGTTTGAAGCTCGATTGACTTTAATATTTCCATTAATGCCTCTCTATGCGGGGGAGATTGTTGAATGAGGTCATAGATCGATAACTTGGTAGAAGCCATTTTTAAACTGGTAGTTAACCGGCTACTCAATGACATGATGGGTCGTTGGCGTTGAGTAGCATGATTTAGCGATTATTGAGAAGTACTAGCATGTCATTGGGTCACTGTTACCTGAGGTGGACTGGGGGTTTGTACGGGTGGTCGTGGTTCACCTGATTTTGTTGGTTCGCCCTTTGACCCCGGGTTACTACGTTAATAATACCCACAAAACCTTGGTATTGTTGTACATGGTTGACTTGATTAGGAGGAGTTACCTGAGTTACTCCCCCCGAAGTTGTTGGAGCTTCCTCCCGATGTGGAAGGGGTGTTTGAAATATACCAAGATTTTGATTTTGTTGGGCTAAGGGGCTATCCAATTTAATGGCTCCAATCTCAATAAGATCTTGGATCACATGTTTGAAAGCTGTACAATTATTGATATCGTGCCCATTTTGCCTATGATAAGGACAAAATAAGTACTCTTTGTAATACTTTCCCCTTCTATATGGTTCTAAAGGTTTGAACTCAGGTAAAGTTAACTGATTTGTGCTATATAACTTATTGAATATGACCGCATATGGTTCATCTAAAGGTGTGAATTGTCGCTTGGGACAATTATTTTGCCAAGGTCGAGTTTCCATGGTTGGCCCAGTATTGGGAGCCGGTTGAGTAGGGGCGGGTACCGCATGATAAGCAATTGGTTGCGGTTGACTTTGCATTACTTGTTGTTGTTGAGCCATTACGGGCTAACTCGCCACCACTTGATTAACTTGGTTAACATTTGAGGCTGTACTAGCCTGTGTTTGTTTTGGCCATAATTATTATTTCGTTGTTGGCCCTTTTGTTGCCATTATTTTCTACAGGGTTTTAAAACACCCTCTTGGACTTTAATGTCTTCTATGATACTTGCTTGGGCCAAAGCCTCTTCAAAAGTCCTGTATTGTTGTAATTGGAGTAACCAAGAGATAGGTTTTAAACAACTCTGGGTGAACATTTTGGTTAACTCCTCCATTGGTAGGGAGAATGGCAGTTTATTAATGATAGCCCTCCAACGGTTTCCAAAGTCATAGATAGTCTCATCGTCATGTTGCTTGAGCTTGTATAAGTCGGCCAATGAAACTCTCTTTTGTACATTTAGGGAGAATCGTTCTAAAAATAGATTAATCAATTGTTCGTAAGCATAAATGCTATGGTGAGCTAAATGATTGTACCATTGTACAGCATCTCCCCCTAATGTCTGAGGAAAAGTTCTGAGCATAAGAGCGTCATTATTTTGGATTCTAAAGCAAGCATGCATGAATGAGCTCACATGTTCATGAGGATCCTCAGTTCCTCAAAATTTGTCAAACTTCAGTAATGTGAAATCAGTCGAATATGGCGGTGAAGGTACCGAAGTATGAATTGGTTGATTGATCAATGACCTTAGCATAGGTTTTTGACTAGATGAGCCAGGAATGTTGAGCATAAGGTTGTCAATCTGTTGTTGTATCGCATGGAGTCGATAATCTTCATGAAAATTTTGACTTGTTTGATGATTATGAGGATGCAATGGAGGAGTTGAAAAATGATGAGATGGGATGAAATTGCCTGGATTAGGCGGTGTGGAATGGACAGGTTGTTGGTATGGATGATACCGAAAAGAAGGTGATTGGGGGCCACCATTGGTGGCTGGTGGATGATGAATTGGACTAGGTTGGGAGAAAGGTGGGGTAGGAATGGACACCACCGAATATTGGGGTACCCAGGTGGGGCCTAAGTTAATAAAATTTGGCTGGGTAGAAATTGGTTGAGGTGTAGGATTTACTACGACAGGTGGTTGAGCATTTTGTTGCTGTTGTTGCAGAAGCAACTTGTCGAGGTACTCCCTAACCTGATTAATCTCTAACCCAAGGGAGGTGGGATGATTGGATGAAGGTGGAGGGCAGGCTGCCATGGTAGTCATAGAAGACTGCATAGCAGAGGCAATGAAGGTGGCTGAAGTAGGCGGTACCTGGGAAGAAACAGTAGACTATGCCCCAGGTATGGTGAAACCATAAATGGTTTGGGAAGAAGAGGATTGAAATTGGTCATGGCTAGAGGAGGTTCCACCAACCTCATAGAGAGAATTGGTGTACAACCGGGTAAATGGAGGAGAAAGTGGTCGGGAATACACTACATTTGTCTCCAAAGGAGGACAATTGAGCATCTGGGAAGATGTTGGAGATGAATCCGGATGAGCAGATACAACATTAGCCTCAAAAAAAGGGTTAGTGTAGACTTGAGTGAAACCAGCGGGTATGGTTGATGCAATATCCTGCTAAAAAATAGAATCTTGCATAGGGGAATCTTGGATTGGCTCAAGGACATAGCCAATGCCATCTCTTAAGTGAGTTTGCACTTGGGCCATATCAATGTGGATAATATGAGAGGAATTGTCTTCCTCCATGGGCATGGCCATGTGATAGACGGTAGAAGGACGTGAAAGACCTGCAGGCGAACCTGCCCGAAATTCACTAGGATAAGTGGCTATGTTGGTGGTGGGGATGTTCTGTGAATTACCCATTTGATTATTTAGATTTAACATTTTAGATTGATTCCTTGTTAAGACCATAACGCAATAAATCTAAACAAATTCAGAAAAAGAAGAATGCAAAACTGGAATGATAGATTTACACTAAAGAAATTATCAGAAAACAGTCACAACCTAGGTTTCAACCAATGTGTCTTACCTTGCGGTTAATTAATTATTTTCTGATCTTAATCTGTAGTAAATTTTAAGTGTCCGATTTATGAGTTTTGCATGTGATCTAATCTTAAATTATTCACAAAAAAGGTAAAAACTATGGCTAGGAACGGACAACGAGATTCTTACCGGTGATGAAATCCAACAAGTTTGCTCGGGGGTGACCTATGGTGTCTAAGGCAGAAGTTTAATGGATGGAGATGAATTCCACCATCACTAAACTTCAAGCAATACCTGGTGATGAAATCCAGATATTACTGTTTTAAATGCAATATGAAATGCAATGAATTTTATTTTAAATGTTTTAATTGTCTAATGTATACATACAAAGCTATAAATCAAAAGTTCTAATGATCTAAGCAAGAGGCTACTGAAAACATGCCATTTCCTCTGAAGAAGTGGAGTACACCGTTTAAAACCCCCTACCTACCGATGATATTAGATATCAAAGGAGCAACCAGAAGGTTCGTCCACTTCTCTGCCTGGAATC
The DNA here is from genome assembly GCA_028583015.1 of Wollemia nobilis. Taxonomy (NCBI): domain Eukaryota; kingdom Viridiplantae; phylum Streptophyta; class Pinopsida; order Araucariales; family Araucariaceae; genus Wollemia; species Wollemia nobilis. The sequence goes on along the minus strand of JAQPPZ010016818.1, from coordinate 3,430,094 downwards.
ACCCAATGACAGGAGTACTATTGACATCCAATCAATAGTCCTACTTAGATAACTAAAATAGATAATTCGTAGCTATTCTAATATGCAGCTAGGTATGCAATTTTTTTTTTTTAATGCAAGCAACAACCAATAATGCAATGCAGAAAAATGTAATTAAAAGTAACTATTCTTTTCCAGATTACTTAGTTTTTGTTCATTTTAAAGTAATGATCTGAAAAAGAAACAGAATACAGCAGAAAAACCAAAAACGTAAAAAGTACAGTTAAAGAAAAATGCACTTACTCAAAAGCCTACGCTTTTCTGTAAAACTGTCTTCAAATGCCCACAGGAGTCTGCACAGGCTGAAACGCACCTCTGCATTTTGACAAACACCCAAGGGAGTCTGCGTAGGCTGAAATGCACCTCTGCGTTTCGGATTGGACTTCCAGACACCGCTCTGCGTCTGTTGCATTTTTTGCAAGCTCAAAAACCCTAGTTCGCTGGAACAGCAAATTTCATGATTTCTGGAACCTGCAAAATAAAACAAAAATAGGAATAGATCAGTAAAGCAAGTATTAAAAACATGAAACCCTAGGGGGTCCCACCGTGATCGTCATTTGTAGATTAAAAATACAACGCCAAACAGAAATAAAACCACAATAATGGAATACAGGAAAGTTGCACAAAACAAACAATTTTTATTAATCAATGGAGTTTAAAAAAACTCCTTTTGAGTACAATAGGGCCTGTAACCCTTTTTGTGATACACAAATTACAGTTTGTGCTAGGGTTCTTCGAAACCCTAGATGGCATAAAGTGGTGGCATTTCCGAAGATGTATCCTTAATCCCAACAAAGTGAGTGGGTTTTGTTGTATCCTTTGGCTCGGACCACTCTAGCTTAAACAACTGCTATCAACACACCAGATCTGCCATTAAAATCCTGCACACATTAACACTATCAAGGAGTTAGAAATTAATAAGAGGGCTCCACTGTGTGAGCCCTCAGAAACAATTTAAAACCCTAGAAAAATAGAATGCAGGAGTTCAACAACAGATTAATAAAAGAAAAGAAGTTACTTGCTTTAAACTGATTTATATCTGTTCTTTGTTAACGCGGCTAGACCAGGCGGCATCTGGAAGTAATGTGGCTGTCAAATCGGCTGCAAAAGGTGCCCTGGTGCACTCACTGAACGCCCGCATGCTTCTGGATCAAGGTTTCAGATGCTGATCTGAGTCTGTGGCTGCAGGTAAACGCCCGTGGGCACTTGTGACAAGAATGGGGAATTCTACAGAGTACTGCAAAAGAGATGGCGGCAAAGTTGGCGACGGATGCGGCGATGGATGCGACGAAAAGGGGCGGTGATGGATGGCTGAAGAGATAGATGAAAATAGAAGAGATAGGTCCAAAAGATAGCAAATATAGCAAATATAGCCAAGATAAAAGTCGGGTTTGAGCCATCAAGGTGGCTCTATTTATAATCTACTCTTAGGGCACACTTTAGGGTTTTAACGACACTTTGAACGTGTGGCTAAGATTAAAGTGGATCCAAGGGTAGAGAATAAATCTAGGTTGTGAAACGGATTAAGAAGGATGGACGGATGAGATTAAATGAAATATGGACGGCTTAGATTAAATCACTTAAACTATATTTATATATATATATATTAAAATATATTAAAATATATATATAAATATTAATTTAAATAAATTTGGGGATGAAAAATGGCGAGAAAAGGTGAAATTGGGCCAAATAATGGCAGGAAAGTGTGGATTTGGGCCAAATAATGGCGGGAAGGATGAATGATTGACATGTGGCTGACAGGAAGGTATAGATGACTTGCAAGTGGCTGGATTTTGGTGCCTACACTTTCACCCAGTGCATTGTCAATAGTTATTTTCTTTCGATTGGTTGAGATGGTATAAGTTTTACAAATTTAGGTTTTACATAGCATAAAAGTAGGCTACATTGATTTCCATGTTGGTTTGAGGATTTTTCTTAATCAAGAAAGTGCTTTTTAGCATTGGATATACTTGAACGATGGTCTCCTCAACACTAAACATAGCACACTAATCAAGACTCTATCATCACATTTGGAGAAGAGAAGTTAATCCTATTGATAGGACCTCCTCTCTCTTGTCTATAGCGATAAAAATGCCTTGGTGATAATTCAACCTTGTCACCCTACCTCCCTAAAATTATTTTACTAGTCATTCATCCATTTTGCATGATGATACACAAAGGCTTTATCCTAATATAGATAATAAAGTACCTATTTGACTATACAAAGGATAGGAATGATTAGAACCCATGTTCTCCTCTTTCCAACATATAGCATGAACCACCATGGCATGCCAGTAGACAAACACTTCCAAATACCTTCAAAATACCAATCCTTTATTTCCTACTCAATAGAAAATGGCATGTCATCTTCATTGATTGAAAGATGCCCATAATGAGATCTAAACTTAAGCTTGTACTCCTATCTCCTAGCCATAGTAGTCACCCTATGAGATACATAGGGAAGTGTACCTTCTCTGTGAATAAGGGCGTTGCACACTCCAATTTGTTTGGGTGCCAAGACAAAGCACAAAGGTAGGGAACACCTTTTTTTTAATTTCAAATTTTAGCAAGAAAGCTCTAGACCCATGGAAACATGTAGATCATCACTTTGTAGGGATTTCTTAGAACAAAAATCTTGAGAAGATGAATTTGAATATAGAAGCTCTTTAAAAAAACATAGATAAAATCATCCTAGGATTTATAAGAAGAATTGAAAGCTCCAAATAGTGCTTCTACATTATCAAGTGAGGTAACTCTATAATTACTCTGATACCATTTTGGAATTCACAATATTTTCCAAAAATGAAAAAAAGTAAATCATTCACCCAAATATCATATAGAAAGTTAAAATAATGATGCAAAAGAGAGATATGGTGGGCACCTATATTCACCATAAGTAATCAATATATCCATAGATAAAATTACACAACAACCTAATAATCAAATGAGTGAAAGGGGGTGTTCATACAAATACCAAACCCCAATTATATAATAAATTTTAACCTAATATGACATAACAAGAGGTATTAAGATTAATTAAAAGTTAAAAAAATGATTTAATCTTAACAATGTTAATCCCATCCCATAGAGATTATATAATAAAATAATATAATAAATTAATGCATTATACAATGAATGCCCTTAGCCCTATCCAATACATCATACAATGTTGTCCTTGACCATAAATCAAATTACACTTTCAACATCCCAAAGACTCATAAACAACCATTAGCGAGTCCAAATACCATTATAATTATAGTATCTTGGCTACTACCTTCAAAATCCTTCAAGGAATTATTCAAAGGATGACAAACAAAAATAAATTTTGAAATCCTAAGAGAAAAAGTGCAAAACATCGAAGTTTGAAAATTTTGTAAAAAGTTGGTTAAAGTCCTAAAAGAGTGATTTACTCTCAAATATGTGATTCATTTCAAAAGGTGTAATTTGCTTCAAAAGTTGTGATTCACTCCCAAAAGTGTGATTTGTTCCAAAAAGGTATAATTTATTCTCAAATGTGTGATCCACTCCAAAAGTTATGATTCTCTCCAAATTTTTGTGGAATTTTCTCCCTTCTTAGAAGCAAATCACTCATCATCAGGCCAAGAGGGACAAGAAAAATATATGTCAATTTAACAAATTGAAAAGCAATATTTTGGCTTTTGTGGACTAAAAGCAATTTAGAATCCTTCTAAGTAGTTTAGGAATGATTTTGAGGTATATAGCATTTAGTTTTGCATAATTTTACTAAATATGCCTCTATATTAGTAGATTTACTAGGAGTAGAAATTTGTTACCTGAGGTTACTCTTAAAAGAGTAATTTCCTATATGCTTCTTTTTTGGTTAGGTAGAAGAGATGGTTTTGAAAGGGTCCCCAAACGTTTTACATAGAGACTAACATTTCCAACAAAATAAACAAGATACAAACAAGGAGCAGCCCCAACCAAGGAAACTAAAGAACACAAGCTTATACTGAGAGGGGGGGTGAACAGTATAAGACCACTTTTTATTTTCTTTCCAAATCAATATCAATTAATGTCCTTAATTGCAATAACCAAATATAGCAATGTGCATTAATAACTCAGATAGCAGTAGTAAGCAAGAGCACAAGTCACCACACACAATTGAGACACAAGATTTAATGTGGTTCCCCCAATGTGGGGTACTCCACAAGCTGATCTCCTTATAATATTTCACACAGAAATATCCAATACAATGATTTCTTTGATCTTCTCAAAGCTAGGCAATAACAAGTTCACATAGAACTTTTTCCAAATCTGAATAACAAGCTCACACAGAACTTGTCCAAAGTTGAATAACAAGCTCACACATAACTTTTCCAAATCTGAATAACAAGCTCACATAGAACTTGTCCAAAGCTGAATAACAAGCTCACACAGAACTTGTCCAAATCTGAATAACAAGCTCACACAAAACTTGTCCAAAGCTGAATAACAAGCTCACCAAGAACTTGCCCAAATCTAAATAACAAGCTCACTACGAACTTGTCCAAATCTTCTCTAGCAAGCTCACCAAGAACTTGCCCAAAACTGCTCCAACAAGCTCACTAAGAACTTGTCCAAATCTGCTCTAGCAAGCTCACCAAGAACTTGCCCAAAACTACTCCAACAAGCTCACCAAGAACTTGCCCAAAACTGTCCCAAATATGTCCACAAATCTGCCCCAAAACTGTCCACAAAGCTTTCTCAAAACTATCCACAAATGCCTTCTCAAAGGCTCAATCAATCATGCTCAAGTAGCACTCAAATCTCATCCACAAATCTATCAAGGCAAAGCTCAAAGATGAACTCAACAATGAATGGCAATGTACTCTTCAATGGATGACAACAATGATCTCAATCTCAACTCAAATCAACTCATAGAAGCATAAAGAGAATTGTTAGAGACTCAATATGTTCTAGGCTCAATCTCAACTCAACTCAACTCAACTCATAGAAGCATAAAGAGAATTGTTAGAGACTCAATATGTTCTAATCTCAATCTCAACTCAACTCAAATCAGAATAATGGAATAGTTTGTTTCATAGGACTTGAACAATCACTTCACACATCACTTGACTAGGCTTATTCAACTCAACTCAACCCAAGTCTTATAGAACCATAAAGAGAATTGTTAGAGACTCAATATGTTCTAAACTCAATCTCAACTAATCACCACAAGGGACAATTCTTCCTCACACAACCCTAGTCCAAGTATGTATCAACCAACTCAAATGTTTCCAACAATGCTCAATTACAAATCTCACATAACAATGATACTCATGTTCTTTTCTAACTCAAGTTCTTTCACAACCAATGGGCTTCAACAACTATGCTTATAAAACAAGGTTTAAACACAACTCTCAATTCAGAAAACCTTGAAGCATTCAATCAACCACTTTCGAAAAGGAAACCACAAACAATCCTTTTCCCTCCAATGATATTTCAGAAATCAACCACCATAGACAATCAATAGGAGAATGTGCCCATACCTTTTATGAAGATGAAGAAACCCCTTTGGAAAATCTACCACACTCAACACACTTTGAAAAGAACAAAACAACCTTCACTTGAACCCTTTTACAAAAATAGAAATATCTCTTTATGTACACCTTATTTCTCCTTCTAAAAAAAATAATCAAATAGCCCTCAAAATAAGATTTCCAATGATATATAATATGATATACTTCTAAAAGGAAAATCACTAGAAATATTTCCTTTTCACAACATGCACCACAAACCTTATCTCTCCTAGGGCAACCTTAGAAAAATAAAATATTTGGAAAAATTAATAACTTGCCTTTAACCTCAGCAGGATTCGATCCCTTGTTGCTGCCCCTGCACCACTCAAACCATAATGCCAACAACCACGTGAGCCAACCACTCACATAGAAACCAAGAGCGCAAGACCTCCTTCTTGCTTCCTCCGAACTTGCCCTCAAAAACCACGTGCGCAAAAGGTTCTCCCTTTTTACCTTGCAAAAACCAGTACCGACGAGATTCGAACTTTGGATCTGCTGGTGCTTAAACACCTTACGCACCTTCCTCTTGCTACTAGGCCACAAGCGCCTACGGTGATAGGTAAGGAACCTCCCTTACCTTTGTTCCCTCTTCTCTTCACTGGTTTTCAAATGAATACGACACTTCTGCTCCCTTAGCGCTTCGAACGGATTATCTTCATCGAGGACTTAGGGAAAATAAAAATTTTAGTGGCATATTTATATATGCCCACCTTTTTATTTTGACGTCGGCTATGACTTAATATTATTTGCCTCCTCCTTTTTGACGTCGAAAATATTAAAATATTAATTTTAATTTTAATTTTAAATGATTAAAATTTAAACTTAAATATTTAAAATTAATTATCTCCTTCATCGGGGCACCTTTTTCGATGAAATGAAAATCCAACCTGGGTTTTAAGAAAAACCCATTTCAAATCTGCCATCCATGGTTTTAAATAAAACCTTTTATTTTGCCTACCTTGGTTTTCACAAAAACCTTGTAAATAGCCATGCTTTCCAAAATATCATAAATGCTTATTTATGAAATATTTTGGCCACCAAAACTCAATGTGATCCATGTGACATCAATGATCCATGTGACATCAATGACAACATAAAATGCCTCAAATTACCTCAAATTTCCAACAATCTCCCCCTTTGTCATTGATGGCAACACCTCTAATGCAAATCACCAGTCATTACAAAAACCAACTCTGAGAATCAAAGCTGCTCCCCTATCTCAATACTCTCTATGGAGGCTGCTCCCTCTAACTCAATACTCTCTTTGGAGGCTACTCCCCTAACTCAATGCTCTCCCCCTTACTCAAATATCTCCCCCTTTGACATCAATGGCAAAAGGGACACCTATGGGGCTAAAATATATGACTCTTAAGCTTAGCCCCCTCACCCCCTTCTCTCTTGAGGTGATTAATTTTGGGGTGGGAGTACTTTTACTCCCATATCACTTTGTTTCTTTCCTCTATCAACTTCCTTCCATGTTTTTCTGATATCCTTCTCTTGATGAATTACTTGATCTTCTTGTCTAGAACCTGTTTGACCTTCTTGCCTTGAACCTGTTTGACCTTCTTGCCTTGAACCTGTTTGGAATTGAGTCCTACACCATTTTGCAATATGCCCAAAGTTATTGCAATTGAAACACTTGATATTGTAGCCTTTGGATGGTGCCCATGTCTTGAATTCATTCTTAAAATAATTTCCATATCCATTCCTTTCCCGAACCTCTGTATTGTGAAGCTCTGTTTTCATGACCATTATGACTTCTGAATTGTGTAGCTCTAAAACCAAAACCATGTTGCTCATTTCCTTTGCACTGAAAAGCTTTATGACCAATCCTGTTACATGAGAAGCAATGTCCCTGAAAACCATACCTTCTTCCTTTGAAGTTTCTTCTAGCAAAATCAAACTTCTTTGATCCATAGACCCTACAGTGTATAGCCCTGTGTCCAAATCCATTACAAGAAAAACAATGTCCTTGAAAATCCCTTTGTTCATGCCCTGGTTCTTCATACCTTTCTTGACCATTATCCTTATGATCATTTTCAACTTGTGCATTGCATCCTTGAACCTTCTTTGTAGTATCTAAAACTTCTTCCTTAGTTTCTTCCTTGCTTTTCTCTTCAAGAATTTATTTTCCTTTTGAACTTGATTCACCTATCTCAAAACAAGAACCAAACTGAATATTTGGAGCCATAGGAACTTTGGAAATTTCCTCACAAATCTTAGGTGCTTCCTTGCTTTCATATTTTAAAACTTCCTTTCCTTTTGAGTGTGATTCCCCAAACCTGAAACATGAGACCTTTGGTGCTTTGGAATCTTCCTCTTCTTTCTCTTCATTTGTGTCAAGTAGCAAATTGGCATCCATCTCTATAGCCTCTGAAATACATGTTTCCTTCTTAGTGAAAATATCTTGACCTTTTGAGTCATGTGATGGATCAAACTTCTCACGTATGGAACATCTCAATTCTTTTAGATTTTCCTTAACCTCTTGTAGTTGCTCATGGATAACATTGAAGTCTTCCTTTAGATCAACTGAGATATTATCCTCTTGTTTAACTTCTTCTATTTGGAGTGAATGTTCTTCTTCTACTTCTCTTATCCCATAGAAAAACCCTTCTTCATCTTCACTGTCACTAAGATCATTATAATCTTCTATAGCAAACAAACTCTCAAGATTTCTTTGACCATGCCTATTTCCTTGATGTGTCATCTCATCTTCACTATCACTGAAACCATTGCAATATCCTGATCTATGATCTCTTTGACCACACACAAAGCATTGTTCTCTTTCACCTTCTATTCCTAGAAATAAATGTTCTTCCTTTTCATCATCTGATTTGTCTCTATCACTATGATCTGAGCTATCACTTGCTTCTACAATGTAGTAATATTTCTTTGCCTTACGAAATTTTTCTTCTTCTCATACCTGTTTTTCTTGAATCTGTCATCTTTGTCATGCTTATGCTTTCCATATTCTTTTCTTCTGTGACCCTATTTTTCATCATCACTATTTTCTTCATGTGGACACTTGTATGCATAGTGACCAAGATCACCACACTTGTAGCATCTGACTTTCCTTATATCCCTGAAATTCCTTGAGTCCTTATTCCTTTTGATGAAGTTAGCTTCCTCATAATTATCTGGAACTCTACTTGTTTTTGAAACTTTCTCTTTCTCTTTTTTGAAGCCTTGAATGCAATCTCTTTTATTGGAACCTGATGCTTACTTACCCTCATCTCATAAGTTGTGAGAGTACCTTGCAATTCTTCCATTGTTAGCTTGTTGATATCCATTGTCTCTTCTATTGCTGAAACCTTAGAATCATATTTCATGGGAAGTGATCTCAAAACCTTTTGAGTAACTTCTGATTCTTTCATCTCAAAACCTAGGCCTCTCATGGTGTTAGTGATTTCATCAACTCGAAGTAAAAACTTTGCAATATCTTCAGAATCTTCCATTTTCAATTCCTCAAATATTTTTCTATGAGTTTGTAGTTTTTCCAACTTTACCTTGGAATCTCCTTCATAAGTATTCCGCAACTTGGTCCACATTTCATTAGCTGAAGTACATACCATGACTTTTGCAAAATCTATCTCATGAAGCCCACTCAAAATACAATTCATTGCTCTTGCATTGATCTCAACCAATTTCCTGATAGTCTTATCTGCCTCGGGATCACCTTCAACCCTATACTCTTTTTCAACCATTTTCCATACCTCATATCCTTGTGATATCAAGTAGTTCTTCATCCTCATGCTCCAGAAAGCATAATTGTTACCATCAAACAATGGAGCCTTATTTGTAGATGATCCATTCTGTGAAGCCATCTATGTTCTTATAGAATCTGCCCTCAAGCTGTTAGCCTTTTCGAAGGAACCCGCTCTGATACCAATTGAAGAACACAAGCTTATACTGAGAGGGGGGTGAACAGTATAAGACCACTTTTTACTTTCTTTCCAAATCAATATCAATTAATGTCCTTAATTGCAATAACTAAATATAGCAATGTGCATTAATAACTCGGATAGCAGTAGTAAGCAAGAGCACAAGTCACCACACACAATTGAGACACAATATTTAACGTGGTTCCCCCAATGTGGGGTACTCCACAAGCTGATCTCCTTATAATATTTCACACAGAAATATCCAATACAATGATTTCTTTGATCTTCTCAAAGCTAGGCAATAACAAGTTCACATAGAACTTGTCCAAATCTGAATAACAAGCTCACATAGAACTTGTCCAAAGCTGAATAACAAGCTCACATAGAACTTGTCCAAATATGAATAACAAGCTCACACAAAACTTGTCCAAATCTAAATAACAAGCTCACACATAACTTATCCAAATCTGAATAACAAGCTCACATAGAACTTGTCCAAATCTGAATAACAAGCTCACACAAAACTTGTCCAAATATGAATAACAAGCTCACACAGAACTTGTCCAAATCTGCTCTAGCAAGCTCACCAAGAACTTGCCCAAAACTGCTCCAACAAGCTCACTAAGAACTTGTCCAAATCTGCTCTAGCAAGCTCACCAAGAACTTGCCCAAAATTGCTCCAACAATCTCACTAAGAACTTGTCCAAATCTGCTCTAGCAATCTCACCAAGAACTTGCCCAAAACTGTCCCAAATCTGTCCACAAATATACCCCAAAAACTATCCACAAAGCTTTCTCAAAACTATCCACAAATGCCTTCTCAAAGGCTCAATCAATCATGCTCAAGTAGCACTCAAATCTCATCCACAAATCTATCAAGGCAAAGCTCAAATATGAACTCAACAATGAATGGCAATGTACTCTTCAATGGATGACAACAATGATCCACAATGATCTCAACTCAACTCAACTCAAATCAACTCATAGAAGCATAAAGAGAATTGTTAGAGACTCAATATGTTCTAGGCTCAATCTCAACTCAACTCAACTCATAGAAGCATAAAGAGAATTGTTAGAGACTCAATATGTTCTAGGCTCAATCTCAACTCAACTCAAATCAGAATAATGGAATAGTTTATTTCATAGGACTTGAACAATCACTTCACACATCACTTGACTAGGCTTATTCAACTCAACTCAACCCAAGTCTTATAGAACCATAAAGAGAATTGTTAGAGACTCAATATGTTCTAAACTCAATCTCAACTAATCACCACAAGGGACAATTCTTCCTCACACAACCCTAGTCCAAGTATGTATCAACCAACTCAAATGTTTCCAACAATGCTCAATTACAAATCTCACATAACAATGATACTCATGTTCTTTTCTAACTCAAGTTCTTTCACAACCAATGGGCTTCAACAACTATGCTTATAAAACAAGGTTTAAACACAACTCTCAATTCAGAAAACCTTGAATCATTCAATCAACCACTTTCAAGAAGGAAACCACAAACAATCCTTTTCCCTCCAATGATATTTCAGAAATCAACCACCATAGACAATCAATAGGAGAATGTGCCCATACCTTTTATGAAGATGAAGAAACCCCTTTGGAAAATCTGCCACACTCAACACACTTTGAAAAGAACAAAACAACCTTCACTTGAACCCTTTTACAAAAATAGAAATATCTCTTTATGTACACCTTATTTCTCCTTCTAAACAAAATAATCAAATAGCCCTCAAAATAAGCTTTCCAATGATATATAATATGATATACTTCTAAAAGGAAAATCACCAAAAATATTTCCTTTTCACAACATGCACCACAAACCTTATCTCTCCTAGGGCAACCTTAGAAAAATAAAATATTTGGAAAAATTAATAACTTGCCTTTAACCTCAGCAGGATTCGATCCCCTGTCGCTGCCCCTGCACCACTCAAACCATGGTGCCAACAACCACGTGAGCCAACCGCTCACATAGAAACCAAGAGTGCAAGACCTCCTTCTTGCTTCCTCCGAACTTGCCCTCAAAAACCATGTGCGCAAAAGGTTCTCCCTTTTTACCTTGCAAAAACAAGCATCGACGGGATTCGAACTTCGGATCTGCTGACGCTTAAACACCTTACGCACCTTCCTCTTGCCGCTAGGCCACAAGCACCTATGGTGATAGGTAAGGAACCTCCCTTACCTTTGTTCCCTCTTCTCTTCGCTGGTTTTCAAATGAATACGACACTTCTGCTCCCTTAGCGCTTCGAACGGATTATCTTCATCGAGGACTTAGAGAAAATAAAAATTTTAGTGGCATATTTATATATGCCCACCTTTTTATTTTGACGTCGGCTATGACTTAATATTATTTGCCTCCTCCTTTTTGACGTCGGCAATATTAAAATATTAATTTTAATTTTAATTTTAAATTTAAATTTTAAATGATTAAAATTTAAACTTAAATATTTAAAATTAATTATCTCCTTCACCGGGGCACCTTTTTCGATGAAACGAAAATCCAACCTAGGTTTTAAGAAAAACCCATTTCAAATCTACCATCCATGGTTTTAAATAAAACCTTTTATTTTGCCTGCCTTGGTTTTCACAAAAACCCTACATAAATAGCCATGCTTTCCAAAATATCATAAATGCTTATTTATGAAATATTTTGGCCACCAAAACTCAATGTGATCCATGTGACATCAATGATCCATGTGACATCAATGACAACATAAAATGCCTCAAATTACCTCAAATTTCCAACAAGAACTCAAAACCAAAAACAACAAATTCAAGAAGAGGTTATAAGGAAAGAGAGATCCACATGAAACAACAAAACCCCATCAACCGTGATATTATTCTTACCCGTTTAAATCATACTTTGCCTCAACATCTTTATGATTCCACTAAATCCTCTCCAACATCATGGTAACCTCTTATGCATACATGGCTTCCATTTTAGTCATGCTCCTAAAATATCTCAATAGATCCTTGATCATATTCCTAGAAGTTTTAGGAATTCTAAGAGGGTTCTGAGAATTGAAGGGTTTTTTTTCTTTAGCCGTAGAGGTTCCCCTTAGATATCTATATTTCTTTCTTTTGGCAGAGGAAGGAGAAGATCCATCAGAATATTTTGATTCCAAGATGATGTGAGTGGACTTATCCATCTTGAGCACTTTTTATTTCATGTGCTTAGAGCATCTTGCCAAATCCTCTTTGTCTTTGGAGGCTCTCGGTAGCACAATATCTCCACCTGATTCCTTTTTAATTTTAGTTTCTTCTTCCACAAGTGAAGCTTTATTCTCATAAAGGACATAATCAAAAGGATTTTGGGAGGGGGTTCTAAGATCTTTGTTCTTCGAATTTTTAGGAGAAGTAACTTTCTTGGTAGCATCAAAGGGGCTCCTAACCAAGGCCTAGCTAATACCCTCCACCTCACTTTTTTTGGCCACATACTCAAAAATTATTTTTAGCAATCCTTGATGCAGAGGTACTATCATATCTCCTTTTTGGACCAGCCCCATCATTATTTCAAGCCCCAATTGTGCTTATTTCAATATTCAATAATGAATACAATAATCAAATAACTCTCACAATATAGGAGGATGCATATATTCAACTCATAAATTGAACACACACATAAAATGAAGTCCACAAGATGACTTAAAGTACCCAACAAGAGAACCATTGATCAAAATAGAAAAATTTGTAGTGCTATAACAATATTTAATCCACTCACATCAACTATAATCAAATCCAAACTTTCTAAGAATAACATGTAGAAAAGAAAAAACCATCGTGAGATATTCGAAGTTGGGAAATTTTTAGTTTGAGGATGCTTTGATGAAAACAAAACGAATAGGGTTTTTCGTAGGACTGCCCAAACTACCGAACTCGTTTCGGCCATATCTCACTCATCCGGACTCGGATTGAGCTAAAATTTTGAGGGTAGATGCCTGAAAAACCCTAGAACGTCTCCACCAATTTTCATATCATTTGGAGCAACACAGATCCTAGCGCATCCCTATGTGTGAACGACATATTTGGCAAGCGACTATGCGAGGGTTTCATCTGGGTTGAGTGCAAGCAGCTCCAGAGGTTGGTTTTTAGGGCCTTCGGGCCCTAGCGGCCAATATTTTTGTGGTTTATGCTCAATATTTTAGTAGGAAATGTTGCAGGGGATACAATATGGGTTAGAAATTTGTCTTTCAATAGATCATACTGTGAACTTGAGTGACAACGGCTTCCAATTTGCTGCACAAAAGAAAAGTGAAAACCATACCTTTCCACGACGTCTAGGGCAAGGATTAAAGAGATCACGAAACAAGTTTCAAGCAGTTGATCAAAAAATGGCTCATATCTCAAGTGAATCTGGTGCTAAGGTGCACCCACAAAATAATTCTATTGTGAAAACCCCTATCAAGGGTAAGAATTTCGAAGACTCGGTCCCAAAAATGAATTTTAGGGATGCCCTTCATGGTGGACAGCCTCAGCCCAATGCTAATATCAATATTAGGGCTTCCCATAAACCTCTAAGAATGCCTAAGATTGATCCCAGGAAAATGGAGTCAGGATGTCTTAAAGCAGTTGATGGAACTCCTATTGTTAAGCTTGATATGGGTAACATTCGGACTGGCATTGAAGATTTGGAAAAAAGAGGACTAATTTGTCGGTTCGTGGGTTTTCATCCGAGTCTATCTGCTTTCAAAGTCTGGGCTGCAAAAAGCTGGAAAACTAAAGGTGAGTTACAAATCTCTATTTATCCAAATGGTTATTTTCTTGTTTTATTTGCTAATAATGAAGATAGAGAGAAAACTTTTCAAGGGGGTCCTTGGTTTTTTGGAAGGGCGGGGCTTTTCATGAAGCCCTGGCATACTAAATTTAAATCCGAAGAAGAGATGCCTTCTATAGCTCCCGTGTGGGTTAGACTCTTTGGCCTCCCTATTGAATTTTGGAATCCTACTATTTTTTCTTCAATTGGAAACTCTTTAGGAACTTTTATGATGACTGCTGATTGTACTCAAAATTTTGAACATATTATTTATGCTCGGATTTGTGTTTTAATGGATTTTGACAAACCCCTACCTAAAAATATCACATTACAATTTGGGGAAGACACTTGGGAGCAAGTAGTGGACTATGAGAACATTCCTTTTCATTGTAGAATTTGCCATGAATATGGTCATTTGGCCAGTGCTTGCCCAAATAAAATTCCTGATCAAAAGAAAGAAGATATAAACTCAGCGAGGTTTCCAAATACCTAAGAAGAAGAACACTCAGAAAAACCAGTTATGAAGGATCAATCAAAGTCATCTGCTAATATGTTTGAAATCCTTTCCACAAATGATGTCCCAAGTGAGGAAGAGGAAATAATGGAAACTGAAATCTTAGAAACACAATTTAAATATGAAGGGAAGAACTCGAGAGACAAACCAACAAATCAAAGGTTTTCAACGAGAAAAAAAGGAGAAAATTTACACAAGAAAAACAATATTTCAAATGTCAAAACTTCAAATAATGCGAGTCCCAATATAGACTCCGTTGAACCATCTAGTAAAATTTTGGCTGTGTACGAGCATTCTTCAAGGTTAGAAGCCATCTCGGATTCAATTGGAATAAGTCAAGAAACAGAGGAAAAAAAATTGAAGATGGATTCTAATCAAAAAGTAGGTCGCAAGACCAATCAATATCATATGGTAAAAGAAGGTGAAAAGCTTGTAGAGGAAGGTAAGATTAATGCCCTTCCCAACTTTTTTAGCCCTGGTATTAATGAAGATCATCACTTGGAATATTAGAGGACTCAAAGGGAGTCTTTCAAAACAAAATGAAATTAGAAGAATGATTCGGGTAAATCATCCACATCTTGTTTTCCTTCAAGAAACAAAGATGTCAATGGAGGATATGGACTTAATTGCCGAGTAAAATTTGGCCAGCTGGAAAAGTGGTTTCCCTCAGTTCCCAAGGGACTTCGGGTGGCATTGCTTGTCTTTGGGATCCAAAAGAGGTAGTTATTCACCATATGGTTGGTAGTTGGGGTTTGTTGGCTATAGCTATTCAAAGTAGACATTCCAACCAGATTATGCTCTGCATTACTATTTATGCTCCGACTTCTTTGGAGGAAAAAAGAAGACAGTGGAAGGATATTACTCATATTATCTCTCATTTTCCTAAAGCTTGGATCTTGATCGGAGGAGATTTCAATACCATCCTCTCTCTGGATGAGAAAAGGGGGAAATAGAAATTTGGACAAAAGCATTGACCTCATGAGCGAATATATTGCAAACCTCCATCTTGTGGATATCCAACCGAGATAATGGCCTTATGACTTGGTCTAACAGAAGGCAAGGCTTAGCTTGTATAATGGAGAGATTGGATAGGTTTTTGCTCTCTGAAAATTTCTTAATCCATGGTCACATTCCTAAAGTGAAGACTCTTAATAATGTTGGTTCGGATCATTGGCCTAGTCATGGTGGAAATGTGGAAAACCAATGTGAGTTTCTCTCCTTTTCGTTTTCAATTAATGTGGCTTAGAGACATTTCCTTCGGACCTCATGTGCAACAATGGTGGAAGGAAGGTAAACCTAGGCATGGGACTAAGATGTTCTGTTTTGCCAAAAGACTGCAATACATTAAATCCAAAATCAAGACTTGGAGCTGGAAAGAGTTTGGGGATGTTCATAAAAAAAAACATGAAGTTATTGCTCATCTTGAAAATTTGAATAAGAAAATCCGTTTAGATGGCCTCACGGGAGAAGAGAAGTGCGGATGAAATTAAACTCACAACTCAGTTAGAGGAATGGGAAAAAAGAGAAGAAATCTTATGGAAGCAAAAATCTAGAATTCAATGGCTCAAAGAAGGAGATCGAAACACAAATTTCTTCCACAAATCTCTTCTAGCTCGAAGATCTCACAACTTTATTTCTTCCTTAAAATCAGATTATGGAGATGTTGTTTATACTTGGGATGGCATGAACTCTATTGTTGTTGATTACTTTTCCAATATTTTTGTTGCTACTCCCCTTGACTCAGCTTCACAATATAATGTTCTTCAATCAATCCCTTCTCTTATCACTTATGAGGAGAACTCTATTTTGACTGCTCTTATTACTATCAATGAGCTTCAACAAGTAGTTTTTAAAATGCAAAAAGGAAAACCCCAGGTCCTGATGGTTTTCCTATTGAGTTCTACCAAGAGTTCTGGGATATCCTTCATGTTGATTTATTAGAGGTGGTGGAAGAAGCCAGGAAAGCCAAAGAAATTTTGAAGGTTATCAATAAAACTTATATTACTCTTGTTCCAAAAGCTCAAGAGGTTGATCATATCTCAGCTTTTAGACCTATTGCTTTATGTAATGTTCTTCTCAAAATCATTACTAAAATCATGGCGAGAAAGGTTGAAGCCTCTTTTGCATAAGATTATTTCCCCAGAGCAAGGGGGTTATGTGGAAGGACGTCAAATAGTAGATGAGATAGTTCTTGCTCAGGAAGCCATCCATTCCATGGATATGCAAAATTCTCCTTCCATGTTCATTCGGTTAGACTTATCCAAAGCTTATGACAGAGTGGATTGGCACTTCCTTATCAAAGTTTTGAGGCAATTTGGTTTCTCTAAGGATTGGATGGATTGGATTATGGGATGTATCTCTTCGGTTTCCTACTTAGTTCTTATCAATGGCAGGCCTTCTCAGTCTTTCCCAGCTTCCAGAGGTATTAGGCAAGGTGACCCGCTATCCCCTTATTTATTCATCATTCTTGTTGAATGCTTGGGTAGGACTATAACCAAAAAGAGGGAAAACAAAACCCTTGAGGGAGTTACCATTGCTCATGGAGCTAGACCTATCTCTCATCTTCAATTTGTGGATGACTCTACTCTTTTAGGTAAAGCTACGGTTAAGGAAGCTTCTAATATTAAGCAAATCATTAGCTATTTTTCTAAGGCTACTTGGGCGGTTGATCAATGAAGACAAATCTAAAGTTATTTTCTTTCACTGCTCTGCTAGACAAGGAATCCATGGTCTTGGATAAACTAAGATATAAGAAGACCTCTCTTCCAATCACTTATTTAGGTATTCCCATAAATATTCAAAGGCAGAAAAATAAAGATTGGAATTGGTTGTTGGACAAAGTCAAGAAGAAAATTGGAAAGTGGACCAACAAGTGGCTTTCTTTTGGGGTAGAATCACCTTGGTAAAATCAGTCCTTCAAGCTATTCCTATTTATGTTTCTTCCATTTTGAATATCCCAAAGGTTGTTCTTCGAGAATTGGATCAAATCAGTCATCGTTTCCTTTGGAGTGGTACTAAGGAGAAAATAAAATGGGCCTTGGTGAAATGGGATACTTTATGTCTTCCTAAGAGTGAAGGGGGGTTAGGATTACGGTCTTCAATTAATAACAACAAAGCTTTAGCTGCTAAATTATATTGGAGGATGTTGCATAACCCCAATGCTCTTTGGGCCAATAATCTCCGTGCTAAATATCTTGAGAACAAAAGTCCTGAAGACCTTGTTCGCTATCAACTTCCTACCAAAGGTTCTCCCATTTTAGCAGTTCTTAAGACTGGTGAGGATTTGATAAAGAAAAAATTATTTTGGATCATTCATAATGGTCAACATGCAAATTTTTGGATAGATTCTTGGGATGGTCACAAGCCTTTGATAACTCGGTTTCCCGATTGGAGGCCTTGGATGGAGGAGCTTCACCGAGCTAATTGGATAAAGGTGGCTAATTACTGTCGGTACCATCTTGGTAATTCAAAGGTTGGTAGATATTGGATCCCTATTGAGGACTGGCCTATTCAAATCCTAGAAAGGCAAAGACAAGATATCCAAGGCATCCTTCATATGAGATCCCTCTCTTGGTCCCATGAAAATGATTGTTTTGGATGGAACAACACTACTAAGGGTGAGTATTCAGTTGCTCAAGGTTATTTGACCTTATGCCATAATAATCCCAACCATTCTTCTGACATATTTTCTCGATTGTGGGCTCAAAAGCTCTAGCCTAAGGTGAGGTTCTTTAATTGGTTGTTATTGCATCGTAGGGTGCTTACTGGTGAGCAACTTATGAAGCATGGTTTTCATGGCCCTTTTAGATGTGAAATGTGTGAAGAGAATGTAGAAAATATCAACCATATTTTTATTGAGTGTACTTTAGCCTCTGAGTTGTGGAGGAGAATGGCCACTTTACTTGGCTTACGAGTGGTCCAATTTTTTTACTTTTGAACAGCTTTGGAGGGATTGGCCTAATCAAGAGGGTGTTGATCATTTTATTAGGCGGTTAGTTTGGATGGGTTCTACCATTCTTCTTTGGAATATTTGGAATGAAAGGAACAACCAAATTTTTAATCAAGATAGGAAGGATATTCACTATATTTGGCAAAAGACCATAGCCAACTTAGTTGAATCAGTCCATCATCTCCTTGATCACCCCCAAAACTCCCACCAAAGATGGGATCAAGTGATGCAAAGATTGAAGATTAAACCTTCTAAGGGCAACCAACTTAAAGGGAATGTGAGTATTAGTAAGATGGATAGGAATAGAAATTGGCAACCTCCTCCTAAGGATTTTGGAAAAGTCAATACTTATGGAGCCTCTAGAGGGAACCCTGGAAAAGCCGAGTGTGGGAGGAATTGGTAGACTTTCAGATGGCTCCCTGGTTTTTACTTTTGCTGAGAATTTGGGTATTCTTTCCAATAACCTTCTTGAGGAGTATGGTATCCTCAGAGGCCTTCAGGAGGCTACTAAGGTTGGATGGGAAAAGGTGTTAGTTGAGTCTGACTCTCAACTTATGATTAATCTCTTGAAGAATCCTTCTAAGAATCATAAGGTGGATTGGAGAATAAAAAGAATTATTGAGAAGATTCGGTTAATCCAGATGGGATTTTTGAAAGTTGATTACAATCATGTGGTTAGAGATCAAAACAAGAGTGTTGATGCTTTAGCTAATTGGGCTTTGGACAAAGGTGATCTTACTTGTTATGGCCACCCTCCTATATGGTGGGCTTCTCAAATTAGGGAAGCTCTTCTTTCTATCATTTCTTTGGATGGCTCCAATTCTGAAGGTACCTAGTTTCTTCTTGTTTTTTTTTTGCTTCTCTTTGGTTCATTCAGTTTTTTTAGTTCCCTAGCTCATTCTATTCTTTATTTTGTTTCCTCTGTTGATTCTTGCCTTAATAGTCTTCTGGTCTAGATAGGTCATTGTTTTGTTCATTTTTTATTTCTTTTTTGTTTTTTTTGTTTAGTTTTTTAAGGTGGGTGGGTTTTTTTATTTTGTTTTGTTTTTGTGTTCTTTGTGTTGTTTTTTGTTGTTCTTGTGTTTTTGTTGTTTTGTTTTTTTTTATGTTTTTTGTTATTGTTCTTGTGTTTTTTTCGTTCTTGTTCTTGGGTTTCTCTTTGTTTGTGTTATTTCGTGTTTTTATGTGTGAGTGTTTTCTATGTTTTTTGTTTTTGTTTATTGTCTATTGTTGGTTGTTTTTTATTTTTATTTTTTTATTTTTTAGGTTTTAGTTGTGTTTATTTTTCATGTTTTTTTTTGGGTTATGTCTTTGTAGTGTTATGTTGTTTTTGTCTTGTTTGTGTTTTGTTATGTGGTTCTTGTGTTTTTCTATGTGGTTTGTGTTGTGGTTTCTTTTATCTTATTGTGCGTGTTTGGTTGTGCTTTTGTTTTTGACACACTCAAGGAGCATGTTTTTTATTTTATTTTATTATTTTTGTTGTTATTTACTTATTTTTAAATTGGTTTTGTGTGTTTGTTTGCTCCTTGAGTATGTCAAAGGTGGTAGGCCGGGTCCGAGTCCTGGGCATTTTTGGCGGAATGGATACCCCTGCCTCCTTGGGTCTTACCCGAAAGTGGCATCCCTTTTGGGATGTTTTCCACAAATAAAAAAAAACATGTAGAAAATTCTAGGAAACATTCCTATCATATGCTTTGTTCATATCTAATTTCAAAAGCATACTTGGTTTTTTCATGGAATGAAGAGAATGTATGGCCTCTTATACAATAAGTATACTATCAAGAATTTGTTTACCATGAACAAAGCCACCTTGTTCCTCTGAGATAAGACACCCTAGAATGTCCTTCAACCTGTTTGTCATAATTTTTTAAATGATCTTATAAATTATATTACAAAGGCTTATTGGACGAAAATTATCAAAATATTTTGTCACCTTTCTTGGAAACCAAGGTAATACAATTGGCATTTATCTCACTTATTATTTTGGGTCTCTTCAACCGCATCTAATATATCACTCTTCAATAAATCCTAAAAAAATGAAACAAAAATGCAATAAATCCATCGAGGCTAGGTGCCTTGTTAGGATGGAAAGAGAAAATTGCTTTATGGAGCTCCTCCATAGATATCTTCTTCATCAAGTTTTCATTTTGTCCATGAGTGATAATTGATGGAATATTTCTAGAAGTTTTTCTTGTGCCTCCTTATATTGTCTAGAATCTGACATAATAACCCAGATGTTGTAGGTGAGTTGGAGAGGAGAGGGCAATCCTCCAAGGGAGGTCCCAAGTTCGAATCTCCACCCTACAAAAAATATGAATTGGGTAACCAAAATCCAATTGATAATGTTGGTGTGGGCAAGGCTGGGTGCGACTCCCGAGTGACTTTGACGGTGTAGAACCCCCTGTTCGTGGTCTCTTAGACCAAGGTGGTCCCACAAGGGGTTTTTCGCTTAAAAAAAAAAAAAAAATCTGACATAATAACTTTGAAATAATTAATTTTTTCCTTCCTTGTATCTTCTTCATCCTCAATATTACTTCCATCTGGGGTTATAATATTTTTGATACGATGAACAAAAAAATTTGTTTTGTTGTAGCATGAAAAAAAATTGTATTTCTATCTCCTTCCTTGAGCCATTTCTCTCTAGATTTTTGTAACCAATATGACTTCTTTTTCAATGCATTATGGTAATTAGAAAGTAATTTTTTTTCTTTCATATATGAATCCTGATCTATTCCATTAATTTCTACTATATCTTGTAAATTTTTGAGCTTGGATTCAATTTCTATTTTTTCTTTATAAATGTTACCAAAATATTTGGTATTCCATATCTTCGTTTGCTCCTATAAATATTTCAACTTTTGAACAAACATATACATACATTATCCTTCAAATTTTGATTCATCCCACCATAACATAACCATCTGGAAAAAATCAAGGTCTTGGAGCCACATAGATTGGAATAAAAATGGCTTTGGATGACCATTATTAGGTAACTCACAAGTCAAAAGAATGGGTTTATGATCTGATCCTGCTCACAATAAAATATCTGAAGAGATTGTATACTTTGTTTGCAACCATTTATTGGATAACAAGAATCTATCCAATTTTTCTACTATATGATTTTTTCCAATGTGTTTATTATCCCATGTATATTGAAAGCTTGAGGGACTAACATCCCAAAGGTCATTTGAATTGACAAATGAAGCAAAATATTTCATTGATTTAGACCATATGGAATGCCACCCTTCTTTTCCAAAGGAGATAGAACAATATTAAAATCAATCCCAAGAATCCATAGATCAAATATGAATCATCATTGTATTTGACAAAAATATACTAAGGTCCTTCCAACATATTTCACGAGTAACTATACTTTGAACATATACAATTACAACCCCAACTTTGATGTTTTTCTCTTTCCCACAAAATAATCCAACAACCCAATTGCTTCTAATAGTTGTCCATCCCATTTGTATTTGTCCCATATTATTGCAATACCACTTGAAGCTCCTATAGAAGAAATTGCTAAACAATCACCCGTCTTCCAAATCTTCTTAAAAGCATCCTTACATTCCTCACTACTTAATTTTATTTCTTGTATTAAAATAAACTTGGGGCTATAACAACCTATTAATTCCTTAATAACTCTTTTTTTAGGGTTTTTATTCATACCCCTAATATTCCATGATATCATTTTTGTAAACACTTTTTATTTTTATTTAGTGGGCTTAGCCCCACTTCTTGTTAACACTTGTGATATTTTTTTGGCTTCAGAGATCAATAGCCTTTTGAGTTTCTTTTTCTCTTTGTTCCTACTTTGATGGCCTTCTTCTCCTTCTTCCATTCCCGCAAATACTCTTATCTTCATCAATCTCTTCCATTTTTCATATTATTCAAAATGAGACTTATCTTCTAAAAATATGTGTTGCCCTAAATAGTCGAAAGTGCAAGGAATAGCCTCATTAGCATTTTCTTCTTTATGTTGCCCTAAAAAATCTAAACTGCGTAGATGATATAGTCATCACTTTATTATGTTGGCCTGAAAACCCTAAATTTCCTTGAATATCCTCCATAAGATTTTCTTTACAATAATGCTCTTGAAATCTTGAAGTGGAAGGAATACACTCTGTAGTAATTTCATTTTTATTATAAGGAGAATATTTTAAGCTACTTGAGGATAATAAAGGTGATTTACCTAGATTAAGCTTGACCTCCTTTACCTCATTTACTTTAAAATTTATCTTGCCATCTTCCTTTGTTTTAAAATTTGTCTTCCCCTCTTCCTCTACACCTTTAGCTCCTTTTATATTTGAACTTATGCATTGTACTTCCTCATCCTCCATATCATTTTTTCTTCTAATGGTTTATTTGAGTGAATTGTAATGGCCTTTTCCATCTGATGATGTAGAGGGATTTTTCTAGCCACTTTCTTAGGAGTGGAAAATCCTTTATTTGACCTTATCTTCTCCCATGATATGGTCTTCTTGTTTCAAATTGAAGCTACCCTTATGCCCAAAAAATTTCATCTCTTTCTCCATTTTTACTTTGCAATCTCTTGCCATGTACCTAGTTTCATGACATTTGCGACATCAAAATGCAATATTTTTATAATCCACTTTTTGATCCTATTCTCTTGATTCATATTTAATCCTAATCAACTATGGTAAATGTTTATGAATTTCCATGGCAACACATATTCGAGTATATACATCATGCCTTCTCTCCTTAGTATTTGGTCCCTCCTGGATGAGTTCACCTAGATTATTACCAATATTCTTCAAAACCTACTTATTGATGAGTTGATAAGGAAGTCCAAAAATCCTAATCCATAACGGAAGTCTTTTAATAGTTTTGTATCCACAAAAAATTTTCACTCCAAGGTCTTAAATATAATGCATCTTTACCCCTAAAACATGGGCCTCCATCCATTATTTTATCCCTTATTTATGAACTGGAGAAAATAATGAGGAAAAATTCTTTTGGAAGAAAATTCATGGAGTAATTTGAATTCAATCTCCACTTCCACCTAATCTAATTTTTAATCTCAAAAAAACATGGCCAATATCCATAAAACTTACATATTAACCCTCTAGTTTTAAGAATTATTATATCATGCTCAGTCATCTCATCCTTGATAATCACTTCTGGTGTAGAATATTCTACTTGGATTGGGTTTACCATAGATTCTATCTTCCTCTTATTTCTCGCTAGGGAATCCAAACTTCCAACTTGGTCATTCATACTTTCAATAAGTACTTTCATATATGACTTCCTTTCCATGTTACCTAGATTTTCTTCAAATGAATCCTTTAAATTCTCTTCCTCGCACTCACTTTTGGCTACACTAAATCCTGGATCATGCTCACACTCACTCTTGGATGCACTCACTCTTGGTTTACGCTCACACTCACTCCTGAACTATGCTCACACTCACTCCTGGTTTGTGCTCACACTCACTTTTGATTGAACTCACTCCCAACTATGATCACACTCGCTCGACTGCACTCACTCCTAATTACAGTCACTCTCACTTTTGATTGCACTCACTCTTGGCTATGCTCACACTTTCACTTTTGGATACACTAACTCCCAATTGCACTCGCACTCGCACTCGCCTAACTGAACTCACTCTCAACTACGCTTGCATCATCTCCCAGATTTTTGCTAGGATATTAAAATGGGTTTTTTCAGACAACATATCAGAAGAATAGTTTGGATTCTTGAGTAAAATACAAATCCATAAAGCTATTGGTGTTGCTTAAGAAGTATTTCATTCAATAAAATCATGGAAGCAACAAGCAATGATAATCAAGATTTATTTGGTAAAAGCTTTTGATAGGGTAAGTTGGTTGTACATTAGACTTATATTAATTCATATTGGGTGTAGTGTGCCCTTTGTAAATTGGGTAATGGGATGTATTAATTCTACTTCCTTTATTATTTTAATTAATTATTTAGATTCTTTCTTCTTCAAGTCTTCTATGGAGTTAAGACAAGGATGCCCCTTATCACCCATTTTATTCTTGCTTGTGGTTGAATGATTGAGCAAAATGATTAATGAATAAAAAATACCTAGCATGATCAAAGGCATTAAAATGGAAAACTCTTTGGTTGGTACTCACTTACCATTTGCAAATGACACTCTTATTCAAAAATGGTATCTTATGAGAAGCACTAAAACATAGAGTTTTTAGATCTATATTGTGCTACTACATGAATGGAAATAAACCTCCAAAAATTTAGATATAGATTTTAACAAACTACAACTAGTACAAGAAGTAGTGGTAAGGGTTTTTGGCTTCAATCTAATTGAGTTTGGAAGTTTTAAATATTTGGGGTCTAGGATGAAGCCCGATAATTATTAATGCTAGGATTGGATTTGGTTATACAATAAAGTGGAAAAATGGGTAACTTCATGGTGTAATAGATGGTTATCATTAGGAGGTCGTTTAACACTAGTGAAATAAATTTTGGAGGCCACTCTAGTATATTAGCACTCCATGGCTTATATTCCTATTAAAATAGTAGAAAAATAAGGAAGAAATGCTTTTGTTTCCTTTGGAAAAGAGGAACGGAGGAGTGATGAGGCCTTGAAATACCTCATTTTTTATCATAAAAAAATAATTATTTACTCCCTTAATGTGTTGATAAAGAATAATTAACATTGGACTAGGCTATAATTTATACTAATATTTTGATTAGACATAGTGAATAGGTAAAATGCATTACTATGTTATTTTAGATAGGTTTTATATGATTTTGGGTTTATTTTTACATTTAGTCATGATTATTTGGTTTATAAGCATTAGACTAATAGAACCAGATAGAAAAATGATATCTTTTAGGTCCCTAAATGTTGATATGTAAAAACTATCAGAGTGTGTTGGAATGGTCTTACATCAGAATTAGCTAGAATGCACAAGAATAAGCTAAAATTGTCATAGTGTGTAGAATGGTCTTGCATTAAAATAATCTAGAATGTATGGAAATAAGCCAAAATGCATCATAATAAGTTAGAATGTGTTGAAATAAGCCATAGTGCACCAGAATGAGCTAGACTAAAATAAGCCAAAAAATATGGAAATGCAGATTGAGATGGAGCTTGCACATGGAAAATAAAGTGAAGAATTTTGTGGGTTGAATAATTTCTATTGGCCTCCCTAAAAAGTAGGCTAAAATTATGCTAATAATTTCTCCTTAAATATAGAGATGAAATTATGTTCTTAGTTTCAATAATTTGACCTCCCTAAAAAATAGGCTAAAATTGTGTTGTTAATTTCTCCTTAAATATAGAACTAAAAAATGTTGTTAGTTTCAATAATTCCTTCTCAAATATTGGGCTAAAATTGTGTTATTAGTTCTTCCTCAAATCAAAAAATAACATTTTGAAATTAGTTCCAAGATATAGGGAATGCTAATTCTAAGATATGAAGAATATTCCTCCCAAATATGAGGAGTGTAATGTGTCACTTGACTTGTTTATGCTTATTGTTAGCAAGTGGTTGAGATGCTCCCAAGATAAGAGGAGTGTAAAGTGCCACTTGACTTGTTGATGCTTATTGTTAGCAAGTGGTTGAGATGCTCCCAAAAGAAGAGTGTAAAGTGCCACTTGACTTGTTTATGCTTGTTGTTAAAAATTGGTTGAGATGCTCCTAAGAGAAGAGGAATGTAAAGTGACACTTGTATTATTCATGTTGACTCTTAGTAAGTGGTTGAGAAAGTGTAGGATGCTTCCAATGGAATAGGAGTGTATACATATTATTAGAATTTAGTTTAGATGTGTAGAGATATTTCCAATAAAGTAGGGGATGCCTCTTATACAAAAAAGTGTGTCTAGCTTATATATATATATATATATATATATATATATATTATTTATTTATTTATTTATTTATTTATTTATTTATTTATTTATTTATAGGATATATCAAATTTATCTTTGCTTTCATTGCTATGAGACACCCAAATATGACTCAGCACACGTGATAAGATTATCTTGGTACAATGCATGCTATCAACAGATCTAGAGTGTTGGGTTCCCCAGATTTGGTGGCATGCATATCTGAGAAATTTTAGCCCACTCAACTTCTCGAACGCATTTAAATCTTAATTGGTGGAACGGTGGTATCCACAAAAATTCCTCAATAACTTCGTTCCAAAGGTGTGCTTGTCTTAGTTTCTTTAGTCTGGAAATGGTGCTTCGTAAGCCGAAGTCCTTACACGTGGATGCAATGGTTGAAGAGATTTTGACAAATCATGGATTCATATCAATTATTCATAAATTTAGCAAAAACGACCCTAATTTATCCCTTGATTTCATTAGATATTGGGATAACGGTCGCGTCACTCTACATGGACTCCACTTCAAGGTCATTGCTTGTTTGATATCTGAAGTGATAGAGCTCCTCAATGATGGGGACATAGTCCACCGCAACAAGTATTCCTTAGAGGCTGAGCTCAACCATTTAATTAAAAAGGGAAAAATAATTGGGTAAGGAGAAGGGTGGGATTATCAGGGAGAGTTTCTTTGTTCCTTGGAATAGGATCATGATTCCAATCCTATATTTTTTACGGTGGATAACATCGACTCCCTACTCAGGAGTTTCCACTTAGCTTTTTTGAATCACTATGCGACATCAAATGCATCAATGTTCTTGAATATCTGTTCCGTTCTCCAGAGCTTGCTATGGAAAATATCAAAGAAGGCAAATCATCTCACCCTAAGCACTAGGGTCTCCACAGGATCCTCTACAAGCATACCTTACAAAAGGAGGTACAAAGGGTTATCCTACCGATTTTTGGCAGCCCAATGGACCATACTATTTTGGCTCATAGTCAAGAGAGCCCTCAAAAGGACATCCTAAATAATAATGACTCTGAAGGAGATTTTGCGGATGTGGTCAAGGCAGGGAAAATTTTGATGTTTGACTCCACTACCACTTACATCCCTCCTTCAGTAAATATTGATCCCTGTTGATGCTCGTCTAGAAGCAAGTCTTCAGGGGGAAAAATAAAAACTCTTATCATTATTGACCATGACCAAGAAGATCTAGAAGAACCTCTTACAAAGCTCAAGAAGCCTAAAATTGAAGGGGCCCCTATTTAGTATCACTCCCTGATGGTTGGTTACTCCTTGAGCAGGCCCTCTTCTCACATCAAATAAATAATCAACCCTAATTCACTCAACAATGTGGAGAAAATGGATATAAATATTTATTTATATTTAGAGGATATATCAAATTTATCTTTGCTTTCATTGCTATGAGACACCCAAATATGACTCAGCACACGTGATAAGATTATCTTGGTACAATGCATGCTATCAACAGATCTGGAGTGTTGGGTTCCCCAAATTTGGTGGCATGCATATCTGAGAAATTTTAGCCCACTCAACTTCTCTAACGCATTTAAATCTTAATTGGTGGAACGGTGGTATCCACAAAAATTCCTCTATAACTTCGTTCCAAAGGTGTGCTTATCTTAGTTTCTTTAGTTTGGAAATGGTGCTTCCTAAGCCGAAGTCCTTACACGTGGATGCAATGGTTGAAGAGATTTTGACAAATCATGGATTCATATCAATTATTCATAAATTTAGCAAAAACGACCCTAATTTATCCCTTGATTTCATTAGATATTGGGATAACAGTCGCGTCACTCTACATGGACTCCACTTCAAGTTCATTGCTTGTTTGATATCTGAAGTGATAGAGCTCCTCAATGATGGGGACATAGTCCACCGCAACAAGTATTCCTTAGAGGCTGAGCTCAACCATTTAATTAAAAAGGGAAAAATAATTGGGTAAGGAGAAGGGTGGGATTATCAGGGAGAGTTTATTTGTTCCTTGGAATAAGATCATGATTCCAATCCTATATTTTTTATGGTGGATAACATCAACTCCCTACTCAGGAGTTTCCACTTAGCTTTCTTGAATCACTATGCGACATCAAATGCATCAATGTTCCTGAATATCTGTTTTGTTCTCCAAAGCTTGCTATGGAAAATATCAAAGAAGGCAAATCATCTCACCCTAAGCACCAGGGTCTCCACAGGATCCTCTACAAGCATACCTTACAAAAGGAGGTACAAAGGGTTATCCTACCAATTGTTGGCAGCCCAATGGACCATACTATTTTGGCTCATAGTCAAGAGAGCCCTCAAAAGGACATCCTAAATAATAATGACTCTGAAGAAGATTTTGCGGATGTGGTCAAGGTAGGGAAAATTTTGATGTTTGACTCCACTACCACTTACATCCCTCCTTCAGTAAATATTGATCCTTGTTGATGCTCGTCTAGAAGCAAGTCTTCAGGGGGGAAAATAAAAACTCTTATCGTTATTGACCATGACCAAGAAGATCTAGAAGAACCTCTTACAAAGCTCAAGAAGCCTAAAATTGAAGGGGCCCCTATTTAGTCTCACTCCCTGATGGTTGGTTACTCCTTGAGCAGGCCCTCTTCTCACATCAAATAAATAATCAACCCTAATTCACTCAACAATGTGGAGAAAATGGTGGAATCTATATCTAGAGTATCGTTGACTGCTTGGACTCTCCTCTAGTATGCTGAAAAATGATCTTTGACCTCAAGAATTATATGGATGGTGCTTCTGGTGAGCCTAGTGAGAGTGATACTGATCGAGACCCTTCTAAGATGTTTGATTATTCTGGTCTATTGGCCAACCTAGTTGACCGTATCTTGGGGTCCTTGTTCTTCTTCTTCGTTTTTACTTGATTCTCAGTCTAACTCTCTATGTTTTATTGGTGCCCCTTAGAGCCTCTCTCCAAGCCCTCCACTTTGTTTTCCTTGGCTTCCTTCTTGCGTTATATTTTTGGAATTGGTCCTTGTGAGACCATCTCCTTTTTGGCTTCTCATTGGTAATTTATAAAAGGTTTGGGATCCCTTTCAAAACCCCCTCTTTTAACTTATCAAAAAATATATATTTTTAGAGGACAAGGAAGAAAATAAATGATGTGTTTGGATTGAAGACTTTGTAAAAGGGTAATTCCCTTCCATTTTTAATAAATAATGATTTTATCATTTTCTCTTTTGTATATATATTTTTAATTGTATATTTGAATCAATAATTACTTTCCATTGGGCTGAGAAGTAAGGGCCCACTTCATTAGGAAAATGGAAATTATTATTTCTTGTAGATGAATTTATAAGATAATTAATGTAATTTTATTTATTTATTTATTATTTAATTAATTTATAAATTGTTTTTATTATTTATTTTTCAAGTTAGTTTTACCCAGTTACTAGATTAGATTTAATTTTCTTGCAAGGTGGTGATTTATTTTTCTAGAAGTGTGTGATTTCATTGTTGCAAATTAGGTGATTCAAATTTTTATAAGTGTGATTTAAAATTTGTGTAAGTGTGATATTTATTTTAGCAAATAGAAAACCTTAAAATATCTTATACCAAGACACACTTCCTTGCTCTCTAACACAAACAACCATCGAATGCCACCTCAAATTTGACAAAAAAACTTGACATTAAAATTACTTATCACTTTTGGTACCATTCTTAGGGATATGGCATTGCTAGAGAGTTTTAATGGTCATCATTTTGAAAAAATATCTCATTTTAGTCAAATCATAGAGACATGTGTTAAACCATATCTTCTTATCTTTATCAATTGTGGTTGATATTTTATCACAAACAAAATGTGATCCTATAATTATGTTATCATCATTAATGACCTAATGAGACAAAACACTAAATTACATCTCCCTATTCATAGCCCATATTGGTTATAGTTGATTTGTTGTTACTTGTAAAATAAAATTTTGTTTTTACTAATGTGGTCCTAAAACTATCTTTTTGTCATTTAGTGATCTCTGACACCAAGATTATTCTACTATTCTTAATGAAATAAAGAGAATGCTAAAATAATATTTCAGATAAGAATTGTTATGTTGTCAAGGTGCGGGTTAAGGTATTAAAAATTTTAGAGTTTAATGATTTTTGCTTTCATTTTTTAAATTAGAATGCATGAATAGTTTTATTTCATGTTAAATTAGAATGCATGAATAGTTTTCTTTCATATTAAATTAGAATGCACAAATAGATTTAAAAATAAAAATGGATCATTTGTTAATAAAAAATCCCCATGAGCCTGGCTGAAGGAAGGAGACTCCAACATCGGGTTTTTTCATGCTTCTACCCTTCAGCATAGAGGTTCCAACAAAATCAAGGAAATTTGGTGAAGTGATGGTACGGCTACCAAGGACATTGCTGAGATAAGAATTGAAGCGGTGGGCTTCTTTCAGGATTTGCTGGGATACTCCCCCGAAAGCGACTTACAGGCCCAAATAGATCTTTTGGCGAAAATCCCCTCTCTGATACCCCAAGAGGCTAGCCACAGGCTCTTGGATCCTTTTTCTTCTTTCGAGATCAAGGAGGCCTTTTTTTCTATGCAACCTGACAAAACCCTGGGTCTAGATGGGTTTCCTTCTCGCTTTTTCTAGAACATGTGGGAGGTTGTGGGGAATGATGTTTGTGATGCCATTCATGAGATCCAAGCCTCTGGATCCATCCACCCTAGTCTGAACACCACCTTCTTAGCTCTTATTTTGAAAACCTCTACCTGCAGGACCTTCTCGGACTATAGACCCATCAACCTTTGTAATATTTTCTATAAGATCCTAACCAAAGTCTTAGCTAATAGGTTGAAGCCCATCTTGCCCTTACTCATTGACCCTTTCCAAGGTAGCTTTGTGAAAGGTAGAAACATCCTTTGTGGTGTCATTTCTATCCATGAGACTCTCCACTCTGCATCCTTGTCTAATAAGGTTGCCCTCTTTCTCAAGCTTGACATGAACAAAGCCTTCGACAGGGTGGATAGGGGTTTCCTCTGCACTGTTCTCCTAAATTTTGGTTTCCCTCCCTCTTGGATAGACCTCATCCAAAGCTGCATATCCACCCCTTACTTCTCTTCCCTAATCAATGGGTCCCCCGCAGGCTACTTCCAAAGTTCCAGAGGGCTCAGGCAAGGAGACCTCCTGTCCCCCATTCTCTTCATCATCCTAGCAGAGGTTCTGAGCAGAGTCCTCAAGGAGAGCCTTTGAAGATAGAGGATTTACAGCATCATCCCCACCTCTAGAGTGGAAGCAGTCACCCACCAGCAGTTTGTGGATGACACCCTCTTGTCTACTATCGCCTCTGTGGCCTAGGCCAAACACATCAAGAGGATCCTCTCCCTTTATGAGCGACCTACGATCCAAAAAGTAAACTACACCAAGAGTAAGATTTTCTTCCTGAATACTCCCCAAGGGTGATAGATCTGTATTGCCAGAATCTTGGGATGCATGATTGAATCCCTCCATACCACCTACCTCGGGCTCCCCCTCTTCTGCAACGGTAGGGCCAAGGATAGCATGTGGAATATGGTGGTGGAGCGAATTCACAAGAAGCTGGCCTCTTGGAAAGGTAAGTTTTTGTCCTAGGAAGGCAAGGCTACCCTCACCAAAGCTTGCCTCCAAGGGATCCCAACCTATTTCATGTCAGTATTCATCCTCCCAATGTCTGTCCATCGCAAGATCAAACAAATTCAGATGAACTTTCTATGGTCTGGGAACGAAGATAAATCTAGGATCCCTTTGGTGGTGTGGGACAAGGTGTGTAAAAGCAAAGACCAAGGTGGGCTTGGGCTAAGGAGAACTAGTTTGATGAACCTGGCCCTTGTGGCCAAGCATGCTTGGAGGATCCTGACCAATGAACCTGTGGAGTGGATCAAAATTGTCAAGAATAAATACCTCGCCAACTGCTCCTTCCTGGATGCTGAGGCCCTCTTCGGTGATTCCACTTTCTGGAAAGTAGTCCTCCAAGCCAGGAAGCTGCTCAGCAAGGGAGTCCGATGGATTTTAGGATATGGGCAGACAATCAACTTCTGGAAGGACAGATGGGTTGAAGAAGATCCTCTATCTCAGAAGGCTGATCTTTCCCTCCTCAAATACTTGGTGGACCCAAACTCCTAGCAGAAGGTAGAAGACTACATTGTGAGGAAGGATGATAGCCCTTAGTGGAACTTCTCCACCCTCATCAGTCGTGAAGCTGAAGTCTCCTCTCTAGATAATATCCTCCAGGGCACTACCATCCCGACTGCCAGAAGACCCGACAAGATGATCTGGACAGGCACTGACACTAGCGTCTTCTCGGTTAGGACATCCTACGAGATCCTATCCAAGGAAGCTGAGGGTGATTTCCCATGGCAGATAGTCTGGTGAAAAGGAGTGATCTCGAAGGTAAATTTCTTTGTTTGGATTTTTTTTCATAATAAAGCTCTAACCATGGACAACCTCCATAAAAGAGGGTTTGCCTTCCCTAGTAGGTGTTATTTGTGCATGGTAGATTGCAAATCTATAGATCATATCTTCCTTCACTGCCCATTCACCACCACGATGTTCAACGTGATCCTCTTCTCCTTTCAGGTCCCCTGGAGCCCTCCCAAGACAATCAAGGAAGCCTTTACTCAATGGCCAAACCCATTTAGAAATCCTAAGCTCCAATTCCTTTTTGATGCGTTCTTCCATCACATCCTTTGGTAGATTTGGCTGGAGAGGAATGAAATAGACTTTGGTAATCCTCCAAGAGACCCCCCTTCCACAACCTTCAAAGCTCTTGCCTTTGCAGTAGAAAATTCAAAATTCACTCGTAGTCCCCTCCCTAGGATCCGGTCAGAGGAAACTGTGTTCAAAAGGATGAACCTCAAGGAGGATCCAGACCACCCTAACATCTTTTCTCTCAGGATCAAGGTCAAATGGAGAAACCCTCTGAGGGTTGGCTTAAGTTGAACTTTTATGGCACTGCTCATGGCAACCCGGGACCAGCAGCTATAAGAGGGGTGGTCAGATATCACAGGGGGAGGATTGTACTCACATTTTGTGAGAACCTGGGTATCCAATATAATCACAATGTGAAGTCCAAGGGTGTCCTCAGAGGGCTTTAGCTCCTCTCAGAGGATCCTCACCCTTTGGTCATCGAAGGTGACTCTCTGAATATCATAAGGTATCTGTCGAATGGCAAAGATCCTTCATGGAAAGTTTTCAATATTTTCTCTGAGGCAAGGATCCTCCTATCTAGACGGACTTATGCCCAAATCAATCACATCTACCGGGAGGGTAACAAGTTGGCATATTACATGGCTAATAAAGGTCTTTTGACCTCTATGTTGGTAGTATGCAGGTTGTCCTTTTTGGATGAGGTGGAGAAGATGGCCAGATCATAGTTTCCTCATGAAGACACATAAGCATAAAGGGAAGGCGCTCGGAGGTGGCACATCCTTTCGGCCACCAATTCTCTGATCAAGATGCTGACCAAGATCAAGGAGCCAAACATTAAGGATGACCAAGAGGATCCAGAGTAGTGGAGGATCCGGGGCTACATTCCTTCTGGTCTTTTCTTTTTTCCCATGGTTTTATGTTGCTTCCATTTTAGTTTACTTCATATTGGTTTTTGTCTGACGATCCTCTCACGGAGAGGCCCCTTTGTAAGCCCTGTGGGCAATTTTGAATCAGGTTTAGTTAGATTTTTCAAGTATTGTTAATACAATCAATCTACAAAAAAAAAATCCCCATGAGCCATAGTAAATAAACATCAATTTTAAGAGGTTGAACAAAATAATGAATTACCCATAGCTAATACAAACATAGGAGAAATCTCTAGAAGAGAACAACTATCATCAAATTTTTAATCTTTAGAGCTTCAAAATCATGAAAAACAACTGAATAGTTTTTCCAACCAAGTCCAAAAAAGACATCATCTTTCCATGATTCCAAGAAAATCTATAATGTGTATTGAAAAAACATTATGGCAAGAGGACAAAGTAACACAAACATTGTTGAACAAGATAGCAACATAGTTCAAAAATATACTTATTTGATTTGGTTAGATCATGAGGTAGAAGCCCCTATAAAGAACATTTCACCATATATATTGCCAAATTTTAGGAAAAAGATATTTAATCAATGCTTGTTCGAATTCAAAGTACTTTTTCATTCATGATTAAAATTATTCTCATATGCTCTTAAAAGACTCAACTACAACAAGCTAAGAAACCTCTATTCTTTACACAACCTATAGCTAGATAATAGTAGATAGACATCACTTGTCTACATGTCCAAAACTTGAAAACAAAAATAGATCTACACATTGTGGAAAATATCTCTTCCCAAACAAGTGCTCATATAAAAAAATAAAATTTGCATAGAAATCTACATAGAAAAATGCATAGAAAATTGTGTAGAAATATGTACAAGAAAAGACTGTGCAGAAATCTACATAGAAAACTGCACAAAAATATGCACAATAAAAGACTACGTAGGAATCTACATAGGAAACTATGCAAGAATGTGCATAGGAAAAAACTATGCAAAAATTTACATAGGAAATTATGCAAGAGTATATGCAAGAATTGCCATAGAAAACTACATAAGAATATGCGTAGAAAAATGTGTTGAAAAAGACTAAGTAGAAAATTGCATAGGAAATTATGTTGAGAATTACTGTGTAAAAAACTATGTTGAGAACTATGCTAAAATATGTGTAGGAAAAGCTTGCTAAAAACAAATAGCATAGAGGAAAAAAAAGGAAACTATGTTTAAAATTGTGCTGAAGAGATTACAAAAGAAAAAATATGCAGAGAGAAAAAATAATAATTGTAGGTTAGAATATTTTTGACAAGTTTAGCTTTTTTTGACTATGAGTCTTGTTTTTCAATGATGAACATGCATAGACCATTTTGGTGCATTAAATACACATTTTATTTTTCATTTTATATATATATATATATATATATATATATATATATATATATATCACGTTCAATTTTTCTAATGTATTACGGGTTGCCCCCTAAGGGGTCTGGAAAATGGTTTGGTGCTTTAATGATCAACAAATTTGAAGGTTGAAGGAGCGTGGAAGGTCGAATTTGATCTTTGGAGTGTCAAGGCTAAAGGAGCATGGAAGGTTGGGTTGGTTGAAGGAGCATGGAAGGCTGGGTTGGCTGAAGGAGCTATAGCGAAAGGCTAGGATATTGGGTGGAAGGCTAGGATGGTTGAAGGAACGTGGAAGGCTAATAATGTTGAAGGAGTATGGAAGGTTGGGCCAGTTGAAGGAGCTACAATGGAAGGCTGGGATGTTGAGTGGAAGGTTGGGATGCTGAGTGGAAGGCTAGGAAGACTAAAGGAACGTGGAAGGTTGCTTACAATGAGAAAAATAAAATTATAAAGTGCAAAGGATTAGGGTTTTTCTTGAAAAATATCTCATCTTTTAGAAGCCATATTTTCGTGAAGAGTTATATGATTCAGCTTATTCTTAGACCAACTTGTGTAGAATTTGAATAGCTTTAAAATGAGTGGTCATATGTAAAAATATGATCAATTTTGAGGTAGATATGACTCTGTGAAGTAAACCATTCAAAACAAGGGTAGTGACAATTTTTCAAGTCCCAAAAAACAAAATTGCAAAGTATGAAGGATTAGGTTTTTTCATGAAAAACATCTCATCTTTTAGGAGCCATATTTTCATGAAGTGTTATCTAATTCAGCTGATTCTTGGACCAACTTGTGCATAATTTGAATAGCTTTAAAATGAGTGGTCATATGCAAAAATATAAGCAATGTTGAGGGAGATATGACCTTGTGAATTCAACCATTTGGAACAAGGGCAGTGACGATTTTTCAAGTTGCAAAAACAAAATTGCAAAGTGTGAAGGATTAGGATTTTTTCCTAAAAAATATCTCATATTTTAGGAGCCATATCTTCGCAAAGAGTTATCCAATTCAACCGATTCTTGGACCAACTTGTGCAGAATTTAAATAGCTTTAAAATGAGTGGTCATATGCAAAAATCTGAGTAATATTGAGGGAGATACAACCCTATGAAAATAACCATTCAAAACAAGGGTAGTGATGATTTTTCAAGTCACAAAAAATGAAATTGCAAATATTTGCCAACTAGGGTTCGAACGATGGAAAGAGCAATGAAGGGCTATGACTTTAGTGAGGAAGGAAACTAGCAATTCAGATTTGGTAAAGTGGACTATGATAGTACGATATTTTGGAAATATTACTCTATTAAGATGCAAGGCATAGATAGTAGAGGTGAAGTTTTGGCATTGTGAAGACTGCTATAGGAAAATGTCAAGAAAGATGCTAAATTTTGGAGTAATTGTATTCATATAAAATTTTGAAAAGATCCAAAAAATGAAAATCAAGAATTCAAATATTTTATGTAAAATGGTGTAGTTTTCTAGCTATAGCATCTCAATTGAGATGAGAAGTGTATCTATTTGTAAACCCTCAAGCTCTAAAGAAGAGATGTAATTTTTCAAGGGTGGGGGACCCAAGTACAACCCCTTATTATCCAAAGAAAAATAAATTATAATGTATTTGATGCAAACTTAGAGGTATAAGGAAGTAAGCAAGCTATCCTTGATGTTTAGAATAGTCAGAGCATTAATGTGTTAGAATAATATGCCAAAATATGTGTTGAAATATGATAGTACCAAAATATGCATCAGAATAACCTAGTGCTAGAATATGTTGGCATCATAATAACCTAGCGTCAAAATATGTGTTGGAATGACTTGGTGCAAAAAAATTGTAGGGCATAAAAAAATATGAGGCATTGGTGCGCCATAAAATACTTATATCTGCATCAAAAAATCTTGGTTGTGAAAATATTTTACAAACATAATTGAGATAGAAGATAATTGAAAATAAGAAATGGTAGCCTCTTTTGAGAAAGAAACAATTTGTAGCATAAAGCCATGTTTTTCTTCTACATTAGGGAAGGTGTATCCCTCAAAATAAGGATGCATGTAGTCATGCATCAGTTTAAGTTGGGGTAGGAATGATGAGGCCAATGCCTCATTTTGAGCAATGAGGGAAAACTTGAGAAAAGTGTTAATGCACCAGAACAGATAGTGCACTAGAATAAATAGTACCCTGGAATTAAATAGTGCACTAGAATGAGACAATGTGCTAGAATGAGTTGAAATAGTCTACTGCTAGAATGCACTAGAACAATATATTGCCAGAATGAGTTCGAACAGTTTTCTACCAAAATGCACTAAAATGCTATCAAAATGTGCTAGAACAATCTATTGTCAGGATATGCATCAGAACTAACACAAAAAAAAAAAAGTGCCAAAAAAAAGGAGCCAAAAAATATGAAATTGCACATTTTCCAACCTAGTTCCACGTGGAAAAAAAAGGACAAAATTTGCATATTTCTAACTAGTTCCACATGGCAAAAAAAAGATAAAAACTACATATTTCCAATTGGTTCCACATGGAAGAAAAATAAATAAAAAGATAAAAACTGCATTGTTTTTTCAGTTGGTTCCACGTGACAAAAAAGGGACAAAAACTGCATTTTCTAGCCAGTTCCATATAAATAAATAAAAAAGATAAAATTGCATTATTTTTTTAGCTTGGTCCATGTGGCAAAAAGTGACAAAAAATGCATTTTTCTAGCCTGGTTCCACAATAAAAAAAAAAGGCAAATTGCAACTTTTTTTCCAGCTTGGTCTATGTAGCAAAAAAAGATAATTTTCCTTGAATTTCTAGCTAGTAGAAAAAACAATTTCTAGGACTTTTCAACTAGCAAAAAATGACAACTTTGTTGTAATTTCTAGCTAGAAAAAAAAAAAAGATAGAAATATATTGTTTTCCCAGCAACTTCCACACATGGCAGAATGTGGATTCATCCATATAGAATAGAGAGACAAAAAAAGGATTTTAAATGCTCATGTGGAAGAAAAGGTGGATTTTTCTTCTTGTTGTTTTCATGGAGAAGACAAATATAGATGTGTTTTCTAACAGTTTTCATGTAGGAAGAAAATAGGGAATCCTGCTAAATTTTGAACTATTTTTTCAATTTTCTCATGATCTACTATTTTTTTAGTTGTTTCACAATTTTATTTCTCACCAACAAGGAATTGGTTATATATGAACACATGTCCTTTGTAGGGAAATAAGAATTGTTCTTATCCAAATAAAAATGAGAGATATTCTCTCTCATTGTAGCTCATAAAAGAAAAAAAAGTTTAGTGGTGAAAACCTCTTTGAGGCGCTACTAGACCAAGGCTTGCATGAAAATCAATTTTTGGCATGTTTGTCTTAAAAAATGAATATATAGGAAATATTCCTCCCAAATACAAGGAGTGTAATGTGCCACTTGACTTGTTTATGCTTATTTTTAGTAAGTGGTTGAGATGCTTCCGAGATAAGAGGAGTGTAAAGTGCCACTTGACTTGTTGATGCTTATTGTTAGTAAGTAATCGAGATGCTTTCAAAAGAAGAGTGTAAAGTGCCACTTGACTTGTTTATGCTTATTGTTAGCAAGTGGATGAGTTGCTCTCAAGAAAAGAATGTAAAGTGTCAATTGTATTATTCATGTTAACTCTTAGCAAGTGGTTGAAGAAGTGTACGATGTTCCCAATAGAATATGAGTGTATATATATTATTAGAATTTAGTTATAAATGTAGAGGAATATTTCCAATAAAGTAAGGAGGTGTCACTTGTATAAAAATGTATGCCTAGCTTATGTATATTTTTTAGAGGAGGACAAGAAAAAATTAAAGGGAGAATGTGTTTGGATTGAAGACCTTGTAAAAGGGTATTTCCTTTCTATTTCAATAAATAATGATTCTGTCATTTTCTCCTTTGTATATATATTTTTAATTGTATCTTAAATTAATAATTACTTTCCATTGGATTGAGAAGTAAGGGCCCACTCCATCAGCACAATGGAAAGTATTATTTTTGGTAGATATGTTTATAAAATAATTAATGTATTTTTATTTATTTATTTGTTATGTAATTAATTTGTAAAATGATTTGATTATTTGTTTGTTTTTTGAAAAATAATTTGAAAAGCTTATATTAAAATAAATATCATTACAAGTTGAGATGATACTTATCCCAGCCTTAGCCAAAGAGAACACATGTTTACAATAGTAAAAGAAGATTTGCATTGGAGCTAAATCTTCTAAACCATATCTCTACAATGGTTGTTCACCTATTTACAATTGTAAAGGAAAATCTACATTAGAGCCAAATCTCCGAAATCATATTTCTACAATGTTTGTCCAAATAAGCTAAACACTAGATTTGCTCACCAACCTGCCTAATCATCTCATCCTCAATAGTTGTGTCACTGTACCACTGAACCCCTACCTCCTTCTCAATACCCATCTTAGACAGGAAGTCTACCACTTTATTTAGATCTCTCCTCACATAAACTAGAATCACATCATCTAATTCCCTCCACAATTCCTTAATTTGAGTGATAAGAATCATCAACCTCCATATCTTCAAAGCAAAGTTTCTCATGCAATCCAAAGCTCCGACCATTATTTGAGAAATTAATTCTAGGATTATCCTCCTGTGACCTTATTTTATTACCTAAATAGAAGCATATTTGATATCTAAGGCTTTCACTTCATTGTTTGTGGCCCTTCCCAAGCCTTGAAATTCCCAATCAAGCATTGTCTACAAACCAATCCAACTCCAACTCTACCCGGATTATCTTTTACAGCTCCATCAGCATTAATTTTAATTCAACCTTTTGGGGGTGGTTTCCAACTAGCTTTGTCCTGCCCCTCTTGTACTTCAACTTCCTTCTTCATTGTCCCTATAACATCCTGAGTTTCCTCTTTAGCATGCACTGCCACAGTTTTGTGACTTTGCTCTAAATGACCTGTCAAACTCCATCTAAAGATGAAAAGGTTTCTCTAAAAAATTTACCATTTCTCTCCAACCACACTTGCTACCAAATAAAGTTTAATCCAAGCTTCCAACTGATACAAAGATATTTAGATTTAAATATACCCCTCTTCCATATTTCCCAAATATTAGTCTGGTTCAAATCACCATTAACATAAATTTTATAAGATAAAAATCATCTCTCGCAGATCTGGCATGTGAATGGGCACTCAAAAATCAAGTGGTCAGACGTTTCCTCGCCCTTGTAGCATAAAACACATTGAGATGGACCAATGATTCTCCTATGTCTAATATTATCAAAAGTAATAATTACATTATGCATGAACTGCCAAGAAAAAAAGTTTACTTTCGGCCAGCCCTTGGACTGGCAAATCTTTCTCCAATCCTCAACCTTATATACATGAGGAGGAGGCTTTAGAAGAATCTTATCATATCCATCCTTCATTGTGTAGACACCAAGGCTCACATAGCCCCAAGCTAATTCATCCTCCTCATATCTACCTGTGAGAAATATTTCTACCAAGATTTTAGTCATGATGGGTGTCAATTTCAAGGGATTGAAATTGGCCACTCATCCAACTTCTTAAACTGCTTAAACTTATAATCCCCCAGCTAACTAGTGTTGAAATAACTTTCAATTTGGAATCAACCCCTAGTTTCCATGGCTATTTTTATTGGTTGCAGTTCTGAAAATTCATTAATGATAGGTAGGTATTGATCCCATGAATCTATCCAAAATTGTGTCTTCTCCCCTCTCCCCACTTTTCAAAATAATCCATCTTTCACTACATGAGATCCTAACTTTAGAGCCTGCCACACTAAGGACCCATTACCATCCAAAGGGAAATGACCCACCTCATTTGGGTTTACTTGTCCCAAATATTTACTAGTTAAAACTCTACTAAATAAAGAAGTTTGTTGGGAAATCCACCTCCAGTAAAGCTTTCCAACCAAAGCTTTATTATTTAACTTTGATCTCCTCAGTCCCAAACCTCTTTTTACCTTGGATTGGCTTACTTTATCCCAACCTACTAAGGTCCATTTCCTCTCTCCTTTTACTCCTCCCCATAAAAAATTTCTAGTCATCTTGTCCAACTCTTTCCATATGGTATGTGGGGGGATAGAGAATTTATAAATTGGCATGGCCTGACATACTGACTACAAAAAGGTTAATCTACCCCCATAGCTTAATCATTTGTGATACCAATGATTGATTTTTTCCTTAATATAATCCAAAATATTCCTCTGGATATTTATTTTTAATTTTTTAAAATGCAAAGGGACCCCCAAGTATACCACTAGGAGAGAAGTCCCCTTGAATCCCAAGATGTCTAAAATTATATCCTAAAGCCTTTGATCAAGATTGAAAAAGACCACTTTGGATTTTTTATCATTGATGATTTGGTTTGTGGCCCTAAGGTAGACATTAAGTGTATCTATAATCATTGTTGCTTTCCTAAAGTTGGTTGATTTTTGTTTGTTAGGTTAGTTTTATGTATCTATTAGATTAGATTTAATTTTTTTTGCAAGTGTGTAATTTTAATTTTTGCACATTGTGTGATTTAAATTTTTGTGAGTGTGATTTTAAATTTGTACAAATGTGATATTTATTTTAGCAAATAGAAAACCTTAAAATATCATATATCGAGACACGTTTCCTTGCTCTCTAGCACATACAACCATCAAATGCCACCCCAGATTTAAAAAAAAAAAAGTGACATTAAAAATACTCAAGGAGGATGTTATGGCTTTGGTTAAATGGAGCAAGATTGCTAAACCCAAATCAGCAGAAGGTTGGGGACTTAAGAAAATACATAACTTTGGGAAAACACTAATTGCTAAGAACCTTTGGAGATTTTTAACTGGTAAATGATTATGGCATGAGGTTATCAAGGAGAAATAATTAGGTTCCTTGTCATTTTAAGAGTGGATTGGACTTCCTATCAAGTCAGTGACCAATGCTTCTATCATTTGGAAAGCATTAGTAAATATTTTTC
This sequence comes from Wollemia nobilis, assembly GCA_028583015.1. NCBI lineage: Eukaryota > Viridiplantae > Streptophyta > Pinopsida > Araucariales > Araucariaceae > Wollemia > Wollemia nobilis. The sequence goes on along the minus strand of JAQPPZ010016818.1, from coordinate 3,387,688 downwards.
CATTAGTAGGCAATTTCTTTGTTTTGGAAAAAAATGGGAAGAAAGTAAGGCTAGGAAAAGACCCCTAGCTAGGGAGTGGGGATTATCAACTACCTAAAAATTTAATAGAACACCTTAATAGACATAGGCTCAATGTATTGGTAGATATAGTCTCTATGGAGAGAACCAGTTTGTGGACTCAGGGGTGGCTTTCAACAGAAGAATTACTTTTGGAAGGAAACGAAGTTAAATGGTGGAGTAACTATATAAGAGGTCTAACAAGGACTTTTATAAGACTAAGAAAAGAAGAAGACTCTTTACTATGGTCAAAGAACCCAACTAGTGGATAGATTATAGCTAAGGAAGGATACAAGGCAATATTTGAAGATAATAATGAAGAGGTCCTTTGGTGGTGGAGCAAGATTTGGAAGGTGAAAGTGCCTCTAAAATTCAATTTTTTTCTTGGTTAGTGTTGGCTAAGAAGGCATTGACATGGGATGTTTTGAAAAAGAGGTCTTGGTAGGATCCAATTCAATTTAGCCTGTGTAAAAAGGAATAAAAACAATGGATCATCTATTGGTTCATTGTGATTTCTCAAGAGAATTATGGAGGTCTATTCTACCCATGACTAAGGAGAAGGGACAGTGGCCAGCAAGGAATCTATTAGAGAATATGCAACAATGGTTCATAGACAAAGGTTTAAAGGACTACAAGTGCATTCCATTAATAGTGGCATGGGGTCTATGGTTGGTAAGAAATTCTATGTTGTTTGATAGCAAGGAAATTATACCTATACAAGTTTAAGCTCAAATCAAATATGCATATGAAGGCATAAAAAAGTTTTAAAATTAAAAGCTATAGGGCATGTTTACAGTTTAACAATAGATACTACAAAAGCTTGGGCTTTTTTATGGATCTTGTCAAGACAATATAGGTAGATGTAGGATAGAAATGTCATATTAGGATGAAAATCACAAATACACTTTTAAAGTAGGTCTTGGTGAAGGCACCAATAATGTGTTAGGTACCCAAGATAGGTACTTAATAATTTAATATTGTATTGTATATTGGTATGAGCCATAAATTAATTGTTGAGTAAGGAAGGCCGCAAGTCAAATTAGAAATAAGTATGTCATGAAATCATATTTGTAACCATTGGGGAAATATTGTCATATGTAACCGCAAGGAATATTGTCATATTATTATGCACTTTGTAACTCATGGAAGGTGAACCACCACATGGATGATCTTGTAACTCATGGAAGGTGAACCATCACATTCTTGTATAAAGAGAGATATACCCCCATTGTAAAAGGAATCTATGATGTATGATTTAATCTTACAGAAGTCTTGGCTCGTGGAGCTAGAAATCTTATGCAGTGGCTTCCTTCCAAAAGGAGCAGTGTATGGTGTTGCCCTACCTCAAGGGTATAATCAATCTCTATTTTGTTGTGTGGAATTTATTGTGCAATTTATTTATGGATACACATTGAATATTTCTTCATATTGATGAATGATTTATGGTATGAGAAAAGAGGTTCACAACATAATGTGGCAAAGTGGAAGGCTTTGATATTTTTGTTAAGAATGGCAGTGGATCAAGGAATAACAAAACTCCAAGTTTATGGTGACTCAAAATTCGTGGAGTGGGTTTCAAGATTAGTGGGGATGCAAAATTTGATACTTAGGCCTTATTGTGAATAGGTAAAATTACTAAAAGCATCATTTGTAGAGATCTCTTATAATCATATTTATAAAGAATTGAATGAGGAAGCAGATGGTCTATCAAAAGTTGCCTTGGATATTCCAGTTGGTACTTGGTTAAAGGAAGAGTAGTGTGTGGGACTGTGATTCCACCACAATCTATCTCCTTTTGATACTTGTTTCTATTTGATAGAAGATGTGGTTTAGGACACTTTTTGTGTTCTTTTTGGACCTTTATTGATAATTAAGGTCATATATGTAAGATGACTGATGGCCCTAGGGTTGAAGTATCAAAATGACACTTTTATAAGATGATTGAAGGTTGGCACTAGGTTGTTCATAGTTTTTTATGTATCAGGTCTGATAGACTTTTCAAATAAATTTAAGATTTTAGAACAACTCTTAATGGGGTTGTTCAGTAAAGCCTATGTGAGGGTATAAAATAACCATCTCATTGTAATTTTTTCAAACTCTGAAATGAAAATTACTTATTTTTTCGAGGAATATATATATAATTTTATAATTAAATCATCAATCTTATATGAGATTTTAATTGTTGAAACAATGACTTTTCCACTAGAAAGAGAAGTTATGATAAGACTATAGGGATACCTAAAGAAAATATAAAGAATGGAAGATAGTAGGTTGCCAAAACAAGTAATCAAGGAAACACTAAGAAAATATACATGGATGAAAAAATAAATGGATGGACAAATAGAACATTAACTTTCATGAGATCTCAAACTCCAACAAAGAATTTAAAAAATATGTAAGGGAAAAATTCATACTTGTTATGTGAATTGAAATTTTAAGAAGGAAAAAATAGTTATACATCAACAAATTCAACCCAAACTGTAAACATAGTCAATTTCAGAAGTATATAGATGCAAAGATCAAATGTAAGAGAAAAAATGTTAATAACATAACTAAGATCTAGTTCACGCTGTCGCATATGCAAAATTGGAAGATGGACAATTCCTTAAGAGGTATGCTTACAACAAATAGGTGTCTTTTACATAGTAGGAGTAAGAAAGACCAAAATACATTTTGTCATAGAATGCGAAGCCTATAAGACCAACATGATTACATATGAGGATACTTTAAATTAAACTCACTAATAAAACCTTTTGAAAATTTCAGAATAAAAAAAATTAGAAAACTTATCAAAATCAATAAGAGAAAAACATACTCCAAAAGATGATAAGAGGATGTTAAGCTTTTTGACTTTGTTAAACATTTTTTTGTTTAACTTTTGCTTTCTAACTTATTAATGTGATGATGCAAGTCTAATAGTATATTCCATGATTGGAATTTTGTTCCACGTTAATACCTGTTTACCTTAGGATGTATGTTGTTAGACTTTGAAACTCTAAACAGGTGGTCTAAAGTTTAAATTCAAGAGCAAGGTTGTAAACCATACCATACCCTATTTCGTATTAAAAGCTCTTGATCTTATAGATTGTTATGATCTCACAAAAGTAATTAAAATCATTTTATAAATTAAAATTTTCAAAATTTTAAATATAAATAAAAGATAAAAATAAATTATATTCACCGAACTTAAATAAATATCATGAAACTCTGGATTTCTATTAATTAAATTTGATAAACTCTGGATTTCTATTAATTAAATTTGATAAAGGCAATTGTAAAAACAAAATTAAAGTGTGGTCTACGGACAAAGACCACTTACCTTATGATGATGTAACCCGAATTCAATCCTCACAATAAATATTTATAAAAAATATTAAAATAAATAAATAAATAAATAGTCATGCTTTGGTGTAGAACTAAGGTACAACACAGCTAACCACAAACCATTGCTAGTCACATCAACTTCAAACAAAGTATTCTCTAAGGTTAATGAAATGTCCGCTTTGCTGCCAACAAACTTCAACCATTGGATACCATAGATTCCAACAAGAAAATAGTTCGTATGGTCTTTTCTGTGATAAAGTATCAGTCTCTTGGAGGAAAAAGCGCACAGAAACATTTAATGGAGCATAGTACATGCTTGGTTCCTTATTGGCCTTTTTTAAAAAAGGTTTAATACTCAAACCACTGCAGGTTGGATGCTTTACGTGACTTGCCTATTAATCGTTAAAGTTTATAATGATAATATTCAATACTGTATACTGTTGGTTGTGTTATGTTTTTTATTTTTATATTAATTTTTTAATTTTTAATATAAAAATATAAGATTATTATATTTTTGTTTTACGTTTAGAATTTATTATTATTATTTTAGTTTTATTTTGAGCAGAAATTTTTATAGATTATTCTGTTGAATAAAAACAAAGTCAAGAAGATCTTGATTGTTCAAGAAATCAAACCAAAACAACCCATTAGCAAACCCACCAACAAACTTTCAACCTTATAAACAGACCTATTCCTTTCAAATAGCTCTCTTTATCATTTTCATTGCAGTCCCACCACCAATCTCTTATTCTACTTTCATACTTTCAGCTACTATTACCACTCTAACCCACCAATATCCATTAAATGTAATTATTTTGTAAATTTGCTTACTATAAGGTTTTTTAATCAACAAAATTTTATTTGACGAGGCATTTACCAAAAAGAGATCTAGGTTCAAAATTTTATTTGATGAGGCATTTACCAAAAAGAGATCTAGGTTCAAACTTTGGGGGTGTCAATTTGTAAAGGTAGTAGTCTGTTATAAATTCTCTGAGTAAGCTCCAAACACAACGACTGGTACAAGCACGGAGCGACCAGTGGTCTCTCACACCAAATCAACAATAGCGAGATGCAATAAATTTGGTGGGAACAGTACCTGTGGTTTGGACCCTGAACTTGCCTATTACTAAAAATAATGTGACTGCAACTAATTCTCTTATATATAATTTATATAATATAAAATTATAAAAAATATCTAATAATAATATTAAAATGAAATACGATCCTCGCTTGAACTTCCACGGAAGCGAGGATGAGAAATAAGCAATAGTGGGTTGCTTTCCGTCACGTTTATTTCAATTTATTGTTGATATTATAATTATAAGGTTAAAGAGTTTTTTTTTAACAGCTAAGCTTATCCTGTGGTGGATAAAACTTGGTTTCTTATCTTAAAATCTTAAGCACTTAACCGTGAAATTAAGGTATTTGAGATACGAGATTCATTGAGTTATGAGACCTAACATAAACATTCCGTAATCAGAGTGCCTTTTCCTACGCATAATAGATTTAAAAAATAATAATAATTTATAAACCTTAAAAATTATTAAACTTATAAGGTGAGAAAGTGTTTGTTGAAGCAATCTGAAAAGTATTTTCCTCAGATAAAGACTGAACTCTTATATGAAAGTTTCTCCTTGGTTTATGGGTATTTGAGATATGATTGATAAATAGAAATGAGATACGTCTTTTTATGCCTCTGGTGTATGTTCTCTGTATCTGGCCTTTAATGTGGTTTTAAATATGTGGCACTGCAGGATATACATGTCATTTTGTACGTCAATATAAGTGTCCATTGAGGTCAAAGGAATCTTTGACAATAAATAAATACATATATACCTTTTGATCATCCTTTCACATAATTTTAGCTCCAGATACCCCTAGAAATTGATTCAATTTTTTTATTTTTCCTCTTTTGTCCCAATCTTGAAAGGCCAGGAAAAGGCCATTTTGTACCTCAATATAAGTGTTCATTGAGGGGAAAGGAATCTTTGACAATAAATAAATATGTACCTTTTGATCATCCTTTCACATAATTTTAGCTCCAGATACCCCTAGAAATTGATTCAATTTTTTTATTTTTCCTCTTTTGTCCCAATCTTGAAAGGCCAGGAGAAGGCCATTTTGTACCTCAATATAAGTGTTCATTGAGGGGAAAGGAATCTTTGACAATAAATAAATATATACCTTTTGATCATCCTTTCACATAATTTTAGCTCCAGATACCCCTAGAAATTGATTCAATTTTTTTATTTTTCCTCTTTTGTCCCAATCTTGAAAGGCCAGGAGAAGGCCAGTTCTCCTGGCTGACTCTAGATATACTTTGCAAAACTTAATAGAAGGAAATTAATTGCAAATTTTTCTCAACAGCATCCTCAGATAAATGGTCTGGGTTTTCTGCCACATAATGCCTCATTAATGTAGTCCAAAGTTCATGCCAAATGGTTCACATGTAGACCAATAATATAAATACAAACACCTCTAGACATATCAAGTGCAAATAGAGGTTAGATTGTGTTTAGTTCTTTTTTCACAGACAAATTAAATTCCCTGAGATACTTTCAAACTAACTAAATGGCACTTTCCTCTGGAAGTGGAAAACGAGGTTATATCAAGCTATAGAAACTATGGATTCATGGATAGTCCATATATTTATGCTTTCCTGTTGTCCTTACTGCTGTCAATGAAGATAAATTTTAAAAACATTATCCTCTCAAATTACATATCTTATCAGTGAATGAGAATCACCTATAGTCTGGCATGACTTCCAAAAGCCAAATTGTGATGGTCTGCGACCCTCCAAGATTATAAAATTATGTATTTAGCAGTCAAATTTGCATGTTTCCTTTTTTAAAATAAGAAGTTTGAAGCCAAAAATACAAAGAAGACAGAAATTCTTAGATAGATGACTGCAGCAAGATACTAAGATTGATTGCACAATAGTTTATACTATCCACTGTAAATTCAGTAATTCACCCACCTTAAAAGGATATAAAAATTCAAAACTATGAGGCTTTTTACATGTTCAAATCCACACAAATATGTTGCAATAACTCACTAAATTGTCAAAAATATAGCAATGAACTGTCCAAGGGTTTTAAGTGAAGCACCATCTCATCTTAGAACCCACGTTTTCTCTTAACACTGCATATATTTACTTGGTACTTGAGAGCCAAAAGAATATAATCAAACGATTTCTGGTTGAGTTGATGAAACATAATACTTACCCCAACCCTCAAGTGCCAAGGAGCTTCCCTCCAAATCAAACAACGTGAAAAAACAATTACAATACATTGATTTGCAATTCAGGATTATTCTGCTTTCTGCTTATAGCAGCTAGGACTCACTAAGAAGCCCAGTTTCAGACTTCCACCGTGATAAGAGGAGTGTAGAGAGATTCCTTTGACTGCTTATAAACTCAAAAAAATTCCTATTAATTGACTGTCTAATACAACAATATATATCTACCTAAGAATCCCCATTGCCAAATGGGTTACAAGAACCAAAGAGCAACATCAAGCGGAACCCATTCCCCAAAAAATAAAGCTAAAAGAAATTTTCAGCAGCAAGAAAAGTACTTTGGCTTGGATGCATCGTCTCCATCAATAATTTTAACCCTCTTCAGGGACAATTCAGACTTATACGAGTCAGAGTTCAATACTTTCTTGCTCACACTCTTGTAAACCTCTGTGACCACAATCTGGAAGGCAGACATTACATTGGTGTTATCCAAGGCCGAGGTCTCTACAAAAAACAGCCCCTCTGCTTCGGCAAGGCTCCTCCCATCTTCTACTGAGACTTCTCTGATGCTCTCCAAATCGCATTTGTTCCCAACAAGCATTCTCACCACGTTAGTATCACTATGCACTGCAACAACAGTAAAAAGGGAATCCAAAAGAAATTGTCAGATTCTAGACCCATTTGACATACAAAATCTGGCATCAACATACCATGTTCTATTAGCAAGGAAAAGCTGCCATGATATAATAACTTGGGTGTAACATCAGAAGAGCATGCAGCATGTGTAAAACAGTAATTATAAACTTAAAGTGAGCTGAAAATGGATAAGGCGATTTATGCATAGATCCTAAACCCACTAACCATAGACAAAGACCTCTCATATAGGCCATGGTCTAGTGAGTAGGGGCAACTGCCAAGATAATGGCTTTTTGACTCAAGTCCTAAGCAGTATTTTAGTGGCCAGGCAGTGCAGCACAGCCAGGAAGCCTTTTTGATATAGTAGTTTTCTTACAGAGTTTTGATGTCAAAAGATTCAATTATAAATAGTTTGAAACTTGGTAAACTTTAAAATCTCTTTTCTTACTTTTTTTTTTTTTTTTTTAAATTGTTAATAAAAAATTAAAAAATTAAAGATTGTAATTCCAAAAGACCCAATTATAAATGGTTGAAAAGTTAGTAAACTTTAGAAACCCTTTCCTTACTTCAAAATAAAACAAAAAAGTTTTATTACTGAAAACTATAACAAATGGATCTAACTGATTTTCAGGGTAGACCTTTTCTATTGATACTCAATCATGTTAATTCAATCCTTGTCTATCCATCTAAACCCACTGTGTATATATACAAATAATTAGTGACTATTTTAAATTCTTCCCATAATTTTCTTTTCAGGAAGTTGAGTCACAGAATTTGTACTCAGATGTTATGCATGGATTCCCATCTATCACCAGGCCAGGCAACAAACATGCAAATTTAACAACAGTTGAGGATGTTCTATTGGTCCAAACCAGGGTTATAATGAGAGCTTCTCATCGAAATAAGCATGCCGAGTGGAATCAATGGATGGCAGCAACAGCTTACATCCATCACAATGCCATATTATGTCATTGTAACAAGGGCATCAATTTCATTTATAAAATCATGCCATCAAAATCACACCTACCACCCATACAGTTAACCTTCATCAAAATTATTTTTAAAATAATAATAAAATATTATAAATTTTAATTTATAATGAAATAAAACTTCAATCACACACCTCCGCCCATACATTTAACCTCTATGTCAACCAAAACCTAAACCACTCCAAGTCATTTTAACAAACCTAAACCACTCCAACTCATTTCAACAAACCTAAACCACTCCAACTCAGTTGTACAGCCTAAACCACTCCAACTCTGCCCAGTAGCCTCCTCACTTCAAATGCCCAACCGCAGATTCGATACCCTAAACCATCAAAACTCCAACATTCAAACCCAACGCTCTACTGATAACAGATCCATCGCCTTCTAAAACCTCACAAATAAATATAACACCTGGTAAAAACTACTATTTTTTCAAAAACACCACACCCACATTTCTCATTAAAAAAGAACTACCAGTGGGCTTGATGGGTGCTCCACATTACTCTTAATCTGAAACCCCCAGATCTCAACAAAATAAACAGAGACAACATACTTTTGAGCTCATCAAGCCAGCGGACAACGTTCTCGAAGGTGAGCCTCCTGCTGATATCATAGACGATGAGGGCACCCACAGCCCCTCTGTAGTAAGCAGAAGTGACGGCCCTGAAGCGCTCCTGCCCGGCAGTGTCCCAAATCTGGGCCTTAATCTCCTTACCGTCGATTTCCAGGACCTGGGTCTGAAACTCCACGCCTATAGTCGCCTTCGAGTTGGGATCAAACTCGTTCCGAGCATACCTCGACAACAGATTCGACTTCCCCACCGCAGAATCCCCTATCACCACTATCTTGAATAGGTATTCCTCCCCGCTATCGTTCTCCATAGTTCCACAGAATATGATTCTCTCCTCCCAGTATTCCTGTCCGAACAAGAGATAAATCCGCGGCCTTTACAAATAAAAATAACTGACAGTCAGTGTAATGTTGACCTGTTGCATGTGAATGCGGGGCCATGTTGGCTGACGGGAAATCTAAAAAAAAGGTGTGGCCTTGACAGCAGCCCCAAAAAACAACAAATTGAATAGTATTAGAGGCCTTGGTTTGTGCATTAATTTGCTGAATTGGTTTTAAATAATTAGGGTTTGTGTGTGCGCCATCTAGAAGAACCCGTCAATCATGGTGTTATTCCTCTAAAATTTGAAAGGCAGATTGGGGATATGAAGCATGTTCTTCCCATTATGTCCGATTCTTCCAACTATGATTACGATAAGAATTGGGATTAAAATTTAAAGTGACGTCGACATACGTGTTTGGTTTGTGCGCCCGCACGTTCATTCTGAAGTTTTGTGGGAGACAACTAAGGGTGTTGGTGAGGATCTAAGAGCCTGTAGAAATCTAGGCCAATCGTACAAGGCGTAACGCGTATGTTCAACACGTTTACTCGAATCAAGCAGGTAATTGCGTTCAAAGAAGAAAATCTCAGAACGACTTCCCATATTATGTTTTTAATCATATTTGGAGACCAACTCACGACAACTTTCAACCTTTAACTTTTTTTTTTTTTTTTTAACAAGAGTCTTTTATTCACCGCTAAATATTATATTTTTTATGCATTAGTTTATTGAGCTGAGCTGAGTTTGAATGATTAAAAGAGGTAACTTTTTGTAGAAAGGGTTTCACTTAAATAATAGTCTAGTATAGACAAATATGGGTGCCCTAAAGGGTTTCACTTAAATAATAGTCTAGTATAGACAAATACGGGTGCTCTAGGGTATCGTGTATGTAAGCCTTAGTGTTAGGAACCTTCATAGTAAAACAGGCAAAAATCTATAATAACAATCTAAAAATTAATAGAAATTTAGAATTAAAATAACAAGCGGTCTTAATAATTCAGTTTTGGTTTAGAGTTAGAATCATGTTGGAGTCGATAAATTAGGGTTTGTAAGGTAATTCTGTGGTAGCTAATGGATTCATTAAGAAAGTAGAGTTGAGATTGCATACAATATATCTTGGACTTTATGTTTAGCATGATAATGCATCAATAACATTTTCCTTTGTTTTCGATTTCTTGTTACTATGTTTAAGTATATAGTATTTGTCTTTTACTTTATTTTTAATGTCATCTAATCTTTTCAACTTGTCTAGTTTAGATATTAGCATTTGGAACGTTTATTGTTCATCTTCCAAGCATCTCACTTCTTCTTTCAATATTTTTATTTTTAGATAGTTTTAGTACCTTTAACCATTTTTAAGTACTTTGGGGTTTTTGAAAAAGTGTATGGATGTTAATACCAAAATGATTAGTTCCAAGAGAGGATCGAAATAGACTATACCACAAAATGACAAATTTGGAGCCCTAAAAAATGTATGTGTTATATACCAAAATGATCAGCTCGAAAAGATGATCGAAATGGATAACCACAAAATGACAATTTTTAAACTAGGTGTTTTTTGCACTATCAAATTGATATGACAATGGTTGCTCTAATAACTCATTGATCCTACAACTAACTGATATGGATTTTTTTTTTACAATATTTTTTAATGGAAAAGAACAAAATGAAAATTTATAGAATAAAAAAGATACATGAAAGGATATAAACTGTTGCTACTGTTGCACGACACAACCTTAAGCAAAATATACAATAATAATATAGAAATTAACCAAAATGTAGAAATAAAATAAGCAAGTTCTATGAAATATTAAAGAAGAATGTAACTAACTTATATTGTCCTAAGTCTCTTCAAAGAAACAACCTCCTAGGAGATGCTACATTCTTTGCCACCTTGCCTTTATAAATACTCATATTTACAAATAAGTAATTCTTACATTATTAAAATAACTTTTACTTACACAAAGTAAATGTTACATCTTTCTTTTACTTATATCATTACTAATTCCCCTTAACAATTACATCATACTGGCCTTATATAATGATAGTTATGTTAAAATGAAATCCTAATAATTAAATACTTAACTTAAATTTAATTTACTTAACCTTATTATAAACTAAAATATTATTCTTATCCATTTTTTCAATTGGTTATATGGAATTGAAAAGGGTCCAACTCGTACAACAACAAAGCTTGGATATTATCCATGTATCACTTGACAAGATTTGAACTTTGGTCTCCTCTTTTAAAGAATATTAAAGAATCTAATCAATTAAACTAATACCACTGATAAAATATAATTCATTACAAAATTAACAAATAAAAATTTTAAATTTTAATTAATAAAATTTAAATATAAATACAAATAGTAATGAAAAAGTTACACGTTTTTATATTTTATTTTTAAAATAAATCTTCTATTTATCATTTTTTTTTATTTCATGTGTTACCTGAAAAACAATGACTTTAATATTAAAATTAGTATTGTATTAAATATTTCTAAAAAAAAACAATGTCCTGTTTGTGACCTTTTTAAAAAAATTCTATTTGGCCAAAGCCCGTGGAAAGTCTATGAAATTGCGTATAGCTGGGGCATAAATACGGTCATCCTTTTCAAATTCGAATTTGAGTTACAATTAGATGAGTTTAAAGTCTTTATTATTATGGAGTTTTTCAATTATTTAAAATATATATTTAAACAAAGTTATATATTTTTAATATTAAATATTTATTTAATAAATAAAATAATATAAATTTAATTAATAATATTTTTAATATTAAATATTTATTTAACATTTTTTTGGTTGAGAAAAATGGGTTGTATTTAAATCTCTCATTTTTGACAAGTCACAACTTTCTCTTATAAAGTTTAAGATTTTACAAACATATTTAATTTTCATTTTAATTGACAAATCACAACTTTATAGTTAAATACTTACATCTTTTTCCAAAAAAAAAATTGAATTCTTGATATTCATTTTTTGGGTTTTCTTCAATTTTTTTTGTATATACAAATATTCAACATCATTATCTTGAACATTTTTCAATCTTCCCCGTAAGGGGGTGAAGGTCCAAGGATCAAATCTCAAGCCTCACCAAACTGAACGCTTGTTCCTTTCTTGGTGCTTTTAGCGACGTAAAAGGTTTTAAATGATTGTGGCATGGTGGTTATAGGGGCAAATTGCGTGAAGAACTATGTGGCAGCTTTCCGGACGGACATTGCAGAATATTGTGGCAGCCATAAAAGCCGGACAGCCTGCCCGAATTCATGGTGACTACGATTCCATTATGTAAATTCAAAAAAAAAACATTTTTCAATCTTGTTCATCTATCCAAGTGAAATATTGAATAGTGGTGATCTTCGATGATGCCAAGCTGCCATTGTGCCACTTGAATATCCATAATTGCTTTGTTGACTTCATGCTTTTGTTGCTTTGGTCTAGTATTTTGAAATATGTTATAGTTGAATTTGATTCTAGTTGAAATATGTTATATTTGAATTTGATTCTAATTGAAATATGTTATAGTTGAATTTAATTCTAAAATACTAGTTGATAGTATTAATTTGGATTTAACCTTTCTAGGAAAGGATTAGTGCCTGAGTATGTTACTTAAATATATCAAGCTATTAGTAGGGATTTCCTATGGAATCACCTTCAATCTTATTTATTGAGAGGGAAATAAAGTGGTGGATCTACAAGTAAAAAAAACTTCAATGTTAAGAATGTAAAAACTCCATTGTTATCCCTATGAGTGTGGTCTACCGACAAGGACGCCACTTGCATTATCGGTGATGTGACTCGGGTTCAATCCCCATGGTGGTGTTGGCAATCGAATCGGCCTAGATATAGATTTTCTAAGTCGATAGCGCCCTAGACCCACTGCCAAGCATTGAATGGTCGAAGGAAAGAAATGTCCTTCATGCCAATCTCTAGTAGGGTTGGTTTCGAAAATAAAATAAAAGAGGTTTGCTTGATATAAGAGTTAGGGAAGATGCGAAAAGAGAAGGAAATTACTGAAAAGAATGGGAAAAGAGATCGAAAGCCTGAAATACGGGGGTGATGGACAGGAAGCACGATACACAACTTTCACTCGAACCAATAGCAATCAAAATAATAAACTTTTAATAGAAACCGACACTAAATCCTCTCAATCACATAACCTCCAGGGGTACTCCAACATTAATCCTTTACTAACAGCTAAATCCGGAAACATAATTCAAGCCGTATAACAAAGTGACTAACTTAACAGAAATAACATGATAGAAGGCATACACAGAGACAGAAGATTCAAGGCCGAAAATAGAAGTCCGTGTTTAGGAAGCAGATTTCAAGATATACAACTGTTTTTCTAATAGAGCTTGTCCATCCTTAGTTACAGAGAAAATTCTAGCTTTTATAGAGGATTTCGCCTCTCAAAACATTAATGCCCAACCACTTTTGCGATGGTGACAGATAGATTTGATTCTAAATCGACTTAACAACGTAAATTCGATTTTGTAGATAACTTAGCATTGAATGCAAAAATTTCCCCTGATCTACCATGATCGGATGGCTTAGAGCGCAGCTTCGGGATCTGTTGAGCAATTAATGATGGTTCTAGGCAACTTTCGATGTGCTTGGGCCCACCCGAAGTTTTTCTCCATAACTAGAGCGAAAGCACTTTCACTGCAAAGGTGGAGCGAAAGCATCCCTTTGCTTTGCTTAGGCTTCAACTTACTTTATGGCCAACTTTTGCTCCACAAGTGGAGCGAAGATGCTTTCGCTCCACCTATGGAGCGAAAGCACCCTTGGCCTTACACTTGCGCTTTTACTTGATTTTCGTTCCACTGGTGGAGTGATAGAGAGTTTTGCTCCATTGGTGGAGCGATAGGGAGTGGAGCGATACTACTTTTGACTTTGACCAACTTCCTTTACACTTTGACTTTTGAGGCTTTCAAGAAGGAGCTTTCGCTCCCTAAGTGGAGCGAAAGCACTTTCGCTCCACAAGTGGAGCGAAAGTCTTTGGTCAGCGCACACTTAATTCTATGGATGGCTTTCACTCCACATGGAGCAAAAGCACTTTGTGCCTTAGCCAAAACTTAGTCAATTGCTTCCCCCTCCTCTGATAGGAACTTTCGCTCCACAACTGGGAGCAAAAACACTTTCACTCCACCAGTGGAGCGAAAGTGCCCCTTTCTTGCATTTAAAAAGGAAGTGTGCTTCGTTAGAGAGCGACGATTATCTAAGTCCCTGAAACTGTCATCATACGTGCAGAGTGGAATGAACTTGCAGAAATAAGATTTTAAGTGAAAATTTTATCCACGACATCACCCCATGCTAAAACGTTTACAATTTTGCATGTGAAATGATAGGAAAAGTGTAAAAAAACTAGAGAAACCATAGGACTTGAAAGAAAACAGCTTTGAGTAAAAGGAGACAGCTAGTGAAAACACAATAAATACAACCACATCTTAACCATTTTTGATGGAAAAAGAGAATTTTTACAATGATTAACTCCCAAAACTGCATACGACTTAAAATTTTACAAAATATGGCAGGAAGGCCAACAGGTGGATGTGTATAAGAAGTATTACTCAAAAAAAAAACTTTGTTGTTTTTTATTGTGAGAATAATTAAAGTGATATACAATATGAATTTGAGAGGATATTGTAGGTTGATTAACCTTCTTATGATAATGAATATAAACCTCAATAATAATGGATTCATGTTCTATGTAGAGAGTTATTGCACATAGTATTTAGTTTATAATTTAAAGAACAAGTTTCCATAATTTGTCCTTGCAATGGCCCTTCCCTCCCTTGAAGTCAAAGGCAAAAAATGCAAACCCAAGGCTTATAGTTATTATACTAGGAGTAAAGAGCAAAAGGTTTAATGCTAAGTGACATGTGGTGCAAGTGGGAATAGTTGGATCTAGGAAGTTTAGAAGATTTTATCTTTAAAACAATCTTTTATGTAATTTTATTTTGATGGATTCTTAGCAATTTTAAAGCTACTCTAATAGACTTTATTGTTATCATGAAGTCGGACCTATAATATATGGAGATATTTTAAGAATACTTGGACTAAAAAATTGGTATGGTGGCAATTGATGGATAACCTAGTTTACTTAGATAAGTGTTGTAAAAAATTAAAATTAATTAATTATTTTCTCCAAAAAATCATCATCATGTTAAATGCTTGTGGTTTAGATAAGTCATAATAAATATAGAGGTATACATGAGAGATATTGTAATTAATCATAATTGGTAATATGTGTAGCTTGGGTAGGGTAATTTTTTCTAGAAAAAAAATATCTCATCTTCAAGGAGTCATATCTTTGCGAAGGGTTCTTTGATTTAGATGATTCTTGTATCAACATGTGTAGAATTTGAAGAGCTTTAAAATGAGTGGTCATAGGAAGAAATTTGAGTAGTATTGAGGGAGATACAACCCTATAAAGTTAGTCATCTAGGACAAGAATTGTGAGGATTTTTCAAATCCCAAAATTACTAATAGCAAATCAGTTGCAGTTTAATTTGTTTTTGAAGAAAATTTATAGAATTATTTGTTGATAGCAAGGAATAGAGGATATTTGATTTTTTTTTAAATCCTATTTTTTTTTTTTAAACCCTAATTGCTTTAGAAATTTTTTTGGGTTGAGATCATGGAGTTACTAGTTTTCATTGAAGAGGATGGCATTGATGCTTGAGAATGGTGGATGGAGTTTAGATCTCTATCTTCTAGTGACTATTTCTAGCAAATCCAACTTATGAGAATTTTAAGAGGGGAAGCTTATATTTGGTGGAAAATTTTTAAAAAGAAAAGGAATTATAATTTCACTTGGGATGAAATGGAGAATGTATTATTGAGTCAGTGGAACCCATGTAAAAAGATAGCTAGTTTTAAGGTCACCATCAAATGATATGAAGAAAAAATAAAAAGGCTTCAGAGGAAACTGGAAGAAATGAATAAAGATAATATAACCAAAGAAAAAAATACAAATAATAATATGCAAGTTCATGGTTGCATTCAAAAGGAAAAGCTTAAGAAGCAAGGATCTAAGGAGAAGCAAGAAGTAGTTATGATAGGGGAACAAGTTGAAGAACCAACAAAAGACTCAAAAGTTGAATTTACAATAGCAACAACAATAGAGTCCATGGAGGAAGCAACAACAAAGTCCAAGGAAGCCCTGTTAGAAGTGCACAAAGACACACTAAAAGAAGGGCATAAGAGAGAAGATTATGAAAAAGAATTTAAAATAAAGAAATAAATTGTTGAAGAATAAAAAAAAAATGTCAGGTTAAAGTTGCAGCATATTGACACCCACACCACCCTAAGCAACAACAATCTTGGAGGTATTGATTAATGCATCAATATTATAGATCTACATGGAGTTAGAAAGGCATCAAGTATGGCTGGCAAAAAAATCATAGTGGTTTTGGATTTCGAAGGGTTGCAGTAGCATCAAGGAACAACAGGATCAACCGTTCAAAATTTTAGAGTAGAGCAGCAGAAGCATGGAGCCAACAGAACAATTATGGATATTCAAGTGGTATAATGGAAGCTTGGCATCATTGAATACCACTAATCAATATTTCACTTGGATGGATGGATGAAAAAGATTGAAAAATGTCAAGAAGAAGGATGTTGGATATTTGTATTTACAAAAAAAATTAAAGAAGACCCAAAAAATGAATATCAAGAATTCATTTTTTTTTGAAAAAAGATGTAGGTATCTAGCTATAACATCTCAATTGAGATGAGAATTGAATGTGTTTGTAAAGTCTCAAGCTCTATCAAAGAGAGTGGTGATTTGTCAAGGGTGGGGGACCCAAGTACAACCCCTTTTTCTCTAGAATATATATACACACACGTGTCTGTATCTTGGGTGGGCTTAATGGTGAAGGCTTTCTTACTCTAGATAAGAGGTCCAAGGTTAGATCGGTTGGGTAGGATATTTATACCCTATAGTCTCTTCCCATACATAGTCAACTTAAAGGAGTATGAGGTACTCTCATATGTACAATGTTCATGGAACTTAAAAGTTTTTTAAACTGATTATATGGGATTGAATTGGGTCCCAATTGTGTCACATCATGACCACATAGTGGTATTACAACAATTTAGAAATTATGCATGTATCACTTGGTATTAGAATAATTTGACAATTATGCATGTATGACTTAGCAAGGTTCAAACCTAGGTCTTCTCCTTGAAAGTTGAGGAACATAACTAATTGAGCTAAAGTCATTTGATCATGGACCTTAAAAGTTAACTTAATAACCATCAAACTAAATATTAATGATTGAAACAAATTTGAGTAAATATACAAATCTATATTATGAGTAAATGAACAACTTGGGTCTGCTTGGGAATTAAACTAAAGTGGACAATAAGGACATTTATTCTAAGAAGTTTGAGAGCAAGGAGCCCAGAACTCCATCCCTGACTGCTTTAGATTATTCAATCGAAGAAGATAAGGATTCCATGTGAAAGATAAGGAAGAAACTCCTAAAGAACCATTGGTGAAGGTTGAGAAACAAAAGACGCCTAAAGGAAAGGAGAACTATATAAGGCATTCAAAACATTTGAAGTATAAAGTGGTTAAAGAGGAGAAAACCATGCAAGTCATCCCTGATTCTAAGAAATCTGGAGACTCAAGCCCAAATCTCCGAAAGAAACCAAAGAACAAAGTTGAAATTCCTACTAGGAAATGGAAAGAACTAATGAGGACTCTTGATCCTCTCAAATCTCTAGAAAATGCTTTGAAAACAACAAATGATCTTCTCAGTTCTTTAAGCAGGTTTATCAAAATGTTTTCCACTTATGTTGAAGAAATCACTTGGATGATAAAATATTTCAAGAATAATCAAACTAATTCGAAAGAGGGAGTGGAACAGCCTGATGTTAAAGACTGCTTTTTTGGGTTGCTTGGGTTCTTCAATGCCCTCTCTCTCTTTGCTTTATGATCCTTGTTTTCTTGCGGGCTAGACCTCTTTTTCTTTTTGTTTAGTGTTGTCTTTGTGTTTAGTTAGGACTTTCCTTGTGATCCTGCTTATAAATATGTAAAAGGTTCACAAACCCTTTCAAAACCCTTTCTTTTTCCATCTAATAAAAAAAATATACAAATCTATATGATCAATAAGCATTAAATTTTAGAAAAAATGGACAAGATGGCGGGAGCTGGAGCAGGAACGGGAGCGGGAGCGGGAGCGGGACTCGAAACAGGTTTAGATGTTGGCGCAAGTTCTAGGGCGGGCGTTGGATCGGGATTGGGGTCAGGCACATCGGGGCCCAGACCCGGGACTACAAGGCCCTCGACGGGCCCAAAGGAGGGCTCAGAGGCTAAGCAGAATGGTGGCCAGGGTGGGGACGACATCCTAGGCCCAGGACCTCTTCCTTGCCTCGATGCAAGCGCAGGCCTAGGGAAAAAGCCTCCAGATCCTGGGCAGGGTTCTGCCCCGAGCAGGCCCAAACCCTCCTATCAATAGATCCTTGCTGGTACCAGGGCCCAGCATTGGGCCCTAGGTTTAGTGCTTTCCCTCGAGGGCATCCACATTTTTATTCAAGAGGAGGTCTACTCCTCATTTATCGCTAGATCCTTTGCCTCCCTAGTTGGGAAGTTCCTGGGAGGGCGGTCGGACATGGAGACCGTCCGTAGATGGGCGGCTTCCAAATGGAAATTTTTTG
Organism: Wollemia nobilis; assembly: GCA_028583015.1. NCBI lineage: Eukaryota > Viridiplantae > Streptophyta > Pinopsida > Araucariales > Araucariaceae > Wollemia > Wollemia nobilis. Next base: position 3,368,883 of record JAQPPZ010016818.1, on the reverse strand, counting down.
GACATATTCAGCTGGTGGTCATCACCAAGGGATTCTTCATCATCAAATTAAATAACAACGATGACGCTAAAAAGATCCTATCAGGTGGGCCCTGGTTTTTGGGACGCAAAAGCCTCTTCCTCAGGCGATATGGAGCTGACTTCCACCCTAGCACCCAAAGTATCAACTTTGCCCCAGTCTGGGTTTGGCTCCCCGAGCTTCCCTTCCATTTGTGGCACGAAGATGTCCTTAGGCTTATTGCCCAGTCGATTGGGGAGCTGGTGGCCTTCGACCCCACTACCAAGGCAGGCTCTCGAATGGTCCATGCCAGATTTTGCGTCAATGCAAATCTAGAATCCGAACTTCCCTCTTCTGTGACCATCTCCTCTAGGTCCTTCTTTTGGCGCCAAACTCTGATCTACGAAAACAAGCCTGCCTTCTGCCCTCTCTACTGCACTCAGGGACACCTCCCCCATCAATGCCCTATAGCCAAGAAGGTTGATGGCCCTCTGCCCAAACTCCCTTCTCGACCAGATCGGGCTCCCTCCCGAGGTCCCCTTCATGATGGCCATAGATCCCAGGCTTGGAACACCAAGGAGGCTCCCCCTTCTGTCCCAAAGGAATCCCAAGCGAGCCTTGGCCCGAAGGATGGTCTTTCCTAGGTTTCCCCTTCCCCTGCACCCTTCCCTAGGTCTTCTTGTGGGGCCCCGATCCCAGGTTTTCCCCCCTCGCCCGATGTGAATCCCTCCCTACAGGCCCCTATTTGTGCCCCCTCCTAGCCTTGTGAGACGCCCAGGCTCTCTTCCCCGTCGGCTCCCACCTTCCTATCTTCCTCTATCAGGGTTTCCTCCTCCACCCCCCACCCTCGCTATTCCCCCCTTGACCCCCTCCTGCCCCTCCTAGTGGTCCCTACTAGCCTCCCCCCATCAGAATGCAGTTTCGAGAGGTCTGACGAAGAGGTTCAGGGCAGTTCTCCGTATGGACCCGATGAAATCAGTCCCAAGATGACCCGAAGCAGGACTTTCACCATAAACTTTGGTAGCAAACTCAAAAGAGGCTGACCCACCCTAGGCGACCAACCAGCAAGGATCACTGAAGACGACATAGCCAATGGCTCCCAGGCAACCCTCTTTGACGTTGTCGCGAGCCTCTCCAAAACAGACGCCCTTCAACCCAAACCCCCCACTCAGCTCGGGAAGGGGGGCAAGCGACCCCACAAGGGTGTCAAATGAAGCTCATCACCTGGAATGTTAGGGGGCTCAATGGTGCCCCCAAGAAAAGGATCCTTAGACAACTTCGCAAGGATCACCGCCCGTCATTCCTCCTCCTCCAGGTGACCAAAATAGATGAAGCAGTTGCCCAGAGGGTCGCCCAAGCTACTTGGCGCAACTGCAAGTCCTTGTCTACCCCTGCGACTGGCACAGCCAGGAGCCTGCTATGCATGTGGGATCCCCGATCTTTCGAGGGGAGGCTCATATCATCTTATCCCAGAATAATCAACATTCTAGTCTATTTTGTGAAGTCAAGGCGTTCATGGATCCTGTCTAACGTCTACGCTCCTAACAACCCGGTTGAGAAGGCTGCCCTATGGAAGTAAATCAACTCGATGAGAGAAGCCTTTGCCTCCCTTCCATGGATCTTGGCAGGGACTTCAACAGTCCCCTTTTCCTTTCTGAAAAAATTGGGGGCTCAGCGGCTCCAGGCAAAAGCTTGGAGGAATTTGTAGCCTTCATCGACCTCAACGAGCTCATGGACGTCAGCATGAAAGGAGCCAGGTTCACCTGGTCAAACAGAAGAGCAGGAGCAAGCCATATCCAGTTCAGGTTGAATAGAGTGTTCCTATCTAAGGAAGCCATTCCCTTGTTTGCTGACGCAACCTTGCTGGCGCTCCCTAAAATTGGGTCTGACCACAACCCCCTCCTCCTCGAAACTGACCATCGCTCCTCCCCCAAGCGACCCTTCCGGTTCGAGTCCATGTGGCTGCATCATCCCAATTTTAGGGCCCAGGTTGGCTGCTGGTGGGCTCCCCCAATTCTTGGGCGCCCCGTTGAGCAAGTCTACCATAAACTGAGACGCCTCAAAGAGCAACTCAAGGTATGGAACATAGAGGTGTTTGGTGACATCTTCAAAAATAAAGCTGCAGTTAAGAAAAAACTCGAAGACCTCGAGCTCAGGTTCTAGGCGGGCTCCCAAGACCCGGGGATCAGGGAAGAGGAACGCTTAGCCCTCAGCGAGTACCATAACATCCTAGCTAGGGAAGAAACATTTTGGAGACAAAATTTGAGAGCCCTATGGCTCTAAGATGGCGATGCTAATACTAAGTTCTTCCACACGTCGACTCTCAAAAATAGGGGCTCTAACAGAATTGTTGAGTTGGTGAGCAGTGACGACATAATTAGGACGAAGAGGACATTCGGAATGAAGCCACCAACTTATTCCAGGAGCTCCTTGGCGACATTCCTCCCATGCACCTAGAAGCGACAGACTCCTTGCTGGAACATATCCCAACTTCAATTTCGACCATGGCAAACGAGATGTTCTTGCAGCCCCTGTCTGACTTTGAAATCCATGCTACCACGTTTTCCATGAAGGCCAAGGCGGCCCCAAGCCCGGATGGGTTTCCCCCCTATTTCTTCCAATCCTTCTAGGACATCGTTGGTCAAGAAGTGTGCGCAGCCATTCGGGACCTCCAGACTACCATCTCCATCCCCAAAGGTATAAACTCCACCTTCATTGCCCTGATCCCTTCTTAGGCAGCCAAATCCCTCTCTAATTTTTGCCCCATCAACCTGTGCAATGTCTTATACAAAATACTGACCAAATCCATGGCCTCTCGCCTCAAGGATATCCTTCCCCTGATCATTACCCCCTACCAGGGGAGCTCGGTCAAAGGCAGACTGATCACAGACGAAGTTATCATCATGCATGAGGCCATTCACTCGGCCTTCCTTTACAAAAAGGCCTCATTTTTGCTCAAGTTGGACATGAACAAGGCCTTCGATAGAGTTAACTGGGAGTTCCTTCCAAGGTCCTTCTCAAGTTCGGGTTCCACCCCTCCTGGGTCGAGCTCATCAGCAACTGTGTGTCCTCCCCTTGGTTCTCTATCCTCATCAACGGATCCCCCATCGGGTTCTTCCCTAGTTCTAGAGGCCTTCGCCAAGGCGACCCCCTGTCCTCGATCCTCTTCATCATCCTGGTCGAGGCCCTGGGATGAACCATCTCGAGTGTTGTTTCCTGCAGACTCATTTCGGGCATCAAGCTTGCGTTGGGCCTACCCCCTGTGTCCCATCAGCAGTTCATGGACGATACCATCCTCGCCACTTCAGCTTCGATCCCTCAATCTAAGGCCCTCAAGCACATCTTGACCCTGTACGAGGAGGCGGCCGGGAAGAAAATTAACCTCCGAAAAAACAAAATATTCTTCATCCACACCCCCTTGGCTAGGCAAATCAGAATTGGGCAGATTTTGGGCTGTACCCATGATTCTCTTCCCTCCTCTTACCTTGGGCTTCCCCTTTTTACAGGTGCGTCCTCCAAGGCCCTGTGGAGCGGGATGATGGATCAAATCCAGAGGAAGTTGGCCCCCTGGAAAGACCACCTCGTCTCTCAAGTTGGCAGAGCCACCCTCCTGTCGGTAGTCCTTCAAAGCATTTCGATATATTTCATGTTGGTATTCAGAATCCCGGCTTCCATTACAGCTCACATCGAACAAATCCAAAAACGCTTTCTATGGTCGGGCAGCGAAGATAAGAAGAGGATTCCCCTAGTTTCCTAGCCCTTGGTCTGTCGGTCCAAAGGCGATGGAGGGATCGGGCTCAGGCGGGTGACTCTCATGAACAAGGCCCTCTTGTCCAAGCATGCCTAGAAGGTGTTCACCAACGCCCCTGACGAGTGGGTTAATATCGTGCTCAGGAAATACTGCCACCTCCACCCCTTCCTCAGCAAGTCCCAGCCCAGAGACGGATCAGCCTTCTGGAAATCCCTGATTTCCACCAAAGACATCATTCGAAAAGGGACCAGATGGATCCTCAGGGACAGAACCAAGATCGACTTCTGGGAAGACAAGTGGATCCAATATGAGGCCCTGACTGCTGACAGTGATCTCCTCGTCCTCAAATCGGGTCTGGTGGACAGAGGACCCAAAGTGTCAGCCTATCTCTCCCAGAACCAAGGACGGGTAACTTGGAAACCCATCCTGAATCCCAGGCACCCGATCCAAGATTCCAGGCTCCAACGCCTCCTTAAGGTGACAGTTATCCCATCCTCCATAGGGAACGACAGATGTGTTTGTCACGGCATGCCCAGTGGCGTCTTTTCTGTTAAATCTGCCTACAACCTCCAAAGAGTCCCTGACAAGGACCCATTCCCAGCCCATCAGGTGTGGGCCAAGAAGTTGATCCCCAAAATCAGCCACTTTGTTTGGGCGACTGTCCAAAACAAGATCCTGACCATCGATAACCTGATCAGGAGGAGCTTCCAGATCCCGAAAAGATGCTTCCTTTGTTGTGTTGCCTGGGAGTCCACCAATCACCTCTTTCTCAGATGCCCCTTCTCTTCTAAAGTCTTGGGTCTCATCCTTTCCCAATTTTCTATTCAATGGGTGGCCCCCAATTCCATATTTGACCTCCTGTCTTAGTGGCCCAACCCCTTTGCCCACCCCTTCATCAGCTTCCTCTGGTGCTCCTGCCTTCCTCACTTGCTTTAGCAGCTCTGGCTTGAGCACAACAGCAGAGCCTTCTCCTCCTCGGCCCGCTCCCCCTAGTGGGTAGCGACCAAGGCGATTACCTTCGCCCTTGATAACTCTCGCTCCATCCCTCTGACCGAGGCGCCTCGACGGCTGGGCGAGTCCACCCTCCTATCCTCCCTTGGAGTCCAGCTTCCCCCCTAGTCCCCCCCTGCCCCCTCCCATCATTCTGCAATAAGGTGGACTTCCCCCCCTCCCGGATGGGTCAAACTTAACTTCGACGGAGCTTCTAAAGGAAATCTCGAGCCCTTTAGAGCGGGCGGGGTCATCCGTGACAATCACGGGGCCCTGATCCTGGCGTACGCCGCTCCGCTTGGCATTCATACCAACAACTTCGTCGAAGCAACAACTCTCCTCAGTGGGCTGATCGCCCTCAAGAGTCATCCTCAAAAGTCATCATCGAGGGTGATTCCCAAGTCATTATCAAAGCTGCCCGCAACCCGAGAAACAACTCTTGGCGCATTCACAACTCCATTCGGGAAGTTCTCACCATCCTCCAAGGACTCCCTTACCACGCCCTTCGGCATGTGTACAGAGAAGGCAACAGGGTAGCTGCTTTCATGGCCAACCAAGCCACCACAACAGAAGATTTTACTACCTGGACCACGAACTTCCCTAAAGCTCTGATCCAAATAGTATCTCAAGATAATTCTAGCACCGATGAGGGCCTAGGCGCTTAGCCTGCCTCGAGTCGGTGCCCCGAAGATGCGCTGTCGCACCCCTTAGTGGTCAAGGGACTCTCCCCCCTACTCTATCATGACGATTGGCCCTTGTGCCCCTCTCGCTTGAGCGTTGGGCAATCCGACCAAGCTCTCCCACGCGGTGCCAAGTGTCAGCGGCCTCGTCAGACTGTCGGTTCATCCCGTTTTGTATAAACGTAGCCCTGCTGGCAATCTTGGCAAGTCCAAGTCAGAGCGAGCAGCTTCCCACTCTGACCTTCCTGCCTTGGATGTCATGTCATCGGATTCCCATGTCAGGTCAGCTCGTTCGTGGCTCTATCCCGTGAGGTCTCCCCAAGCTACTCCCCCGCTCAGATTGCACCATATGGAACACAAGCATTGGCCCCCTTCCCCTGCCCCATGTGGCAGCCGCTAGCCACGCCCCCTTAGCGCCTCCCAGCTCGTGTCGCACCTTGCCCCAAGCGCTCCTTCCCGACGTCGGCGGCCCTTCCCCTCCTCTGTGCCCCCCTGCAAGTTTTTAAACCTATCGCTTCTCTCGCATTCTTGTCTGCTTCCCCCTCCCCCTGTCCCTGCGTATCTGGTCAGGCCGTCCCTGGTTTCCCTGCCCCTAGACTGCCAGTTCGCTGCCCATGGCTGCCAAGGCCTTCTTCCTCAAGCCATCCACTCTTGTTTTGAGCGAGTCTGCCAGGCTATTCTCAAATGCCAAGAAATACACTCCTTTCTTCAAAAAATTTGTAGGGATCAATGAAGACATTACTCAAGGATTTCTGGACACCTGGAGTGACGGAGAGGTTAAAGTGAAGGGGTTGCACTTCAAAGTGACCAAAGAGTTTCTGACGGAGGTGACAGGTCTGCATCATGAGGAGAAAGGCATATTCGTCCGGTGGGACAAGCATAATTGGGAGGAGGAGCTATCTCGATTCCCGGAGCAGCAGTGGGACAAGGCCAACCTCTTCCGCGCTGACCTATCGCCCCCCTTTGACAAGGCCATCGTCCCTGTGATGCAATACATCGCCTACGACGACCCGGACCAACGGCTTTATAGCTTCCACCTCAGCTTCTACAACCACCTTCGTGGAGCCATGCTGGTAAGCACCCCCCGATTTCTCCTTTACTCCCTGAGCCTCACCATCAACCAGGCTCGCAGGAACCATTCTCGACCCTCCCACCAAGGGCTCATGGTTGTCCTGTATAGGCACGCCCTAGCTAATCAGTCGCATCTTCACTGCATTCCTCCCTTGTCCTCTGTTCCCCCTCTGAAGTGGTTGGCTCCCCCGGTGCTTCCCCTGCAGCATCCAAATCCAAGGAGACCCCCTCCCCCGAAGCCTCCCCTTCCTCGAAACGACGTAGACCCACCCGGAAGTGCAGAACCCCGACTCAGGGCCCAAGCGGGGCCCCGACTCCTGGTGCAAGCTCAATCCCCAAAGGCCCGGCCCCAGGCAGCAGCAGGGCTGCTGGCAGCTCCAAGAAGGCCAAGGTGGAGGCCCCGGAGGCCACCGAAGTCAGCTCTGACTCTGACAACAAGATGCAGAACTTAGCGACCAGAGCCCTCCTTGACATTACGATTGGCTCCCTGACCGCTTCTGCCAAAGCGGCTTCCTCAGCGGCCAATGCCCTGGCCGAAATTCGTCGTAGTTTGGGCGATGGCCCTGACAGGGAGAGGAGCTGATCTGTCAGGTCGTGCCCCTCCTAGACGAGGCTCGGCTGCAGGGCTACCCGGAGCGGCGGTGAGCAGTTTTTTGTGTTATTGGCTTTGCTATTTTGCGGCTTTTTCATGTTTTGGTGGCCTCAGGCCAAATTTTGTTTTGCTGGTCATAGTTGGTCTGTCTTTTTTGTAGGCACCAGGGCCCTGGGCCCAAGTTTGTTGCCCATGGGCGCAGCCCCGATTTTTAATCACAAATTCAGCCACGACTACCTATGTAACTAAGGTTTTGGGATCCTTAAAAAAAAACCCGCTATAAATACATTGTTACTTATAAAAAAAAATAAACATTAAATTTAACTATCTAAATGATATATACTTGATCTTCACTAAAAAAAAAAATTATTAACAATTTATTTAATAATAAAAATAAAAAATAAAATTAATCATGATCTTATTATAAACTATAATAACTAACGGAATAAAACTATATAATTTAATCAAAATTATTATTTAAAATCCATGATTGAATTGTTGACCCATAGGAGTCCCCAAATGTTGAAGCAATGATTTTTTTCACCATTTTATAAATGTTTCAGTACTTATATAAATAATTTTGACATGAGTGTGGTTTACTGTAAGATGTCATTTATATTAGATGATGTGATTCGGATTCAATTCCATTACTCAAAATAATAATAATTTTCAAAAAAAAATTAACTACGATGTGTAAGGCTACGCTACAGTTTTGCTGGATGCGCGTCTTCCTGTATGTTTCCACAGGCAATTTCTACATCACGGGGTCTATAGCTCAGTGGTAGAGCATTTGACTGCAGATCAAGAGGTCACCGGTTCGAACCCGGTTGGGCCCTTATTTTTTAAAATTTAACTTTAAAGATTTAAGTTGTATTTTAATTTAAACTTAAAATATCCCTATTTAAATGGAATTTAATTTAAAAATTAATTAGTTTGTCCCGAATAATGCAGATCAAACATTTGGCCTTTTGGATCTATTTAAATGAATTTTAATTTAAAAATTAATTAATTTTAAAGATTTAAGTATATGTATTTTAATTTAAACTTAAAATATCTAAGTATATGTATTTTAATTTAAACTTAAAATATCTAAGTATATGTATTTTATTTAAAAGAATAATGCAGATCAAACATTTGGCCTTTTGACCCTATTTAAATGGAATTTAATTTAAAAATTAATTAATTTGTCCTCGTAGATTTAGATACCAGATCAAACATTTGGCCTTTTGGATCTATTTAAATGAATTTTAATTTAAAAATTAATTAATTTTAAAGATTTAAGTATATGTATTTTAATTTAAACTTAAAATATCTAAGTATATGTATTTTAATTTAAACTTAAAATATCTAAGTATATGTATTTTAATTTAAAAGAATAATGCAGATCAAACATTTGGCCTTTTGACCCTATTTAAATGGAATTTAATTTAAAAATTAATTAATTTGTCCTCGTAGATTTAGATACCTTAAAGCATCAATGGAAGAAAATTTGATTAGGTTTGATAAGGAATTTGGAATTATAAAGGTTTAAGATTTGAATTTAATGTGGATTTATAAGGGTTTTTTTAAGATGGATTAGTAATTGTTTGTTTGGTTAGGCATTTACCTAGAAGAGACTTAGGGGGACATACATGTTTGTAAAGGTAGTAGTATGATCCAAATTTTTTGAGTGTGCGTCTGATATGATGATACAAATCTCAAGCAAATAATTAACTAAATTTGTTTGCAAAGGTAGTAGTCTGATCCAAATCCTTTGAGTGAGTGCTTAACCGACGATGATATGAATCCCAAGCAAATAATTAATCAAATTTGTTTGCAAAGGTAGTATTCCGATCTAATTAACTAAATTTGTTTGCAAAGATAGTAGTCCGATCAGTCCAATTAACTAATACGAATCTCAGCAAATAATTAATTAAATTTGTGTGCAAAGGTAGTAATCTGATCCAAATCCTCTGAGTGTGCTTGACCGATGATGATACGAATCCCAAGCAAATAATTAACAAAGGTAGTAGTCCAATCCAATTAACTAAATTTGTTTGCAAAGGTAGTAGTCCAATCTAATTAACTAAATTTGTTTGCAAAGGTAGTAGTCTGATCAATCCAATTAACTAAATTTATTTGCAAAGGTAGTAGTCCGATCAGTCCGATCCAATTAACTAAATTTGTTTGCAAAGGTAGTAGTCCGATCCAAATCCTGAGTGTGCATCTGATCGAAAATGATATGAATCTCAAGCAAATAATTAATTAAATTTGTTTGCGAAGGTAGTAGTCCGATCCAAATCCTCTAAGTGTGCGCCAGACCGACGATGATACAAATCCCAAGCAAATAATGTAAATCAAACATTTGGCCTTTTGAACCCTATTTAAATGGAATTTAATTTAAAAATTAATTAGTTTGTTCCCATAGATTAAGATACCTTAAAGAAAGTTCAATGGAAGAATATTTGATTAGGTTTAATAAGGACTTTGGAATTTTAAAGGTTTAATATTTGAATTTAATGTGGATTTATAAGGGTTGTCTTCTATGGATTGGTAATTGTTTGTTTGGTTAGACACTTACTTAGAAGAGACCCCAGTTCAAATTGGAGGCATACCTGTTTGCAAAGGTAGTATTTTGATTCAAATCCTCTAAGTGCGCACTAGACCGACGACGATGATACAAATCTCAAGAAATCGGTGGTCCTCTTCACACTGGGTCAAATCCTTTGAGTGCGTGCTAGACCGATAACAATGATACGAATCCCAAGCAAATAATTAATTAAATTTGTTTGCAAAGGTAATAGTGCAATCCAAATCGGGGCAGTGATAATTTTTCAAATCGCGAAAAACAAAATTGCAAAGTGCAAAGGATTAAGGTTTTTTACTTAAAAACGTCTCATCTTTTAGGAGCCATATCTTTGTGAAGATTTATTCGATTCAGTTGATTCTTAGACCAACTTGTGCAAAATTTGAATAGCTTTGAAATGAGTGGTCATATGCAAACATCTGAGCAATATTGAGGGAGATAAAACCCTGTGAAGTCAACCATTCAGAATAAGGGCAGTGACGATTTTTCAAGTCACGAAAAATAAAATTGTAAATATTTGCCAATTAGGGTTCGAACGATAGGAAGAGCAATGAAGAGCTAGGACTTTAGCAATGCAAGACATTCTATCTGGACAAAGAATTTTTCAGCTAAGTTATTTTTACCTTTTCTTTATATTAGAAATTGTGCATGAAAATATTATAAAGTTTTTATCAAATATTATATTTGTTATAGAAATTTCAGATAAATTTCATTAGATTTTGAGTTTTAGTTTCTTTTCCATTGATCCCTAGAAGTTTTAGTTAAATCCTTATAATCATCCCTAGCGGTAGAGGTTAGTGAGTGCACCTCAAAGAGATCCTCATTGCTCCAAGATAGGACAATTTTTGGTAAATTTAATGGGTATTGGTCAGGGGCTTCAGCCTTGAGAAAATGGATTGATAGGAGTTGAAAGTCTCTAGGAGTGATTCTATCATTTCTTCCCAAAGGTTTCTTCTTAGCCATTTTTTTTTCTAGGGAAGAAAGAGAAAGAATCCTAAAAGGGGGTCCTTGGTTTATGGGAAGAGTAGGGCTCTTCCTTACCTGTTGGCTTAGTTATCAAGTTTGAGTTTGTATTCGAGTTCGATACTTTTAAAATTTGAAAGAAATTCGACATGTTTAAAAATTCATAATAAAATTCGACATATAATTCGATATATATAATAAATGTATATATATTTTCATATAATTTTTTATTTTTATTTTTATATAAAATTTAAAAATCAAATATACAAAATTATAATATTTGTTTTTAATAAAAAATTTAATATATACTTTAAAATATAAACATTTTTATAATTTTATGTAAATATAGTAATTTTTTAACACATGAAAAAATTCTTAAAGGTTAAATCAATATATATTTTTTAAATATAAATTATAAGTTTTCTACCAATTATAATTAAAAATCATAAAAAATGATTGAGATCATGCATTAAAGAAAGCACTTAAAATATCTTATATTATTTAAGTTTAAAAATTAGGAAAGTTTAAATTTAGGTTTCCTTAGAAGTTAGGGTTAAAGAGCAATGTTTTTTTTTTCCTTTTATTTTAGGGTTAAAGAGCAATGCTTTTTTTCTTTTATTTTAGGGTTAAAGACCAATGCTTTTTTTCTTTTATTTTGGGGTTAAAAGAGCAATGTTTTTTTCCATTTATTTTAGGATTAAAAGCAATGTTTTTTTTTATTTTATTTTTAACTTATAGATTATTCGAGAGAAGGAGCATTTCAAATAGCACGTACAAAAATAATGAAGCCTTTGAAGAGACAAAAATGCAACACCAAATAATATGAAACAGAAAATAGAACTCAAAGAACACAAAATTGCACAATGAATGATCTTATATTAATGGGAGGAGCCTAAAAACTCTATTGTTACAATGAGGATATTTGAATCTTTTTTTATACAAATTTTATAGTGGCTAGGGTTCTTCGAAACCCTTGCAAAACAATGTTGGTGGTGTCTTCAAACACGTCTTTACTCCCAACAGAAGTGAGTGGGCTTTTAGTTATCTGATATCGGGCCACTCCAGCTTAAGTAGTTGTTCAATGCTGATGTAATAAACTAATAAATATTGAATTTACCTTACGTATTTGCTATTCTCTAATCTGGGGAAGTTTATTGCAGTGAATTGGTGCAACGATGCCCTAGCATCGCTTGGAGGCTAGAGGAACTTCAAAACTCTTGTGTAAAATGTCTGCAGGTGCTTGGCGGCTATAGGAAACGCCCGTGGGTGCTCAGTGATGGTGGAAGACGCCCAGAGGTGCTTGGCGGAGTGGAAGGAAGCTCCTGAATGTGCTCAAAAGTGACAAGAAGTGCCCGAAGGTGTTCAGTGGCTGAGGAGGAAGTTTGCAAAAGCAAATCTAGTTGGGCAAGGGAAGCAACGATGGATGCAGGGGTTATGGAAGAGGTGGATAGAAGGCGAGTGTGCTTGGATACTCCAAGGAACTCAAGGAAGACTCGGGCAAGATTCGAACTCAAGTTCTCAATATTCAAGGTCTAGAATTTCTTAGGGGTTGAGCCATCACAATGACTCCTATTAATAATTTAACTTAGGGCATACTTAGGGTTTCAATGACACTAATCATGTGGCTGAGATAAAAGCATATCGGAGGGTGGATATTAAATCTAGGGTGTGGTATAGATTGATGTAAATGAATGGATAGGATTAAATGAAATCGAATGGCTGAGATTAATTCACTTATGTAAATATATATTTATTAAATATATATAAAATATTAATATTAAAGGGATTTGGCTGCTAGTCATACTTAGTTCTCTGTTGTGGCCTGTATCCAGGGTGTTTTGCTTGTTGAGGGTCTTGTTGGTTGCGTTTCATGGATCATTATCAGTTTTGAGGACTTGATTGGATGGTGCAACAGTTCTTTTGGGTTTAGTAGTTTCATGTTTTTGTGGTTAGGAGGGGAAAGGGCCATCTACTGACCCAAACATGCTGGGGTGAATTTGCGAGAACACATAGAGTGGTATGGTATTTTGGTATAGCTATCCAAGGGTTTTCCCTTGGCTGCCTTTGAATTCATGGAAATTTTTGGTTGTTGATCCCCTAGTTGCTTTGGGCCCCATGGTTGTGTTAGGTTTCCTAGCTTCAATGGCTAGTAGAGATTTCTTTCTCCAATTCCAATAGTGGTGGTGTTCTTCTTGGTGCTAGAGGCCAGAGTCTCTTCGGTTCATGCAAAGTGGTGAGGTCATGGGTGGGCGCTCGTTGGTGGTCCTTTCTTATGGGTGGGCTTCATTTTTGGGCTCCTGTTCGGGGGCTTCTTACTATTGGACCTGATCCTTTTGGTGTACACTCAGATCTTTCTTCTTGGCTTCGAGGGTGGCCTTGCATTTTGAATGCTATTGAGTGGATCCATTGGCTTCCTAGGTTTAGTCCTTGAAGCTATTCATTTGTAGGGATGGAGGGTTCCATATCCTTTTTGGTTTCTCGAGGTACCATACTGCATCCTTCGGTATTTGGAGAGTAGACCCGTGATTTGTCGATAGATTTGGTTTATCCTAACTCCTCCAAATATGGGTCGTGGGTGGGTGCTTTTTGGTGATCCCTTCTCGTGGGTGGGCTTAATTTTTGAGCTCCTGTTAAGGGGCTTCTTGCTGCTAGACCTGATCCTTTGGTGTACACTCAGATCTTTCTTCTTGGCTTCGAGGGTGGCCTTGCATTTTGAATGTTATTGAGTGGATTCATTGGCTTCGTAGGTTCATTCTTTGAAGTTATTCGTCTATAGGGATGGAGGGTTCCAGATCCTTTTTGGTTGCTTGGGGTACCATACTGCATCCTTCGGTCTTTGGGGAGTGGACCTATGCTTTGTTGGCAGCTTTGGTTTATCCTAACTCCTCTAGATCTAGATCCTTGGAATCTTCCTACCCATCTCTGCTCTTCGTTTGGGTTTTGTGGGCCTTCATTTCCTTGGGTCTTCTGGCTTCCTTGAAGTTCACCTTTGTGTGCAAGAGGATCTCCTAGCCTGAGGAGATCCTTAGGATTGTTGTTCCACTTTTCAAGCTTGTGTTGTGGTGTCCCTGGGTTCTTGCTACTTCTTGGACCGCGTCCTACTACTGCATCATGTTCACTTTCCTGTCGCTACTTCCTGGTTTGCATCCTGACCAGTTGCTGCTTCATGGATTGCATCCTAGTCGACGTCCTTGTTTACGTCCTATAGATGCTTCCTGGTCTGCATCCTACAGCTGCATCCTTGGCTGCTCGTGGACGGGAATGATTTTCAAATTTTAATTTTTTTATTTTCCCGCTTCATTTTCAAATTTCAATTTTAATTTTTTTGCAGGATGGCCCTGTATCAAATTTTATATCCTTTGTATGGTTTTGGGCGGGATGGCCCTGTTTCAAATTTTCCATCCTTTGTATGGTTTTGGGCGGAATGGCCCTGATTCAAATTTTCCATCCTCTGTATGATTTTGGGCGGGATGGCCCTGATTCAAATTTTATCGATTTAACTATTTTTCTCCAATAACCCATAAAGGGTTTGTTTCTTTAGCTATTTTTTGGTTGGGAACTCTTCTTCCAATGTTATTCTCTTTGTAAAAGGTTACGGGATCCTTTCAAAACCCCTTTTACCAATAACAAAAAAATATTAATATTAAATATATATATAATAAATATATATAAATATATGTGAATAAAGGGTGGAAATGGCATGAAAGCACAAATGGAGGACAAGTGGCTAGGTTTTGGTGTCTACAGATACCCCTTTTTGTACTACATTGTGTGAAAACACAATGCAATGCAAAAATACAAGACACCTATTTTGGATAGGTGCAGAAGTAGCTTCTCTTGGGATGTGGAACACGAGCTTGGAGATAAAAGAATAAAATAATTTTAATTTTGCATAGATTACCCCCTCAATTGGCGAATGAGTTTGCTGATGAATATCACGAGCCAATTGAAAATATGTGCAAATGAATGATGCAAAGGTGATGTCATTTTTTCCCCAATGGTGGGAAGGGGATTGGTGAAAAAAAGTGACATGATGCATCTATTTTTGCCCCAACATATGAAGGATTTTGTGAAAATTTGTGATGGAGCATGTGTCTATTTTTACCCCAACAGATGAAGGGATTTTTTCCAAATGTAGATGCCATGATCATGTAAGATGTATCCCATTGTGGGAAAGTCAAAATCAAATGTGGTTACCCCAAATTTAGGGTGATTCGATGTTGTTGAAGAATATGCCTTTTGGCGTCATTGATATGCAAAGATAAAAATAGTCAACTTCGAAGGGCCAAAGATAAGGATCTATGTGATCTAATTGTGAAGCTAACTATTTCACTATAGTTTCAATATGGTATGGTTTTTCCGTTGCGCAAATTTGATGCCACTATGTTTGCATGAGGAGGGTAATAGTTAGCTTGAGTGACCTAATATAGAGTCAAACTTGAAGCTATAACATTATTGTGCATATGGTTAACAAAGGAAGAGTTGACTTGATGTTGATTCATATATGAGATAGAGATGCTATTGGGAAGAGAATTCGAAATGGGCATGATAACTTGTTAAGAGGAACTTGTTACATTATGAGAAGGGTATGGGAAATATGAAGAATAAGGATTAGGAATTTGTGGAGGAACTAAATGGGGTGGTTGTGAATGAATTAGTTGTGATGAAGGATTATTATGTGATGTAGAAGCTTGCACGTATGGATTATAAAATTGAAGGGGAGGTATGTTTTTATAGAGATGGGTAAATAATATTTCAATGGTCGAGGAAACTTGTGAGTTTTGTCCTTATTTCAATGGTCGAGGAAACTTGTGAGTTTTGTCCTTTGCTAACAGTTGTTGTAGTGGCATGAATAACTTGTTAATGTGATACTTTGTAGGTATTATCTTGTGAGTTATCATCTAGAGGTTGCATAGATTGAGTGGTATCAAGAGTAGTATTACCAAAGGGGATATGATGAAATGGGGTAAGGTTAGTTGAAGTCATTCCTACGTGGCTCTCAGGTTGAAGTTTGAAAGCTTGTTCTAAGGAGGCTTGAACTAAAAGTTGACCCTTAAGATAATCTTCTACCTCAAAGACTCTAAAGAATAGCAAGACGATTATAGTTTACAAAACCCCAAAATTGA
Organism: Wollemia nobilis; assembly: GCA_028583015.1. Classification (NCBI taxonomy): domain Eukaryota; kingdom Viridiplantae; phylum Streptophyta; class Pinopsida; order Araucariales; family Araucariaceae; genus Wollemia; species Wollemia nobilis. The sequence goes on along the minus strand of JAQPPZ010016818.1, from coordinate 3,353,147 downwards.
TCCGTATTTTTAAAATAAATGTCCCCTTGCGATCCTACCTTTGGTTCGAGATGAGGTTTTAAATTGGTTACAACTTGTTCTATTTGTTCATCTTGTTCTTCTTTATTTTCCTTTTTGACTTCTACTTCATTGCTCTCATCATTAGGGTTTTTAGTATCTAGTTGTTCCTTCAAAGGATCTGCGACTTATTTACGATTTCTTAAATGCATTATTTTCTCTTGACAATCTCTTTGTTTCTTTTAAAGTTATCAAGACTCTTGATAAAATCCCTTTTTAGGATTTCTCTCTTTTTTGTTTGTTTGTTATATTTTATATATTTATTTATTTAGGACTTCTCACTATTGTTGATTACAAAGTTTTCTCTCTTCACTAATCTTAATCGCCACACTCAATCCTCTTTAAAGAGCTTATAAATATCGTTGATTGGTTCCAATTGTTCAGGGCTCATATAATGCTCTTCTTCAAATGTAAAATATTTTCTCAAGAGATGAATTAAATGAACAATAAAGAATTTTCCTTGAACAGTTGTGGGACTTTCAAATTGCAAATCATGGTAAAATTATCTTGAAGAGTACAACTCTTGGTGCTTGGTTGTATCTCCTATTATGTTCTAAGGTCACCTCTTTGTTTTCTAGATTTGCTAGGAACTTGTGGACAGTTAGAGAATCCTCAAAATTGCTTTCCCAAGGGTATATTGTGGAATGTACACTAGATCTTTTGTTTGCTAACCGACGTTCACAACTCATCTTAATTTCAAAGTAATGTGAGTAGTAGTTTGTACCTAGAGCTTTTGCTACATCTATTCTCCCGATTGTGTTCTCTTCAGACCTTCTCCTAACAATATCGAGGTTATGCCACAAATAATGCTAGTGTTCTTTATCGTTTCTAAAAAGAAAATCGACTTCTTATTCTATGAACTCTTTCCTAAGGTCTATGAGTGTGGATTCCCTAATGTTATTATCCACCATTTATTTATCTCTTTTTGTGTTTTTGTTTTATTTTGTGTTTTTTTAGAACAATGAAATAAAAATAAAATATCCTAGAAAAGGATTTTCTTCTAACTATAATCCTTTCTTCAAGATGTGTGAAAAGTTGAAGGTTTAGTTGTCTTGTTTCAAATTAGGCTTTCACCTAGATGCCCGCATGCAGACACTTGGTGATGAATTCCAAGCCATGATGAAGCCCAAGTCCTACCAATCCTCACCCAGTTCACTGTGGTCATTGATACACTCTCCAAAGAAAGTGCGCGCTCTTTCCCACATATATTATGGTTATTGGATCGACTGAATTTTAATATTGATTAATTTTTTCATTTATCTGAGAATAGACGAAAGGATTGTTGGAATATTTTCAACATTGCCTCCTTAGTCCTAAGTATTAAGTCCTAGTATTTAGTTTTAGTTTAATGTTTTGATTTACATATTTCTAGTTAATTTGATTAGCATACGTTGAGATTTTGGCTTGGTTGGTAAATGTTTGACCATAGTCCAAGATTAGCATGTTGTTAGGATAAGAGCTATCTTTAAGTTAGTTTGTTGTAATAAGTTTAAGAGGATTTCTCTCAACCACCGTGTCTATTTTTAGTTCTTTCAAGAACTATAAAAATATGTAATGTATTGTTGATCAATAGAACAATTTCACCATTGTTTCTCATTTGGTATCAAAGCAGGTTTTCTCAGATGGATCAAAACCTGTGGAGAGTGGCGTGAAGATATCTGAAGCACGCACTTTGTTAGAGAAACTCAAGTGGCTAGCACTCAACAGAGTTGCAAGGAAGATCTTGAGTAAATCATTAATATCTCATCCATCCAGAGGTATTTGATTATAAAAATTTTAGGGTTGTTAGATAATTGTATCAAGAGGATGCTATCAAAATTTTAGGTGATATGGAGCTAATTTGTGGATTTTATTAGTATTTTGAGTTTTTCAATAAAATGGTTGTATAAGGTGGAATATAGGGTATTTGCTTCTCAAATTTTGGAAGAAATATTATTTAGATAAAATAATCATTCAAAAAAAATTTTAGGTCATTTGGATATGTATTGATTGATTTGTGTGAATATTTATTTTTTCTTCAAAAATCCTAGATCCGAAATTGTGATAAAAAAGGGAAAAAGTAAATGATCACATATTTTTCACATTTGTGAATTTTATTTCAAAATTTAGAGGGTTTTCAGATTATTGTCTCAGGAATACAGAGTTTAATTTTCAAAAATTTTGGAGTTGTATGGATTGATTTATGTGAAAACATTGAAGTTGTCTCAAAAACACTCTAAGATCTAGAAAGGGCAAAAGTAAATTGATCACATATTTCTCATTTGTGTGAATTTGCTTCTGAAATTTAGTGAATTTTTAGATAATTATATCAGAAGTCTACAGGAAAGGAGTGGCTGAGATCTAGGTGGAATATTAATGAGTGGTGGATTGCAAAATGACCACCATGTATAAGGAATTGGAAGTGCCCAAATTCAATGGAGATAATTATGCTATTTGGATCATAATGATGAAGATCTTCTTGAAGGCTCAAGACTTATGGGATGTAGTTCAAGAAGGCTACGAGGAACCCACTTGGAGAAAGCTACAAGGTGAGGAGATAAAATAGAAGAAGGAGCAACAATATGCAAATTGCTTAGCTCTTATGGATTTGAGGAGAGGAATGGAAAAGAATATTTTTCCTCTCATAGCCAATTGTAGATCAACTACAATGGCATGGAAAGTGTTGAAGGATGCTTATGGGTTTGATGAGAACACCTATAAAGCCATAGGTGACAATCATGAATATTGTTTAATCAAGGAGGAGCCTTGCTTCCTTGAAGAAGCTTCTGAATTAGATCCTTTTGAAGGAGTTTTTGAAGAGTCTTGTAAAGACTCATATGAAGACATGCTTTGTATTGGAGAATTATTTCTTGAAGAGAAAGACATATTTGAAGAAGAACCTTGTGTTTAAAAGAGTAAAGAATCCCTTCATGGAGAAAAGGATGAGAAGGAGCCTTGTCCAATTCTCATTGAAGAGAGGTATGATGAAGAATGTCTCATGAAGGAGACAAATGAAGAGTGTATTTTGGAGAATGCACCTACAGTTCTCATGGAGGAGAATAAAGAAGTTATGTGGGATGATTTCCCAAGTGTAGTACATGAAGAAGAGATGAAGGGCATAAGTTTCATGCTCCATAATGAAGATTATCTCAAGGCTGAGATAATAAAAGGAAAAAAATATTTTGAGAAAGACTATCTCAAGGAGGAGATAGAAAATAGTGAGATAGTCATTAATGGACTTCATGATGTAATGAAGGCATCATCAAAGGATATTGATAATTATCTTGAAGAAGCAATTGTGGATGAAGATCACTCACTTGGAGTGACTACATTGCAGAAAGAGATTTGTCTTGAAAAGGCAACAATGTATGATTGCTTGAATGAATGGTGTTTCAACACACCAACATGGATTGAACAAAGGAGGAGAACTCTTAGTGAAGAGTTGATGGTTGATCTTGAAGCACCATACAATGAAGGAGAACTGCTATAAAATAGCTTTATGGGAAGCACCAAATTTACTCATACTAAAGGTAATGTTTTTATGATTAATGATTTGTTTTTTGTGAGTAGGAATGAATAGAAAGGCGATTGTCTCATTGAGATAACTTTTATGAAGAGTATTCTTGGAGAGAATACAGTGATGGAGAACTTGGGTCACATGGATCAAAATTATGTGTTCAAAATTCCTTGGGAGAAGGATTCTTGTAAAGTTATTTTTTTTGAGAGAATATTTGTGTGAGGAGCAACTTTATGTTGCATATGTAGTTGGCCATTATATGGCCATATTTGTTGTGATATTTTGTGTGGAAATATGTGAAAGAGTTGTATGGTATAATCACCTATGTGAGATGATTAATTGTAAATAATCATGTGGAGTATTGTTTAGTGTTGAATATGTAAAAGAAGATCAAAATGTGAGAGCATGGTTTAAAGACCATAATGATAAAGATGTAAGAGAGTGGTTGCTGAAAACCACAAGAGGAGATAATTTTTTTGAAGGGGGAGCTAATCAACAAAAGAAGGCACTCAAGAATTTGTAGGAAATTCCACATGAAGAGTGGAAGGAGTGCCACCATAAGTATTTTGTAAATTCTGATTTCTTGATTCAATATTGGAGGAAACGTAAGAGAAATATTTTCTTCCAACTTTGTGATGCTTAAAGAACTCTTGCATGAGTGTATTTAGCATCAAGGGGGAGAATGTTAGAATATTTTCAACATTGCCTCCTTAGTCCTAAGTATTAAGTCCTAGTATTTAGTTTTAGTTTAATGTTTTGATTTACATATTTCTAGTTAATTTGATTAGCATATGTTGAGGTTTTGGCTTGGTTGGTAAATGTTTGACCATAGTACAAGATTAGCATGTTGTTAGTATAAGAGCTATCTTTAAGTTAGTTTGTTGTAATAAGTTTAAGATGATTTCTCTCAACCACCGTGTCTATTTTTTGTTCTTTCAAGAAATATAAAACTATGTAATGCATTGTTGATCAATAGAACAATTTCACCATTGTTTCTCAAGGATAATCCCTTTTTGAAGGTTCATGGGTATGGCTAACCCCTTTCACTGTGTATTCCCGTTGTATCCAAACCAACCGAAGTTGCAAAATAATACGTTGAATGTGATTCTTTTTAGGGATGATGTGTAAAAATGAAAAGTGTGAATTGATTCAATTTTAAAATTATCTTTTTATATGCTTTAATATAAGATAAACAAATTTTAATGGTCTTTTTTAGTTTTTTTTAAACAAAAGAAAAAGAAAAAAATAAAAGTGGTGGTGTTTTCACGTTGGGTTCACCAAAGAATGTAGACTCAAAATTTTTGCACCCCTTTCCTTTAGGCTAATGGATCCACGCTTGAAAGGGGATGGGAAAATAGGGAATCTACACCTCAGACGAGAAGTACTTGTGTTGTACTCTCTTTGGTGTTTGTCGACAAATTACGGTGGGGTTCACCAGGAAACACTTGGTGGCGGTTTCCACACCTATGAAAAATAAAAGTTTTGTGTTCTTTGGTTTGGCATACACCTAGATTTTTGGTAAAGTGCAACTACAATCAATCTACATGCATTTTAACTTTCATGAAAGCAGCACACAATTAGCTAACTATAATGCAACAAATATTATAAATGCAAGAAGGTAATTCTATGCTATCATATGCCTATATATATATATATATATATATATATATATATATATATATATATATATATATATATATATATTGTTCTTTTGTATTTTTATTATGTTATGAAGATGATCTACGAATAAAATGCATAAAATTAATAGATAATTGAAAATTTAAATCAAAACTAAAGAAACCAAATGCTTATCTAATTCAGGTGGTGCAAGCGAATATGCAGAATATTAGCGAATTCGTGCTTTGTCGGCTAGCCTGAAAATTCATTTTCTCGAAATATCTGCAAAGAGCTTCTACACAAGACCCTTAAATTTGGAAATTAGGATTTGGGGATCTACTTAAGCCACTGTAGATCTTATTATTGATGGCGCTGCAATCAGATCCCCTAGGTCTACTAAAAAACCTTGTACAAGAAAACTGAATAACAAAAGCATGCACATATCTAAATCTATATTAAATATGTGAATTGAATCTATGGATGATTAAGTATTAGTGAATGCAAATTGATATAAAGTGGTATGAATATGAAATTATAAATCTAACAACATGATATTGCCCCCAGACCTGCACTTTCATGAATTTGCAACCTATCCGTGAATACACAGTTCGAGTATTCGATGACTATTAGGGTGTGAATTTGCTAGTTTATCAGAAAATAAAATATTTCCATCATGAAATGCAATTAAATGATAATCTAAGGATTATGAAAGGAACTTATAGTGGATTGCGTAACGAATAAAATCGTCAGAAGTCCAAAGGATGATGGTGGAGTGATGGATCTAACATAAAACAAGCCCTTCCCTGCAAAGAATCCCCATGGTGATCTAGAGATCCTGTTCCAGCTTATTAGACCTGCAAAATATGTTAGACACCTACACTAAAATCACAAAATGAAAGTTACATTTAAAAAACTCTAATGTTCAAAATATATCTCCACATTTGATCCACCCATCAACCTAAAAATAGAGGTTGATTACGAGTTTAATGGCCTTGTGGGACATAGAATAGCTCAGTTTTTACAAGATATCTATGATGCCAAATTAGGTCAGCTTGGGCTAATTTAGAGTTTTTCAAAATAAAGTGAATTTGCGACCTAGTGGTTGGGCTGTGAAATAATCGAGATCAAACCATTAGCCATTTTGGGACAAAATCCAAATGGTCAGCTTGGCGAGAAGCAGATTCTAGATTTGACGGATATGTGTTTTAGATGCCAAGTCACAAAATCACAAAAATGGGGAAAACATACCAAATCAGTTGGCAAGTGTAGGGAGAATGATAAAATTTGAAAGAGGGGTGAATTTATGTGTGCTAGGAGAGATAAGGAATTTGACATAGGTCAAATTTACCTATCTACAGGGGTATTATGGTGTTGATGCTCTAATGGTCGTGCTTTGTGGGGTGGAAACGAGATTTCTAGTATGCCACACAAGTAGGTAATGCCTACCATGGACACTGGTAAGAGTAGTGACAAGCATGCAGGACCAACGGGTGTGATTTGTATAGGGTTTGTATGTGTTGACCCAATTGTATAGGATATTGTATAATATAGTGTACAAAGGGCATAAAAGACTAGTATGTACAACATTGCTCTAGGTGTGCTGCTAGGAGCACATAGTGATTAAGGGATCGTATGCACTACTAGGGCCATTGCCCAACCTAGAGTGATCAATAAGATACAAATGGTCTAGGAGCTTTGAGTGAGTCCAAAGAACATACACTAGGAACCTGCCACTAGGGAGGCAGGTGATAGATGAACTACGAGAGTAGAGGATCATTTTCCAGTCATGGTGTCTACACCTAGGATGGATAGAGGATGTAGAGGATTTGGATCAAGTGAGGAGGGTTAGGTGGGTCTCTAAAAAGAGGGGAGAGCTAGAGCTCTTCAGATTTTATTGAGTCCAACAATAGTTTGGTATCTTCCAAGAAATACCAAACATGGGCAACTACTGGTATAGGCAGGTGAAAAAGGACCCATAAGGAGTCAGAGGAGACCCTAATGTGAGGAGATGGACAAAGGACCTAGATAAACAACTCTATGTGGATTTAGGGATGGATGATGTTAATGTGGCTCTTGGGTACCAAATATGGTACAGGGGTATTATGTCCCTAAGGATTTTTCCACTAGTGCTAGGGTAGAGGTACCAGGTTATGGGCCAATAGGTGTAGCTAGCACTTTGAGAGGTGACCTGACACTCCATAAAGTGATGGTGGTAGGGCCAAGAGATCCCACGAGCATAGGTCTAGGTAGAGATGATGGCAAAAACCACCATTATCATTATGACCAAGGAGGGGGGATAGTAGGAGGTGTACCCATGATGGCTAGGGTTGGGTCAAGTAGAGTGGCCAGAGAGGCATCTACGTCAATGATAGTTGGGCCAAGTGGGACCATGGGTTAGGGGGACCCAATGAGGGAGATAGAGGCATTATGGGCCTAAATAGTGACCATGTAGAGAGAGATGGACGTACTATAAGAGGATAGGTCCAAGAGGATTGAGGGACTACAAAGTGCCTTGAGCATGACCCTCACAAATTGGGATATGGTGTGGGTTGAGGTAGATCATCTCAGGGGTGAGGTGAGATGGCTAGAATAGGAGTGATAGTAGGCTTAAGAAGAGGGTATGGTTGTTGTTATGAGAAATCATCTAGGTAAAGCAATCCACCTTCTACATGAGCAACTACAAAGGGCAGTGGAGAGGCAAGAGGTGTCAGTACAAAGGGAGATCTTCTACCAAACTCTATACTTTCAAGTGATGCCAATTGATCAAAGGGTGCCTCAACTATTCTCTCTTCATACATAGAGTTGATCATGATCTAGATCATAGATTGCCACACAATCCATGAGCATACCCCCACCATGACCACCTTCAACAAGCGAAGCAAAGGAGATAGGATCATGGAGCTAGGATAAGGATCGGGGTGACATGCCAATTTTGAGTGTGGCATGCATCCCTAGGGAGGTTCGAGTGTGTTGGGCTCAAACTATGGCACACCAACCGAATAAACCTATGTACCCTTTCTATCTCAAGTAATATCATGTTGCTTTAATTAAAATATGTGCATTTATGTGTGTATTGTGATTTTTATGTGTTTTTATGTTTTACTATGCATGAATGATGATATAACTATGGAAATGCATGAATGGACTAAGCTAATGTAATGCATGATGAGGCTAACTAAATGAATGAAAATGCATGGATGGATGAAGGAATGAAAGAAATAGATGATGGAAGAAAGAGGGGAAGAAAAGAACGAGAAAATACACCTCTAGCTGAAATTGCACCCTGTAAAGACAAACCACGAATTTGGCATAGAGAGAAGTTGTGCCCCGTAAAGAGAGAACAAAATTTTGGAAAAGAGAAAATAACAAAATAAGGAGAAGAAGAAAAATGATAAGGAGAAGTAGAAGATGGAGTAGGCCAACAAAAAAGAGAGGTGCTTTGATGTTTGAATAAGCTTAGACCGTGAAAGATTAGTGTGATCAAACGAACATAAACAAAGCAAAAATAAAAGGAAAAGAGTAGGACCCTATAAGGATGTATGCTCAAAAATGATCAAATGGAGGCTGCCCCTTGCTTGTGGCCATGAAGCTATCCTATGAAGGATGTTATGCTCATAAAAATGGGCAAGTGTGGAGCAATACCAACTATGGGTGTAGTGCTCGCTGATGGCCAAAGATGAAGAGGTACCCGCTAGGATGTATGCTCACAAATGGCCGAGATGGAGGCTACCCCTCACATGTGGCCATGAAGCTTATCTTGTATGGGATGAAATATGAGATTGATTTTCCAAGATGAGTACTACCCGATAGGGGTGTGGTGTATGCAAAAAGATGAATGGTTAAAGCAAAACATAACAAAACAATGTGATTGTGTGTGCATGTGTGAGAAGAAGATAGAAGAAAGAGAGAAGCAAGAAGCATGTGTGTGTCCTTATTGAAATATCAAGATTTAAAAGGTGTGTGTAAGATATTCAGTGGACGTATGAATACCATAAATGATACCCATGCGGTATCTATCCTATCACAAGGATTGCTTTATAATCGAAATATCAAGAAGGAAAAAGTGTGAGCAAAAGAAAAAGCAAAAGCAAATGGAAGAAGGAACATACATCCTTTGTCTTGGGAAAGATAAGAAATGATTAAAACTTTCAAGGACAAAGGACATACAAGAGATGAAGAACTATATCCCTTGACTTGGAGAAATTAGAAATGATGAAAACTTTCAAGGTCAAGGAATATAAGAGAAGAAGATAAAAGAAGATGGAGAAATGCAAAAATGAAAATTTGTGAATATGGGTCCTAGGTTGGGGATTCACTAGGCATCAAATCCCTAGTATGAGTTCAATGCATGTGAGCTAAGACCTAACTAGGTTTCATCACTTACCATCCTCATGAAGTCCCTAAAATCTATATGATCAAATAGTCATGCAAACATGGACAAGAAACAATGCAATTATATGACAAGAAGAAATGCAAAGTGTAATAGAATGTTAGGCAAACCATGTAAAACATGTTAGGCAATCATGAAGTATGAACAAGTAAACCAAATTCAATATGAAAACTAAGCTAAATGCAATGCAAAAAATGCAAAGTCATGCATAGTATCTCTTTAGGTGCATTATGTTCATTGGTTCTTTAAGTTATTTACCATCCAAGGGGGAACCAACTTAGGGTGCACCAAAGTTACCACATTGCAAAATAGAATGTCAATGGGATAAGGCAGTCCCTCATCCTCATCACTCCACTCCAAGACTTGATGATCTAAATATTCAACATAAGTAATAAGGTGATCATCATTATCAAAGGGTAAAGATTGGTTTTTATTAGGGATGTAGCCTATGCCACATCTCCCAAGCCAAAGCTCAACTTCCAAAGGCTCTTGAATACCTTTTTATTATGGCCCCAAACCTTTACCTATGTATCCCATGCTAGATAGGATTTTCTTAGGAAGTGGGTAATCATTGGACAGGTAACAATGGGTAAAAGAATGCTCTATAGGAAGAGGGTTGCTACCACGGATATTTTCTTTGAGGGATACTCCTACAAAGATAAAGGTACACATGCCAATGTGTATAACTTCACCTTTCTTATAGGGTAAACCCATAGTCCTCGATGAAGGTGGTAGCTTGGAAAGATCCAGAAGAGGTTCTTGAAGAAACAAATTGACCTGATCCTATGATGAAACATTGATTAGCGGTTCCTCACTCACCTTTAGATTTTCAAGTTGCTTAGTGATGTGAGATGAAGAAACTAATGGACATAAATTGATATTAGATTGAGCTTGCTCAACCATTGAACAATATTGGAATGGATGAGGGTTTCCAAGAATGGTGACAAGTTGATCTTTGAATTCAAACTTCAAACATTGATGAAAATTGGAAGGGATAACCCTCATCACATGAATCTAAGGGCATCCAAGAAGAAGATTAAAATATGTAGGGCAAGGCACCACATAAAATAAGGTATCTAAGATCTTAGGTCCAACCCTAAGGGGAGAGATATAATACCATAGGCCTCTTGGGACTCGTTGTTGAAATCTTTGATGATGATATCAGATTTAGTTAAATCTTCCTCTTTTAATCCAAAATTTTGGAAAATTTGATAAGTGCATAGATTGAGGGAGGAACCATTGTCTATCAAAATTCATTTGATAAATGTTTTCCCAATAAATGCAGTGATGTAAAGGGAAGAATCCCCTCGTAAGTCTGAGGAAGGAATATCATCATCCAAAAATGTGATATGATGTATCCCAAGGGAACCTACAACATCAACTATAGCACTAGGGGAAATGTCTTGAGGAACAATTTTTTGTCTTAGAAGCTTCAACAAGGCTTCCCTATGAATAGGAGAAGTTTGCAAAAGTTCTAAGAGGAAGATCTTAGTTAGGGTACTAGCTAACTATTGTTGAATGTCGAAGGAGACTTTAGGTTGTGGCTTCAACACTAAAGGTGGGTTTTCTACTCTCGTGCTCCTTTTTTGGGTACTCTTCAAAACTAAGGGTGGTTTTGAAGGTTGGTTGGATGTAGAACTCGTCTCCTACTAAGATTGTTGAGTCGGTTGAGCTTGATCTTGTTGCCTTGTAGTTTCTACTATCATACCAACCATATTATTGTAGGGAGGTGGCACATTACGATATGACACTTGGTTAGCTGCCTATTGCCCATGCTTAGGTAGGAGGTCTTGGAAGATCCCATGTCTTGATTAGTTGTGGGTGCTTGTTGAGTAGGAGGTTGATTGTTTGTTGGAGGATTGGGTTGAGGACCTTCTATAACAAGGTGATCTTCATCAATTAAGTCCTGAACCACATGTTTCAACCTCTTACAAGAATTTGTCATGTGCCCCTCCACTCTATGATACTCACAATGCTAACTAGGCTTATACCAATTAGCTATGGTGAAGGGTTACCTTATGGGAGGCAACTCAATCATATTAGCTTCCAAGAGCTGCTTTAGGACCATGTTCATAGGCATGTTGAGTCTTGTGAAATTCCTTGGTGGGGGTTTTTGAGGTTGGCTAAGCACCATATTTTGTAGGGTGTTAATAACACTATTAATAAGCCTACTATCCTTTACCCCATCACCAACTACATGCTTGTTCTTATACTAATTTTTTGTGGTCCTATCTTCTTCTTTATTTGGCTTAATTTGACCTCTTCAAATAAGGGATTGCTCTACCCTTCTTGCCAAATCTATCGCTTGGTCAAAAGACGTGATGATTGTTGTTTCCAATTCATAAGATATTTGCTCTTGTAAATTTCCAATAAATATCTCAAGCATGTCTCGAGGAGGTAAGGTATATCTTAATCGTTCAACTAAACTTCTCCAATGAGACAAGAATTTTGAAAATCTTTCATCTTTACCTTGTTTCAACATATAAACATCTTTCATAGTCATATTTTTCTCAACATAAGCCCCAAATTGTTGAACAAACAATTTTGTTATCTCTTCAAAATTCCTCAAAGAATGATGAGGTGGTTGATAATACCATTCCAATGCCATACCACCAAGGCTCTTAGGAAATATTTTTAGTAACAACATGTCATCATATATAATATCATGGCATGTTGTCCTAAACATCCTTAAATGTTCAATTGGGTCCTCTGTTCCCTTATAAATAGGCAAAATCGATATTGGAAAATGCTTAGGGTAGGGCCTAGAAGCGACAATAGGGTCTAAGGGTTGATTGCACATTTCCTTGTAGTTGTAGGTGAAACTTGGAGGTTGTATCATATCCACTCTTGAAACCAATTGCTTCACCACACTTGTCAAACTTTGCATATTGGGATTGTTGTTGTGCAATACCCCTAGATTCCCTAGGGGAGGGGTATAGGTAGGTTGTTGAAAGGGAACTTGGCCAATGTTGGAGGCATTGACATTGTTATGGTATGGGTTATGATATATGGTATCTTATTATGAAGGATAACTAACATTTGGTGGAACAGAAGCATGAATGTTGAGATGAGCAGAATGAGGAGGAAATTGAGCATAATTTTGGGATGCACTACTAGTTGAAGGAGCCTGTGGAATTCCCCCAATGTTGGTGGTCATAGTAGTTGCATATGTTGGTTTATGAAAAATATTAACATGATGTGAATATTCAAACAAGGGGTTGTTATGAACATTCCTAGGAGAGATGGTTGGAGGAGGAGGCATCCCACCTCTTTCGAGTTGGGCTTCCTCTTCCATAGCTTTAACCAAAGACTCCTTATGGTGTTTCATAAAACCCCATATATGATCAAATGATGTGAAAGTGAAGCCTCCATTAGGCCCTTCAAAAGGATCAAATTTAGTACCAATTTCTTCATGTTCTCCCTCTTTTGCATCTAGATTGGGATTCTCCCTATCAACCTAATCATGTTCTTGAAAAATATGATTAGATTCTAAAAGCTTTCGCTTACTCCTAAGGTTAGAAGCCATTAGAAGGAAGATAAAGGATAGAGGAGAAAACTAGCAAAAAGACACACAAGAAGATTTTTAAGATGTTTTTAATGTTTTCTAATTCTAAGCAAACAAAATTAGTGGTCTTGCTTAAAGTTTTCAAAAAGAAGAACAAAAAGGAAGAGGCTTCCTATCTTGGCCACTAAGACGTGTCTTCACATCGGGTTCACCAAATATGTAGAGGGGGAAAATTGCCCTGTCATGTACAATTCTTATTTGGATCCACTGGGAGCCGAGGTGACCGCAAGGGTGTGTTATATTCTCTACACTCAGGGCATTGGGGGATCGAAGGGTTCACCAAAAATGGTTTAAGGACTCACTCCAAGTCTGGGGTAGAAGTGTTTGATGTGTATATTGAGCAAACACATATGTTTATCCTTTCTAAAATCTAAGATAAGAAAAATGAAAGAATAATGCAAGACAATAAAAAATGCAAGCACACAAGGACTAACCCTAGTATGATTCTTGATTTTCAATGAGAACTAAACCCTAACTTGCAACAAAATAAATCCTTTTTCTTTTGAGCAAGGGTTTGAGAGAATGCACAAAAAAATTTAACCTAGAGTGCAAACTATATGCTTTTATTCTTTCAAATGCCTAGAATGTGAACAAATATTTCCCTTTATTTATGATCTAGGTTTTAAAATAGAAATGGACAAAAAACAAACAACAAACAACAAACAACAAACAATATAAGAGATTAAATTAGAGCACTTATCTGATCCAAAGGTTGACCTTAGCTTTTAACTTGCATCTAGATGTGTCCAACAACTTCACAACCTGCAAAAGAACTTCATAAACCCTAGAAAACTTGATCTATGTTTGGGGGTCTGCTTAAGTCATTGTAAGATTGAGCTTGGAGGCACAATAGTCAAGCCTCCTTGTTCCTTTTAGCTAACCATTTGAAAGCAAAAACGATCATTGACCTTTTTTGGAAATAAACAAAACAAGATACAATAAAATAAATCAATGCAAAAAATAGAATGCAAACAAAAGTGTTATAGTCTAAATGGAACATACAAGTGCAAATTGAGGGTTTGGAAGTAAAATTTTACCCCAAACTTGATGAAACCGAAATCGTGCCCTAGAAGGTGCGATCATAATTTTAGGTTCTACCAAAATCATGCCTTGTATGGAAGGGACACAATTTTGTAACAAAAGTGCAAAAATAATATATTGATGCAAAATTGAATGCAAAATGTAGAATAGATGATTCCAAAAACACCAAAATGCAAGAATAAGCCTAGTGGTAGTGAAAGAATAGATAAACGAATGAAGACCTCCACAAGATGGTAGACTCCTCCTTAAGGCTCCCACACTTATCCACCAATAGCAGCAAATCAACAATAGAGCAACAACAAAACACTTGAGAACACTTGATCTTGTTAGAAGACAATCACCCTTCTCAAAACTTAGGATCACTTGAAAAACTTGTAGTACTTCTAGGATCGCTTCAGAAAACTTCTAGCAGAAAAGGAGGATCCAAACTCTCCATTTATAAGAGATTCAAAGGGCAAAAGGGCAAGAAGACAAAAAGGAAACCTAGGGGAGGGACGATGTCCTGAGAGTTGGCCTAAAAATAGGATTTTCTAAGAGAAAACCCTAACTTGCTGAAATCATGCCCCGTAAGGAGCGACCATGATTTCGGAAAAGCTAGGAAAAAAGGGAGGAAAAGAGGAAAGGAGGCCCAAACTTGTGCTTAGACAAGTTTAAGGGCCTTCTCAAGGGTTCTAGGGAAAATGACTCACTTGGGTGGGTCAATTTTTCGTGTCAACATATTGAAGTGATATACAATATGAATTTAAAGGGATATTGCAAGTTGATTCACCTTATTATGATAATGAATATAAACCTTAATAATAATGGATTCATGTTATATGTAGAGAGTTATTGCATATAGTATTTAGTTTGTAATTTAAATAACTTAACTAGTGTCCCTTCATACTTTTTCTTGCAATGGCCCTTCCTTCCCTTGAAGGTGAAGATAAAAATGCAAACCCAAGGCTTATAAGTGTTATACTAGGAGTAAGAGCAAAAGGTCTAATGCTAAGTGACATGTCATACAAGTGGGAATAGTTGGATCTAGGGTGTTTAGAAGATTTTATCTTAAAAAAATATTTTATTTAATTTTATTTTGATCTATTCTTAGCAATTTTAAAGCTACTCTGATAAACTTGATTGTTATCATGAAGTTGAACCTATAGTAAGAGGGAATTTAAGCACGCTCGGGCTAAAAAATTGGTATGATGGCAAGTGATGGATAACCTAGTGTACTTAGATAAGTAGTGTGTAAAATTAAAATTAATTAATTACTTTCCCCAAAAATTCATCATCACATTAAATGCTTTTGGTTTAGATAAGTCCTAATAAATATAGAGGTATGTATGAAAGATATTATAATTAATTATAATTGGTAATATGTGTAGCCTAGGTGGGCCTAATGGTGAAGACTTTCTTACTCTAGATAGGAGGTCCAAGGTTAGATTCAGAGGGATAGGATATCTATGCCTTGTAGGCAAACAACACAATACTAGTGCCTCCTCCTATACATAGTGGACTCAAAGGAGTATGAGGTAGTCTCTTATGTACAATGTTCATGGATCTTAAAAGTTTTTTTAGATTAGTTGTATGAGTTTGAAATGAGTCCCAATTGTATCACATTATGACCACATAGTGGTATTATAATAGTTTCATAATTATGCATATATTGTGTGGTATCAATTATACATGTGTAGTTTGGTAAGATTCAAACATAAGTCTCCTCCTTAAAATTGAAGAATATAATGATTAAACTAACATTTAATCACAAAATCTTAAAAGTTAACTTAATAACCATTAAACTAAATATTAAAGGTTAAAATAAGTTAAAGTATAAAAACCTATATAATCACCCAGGTGTTGTAGGTGAGTTGGAGAGGAGAGGGCAATCCTCCAAGGGAGGTCCCAGGTTCAAATCTCCACCCTACCAAAAAGTTGAATTGGGTATCCAAAATCCAATTGATAATGTTGGTGCGGGCAGGGTCGGGTGTGACTCCCGAGTGACTTTGACGGTGTAGAACCCCCTGTTTGTGGTCTCTCAGACCAAAACGCCCCGCAAGGAGTTATTCGCTTAAAAAAAAAAACCTGTATAACCAATTAACATTAACTTTAACCATTCAATTACTTGGTACTCGCTAAAATTTCTCTGGTTAAAACACTTTTTTAATAATATAAAAAATAAAATTAATCTTAATCTTATTATAAACTAAAACTCTTGATAACCAGTTATAATTATAAAATTTCATTAAAATTATTATTTAAAATCCACGATTGAATTGTTGACCCATAGGGATCCCGAAGCAATTTCGTAATTTCATTAAAATTATTATTTAAAATCCACGATTGAATTGTTGACCCATAGGGATCCCGAAGCAATTTCGTTTGCTTGTGATTTTTTCCACCATTCTAGAAATGTTTTAATACTTGATTTAAATAATTTTGACATGGAGTGCATTCATGATTTAAGAGGAAAAAATTAAGAAGATGGGCGTGTGACGGCGCCTTTTCCATCATGCATCATGATTGATGCATTTTTGGAATCTTCGCTCATCACCGGGTCCATAGCTCAGTGGTAGAGCATTTGACTGCAGATCAAGAGGTCACCGGTTCGAACCCGGTTGGGTTCTTATCTTTTAAATTTTAACTTAAAAACATATAAGTATATTTATTTTCATTTAAAATAATAATGCCGATAAATTTTAACTTAAAAGATCTAAGTATATGTATTTTAATTTAAAAGAATAATGCCGATAAAAACATTAGTCCATTTGGTCTTGTGGACCCATTTAAATGGATTTTAATTTAAAAATTAATTAGTTTAAATGGATTTTAATTTAAAAATTAATTAGTTTGTTCGTTTACAAATTACATCAACAACGACCTTCAAGGGTTTGAAGACTTAACCATTAGGTGTTTGTTCCCCTATATTAAATACTTAAGCATGTACAATATGGGTTTGAAGACTTAACCATTAGGTGTTTGTTCCCCTATATTAAATACTTAAGCATGTACAATATGTCTAGATGTTTGAGTATGTGTGGTAATTGGTCCTCTTGTTTTTTAAGTTGATCTTGTTTTCTAAGTTGATGTAAGTTTGGTCCTCTTGTTTTCTAAGTTGATGTAAGTCTACCGAAATAACATTTGGTCTTGTGGACCCCATTTAAATGGATTTTAATTTAAAAATTAATTAGTTTAGACCTCATTTAAATGGATTTTAATTTAAAAATTAATTAGTTTGTTCGTTTACAAATTACATCAACAACAACCTTCAAGGGTTTGAACACTTAACCATTAGGTGTTTGTTCCCATATATTAAATACTTAAGGCCGTGCAATATGTCTAGATGTTTGAGTATGTGTGGTAATTGGTCCTCTTGTTTTCTAAGTTGATGTAAGTTTGGTCCTCTTGTTTTCTAAGTTGATGTAAGTTTGGTCCTCTTGTTTTCTAAATTGATGTAAGTCTACTAGAATATTTTATTATTGAAATTTCGTTCTAAAAATACATTAAAAAGGTGAATATGCTTGAAAATTTGACAGGGTTTAATACGTAAACTTTAGAATTTAGAATTAAATAAAACTTAAAACATATATGTATTTTCATTTAAAAGAATAATGCCGGTAAATTTTAACTTAAAAGACTAAGTATATGTATTTTAAGATAAAAACATTAGTCCATTTGGTTGTGTGGACCCCATTTAAATGGATTTTAATTTAAAAATTAATTAGTTTGGATCCCATTTAATCCCATTTAAATGGATTTTAATTTAAAATTAATTTGTTTGTTCCAAGCACGTGTAATATGTTTAGATGTTTGGGTATGTGTGGTAATTGGTCTTCTTGTTTTCTAAGTTGATGTAAGTCTAGTGACATATTTTATTATTGAAATTTCGTTCTAGAAATACATTAAAAGGTGAATATGCTTGAAAATTTGATAGGTTTAATACGTAGACTTTGGAATTTGGAATTAAATAAAAGATTTAAGGTTTGAATTTAATGTGTTTTCAATGGTTGTTTTATATAGTCTTGTAGATATTAAAAACTATTTTATTTATTTTTATATCATTATTTGTAATCAACAATATTTTATACAGTATAATTGTAAAATAGAAAACTAAAATTATTTATTTTATTTTATTTATTTATTTATTTGTTTTTTTTATTTGGTTATTGTGAGAAACCTCTATGACCGCATGGATGAACAATCTCCTCCCAACCATGATCCCTTGTAAAGCTGGGAGTATACTTATCAATAGAGAATTTAACACAAAGCCACCACACACCCACCTTCTCACACACTCGCCCACACGGCAATTTGAAAACTAAAATTATTTTTAAAAAACACATAAAAATATTGTTAAGTATTAAAAAACAATAAAAAGTAAAAAAAAATATATTTTAAGTTATACAATAATTTAAAAAACAAATTAAGTATATATAAGAATTATAAAAATATTGTTTTAAATGTATTTTCCAACCGAAGGAGAGCCTGGGTGTTTGCATTATAACAACCTTTGTTCTTCCGTTTAGTTTTTTGTTTGCTATGTATCTTTAATCGCTTGTGTTAAAGGTTTTAATTATCTTGCAAAGGTAATCCCCTTGTTATTCAGCTCTCTATGAGCTTAAGAACTGTAATCTATTGTTTTTGCACTTTTACTTTCTTTTTCAATCCTTATACTTTTGTTTCTAGTTAGCACCGTCCTTTTAGTTGCATTCTTTTTAGTTTGAGGGAATCTGCCCCATCATAGATTAGCTTTGTACTTTAACCAAAGGTTTTTTTTGTTGTGTCTCAGTTATGACCATTACTTGAGTCTTCTTCCTTGATGGCCTTGTAGGTGTTTCATCAATGAGAAGGTGTTTGGTGGTATTGTAACTAACCTAGTAGCCTTTCTTTGGGGCTACCTCCTAGTGGGTTGTTCCTTCACCATTTTCCTCATCCCCCTTCTCTATGTCTACATCAACTACTTCTACATTTGTCTTATAAAGAGATGTTATTATATTGATACAAGAATGATTACAATATATAGGCATGAGGCCTATATGAGAACATGACAAGTGTCAAAGACACATGTCATAATATACACAAATAAAGTACACATTAATATTCTAACATCCCCCCTTAATGTGTACTTTTCTAAAAAATAACCCTAACATCCTCCTTTATTACATGATTTGGTCTAGGCTCGTGCTCTTTGCGCTTGGCTTTCCAACTGTGAATAATGCTAGATCAATGGTGTATACATCTTGGTATGTTGCCTCAGGGTTAGCCTCTTTTGCTGGGTCTTTTGTCTCTGGGTCAGCCGTCTTAGTGCTTCAGGGTCATCTTGGGTGCCTCAGGGTCAGTCTCTTCTACTTTGGGTCTATTGCCTTTGCAGGTCATCCTCTAGGTATGTTGCCTCTCGTAGGTCACTAACTAGGTTCACCATGAATATCATCCCCCTCATGGTGAAACTCAATCTAGAAGGTGTCGGTCTCTACCGAAAATACACCTTAATACAAAATAATATGAGCCATATAAAAGTCTAAGTTTCTACCGAAAATGCACTAAAAAAATACAATAAAATGAGCCATAAAATCCAAATGTGGAGGAGAAGGAGAAAGAAGAGAATAGAATCTTCTGAAGTGTCTATGTCTATAGTCTTTAGAAGTTGATCCAAAAAAGTCCTTGGATAGAGTCTAGGGTGTCTATGTCTATAGTTCCTAGAGTAGGTGTCTATGTCTGTAGTTCCTAGAGTAGGTGTCCTTATGGTGACCTTCTCATCCTACCAGAATGCATGGGTAACCAGATTCTTTGCATCCGCCAGGTGCTATAGAGAAGGTGACTAGATACTAGGATCACATATAAGTGCTTTGGGAGTGTCGGGTTCAACCAAGAGTACACTCCATGATACAACAATCTTCGAGCCTCAAAAAATCATAGAAAACAATCTCAAAACTAAAAATGGACCCCACTTTGGGTTTGGCTCAAAACATCTTTCTAATGACTATATATAAGGTTATAGTCAGATCTAAATAGGTCCTCCATATTTAAGAAAAACAACAACATGCATCTCTAGGTAGAAAATAAACCTTAGGAATATTCTTCCGGCATTGCTTTCATGCCGCATCGCTCTCTAGCGGAATAAAAATAGGCTCTCAATTTTCCTCACATGGGAATATTTTGGAATGTGCTTAGGAATAATAAAACATAGACTTTAAAAAATTTCCCTCTCAAGGGAGTATTCCGGAATGTCCTTCGAAATAACACAATGGCCATGTGAGGCCCTTCCACGCCATGTGGGAAAAAACATAAAAAAAAACACTCATGAACCCTCCACTAAATGTCCCCGTACAAAGAGATATTTTTCCAATATTAGAAGTGTTTTACCCCCACTATAAATATATTCTCCACCCACTATCATCTTTTTTAAAAAATTGACCATCCCACTAATTATGTGGGATACATGTGCTTGAAGTGAAATTACACCAAGAATTTTGTGCAGGATCTATCTTCAAGTCGATAGGTGGATACCAACGTCTGAAAGAGTGACCTCGTGGTAGGAATCAAACCAGAACATAAACTGTGAAATTGTCTATCAGCAAGCTTGTGGCATGCGCGGCAAGTAGTGGTGCTCCACGTGGAACTGTAGGCCACCATGGAAATAGTCTTAAAGCTTGCGGAGGTTCGGACGTGGCAGAAGGTAAGTAGAAAATGGATGAACATGTTGGATGAACAAACATCACATCACACCCGAAGATCTGAAATCCCAAAAAATATTTATTGGTTGTTCACATCGAAGCGTTCAAGAAGTTTTCAGGTGTATTCATCAACAACACGAGATTGCAGAGTGGTGGAGGTCCTCATCCTTCATGGCCAAAACTGTGTGCATTGTTGGATGCCGTTGAAACTCCCATGAATGGTTGAATATGCATTATATGGTGTTGCTTGCTGAAGATTTCAACGATCACAAAAAAATACATTTAGTGGGCCAACCAACATAGAATCCACGTGGTAACCGATGCGACGTATCTCACTTTGAAGATGACAACTGCTCAATAGGAGGAAAGATGCGAGGTCTAGCTCCCCCCTTGATGATGTTGAGAATAACGCCTGCCAACCCACTGACACTCTGTGTTGCTGTGCGCCTTGCCGACAAGACCATCGAATTCAACGGAACTAAAAAATAGTTGTGGCACAGGGGTAGCTTTTCAACATCACTCCATAGGATTCCTAGGGCCTCATCACAGATCCTCAAAATAACAAAAAACTTCATTGGTTTTCTCTTTCAAACTTCATGTCAGGTTCGGTTGATGACTATGGTGCTACTGCGCGGGAGATTTCGTCTGGCATGAGATTGCCCAAACTTGTGGCACAAAAGCGTGTCCATGGAAGATTATCTTTGCAACATGCAATAGCCAGCAGGGGCAAGCAAAAACAGTGGCGTGGATTTGTTAGAAGAAGTGTAACACAACTATATTGCTGCTCAAAGGAGGCAAATAGAAAATCCATCTGAAACATTGAAACTACTGAACATCTCTCCCAGAAACCATGAACAACACTGCAACATATTTTTCCCATCAAACAACTATCACTACAACGGATCGCAGAGGCAACGCTGAGATCCATGTTATAGAAAATCATAAATCTACAGGGACACATCATAAATGTGGAATTTGAAAATTTTTATATCTACGTTTGAAATTTTTAAATGCGTAGGGCCGCAAAGATCGAAAAAATAAAGGTTGTTGTACGTGGTCCACTACTATTGTATCTTCAACTGGGGTGGGTACGTGAAGTTTTCAAAACATGATTGTTCTCCACGTGATGATGAGCCAAATAACGCTGGCAAGTGCAAGGTGATATTTGAAACCATCGCATAACTGTCATGGAGATGTTCTTATCGTCAACTAAAAATACACGTTACATTTGGCCTGCAAATCATATATTTTCCTAAGATAAAAAGCTCACAATATGAATTTCATGATATATTAATTGGTCAACCATAATGCGATCAACTAGATGCTCATCTCCAACATGAGAAAAAACTAAAATTCGATGACAAACTGGAAACTGGATCATAACATCAACCCTCTTCACAAGTAGGAAAAAAATAAACCATTTGTCCATGTTATTAAAAAATGACACTGATTTTATGAAATACAAAATGGTGAACAGTGAAGCTTTCGAAGGCATTCACTCACATCGACCTCCAAAATTAAGTGCCCAATAAATTTATCATATTTGTGTGCATAGCAATATGCTGACTGGTGCGTTGCTGACGAAGCTAGATAACCAATAGGAAAAAATTATCTTCAGCAAACACTGAGTGTCGCGGATGCTGGATAACCAAAGGGGTATCTCATATTCACGTAAAACTAGCACTAAAATTCATCAAAAAACTTGTGCTGAAAAAATGCCAAATCTCTGCAATCAGACTCAACGCATCTGCAGACTGAGTGGCCATCCGACCGAATGGTAGGACCACATTTCTCCATAGGATCAGTTCAGTCAAGAGGAGCAACATCTATGAAAAAAATATCTAAATAAATATTTTGTGATCAATGATTTGAAAGGCACGAACAACGGTCAATAACTAGTCGAAAGTGAATGTGGCAACATCACGGAGCTTACCATGAATATCGCACTCAAGAAATAGCACCAAGGTATCATGATCCATTCGTGAACACTAGAATCACATACACTGGGGTACATCAGGGGCAATGAAAATAGTCTCTGTGTCTTCAACAACTCTTACTTCTACATCATCAGCCCTTCTTCGAAAGCGGACAACCACACAGGGCTGCAAAGATTGAAAAAATAAAGGTTGGTGTTATGTGGTCCGAAATAGAACCGTAACAACATGTTGCATCCACAAACAACATGATACATTGGTGTGAAAAACCAGAAACACCACGCATCCAAAAAAAATAAAGCTACGCCTCTATGAAAACAGAACAAACATCGAACATGCAACAACGTGCCAAAAAATGAACGTAGGGCTGACACACGACTTCCTAGTCTTCAGATCTACCTTCAAATGGGTTTTTTGGGCTAAAACCAGTGTATCTCATTTTTCGTTTCTCTACCAAAAAAACTACTTCTGCAAACAGATACATCCCACTTAACCAAAACCTTCCCATAAATGACCCTAAAAAAATGGTAGCCATTAATCTTCTTCAAATGTTTGGTTTTTGTTCCATCAATGATGGAGAGCATACTACCTAATTTGAAAAGAAAAATGGTGGGAAAAATGAGGGAAAAAAATAGGGGGGATTTCTATGAAGGAAATCCCCCCTCAAACTAAGGGCAGGGAAAGCCTAATACCAAATGTTGGTATGAAAAATATGTTATTATATTGATACAAGAATGATTACAATATATAGACATGAGGCCTATATGAGAACATGACAAGTGTCAAGGACACATGTCATTATATGCACAAACAAAGTACACATTAATATTCTAACAGTACTTTGGCATAAGTGCCACAAACTCTATCCAAGTCACCCCCGGTTAGGCTTCTCTAAAAGCCTTGATAACCAACAACTACATTAGCCCATGATGGGTCAAGTTATTTACTTTTCCAATCCTAACTCTAACCAAATGGAAAGGTAAGACAATTGATTAATTAAATATTCATTAACATTAGCTTAGGAAATACTAAGCAATATATAGGTTACAAAATAGTATACCAAACTATATTCCCACTATCCACGCTAACCAACATGCCATAGGAGGTAGAGAGTTTGGTTTAGGTTTGTTAACCTAGGATATTTAGGAATTAACCATAGTTTACCATTAGATATTTGAAACAGTAAATATCTACATGGTAAGTAGTAAAAAGTAAATATATGTGGTAAAAAGTAAGAAATAACTTTTTACCATGTGGTAATATAAAATCTACCTAATGTAGGAAATAGGTAATTATCCCAAATGATGGAATATTACTCTAACATCCCCCCTTATTACATTATTTGGATAATGTATATAACTGTCTCAATACAGTGAGAAAAAATGTCGATCTGCTGGTTCTTGCTCTGTCACAGCGCTTTGGTTGCTCCTAAGCAAAAAGTGGGTCATTCCTCACTTTGTCTTCACACCAACAAATGTCCTTATAGTAATCACGTCATCCAAACGAATTGCATGGATAACTAGCCGCTGCAATCGCTAGGTGTAGTAGAGTAGATCATTTCATACGAGGTTCATTCATTTACAATATGAATTTGCAAAAAATAAGGTAGCTAAGGTGTCGGTCGCTACCGAAAATGCACCCTTATAAGTTTCCCCCTTCTGATTGCAAAACATGTTGTATTTAATTTCTGAAAGAAGTATGACTAAGGTGTCGGTCGTTGCCGAAAATGCACCCTTATAAGTCTTCTTCCATTTTTACAAAAAATTGTGAAGAAAAGAAAATATATCCCCCTTAATTGCAAAATATGTGCAACTTAAGAAGCTTTGTGAAGGATTTTACAAATATTGCCTCCTAGGCAATTTTACACCAAAAAATTCCCTCCTTTTGTTACAAGTACTTCAAATATTGATAGTTTGCTATTACCTAGGTGTTGTAGGTGAGTTGGAGAGGAGAGAGCAATCCCCCAAGGGAGGTCCTAGGTTCAAATATCCACCCTACCAAAAAGCTAAATTGGGTATCGAAAATCCAATTGATAATGTTAGTGCGGGGGGGGGGGCGGGACTTATGATGGTGTAGAACCCCCCGTCTTGGACCAAGGCGGCCCCCCAAGGGGTTTTTCACTTAAAAAAAGATAGTTTGCTATTTATGAAGCCTAAAAGAGGTACAATCACCCCTTATTGCAAGTACTTCAAACAAAAAACTTATGCTATTTATGAAGCCTAAAAGAGAGATAAAATTGTGCTTTGCTCAAGGTGACACAATGTGTTTTCCCTCTACAATATTATTTTAGCAATGAGCACTCCCTGTGCTGTATTTGAACTAGAATGAGAATGAGACACTTCACTAGAAACATGGCTTCTGTGATGTGCCTTAGCCATTTTTAGTTTTGCTTGTTTTGAAACCAACACTGAATGGTGTCTTGGTTGTCATTTTTACAAGTTGTGCAAAACTATGTTTTCTAGGAAATTTTATCAAAAAAAGTTCACCAAATCATCCTTCCTTATTGCAAGTACTTCAAACATGGTTGCTATTATGAAGCCTAAAAGAAAAAGTATAATTTTGATGACTTCTACTTTTGTGATTGCTTTTACAAGTTTTATCTCCCTCTTGTCAAAATCTATGTTTGAAGGAAGAAAGGAATTATCCCCCTTAGTGCAAAGGATTGCAAATTTTAAGGTTCCTTATTATCAAAAAACTTGTTCTTTCTTTTGATACACCCTAAAAGAGTACCAAAAGATAATTCACTCAAATATATATTTAATGGCGCCTGCCTCAACACCCTTCAAGAAGGATGAAAATTTTGAGGAAATTAAGCCAAACAAATAAGAGTGAATTAGGGGTTTTGTTGATTTAGGAGAGAATATCAAGTGAATTTTGGCTTTAAATCCGTGCAAGGATTTACACAAATTTGTGAAATTTTGGGGTTTAGTGTGTTCTTGATTCTATGACTTATAATTGCAAAAATAAATAATGCAATAATCAAACAAGAATGCCCACAAAATTCTTATCACCTAGGTGTCGGATGCAACCGAAAATGCACCTAATTTGCCAATGAAGGTGTCGAGTAAAATAAAAAATACACCTTTTTAATTTTTGCAACAAAATATTAATGTGTGATGTGCAAAAAATTGATATTTTTGTCTCCTACTTTGTTTTACAATTTTGCAAAAGAAGTACAATGTTGTCTTCCCCCTTTATTTTTTAAAATTAACAATTTGAGCACTCCTTTCAAGACAAGTCGACACACGACCCGCGTTTGAAAGGCTTCCAGAACTAGTCGACAAATGACTTAGTTTTTATAGATTCAAAACTTCAAATGCTTCTCAAATTTGGCAAAATGAATGTGCAATGTTATGTCTTATATCCCCCCTATGGAGAAAACAAATGCACAATTTGTCTTTTGATGTTTTGCAAAATGTTAATTTTGAATCTCCTTGTTTTCTAAAATTTGCAAGTAAATAATTCAGTTTTTAACCTTTATTGTATGCTAAATGAACAAGGCTTGGGAGAAGAAAAATAGGTCTCCTAATTTGCAAATGAAAATGGTGCTCTTATATGTCTTATATCTACTTTTGAAGAAGAAAACAAATTTTCCTTTGGTTGTAGATTTTGCAAAATTATGTTAAGAGTCTCAAAATTTGCAACAAAATGTGTCTTCTTTCTTGTCTATTTATCCCCAAATGTGGAGAAAACAAGAAAACATGGAATTCTTGTAGTTGCAGAAGAAAAAATGGGCTTTAAGTTTTATATTTTAATGTAAAATTTTAATTACTTTAAGCATAATTAATCAATAATAAAAAAAATTATGGTTTAAAAAATCAAAAGAAATGATTTTTAAATCAAAAATTTTAAATTATTATAAAAAAAAAAGCTTAAAATAAAAAAATAATGCAAAAGAAATAAAATTTACCTTTGTTTTTTTTGTTTTCGGAGCCCATTGCTTTGGAAATGCTCCTTGGAGAAAAAATAGAAACCATTTTTGGCCTTTGCGGGATTCGACCCGCGGTCGGGTGAGCCTAAGCGCATTAACAACATCGCTCCCACCAGCTCAACTGCTACTACGGCTGGGAGCAAAGGGAGTTGATCTCCCTTATATTACCTTCCCCGCCCATCGATTGGGAAATGAGCGCGTGGCATCACACGTTCTAAAGCCTTAAAAAGGCTTTGGGAATTTAGTCCCACATGCGCTACAAAAGCGCATTTTTATTATTTAAAAACAACAAAGAACACTTAATGCTTTGACTGCCTGCGGGCAGTCGGTTCCTGCTGTCATTTTGATCACCGCCATGTGGCGGCTACATCGAGTCGGGTGGCGTGTGGCTATCCACCACGTGTCACCCATTTGTTAGGTGGACACGTGGCTAGTACACCACATGTCTGCCACCTGTATCGTCCATGTGTCAAGTTGACACGTGGTCAGTCTGCCACGTGTTGGCCTCGATTTGTATGTCAGTCCAACTATCCCCTGTTACCATATCAGTCCTTGAAATCTATGCCCGATCAAAGTCTAGTCAGATGCCTCGAATTCCATGCTCGTATCAGTCTATCAACCACATGTTTCACATCGATGTTCATGTCGGTCTATGTTGGAGTCGATGTTGGTTTAGGTGCAGCCCTAACAAGCTACTAGCCCCTGTCAGGCTATCAGGTGGTCGATAGTCTGGGTGTCGGATAAGGAGGGCGTTCCTACCCTCACTTTTTGCTCATCGACGTAGGTCGTGTCCCACCAATTAGGAATCTCTCGAGGGCACTCTAGCCCTCATGGAGGGGTCGATCGCCTAGGAGGGTGTGCCTGCCCTCCTATCGACATTGTTGGCCCAAGTCCAAGGTGTCAGGGCACTGGAGGCTAGCTCCTATGGCCTCCTGTGAGTGGGCTGCTGCTGTCGTGATCATCGACGGACTGTGTCCTACCGTGTCGATCGCCTACAAGTCCAATTCCTTAGAGGGGTCAGTCTTCCTTATTCGACTGCCAGAGGGCACTCCTGCCCTTGTTGAGTGGTCGATCAGAGACTGGTTGGTGGTTTAAGGAGGGTGCTCCTGCCCTCGCTTAGCCATCCGGTCACCTGCCTCCTCGGAGGCTCTGTGGGCCCGAGAATGGTGGTGCGACCAAGAAAAAACAACCTTAGGATATTACAAGATTAATTAATGAAAATGAATAAATCAAATCCTACTCCTTGGAACGAGAGTTGCTTTGTCCAGCTTGGAACATCTCTTGTCTTGTCTAGAGTCGCCTTGTCTAGCTTGGAACGTTTCTCCCGCCTTGCCTAGTTTGGTGCTTCCTTCCTCCATGGCTCTGATGCCAATTTACCAAATGGAAAGGTAAGACAATTGATTAATTAAATATTCATTAACATTAGCTTAGGAAATACTAAGCAATACATATAGGTTATAGAATAGTGTACCAAACTATATTCCCACTATCCATGCTATCCAACGCACCATAGGAGGTAGAGAGTTTGGTTTAGGTTTGTTAACCTAGGATATTTAGGAATTAACCATAGTTTACCATTAGATATTTGAAACAATAAATATCTACATGGTAAGTAGTAAAAAGTAAATATATGTGGTAAAAAGTAAGAAATAACTTTTTACCATGTGGTAATATAAAATCTACCTAATGTAGGAATAGGTAATTATCCCAAATGATGGAATATTACTCTAACACTAACCTTCTTAGCTATATTATGGAGTGAAGATAGAAGAAAATATGGTACATTCATGTTATACATGCTTAGAGTAAACACAAGCCATACCTATTAGATGGAATTCATGCAAACAATAGATCAAAAAGAGTAAGAGATAAATGTGTTACCTTATTGTTTGCCTAAGGGAGTGTGGCTGAAGCTATGTAGATAAAGATCTATAGTAAGCAAACATTGATAGGCCAATTACCATGAAGGATTTTTGGCACTATTTTTCATCAATAGGGTAGGGGTATGCTAGCAATACTTGTGGTAAACACCTCCTTAGATGATAGTGTTGATTGTTCGCTTTTCAACCTGATTATCACAGGTTCCAATGTTTAGTATCAAATATAATAATCAAATATTTTGTTGGAGAATATTATATTTTTTGGTACATGCAAATGTACCCCCTATGGTACCTTTATGGTACAAATGTAAATATGTAATATATTAGGGTTTGAGTCTATATTTTAGGTGAGTGATTTATATTTTCCCTTTATGTAAGTGTCTATGTGTAGGATATGCACAAGTGTCATGTAAGAGTGTAATGTGCAAGATATGTACAAGCATCATGTAAGTAAGAGTGCAAGTGTGTATTGAGATAATGTGCATAAGTGTCATGTATGTAAGTGTACAAATATGTAATGTGAGGATGTGCACAAGTGTATTGTATTAGGAGTGCATGTAGGAGAGTAAGATTCATGTAGAAGTGTGCAAGTGTCATAGAGTTAAAGTATGCATGTAAGAAGAGAGTGAAGAGTCTAGTATACAAATAGCAATATGAGAAGCCAAAGGTCAAGAATAGGAAAGAATGCAACTCTCATATATGTGAGGAGTGCAATAGAGAAGTATTAAATAGTCATCTTCTATGTCTATATTATGGAGACAAATCTCCATACATTGTATCGGGAAAATTATCTATAAGATATCACCAACAAGCATTTATAATATTGAAGATTGTATACAGATTTTGAGCAATTTTATTGTAAGTATTCTTCATGCTTGTACATGAATAATTTTGGCCATTTACATTCATATTTAATATTATAAGTGAATGTTATTTTTTTTTGGTAAGTTGGAGTTTTTATTTATAAGGGTTTTAACTGGGTCTCAACCCCAGATATACAAAACCTTCAAGAGGCCGAAATACACCAATAGTGCAGAATCCCTTTCCATAGGGGATAGACATGTGCCATTTTAACCATTCCCGTGCAGGGGATATTACGGACAAAATTCCCTCGTAGGGGATATTAATGCCGGTAGATAAGGGGTGCTTGCCCACGCAGGGGCTGCTAGAACCAGACATGACATAACCATTGATAGTAGCTAGAGCCCTCATCGGGGCTATCACAGAGAAACCCAAACATGTAGGCAGACAAAGGGCACAAAAATAGACACTAAAAACCATAACAGGAAATCCCATATGAGCCTTCAAAAACTTACAATCCTAAAGCAAATTAGGGGTCAACCTCCGTGATGTCTTCTTTCGCATGCTCTGCACTCTGCTGAAGGGCCTGCTTTAGAGCTGAGCTTGCACTCTCAAACGCGATGATGAAACTCTTCAGAAACATTCTGGTGAGCCGATTTGAAATGCTAGAGGTGGGAGCCGAATCTCCGCTTAGGTCCTCGACCTCCAGGGGTAAATTTTGGCTAGACTCGATTTTGGGCTTCTTGGTCCTGGAAGACCTACGGACTTGAGGGGTCGTCTCCTCAGTTTTGACCTTGCGCTTTCCCAATGAAGTTTTCTTGCTGGCGGAGGGGGTGGGTTTGGAAGGGGAAGGGGTGGGTTTGGAAGGGGAAGGGACGGGCTTGGAAGGGGAAGGGGAGGGCTTGGATGGGGAAGCAGTCGTAGTGCCTTTTTTGGAGGCAGGGGTGTTGGGAACACCATCACTGGCCAAGAGCTCACTGGACAGAGAGTGAGCAGGGCTTTGGGAAGGAGGGGGAAAGGGGGATTGGACTGTAAGGGGGTAGCCGCAATGGGGGGATTGGACAGAACGTGGTAGTAGATCACAACGAACAACCCTTGGTGGGAGGGAGGGGCAAACTTTTTATGGGCAGCGGACATCAAGAGATGAATGGAGCGATGGAGGAAACCAGGAATGTTCATAGGCTTGTATCCTCGGATATGATTGACTAAGGCAAGATGGAAACTAGCCATGGGCTTATTAGGGTCGTCGCAGGTAAGGTATTGCATAAGGGGAATTGCAACGGTGGGAAACGAGGGTGGAAGGGACTGACGCTCCAGGGCAAGTCCATCCCATATGAAATTTTGATAATTGGGGAAGCCCTCCAGTTCTGGGTCCCAACAATGCTTGTCATGATGAACCAGGCGGCTAGTGAGCGACAAGTCTGCAATCTCACCAATCAGTTGGGGAGTAACCTTGAATCGTAGATTCTTGATGCAAACATGGCCATTCGACCATGTTCGAACAAAATCCATCGTAATGTCCTCTTTCGCTCCTCAAAATTTTGATAGAAGGGTGGTGAGCCTGTAGCCCTACAAAAAAGTAGACGATAGGGTATCCAGCTGAAGTGAACTCGGCTCCAGGTAGGCCATGGTGGTGGGGGTGGGGTTTGGAGGGAGGGTGGTGGAAGATAATAACCAGAGGAAGGGCTTGTAGTGGAAAACATCGATGAGCACGCGATGATGAGGATATAAATAAGCTAGGGGAGGCCGACGGGGCATGCCGAGCACCATGGATGAAAGACAAGTGGACGGGCGGTTGCCATACCAAGGATGAAGGGGATTGGGTGGGAGCTTTGGGAAAATATCTACATGAGCAGAGTTAATATTCTGGGCGTTCCTTGCAGACGTGGAAGGCGACAGAGAAATGAGCGGGGGTGCGACCGCATACATGGCTATGGGATTAGGCGAAAGGCTTTGGGAAGTAGCAAAGGAAGACATTAAGTTCAACTCGATGAGATGATTATATTGGACCTTAATGGGGCGACCAATCACGATGTGGCACCGGAGTGCACTCCACGAGGATCTCGAGCGAGGGTACGCCTGGAGCAATACCTACAACAATTTGAAACCAAAAATCATTGATTAGTGTGGAGGGGTTTGGAAGACCTGCCTTGGTTGTTCGAGGCCATGAATTGGAGGACATCTGGCAGAAAAGAATCGTGCCACACTGTAATAGGTGTCTGCCCTATGCCCATGTTGGCAAGCCTATCAGCAAGCCGATTGGCTTCTCTGTACGCATGGGTAGCTTCCACCTGGCAGTGCTTACTTAAAAATTCCTTGCTCTCTTGGATCAAAGATCTGATGTTCCACGGGGGAATTTTGTTAGAGGTCATATAGTCAATAATGTTGAGGGAATCCCCTTCAACGTGGATCTTGACTCGTGTATCCCTGATCAGGTGTAAGCTTCACCATAGGGCCCATGCCTCAACCACATTGTTGGTTTGGTGGTGAAGATTTTTTGCAAATGCCATAATGATCTCCCCTCTGTGATCCCTGACAACTCCCCCTGCCCCTGCCAGACCAGGATTCCCTTTTGATGCACCATCGAAGTTTAGTTTCAGCCATCCCTCAAGGGGGGATTCCAGCAAGCTTTGACATGGGGATGGGGAGTGGGGAGGGATAAGGTGGGAATGGGGATGTTGAGGGAATTGATGATCTCAAATTCGATCTTGCTTAGCGGGGAGCTAGGCCAAGGAAGAAGTTGGGAGTTCTCTACAGCGTAGGACATGGCTTTGGTGGCCGAGGAGATGGAGTTGTTTGAGGTGGTAGAGAAGACCCTACGATTGCGCTCGAGCCACACCTACCAGATGAAGTGGTGGAGGCAAATTTTCCATAGGAAAGCCACCTTGGGATTTCTAAAGGGAGTAGGCCATTGGATGAACAGGTCCAAGAGGGAGCCGGGGTGGGCCCATTGGATTTGAAAAGTGGTAAACATGTGGTCTAGGCCTTCCCTAGCATATTCACACTCTAAAAGGAGGTGGTTGACAGATTCCCAGTTGGATAGGCAGAGGTGGCATCTGTTGGGGACAGGGATTCCCCTTTTCATGAGATTGTCAGTGGTGAGGGCCTTGTTTTGGATGGTTGTCCAAGCAAAGAAACCAATTTTTGGGATAAGGCACTTGATCCACACTAATTTGAATGGAATAGTGGAAACACGAGGGTTGACCAGAAGGGAATGAGCTGACTTAACTAAAAAATCCCCACTATCGGTTCCCGCCCACACCGGGAGGTCTGGGGAGGCTGTGGTGGGGATGATGGTGGTTCTTAGCATCTTAGATAGAAAGTTCCCTTCCCTCACAAGATGCTCGTTGCCTCCTGAGGGGATCTTCCATTTGCCTTGTCTGTCTATATAATCTTTCACTTTGCTTCCCCATATCCTCTCTAGACTCGGTCTAAGGCCGGCCACCTCAGGGAGATCCTTGAGGGGTTTGTCTTTCAACCACATGTCATCCCAAAAGTTGATAGATGTCCCTTTGCCCAGCTGCCATCGGGTGCCTCTGATGATAAGAGGTTTCACTTGGATTACGGCCCGCCAAAAGGCTGATCCATTAATAGGAATGTTATTGTCCATCAGGGATATGTTTTTGAGATATTTTCTTTGGACAATTGAGACCCATTCTGCCTTGTAGTTAGTGAACAACTTCCAAGCCTGCTTTGCCAAGAGGGCAATATTCATGTTGGCTGATCTTCTCATACCAAGGCCCCCTCGGTCCTTGGGTTGACAGACTTTATCCCAGCTTACAAGGTGGAATTTCCTTGTGTTTTCTGGACCTTCCCACAGAAACCTCTTCTGGATTTGCTCGATTTTGGAATGAACAGAAGCAGGAGCTTTGAAGACTGACATGAAGTAGACCGGGATGCTCTGGAGGACCACCATAGTAAGGGTTGCTTTGGCTGCTTGGGATAGGAGGGAGCCCTTCCAAGCAACAAGCTTGCGTTTGATCCTATCAATAACATTATCCCACATTGATTCCTTTGGGCTCTTGGTGAACAGGGGGAGTCCCAGGTAGGAAGTGGGGAGATCAGCAATGCAACATTGGAGGATGCAAGCAATTTTTCGCTGCCTGTTTCCTAGGGTGTTGAGGAAATAACACTTGCTTTTGAGATAGTTGATCTCTTGGCCTGCTGCATGAGCATAGGTGTCAAGGATCCCTTTGATAGATTTAGCTTGGATGACGGAAGCTAAGGTTGCAATGATGGTGTCATCAACAAACTGTTGATGGGACAGGGGAGGGGATTCTGAAGATGCCTTGATCCCTATCATACACCCAGAAGAAACAACCTGCTTGAACGCTCTACCCAGGGATTCAGCAAGGATGATGAACAAGAAAGGGGACAAAGGATCTCCTTGCCTAATCCCTCTGAGGCTAGGGAAGTAACCTGCAGCAGATCCGTTGACTAGAACTGAGAACCATGGAGCAGTGATGCAGCCCTTGATGAGGTTGACCCATTCTGTGTGGAAGCCAAACCGGGAGAGGACTTTTAGGAGGAAACCTCTGTCTACCCTGTCGAAAGCTTTGCTAATATCCAATTTTAGAAACATGGCAGCTTTTTTGTTGCACAGGGTCGAGTGGAGGGTCTCATGAAGAGATATGATGCTATCAGTGATAGATCTCCCTTCAACCGAGTTGCCCTGGCAGGGATCAATAATGGAGGGGAGGATTTTCTTCAGCCTGAGAGCTAGGGATTTGGTAAGGATCTTGTAGATGATGTTACACAAGCTAATGGGTCTGAAGTCATTCATGGATTTGCATTGGGGATTTTTAGGGACCAAGGCAATGAATGTGGAGTTTGTCCCTCGAGGGATAATTTTGGTTCATTGGAGCTCCATGATTGCATCGCAAACCTCTTTCCCCACTATGTCCCAGAAGGTTTGAAAAAATCGAGGGGGAAACCCATCAGGTCCAGGGGCCTTGTCAGCTTTCATGGAAAACAAAGCACTCTTGATTTCTTTCTCAGAGAGAGGTCGGATCAGGGATCGGTTCATCTCAGGGGTGACCAAGGGGGGAATGTTTCCTAGCAGGGCTTCCTGGGCTTCAGTGTTGGTGGGAATGGCAGTTCCCATCATGTTGATGAAAAAAGAGGAGGCCTCCTCTCGGATCTTGAGGATGTCTTGAGTGACGGTTCCATCTGCCAAGGTGAGCTCTCTGATCTTGTTCGTGCTTCTGTTTCACAATGTAGATGCATGGAAGAACCTTGTGTTGGCATCCCCATCCTTGAGCCAGAGAGCCCGGGATTTTTGGCACCAGAAGGTTTCTTCTCTGGCTAGAATGTTGTGATATTCTGCCATCAACTGTCTTTCTTCATCCCTCAGCTGGGGGGTCCATTGGTCATGTTGGATTTGTTGCTCCAAAGTTTTGAGTTTGCTCAAGGTTTTTTCTTTGAGTTCAAAGATATCCCCAAATACCTCCCTGTTCCAAGTTTTTAGGTTTTCTTTGATTGACTTGAGCTTTTGGGATACCTGAAAAATGGTTGATCCAGAGACAGGG
Organism: Wollemia nobilis; assembly: GCA_028583015.1. Lineage (NCBI taxonomy): Eukaryota > Viridiplantae > Streptophyta > Pinopsida > Araucariales > Araucariaceae > Wollemia > Wollemia nobilis. The sequence goes on along the minus strand of JAQPPZ010016818.1, from coordinate 3,318,254 downwards.
GTCTTCCACCAGTCGTCGATCCTCTACTTCAGGTCCGGGTGATGGATCCACATGTTTTCAAATCTGAAAGGGGTTTTGAAAGATGGAGCTTTATTCGATTCCAGGAGAAGGGGGGAATGATCAGAGTCGATTCTTGGGAGAGGGATCAAGGAAGTGTCTCCAAACAGGGGAATGGCCTACTAGGAGAGAAAAAATCGGTCCAACTTCACCTGTATGTGCTCCGAGCCAGCCCTTTTATTGCTCCACGTGTATTGGCAGCCTCTGATCTATAGGTCCATGAGTTCATTCTCAGTGACAAACTCCTGGAAATCCAGGATACTCTTGGAAGGGGTAGACACACCCCCTTTCTTATCAGAATGAAAGAGGGGGGAATTAAAATCCCCTGCTACCATCTAGGGAAGGTTGGAGAAAGCATCCTTCATGAGGGACAGAGATCTCCACATATTGTATCTTTCCATTGGATTGTTGGGAGCATAGATGTTGGACAACACCCACGTGAATTTGTTTTCTTTGCAGTAGAAAACCATATTCAGTGTTCTGTTGGAAAAGGATATGACTCTACCTTCCACCTTTTCAGGGTCCCAAAAGCATAGGAGACCCCCGGACGAACCTTCTATCGGGGATGAGGCCCATTGACAGTGCTTCCAAATTTTTTGAGCTATATTGTGAGTTCTGGCAGCATCAGTTTTTGTTTCTTGAAGAATAAGGATGGTTGGTTTATACTCCTTCCTGATGGTTCGAGCTAACCTTTGTTTGCTCATGCTATTGAGGCCTCTGATATTCCAAGAGAGGATCTTCATCTAGATGATTTGGTGGGTTTCTTGCCTCCCTTGCTTGGTGGGGGGGGAGGTTTGGGATTTTTTACCTCGTCCTTGGATTGGTTGAACAATTCAGGAAAAAGAGTTGACTGCACTCCATTGGCCACCTGGTCATCAGTATCTTTTTTGATCTGCTCAGAGATGGTAGGTCGGCCTCTTTTTCTTTCACCCCTGGTGTCAATGGGGCCTTTTTTGCTTCTGGTAATGATGGAGTTAAAATCCGCTTTGGTGTGGGTGGGACTGGACGCATCCTCCTGGGACTCGGGGCACGATCCGGTTGGGGATGGAGGGTCTTCCGAGGGAAAGGAACAGGGAACACCATCGCGAAGGAGAGGGTTTACCTCAGACAAGGGATCAAAAAGGGGAAGGAGGGGGGAGGGGGCATCAAGGGTGGGAATGGAAGGCCCAAATTTGGAAGGGGAGGGGGGGATGGGGGTGGGTGGGTGGGGGTTGCATGGGGTTGGATTCGGGGAAGAGAACCTCATCGTTTGAACAGGATAAAGGTCCAAATCTATTGGGGAAAGCAAACATAGAGCATACCTGTTCAGAGCTTGAAGAGGGGTTGTTGATGAGTGGTTCCTGATGAGCAGTCTGCTTCCCTTTGTACTCCCTTTCCCGCTTGTTGCCAAAGGGGCCTTTGAATCGATCATTTCACGTTCCCAAGTGGGTGTTCTGGGTTCGAATAGGGGGAAGCTTGTTGCTTGGCGCCTCCTACTGGGGTTTTAGAGATGGACATTGGGATTTGAGGTGTCCCTAGGATTTGCATTCGATGCAAAATGCTGGTTTATTTTCATACTCGAAAGCTTGGCACCATTGAAAGTCCCCATAGATGAGGTTTAGGCATGTTGGGAGCTGGGATGCTAGATTAGCATTGATACAGATACGGGCTTGAGCCATGCGGGAATGAGCTTTGGTTGCAGAGTCAATAGCGATGAGGTCCCCTATGTACCCCCCAATCCATCGGAGGATGTCTTCATGGCAGAACTGGATGGGGAGATCGGGAAGACGAACCCAGATCGGTGCATAGTTAATGTCCTGGGTTTGGGGATTGAAATATTCCCCCCATTTTCTTAGGAATAGGATTTTCCTCCCAAAAAACCAAGGCCCGCCAGTGAGGATTCGGGCATGGTCATCCGGGTTGTTCAGACGGATCAAGAAGAACCCCCTTGATAGGGCTACGAGCTAAAAAGAAAAAAAGAAAAAAAATAAATTGTTAGAGATATTCTTCATAGAACTTATGAGAAAGGGAAAAATTCTTCCTACAACTTAGATCAATGTTATTTTAGGATTTTGAAAAGACCTATTTATGCAAGATTTATTGATCTAAGTAAGACATGTTGCTCTATGTCCATGACATCAGTATGATACCAATACATAGGTTTGACATCCATTATGACTTCTTAATGTATGTCATTGACTCTTACATGGTTCTAAATATTGTTATCAATTGTATGTGTCATGCCAACTCTTAATGCTAAACCTTTGCATGGTGCCAACTCTTGTTACTAAACTTGTGCATGACACCTGTTGTTATATCTAGATGTTTTGGCTTGTCAAGGTAGTAGCTCGACATGCTTGGGACACCCACACATCATTCAAAGTGACACAACAATAAGCTCTATAGGTGAAGGAAATGCTTGTGAGGTAACCTCCAAAGTTTTTATCCAAGTAAAACTCCTCATTGGGTTTGATATTTTTGCACTTTTAAACCTCATGGGCTCAAACCTGCTTTTCTCAAGGTGTAGAGAAAGAAAAATACAAGGAAAAAAATAATAGAAAGAATAGATAATAGAAAAGTAAATTTACACAAAATTAAACCTACGTTGTGGGGGTGATGTGAAAATATCAGGGTTCCCCCTCCTCACTGTATGAACAAGATAAATTGAACACATTCACCATAGTCTAATAGCTAGATTTTGAACACACTTCATTATGCATAACATACAATCAACATACATTTAGAGAAATATGATAGAGAAAATTAGTCATAACTTCCATTCAAATGCCAAAATAATTACAAGGTATGCAACTCAAATAGGCTCGATGCTCCTTAGATAGTAGCTCAAGGTTTGAGCTTAGATCATACAACCAAGAAGTGAAATTAAGAGATTATAAGACCAAATATGAGATACAAGTAGGCAGCTCCCAATACCTTTATAATGCAATTATAGGCCTATTTTATAGGCTAATATGAGGATTCTTTCCCTCTTAAAATCTATGTTGAGGGTCTACATGTTCTCTTCTCTACTACCAAAATCCTTCTACAACTATAGTTTGGCATCTTTAAGATCTCTAGATTTGAGGCCATCAATTTTGGATGCTTTCGAGCCCTTGGATGGCAGGTTGTCGTTTCCATCTCTTAGTACTATGGCTCTAAGGTGGTTTGTCATTAAGTTCTTAGCAATTTATTCTATGGAATCTCTCGCTTTCTAATAAAGTAAGGATGTCCTCCCTGATTTGCACATGTTGGAAGGGTAGGCTTACCCGTGTGGTGGGTGTTCATTGTGACTACCACATAGATGGTTCTAATAGGCTAGGCCACAAAATTTGACAACCTATGGTAGATATCCCTTATATTTCCCTTGCATTGCTTTTTTCTTTCTTCATGAGTGGTCACCACATGTCCAAGATATGGTGGGAATTTTTCATGACCAATGGCAGGCCTTCTCAAATCGTGTCTCAGTGCTTCTTCTACTTTTGATTAGTTTCCATATGTTTGGCCCAAGCTATAGTAGGGCACTTTTTCCTCTTTTAATTTCACCCATTAGAAGTTCAGTGAAGACCATTGGATGATAAATTGATAGTCCATAGGATTTGTCACCCTCAAGCTACTAGCTTTAGGTAGAAAATATGCCCGCTTCTTCTAATTGTAGAGTTGGCACCCACCCTTATGACTAAATATAATTTACCCCTTACCCTTTCTTCTATTGGTCCCACTTCTAATCAAGACATTCCTTTGAGTGAAGCGAGATTGTAGGAAAAAAATTCCCTATAGTCTTGATGGTTCCTAGGGGTCCTTCAACCTATTGAAGAGGAAAACCCTAGATTGCTTACCTTGTCCTTGGATGTAGAGTCAAAATTGGAAAATAAAGATATCAAATGAAAATAAAAAGAAAAAGAGAAAAAGGGGGAAAGGAAGAACAAAAAAGAAAGGGAGTGGGGAGGCTATTGCAACAAGAGTTTGCCTATTTGAGATTTCACTTTATTCTATGCTTATTTCAAGGGTGCTCTTGTCTCTTAGAAGTGTCGTTAAAACCTCTAGATCTTGATTTGAATTTTGCATTATTTTTTTTTGTTCTATGCATGAATTCTTGCACCTATACTTTGATTTTTTCCATAGACCCAATATCTTTCATAACATCTTTAGCAGATAGGAGCTTTGGTTGCTTTTGAAATTTTAGCCCCCTTCCATTTTGATCCTCCAATGCTTACATGTATTCTTGCTCCAAAAGGGGTCTATTATTGTTTGTAAAATGTGAGGGAAAAACATTTTGAATCAAGTAGTCAAAGGGACCCTACAACCTATTACCATAATCAAGGTTTTTTCTTGGGCCATGCATTCCTATGCTGCTTGTTCTTTGTCAAAGGTATTCTATATTTTCCTTGATATTACCTCTTAATCCTGAATTCTAATGGCTAGTAGATCTTGCTCACTTGTGATAGTGATTTATAATTAGATTTTTTTTGCTTCAACCATTCTTCTTTATCCTACCACTAGGGTTTGTTTGATCTCTTGGGTGATCTCTGCACTTTGTTGAGATGTGTTTGATCCTAGTATGTAGTAAAAATACCTCTTTTATCTCAATGGTATTCTATTATAGGGCTTCTAAGTTCTTATTTGTTTCTTCCTCTAGATATATATTTGGGTCAAGGTGCCCATGGTATTCCTTTTCTATGTGACATATTTTACTCAACATAATTCACAAAATCCTAAGTGTAAAAACCTACTCTGATACCAAATGATGTAGACAAGAGAGGGAAGTCCAATGAAATATTACCCTTTCAAGTAGTCAACAATAGATAATTCATTTACAATAGTTGTGAGGTAATCACATGTAAAATTAGTTCTTATTTAAGATGACAACTTCAAGAGAACATAATTTTTAAATAGTATTTTAGGATGGCAATGACACAAGATGCCATTACTACAAGATGGTGCAACTTCCACTCATATGACACTTACAATTGTATAACACTTCCTCTTGTATAATATTTCCACTATTTTAGGATACTTCAACTTGTACAACACTTCCACTTGTATGACACTTCCACTCATATGACACTTTGACTCATACAACATGGTGCAATTTCCACTTGTACAACAAGGTGCAATTTCCACTTGTATGATACTATGCAATTTCCTCTTGTATGTTATGGTGTAACTTCCACGTGTATGACATAATGCAATTTCCACTTGTATAGCATGGTGTAATTTCCACTTGTATGACATGATGCAAGTTTCTATTGTACAACATGTCTTCACACGAACTACAATTCAATTACCTATACAACTTGCAATATTTCAATTCAATTACCATTCAAAAATTTATAGAAAAATTTAGGGTAGAAAGTTAAATGTTATTGTCAATGTGCTAGTTAGCCAGATATTACAATATATTCCCTTTGTTTCCCCTAGCCTCTTGCACTCAGGCATGCATAAATAATTGGAAGTCCCTTTGCAATATTTCTCTTCTACCCCTACCTTTCTCTCTTCCTTTCCCTATTGCATGTCTCTTCATATTTTTCTCCTTTTTTGCATGTTATTTTTTTACTTCTTCTCTCCTCTTATACTTTTATACACAAGGATGATGTTTACCCAACTGGCCTTTGACAATACCATCCCACAACTATTACATTAAAACCCTATAATAAGAATTAATTGGCTTAGATGCTCCCATATCATCTGATCTAGTGGAAGATAATAAGATTCCTTGTTGTGGTGATCAAGTCCTTATTTAGACAATATAAAATTGATAAATTGATAGATAATGAAAAAATATTATGTAGACATGGAAAATTGACCCATTAAGATGAGTCATTTTCCTTAGATCCTTAGTTTTCCTCTCAGAAAAGTAAGGTCATATTTGAGCCAACTTTTCCCCATAAAATCTTCTCCATTCCTCCCAAAACCTCTACCATTGGATTAGGATTGAAAATATATTTCCAATGGTATAAGTTTTGTCCCATTCTAACATTGTTTGGTCCCCCAAAGTGTAGAAACACTACACATGGGTCTAGTTGTCTTGCCCAAGTTTTTGGCCGACCTTTGTGACATCAGCCCTTACCCAAGTTTAAGTTTTGTTTTCCCACCCAAACCTCTTATAAATAGAGGGTTTGGACTCCCTTTTTCTTCAACCAAGTTTTCTAAGTGATCTTAGTGCGACAAGTTGTGAAGTTCTTCTTTTGCAAAAAGTGCTCTTGATGAATCTTTGCTTTTGGATTGTTGTGTTGCTTTGCTTTTGTGCTTCTTGTGATTGGCTGCCCTTGGTGGATAAGTGTTGGAGCCTTGAGGAGGAGTCTACCCTTTCATGGAAGTATTCATCCTTTTTTCTATTTCTTTCACTACCACTAGGTGTCTTCTTGCATTTTATTCTTCTTAGGTCATTCATTATGCATTATTTTTCTTTATTTTACACTATTAATTGCTCGTTTGCCTCTGTTGCAAAATCATGCCCCATTCATATAAGGCATGATTTTGGTAGAGCCAAAATTGTGGTCACCCCTTATAGGGCATGATTTTATCTTAGGTAAGTTTGGGGGTAAAGCTTTGTTCCCAAACCCTTAAATTACATTTGCATGTTTCATCTAGGTCATAATACTATTGTTTGCATTCTATTTTTTGCATTGTGTCATTTCATTGCATCTTTGTTTGTTCATTTCCAAAAAGGTCAACAATCACTTTTATTTTCGAATGATCAGCTAAAAGGACCAAGGGGGCTTGATTGTTGCGCCTCCAAGCTCAGTCATATAGCGGCCTAAGCAGGCCCCCAAATGCTGATCAAATTTTCTAGGGTTTTGTGAAGTTATTTTGCAGGTTTGAAGTTGTTTGGATATTCTGGATGAAAGTTAAAGCTTGGATCAACCACCGGATCAGATAAGTGCCCTAGATAAGCTTTTAGACTATTTGTTGTTTGCTTTTTATTTATCTTTATTCCATATTTAAATATAAATAAAAGAAAATATTTTGATTTTATTTCTAGGCATTTGAAAGAGAGAAGGCATATAGTTTGCATTTTAGGGTTAATTCTATTTGTGCATTCTCTTAAACCCTTGCTAAAAATAAAAGGATATATTTTGCAAGTTAGGGTTTAGTCATCATTGAAAATCAAGAATCATTCTAGGGTTAGTCCTTGCTTGCATTGTTGTTTGTCTTGCATTGTTCTTTCATTTCTTAGCTTAGATTTTAGAAAGGCCAAACATAGGTGTTTTCTCAATATACACATCAAACATTCCATCCTTAGACTTGGAGCGAGTCCTTAAACCATTCCTAGTGAACCCTTCAATCCCTAAGCCCTCGAGTGTAGAGAATATAACACACCCCCATGGTCACCTTGGCTCCCAATGGATCTAGCCGAGAATCATACGTGGTAGGGTAGTTTTCCCCCTCTACATATTTGGTGAACTTGATGTGAAACATATCCTTAGTGGCCAAATTAGGAAGCCTCTTCCTTTTGCCCCTTTTTTTTTCTTTTCAACTATAAGCAAGACCATTAAATTTATTTGCATAGAGTTAGAACATGAAAACACTTAAAAAATATCTTTTGTGTGTCTTTCATTATTTTTAGATATCTTTTTCTCCCTTGTCCTTTCTCTTAATCCTATGGCTCCAAACCTTAGGAATAAGTGAAAGCTTTCATAATTTGATGAGAATCCTCAAAAGGATGATCAAATTGACAAGGAGAATCCCAATCTAGAGAGAAAGGAGGACTTGGAGAATAATGATGATATTGATCCTATTGAAGGACCTCATGGTAGGCTCACCTTCAAATCATTTGATCATATTTGGAATTTCTATAAGCAACATAGGCAAGCCTTGAATAAGGCCATGGATGAAGAGACCCCCCTTGAAGAGGCTGGGACATCTCATCATCAAACCATTTCTTCTCAAAACATTCACATCAATCCTTTGTTTGAATCTTCTCATAATGTTAATCTATTTCATAAACCTACATATGCTACTACTATGACCACCAACATTGGAGGAATTCCACAAGTTCCTCCAACTAGTAGTACATCTCAAAATTATGCTCAATTTCCTCCTCATTCTACTCATCTCAACATTCATGCTTCTATTCCACCAAATGTGAGTTACCTCCCACAACAAGATACCACACAAAACATTCCCTTCCATAACCCATATCATAATAATGTTAATACCTCCAACATTAGCCAAGTTCCCTTTCAATAACCTACCTATAACCCTCCCCTAGGGAATCTAGGGGTATTGCACAACAACAATATCGATATGCAAAGCTTGACAAATATGGTGAAACAATTTGCTTCAAGAATAGATATGCTTCAAGTGCCAAGTTTCACCTACAACTATAAGGAAATGTGCAATCAACCCCTAGACCCTATCATCGCCTCTAGGCCCTACCCTAAGCATTTTCCAATGCTATTTTTGCCTATTTATAAGGGAACAGAGGACCCAATTGAGCATTTAAGGATGTTTAGGACAACATGCCATGATATTATATATGATGACATGTTGTTACTAAAGATGTTCCCTAAGAGCCTTGGTGGTATGGCATTGAAATGGTATTATCAATTGCCTAATCATTCTTTGAGGAATTTTGAGGAGACAACAAAGTTGTTTGTTCAACAATTTGGAGCTTATGTGGAGAAAAATGTGACTATAAAAGATTTATACCTTTTGAAGCAAGGTAAGGATGAAAGTTTTTTGGACTTCTTGTCTCATTGGAGAAGTCTAGTTGGATGATTAAGATACACCTTGCCTCCTCGAGATATGTTAGAGATATTTATTAGAAATTTACAAGAGCAAATATCATATGAATTGGAAACAACAACTATTACCTCTTTTGAACAAGCAATAGATCTGGCAAGAAGGGTAGAGCAAGCCCTTATTTGAAGAGGTCAAATTAAGCCAAAGAAATAAGAATATAGGACCACAAAATCTCAATATAAGAACAAGTATGTAGTTGGTGATGGGGTAATAGATAGTAGGCCTGTTAACAATGTTGTTAACACCCTACAAAATATGGTGCTTAGCCCACCTCAAAAACCCCCACCAAGGAATTTTACAAGACTCAACCAACCTATTTTATTGGTCCTAAAGCAACTTTTGGAAGCTAATATGATTGAGTTACCTCCCATAAGGTAACCTGATACCATGACTAATTGGTATAAGCCTGATCAACATTGTGAGTATCATAGAGTGGAGGGGCACATGACAAATTCATGTAAGAGGTTGAAACATGTGGTTCAAGACTTAATTGATGTAGGTCATCTTGTTATAGAAGGTCCTCAACCCAATCCTCCAACAAACAATCAACCTCCTACTCAACAAGCACCCACAACTAATCAAGACATGGGGATCTTCCAAGACCCCCTACCTAAGCATGGGCAATAGGCAGCTAATCAAGTGTCATATCATAATGTGCCACCTCCCTACAACAATATGGTTGGTATGGTAGTAGTAACTACAAGGCAACAAGCTCAAGCTCAATCGACTCAACAATCTCAGTAGGAGATGAGTTCTACATCCAATCAACCTTCAAAACTACCCTTAGTTTTGAAGAGTACCCAAAAAGGAGCATGAGAGTAGAAAACCCACCTTTAGTGTTGAAACCTCAACCTAAAGTCTCCTTCGACATTCAACAATAGTTAGCTAGTACCCCAACCAAGATCTCCCTCTTAGAGCTTTTGTAAACTTCTCCTATTCATAGGGAAGCCTTGTTGAAGCTTCTAAGTCAACAATCTATTCCTCAAGATATTTCCCCTAGTGCTATAGTTGATGTTGTAGGTTCTCTTGGGATACATCATATCACATTTTTGGATGATGATATTCCTTCCTCAGACTTACAAGGGGATTCTTCCCTCTACATCACTACATTTATTGGGAAAACATTTATCAAGCAAATTTTGATAGATAATGGTTCTTCCCTCAATCTATGCACTTTTCAATTTCTCCAAAATTTTGGATTAAAAGAGGAAGATTTAACTAGATCTGATATCATCATCAAAGCTTTCAATAATGAGTCCCAAGAGGCTTGTGGCATTATATCCCTCCCCTTAGGGTTGGACCTAAGATCTTAGATACCTTGTTTTATGTGGTGCCTTGCCTCACATATTTTAATATTCTTCTTGGATATCCTTGGATTCATACAATGAGGGTTGTCCCTTCTACTTTTCATCAATGCTTGAAGTTTGAATTCAAAAATCAACTTATCACCATTTTAGGTGACCCTCATCCATTTTAATATTGTTCAATGGTTGAGCAAGCTCAATCAGATCTCAATTTTTATCCTTCGGTCTCTCTTTCTTCTCCTTCTTCTTCTCACCTTACCAAACAACTTGAAAATTTAAAGGTAAGTGAGAAACCACTAATCAAAGTTTCATCATAGGATCAAGTCAATCCATTTCTTCAAGAACCTCTTCTGGATCTTGCCAAGCTACCACCTTCATCGAGGACTATGGGTTTACCTTATAAGAAGGGTGAAGTTGTACACATTGGCACGTGTACCTTTATCTTTGTAGAGACCCTCAAAGAAAATATCTATGGTAGCAACCCTCTTCCTATAGAGCGTTCTTTTACCCATTGTTACCTATCCAATGATTACCCACTTCCCAAGAAAATCTTGTCTAGCATGGGATATATAGGTAAAGGTTTGGGGCCACAACAGAAAGGTATTCAAGAGCCTTTGGAAGTTGGGCTTTGGCTTGGGAGATGTGGCATAGGCTACATACCCAATAAAAACCAACCTTTACCATTTGATGATGATGATCACCTTATTACTTATGCCAAATATTTAGATCATCAAGGCTTGGAGTGGAGTGATGAGGATGAGGGACTGCCTTATCCCACTAACATGTTGTTCTACAATGTGGTAACTTTGGTGCACCCTAAGTTGGTTCCCCCTTGGATGGTAAAGAACTTAAAGAACCAATGAACATAATGCATCTAAAAAGATACTATGCATGACTCTGCATTTTCATTTTCTCATATTGCATTTAGCTTAGTTTTCATATTGCATTTGGTTTGCTTGATCATACTACATGATTTCCTATCATATTTTGCATGGTTTTCTTGACATTTTATTCCATTTACATTTTTCTTGTCATATAATTGCATTGTTGCTTGATCATACTTGCATGACTACTTGATCATATAGATTTTTGGGGACTTCGTGAGGATGGCAAGTGATGACACCTAGTTAGGTCTTAGCTCACATGCATTGCACTCATACTAGGGCTCTAATGCCTAGCGAATCCCCAACCTAGGGCCCATCTCCATGCATTTTCATCTTTGCATTCGCTCATCTCTTTCTTCTTCTTTTTCTTCTCTTATATTCCTTGACCTTTGAAAGTATAAAATGATCATCAAATTTCTCTCCAAGTCAAGGGATATAGTTCTTCCTTTTGTATATCCTTGTCCTTTGCATGTCTTCTTTCTTATTTTCATCAAGATAAAGGATATACGTTCCTCCTTCCATATTTCCTTGCTTATTACCTATTGATATTTTGATTGTTAAGTTGTCCTTGTAGGATAGGGTAGATACTGCATGGATATCATTTATGGTATTCATACGACCACTAACTATCTTATGCACATCTCTTAGCTATTGAAATTTCAATAAGGACACACACACACTATCTTTTGCTTCTCTCATTCTTTTATCTTCTTTTCTTCTAACACATGCACACATATGCACATTTCTTTATTGTGCTTTGCTTTGCTCATACATCTTTTGCACACACCATACCCCTATCGGGTAGTACTCACTTTGGCAAATCAATCACATATTTCACCCCATATATGATAAGCTTCATGGCCACATGCAAGGGGTAGCCTCCATATTGACCATTTGTGAGCATACATCCTAGTGGGTATCTCTTCATCTCTAGCCATTAGCGAGCACTACACCCATAGCGGGTATCACTCCACACCTTGCCCATCTTTATGAGCATAACACCCTTATAGGATAGCTTCATGGCCACTAGTGAGGGGCAACCTCCATCTCGGCCATTTGCGAGCATACATCCTTACAAGGTTTCACTTTTTTTATTTTCTTTTGACCTTTTGGAGCTTTGCTTTTCTCCTTCCATCTTTCTTTCTCCTATCATTATTTGTTTTCTTCTTCTCTTTTCTTTCCTTCTTTTCTTCTTTCTATCTACTTTCCATTCATCTCATTTGCATTCATTTAGTTAGTTTTCATGCATTTCATTAGTTAAGCTCATTTTGCATTCATTTAGTTAGGATCATTTTGCATTGCATTCATTATGTTTGTGATTATCATGCTTAAAAAAAAAACTTAAAAATGCAAGTAAAACCTAATATTTCCTTTTTATCTTTTTCTCTCTCCTCTTTCTTCCTTTTGGCACCTTTTTTTCCTCCTTTTTGTTGTTGACACTCTATTTTATTTTGAGTCAATCATTTCGAGTTTCCTTAGGAATTTGGAATTCCTTCTAAAACTTGAGGGGGCATCCCATCTTGAGAGGCATTAATGTCCCTAATGCCTCATTTTGCATGTAAAATATTTAAGTGTCTGAAATGACACCATTTTTGCACCACCCCTTTCTTCTAAACCTGCCACCCTTTTTTTGTGTGTTTGCTATTTTTCGTCCATAGGTGTCTACATATTTATTTGATACATTTATTAGGCCATAAATGCATCAAAGAGGGGAAAAATGTAGACATGGAAAATTGACCCATTAAGATGAGTCATTTTCCTTAGATCCTTAGTTTTCCTCTTAGAAAATTAAGGTCATATTTGAGCTAACTTTTCCCTATCAAATATTCTCCATTCCTCTCAAAACCTCTACCATTGGATTAGTCTCGAAAATATATTTCCAATGGTATAAGTTTTATCCCATTCTGACACTGTTTGGTCCTCTAAAGTGTAGAAAAACTACACATGGGTCTAGTTATCTCACCCAAGTTTTTGGTTAACCTCTGTGACGTCGACTCTTATCCAAGTTTAAGTTTTATTTTCCCATCCAAACATATTATAAATAGAGGGTTTGGACTCCCTTTTTCTTCAACCAAGTTTTCTAAGTGATCTTAGTGTGACAAGTTGTGAAGTTCTTCTTTTATGAAAAGTGCTCTTGACGAATCTTTACTTTTGGATTGTTGTGTTGCTTTGCTTTTGTGCTTCTTGTGATTGGCTGCCCTTGGTGGATAAGTGTTGCAGCCTTGAGATGATTTTACCATTTAATGGAAGTATTCATCCATTTTACCTTTTCTTTTGCTACCACTAGGTGTCTTCTTGCATTTTATTCTTCTTAGGTCATTCATTGTGCATTATTTTTCTTTATTTTGCATTGTTAATTGCTCGTTTACCTCTGTTGCAAAATTGTACCCCATCCGTACAGGGCATGATTTTGATAGAGCCAAAATCATGGTCACCCCTTACAGGGCATGATTTTGGCCTAGGCAAGTTTGGGGGTAAATCTTTGTTCCCAAACCCTTAAATTACATTTGCATGTTTCATCTAGGTCATAATACTATTGTTTGCATTCTATTTTTTACACTGTTTCATTTCATTGCATCTTTGTTTGTTCATTTCCAAAAAGGTCAACAATCACTTTTGTTTTCGAATGGTCAGCTAAAAGGACCAAGGGGGCTTGACTGTTGCACCTCCAAGCTTAGTCATACAGTGGCCTAAGAAGGCCCCCAAATGTTGATCAAATTTTCTAGGGTTTTGTGAAGCTGTTTTGCAGGTTTGAAGTTGTTTGGATATTTTGGATGAAAGTTAAAGCTTGGATCAACCACCGGATCAGATAAGTGCCCTAGATAAGATTTTAGATTGTTTTTTGTTTGCTTTCTATTTATCTTTATTCCATATTTAAATATAAACAAAAGAAAATATTTTGATTTTATTTCTAGGCATTTGAAAGAGAGAAGGCATATAGTTTACATTTTAGGGTTAATTCTATTTGTGCATTCTCTTAAACCCTTGCTAAAAAGAAAAGGATCTATTTTGCAAGTTAGGGTTTAGTCATCATTGAAAATCAAGAATCATTCTAGGGTTAGTCCTTGCTTGCTTGCATTGTTGTTTGTCTTGCATTGTTCTTTCATTTCTTAGCTTAGATTTTAGAAAGGCCAAACATAGGTGTTTGCTCAATATACACATCAAACATTCCATCCTTGGACTTGGAATGAGTCCTTAAACCATTCTTGGTGAACCCTTCGATCCCCAAGCCCTCGAGTGTAGAGAATATAACACACCCCTACGGTCACCTCGACTCCTAGTGGATCCAGCCAAGAATCGTATGTGATAGGGAAATTTTTCCCCTCTACATATTAAAATAACTATTAAAGAGCCAAAAGTACTACGAGAGCATAAATATTATTGACACATTTACTTCCTAAAATTTTGCTCTGTAGAAAATAAAGAGCAAAAGCACCATCAACCTTTAATCTAATAATATTAATGCTTTTGTGAATAGGATAAAAACATTAAATGCAAGATAACTTGAGATAATGATGTAAGGTTCTAACCTAAGAGGATAGAGACCCTATTATATAGTAGGTTGACAAAGATAAATTTACTTGAAACTAATATTAGGGGTTTAATGGAGGTTTCACAACTTAAAACCTTCAATTTGATTTATCTTTCATAGACCCTTAATTTTTAAGCTCCTCTTAAGGGAGGAATATTATATTTTCTTACTACTTTCATATCTAGTCACCTTAAATCTCCCTCCTTGTATAACTAATGGGTTCTATCCCTTGGGATCTCTCGCTAGTGTTGTCTCTTAATTGCATTGAGGAACCATGAACACCATCAAACATGGAAGAGAGATAGGCATGCAATCCTTCCCCTCTAGCGAGAAGAGGAGTCTACAAGCACTAGATGGGATAAAATATTGCCAAGAGAGGAGCCCCTTTAGCTATCACTAAAAAGGCTAATGAACCATTGATATTTCAGTATATTTGGTTAGCTTGGATTTATGGCACAGGTAGCCTGAGGGTTAGTATTAGATTTTGATGGAGGTTCTCCCTTGGATATGATCTCAATAGTCTTCTTGAATTGGTTGTTACATAGGTTTTAGGGGTGTCAAGCCTCCTTATATTGCCTTTCCTCTATCAGCTTAGGATGGTAGTTTGATCAAAATTAAAATTTTGGTAGGATTTTATTGGAATGATTCTTCACTATAGATTTAGCAACTCATAGGAGATCTCCTGCTAGGAGGAGATAAGGAACCTAGAAATAAAGGCCTCATATATTAATCATAGAGTCATAAGGAAGCAAAAATTGAGGTTTTTTATAGCTTGAATAAATTGGAGAAGGATATGGTACTGAGGGTAGCTTTATTCAAGGCTTCATGAAAAGATGAAAGGAGAGGATCCCCTTTTATAGACCTTGTCCTCTAGGATGTATCCTAAAGCTCATCCCATCCATATGTAATTCCATTAATCTACTTCTAACAAGGTGATATGGGAGGACTATTTTTGTCATGTCTAAGAACATCATCATCTTTCATTTTATCTCATGTCTATTGGTGGTGGTTGTATTCTCACTGATAAATTGGCCTTTGGTAGTGATCTTAAGAAGGCTTTTACCTACATAATGGTTTGTGCAAGCTATCCTTCAAGCATGCCAATGATTTAACTCATCCATCTAGATAAATAAACTAGAAAATAAATTTTTTTCTAAAAAAGACCTAGGAGGGGTCAATTGTCCATCCTTATCCTAGATGCTATCCCATGTTGGTGTGTTCAAAGGTTTTATCAAGACTAAAATCCCAAAATTTGGTGATGTTTCACTTCCTCTAATGTGTAGACACCAAAACAGCACCAATCCGATTAAGTGACTACAAACACTGATCGCATTAACATACACGACTTTCGGGGCAGCCCTCGGAGGTCAAACGAGTGGTCCGACCACTCACACGACGATTTGAAGGTTGCAGTTTGTTAAAGGCTCACTTTAGATTGAAGGCTTGTTTAGGATTTGAAGCTTGCAGTTTGTGACCAACTTTGCTCTGCTCATTTTTTGACCTTCTAAACTGCTGTGTGAGTGGTCAGGACCACTGTTTGACCTCTGAGGGCTGCCCTAAAAGCTGTGTATGTTAATGCGATCAGTGTTTGTAGTCACTTAATGGATTGGTGTTGTTTTGGTGTCTACAGATGTCCATTTTTGGGAAGCGCTACGGGTGACGTAGTGCTGAGCAAAAATGTACGACCAAAGCACTAATGATTAGGGTTTCTTGGTAACCTAACCAACTTTTGATGCCCCAAGTATGGAAAGGGCATGCATTCTTTGAATCCTTGCTTCTGACGAGCTAAGGAATCTGATTTCAAGCGTTAACCTATTTTGGTGAGGTGTGACTTGAGCTTGGACATTGATCAGTCATGATTAGGCAAAGGGCGTAACCTTTTGTCTACAGGGGAACCTTGTGTTCATGATTCACGAATGCCAAGTGTTTGATCAATTTAATGATTGCTTGTTTATCGCCCCAAGCAGGAGCGTGATTGTCTTTGTCAATGATTCTTTGAATGCATGTCATTGCCTTGATTGGGTGTGTGCTTGTTGATTGGTGACTAAGTGTGACTACCCCCTCAAGCGATGAATCGATGAGGGAATGACCTTCGTGAGAAAAGCGACGAGTCGCTTGACCCAAGATGACTTAGGTTAGGGTGCCTTTAGATGTTTTACCGTTTACGCGCATGCAGTTTTTTGACATTTGGACCTATTTTTGGTGGGTGTTAACCCTTTTGATGATGCCATAATGGGGTGAAATCATCAAGAACCCAGCTTCCCGTGGAGCGGTCCAGCTATGGTAGCCTTCTTAGGGATGTAGGAGGGTGACAATTTGAACCCCGACATTGATTTTCTATGCCAAGAGGTTAAGTGCAAGAGCACTTGTGTCTGGCAATGCTTATTGCAATGTTTTGGTGTTGCATTTTTGTGATGTTTTTGTTGCTTTGATTTTCTTGATTTGTGTATATGTCATGATTTTATGCACAATGATTGATGTTGATGAATGCATGCTATGTTATATTGATGGATGCATATGTTGTAATGAATGCAAATGTGTGTGATATGCAGAGGTGAAATGGATGGATGTACTTTGTGATGTTTGGCTATGGCACATTAGATTGTCGAAAGATTCTATTATTTTGCTTATTAGGCGATGGCTGTGATGCATGACTTTGTATGTATACATGTGGTTTTTATTTTGTTTTTGTATTTTCTGATGGTATTGTAAGGATGAAAATAGCGCAGTTGGTTGAGAAATGTAGAAATGTAGCCTTGGATGGTGGGACCGTTCCCAGATTTTTAAATCACAGAAACTAATCAGATTTGCTGTGTTTTGTGCTTAACAGGTACCCTTTTTAGCCGGAGGTCAGAAGCAGCAAGTCCGGACATTAACGGTTTCTAACTGTCCAGGTCATTCTCTGCTGTGAAATTTCCGTTTATTTTTATTTGTTTAATCGTTTACTTTCAGTTTTTTTTTAATTATTAAAGAAAAGTAGAGGAATTTTTCATAAATTTTTCTTACTTTATTTAATTAATTATTTATTTATGTAATTATTTATTTAATAATTAATTTTTTTAAAAAAAGAAAAGTAGAGGAATTTTTCATAAATTTTTCTTACTTTATTTAATTATTTATTTATTTATGTAATTATTTATTTAATAATTAATTTAAAAAAAAAAAAGAAAGGTAGAAAAATTTTTCATAAAATTTTTTCTTGCTTTATTTATTTAATTGCTAAAAAAAAAAAAAAAAAATTTCAAATTTTTAATTGTTGTTTTCCGGTTTGTAGTGTTTGTTTAGCATAGGGAAAGTCTCTTTCTTTTTGCTGCATGTTTCATTTTTATTACATAAAATGAACCACACACACTTCACGTGGTAAATTTGAACCAAGGAGCTGGTCGTAAAACCCCAGCCCTTGAGCAAGACCAACGGTGGGTTCATCACCACCTTGGCTTAGCTTTGCATCCATTTCCCCGATTGTCACCGTTGTTAGACGTAAATCCCGACGAAAGCCGACCGAGTGTTGTCGGGGTGATTCCCATGCACGCGAGGATAAGTCTTCTATGGTAGGTGTCATTAACAGGACAATCCCCCTTCCGTACCGCCTATGTTCCACGTACCATCTCGCTCTCACGTACCTATAGTTTCCCTCTCGTAAGGGCGGGTATATAGAGAGGTTGGTATATCGGTCCGGCAATGGTATATTGAAGGGGCGACCATTTATGGGAGTCATATGAGCCAACATTATGCATTTAAACGTTCTTCCAAAATTTGCAAAAACATAACAAAACATCAAAATGCACTAAACCAGGTTTAGGACACACTATCAAATCCTTAAAAGAGATAATCACGATTTTGTGTATGAGTGTGTTCATTTCTGCTTAGTGTAGACCAAAAGACAAATCATCATAAAACAAGATAAAATCTGTTTAGAGAAGCACTACAATGGTGTACACCCGTAGCCAAGCCCAATCAAGGGCAAACGCTGCGAAGGTGCACAAAGAGAGGGCGCTAGTCGCCTTCGCTTTAGCCCTGAGGATTTGGCCATACCGCCTTGGCGGTCTAGCCTACAAGAGAGTCCATATCAGACCCCATCAAAAAGAAATTATTGGGAGCCTCCTCATTGGGGTATGCCCATCCAACACAGCCCCTTTTGGGAAGACGCTGTACACGTAGATCTCAATGTCGGTAGACAACCGCCTCTTGAGGCTAGATTTGAATGGCCACAGCGCGATGAAGCGCTAGAGAGGCATACTGTCCATTTGGAGGGACAACGTGGATATGGCGTCTCTTCTTTACCTCCCATCATAACAGAAAAACAACATCCAGAGTGCAGGGCTCTTTACACAGGGCAAGCTAACTCCGCCCGCCCCTTTCACACCCATGAAAGGGAGTACGAGGAAGATCATCGCATTCCTCGGGAACAACATACGACGTGGGAACCTTGTGTTTCTGCGCCTGCCGGATATCATGATCACACATCAAGGCTAGAGCCTCAAGCAAATGTCGCCTACCCCGACAAAGGGAAGCAACCCATTGAAATTTTAGACCATCAAGATCGAGGCAAACACATAGGCAAAACATTCAAGCCTCCTCAACAAAAGAGGGCAGACCCAGCTTGACCCGGCAGTCGCCGGACATGCCGCTCGCCAAGCTCGAATCACGCAGCCTTGAGCAGGGTCATCGGGAGTTAGAGTACTTATACCGCTTGAATAAAGAGCGCATGCAGCGCGAAGCGGATGAGTTGCGCTATAAGCTACCCGAGAGGGTGCCAACCCCTCGCACCCAGAGAGAAGAACAATATGAGAGGCACAATCCTTGGGTGCAAGACAGGTCTCCGCGACCTCGTCAAGTTTTGCCTCCGAGACCTTATAGACCCGAGAGGGAGGCCACTCCCCGAAACAATGATGGGTACCCTCAGCGGGGACTCAATCAAGGTCATAGGTCTCGCCCAGAGACTCCTAAAGAAGTTTATGAGGAGTACGAACCAGAAATAGAATGGGCCGAAACGCCCCATCAAGGCGGGAGGGCTGCCACTCGGCCACCCCCCCATAGGCCTCCAGTCTCCCATAACTCACCACGGGAGCAAACAAAAGAGGAAGAAATAAAATCTTCCGATGCATACAAAGCGCTATTAGAGCGTTTGGAGTCTATGGAGACAAAAGCTTCTGGGCATCAAAAGCCCACATTACGTCAACTCCGTAGTCATCCAGTGCATCCCTCAATGCCTACACCTCTTTACCCCGAACACTTCAAGTTGCCTCAATTGGCAGTTTTTAAAGGTGAAGAGGACGCACAAGAACATGTCACAAGGTTCCTAAGTCAATGCTTCGGCATCCAAGATAATGATGCATTGTTGCTTCGAACTTTCATAACCACATTCGCAGGCCCCGCCTCGGATTGGTTCACACAATTACCCAAACACAACGATAAACAATCTCGATCAATTAGTAGATGCGTTTCTTGAACGCTTTGCTTTCAACACAAAGAAGAAGGCATCACTGAGTGATCTGGCCAGCCTCAGGCAATATGAGGAAGAAACAATGACAGCATACGGGAATCGCTGGAGGGCTTTGCTTTCTAGGTTACCCTACCGTCCCCCTATGTCTGATCTTACGTAGATGTTTGCACGGAGTTGCTTAAAATCAATCTCTGGTCTATTGCTGCTGCAGCAATACGATAGCTTAGAAGAAGCTTTGGCGCAAGCCAGAGTTATAGAAGAGATTAAGATAGGCGAAGGCGCAATTGCCAAGCCTAAAAAGAAAGAGTGGAATAAAACCACTAAGACCGGGAATACGCAATCACAACCCGCTGCGGTTAACCAAGTTGCGATAAATGCTCCCAAGCTTGTGCAAGAAATACAGCCCCAAAAGGCTAATTACTAGGCAAGTGCCTCCTAGTTATGAAAAAGACAATAAGAAACAGGAGCAGAATCAGCAGTGTCGCCCTAGGCGACAATTCACCCCTTACACGGAGTCAAGGGACTCCCTATTTGACCGCTTGTCAGCGGCAAATTTAGTCACCTTGCCAGAAATCCAAACTATCGACCCTAACGCCCCCAAGCCTAAGGGATACAGAGAGGAATTGTATTGTAGATTCCATAGGCGCAGGGGACATGATTTAAATGGATGCTGGAAATTCAAAGGATTAATCCAAGATTTAATCGACAATAAAACATTGGCCGTGGACAACCCCATAGCGCCAAATAACCAACAAATGGGGGTATTCAAGGACCCTTTGCCTGCCCATGAGGCACAGACAAAACCTCTCCAGATTAACGAGGTGCGAGAAAATCTTCCCATGCAAGGATTTGTGGGAATGATCAGCATAGTGACAAGGAACAAAAAGTACCCAATAGCTGCCCCCGTGGTAGCTACGAGGGAAGTTCCAACGACGTCGCAGCCTCAGCAATGCCCTGTGCAAGTACCTCCGCCTAGACCCGAGGTCACGATACGGACCAAACTCACGCAGAGTTTGCGGACCACATCGGCTAGGCTGTCCATTTACGAGCTTATTCAACAGTCAACACCTCATAGGGAAGCTCTTATGGACATTTTAAAAACCATCGACTTACAGCCTCACGAAACAAATTCTTTCAACAACTTCGTGGGACATGTGAAACAATGTACGGAACCGGTCATTACCTTCAGAGAGGATGAAGTCAAAGCAATATCGAATGACACGGCAGATCCACCCCTGCACGTCATCGCGCGGGTCAACGGGATCCCATACAAGAGAGTGCTGGTAGATACTGGCTCGTCCAGTAACATCATCACCACTGCAGCGCTAAAACATTTAAAGCTGCCAGCCTCTCATATCACAGCCTCCACGTACACACTGCGAGCTTTCAATGATGCAATATGCTCGACAGTCGGCACAGTCGTTCTACCTATCCAGGTAGGACAAAAGACAATACCAACATTGTGCCATGTGTTGGAAGGCGAGATGGCTTACAATATACTGCTAGGGCGGCCTTGGATCAGGGACATGAAGTGTGTCCCTTCCATCGCTCACCAATGCTTAAAGTATGCTTTTGAAGGAGAAATACATGTAGTCCCGATGGACTTGGAACCCTTCAAGTATTGCAATGCGGTACAACTAATGCCTCAATCGACCCTCCCTTCAACGCATTTGGATTTCCAGTTAAATCCATCTAAACAGGGTCCAATACCGCAGGCACCACTGGTGACCAAATCACCAAAATCCCAACCAGGTGAATCCTCATCATCTGCTCCTTCATTACCAATGCCACCTGTCATGGCTAAACAGAAGGACAAGGGAAAACAGATCATGGAAGAGGCTCAGCCCCTAGAAGAGGGTTTGCCCACAATATCAACGGTATCAACAGAGGAAACACCTAGCACTACGGAAGTTGAGATTCCTAAACCACCAAACATGGAATGGACTCGGGAAGGACTCGCTCGTTCCCTCCCTCCCAAGAATCAACAATCACTATTGAAATGGCCAGTACAGGCCTGGGGGAGTACTTAGTGCAGAATGTTGTGGCAACGCCTACAGTAGAATCAGTACAGGATATGGGGAGACCTCGCCTTCCCATAGGAACAGTTGTTCCTCTAGGTCACCCACCCAACCAGACAAATTTTGTGTATGGGGGCCTTGATCATGGTCTTGAACCATGCAAGCAACAGGAAACAGACAACGAGCCTTTTGTTGAAAACATCAACTATCTATCAAACCCAGACTTTGCCCTAAAATATCTCGGCCAATGCAATTGGCATGGATACGAGCTAGGCAGATATGAGCAAGGGATGCGGGTCCTTTGCCAACCAAGATATCAGATGCCATATGATAAGTCAGGAGTAGGGTTCCACCATCCCCTGCCCTTAGACATCTTGGTAGAAAATATGCAAGGCCTAGAAATAGGCAACAAGGGGGGATTGGCACCCGATCTCTATGCCAACCCAAATACAGACTTTACATTGGGAGATTACCTCCCATGGTCAACACACACCCTTGGCAACAACAGTAATCCCTCTCCTTTGCTAGAGAGAGGTGAAAGTTCGGACACTAATCCTCACAGAGAACATCAACGATGTCCAGACATCTTTTTGAAACTATTCCCCTTAGAGGTTCCAGTTGAGTCAGTACAGTGTCAAGAGAGTCAGGTCCCTCCACCAAAAGTGGAACAACCGCAATGGGACCAGATTAACTTACTGGAACAAGGAGAACCCTCAACGTCGCAAATAGTTGCTGAAGTGAATGAACATTTTTAGATCTCCGAAAGTGACTCAGAAGATGAGACTGAGATGGACTATCTCAGACATGCGCGACGGCATCACCGCCCTTTAACTCATGAAGATCTAATGGGACAGATGGGCATAAGATTAGGACATGAATGGTGGGTAGACCCAGCAGGGTGGGACCTGATCTTGGATCCATGGCTCCAAATTCACGATGAGCACCGTCCACCCCGAGACCCTATCATGACAACAGTGCCAAGGGAAGACCCTGTCCTCCTATCAGCACATAGGGCCGATCCATTCGTGCCCGTTCCCTTAGAACCAGATCCAGAGTATAGGGAGCATCCAGAAGATTCAAGCTATCATACCCACGGTAATGGAGACCCAATTCATTCCATCTACATGATCTCCATTGATTTGACCGCACCCATCCGCAATCCGGCCGATCCAAAGACGGTCATTGCATCTCGACATAGATGCCATCGACTGGGGTCGCGTCAATTCACCTTTGTCACCATCAGAGTACTGGCCTTTCGGTGAAATACCTCATTTTACCCCAAGGACAACTCAGGATATTTTTTAGGCTGAAGAGGAACCCGAGGTTCCCAACGCAGATCTAAACTCAGCTGATGACATCCATTTGATCCCGACTCCACATCAATTGGAGGACGGATCCCACATGTCAGTCGAGGAAACGACTGATGTAGATATCGGCACAGATCCAATGAATCCATAGATTCTTAAGCTAGGGGTAAGTCTTTCCCCCGAAGAGCAAGCCGACTACATTGCCCTTCTCAAAGAGAAGAAGGAGGTTTTTGCATGGTCGTACAAGGATATGCCAGGACTAGACCCTCAGCTAGTCACGCATAATTTAACGCTTGATCCGACAATCAAGCCTGTAAAGCAAAAACTACGTAAGATGCACCCAAAAGTGGCCTTGATGGTCAAAGATGAATTGCAAAAGCTGTTGGATGCACAGTTTGTCATCTGCGTGGATTATCCGCCATGGTTGTCCAACATGGTTCCCGTCAAGAAGCCCGACGGGAGGATTCGCATATGCACCGATTTTTGAGATCTAAACAAAGCGAGTCCTAAGGATGATTTCCCCTTACCGAGCATCGATGCGTTGGTAGACGCTACAGAAGGGTCACGAAATGCTCTCCCTCATGGATGGTTTCTCAGGATACAATCAGATTCGTATCAATCCTGAAGACCAACTAAAAATGGCGTTCACAACGCCTTGGGGGACATTTTGTTATAAGGTCATGCCTTTTGGCCTTAAAAATGCTGGTGCCACCTACCAACGTGCCATGACATATATCTTCCACGATTACATGCACAAAACTTTGGAAGATTACATGGATGATTTGTTAGCCAAATCTCTTTTGCGCTCAAATCATATCGCTGACTTAAGCCAGATCCTCGATCGCCTCATGGAGCATAAAGTTAGACTAAACCCCAAGAAGTGCGTCTTTGGCGTCACATCTGGAAAACTCTTGGGTTTCATAGTCTCAAAGCGAGGAATCGAGGTAGACCCAAAGAAAGTCAAGGCAATCCTTGAAATGGTTCCCCCAACTACAATCAAGCAGCTCAGAAGTCTGCAGGGCAAGGTCGCATCGATTAAACGCTTCATAGCGCAATTATCTGACAAGTGCCGACCCATGAACAAATTATTGCACAAGGGAGTTACATTTCATTGGGATGACGAGTGCCGATCGACCTTTGACGAGATCAAACAATACCTGGCTTCGCCGCCGTATTGGCACCACCTAGACCAGGAGTGCCGTTCTACTTATACATCTCAACTATCGAGGTGGCACTGGGCGCCATGCTAGCCCAGAAGAATGAACTTCACAAAGAATAGGCTACATACTATCTTAGCCGCACCCGGTCAGTTATGAACTTAACTATGCATACGTTGAGAAACTCGCTTGGCGGTGGTGTTTGCTACCAAAAAGCTACGCCACTACATGCTCGAGCAACACTACGTATGTTGTGTCTAAGGAGAATCCATTGCGATACATGATGAGTCGTACTTATCATAGTAGTCGCACGGCGAAATGGATCATGTTGTTGACGGAATTTGACATAGAGTTTATTGGACAAAAATCTATCAAAGGACAAGTCATAGCCGATCAACTAGCAGAGGCTCCTCTTGAAGACGATCAGCCTCCGGTCATAGAACTACCCGATGATGGGGTCTTCCATGTCTCGAAATCGCCGGATTCCGATGAGCCTGAGTCACAAGCCGACATAACCCTATTCTTCGATGGTTCTAAATGTGAGCAAGGTGGTGGCGCGGGAATTGTATTCTTCACACCGCAGGGTGCCCCAATGCCCCTGTCATTTAAATTAAACTTCCCATGCACCAACAATAACGCAGAGTATGAAGCCTTGCTCCTAGGTCTTCAGACAACAATCACCATGAACATCAAACGACTGAATATCTTTGGTGATTCGCTGTTAATAGTCAATCAAGTCAAAGGGGTATATCAATGCAAATGCCCAGTTCTGAAGGCTTATAAAGCCCTTGTGGACAAATTCCTGGCAAAACTTGAGTGGTATGACATCGAGGCCCTCCCTCGATCATCGAATCATTTTGCGGACACAATGGCCTCCTTGGGGTCACTAATTCCGCAAGACCTTTCCGGTGATATGACAACCATTCAAGTCAAAACCTTATCGCAATCCGTGATGGAGCGTGCAAGCTCTGACTTGACGCCAGGAATCCACATGATCCAGATTGAACCATCCTCGGATAAGTTCTCTCGAATCCGAGATCGTCTGAAACATGCCAACTGGGGGTCCTTGTTCTCCCCTACTCCCATTAATAGCAACACAACGCTATTCTTACAGGTTCTATCCCATTCAGCGTTTGCTAGGGAGGAACTTCAAGAGGGATTGGTTGTTCATACTGTCGAGGTTTCTGATCAACAGGACTGGTATTTACCCATCAGAGACTACCTCAAGCTAGGTAATCTCCCACTTGGATTGACTCATGCCGCAAAACGAGCACTCAAGCAGAAAGCGGCTAAGTATGTCTTGATAGGAGACATTTTGTATCGTCGCAGCTATGAAGGAATCCTCCTTCGTTGCTTGGACCAACAAGAGTCCACTTGGGCAGTTGCCCAAGCGCACGATGGTACATGTGGTGGCCACTTTAGTGGTATGGCTATCGCAAAGCGCATTCTTCGCATGGGCTATTATTGGCCATCTTTAGAGCGAGATTGTTGCACCTATGTCAAGAAGTGCGTGAAGTGTCAACATCATGCCAATTTGATGCACGTACCTTCTCAGGCCTTGCAAACAGTCCAGTCGATTGGCCGTTCTCGTAGTGGGGCTTCGATCTAATTGGAAAGATCTCCCCGCATCGTCAGGCCGTCACACGTTTATCATAACGGCCACATAGTATTTTACCAAGTGGGTGGAAGCAATTCCGCTTACCTCTACGACAGGACCCCGCATTGTGGAGTTCATTTTGCATAACATCATATGTCATTTTGGTATTCCATCCAAAATAGTCTCGGATAATGGAACGCCTTTCAAGAACAAAGACGTGCGTGCTTTGACCACAAAGTACAAGATTCAGCACAACTTTTCGACACCCTATTATCCGCAAGCGAATGGGCAAGCAGAGGCGTCAAACAAAACGCTAGTTGCCATCCTTAAAAAGACCGTCACAGACAGTCATAAGGATTGGCACATTCAAATCCCACTTGCCCTATGGGCCTATCGCACTAGCATTCGGACACCCACTGGGGCCACTCCGTTTTCGCTTGTGTATGGCTCCGAGGCAGTCATGCCTCTCGAGTTGGAGATTCCTTCCTTGCGCATATCAATGCAGGAGTTCATCGACGATGATTCTGCGCGGCAAGCCCGGTTAGACCAGCTTACGTTGCTTGACGAACGACGCGTTAATGCTCTCGAGCATTTACGTATTTATCAAGAGCGACTTAAGAAAGCTTACAACATGAAAGTTCACCTAAGGGACTTTCGGGTTGGTGATTTGGTTTTGAAGGAAAACCAGCAAAATTCCAGTTTGCCATCTCACCTAAGGGACAAGTTTGCGGCAAATTGGTTAGGTCCATATGTCATTGATAACAAAATAGGACCCGGGACGTACCGGCTAGCTTCTCTTGATGGTATCAAGGAAACAGAACCCTTGAATATCAGTCATTTGCGACCATTTCATATCTAAGAGAGCCAAAACCCAAAAAGGCTCCAAGGATTCTTGCAATCGCTTGGTCAACCCAAATGCTCCAAGGATTCTTCAACTGCATCCAAAATGCTCAAGGATTCTTCAATCGCTTGGTCAATCCCAAAATGCTCCAAGGATTCTTGCAATCGCTTGGTCAATCCCAAAAATGCTCCAAGGATTCTTGCAATCGCTTGGTCAATCCCAAAATGCTCCAAGGATTCTTGCAATCGCTTGGTCAATCCCCAAAGGCTCCAAGGATTCTTGCAATCGCTTGGTCAACCCAAAAATGCTCCAAGGATTCTTGCAATCGCTTGGTCAAAACCCAAAAATGCTCCAAGGATTCTTGCAATCGCTTGGTCAAAACCCAAAAATGCTCCAAGGATTCTTGCAATCGCTTGGTCAATCCCCAAATGCTCCAAGGATTCTTGCAATCGCTTGGTCAATCCCCAAATGCTCCAAGGATTCTTGCAATCGCTTGGTCAATCCCAAAATGCTCCAAGGATTTCCATAATCGCTTGGTCAAAAATCAAGAAAATTCAAAAACAACAAAAAACATCAAAAACAACAAAAATTTGCATCTCATTTCTAGGCATACTCAAATTCATCAATAAGAGAGTTCTTCTCGCACTTCATATTCACAAAAATCAATCCATCAAAAATACAAAAATACATAGCTGCATTAAAGCATTGCACCCATACATTGCATATTTATGGTCGTACAGGTCGAGGGCACCATAGGCTGTAATAAATCCGCTAGTCCATCTTGTTCCACACTGTTCCATTTTCCAAAAAACAACAAAAACACCATGCATTGCTTTTACCGCACTAGAGTCAATGGTCTTTTAATGTATCAAGGGTTTTCGTGATTCAGTCATCATTTTGCTCTTTAGCCATGTAATGTATCAAGTCGACATGATTTTACGAAGGTAGAGTTATACTTGAAATACGCCTTGTTACGTAACATCCCAACACAAATTAAAACACATAAAAATTCCCAAGTTGTGTGAACGAAAGATGAAACCTGCACAGTAATCCAGGTCACCATAAGCGAAACGGTTATCTTGCTCATCCCCCCGTGCGAATGACCCCAAGAATGCTGAGAGTTGGCAAAAGGACAAGCATCCTCCCTACCCAATTCCCTAAGAATCCCAAAGTTCTCAATAGTTGCAAAACATCAAAAATTTGCAAGCGTCAAAAACTCCAAAATTTGACATCCTACAGTACACATATCAAAAGGCACAAAGAATAGTGATTATCGTCACTCCATATCCAAATCCCTTGCTCAAGAGAGAAGAAAAACAAATCAAAATAAACAGTGATTATTATCACTATAAGGAGCAAGTATCCCAATACAATTGAAGAAAAGAAGGGAGTTGAACTTGAATCCCTGGAACTCTTAGCATTCTAACGGGTCATGAGGCAAGCCTCAGTACTGGTTTGGTTGATAGCCTATCGGTCACTGGCGGTAAACTTCTCGCATGACGATATATCTATCACATTAACTTGTGTACAGATCAATATTTGCATGTGGATGAGCTAGCTTATGGTATCCTGGATGACACCGCAGATTAATCTAACTACATACAACAAAGGAGTTAGTGGAACTAATTAGGTGATCCTCGCATGCATTCGGTTGAAAGCCCATCCGGCACTCGGCGGTATCCCGACAAATACCACATAAATGAACTCAATTGCACACACAGGGATGTGAAATAACTTGGTCAAAAACAAGTCCGATTCATACCTTGTTCAAAAGTCTTGTAAGATAAAGTACAATCATGGCTAGTAAGTTAAAACCGTCTGAGTCTCAAAAAACCTTAGCTACATTTCTAAACCAACTGCGCTACTTTTCATCCTTACAATACCATCAGAAAATACAAAAACAAAAGAAAAACCACATGTATACATACAAAGTCATGCATCACAACCATCGCCTAATAAGCAAAATAATAGAATCTTCAACAGTCTATGGTGCCATAGCCAAACATCACAAAGTCCATCCATCCATTTCACCTCTGCATATCACACACATTTGCATTCATTACAACATATGCATCCATCAATATAAAATAGCATGCATCCATCAACATCAATCATTGTGCATAAAATCATGACATATACACAAATCAAGAAAATCAAAGCAACAAAAACATCACAAAAATGCAACACAAAAACATTGCAATAAGCATTGCCAGACACAAGTGCTCTTGCACTTAACCTCTTGGCATAGAAAATCGATGTCGGGGTTCAAATTGTCACCCTCCTACTTCCCCAAGAAGGCTACCATAGCTGGACCGCTCCACGGGAAGATGGGTTCTTGATGATTTCACCCCATTATGGCATCACCAAAAGGGTTAACACCCACCAAAAATAGGTCCAAATGTCGGAAAATTGCACGTGCGTAAACGGTAAAACATCTAAAGGCACCCTAACCTAAGTCATCTTGGGTCAAGCGACTCGTCGCTTTTCTCACGAAGGTCATTCCCTCATCGATTCGTCGCTTGAGGGGGTAGTCACACTTAGTCACCAATCAACAAGCACACACCCAATCAAGGCAATGACATGCATTCAAAGAATCATTGACAAAGACAATCACGCTCCTGCTTGGGGCAGTAAACAAGCAATCATTAAGTTGATCAAATACTTGGCATTCCCGAAGCATGAACACAAGGTTTCCCCCGTGGACAAAAGGTTACGCCCTTTGCCTAATCATGACTGATCAATGTCCAAGCTCAAGTCACACCTCACCAAAATAGGTTAACACTTGAAATCAAATTCCTTAGCTCGTCAGAAGCAAGGATTCAAGAATGCATGCCCTTTCCATACTTGGGGCATCAAAAGTTGGTTAGGTTACCAAGAAACCCTAATCATTAGTGCTTTGGTCTTATATTTTTTCTCAGCACTGCGTCACCCGTAGCGCTTCCCAAAAAGGGGCATCTGTAGACACCAAAACAGCACCAATCCGATTAAGTGACTACAAACACTGATCGCATTGACATACACAACTTTTAGGGCAGCCCTCAGAGGTCAAACAGTGGTCCTCCCTCCCTTTGGTCCTGACCACTCACACAACAGTTTAGAAGGTCGAAAAATGAGCAGAGCAAAGTTGGTCGCAAACTGCAAGCTTCAAATCCTAAACAAGCCTTCAATCTAAAGTGAGCCTTTAACAAACTGCAACCTTCAAACTGCTGTGTGAGTGGTCAGGACCACTGTTTGACCTCTGAGGGCTGCCCTGAAAGCTGTGTATGTTAATGCGATCAGTGTTTGTAGTCACTTAATCGGATTGGTGCTGTTTTGGTGTCTACATAATGAATAAGATATGCTTCAATAGGAGATCATTAGGGTTCAATATACTACATTTTTTCTTTAGACCTATTCTAGTATCTAGGCCATCTATGAATAGTCACTCAATATGTTACCTAAAAATAGGTTTATTTGGAATAAAACCTCAACCCTAAAATTTATCCTTAGGCTTACTTATGTCTAGTTAGGTAGCTTCCCTATTTGGTAATGGAGTATTTCAAGAGGTATATGCCAAATGATGTTAGGAGGTTGATCACCATGATATCATGGAAAATAGTGAGGTAGGAGTAGGCATACAATTTGAGTTTGAGGCCCTTCACTACCCCCAAACTTGGATTACACTATCATCCAACTACACTACTTATTTCTTAGCTAAGAAATTATCTTAATTGTACCCACCATCACCTTTGGAATTACAAATGTACTAGCCCTAGAGTTAATTACGTAGTTGTGGAACAACTTATCCTCATAGATCAAATTCAAGTAGAAGGGATATGGCTTAACGTGATTGGGCATTAGATTGGGATTTAGCATAATTTCTAGTTTTTTTGGTCCCCCTTGATCTACTAGTGTTTCCTTTAGCTCTTCCTCTGGTAGGGTGCCTAGTAGTAGTTGTGGCATGGTGCCTAGTAGTAGTAGATGACTAAGAAGCCTTTGAGGGCTTCTAAGTGTCATGTTTTGTGGCTATCAAAAATTTTGGTAAATTCAAGACTAGTATGTTAATTAGAGTGATAGCCCCCCTTGTCTAGTTAGTTTATTTTCCTAGAGCTCTCTAGTTATTCCAAACCTGGTAGACACTTTGAAGTTTAATTGGACTTAGTGCTTATTAAGTCTTGGAAAGATTATTTAGTTAGTTGTCATACATGATCCTTCCTAGGTAAAGACACCCTAATTTGGGTGATCTATGCTTAGGCTATAGCTAAATAGGGAGTAGACTAACTAGCATCAAGTTGGTGCCCTACCTCCAAAAGTTGGGTAGATGACCAAATGGATACTTCTTTTCCTTGTACTACTTTAGATGACTAGAATATTCCTCCAAAATAGATGTTATCGGGGTAAGCTTCTTGGGACCATGTAATAGAATCCTCTATATAGTTGTATTGCACAAGGGAAATTTACCTAATATATTTAGTAGGGGTCTACTATCGTGGGATGGGATTCATATGCTAGTTGTTTCCTAAATCACTTATTGAAGTTGTTAGTATCTACTAGGAGGGGGCCATATCCTTAGCCATTCTACTAGTACTGAGGTTTTAGATAAATCTAAAGTTGAAATCTCTATTCATTTTGTTGTCTCCTTACGGATAGGACCTCTTATACGAGGGACTAGAGTCTTCTCCTTATTTCATCTATCTCAATCATAGATTGAGAATTTTTAGGTTGAACAAAAGGGGGTAATAACCAAAATTGGGCTTACAACTAGTGTAGGCTGGATGTTTGGGATAGTAGCATTATGGAACTAGGTGCTAGTATTCATATCTATATGAGGTCATTATCTAATTTGATGGCTATATTATAGGCTACTAATAAGGATTTCCATCCCTAGGATTTGATCATCGTGACAATCTCTAAGTAAAAATATTTGATATAGTATACGAGTTCCATTCCTAAAAGGAGTGAGATATCATCTAGGATACTATACCAGCTCTTGTGAATCTGGGTATTGAAATCATCCATAAAATCCAAGGGAGTTCACTTGATAGTTATCAACTATTACAATAAGGATACTCCATCTATCTTCTCTTGGAATCTGTCTACCTATTAATCATCCAATTGGTCGTAGATTTTAATTGGGTGTGGGGAAATATTTATGTACCATTTTCATATTTTTTCTTTAAAGGATGTCACTAGGATTATTAGCACCATATGTTTCTCCTCGATGTTGTGTATTACATACAAACTCACCATATAATATAAATATTCCATTGGGTCGATTGCATCTTCACTAGTTTATTTGAGTAGGGACTTTAAGCTAATGTGGGATGTTCCATTTAGTTCCCAAGTAGTGGGTAGATTAGGAGGGATAAGGGGACCTCTATTATTCCATGCTAGAAATCTTCTTAATTGGTGATTATTGGCCATTTTTTGGTTGGGATTTTTTCTTCTCTTGAAATATGACATCTAGAGATTCATAACTATCCTCATGCTTGTGGGGTTTCAAATATTTCTAGGTTGAGTGGAGTAATTGGGTGGATGGTGTTGCTATTTTATTCAATTGGGTAGATAAAGACCTCCACTAGAGTCTTAATATATAGATAACTTAAATAGCTAAAATTGGGGTTGTTTCTAGCAAAATCATTGATTTTTTTGAGTTTTTCAACCAATGGAGTCACTAGGTGAATCTTTGTAAATATTTAATAAGCAACATACTAAGACCTTCATTGGAGTCCTAGAAATAGTAGAAAAAGTATCATGCAAATAGTCCCATAAAATGTGTAAGAAGAACTATTGTGAAGTGAATTTGGTTCACACTTCAAGCACAATGACCACCCACTTGAAGTTGCTAGGTGTGTCTAGTGCCTATGTATTACATGGATTGTATTGTTAGCTTTTGGAGTCTTAAACTTAAAGGAAATACAATAAAAAGTATTGAAATAAGCATGCAATATTATAACTATGATAATGACAACTTAACATGCATGAAAATATGATAGAAAACTTGATACAATGCTCTAGAAATGCTCATATAAGAAAGCTCACAAAAATTACAATGCTCCTCTAATGGAGTTTACAACCACTCCATATTAACAAAATGGAGCTATATTGTGACTACTACTACTCTAACCTATGCACTCCAAAATCCTTACTCAAACACTCACAATGAGGCCTTTATATAGGATGATAGATTCCTTATCTATTACTCAACCCTAAGACTCATGTACATGTGGAATACATGCACAATTACATCATTGCAAATTATAACACTTGTGCACTTGTTAAATGACTCTAATAAAATATTTATCTCCTAATATAATCCTAATCTAAATATGTACCCATGAAGATACATTAGTAAAGAACCAAATTGTGTAATATATTTTCCAACACGTATAGTCTAGGCAGTCTATTAGGCATGGGACATGGCTCTATCATATAAAATATTGGATTTTTATTAAGGCCAAATCCTTGTTTGGAATTTTATCTTGGTGCACCATTTTCCTAAACTAGCCTAGTCTATTGAGTTCTATCTAGGAAGAGGGGGATAAGGAAAGCAGTAAAACTAACTAGCCTATACTGTAGGTGGTGATATGTCAATATTCTAAATCTCTTTGTATTATGATGGGATTAAATGAACATTTGCATTGTTATTTATAGCACACAAGGAACATGGTCTCATCAAATATGAATCACCATAGCTATGCATACACAAGAACCAGGATAGAAAAGGGAGAATAGTCAAAGCTTCTTACATAGACAATAATGAGATTACATTTATGCTTAGGATAAAGAGGCTCACAACTTATCAAGAATATAACTTAAGGATTGATCTAGGTAATAGTATGTAATATGGAAAAAGAAAGATTGCATATAAGGCCAAATATTAGGCATGAATACAATATTTTTTATCCCTTATAATGAAGAAGAAGAAGAAGGTATTTATAAGAAGAAAAGGGAAAAATTTCCCCCCAAAATGTTTGTAGGGATTCAAAATTGTCTAGATAAAAAATTTCCTAAGATTTTCATCATCAATAAGGTTTTTGAATCTATAGCCACAAATGCTCTAGGGAGGTTGGTTTGATAGGATATAGTCATTTCATTTTGTTTTTACTAATCACCCATGTTGGAGATCCATCGTGATTAGACTCCTGAGATTATCCTCCATTAATATGCTTGGTCTTGGTGTTGCTCCTTATGCCACTTTATGTTATTGCTTTAAATGTAACAATTATTGCCTAGGGTTCCATGTCTAGTTACTAGGGGTGATAAGACCGTAATTGGATCATCATCCCTCCCCTTGCATTTGATCACTTTAGGTTGGTGTAGTCACCCAATGATGGTCAGTATTATTATCCCTTTACATCATTTCTAACTCCTTTAGTGAAGTCTTTCATGCACCATTCAAGATTCTAATTTCTACCTTTTCATGTTTCTTTTTATTTGAAAGATTTTTCTTTGCCATTGACCCATTTTTTGCTTCCTTTTTTTTGTGTTCCAATGGGGACTAGGACTACTGGATGCTCTACTCTAGTGATTATGTTCGAGGCATCCTTATTTTTTTGTTTTTCATCTTTTACTTCATACTACCCCTCTACCATAGATATTTGGGGTTACCTTCATAAGGACCAACAAGCTTAGGAGTATCTTGGAGGTTTCACAACTTGAAACATTCAATATGCTCCATCTTCTATAGACCCTTAAGTATTAAGCTCCTCTTAAGGGAGGAATATAATATTTCCATGTTTCTTTCCTATCCAGTCATGTTGAATCTCCCTCCCCATATGACTAATGGCTTCTATCCCCTAGGGTATCTTGTTGTTATTGTATCATAACTACACTAGGAAACTATGAACAACATCATACATGAAGGAGAGATATGTATGATATCCTTCCACTCTATGGATAAGAAGAGTCCAAAGACATTGGATGGAACATAATCCTACCAAGAGGGGATCCCTTTAGTTGTCACTTAAAGACTATGAGACTCTAGCTCATGGTAGAAGTCACCTTAGCTACCACTAGAAAGGCTCATGAACCATTGACATTCTAGTTTAGTTTGTGTTGGAATATATTACATTATTTGGTACTGTACTAATGTACCATCATGGGTACATATTTTATATTAGGAGTTTCTTAGGATGTAAGTACTTTTTTAAAGCAATGTAATAAATGCACAAGTGTTAAAATATACAATGATGTAAATATGCATGTAGTCCACATGTACATAAGTCATTAGAATAGAATAGTGAGGTGTCATAGGAATATTGAAGGCAAAGAGTTGCATCTAATTATAAATATGCCTTCATAGAGTAGAATATGGAGAGGATTTTTGGAGTGCATAATAGAGTAGAAGTAGATACAATGTAGATCTATTTTTGCAAATATGAAGAGGTTGTGATCTCCATTGAATAACATTGTATATTTTCATGAGCTTTCTTTAATGACTATTTATTGAGTTATTTCTAAATTTTATTATAATGTTTTCATGCATATAAGTTAGCCATTATCATAGTTATAACATTGCATACTTATTTCCATATTTGTGGTTACATTTCCTTTAAGTTTATATCTTAAAAAGCTAATAATGGTATGAGAGCACTAGGTAGATCAATAGGAACTAAAGAATAGCCACAAGAGAGATTGAGAGGAGATTGCAAATCTCATTTTTAGAATTTTTAAAATTATTTATGGCTAGAGTTTTTCCATAGAGTTAAAGAAAAAATTCTGAAGACTAAAACTCAACACTGCTTCCACTAGATTGGCAATCCAACTAGTGAAGATTTTTTTCTATATATTTATAGAAATTTAAGTTATCATTATATAATAATTTGTTGCAGAAGAAAGGAGATTAAAAGAAAGTTGGAAATATTCCTAAAAGAGCTAGGAAGAATATCTTATTTGGATTCAATCCAATACCTGAAAAAACAAGTTGAAGACTAAGAAGAAGATCTAGTGGCCAAGGAAGCCACATTGAAGGTTGCAAATAAAGGAAGGGGTATTATAAAGAAGACCCCATTGAAGGAAGAAGAGTCTCTAGGATAAG
The DNA here is from genome assembly GCA_028583015.1 of Wollemia nobilis. Classification (NCBI taxonomy): domain Eukaryota; kingdom Viridiplantae; phylum Streptophyta; class Pinopsida; order Araucariales; family Araucariaceae; genus Wollemia; species Wollemia nobilis. Next base: position 3,282,368 of record JAQPPZ010016818.1, on the reverse strand, counting down.
AGTCCTTGTGAATATTGGAGATTGGTGATCTCCATTTAATATTGAAAACTTCACATTGAAGAATAGGTCCATAGAAGGCCATATTGAAAAAATTCCATAGTGGAAGATTGAGGATAGAGAAGGACTAAAAAAAAATTCTATTTCATATTTTAGTAGCAGCAGATTTGGGAGAATTAAGAAGGAGATCAAGGAAAGTCTCATTGAAGTTTTTTTGAAGTTTTAAGATTGAAGACCTTAGAGAGGTCTCAAGAAGAAACAAGGAGAAGACTTGGAGAGACTCATTGAAGGAGTTCCTAGAATAACTCATTAGAGAAATTTACTACCAAGAAGAAGCTCCTGATAGTAAAGAAATTGGGACAATTGTCACCATTCGACAAGCAGCCCAAGGGAGAAAGATTTGGCAAGAAGTTTGTCAAATTTTGGAGTAGTTTGGAGAAGATATCAAGAATTTTAGATTCTTGAGAAGAAGATATAGTTTGAAGTTATAATTCGACAAGAGAAAGGAGATAGAGAAACCACCAAATCTATGAGATTTGGGGATTGTCATTGAAGGGTTCTTGAGGAATATATCAGCTACGATTTGGAGGAATTTCATACCAAAATTTTGAGATTCAAGGACAAAATTTCGGTGAAGGTTTTGACTGCTTTACAATCTAAAACTTTTCAGATTTGACGACATTGAAAAAGCAAAAAATTTGGAAAGCATTAGTAGCTGCTAAGGTTCAGATTTCAAAGGTACATCCTGAAGGAGTATTGGAGCCACCAAATCATAGTTTTGGGAAGTAAATTAGTGGTGTGTTAAAGCTACACATAGGTGAGCAAAAGAGCTATTTTTGAACATCCTAGAAGATTTGCAATATCATCTAAAAAAAGGTAGCATTTTGGTGACTCAAATCACCATCATAATCATCTCCAGAGGTAGAAAAGGTATGCAAAAAATTGTGCAAAAGGTTCATTAGTTGAAATTTTATATTTGGTAGCTTATTAAGTTTACTGAGCACTAGTTTCAAGGTTTAAAGGTTACATAAATAGTTTTCATTCAAAATATTCAAGGTAGTGCATATGTTATTTTCTACAAGGTTCAAACCTGCACGAAAAAATAGAAGTTGGATATATTTCAAGAGAAAGAAAAATATCAACATTCTATTGACTATTATAAGCAAAAGAAGACTTTAAAAATTTTGTATATACTATAGTGCAACATTTCATTGAAAATATTGGATTATTGAGTGCAAAAGTAACCAAGCAAGAAAAGTATTGCCAAGGGTTTGAAGGTAATATTGACTTCAGTTTATCTCAATTTGCAAAGGAAGTTGAAGCCAACATTTCAAGAAGTCAAGAGAATCTGTTTAAGAGTATAGGGGGGAAAATTTCTACACCATCCTATTATATGTTTGTATAGAACCTCGTTAGAGCCATTCTAAAGAGCTTTATAAAGGAAGTATCTCCAAGGAAAGGGAGAGAGTTTTAGTAGCATCAACCTGTGTTCATCACCCAAGTAACACCAACTATTACTTTGAAGTAGAAGACATTAATAAAAGTGAAATAAATAGGTAGAAGGTATAGCTATACTAAGGAAATCAAGTTGAATACATATAGCATCAAAATAGCCTTTGGTGAAGGCAAAATAAGGTACATATGGTAGCCTTTGGTGAAGGCAAAGCAAGGTACACTTGATAGTTGGAAGCCTTTGGTGAAGGCATCATAGGATAAACTCAACAACATAAATTGAACGATGCAAGCATTGTAGGGTTCTATCCATGTAATACAAGCATTAGGAGTAGCATCATTGGCACCAAGAGTAAGCATATGTTGGCCCATACAACTTGCAACAAAGCAAACATTGCATTCAACTAAGATATAAAATGTGGAAGTATTTACAAGTGGTAAAGCAAACTCAAGAAATTTACACCATCTAGACAAGGAGGAGACACATCAAATTTACAATGTAGATCCTCCAAGTTTAACTTAGATTCAAGGATTTACCCATCACTAAAGCCATCACATAAATCTGGTTGGCACTCTTTAGGAGCATTGGAAGGATAATAATATTTGCCAGAGAAGTGTTGAGAGAATCACCATTATTTCTCTCCAATAGAAGCATTAGGAGAATATCAATAAATTGAAGCATTGGACTACTATCAAAACTTGTAGTGAATGAGCATTAAGCTAGCAATGTGAGAGCATTTGTATAACCAAGGGGGTTAGGGCAAAGTGGTGAAGGAATTACACCACATGGAAGGTGTCTCATGAAAATAGTAGAAAGTTACTAGTAAATCGAAGATACCTCAAGCATTAAACATAGAAGAATACCTAGATGCAACATAATGAAGAAGCGTTAGTCATAGGTCTGAGGTGTTGAAGGTAATAGACAACTCTTTTAATGCCACTTGTAATTCAATGTTGGAAGAAGGTGCAATAGAAGCATTTGGAAGGAGTTAGATAAAGCAAGTGCCACTTGGCACCATCCTTCCTACACCGTGTTCTAATATTGTAGAAACACACCTTAAAAGAAGCACTTGTTGAAGGGATGTCAATTCAAAGATAACATAGTGAAACTAAGGTATCATTAAAGAGTCTATAGCACATGGAGATCAAGGAGTGATAAAGAATTTTAGTTCACATATTGAATAAAAAGTGCACAAGCTAAAATATCAACATTGAGGGGTAAGCTTACCAGTTGAATTGGAGTGCACAAGTTAGCATATAGACGTCAAAGAGAAGCACACTCACTGATTTAGGAGAGGAGCGTAGGTCTACTTGTGAAATTTGGAGAAGACATGCAATTCAATGACGAAGAAGGAGTGAGAGTTTTACATAGCATCTCAAATTTGACAAGGAGTCAACTGCCATCAAGTCACAGGAGTTCAAGTTGATTACAAAGAACTTGCAAGTAGGAATTAAGCATTGGAAAGGTAAGAGTTATAATGCAAGTATATTAAGGTTAAAAACAAATAAACCTTATACTCTAGAGAATTTCTTTTTTGGTAAGTAGATAATTTATATACAAAACAAGTTTTTTAAGAGGATCCCAAAACCTTATAACATGAGAGGCCATAGCCTTTACCATTAGAAGGAGCCCCTTGGGCTAATACATTAGGTACCATATGAAAACTTACCAAAACAAAACATAGTGATGCCCATGAGGGCTACTTCAAAACCCTCCCAACAGAGGTCAAAAAAACTAAAAAAACATAAAAAAAACACATAAGCATCCATTATATAGATCGCTGTCACCAGACGATAAAAAGGATCATGTCCTAGGAACCTCCCTTACACGTTTGGATCCTCCTGGGCCTCATGACCCTTAAAGTGCTTGAGGATCCTCACCATTGCATTGGTAGAGGATAGGATTTTGGTTGTCATGTCTAACAAGAACTGGGGGGACAACCCCTCTGCCTCACTCTCAATGTCAAAGTTGATTTGCTGCAGTGGAGTCCCTTTCTCCTTCTTCACCTTCTTGAGCCGTAGAGACAATCGGGATGGGGTCGGGGTGTCACTCTACCCTCTCTTGGCTAGCTTTCTACGAGAAAATATTTGGAGGGATGCAAGATTAGCCACCTTAGAGGTGCTACTTCGAACAGGGTTAGGAGTCCCATCCTCTTGAAAAAACACAGGACTACCCAGGGCTTGGGTAGCAATAGGATGGACCACCTGAGGCAGAGGATGATTCGCAGTGACATGGCGAAATATGATGCTCATTAAAACCTGGTGGATGGGAGGGTAGGACGACTTATTGCTCTTTTCAATAGTGAGGCCAAGGGAGTAGACAAGATAGTTGGTAATACAGACCTGCTTGGCATCCCTCAGATGGTTCACAAAATTGATGTGGAAACTACGTAGAGGCTTGTTGGGATCATCACAAGTAACATACTACAAGATAAGAATGATGGCAAGGTTCCAAGGTTAAGGAGGCCAAAGCGAAGGAGGGTCGACTTATCCCACCCAAGGTTTCATCCTTTGTCTAGGAATTTCTCCAATTCCTCTTCCTAATTGTGACGATCATGCCAAATATTACGACCAACCATCGACAACCTAGTGACCTCACTCAGAAGCTCAATGGAGATTTTAAAATTTAGCCCCCTCACCACAACCTTGCCTCGGTTCTAGGAGTCCACAAAAGCATGGGTGATATTGTCTTCGGGCCCTTGGAATTTTTGGAGGAAAGGGAGCAAACCCTTGGCCTTCATAAACATCATGGCTTCGTCACACAGGGAAAGATCAGCCGACTCGACGTAAGGAGAAGCCATATATTTAGGAAACACACACCAGGAGCTAGGACAGGTAAGCCAGATGACTCTACACCACACTCCAGGGGACACCTTACACCAAAAAAGACAAAAGCTCACCCAAAACACCACAATATTAGATAGATTTTCTTTGGAGATGAGCCTCACATGCATGTAGGGAGGGCCATCATTACCAAAGATAGCTTTAGATCCAGGATGGTGGCAAGGATTGATGCTGAGGTGGACACACAATCTTCGAAGGTGCCACACGTTGTCAGAGGTAGTGGTGCCTTTGGTAGTTGTTTCTAGAGAGATGGGCCCGAGCGTCCTCTCAAGGTGGCCTAGGAGAGGACCAATGGTGATCTTCGCTTGGGCATGTTGGGCCCGTCTAAATCTTTGTAGGGGAGACGAAAAAGCACCCACCTATCTTTGAACTTTGCCAAGCATGAGGGACAAAACTAGAGAGCTTTTGGACCATCTTTCAAGGGCCTTTGGGAAAGGATCATTCTCATTATGTCTACCATGAACCATCGTGATAGATGTGCCAATTGGATCCAGCAGTGTAGGTGTCATGGCTCTCCTCGATCCCATCCACCTAGGCCTGGTCCTTTCATCACACTTATGTGGAGACATTAATAATGTCCTGGCTGGCGATCTTCTCAATGTCCGCTGGGAAACACTGACACCACACCACAAGACATGTGGAATTTAAACCTTTGTTTTCTAAGTGGTCAGCTAGCCCATTGCCCTCCCTATAGGTATGCTTGATCTAGACCTAGTTCCTTCAAAGTAGGATGCTCCTCGACTCAGTTATGATAGTGTAAATATTCCACATCGGATCCTTGGAAGTCGTCATGTAGTTGATGATGTTCAAAGATTCCCATTCAACAAACAAGGGACGAGGATCCTCTGTCATGAGCTTGAGTCCTCTCAGCAGTCCTCTAGCCTCTGCAACACCATTGGTTTGATGCCCCAAGTTTTCATAGAAAGCCATAACAAGCTTTCCATTGTGATCTCAAATTGACCCCCCGCAACGGCCGTCCTTGGGTTGCCACGAGATGCCCCATAAAAATTTAGATTCAACCACCCGTGAGGAGGCCTGACCCACCTGAAGTTCTTCCTGGAGACCCATGGATCCTCCTGCTCCTTAATCTCCTCAGATAGCTTCAAGGATTTGAACAATCCTTCTTCAAACACATGTTTAGGCCAAGGGCTGCGGATAAGCTTGGCATTCTCAATGGCAAATGCGATGGACCTTGAGTGACTGAGGGAGGGTCCCTGGAGGGGTGATCAAAGACCCGACCATTGCGTTCCAACCATACCTACCACAAAAAGTGGTGGAAGAAAGCATTCCATATGAAATGGAGATTAGGGTTTTTAAAAGGATTGACCCATTGGAAGAAGGCCTCCTTGATGGTCTTGGGATAAACCCATTGGATCTGGAAGGTGGAGAGGATGGTTCCAAGGACTGACCCAGTGTAGCCACAGTGTAGGAAGAGATGGTTAGAGTACTCATAGGCAGACTTGCAAAAGTAGCATCTATTGGCCAAAGCAAACCCCATCTTGTGAAGATTGTCAATAGTGAGGGCTTTGTTCTGAAAAGCAATCCAAGAAAAGAAATTTACCTTTGGGATCACTCCTTTCCTCCAGACAATGTTGTAACGAAATCCTGAATTTAGCCTTTTGCAGTAAAAACCATAGGCATATTTGACAGAGAAACCCCCGTCATCTGTCCCCCTCCATATCAATCTGTTTGGTCCTCTGCTAGTGGGGATGATGATATCCTTGAGGATGAAGGATAGGAAGACGACCTTCGTCTCTAGCACTTTTGCATTGATGACTTTCTACTATAGGGAGCCATTTATCCATTCAATGAAATTGGCCACATTCTACCCAAAATTATTATACAGGAAACTTTTAAGTTGAACCAACCCGATCTGTTCTGACATAGGATCATCTAGGGCCCACCTATCCTTCCAAAAGTCTATACTTTGACCATCCCCAAGGATCCACCTGATGTCATTTTGGATCAACTGTCTAGATTGGCTAATGGATTTCCAAAAAGTTGACTTCTTGGTGGGAATTCCACCCCCAAGAAGGGGAGTGTTGTTGAGGTATTTCCTCCTGACAATCCTAACCCATTCAACCGGTTCTTCGACTTCGATCCTCCAAGTGTGTTTGGCAATGAGTGCTAGGTTCATCATGGCCATTATTCTAAGGCTTAATCCACCTTGCATTTTGCTTCTACACACTTTTTCCCAAGCTACCAGAGGAATATTGGACTTATCTTCATTGCCTGACGAAAGGAAATTTCATTGAGCCTACTCGATCTTGAGAAGAACTGAGGCAGGAAATATAAAAATAGACATGAAGAAGGCTAGAATCCCTTGGAGGCATGCCATGGTAAGTGTTGCCTTGGCAGCTTGGGATAGGAGCTTGCCTTTCTACGATGCCAATTTTTTTTGGATCCTCTCAATCACCATATTCCACATCCCTTCCTTTGCACGCCCACAAAATAGAGGGAGGCCAAGATAGATGGTGGGAACGTAGTCAATAGAGTAGCCTAGGATCCTTGCAATCTGAACTTGATGCATGGTCAAGGTGTTGATGAAAAAGATCTTGCTTTTGATGTAATTTACTTTTTGGTTGACAACCTTCTCATAGAGTCAAAGGATTCGTTTGATGGATGTAGCTTGCGCTACTGACATAATTGTGGACAGAAGCGTGTCATCCACAAACTACTAATGGGTGATTGCATCAATATCTGAGGCAGGGAGGATACCTATCACATTATTCTGATATTGGCCATCCTTGAGAGCTCTTACCAATGCTTCTGCAAGGATAATGAAAAGGATGGGGGACAAAGGATCCCCTTGGCGTAAACCTCTTGAGCTCTGAAAGAACCCTACGGGAGAGCCATTGACTAGGACCGAGAACCAGGGAGAGGAAATGCAGCCCTGGATGAGATCGACCCATAGGGGGTGGAAGTCGAACTTGAGAAGGATATTTTGAAGGAAACATCTATTAGCCCTATCGAAGGCTTTATTCATATCCAACTTAAGATACAGGGAAGCCTTCTTAGACATTGAGTCTGAATGTAGGGTTTCATGGATCGAGATGACCCCATCCAGGATGTTCCTTCCTTTTACTGAGCTGTATTGGGATTGATAAATGATGAGGGGAAGTATGGCCTTTAGCCTGTTGGCCATAACCTTGGTAAAAAATTTGTAGATGGCATTGCATAGGCTGATGGGCCTATAATCAGAGTTGGATTTGCAAGCAAAGACTTTTGGGATGAGGGCCAAGAAAGTGGAATTGAGTCTACGAGGGACAACTTTGGTTTCCTGAATTTCTCTAATAGCCTTACATACATCATTCCCCACCACATCCTACATAGTTTAGAAGAACCTTGGAGAGAAACCATCCGGTCCAGGGGCTTTATCGAGTTGCATTGAAAACAAGGCCTCTTTAACTTCATCATGGGTGAAAGGATCCACCAATATGGAGTTCAAGTATTGAAGAACGATGTAGGGGATATTATCAAGAAGAGTATCCTGATCTTGACTATCACCCTCCTAGGCACTTTCCAAGAGGTTATGGAAGAAAAACACTTCTTCGGTCCTGATCTCCACAATGTCAGTGGAAGATGATCGGTTCCTGCACACGATCTCCCTGATATTGTTGGATGCCCTGTGCCACATGGTGTAGGCATGAAAGAACCTTGTATTGGCATCACCTTCCTTGACCCATAAGTCTCTTAACTTTTGCCTACAAAATGTTTCCTCTCTAGCCAATATATTATGGAATTTTGCTAGGAGGTTCCTTTCCTCCTCCCTAGTGGGGCTGTTGTGATCCCCTGCTTCGATTCTCCTTTCTATATCCTAAAGTTTCTCAGTAATAGCCTTCTTATTAGAAAAAAGATTACCAAAGACCTCCCTATTCTAGAGTTTTAGGTTTTATTTGACCATCTTCAGCTTCTGAGCCAACTGAGAAGTGGTAGACCCTCTAACATTTTGATGCCACCAAGAGGACACTTGATTTTTGAAATCCTTGTGTTGGGTCCACATGGCTTTGAAATGGAAAGGAGTTTTGAAGGAGGAAGGCCTACCAGATTCAAGGAGGATGGGATTGTGGTCTGATCCGATCTGAGGTAAGGCCAGAAGAGTGGCATCACCAAATCATGGGATAGCTTCTTTAGAAATTTGGAACCTATCCAACTTCACCTAGATGAGTCCGCTATCAATCCTACTATTGCTCCAAGTAAAAGAGGATCCTTTGAGCTGAACATCCATGAGATCATTGGTATTGACAAACCCTCTGAAATCCTCCATGGTTCTACTATAAGAGTCGTTGTCTCCTTTCTTTTCAGATGGATGCAAAGGACTGTTGAAATCCCCTACTAAGATCCAAGGAAAAGTGTTAAAGGTGGTCCTCATTTGAGTTACTATTTCCCACATTACGACCCACTCAATGGGTGAGTTTGGGGCATAAATATTTGACAAAATCCAAGACTACTTACTGGTCTTGGAATGAAAAAAAATGTTTAGGATCCTATTTGAAGATGACAGAAGCCTTCCTTTGACTAGGGTAGGGTACCAAAGACACATAAGCCCCCTCGATGTGCCTTGAGCAGGACTGATAAGGCAATATCCATTGGCCCAAATGGCCTTGGCAGCCTTTTGAGAATAAAATTCATTGATTTTGATTTCTTACATAATGAATATGGAAGGATTGATCCTTTTACTTAGGTTAGCCACCAACCTCTGCTTGGCTGCCTTGTTTAGGCCCCACATGTTCCATGAGAGGACTTTCATCTCAAGGGTTTAGGGTTTTTCCTACCTCCCTTCACCAGCTGGAAGGGGGGTTTGGTTCCTTGCTTGTCATTGTTAAAATTATCAGAGAAGAGCATCGACTGGGTCCCATTTGCGATATACTCCACTATTTCCTTGTTTCTTTTCTCATTGTCAGAGGGTCTCCTTTTCCTTTCACTGCCATAGTCTATTGCCTATTTCCTACTCCTGTTGTTCCTGGGGTTGATCCTTCTTGAGAGAGATGGGCGTTCTTTTTTAGATTAAGGATAAGGGGGTGCCTCTCCCCTATTCGAGCAATTTGGGATTTTCTATTTCTCACGAGTTACTCATCCATATAAGAATTTGGAAAAATAATTTTGGAAGGGGGCTATACCTAGGCCGTTGGATCCTCTATGTTAGGACTGGTGAGAACCAGAGATTTTGGAAGCACCTCCTACTCCTTTTGGCTTGGTAGGGATCCTTCTCCTTGATCATTAGTTTTCTTACCTTGTTCTATAGTGGCACTCTGGCCAGCCTCCTAAGGTGCTCAATGAGCATGATTACACATGATGTGTTTCGAGCCTACCAGCGATTCCTTGTTGAGAGGGGGGATACCCTGGTTTCTCTGCATGCCCTTGGTTGGACCTGCCACCTTTTGGTTTTGGATCCTCAAACTAGGGCACTAATTTAGTAGATGACCTTGGGTGCAACAGTGAGTACAAAATGTAAGCTTGTTTTCATACTCGATGGGCTACCTCCTAACCATGTGGGATCCTCTATACAAGTTGATGAAGGAGGGTAGCTCTATTTCCAAGTTAGCGAAGACATAGAAGTGGGCATGGACCATCCTGGATCGGAATTTTGTGGAAGGATCATGAAGAGCACAAGATTATACTGAGATGGGGGGGTGAACAGTATAAGACCTATTTTTAATTTTCCTTTATACTTCAAAATAGTAAAGCAATATATCCAAAGCAATATCAAAACAATGCACAAGATCATCCACAAAGTGACACAAATTTTAACGTGGTTCATCCACAAAAATTTTCTCTAAAAGTTATCTCAAAGTTCTTTGGGAAACCTTCCTAATTACAATGTTTATGAGCCTCGGCTCAAAGGAGATACCTTCCCCCAATCTAAATTTATGAGCCTCTGCTCAAAGGAGATACCTTCCCCTACCTCTGCTCTAGCTGGTGATCCTCTAGAAGACCTCTGCCTCTGCTGCCCTTAGCAAATGGAACTCTATCCATATAAGACACCTATATTCCCTACTCTGGCTGGAGACCTCTGTCCTCAACTCTATCACCTCAAAAGCTGGTCCTCGAATCTGCACTAAACATAGTCCTTCGATTTAGCATAAATGTCCTCGGGTTCTTCTCATAGAACCAATGCACCTTTGTCTTCAAGTTCTCTGATAGAACTATCAAACTTAGCTTCATAAGTCCTCTGCTAGGACCTATCCAAATATGCTCACAAGTCCCCAACGGAACCTGTCCAAAACCTGCTCACAAGTCCCCAATGAAACCTGTCCAAAACCTGCTCACAAGTCCCCAATGGAACCTGTGCAAAACCTGCTCACAAGTTCATCAAGAAAACTTGATTGGCATGAACCCACAAAGAGAATTGTTAGAGACCCAATGTGATTCATCAACCTCATAGAAGCATAAAGAGAATTGTTAGAGACTCAATATGTTCTATACTTAACTCCCAATCTCAATCTCAAATCTCATAGAAATAAGATAGATGTAATATGCTTTTCTCAAGAACATGAAACACAACCCAACAATTGCCAACCATGCAATATCTCATATAACAATGATACTCATGTTCTTTCCAACAACCAATATCTTTTCTCAACCAATTAGGGCTTCAACAACAATGCTCAAAGACAAGGTTTAACCAACATCATTCAACTCAACACTAACCTTGAAGCATTCAACCAATCATCACACGAAAAGGATACAAGTAGAAATCCTTTTCCCTCCAAATATATTTGAACAAAACAGCCACTAACACAATATCACCAAATGCAAAGAATAACTTGTTCAAATCAACTCAATGGAGTAAGCCCAATATTATGTATCAAGTAAAAGCAATAACTTGATCAAACAACATCTATGGAAGCAACTCAACCATCAACCTCAAAACAGCCAACCAAGGGTTTCACCAACTCAAAGCAAGTAGCAAGACTCACAAACATAAACCCTAGTGCACAATGCTTCCACTACCTCAAACCAGAATTGGGCATTCACCAAAACTCTCATCAATGATAACAATGCATAAGTAGTCTTCAACAAACCATAAAATAGGATTTACACCCAACCAAAGGAAACCTTGTTGAATACCTTTTCACTCCAATATTATTTCAGGAAAACATACACCAATCATACTCATAAGAAGAATGTGCCCATACCTTATTGAAGATGAAGAAGATCTCACAAATTTGTCATAACCATAACCACATTTTTGCCAAACTCAAGAAGGTTAGTAGACAACATATTTCTTTAATATTTCCTCAAGAATATTCCTTGGTCCAAATATAATCAAGGTTCTATGTCTTCTTCTTTCAACCTCATTCAACAAATCATACATAACATATTTCTTATATTCACCTTATCTACTCCATAAAAACTATTACCCATATTTTCAAAACAAATATTTAAATTAAATTGCTAGCCCTTATATCTCCCTAATACCACAATATCCTTTTAATTAACCAATAACCATTTAAATCAAATGTCTACCCCTTATATCTCCTAACACCACAATACAATTAATTAAATATCAAAACGTTATTCGATCCCTTATAACTCCCAACTTCCACAACACATTATCAATAATAAAACCTTTATTGCATACCTTAAAAATGTATCCCACGTGATACGAACATGAGTATTCTCCTTACTAGCGCCTACGAAGAATCGAACAGTAAACCTTACTTTCTCAAGCGCTTGACAGCTTGGCAACTGTGATAGCCCCACCGATGGGAATAGTAGGGACTTTAGTACCCTTTGTTTTCTTCATCCGATGGTGACCAATCCAAAGACTAGTTCTATCCACCTATTTACTGTTGTAGCCAAACACTACCGTCACATTCGCCGAGGGACTCACTGCTACGTTGCTAGATATCACAGACACATTCGCTGTCTTTGTATTTTTGAAACATGAGAATCCTTCGTCTTAATTTGCGTATGTCCTCTTATATGTTGCCATGTCACAAAATAACTCCTTGATCACCTTCGCTTCATATCACATTGACTTCCTCCTTCGCTGGCACAGGGGTTTCGATGAAATTGAAAATGCACGAGGATAATATCGAATTCTCCCTTGGCGCGTAAACCAAAACCTGCATCCTGATTACCACGAGTGCCTTCTTATTGGCAGCATGACCAACTCGATACAACAAAGGTTGTCTACCACTTGCGGTTCCTCCTTGGCGCCACGACTAACGCGTCATAGCAGAGTTTGTCCACTATGTGCACCTCCTCCTTGGCGCTCGGGCTCGAAGTCGAAAATGAATTGCATAGCAATTAATATCCACAACTTCACACTCCAATTAAAGAATTTCATAGCCTTAATTTATATGCACTAAGAAGCATTTCCAAATACGTCGGCCCTTTTAATTTAATTAAAATTTTAATTAAAATTTTAAATAAATAAAATTTAAACTAAATATTAAAATTAAATATCTTCATCACCGGGGCACCTTTTTCAATGAAACGAAGAGCCAACTTGGGTTTTGAGAAAAACCCATTTCAAATCTGTTGTCCATGGTTTTAAATAAAACCTTTTATTTTGTCTGCCTTGGTTTTCACAAAAAACCTTTCCACTTCTTGACATCAATGACAACATCAACACTTGAGCAAAGGCAATGTAACCAATGTACCCAAAATTGCCAACAGATCGATGAAAATGAGCTCACCTATGGAGCGGGCTATCCCTCGAAAGACATCCTCATGCCAAAAATAGAAAGGGAGGTTTGGCAACCTAACCCATAGAGGAGCTATGTTTATGTTTTGAGTTTTAGGGTTAAAATCATCCCTCCACTTTCGAAGAAAGATGCTCCTGCATTCGAGGAACCAAGGTCCCCCAACTAAGATGTTGTAGCAGTCCTCCTGAGTATTGAGTCAAACCTCGAGAGAGAGCAACGATTTCCATGTTTCCACTAGTTTTCCACTTGGAAAATACCCATTTTAGGATGGTCTCCATGTCTGGTCTCCCTCCTAATAACTTGCCAATCAGAGTGAAATGCTCAAGCTCTATGTAGCTATCCATTAGGTCTTCAAGGATAACTAGGTTTGTTCCATAAGGAAGCAGTTCTTGGGAGTGTTGCTTTATTGAGGATTCTGGCATTAGGACTTGAGCATAGGACCCTTTTTAGTTTAGGTTTAGCCTACCCTTTTGTCCCTCCTTATCAGGAGGGTATTTTCCATGCCTGTATGACTCATCCGCATAGGTCCTTGATGCATCAACCACTACCCCATCAACCATGCCATGACTAGTCCCTCCTAGAATCTCGCCTGACCGTCCTACCTCCTTTCTGTCGTATCCTCCTAGTCGCTCTCCATCCGTTGCTCGATCGGTACCTTTCTCGCTGTCCATCCTTATATACTCTAGAGAAATTGAATATAGGAGTAATAAGGCGTTAAATATTTATAATTTTTTTTTTATTATCTTAATAAGGAAGTTGAAATTATAAGCATTTAAACCATTATTGTTATTGCTTCAAATATTTGCAAATTATTAAAACCAAGGAGTTATAAGATTAGTAAAACTTAAGTTGCAAATACATAGTTTTTTTAACTAGGGAGATATAAGGAATTCTACACCAAATTAAAATCAAATAAGTGTAGAAACTTTTTCATAGCATTGATTAAAGGATTGGAAAATATTGCTGATATTTATCTCATACTCATCCTACTACAAGATAACTTCATTAAATTTGAAAGTGCATAGTTCAATAGGAGAAATAAGGTAAAATAAGAGTTGATTATTATCATTACAAAATCAACTAAAAAGGTGAACTAACAACTACTAAGCACTTTATCAAGCTTATAGCTTATCACTAGGGAGACATAAGGAGTCCTACAAAACCTAAGTCTTGAAAAGGTTTTATCAAGATAGTTCACATTCTCTAAACTAGGGAGTTACAAGGAAACATACTAGGACCATCATGACAACAAATAAATTCATTCTTATAGAATCTCAACTACTTAAAGGTCCAAACTACTTCTCATGGAAAAACAAAGTAAGGGCAATCTTGATATTTGAAAAGCTTTGGGAAATTATCAAAGGAACAACTACTAAACCTAATTTAGGTGATACAAATATTTAGAAGTTTGAAGAAAGCGATGCAAAAGCATTAATGATAATAACTATTACCATCATAGATGAAATACAACCTTACATTAGCTCAGTAGAAACAAATATAGAATCTTGGAAAACCTTAGAGAAAATATTTGAAGGAAAAAATAAAGCTATTGTAGCACCCTAAAATTGGCACAGTGAAATTCTAATAATTACATTCATCCTAGTAAATAATTTAAATTCAAATTTTAACCTCCCAAACCGCCCGTTAACCGTCGGGTAATCCGTTTCCCCCTTTTCTGTGCCATTTTTAGAGGTTGTTTTGACCGTTTGACGATATCGTCGCCGATCAGACGATATCGCCCCAGATCTGACGATTTCGTCTGGGCTAGGACGTCCAGACGATCTTGTCGCAAAACTAATTTTGCACAATTAGCTTCTGTTCCAACGGGTCTCTAATCCGGGCAGAAGCGTGTATGCGCCGTTAGAGACCCTCCCCCATTGGAGATCTCCCAAATAGGGATGATCTCCAACCTCCTAACTACTCCCCTAAGCCTATTTAATCCTTAGGACCTTCCCTTCCCAACCCCTGGCTGAATTTCCCTGTAACTTGATTTTGCGTGCATTAGAATACCTAGAGCATCATTTTGCATTTGTTATTTTGAAGTTTTCTTGCAGGGACCTCATTGATTTTCAGTCGAAGCAAGCTCAGATCATCGCAGACGATCTCGTTCAAATCTCGGACGATCCTGTCACAATTCGAGATGATTTCATTGCTTCCAGACGATTTCGACTGCAATCTGCATTGGGGGCAATCAGTGCCCAGAGTTTGCGCTTTCTCTTATACCTTTTGCTGTTTTATTCTGCATTTTAGTTAGTTTTATCCTTATTTCTTACTATTTTGCATTTGGAGTTCACCCATATAGCTTAGGTTGCATGATAAGATCATAATTTCTCATTAGAATATCATAATTTGTTTGAATTTCTATTCATAACTATTGTTTAGTATTCATATTGTTATTTTGTGTTGTTTCCCTCTGTTATCATAGTTGCATTCTCTGTATTTTGCATCTATTTTTCTGTTTGCAGGTCTCTGACGAATTCGTCTGATGAATTCGTCAGATCTCAGACGATCTTGTCTGATCTCAGACGATCTTGTCAAATCAGAGGCGATCCTGACTGCTTCAAACATCAGAATCTCCATCAGACATCCGGATCAGGTATTCTGCTTTTAATATTCTGTAATTTCTCTTTTTCTGTCTTAATTTTGTTTTTTGTATTCATTAAATCTGCACTTTCATATAGATTAATTTAGATTCATTTGGCCAAACCTAGGATATGAATGCTTAAGGCTAAAAATGAACACATAAAAACACATTCCAAACCTAGGCGTGGAAACGCCATTAAATGTTTCCTGGTGAACCCACCATCCATCGAAAAATCACCAAAATACACCTCCCTTGAGAGGCGGGACCTTCGCAAGTCCTCTCAGTCCGAGGTACCGCGACATCCTTTTCCCATCCTCCTTCCGGGCACGGATCCTATAGCCTGAAGGTAAGGGTGCGAAAAATTTGGAGCGATACATTTTGGTGAACCCGACGTGAATGCATTATAAACCTTTTGAAAACAAAAAAAAAAAAAATAGAACAACTAAAACATAGATGCATTTTAAATCATTTAAGTTTAATATCATGTTTAGATGGTAGCTCCTAAGAAAATATTAGCAGTTACTATAAATGTAGAAAACCAATTGGCAGCCATAGAAGTCAATTCTGTACTTAGTGTGCCTGAAACAGATAGAAATCAACTCTTGTGGGACGAACTTGATAGGAGACTTAGTGTCATCTCATCTAGGTCAACACAACTTAAACAAATCAAGAGGCTAGTCCTAGATAGAATCCTGGATCCTCATCAACTTGTCTTTTATCATGAACTTCAGAGAGCCTGCCATAGATGGTTAGCTTATAGGAGAGCTCTTGTATCTTCAGAATTGTTCACCTTCGAGGAATACCTCGAGAACGCAGCCATTGTACACCAGTTCCTAGGTCTTGTAGAAGACCAAGAGGTTGTTCTTACAGATAGGGAAAGATGGAATAGAGTTCCTCGAGCTGTGTTATATCGAGAGTATTGCCACGAGCTTTACTTCTATCAACCAACATCTGAGACAGATAATATCACTATAGCTCTTTTCATTAAATTTTTAAAAGAAAACTTTCAATTTGAAGAAGAACACTTCATGACTCCTCGAAGAACTCGAGCCTATTAATGATATTTATAAATTGTTTATAGAAAACTAGATTATTACTTTCAGTCTTATTTCTTGCATTTATTGTGTTATTTGCTGTCTTTACAATATTATTTCAAAAAAAAAAAAAACTAAAAAACATAGCAAAAACTTAAACATTTCATTTCAAATATTGTAGTAGGTATATAATAAATATATACCTCTTAATCTTGTTGCATATATATATATATATATATATATATATATATAAAATATATATATATATATATATTTGCTGAAATCAAAATTAAAGCACCATGCCTAAACTTAGGAATGGTAAAGAAACTTTAGGAGAAGAAGAAGATTGGTTACAAGATGGAACTAGAGACCCAAATGTCCTTCCTGGAGATCCAATTCCGGAAGGAAAAACTCTAGATCAATCAGAACATGACCTAGGTGAAGATAATGAACACGAAGGAAGTGTTAAAGAGGATGGATCCTCATCCCCTAGAGTAGCTCGAGATGGAACTATTGCTTTTGACAACATAGATCATTTCAAGAAATTTCTTGATGATAACATTGACGCCCTTAATGTGGCAGTTCGTATTGATAAAGGGCAAATTAGTAACACTCAAGCAGCCATGGAATATATGTATGATGTGCGCACTAATCCCTTGTCTTTCATTGATCAAGAAAGTGACAAGGCTGGGCCATCCAATACAGACATGGTCACTATGATTCAAAACATGTCAAAACAACAGGTTACCCAACCTCCTAAGGAACCTGTTATTCAACCTAAAATCATTCCCACACAAAAGAAACCTTCCTTCACTACTTTATTTCGCCAAACTATTGAGCAATATGCTTCAAGTAAACAAAAACCTAAAACGAAGCCAAACACCAATTTTCAACAATCTGGAATACATCATAATACAACTTCAAAATTCCTTCATAACACTTTTCCTACCAATAATTTACACAATAGTAACATGGCATCTAATCTTCATGTCCCTCCATCATATGCCCATAAAACCCATGTCAATGCCCTACCAAACCAATATGGGGGGCAAACTAGTAATCTGGAAGCCATGGTGAAACAATTAGCTTCACGTATGGACCAGATAGATCCCTACCGTCCCTCGTACAATTATCGAGAGATCTGTAGTCAACCTTTGGATCCCATAGTTGTAGCTCAACCATACCCTAAGCATTTTCCCATGCCTATCTTGCCTATATATAAAGGAACCGAAGATCCCATAGAGCATCTTCGCATGTTTAGGATAGCATGTCATGATATATCACATGATGACTTGCTATTACTAAAAATGTTCCCAAAAAGTTTAGGTGGAATGGCATTAGAGTGGTACTATCAATTGCCCACTCATTCTTTGAGAAACTTTGAAGAAACAGCTGAATCATTTGTCCATCAATTTAGTGCCTACATCGAGAGGCATGTAACCATTAAAGATTTATACAACTTAAAACAAGACAAGGATGAATGTTTTGCCGATTTCTTAGCTAGATGGAGGCAATTGACAGGAAAACTGCACTTTGTGCTACCTTATAGGGAAATGTTGGACATTTTTATCAATAATTTACAAGAACAAATATCTTATGAGCTATCAACTGCTACTTTAACTACCTTCGATCAAGCTATAGATTTAGCTCGAAGAGTAGAAGATGCCCTCATTAGGAGAGGCCAACTTAGGAAGAAGGATGATGAGAAAACATCCAAAAATCAATATAAAAACAAACAAGTTGTCGGTGATGGAGTCATCGACAGTAAAATGTTGCTAATATCAATGCAACGAAGACAACAAAAAAATTTATATTGAAACCTCCTGATAAGCCTCCTCGAGAATTTACTAGATTAAATCAACCCTTATCAACTATTTTACCTCAATTACTCGAAAGAGGTTTGATCCAATTACCAGCTATCCGGGAACCTGATCCAACTATACCCGGATACAGAGCTGACTTACACTGTGATTTCCATAGAGGACCTGGACACTCTACCAATGCTTGTAAAAGGTTGAAACATAAAATACAAGATTTGATTGATAATAATGAAATGGAAGTGCAAGCCTTCCAACCTAAACAAAACCCTCCTAATAATACTCAAAAGACCATTCCCCAAAATCAAAATCAAAATGCTAATCAAACATTAGACATATTTCAACACCCTTTACCAAGACATGGTAAAGAGGTAGCCAATCAAATCGAACATCATAATGTTCCCCCTCCTACCCGATATGTAGGAACCATTAGCGGACAATTACCTGTTCAGGATCCTCAAATATTTGACACAACCTTATCCCTGGTTACGACCAGGCCCTTACATAATTTTCAAACTTCGATTCTAGTGATATAGAATCAGATAGTGAAAGTGAACTAGACATTACTTCAAACCAATCGAATAGTTCTAAAAATGAATCAGATCCTATTCAACCCATCACAGATGCTATGGTTCCAGAAGAACCATTTCCTAGAAGAGTTACTACTCGACCCTCTTCTAATCAATTCCTTCCTAATGAACAAGCCATAAATGCTAGACCGAGACCAGTTCAACGTCTTCAATATAACATTGTAGGTACCATTGGAGTCGTCACCCGACAACGAGCTCAAAATTCTCAACAAGAATCAAATCAGAATGATGGATCGGCTCCATTCGTTTTGAAAAATCCCAATAAAGGGAATCATGCTCCTAATGTTCAACCTAAACCCCCTTACAATATTAATGAGCAATTATCCAATACTACAGCCAGAATTTCCCTTTTGGATTTATTAAGATCTTCTCCCACCCATAGGGATGAGTTGATGCTTACATTAAGCCAAATGATGGTACCTCAAAACATCCAACTTGAAGCTATGGCCAATACTATCATCACTCGAGAGGTTGATTGTATTGACTTTCGGGATAAAGATATCCCACAACACAGTTTACATAAGGATAATCCCTTATACATTATTGCTCTAATTGGAGATGTAGTTGTCAAACGAGTCTTGATTGATAATGGCTCATCTCTAAACATTTGCACTTTTGACTTCTACCAACGATTTGGCTTTAGAAGTGATGAAATGAAGAAAACTGATATGATTATCAAAGCTTTCAATGACGAAACACAAGAAACATGTGGAGTTATTACCCTCCCATTGCAAGTTGGTCCTAGAACCCTAGAAACAACCGTGTTTATTGTACATTGCCCAACATCGTACAATATACTTTTGGGTCACCCTTGGATCAATGCGATGCGAGCGGTCCCATCAACTTTACACCAATGTGTTAAATTCGAATTTAAAAATCAGTTGGTCACTATCCATGGTGACCCTAGACCCTTTGATATGTGTGCTTTGGCAGAACTCGTTGGAGTGCAATTTTGCCCTGCTCTGTCATCCACACATCCTAGTTCTTATTTTTCATCTAAAACTGTGAAACACACACCCATAACTTCACCTATTTCCCCTCCATTAATTTCATCCTCCTATATAGATCAACAATCTTCTAAACAAATCACTCTAGAACCTCAAAAAGATCTTAAATCTACAACCAATCCTTCATGTTCTATCCCTATAAATTCAAAACCTATAGACACAACTATCATACCTTCCACATCTCAAGATATAGGGAATAATCCTTCTACATCTTATGCCCTTTCTGATGAACTTTTACCAGATTTATCCACAACCTTAATATCAGAAAAAACAAATGCTTTCATGCGAGATTCAATTCTTTTAAATAACTTGCCGCCATCTCCTCGTACTTTGGGCCTCCCACAACCTATGGGAAGTACTTACCAAGTCGGGAGTTGTGCCTTCATTTATAAAGGATATGATGGGAAGAATCCCTCGGAATATCAAAACTCATCATGAGGGATACGCTCGGTGTTATTTTACCAATGAATATATTAAAGCTAAACCCATGATGCTTAAAATGGGATATAAAGGGAAAGGCTTGGGACCTTTCCAAAATGGCATGAAAGAACCTTTCGAGGTAGAACCGTGGCCTACCCTTGTGGTGTGGGCCTATTTCCTAGTAAGGGTCAACCCTTTCCTTTTGAAGATGATGATCATCTCATATGTTATCAAGATTATTTGGATAGGTGTGATGATTTGCCTCTTAAAAATCAGTCATTTTCATGTAACATGCTATCCATAGCTTACCCTGAAATGATTGCTGACCCCGATGAAGAGTTGGAAGGAGATATCTTCCATGATGTCTCTGTTGAAGAGATGTTACACAATGGATTTTATTTTGATGGTTCTATACCAACTATAGCCCAACTTGAGGCCACTAATCCTCAAGATGAATTATCCAAATTAACCTTACAAGAATTACAAGAATTGGGTGTTTCACCCGCCCCACCTAATTTTGAAAGAGATCTACACATGGAGGTAGAAAACGTCATTAAAATTAATATTGGAACGAAGGATAATCCTCACATAATCAATATTGGATCAGAATTAAGTCAAGAAAAACAAGAACAATACATTGCATTCCTTAAAGAGTATGAAGATGTCTTCGCTTGGACATATGAAGATATGCCAAGTCTAGACCCTTCTGTAGTCATGCATCATCTAGTGGTCCATCCGGATGCTAAACCTGTTAAACAAAAACTTAGAAAAATGCATCCCAAAGTGGCTCTGCTAGTCAAAGGGGAGTTAGAAAAACTCTTGAATGTTGTCTTTATACAAGCTATTGATTATGCTTGAATGGATCTCAAATGTAGTTCCAGTCACCAAGAAAGAAGCTACCAAAGTTAGGGTTTGCACAGATTTTAGAGATATTAACGTTGCATGCCCTAAAGATGACTTTCCTCTTCCAAACATGGATCAAATCATTGACTTTACTATCGGAAGTGGGATGATGTCCTTAATGGATGGATTCTCCGGTTATAATCAGATCAGGATAGCTCCTGAAGATCAGGCTAAAACAACCTTTATTACCCCCTGGGGTACCTTTTGTTGGAAAGTGATGCCATTTGGCTTAAAGAACGTAGGTGCAACTTATCAACGAGCTATGACCTATATTTTTCATGATATGATGCATGATATCCTACATGATTATGTAGATGATATTATAGCTCACTCTATTATTGAAGATAATCATTTAGATGATTTGAGAAAAGTTTTTAATCGATTACGAGAATATCTTATTCGATTAAATCCAACAAAATGCATATTCGGAGTTAAGTCCGGCAAACTATTAGGGGTTTTAGTTTCTTTACGTGGTATTGAAATCGACCCTCTCAAGATTGTGGCCATCACTGATATGCCCGCACCTACTAATATATCTGAGTTACGAAGTTTACAAGGTAAACTTCAAGCTATCCGTCGCTTCATTGATAAGCTGGCGGACAAAACCGGTCCCTTTCTTAAACTCCTTAAGAAGGATGTCCCTTTTAATTGGGACACCGAATGTAGAGAAGCTTTTGAACTTCTCAAACAATACCTCCTTAATCCACCTGTGCTTTCACCACCTAAACCTGATCGCCCATTCCTCCTATATATTTCAGCTTCAGATTCTGCCTTAGGGGCTATGTTAGCTCAACTTGATGATGAAAAGAGAGAACGTGCTAATTATTATATTAGCCGAACCTTCATCAGTTATGAAACCCGCTACACAACATTAGAAAAACTATGTCTAGCAGTCATTTTTGCTACGCAAAAATTATGACATTATATGCTTAGTCAAAAAACTTATGTCATTGCCAAATACGATCCCTTAAGGTATCTCATGAGTCGACCTTATTTATCGGGTCGCACAGCCAAGTGGGTTCTTGCTCTAAGCGAGTTTGATCTCACATTCATAGGACAGAAGTCTGTTAAGGGTCAAATCATAGCAGATCAATTAGCTGTTGCACCCTTAGAGTCTACCCATCCCCTCATCATCGAGTTTCTGGATGAATGCCTTCAATTAGAGGGAGACCATATTGAACAATGGTCCTTATACTTTGATGGAGCCCGATGCATGAGTGGGGCTGGTGCGGGTATTATTTTAATATCCCCACAAAAACATCTTATTCCTCTGTCCTTCAAATTGACATTTGCTTGCACCAACAATACTGTTGAGTATGAAGCTCTAATCCTTGGATTACGAGCTGCCTTAGCGCTAAAAATTAAACATCTTTTAGTTTTTGGTGATTCTCAACTGGTTATAAACCAAATTAATGAAGTTTATCAGACTAGAGATGATAAACTGCGCCCATATAAGGCCTATGTTTTACAATTAATGTCTCTATTTGATCAAGTTACCTTGGAAGCTATTCCTCGAACTAGCAACCATGCAGCTGATGCTATGGCCATAGCTGCATCTCTCCTACCCTTGGAGTTAGATGACGAATATGCCACTATCATTATTCATCGACTCCAGGAACCCACTTCAAATAAATCATGCTTAGAGCCTTTGGATGTGTTTCTAATCAATGAAACTACTCCTGAACCTTGGTATACGGACATATTTGATTTTCTCCAAAATGGGACTTTCCCTGCCAATTCTAATAGAAACCAGCGTCGGTTATTACGTAGACGAGCAAGTCGATTTGTAATAATTGGCAATACTTTATATAGGAGATCTTTTGAAGGTATCCTATTAAGATGTTTAAACTTAGAAGAGTCTAAATTAGCCTTGAGTGAAGCCCACGATGGATCTTGTGGAGGACACTTTAGTGGTAGTGTCATTGCTAAAAAGCTCCTTCGGATAGGATACTTTTGGCCTACCATGGAAACGGATGCACATGAGTATGTGCGCCATTGCGACAAGTGCCAAAAACATGCTGACCTTGTCCATGCGCCTGCACAAGAGCTGCAGGCTATTTCATCTCCTTGGCCCTTTTCCAAATGGGGCTTAGATATTATTGGCAAAATCAATCCTGTGTCATCTGATGGACACAAGTTCATCATAACCGCCATTGAGTATTTCACGAAGTGGGTTGAAGCTATGCCTTTAGCTTCCTGCACTGGCACACAAGTCTCTAAATTTATTTTTAATCAAATCATTTGTAGGTTCGGAATTCTTGCAAATCTCATCTCCGACAATGGAACTTGTTTCAAAAATAAAGATGTTAAAAAATTATGCCAAAAATATAAGATTCAACATCGTTGGTCCACTCCCTATTATCCTCAGGGTAATGGTCAAGCAGAAGCATCTAACAAAACCTTAATCAAAATCCTCAAAATATTGGTCAATAAAACTGGCCGTGACTGGCACATTCAATTATATCCAACCTTGTGGGCCTATCGAACTAGTGTTCGAACCCCCACGGGAACTTCACCATTTGTTTTGGTTTATGGTGCTGAAGCAGTTTTTCCCTTTGAATTAGAAGTTCCTTCTTTGGCTCTGCTACTTCAAGATACCGAAGTAGGAGATGAATATCGAGCTGGCAGACTCAATCAGCTGGAACTCCTAGATGAAAAATGCATCAATGCTTTGGAGCATCTCCGTGCCTACCAAAACAAGCTTAAAAGATCATATGCTAAAAAAGTTCGTCATCGATCCTTTGAGATCGGCGACCTTGTTTTAAAAGAAAATCAAAAAAATACAAATGCAACTAAGGACCTTAAAGGTAAATTTGAGCCCAACTGGCTTGGACCATACATTATTACTTGCTAAATTTGAATCAGGAGCATACAAATTATCTACCTTAGATGGTAAAGAACTTAAAGAACCCATGAATATTTTGCATCTTAAACGTTACTATGTATAAATTTGGTCATTTCATCCATGTATATATTTGTTCAAAATCACTATCTTGTATTTCTTTCAAATTTATAAATTCAAAAACACCAAAAACATTCATAATCATCAAAATCTTCAAAACTATTTGTTGCATTTATTTATGGCACTTGTTAAATTTTTTGTTCAAAAACAAAAATAAAACCAAAAAAACAAAATAATGATAAAAATATAAAAACAACAATATGCTTGACTCTTTCGAAACCAAAACAATATAAAGAAGAAAGAGAGAGTCAATATTCTCAAAACTTCTCAAAAAGTATTTATATATATTTTCTTACAAATGTTGCAGTTATATGTTTCAAATTATTTTTGATAAATTAGCATTTATTTGGAATCCCTCACTTGCACACTCACAAAAATAAATATCTTGATTTTATCTGGCATGATTACTAATCTCTCTTATATCAAAGTCCACAAAATTCAATTAAATAAAGTTTGAGCATAGAGAATTGATCTTGTTATTTACTTAAACCAAGCACATCTTTTCACAATAAAATGATTATATTTGTAATTTCCATGTTTTGCTACATAGTAGAAGTGATTTCTTGAGCGAAAAGTTTCCCCTGCTATCCTATCATGCACATGGTCTAGAATCTTTGAGAATTGGCAAAAGGACAAGCTCACCCCTACCCAGAATAAAAATCCCTTGCTCTACAGCTAATCCGAGCAAGTATCCCTAGCAAAGAAAAAGAAAAGAAAAGTTCAAGAAAAAAAAAGAAAAGAAAAATGTTATTTTATATCATTACAACAATATTTCAAGCACTATCTCAAAAATCAAGCAAAAAAAATACAAAAAGAAAAAGAAGCAAAGTTCAAAAGAAAAGCAAAAGAAAGCAAGAAAGCAATAAAATCCCTTTCCCTACCCTTTGAAAAGAAAAGAAGGGTTGATGAGCTTGAATCCCTGGAATTCTCAATTATTCGAAAACTGTGAGGTAAGCCCCATAACAGGTGGTTTGTGCCCAACCCGCTTGGCCTTGGGTAACTCCTAGCGTGGTGATATGTCCGTCACATTAGCGACCTTCTTTTGTACAGACCTATGTCTGCTTATGGATTAGCTAGCTCTTGATAATCCGACCTACATAGTAGTCTAGTATGGTTATATGCATCTACATCATGGTTAATGAACACTTATTTGGTTTCTTCAAATCACTTGTATCATATTATCTTGCTCAAAACTGGTAAATGCACAAAGCAATTGCACACACATTTGTATTTGAGAGATTTTGTGTATCATTATGATAAATCAAGATTGGAAATGAATTCACATATGCACATGGGATTCCTTATAAATCTAACTTTTGTCTTCAAAATACTTTGAAATATTATTTTTGCAACTTGTTTGGAATAATTCAAGTACGAGTTGTTTACCATAAAGACAACTATATAATAGAAAATCAAAAATTTCTTTCAAAAATATACAATCAAAATATATATATAACTTTTGTCGACTTTCGCGACGATGGTATAGTTCCAAAACCAAAATTGGAATTTTATGCCTAGCGCAAGTCCTCATCTTCATATTTTCTGTTTATTAAAAATCAACCATGCAATAAAACTATCTCTTTTTCGATTTTCGCGATGATGGTATAAGTCTATACCTACATATTCTATGCCTAGCGCAAATCATTGTAACAATTTTTATTCCCCATTTATTTAAAAATCATGAAAACCATATGACTTAAATCATTATGTTACACAAATTATGCTTTTAAAGCATGCACATTTTCATTATTTCATGTCATTATGTCAACCTTCAAATTTGCAATGATGGTATAATTCCTAAGGAATTATCAAAAAATTTATCACACTTAGGAATTTATGCCTAGCAAAAAACATTATTTCATGCATACTATTTTTATGAAAATCTGAAAAACAAACCATCATCATCATCATTTTCACCATTGCACCAAAGTCTTAAGACAGTCTCTTAAGCACTCTTTTACTTTTAACAATATTTCTATACTGGGATTAGCTTGACGACCGAGTGAGCAGCGACTCCATGAAATGGTCTATAATAGCGACAATGTCCTTTGAAATTATTGTTAGAAGTCTCTTTTTATTTTTTACCACATCACATTACAAACAACCAATTTGTTACATCAGATTATTTCATTTAAAATATTACCGCATGACATCAAAATTATAAATTTTCAAAATGACATAATTTCATGAATCCTCAATCCAATTATCAAATCAATCAATCAAACATAAAAGCATCATAAACATACACATAACACAAGTCATATGATCAAAACTATCTCATCTCATATATATATCAAAAGTATATATACATCATCAAAACTGGATCGGTATGCCACAATCTGTACCTCGGCATACTCAATCCTCTATCAAAAAATAATAAACCTACATATCAATCTGTATAGTGTAATGCAGTCCTCTAGCCTCGAGAGCCCCTCGAGCTCTCAGCCTCATCTCCTCCCCCGCCCTGAGGTGGACGAGGTGGCCCCATCATAGTATGAGTAGTACTGTGAGTCCTAGTCCTCGATCGGGACGAAGTCCTCGAGGACCCAATCCTCGATAGGGTCGCAATGTCCGGCGGTACTATCCCTCACTCTCGGCACCATCTGGATAGTAGAATGCCCTGGTAGAACGTAATTTAGAGCAATCGACCATGCCAGCTCTTATGTGCTCGCTCCTCCACCCCGTGCCCTGAGGCATGCAATCTCGTCTCTGAGCTGGGTAACCTCAGCTCGGTGGCGTGCAGCCTCATCCTGCAATGTCTGCACCTATGCTTGGAGATGATCTCTCTTCGCTCGGAGAGTAGCTGTCTCGCTACTCTCCCCTGTGTCAACACCCTTGCCCTTATCGAGCGATGGTGGCCTCTCTCTCTATGGAGAAGGGGGTCTCGCCTCCCTCCTCTCCCTCTATCGTGGCCTCTCCTGTGCATGCGGCCTCCTCAGCTCTCTCCCGTCATGACCCTGGGCCGCCTCCATAGCTGCCTGGCACCTCCCTATTCGATGCACAACTACATGTATCGGACCCTGAGCCCTCGTCATCCGAGGAGGGCGGATGCCTACGTACCAGGCATCGTAGCCATCGGCTACCCTTGCATCGTCCCCATCCACTGGCTGAATGGGGGCATCGTCCGAGTCCTGACTCCAAAAGCGCTGCATGTCTGGAGCCCCGCTCACTGTAGTGTTATCTCAGATAGTCCAGAAAACTCATAATCCCTGAGAGATGGGATCCCCTGCTGTAGACCGAACTATCGCAAAACTCGGTCATAGCGGTGGAGCTCCACCTCTCCCCTCTCCATCCGTAGCCAGCACACTCGCCTAACGTGAGCTAGCTCCTGTCCATCCTCGGCCCACCCTGGGTGCTCCCTCCATGGCCTCCAGGTGATCTAGTCTGGGACTAGGTCATCTAGCAGTCTCCGGGACATCGAAAGGTCGATCCGCCATTGTGACCCTCTCCGGAGCCACCAGTAGAAAACTCGGGGCCTCTCCCCATCAATCCCTATCAGAGGAAGCCCTATCGGCCTCCGCATTGCAATGTGCTCCCAGCACCAAACCTGTAGGAGCGATGTCATCACCAGACATCGGCCGCCCTTGTACACGACCCCATATAGGATCCTGTACAATCGGCATAGCACATAGCTACCCCAAGAGAACCTATACCCATGGTCCCGCATGTCGTAGATCACATCTACCAGCATCCATGGCACCCTGCACCCGCTCTGGTGGCACAGCAGAAGTCCACCAACTACTCCAGCTAGAACCCGTGTGAGTCTAGATGCCCCAGGCATCTGACGCAGTGCCTCGATGTTAACTCCGCCCTTCTCCAGGGTGAAGCTCGGGTCACCACACAATCGTCCCATAGCATGGCCCTGATTGGCCGTAGGAGTGATCAACCGTCCTTGTATGGGGATTCTCAGAATCCTCCATACATCCTCTAGAGTGGGAGTCATCTCCCCTATAGGTAGCCAAAAATATGAAGAACCCGGATACCATCTCTCTGCTAGGGCTGTCAGTAGCCCCATATCTGTAGACACTTGTGGCATCTCTGCCACATGCTGTAAGCCGACCTGTGCCAGCTGATCCCGCTCTGCCTGTGTAAGAGCGGCCAAGTCATCTCTCAAACCTCCATACTTCCATTCCCTACTTTTTAGCAAACCTCTCTACAACATAAACAACAAAACAACAAACAATCATTAATAAACAATTCAAGTAATTAAAAATGCAAGTAAAATAAGTTCAATTTTATGCAATTGATGATATCGTCCACTATTGGACGATATCGTCCCAAATTTGAGCATAATCGTTTCCGATTTTGCAAGCCGAAATCGTCCCTAATTTGACAAAATCGTCCCCCTTTCGTCGATTTCGCCCTTGGACGAAATTGGGAAATTGAGACGATTTGTCGAAATCGGGACGATTTCGTCCCGACGACGTCGACGGCCCAAAAATGGCCGCGATGCTCAAAAATTGATTAAAATTTACCTAAAAAGCATGTAAAATCAAATTAAAGCATTCTAAGTTAAGTCTAGACTCTTACCCGTAGACCGCGTCGGACCTCTGTTGATCTGTGCGTCGTCTCCACCATTTTTGCTTCCAGAGCTCTAAAACCAGTAAAAATGAACAGTAAAAATGAATTAGGGTTTTACCCTATTTTTCTTAATTTTATTCAAAAATAATTCAAAAATAATTTTGCTTTTCCGCGTTTTTACCTCAAACGTTCGATTTGGGTAAAAACACGGAGGGGGCACCATAGTAAGCTATCGTACGATTCGACCAAGAATCGTCGCCTAAAAATGGGAATAATTTTTGCTTTCTCGTAGATCGAGAAGAACTCATCTTTAACGCATTTTCTTCAGAAAATTCGCTAAAGAGGGGGCAAAATGTAGCACCCTAAAATTGGCGCAGTGAAATTGTAATAATTACATTCATCCTAGTAAATAATTTAAATTCAAATTTTAACCTCCCAAACCGCTCGTTAACCGTCGGGTAATCCGTTTCCCCTTTTTCGTGCCATTTTTAGAGGTTGTTTTGACCGTTTGACGATATCGTCGCCGATCAGACGATATCGCCCCAATCTGACGATTTCATCTAGGCTAGGACGTCCAGACGATCTTGTCCCAAAACTGATTTTGCACAATTAGCTTCTGTTCCAACGGGTCTCTAATCCGGGCAGAAGCGTGTCTGCGCCGTTAGAGACCCTCCCCCATTGGAGATCTCCCAAATAGGGATGATCTCCAACCTCCTAACTACTCCCCTAAGCCTATTTAATCCTTAGGACCTTCCCTTCCCAACCCCTGGCTGAATTTCCTCGTAACTTGATTTTGCGTGCATTAGAATACCTAGAGCATCATTTTGCATTTGTTATTTTGAAGTTTTCTTGCAGGGACCTCATTGATTTTCAGTCGGAGCAAGCTCAGATCGTCGCAGACGATCTCGTTCAAATCTCGGATGATCCTGTCACAATTCGAGACGATTTCATTGCTTCCAGACGATTTTGACTGCAATCTGCATTGGGGGCAATCAGTGCCCAGAGTTTGCGCTTTCTCTTATACCTTTTGCTATTTTATTCTGCATTTTAGTTAGTTTTATCCTTATTTCTTACTATTTTGCATTTGGAGTTCACCCATATAGCTTAAGTTGCATGATAAGATCATAATTTGTCATTAGAATATCATAATTTGTTTGAATTTCTATTCATAACTATTGTTTAGTATTCATATTGTTATTTTGTGTTGTTTCCCTCTGTCATCATAGTCGCATTCTTTGTATTTTGCATCTATTTTTCTGTTTGTAGGTCTTTGATGAATTCGTCAGATCTCAGACGATCTTGTCTGATCTCAGATGATCTTGTCAAATCAGAGGCGATCCTGACTGCTTCAAACATCAGAATCTCCATCAGACATCCGGATCAGGTATTCTGCTTTTAATATTCTGTAATTTCTCTTTTTCTGTCTTAATTCTACTTTCTGTATTCATTAAATCTGCACTTTCATATAGATTAATTTAGATTCATTTGGCCAAACCTAGGATATGAATGCTTAAGGCTAAAAACGAACACATAAAAACACATTCCAAACCTAGGCATGGAAACTGCCATTAAATGTTTCCTGGTGAACCCACCATCCATCGAAAAATCATCAATATACACCTCCCTTGAGAGGCGGGACCTTCGCAAGTCCTCTCAGTCCGAGGTACCGCGACATCCTTTTCCCATCCTCCTTCCGGGCACGGATCCTATAGCCTGAAGGTAAGGGTGCGAAAAATTTGGAGCGATACAGCTACTATCTTAAATCATCAAACTCAATTACATTCCTTGAAAATAAACAATGGTGAAAGTGTAGAACTTGAAAGCAGCACAGAAAGATAGCGTACCGATATGATGCAAATAAAAGTAGATACAGATGATAAGTCCTACGAATGCATGAAGGAAATGACACAAAAACAATATGTAAGCTAACGAAGTGGGGCCTCTTTTATTGATATTACTTTTAATCCGATTACAATACATCCCCCCTCTAGGGCTCAAAACATGTGATACAATTTGTTACATCAATGGATGCATGGATGAAGCCACGCTTCCAAGGTTAGACGGTATGCTTCCAGCATCTTCCACGTGTCCACATTCAAAGTGGGTGGGCTAAAGGTTGCCACCACTTGTGTCTATGTGTTTGTCGTTCCTTGCTGTCCCTCTAGTATTCCTGATAGCGAGATTTTGCATACAGAAAGGCAACAAATCGTTAATAGCATATGCATATGTAGAAAACATGCGATCCTCAAGGCCTCCAACGGGCGCTTGTGGGATAATCAGTGATAAGGTTGATAAATCGATTACAGAATAACATATGAATGTAAAGGACAACTTCTAGAATTGGTATCACCTAATTTTGCGTCGAAGTGGCGTCAGACGACCCCGTTATGGGCATTTTCCCGTCGGGGGCCTCTCCAAGATGAGCACTCCAATGTCCCACCTACACTCATTAAAATAACCTAAAACTCATGGGTTAGGTATTATATGTTATTTTAAGACTACCTAGATTCTCAGAATCTACCTATCCTACCCATATTTCCTGCATGTGACAGGGGCGCCCTATAAGCTAGTTAACACATAAAAATGATAAAACTATAGTCAAATCATGTCAGAATGCAATGAAAATTTAACAAAGGCATTAGGATATCATCAAGGACCTATTGTAAAAATAATAGTAAGGAAATCATGCATAAATTTCTAATTGCTCCGGGGTGGGACGCTAGGGACTACAACAAAAATTGCAAAAAGTGACCTTGCCAATGTCCCATGTAGAGGCCTCCAAAACTCTTGCAAACTTGTGGTTAGACTAAAAACAACATTTTGAGATGACCCAAAAGGTCAGATTTAGTATATTTTTCCCAGGTCATCCTATATCTGAAGGCGCTCCCTGTAGGTTAGTAAACGCATAAAAATGACAGAAACTAGGTCAAATCATGTCAGAAAGCAATGAAACTTGGACAACAACATAAGTACATTAAATAAAAGAGAATGCAAAAATAACAGTAAAGAAATCAGACACATATTTCTAATCACTTCAGGGTGGGGCGATTAGGACTGCAACAGTTCGGAGGGGCACCCGGGCGTGGGACGCCCATCGTTTAGGGCCTAGTTTTGACACCATTCCAAGTGGGATGGGTCAAAAACCTCCTAGGGGGTTGTGTCGATGTGTTTGGGGTGGGATTATGGCTTATTTCTTGGGTTTTGGGTCTGGATTGCGTTCCTAGTGTTCACCCGATAACCTCTCTTCCAAAAGAGAAATTAGGGATGTAGGAAGTACAAAGAGGAATGAGGGTATAGTTCGGCAGCACTTCGTTGCTTCAAATGCTCCAACTCTATTTTCCCCTTGGGGTAAGGAGGCTCACATTTTTATATACCTAAGGGTCTCCTTTGAATGTGCATGCAAGGGTGCCACTTGGCTCACCATGCATTTTTGGGGGAGAGAAGATTCCTCCCTGATTTAGAGCGTCCTTGAATGAGGCCTCCATGATCAGGGTAGGCTTTACTGAAGTCTCTCTCTGATTTGAAACCATTCCTCGTAATTGCATGCCCTGAAGGTGAAGTTAGGTGGTGGATCTGGGTTGCCATTTGTCAAGGTTTGACTTTTTGCCAATCAAACTTGCTAATCATCCCACCCTGGAGCAATTGCTGCTAATCATCATGGGGTGGGACGAATAGGATTCTAATCGTTCCAGGGTGGGACGAATAGGGAGCAAAGTGCTTAAAAGGTGCAAAATCGACCTCTGACCTTCCAAAACTAATTTGGGAGTGCTTAGGACCACTTTTTAACCTCTGGAGGCTGCCCTAGGGGGTATGTATGTCAATTCGGTCAGTGCTTGTAGTCACACAATCGGATTAGTGCTATTTTGGTGTCTAGAAATGCCTCTTTTTGGGATGCGCTATGTGTGGTGCAGTGCTAAGAAAAAATAGATGACCAAAGCACTTAATTATTAGGGTTTATTAGTAACCTAACCAACCTTTGATACCCCAAGTATGGGAAGGGTACGCATTCTTGAATCCTTGCTTCTGACGAGCTAAGGAGCTTAACTCAAGTGTAACCTTTTTCAGTGAGGTGTACTTGATCTTGGACATTGTTCTGACATGAATAGGCAAAGGGAGCAACCTTTTGTCTGAGGAACCTTTATTCATGCTTCCAGAATGCCAAGTGTTTGTTTAGCTTGTGATTATTGCTTGTTTGCTGCCCCAAGCAGGAGCGTGATTGTCTTTGTCAATGATTCTTTGAATGCATGCCATTTCCTTGATTGGGTGTATATTTGTTGATTGGTGACTAAGTGTGACTACCCCCTCAAGCGACGAATCGATGAGGAAATGACCAAAAATGAGAAAAGAAACAAGTTGCTTGACCCAAGATGACATTTGTGAGGGTGCCTATAGTTGTTTTTTGTTGAATGCTTATTGCAATTTTCCAACTATCAGACCTATTTTTGGTGGGTTTTGACCTTTTTTGCGATGTCGATTGGGTAGAAATTATCAAAAATACTCCTTCTCGTGGAGCGGTACGGATATGCTAGTCTTCTTAGGGAGTAGGATAGTGAGTATTTGTGACATCGACGATGGTTTTTCATGCCATGAATGTCAGGTTCAAAGGCACCTTTCTTCGATAGATTTATTGTTATTTTTGGTGCATTTTTTGGATGCAATTTTTGTTTCTTTATTTCTTGCTCTGTAATCGTCCTAGGGTGGGACAAATACCAATTTTGTAATCATCCTAGGGTGGGATGAGCGCAAACTAGAGCACTCATCCCAGGGTGGAACGATTACAGGCCTAACAGCCTATATAAGGGCCAAAACTAGGTTTTGGGCTCATTTGCAATATTTTTTTCTTGGTGATTTGGAGCAGTGAGGAGGAGTGCGAGTGTGTGTAGTGGAGCACTGCTGAATTTTCGTAGACATCATGAGTGCAAGAACTGGATCTTCGAGTGGAGGAGCCGAGGCGATATCGGTATGATGTTCCTTCTCTCTGCCTATTATTTGTGTGTGTTGGATTGATTTCATTCGTATATCAAGTTGAAAACCTAATATAGGAACTTTATTTGCTTTGTTAATTTTCGTATATTAAGGTCAAAACCCTAGTACACAACTATTGCTTGTACTTTGTTTGTGTTTGTATTTAGGTTTTAAAACCCAAACATTTGTGTTTTATGTTGTTTTTGCCATTTTAAGGTTGAAACCCTAATATATATATATATATATATTTTTATTTTTGTTTTTGCCATATTAAGATTGAAACCCTAATATATATTTTTTATTTTGTTTTTGTTTTGTTCATATTAAGGTTTAAACCCTAATATGATTTTTGTTCTTTTATGTTGATTGTATAGTTATTTTCATGTCTGCTGTTATTGCTGTACAACTTTATTTTAATGTTTATGTACTTTCGCTGTACTTTGTTTTTTTGTACTTTTTATGCTGTACTTTTGCTGTACAATTGTAAATTGTAGCTTGTTGTTCTTCTGTACAGTTTTATTTTAATGATTCTATTTATATTAAGTATGTACTTAATATCCTTTTTTGTTTTGTTTTATTTTGTTGTTTCAGGTGGTGAAGAGTCGGTACCGCCAGTCAACTATTTTCTTTGATGCTCGGGAAGCCCTGGCAGTTGGGGATTGGGAGTGGCTTGATGCTTTTGGGCTCAAGCACGTGACGCATTTGGAGCCTATGGTGGGGGATCGGGAATATTTTACTGCCCTGATAAATCTATGGGATCCCTGCACCAACAATTTTCATCTCCCAATAGGGGAGATGACTGTTACTCTGGAGGATGTGTATCAGATTCTGTAGATTTCGATAGATGGGCTGCCTATTCGGACGACCCCCATGACCAGTGAACAATGGTATTGACATGGTGTTTTTGTCCAGCAGTGGAGAGGGGGGTGGATAGGTCCATGGAGAGGGCAGAGGATGACTGCCAGATAGGTGGTATTTTGGTGTGGTGGTGGCTGGAGAAGGGCGTATTAGGGGTGAGGCATGCATTGCTCATGGTCCTCATTTCCAATATGCTACTTCCTGAATCCTCAAGTGCGAGGTTCCCTTAGAACCTGCTTGAATTGGTCTTCACATTGGTGGAGTGTCCTACATCAGCTGCACTTATTATGAGATGGGGTCAGATGTTATTGGCATAACTGTACGACGAGCTGTATGAGGTCCGCTGCCGAAAGTGAAAGGGGATCGGGTGTAGCTATCTCTTGCAGTGCTGGGGTGGCAGAACATAGCTATGGAGCAGCCACAAGGTTTGCCTTGGACCACTCGAGGTGAGATGGTGGATCAGGAAATTGGCTATATCGATTTATGGCGAAGGTCGAAGGAGCATGGATAGAGTCGACGATGGGCAAGTGGCATAGGTCACTATACTGATGCCTTCTCTCGTCTAATGCTAGGGTAGGTGTTCTAGTGGCCGTACCGGGACTGTCCAGCCTAGCCTGAGGTTGGAGAGTGGCTCTGACATGTGTGCAGGGGTAGGTGGTTTATTGGGCAACACAAGACAGAGCAAGATTATTTCTCGTATGTCCAGGTGATGTGGCAGTTTGGGGGTATGGACTCTAGTCTGGCCTACCATTGAGCCTCTGGGCGAGGGGTCCGATGCCGTTATTGATGCACCCGATGTGGACGATGTCGAGGCAACTACAGACAATGACCGATGGTGGATTATGCGATGATGGTAGAGTGAGGGGCCTCTAGGAGGCATAGATACTGTAGTAGCAAGAGGTGGGGGTGCAGAGGCATCGATGGAGGGTTGGGGGGCTCCACTTGATGATGCTGACATGGTGGAGGTTAATGACTTCAGCGGCGATGGATATGATTTGGGGGTTTCAAAGTAGCTGAATGTATAGGATGTCTTGGAGCAGTGGGTGCCAAAGCAGCAGGCCATTCTAGAGGAGCCCATGCCTCAGGATGTCTCAGGGGATGTGGAGGCTAGGCTTCGTGCTGAGATAACACAATTGGAGGGTCTTATACGGCTATGGGAGGAGGATCATAAAGATGCTTTGGTGGAGGTAACGTAGGAGAGGGATCTCCTATGGACTCAGTTGGCACAACGATATAGTGCACTGGCTGTGTATCACCGATGAGATATAGAGTGGGATCGATACCAAGTAGAGTTAGAGACGGAGGTTGTCTGCCTCGGTGGATAGTTGCCTGTGCTCGATGGAGGTGGCTCATCATGTCGTACGAGATGCAGTGAGACTGAGCAGTCTGCATCATCTCATCACAGGCGGCTAGGGGAGGGTAGTGTTGGTGGGCAGGGTGCGAGGGCTGGCAGCAACCGCCTCGAGAGGTCCCATAGGACCCATACTACTAGGGGTAGTTCCAGTCGCATCAATC
This sequence comes from Wollemia nobilis, assembly GCA_028583015.1. Classification (NCBI taxonomy): domain Eukaryota; kingdom Viridiplantae; phylum Streptophyta; class Pinopsida; order Araucariales; family Araucariaceae; genus Wollemia; species Wollemia nobilis. Next base: position 3,246,242 of record JAQPPZ010016818.1, on the reverse strand, counting down.
CTATGTGATCATGGTGGCCGACTCCCTAGGCTTTGGGGATTTTGAGTTTTTGATTTTTGTGAGGTCAGAGAACTTGCTTATTGTAGCCTGAGGGCATTTTGACTTGATATATATACATGACTCTTTTCGATTTGATTATATCGTTGTCATGGTTTATTGTTATTTTATGCACATTTATTTATGTTGATGTATGCATATGCTATTATGACTGTTGTTTTGTATTTTCTGATGGTGATGTAAGTAATGAAATGTACAACAATTGTTTTTAGAATATAGTTAAGGTTTTTCTGGGACGCAGATGCTTTAACTAACTAGTCAAGATTGTACATTATCTTACAAGACTTTCGAAGAAGGTACGAATTAGACTTGAGTTTGACCAAGTTATTTCACATCCCTGTATGTGCGATTGGGTTCGTTTATGTGGTATTCATAAGGATACCGCCAGTGCCAGGTAGGCTATCCACAAAACCTGTACTGAGGATCATCTAATTAGCTCCACTAACTCCTTTGTTGTATGTAGTAGGATTAATATATGGTGCAATCTAGGATACCATAAGCTAGCTCATCCACATGCAAACATTCATCTACACACATGCAAAACTAATGTGATAGACGTATCGTCATGCGTTTAGGATACCGCCATTGCCAGGTAGGCTATCCACCAAACCCGTAATGAGGATCACCTAAATGGTTTTTCAAATGCTAAGAATTCTAGGGATTCAAGCTCAGACGTCTTTCGGTTGTTCAATTTGTTGGGATACTTGCTCTCACATATAGTGATGAAGATCACTATTTATTTTTCTCTTTTTTCTTTTCTTGAGCAAGGGGTTTGGGTAGTGGTGATAACCACTGTTATTTTTTTATTGTTGCTTTTTGAGGATTTAGATTTTGAATTTTGATTTCAACGTTGATCTTGTGGGATTTTGGCTTGTGAATGGCATTGATACTTTAGGCCTTGGGGATGACTACCCATCCTTCTCAGGGGTGTGTAGTACGAATAATTACGACTTTGGGGATCAAAGGTGTTTGGGAATTTTGATGGTGAACTTTTTGGGAGTTTTCTTTGGAATGGCATTGATCCTTTTAGGCCTTGGGGATGACTACCCATCCTTCTCAGGGGCATGTAGTACGAATCCTTATGACTTTGGGGATCAAAGGTGTTTGGGAATTTTGATGGTGAACTTTTGGGATTTTGCTTTGGAATGACATTGATATTTTAGGCCTTGGGGATGACTACCCATCCTTCTCAGGGGCATGTAGTATGAATCCTTACGACTTTGGGGATCTAGGTTTTTGGAATTTTTGATAGTGGTGAAGACCACTATGTATTGTGGGGATTTGGATGGGGAAGAGCTTGTACTTTTGTAAATTCTCAGCATTCTTGAACCATTCGCACAGGGGGATGAGTAGGATAACATTTTTGCTTAAGGTACCCTAGACCGCTTTGTAGGTTTCGTCTTTCGTTCACACAACTTGGGAATTTTTATGTGTTTTAAGCTTGTGTTGGAATGTTATGTAACAAGGCGTGATCCAAGTAAAACTTTACCTTGTAAAAATTAGTCTGACTTTGTACAACAGTTGACTAGAAATCTAAAGACAACTGAATGATGAAAACCCTAAAGACATTAGAAGACAACTGACTATGATATGGCAAAAATGCGAAGGGCGTTATTCTTGATGGATCGGTATGAAAGTGAGATGCAATTTTTTTTGTTATTTTTGATTATCTGTTGTTTTTGAATATTTGTTATGGACGGTTTAACCCGAATGGGTGCGGACCAAGTGATTCTTATAGATCCTTAGAGGTTTTGACCAAAGGGATTATAGATACCTTTGGGGTGTTGTGGATGACCAAGCGGTTGTGGGAACCCTTGGAGCTTTTGGTTTGACCAAAGGGATTATAGATACCTTTGGGGCGTTTTTTGGTTGACCAAGTGATTGTGGGAACCCTTGGAGCTTTTGGTTTGACCAAAGGGATTATGGATACCTTTGGGGCATTTTGGGGTTGACCAAGCGATTATGGGAACCCTTGGAGCTTTTGGTTTGACCAAAGATATTATGGATACCTTTGGGGCGTTTTGGGGTTGACCAAGTGATTGTGGTAACCCTTGGAGCTTTTGGTTTGACCAAAGAGATTATGGATACCTTTGGGGCATTTTGGGGTTGACCAAGCGATTGTGGGAACCCTTGGAGCTTTTGGTTTGACCAAAGGGATTATGGATACCTTTGGGGCATTTTGGGGTTGACCAAGCGATTGTGGGAACCCTTGGAGATTTTTTTTTGACCAAAGGGATTATGGATGCCTTTGGGGCGTTTTGGGGTTGACCAAGCGATTGTGGGAACCATTGGAGCTTTTGGTTTGACCAAAGAGATTATGGATACCTTTGGGATGTTTTGGGGTTGACCAAGCGATTGTGGGAACCCTTGGAGATTTTGGTTTGACCAAAGGGATTATGGATACCTTTGGGGCATTTTGGGGTTGACCAAGCGATTGTGGGAACCCTTGGAGCTTTTGGTTTGACCAAAGGGATTATGGATACCTTTGGGGCATTTTGGGGTTGACCAAGTGATTGTGGGAACCCTTGGAGCTTTTGGAGTGGACGATGGCTCTCTAAATGTTGAATGGCCTCAAATGATTGATGTTCAAGGGTTCTAGTTCCTTGATTCCTTTAATAGAGGCGAGCCGGTATGTTCCAGGTCCTATTTTACTATTGATTACATAGGGACCTAACCAATTTGCTGCAAACTTGTCCCTTAAATGGGGCGGCAAGTTAGAATTTTGTTGGTTCTCTTTTAAGACCAAGTCACCAACCTGAAAGTCCCTCAAGTGAACTTTCATGTTGTGTGATTTCTTAAGTCGCTCTTGATAGATACGTAAATGCTCTAGAGCATTGACGCGTCATTCGTCGAGTAACATAAGCTGGTCTAACCGGGCCTGTCGTGCAGTGTCATCATCGATGAACTCTTGCATTGATATGCACAGGGAGGGTATTTCCAACTCAAGAGGCATGACTGCCTCGGAGCCATACACTAGCAAAAATAGAGTTTCCCTAGTGGGCGTTCGAATGCTAGTGTGATAAGCCCATAGGGAAAGTGGTATTTGGATGTGCCAATCCTTATGACTATCTGCGACCATATTTTTAAGGATGGCAACTAGCATTTTGTTTGACACCTTCGCTTGCCCATTTGCCTACGAATAATAGGGTGTTGAAAAACTGTGCTGAATTTTGTACTTTGTTGTCAAAGCACGCACATATTTGTTCTTAAATGATGTCCCATTATTCAAGATGATCTTGGATGGAATACCAAAATGACATATGATGTTATGTAAAATGAACTCCGCGATGCGGGGCCCAATCATAGAGGTAAGTGGAACTACTTCCACCCACTTAGTGAAGTACTTTGTGGCCATTATGATAAACATATGATGACTTCATGATGCAGGGGAGATCTTTCCAATGAGATCTAAGCCCCACTATGAAAACGGCCAAGCCGATTGGATCAGCTGCAAGGCCTGAGAAGGTACATGTATCAAGTTAGCATGGTGTTGACACTTCACGTACTTCTGCACATATGCACAACAATATCACTCCAAATATGGCCAATAATAGCCCATGCGAAGAATGTGCTTTGCGATGGCCATACCGTTGAAGTGGCCACCGCATGTACCATCACACGCTTGGGTGATCGCCCAAGTGGACTCCTGTTGGTCCAAGCAACGGAGGAGGATTCCTTCATAGCTTCAATGGTATAAAATGTCTCCTAGCAAGACATGTTTTGCCACTTTCTATTTGAATGATATTTTTGCTACGTGCGATAATCCAAGTGGGAGGCTACCCAATTTGAGATAGTCTCTTATAGATGTGTACTAATCCTACTGATCAGAAACCTCGATGGTATGAACTACCGATCCCTCTTGAAGTTTGTCCCTAGCAAAAGCTAAGCGGGAAAGAACTTGTAAAAATAGCATTGTGTTGCTATTAAGAGGGGTTGGAGAGAACAAAGACCCCCGATTGGCGTGATTCAGACTATCATGGATTCGAGAGAACCTATCCTGAGATGGTTCAATATGGATTAGGTGGATTCTTGGCATTATGTTAGAGCTTACACGCTCCATCGTGGATCATGATAACATTTTGACTTGAATGGTTGTCATCTCACCGAAAATGTTTTGCGGGATTAGTGACCCCAAAGAGGCCATAGTGTCTGCAAAACGATTCAATGATCGAGGGAGTGCCTCGATGTCATACCATTCAAGCTTTGCTAGGAATTTATCCACAAGGCTTTGTAGGCCTGCATAACTGGGCATTTGCATTGGAATACCCCTTTCACTTGGTTGATAATTAATAGCGAATCACCAAAGATATTCAAGCATTTAATGTTCATGGTGATGGGTTTCTGAAGACCTATGAGCAGGGCTGCATATTCAACATTGTTATTGGTGCACGGGAAATCAAGTTTAAATGAAAAAGGCATTGGAGCCCCTTGCGGTGTGAAAAACATGATTCTCACACCACCCCCTTGCTAACATTTAGAACCATCAAAAAATAAGGTCATGTCGGCCTGTGACTCAGGCTCATAAGAATATGGCGATGCTAATACATGGAAGACCCCATCATCAGGTAGCTCTACGGTTAGAGGTTGGTCATCTTCGAGAGGAGCCTCTGCTAGTTGATCGATGATGACTTGACATTTGATGGACTTTTGTCCAATGAATTCGATGTCAAACTTCGTCAACTACATGATCCATTTTGCACTATTGTGATAAGTACGACTCATCATGTATCGCAATGGATTCTCCTTAGACACAACATACGTCGTATTGCTCAGCATGTAATAGCGTAGCTTTTTGGTGGCAAATACCATCGCTAAGCATAGCTTCTCAATGTATGCATAGTTAAGTTCATAACTGACCAGGGTACGGCTAAGATAATAATTATCCTATTCTTTATGTAATTCATTTTTTTGGGCTAGCATGGCGCCTAGCGCCACCTCAATAGTTGAGATGTATAAATAGAATGACACTCCTAGTCTAGGTGATGCCAACACTGGCGGCAAAGCCAAGTATTATTTGATGTCGTCGAAGGCTGACTGGCACTTGTCATCCCAATGAAATGCTACCCCCTTGTGTAATAATTTATTCATGGGTCGACACTTGTTAGATAACTATGCTATGAAGCACTTGATTGATGCAACCTTACCCTACAAGCTTCTGATCTGCCTGATGGTGGTTGGGGGAAGCATTTCAAGGATTGCCTTGACTTTATTTGGATCTACCTCGATGCCTCATTTTGAGACTATGAAACCCAAGAGTTTTCCAAATGCTATGCCAAATACACACTTCTTGGTGTTTAGCCTAACCTTGTGTTCCATGAGGTGATCAAGGATCTTGCATAGGTCATCAAGATGATTTTGGTGCAAAAGAGATTTCGCAAACAGATCATCCATATAATCTTCCAAAGTTTTATGCATGTGATCATGGAAGATGTATGTCATAGTGCGTTGGTAGGTGGCACCAACATTTTTAAGGCCAAAGGGCATGAACTTATAACAAAATGTTCCCCAAGGCGTCGTGAACGCCATTTTTAGTTGATCATCAAGATTGATACAAATCTGGTTGTATCCCGAGAAACCATCCATGAGGGAAAGCATTTCGTGGCCTACTGTAGCATCTACCAATGCGTCGATGCTAGGCAAGGGGAAATCATCCTTGGGACTTGCTTTGTTTAAATATCAAAAATCGGTGCATATGCAAATCCTCCCATCAAGATTTTTGATGGGTACCATGTTGGACAACCATGGTGGGTAATCTATGCAGATGACAAACTGTGCATCCAATAACTTTTGTAGCTCATATTTGACCATTAAGGCCACTATTGGGTGCATCTTACATAGCTTTTGCTTGACTGGCTTGACTGTCGGATAAAGTGTTAGATTATGCGTGACTAGCTATGGGTCTAGCCCTGACATGTCTTTGTAGGACAGTACAAAAACCTCCTTCTTCTCTTTGAGAAGGGAAATGTAATCAGTTTACTATTAAAGGGATAGAATTACCCATAGCTTAATGATTTGTAGATTCATTGGATCAGAAACGATGTCTACATCAATCGTTTCTTCGACTGACATGTGGGATCCATCCTCCAACTGGTGTGGAGTTGGGATCAGGTGGATATCATTTGCTAAATTTAAATATGTGTTGGGAACGTCGGGTTCCTCTTCAACATGGAAGATATCCTGAGTTTGTCCTGGGGTGAAATGGAACATCTCACCGCAAGGCCAGTACTCTGATGGGGATGGTGGTGTGTCAGCACGATCCCAGTCTATGGCATCTAGGTCTAGATAAAATGGTTGTGTTGGATCGACTTGATTGCATATGGGGGCGGTTAAATCAATGGAGATCATGTTGATGGACTGAATTTGGTCTCCATTACCACGTGGGTGTTGGTTCAGACATACTTGGTGATCCTTGTACCCCAGATCTGGCTCTATGGGTTTTGGCACAAAAGGATCGGCCCTATGTGCAGACAGAATGATAGGGTCTACCCTAGGCATTGATGGCCCTATAGGATCTCTAGGTGGGAGGTGCTCCCTGTATGCCCGAAGTGGTGGATGAAGCACTTGGTTTAACTATGCTTGGTTTAAGTGCCACCTATGCCTTGGTCCCATATTTAAATGTTCAAACATATCATCGATGTCTATGGGGTATTCCTGTTGCCCCATATGGTTGAGATATGCCATCTCAGTCTCATCTAAGTAGTCGCTATCGAAGATCCATAGGCCTTCATTGGCTCTGAAAACTATGTGCCCCTCTTGCTGGTATAGCCTCCCACTAGGCATTTCTTGATCACTATCCTCACTCTCTATGAAAACCTAAAATCTGGCACGTAGGTAGTCGATGTTGGGGAAGATACTTGGATCTTCTCCCTTTGGTGGATCACTTGGCCTTATGGCCGGCATGGGAGGCTCATTTTGTTCAAGCAAGTTGATTTGGTCCCTTCTAGGTTGTTCCGCTCTCTTCGGGAGGGCTATATTCTATGGAGGTGGCAATTTCTTGATTGGAACATTAAAGGGAACATTGCCACAAAGTTCTCCTGATAGTTGTCAATGGGTGTCACTTGTGAGTGATTGCTATTGGACTCAAATAGGTCCCAAGGTGCTACCTCATAATATGAATCATCTTCAGAAGACAACCTTGATCTTGTTCATATCCCCTTTGGAGATTACTTCTTGAAATTTCTCCTTCCTCGATCAAAGGGGAGGGGTTGTCGAGGTCAACAAGGTTTGTTGTTAACAATGGGAGATAATCCCCCAATGCGTATGTTGTGTTGGGATTGGCATATGGATCTTGTGCCAACCCATCCCTGTTGCCTAGACCTAGGCCTTGCATGGTTTCTAACAAGATGTCGAGGGAAAAAGGGTGGTTTAACCCTACTCCTAATTTATCATATGACATCTGATATCCCGGTTGACAAAGAATGCGCGTTCCTTGTTCGTATCTACCCAATCCATATCCATGCCAATTACATTAGTCTAGGTATTTCAAGGTGAAGTCCAGGTTGGACAGATAGTCAACATTCTCAGCAAATGGCTCTTCATCCTCTTCCTATTGTAGGTAGGGTTAAATGCCATTCTCGATGCCCCCATATACAAATTGGTCTGATTTGGCGGGTAACCTAATGGTATGATAGTGTGGATGGGGAGGCGAGGTCTCCCCATGTCTTACATGGATTCAAGCATGGGTGTTGCCATAACGTTTTGCACTAGGTACTCCCCCAGGCCCATATTGGCCATCTAAACGGTAATCATCGGTGGTTGAGGGGGAGGGAATGGGAGTTCTCCCTGAGTCCACTCCATATTGGGTGAACCAGGTGTCTCGACTTCCACTCGGCTAGGCACCTCTTCGATAGAGATGGTTGAGACTGATGGTGGTACCTCCTCTAGGGGCTTCTTCTTGTTGTCCTTCGGTATGGCCACCATAGGCAACACCATTGGTGAAGGAACAGATGACGAAGATGGGCCAGGTTGGTGAGTTGAGGGACTCAAAAACGAGGATGTAGGCAGAATCAGACCCTGTGTGGACAGATTCAATTGAAAGTCTAAATGTGTCGATGGGAGGGTCGATTGCAGCATCAAATGCATCACATTGTAAAACTTAAAGGGCTCTAAGTCTGTTGGGACTACATGTACTTGCCCTTTGTATGTGTATTTGAGCTATTGATGGGCTATCGAAGGGACACACTTCATGTCCCTGATCCAAGGCCGGCATAGCAAGATATTGTAGGCCATCTCACCCTCCAGGATGTGACACAACATAGAAATGGTCTTTTGTCCTACTTGGATGGGCAGGACAATTATGCCAATCGTCGAGATAACGCGTAATTGAATACTCAAAGAGTGTAAGTGGATGCCACAATGTGGGATGCTGGAAGCTTAAGGTGTTTTAATGCTACTGTCATGATTATGTTACTAGATGAGCCAGTGTCCAATAACACCCTCTTGAATGGAATCCGTTTGAACCGCGTAATGATGTGTAGGGGTGGATCCTTCATATCACCAGTCACTAGTTTTAGTTTTTCTTCCCTGAAGGTTATGACTGGTTTTGTGCACTGTTTCACATGTCCTATGAAATTGTTGAAAGAATTGGCTTCATGGGGTTGTAGCTCAATGGCTTTGAGTATATCCATCAGAGCCTCCCGATGGGGCGACGATTGTTGGATGAGCTCATAAATAGAGAGCCTAGCTGACATGGTCCTTAATACTTGAGTAAGTTTAGTATGAATCGTGGCCACTGGTCTAGGCGGGGGAGGTTGCATAGGGTGTTGCGGGGGTTGTGACATTGACGGAACATCTCCTGTAGCTGCAACGGGTGCAACCGTGTTTGGGTATCTTTTGTTTCGTGTCATGATGCTTATCATCCCTACATATCCTTGCATGGGGCAGTTTTGTGTTACCTCGTTCACTTGTAAAGTATTTTCTTATGCATCATGGGTAGGCAGGGGGTCTTTGAAGACCTCCATCTGTTGGTTGCTCAACGCTATGGGATTATCTACCATGAGCGTTTTGTTTTCTATCAAGTCCTGCACTAAGTTTTTGAATTTCCAATAAGTAGAGATCTCGTGTCCTTTCTGTCGATGAAATCTATAATATAAGTCTTCCCTATAGCCCTTAGGTTTTGGCGTGTTGGCGTCTATGGGTCAACTTTCCAACAAGTTTATCAGGTTTGCCGTGAACAAGCGGTCAAACAAGGAGTCTTTAGACTCCGTGAATTGTGTGAATTGTTGCCTAGGGTGACGCTATCGATTTTTCTCTTGTTTATGATTTTCCTTTTCATAGTTATCAAGAGGAACTGCCTGATAATTAGCCTTTGGGGTTTGTGTCATTTGTGCAAGCTTTGGTATAGCTATGGCAACCTGATTGATCATGATGGGTTTCGATTGCGTGGGCCCAGTTTTAGCATTGGGCCATTCTTTCTTGCGTGACTTAGCAATCTTGCCGTCCTATATTTTGATCTCCTCAATTATCCTGGCTTACACCAGGGCTTCTTCGAGGGTGGCATATTATTGCAGCTGTAATAGCATGGAGATCGACCTTAAGCAACTCTTTGAAAATATTTGAGTCATGTCGGCCATGGGAGGGAGGTAAGGTAGCCTTGAAAGCAATGTCCTCCACCGATTCCCATAAGCAGTCATGGTCTCATCATCATACTGCTTAAGGCTAGCTAGGTCACTTAAGGATGCCTTCTTCTTGGTGTTGAAGGCAAAACGTTCAAGGAACGCGTCCACTAGCTGGTCTAGATTGTTGATGCTATGCTTTAGCAACTGGGTAAACCAATCCGAGGTAGGACCTTCGAACGTGGTTATAAATGTTCTTAGAAGCAATGCATCATTGTCATGAATGCCTAAGCATTGACTCAGGAACCTTGTTACGTGCTCTTGGACATCCTCATCCCCTCTAAAAATTGCCAATTGAGGCATTTTGAAGTGGTCGGGGTATGGGGGTGCCGAAACTGAAGGATGCATAGAGTGACTGCGTTGTTGGCGTAATGTGGGATTTTGAGGCCCTGAAGTCTTGGTCTCCACAGACTCTAAGTGCTCTAGCAGTGCTTTGTATGCATCGGAGGATTTGATTTCCTCTTCTTTGGTTTGTTCCCGTTGTGAATTGCGAGGAACTTGAGGCCTATGGAGGGGCATCTGGATAGCGCCCCCCTACCTTGGTAGGGCGTTTCGGCCTTCTCTTCTTCTCACTCAAATTCCTCATAGGATTCTTGAGAATTTTATGGGTGACCTATAAAAATGGACGGGTGCCCGAGGAAGGTGCCCATCATTGGTTCTAGGGGTGGCCTCCCACTCGAGTCTCGGAGGTCTTGGAGGCAACGCTTGATAAGGTCGTGGAGACCTATCTCATACTAAGGGGTTGTGCCTCTCATAAATTTTTATCCTATGCGTGCGAGGGGTTGGAATCCTCTCATGCATAGTGTTCTGGAGTAACTCATCTATTTGGCACTAAATGTGCTCTTTGTTAAGATGATACAGTTGTTCTAACTACTGCTGATCTTGCCTAAGCTGCATGATTTGCGCTTGGCGGACAGCCTTTTTGGGAAATGCCAAGTTGATTTATTCCATCGTCCTAGGTCTAGGAGGCCTATATGCCTCCCCTACACATCTATCTCGGTCATGGTGATCTGAGATCTCTATGGGTTACTTTCCTCTATCGAGGTTAGTAGCATTCACCCGAGGCTATGGCCTTAATAGGTGATCTTGATAATTAGCAAGTGCGGAGGCACATTGCTCCCATGCGATGTATTGCTCTTGAGGAATATACTGGTTTTCCTCATGCTCCCTTTCGTACATGTGAAAGGGAAGGGCAAAGTTGGCTCACCCTATCTAAAGAGCCTTGTGCTCTAGATTTGGCCTATTAGTTCTAAGAGTAATGAGGGGTGGAGGGGGAACGATATAGTCATGTGGCCCCTCCTTATGAACCCTATGTTGCTCTAGCGCTTCATCGTGCAGTGTCAACTCATAATGAGTGTCTAAGGGGGCCTTCCCATGTGTGTAATCCTCTTTAGAGGGTCTGTGTTGAACGAGAGTGCCCCTCAAAGGGGTGCCTCTATAGTCTTTTTTTGTAGTGGCATAGTGTGGACTATGTTGTGGGTCCAGCTACCAAGATGGGATAACTAAGTCCTTTGGGCTATAACGAAGGTGACTTGTGCCTCCTTGCATACTTTCTACAGTTTTTGCCTGTGATTGGGCTTGGCTACGGGTATACACTATGGTGGTGGCTTTTTTTCTAAAAAGATATGTATATTTTTATCTCCTTTACAATTTTTATGCTATACCAAATAAAAGAGACCACACAAACAAAGAAATGATTATCTCATTTACAGATTAAATGTGTGCCCTAAATCTGGTTCAGTGTGTTTGATTTTTTGTTATGTAAATATCGTAAAGAAAACTTTGTTATACATGCATAATGAGGGCTCTTGTATCTCCAAAATGGTTGCCCCTTCAATATACCATTGCCAGGTCGTTATACCGAACCTCTCAATATACCCGCCCTTACATGAGGGAAACTATTGGTACGCAAGAGCAGAACAATAAGTGGAACATAGGCGGTAAGGAAGGGGGATTGATCTATTTTTGACACCTACCATAGAAGACTTATCCTCATGCATGGGGAATCACCCCCGCTACATTTGGTCAACTTTTTTTAGGATTTATGTCTAGCAACAGTCACGATCAGGGTATATGTATGCAAAATCTAAGTCAAAGTGATGATGAAATCCACCGTTGGTATTGATCAAGTGTTGGGGTATTAAGACCAACTCCTTGATGTTAACTTTATTAGGTGGTGTGTGTGGTTCCTTTTAATTGTGTAAAGAAATAAAACATACAACAAAATATGGTTTTCACTAATGCAATGCTTTAAAGTATGTTTTATCTTTCAGAAACCATTAGTAGCAAAAAGGAAATCACAAAACCTACCTAGAACTGAAACCTATAATGAGGACTTGCCACTTGTGCAAGTATCATGCAAGCAAATCAGATAAGAATGCATTCCTAATAAATTTCCTTCCATTTAATTTACTCTAAGTTTTTTTATTTTATTTTTATTGCAAGAAAGGAAAAAAAACTACTTAACCTTTCTATGCAAGTGTCTGAAAACAAAGCAAAGAAAGCAAAAATTTGCAGAAACAGAAAGTAGAGAAACATAAAGGATGTTCAAAAGGCCTACCTCTTCTTTGTCCAAACCAGATGACTCTGAGTTTCTACTCAAAAAATTCATAGAGTTCTAATCATCCCAAGGTGGGACAAATAGCAGGTCTGCATTCGTCACAGGGTGGGATGGATATGCATTCGTCCCGGGTTGACACGAGTAGCAGTCCAGTGCCCAAATGAGTAACACCTGTAAAGAAAAACCATAAAATTCGGATCAGAAACTTGATCTTAACAGTAGGGGATAGGGTCCCACCGTGATCGCCATTGAAATTAGTGTAGAAAGACAACGTATCGATATGATGCAAACAAAAGTAGATACAGATGCTAAGTCCTACGAATGCATGAAGGAAATGATGCATAAACAAGATGTAAGCAAATGAAGTGGGGCCTCTTTTATTGATATTACTTTTATTACAATTACAATACATCCCCCCTCTAGGTATCAAAACATGTGATACAATTTGTTACATCAATGGATGCATGGATGAAGCCGCGCTTCCAAGGTCGGACGATACGCTTCCAACGTCTTCCGCGTGCCCACATTCAAAGTGGGTGGGCTAAAGGTTGCCATTGCTTGTGTCCATGTGTTTTTAATTACTTTATACCCCTCTAGGATTCCTTATGGTGAGATACTACGCATAGAAATGCAACAAATCATTAATAGCATATGCATATGTAGAAAACAAGCGATCCCTGAGGCCTCCAGCGGGCGCGTGGGATATTAGTGATAATGTTGATAAATCGATTACAAAATGACATATGAATATAAAGGAAAAATTTTAGAATTTGTATCACCTGATTTTGCATTGAAGCGGCATCGGACGGCCCCGTTATGCGCGTTTGCCTGTCGGGGGCCTCTCCAAGGTGAGCGCTCCAATGTCCCATCTACGCTCATCCAAATCACTTGAAACTCATAGGTTAGGTATTATATGTGATTTTAAGACTACCCAGATGCTCAGAATCTGCCTATCCTACCCAAATTTTCCTACATATGACAGGGGCGCCCTACAAGCTAGTTAACACATAAAAATGATAAAACTACAATGAAATCATGTTAGAATGCAATGAAACTTTACCAGAGGCATTAGTATATCATCAAGGACATATTGTAAAAATAATAGTAAGGAAATCATGCATAAATTTCTAATCGCTCCGAGGTGGGACGCTGGGGACTATAACAAAACTTGCAAAAAGTGACCTTGCAAATGTCCCATCTAGAGGCCTCCAAAACTCCTACAAAATTGTGGTTAGACTAAAAAAAGCATTTTGAGATGACCCAGAAGGTCATATTTTGTATATTCTGCCCAAGTCATCTTGTATCTGAAGGCACTCCCTGCATGTTAGTAAACGCATAAAAATGACAGAAACCAGGTCAAATCATGTCAGAAAGCAATGAAACTTGGACAACAGCATAAGTACATTAAATAAAAGAGAATGCAAAAATAATAGTAAAGAAATCAGGCATAAATTTCTAATCACTTCGGGGTGGGGCGATTAGGACTGCAGCAGTTCGGGGCGCCCGAGGGTGGGACGCCCACCGTTTAGGTTCTAGTTTTGACACCAATCCAAGTGGGATGGGTCAAAAACCTCCTAGGGGGTTGTGTCAATGAGTTTAGGGTGGTATTATGGATGATTTCTTGGGTTTTGGGTCTGGATTGCATTCCTAGTGTTCACCCGATAAACTCTCTTCCAAAATAGAAATTAGGGATGTAGGAAGCACAAAGAGGAATGAGGGTATAGTTCGATAGCACTTCGTTGCTCCAAATGCTCTAGATTTATTCTCCTTTTGGGGTGAGGAGGCTCACATTTTTATAAACCTAAGGGTCACCTTTGAATGCGCATGCAAGGGTGCCACTTGGCTCACCATGCCTTTTTGGGGGAGAGAAGATTCCTCCTTGATTTAGAGCCTCCTTTAATGAGGCCTCCATGATCAGGGCAGGCTTGACTAAAGTCTCTCTCTGATTTGAAACCGTTCCTCATAATTGCATGCCCTGAAGGTGAAGTTAGGTGGCAAATATGGGCTGCCATTTGTCAAGGTTTGACTTTTTACTAGTCAAACCTGCTAATCGTCCCACCCTAGAGCGATTGCTGCTAATCATCTCGGGGTGGGACGAATAGGATTATAATCGTCCCAGGGTGGGACGAATAGGGAGAAAAGTTCTTAAAAGGTGCAAAATCAACCTCTGACCTTCCAAAACTAATTTGGGAGTGGTTAGGACCACTTTTTAACCTCTAGAGGCTTCCCTAGGGGGTATGTATGCCAATTCGGTCAGTGCTTGTAGTCACATAATCGGATTGGTGTTGTTTTGGTGTCTACAGAACTATTCCTAAAGGAGGTAGAAGATATTAAAGGGAAATTATTAACGTTAGGAGAAGGGGTAAAATATAAGTTTCTTGTTCAAGTAACCATGAGAGCACTTCCTGATAGCTACAAGCATCTAGTTACATCTTTACAAGTCCTAAGTAAATATACTTCATTTGATGAGTTAGTCAATATTATTTAAGAATATGAGGTGGAAAATATAGTTAAAGTGAAATCACTAACAATGCATTGGTCTCAAAGGACAATACACAGGGAAATATTAAATCATCCTCAAAAGGATGAAGACCTTGGAATAATCGATATTATCATGTATGCAGGAAGAAAGGACATAACACAAATTATTGTAGATTCAATCCTAGAAATCAGAATAAGGGGAATCAAACAAATTATGGAAACCAAAAAAATAGGGTATTCCAACCAAGGTAATATCAACCACAAAAGCAATAGTTTTAGTGTCCATATACTTATTAGAATCAATACCCCCAATTGGAATATCATGGAGGGAATCAGAAAAGACACTTAGCTCAAAGGATTCAAGAAATAAAAGAACTAGAAGAATCTACAGATGAACATGAAGTTAAAGCTCTTTAAAAAAGAGTAACATATCATGAAGATATTAACTATTTGTTTGAACAAGACTTAGACAAATGATAAGGAGGATACAAAATCCAGAACCAAAATCAAGATTCTTATTGAAGACTAAAGTCTTCAAAAACCAAATAATGTAATACATGGGGGTGTTGGAATATATTACATTATTTGGTACTTTACTAATGTACCATCATGGGTACATATTTTAGATTAGGAGTTTATTAGTACTTAAGTGATTTATTAAAGCATTGTAGTAAATGCACAAGTGTTAGAATGTGCAATGATGTAAATGTGCATATAGTCCACATGTAAATAAGTCATTAGAATAGAATAGTGAGGTGTCATAGGAATATTGAAGGTAAAGAGTTGCATATAATTATAAATATGCCTTCATAGAGTAGAATATGGAGAGGATTTTGGAGTGCATAAATAGAGTATTAGTAGATACAATGTAGATCCATTTTTGCAAATATGAAGAGGTTGTGACCTCCATTGAATAACATTGTATATTTTCGTGAGCTTTCATTAATGACTATTTTTTGAGTTATTTATGATTTTTTTTTATCATATTTTCATACATATTAGTTAACCATTATCATAGTTATAACATTGCATGCTTATTTCCATACTTGTGGTTGCATTTCCTTTAAGTTTATAGCTTCAAAAGATAACATTTTGCTAGCTTGGCTTCTTGGTATAAAGAGCTTGAGGGTCAACATTAGATTTTGGTGGATATTCTCCCTTGGATGTGATTTTTATAGTATTTTGGAATTGGTTATTTCATAAGGTACAAGGGTCTTGAGCCCCCTCATATTTCCTTTCCTTAGTCAGCTCAGGATGCTAGTTTGATCAAAATTATCTTTTCAACAAGGTTTGCCCA
This sequence comes from Wollemia nobilis, assembly GCA_028583015.1. Classification (NCBI taxonomy): domain Eukaryota; kingdom Viridiplantae; phylum Streptophyta; class Pinopsida; order Araucariales; family Araucariaceae; genus Wollemia; species Wollemia nobilis. Next base: position 3,230,233 of record JAQPPZ010016818.1, on the reverse strand, counting down.
GTGTAGTGATTCTTCACTACAATGTGTTTACAAGTTTGTTCAAAAGATGAAATATTTAAATGGATAGATGAATATATAAAATATCAAATAATTTGATAATATTTTTAAAATAAATGAGGAAATTAAATCCAAGATCAATTATTTTTAAAAATAGTGAAAATAAATGGAATGAACAAAGATGCTAATGTGTAATCAAAAAATTATATTTTCATTTTCATAACATACTACAAAAAGAATATCTGTATTGGACTAAAAAACTAAGAGATCTAGATTAATAAAGGTGATACAAATATCAATGTTTTTATGCTAATGCCAAAACAAATTTGTTTTTTGTCCAATTAAAAATATTTTACCTCCAAATGAAATAATTTTTGAAGAAGATATTAGGAAGGAAGTGTTGGCGTAAAATATTCCTAGACTATGGAATGCACCCTAGACTTTAGTCAAAATTTTGGATGAATGAGATTTCTCTCAATTCAACCTACAAAGAAGGCCAACTCCTTAGTATACTTGTAAACTAAAACAGGGGTTTAAGCTAAGGGTAAAGAGATGGAAAGGTTAGAAGAAAGTAAGGGTTTAAAGAAATGAGTAAATGGTGGATGGGATATAGCGTAACAACATTAGACATCATCATGTAGTAAGCTCACACAATCAATCTAGATGATACTTAATAGACTAGCCATTGTCAAATAATTTATATTTTTTTTTAAATTTAAATTACACACTTTAATAATTCTAAAGACTCCAATGAATAGCAATCCAAAAATGATCTAAATAGCATAATTCACTTTAACAAAATAGACTAATTATAAAAGTGTAACATAAATATCTTAAAGCAAAGATATATTCATAAAAATCTATAGTGACACCAGCAATGGAGGCCAAACAACTATCACTTTTCATTAATTAGCAATAAATTACATAGAAAATATCCAGGCAAATGCTACAAATCTGACCCTTCAATTAGAGGTGTCCTAGCTTATTTATAAGCTATATTTTGAATCATGTAGTAGAATATTTACAAAGGTAGTTATAGGTCTATTATGAAAACAACCTAGCAAAAAAAGCTCATAATATTGAGGTGGCAATTTTAGATTTTCCCTATGTTTGAATTAGAATTTATTTGCAATCTGCTCCATCGATTTGTAACTATCTTCTACAAGTGTTTGAACTACTGCAACTGATCTATCAAAACTATCATTTTCATGCTTCAATGTCATTAGCTAGAATAGCTAGAAGGCATTGGGGTGGTTGCAACTCTAAATATATGTTTCAAGATACTTGTTTTGAAGTCAAGCTTGTCGTTGTGTTTGTAGAGCTCCTTAGAACAAATTTAGATGTTATGGATATTTTGGTGATGTCACCTTGGGACGAGTCCTGAATTTATGCATCAATTTGGCTTGTTTAACACTTTAGCATCATTTAGTTTTAGGTTTATTTAATTATGATATTTTTTGCACAGTTATAGACTTTGATATTGGGATGCTGATGTCACTAATGAAAATCATTTAGGATCATTACACTCCACATTTGTATGGAAGTGTATGCTTTGATTAATGCTAAAAATGTGTTATTTTTTTTGGAGGTTTGGCCTTGTTCATTATAGCTTTGAGCACCCTTGCTTGCATGATTCCATAATTTTTCTTTCTTTTGTTGATGTCACTTGCTTGAACGGTCTATATTTGTTCATTCTAGCCTTATTCACTCTGGCTTTGTGCAATTGATATATTTTTAGACTTTTATAATGTTGCACCACCATCACCATTAAAAGGGCTTGGATTTATTTATTCTAACTATGAGCAATCCGAATAACTCTTAAGAGATTTAGCTAAAAAACTAGACTTCTTGCATTGAAAATGAGATCATGAATTTGACCTATATTCTTGGCACCTCTTGGGATTTCTACTTGCAAAAATTAAGAACTTAGAGGGACTTATTCCATCGGGTATTGAGTCTTAAAAGATTTTGAAAAGAAATGTGAATGGAGTTAGTGTGATAGGGATTTATTTGGGAAATGAGAGGTGTGATGAGTGAGTGGTTTTGAATTAAATGAGAAAGCACAAATGACTTATAATATGGGATGACATGGTTAATGAAATGAATGTTGAGATGGGATAGAAGTGGACCATACCTTTTACAGAATTTCTAGATGGCCTTTCCTCTATGCTTCTCCTTTTTGTTAAGCCAATGATTTTTATCTAATGAGTATTTTATGCTTTTGGACACCTTATGCTTTATTTTTACTTTCATGGTGTGGAGGTGTCATGTCTAGGTCATTCATTACTTTGGTGCTGCTCTTGTGTGCTAAGTATCTCTTGACTATCCTCTATCCTTATAACTTCAATGGTGGGAGTACCTACCATAGTATCTCTTTCTCTTTGTTCATTCTCTTATTTTTATTTATAAAATAAGATACTTTATACTCTCTAGAGGACTTTATAGACCAATGTCCAAATTTGTAGGGTGATATTTTTGAGTCCCATGATTTTATCGTATATCTTTCACAGTTGATAATATTTTTTATAAGAGGGATCTTGGTATATTCTGGCCATTTATTGAATATTAGCTTGTATCATAGCCATTTTATTTATGAACCTGAGCACTTGGGCTTCATCAATAGGCTTTTGTCATTGGTTTATCTCATCCTTGTTATTGGCTATAGATTCTATCTATGTCTAAAGATCATCCTTGGTATGAAATCAGGATTATTCATCCTAGAAGCCTAGAAATCCTAGTTCTTCAACTTATTTTCTAGATTCATTATTCTTTTTCTCTCAGTTGCAGCCTATCTACCATCTCCCATCCTTGTTGGACCAACTTGTCTCTTTTTATTATGATTTGGAAGATACTCATTGTTGCATTCCATTGGCCATTTGGTATAACTTTTATGCTTGGTACAAATCTTCTCCCAGCTAGATTCATTAAGTTCTCAACTTGTTCTATTTTATTCTCTAGTTTGACTTGGGCTTGTGTTATGTCCTTTTTTGTAGCTTTTGTGACTTCTGCAATGAAGTTTAGGTAGTCAATGACTAGGTAAGCTTTAAGAGCATACTGAAGGATTTTATTACAACTGTTCTTCCTTAATTGCTTCAATGCTTCCTAGGAGAAGTGTTAATATAAATATTACCTTATTTGATAATATCTCCTAGGTAGGTTAGTTTATTTACATTTACCTAGGTTAGTTTGATTTTATCCTAGGTTAGTACTTTACCGACACTTCTTGTTGGCAGATATTCTTAGGATATTATATTAGATTTTATTCCTTCGATGGTTTGTTTGTCGTCCAAGGATAATATATTATTTTACCGTCATTACATTATATATAATCATTTTATTATTCAATAAAATTAAGGTTTTATCACTCTATCTTTCATGGTATTAGAGCGGATACCTGGATCACTCTGATAGTGGTGGCGATCTTGAGAGGTTCTCGGCCATTTGAACATCAAAAAAACTAGGTGAGGACAACCTGTACATGGTATCCTAATTCTGCCAAACAAACCATCGAAGGAATAAAATTAAGGTTTTATCACTCTATCTTTCATGGTATTAGAGCGGATACCTGGATCACTCTGATAGTGGTGGCGATCTTGAGAGGTTCTCGGCCATTTGAACATCAAAAAAACTAGGTGAGGACAACCTGTACATGGTATCCTAATTCTGCTAAACAAACCATCGAAGGAATAAAATTAAGGTTTTATCACTCTATCTTTCATGGTATTAGAGCGGATACCTGGATCACTCTGATAGTGGTGGCGATCTTGAGAGGTTCTCGGCCATTTGAACATCAAAAAAACTAGGTGAGGACAACCTGTACATGGTATCCTAATTCTGCCAAACAAACCATCGAAGGAATAAAATTAAGGTTTTATCACTCTATCTTTCATGGTATTAGAGCGGATACCTGGATCACTCTGATAGTGGTGGCGATCTTGAGAGGTTCTCGGCCATTTGAACATAAAAAAAAAATAGGTGAGGACAACCTGTACAAACTAGGTGAGGACAACCTGTACATGGTATCCTAATTCTGCCAAACAAACCATCGAAGGAATAAAATTAAGGTTTTATCACTCTATCTTTCATGGTATTAGAGCGGATACCTGGATCACTCTGATAGTGGTGGCGATCTTGAGAGGTTCTCGGCCATTTGAACATCAAAAAAACTAGGTGAGGACAACCTGTACATGGTATCCTAATTCTGCCAAACAAACCATCGAAGGAATAAAATTAAGGTTTTATCACTCTATCTTTCATGGTATTAGAGCGGATACCTGGATCACTCTGATAGTGGTGGCGATCTTGAGAGGTTCTCGGCCATTTGAACATAAAAAAAAAATAGGTGAGGACAACCTGTACAAACTAGGTGAGGACAACCTGTACATGGTATCCTAATTCTGCCAAACAAACCATCGAAGGAATAAAATTAAGGTTTTATCACTCTATCTTTCATGGTATTAGAGCGGATACCTGGATCACTCTGATAGTGGTGGCGATCTTGAGAGGTTCTCGGCCATTTGAACATCAAAAAAACTAGGTGAGGACAACCTGTACATGGTATCCTAATTCTGCCAAACAAACCATCGAAGGAATAAAATTAAGGTTTTATCACTCTATCTTTCATGGTATTAGAGCGGATACCTGGATCACTCTGATAGTGGTGGCGATCTTGAGAGGTTATCGGCCATTTGAACATAAAAAAAAAATAGGTGAGGACAACCTGTACATGGTATCCTACGAACAACCAACAGGCTGATAGGACCTGATCGGATACCTACCAGTGAGCAGAATTGATGCTGGATGCATACTTTATACAAGTGGAGGACATAGACCGACGTGATCTAGACACCAAAGCAGAGATGTGCGACCTAGCCTAGACCTAGTTTATAGCTAGATGCGGACACAGGTGTGACACGGATGGAGCGACTACAATAGCCTACTTGCTAGACATTGACTGTCAATGTGACTAGGTGGGTAGACAAAACTTGGCATCTTGGTGACTGTCCGCAGACAATCACATATTTATCTAAGCATTGTTATTTTTAAAGAATAAAATATTTTCCCAATGAGCAATGTGGGATTAAGCCCAACGGTATTTGGCCTAGAGCACTTTAAATCAATTTTTAGAATGGTTCGTTGGCTAGAGTGCTTTGCAGACAAGTATGATAGTTTTTTTTAGTCTTACCGCATCGGACCACAAGGCTCCATGGAGCACAACACATTACAACTATCCCACAATTGAGATTCATAGCCCTTGTTGCTGCCACAGCCCAACACGTGCGATTTGGTAACTTGAGAGCAATTTTCAAAATAATAGCCTATGTTACAAATCAAGGAGGGTCGTGTGGTGATACAGTTGAATCTATGTTGCACTAACCAAATGCAAATATTGTTTGCCAGATTTATAGCATACCACAGTGCTTTCTACACATAGTTATCCCCACGATGACGAGAGAGGCGACTTTCCTGAATTTTATAGCCTTTGCAAACCTTAATTTGTAGATGCTGAAGACGTCGATCTGGTGTATGGTAATTGATTTACCACTGATAGCAGAAGATCTAGGAGAGAAGCCATCACGATGAGACCAATGACTTTGCTGTTCACATAATAGCCATTACAGTGCCAATGTAGAGTGCTGTAGTTTGCACATTTTAAATCGTGAATGAATCGCCAGAACCAGAGGTGACACGCAGGACTCTGCAAAGTAGATCAGACACCTAGATCGGATGTGATGGGAAGCTGATAGTAGACAAGATCCCTAGATATTACTGATAATCCTGGTAGTCAAAAATAAACAAATGCTAAGTTTGTGTTCCAGAGTGAGATTGCATTTGAAAGGCATTTTCAATTCTACGAAGGATTTGTTGTTATAGGAGGATCAGTGCCCAACTTGTTCTCAACACCATCCACCAATTCTATTTTCTAGCACAATCAGATGTTTACAGGCGGTTTTGTATTATTGTTATGAAGTTGTAGACTGTAAGAAATTAACGACATGTAGGAGATCTCAGTGATATGTGAAACATCCTAGTTGGGAGTGGAATATTTATTCTAAAGATAGCTACCACTGTACAACGAAGGAGGTGTCGTGCTGCCCAGCAGAAGTATCACGTAACAGTCGATCGGGTGCACCCTCCATTCAATAAGGAGATCTACTCCTTTAGTACTCACCAAAGTTGGTGGATCGGCTAGTCAGCCACCGTCGCTAAGGTGCTGAGCTGAGGGAGGTACAGAGATCAACCCTCACACGTGCAACAATATCAAATATTTTTTGATATCATACGAATCAGGTGAAAAATTACAAGGTAAAATCCCCATTTTGATTATTTTGCAATATTACTTTTTAAGTTTTTCAAATTTTTTTAATAATTTAATATTATTTTGTTTTTAAATCAATTTTATTTAATTTATTTTTCAACAACATAAGTTTTATTATTAATTAAATAAGTTGATTAATTTAAACTTTTGAAATTTAAACCTCTAAAGCAAATACTTCATAAATAACAAATTATTTTGTTTGATGTCCTTATCATTAAAGGGGGGAGATTTCACCATTTGCCTAAGAGGCAAGATTTGTAAAACAAGGGGGGCTATTTCTGCCTTAAGGGGGGATAAATTTTTTCTCTCCCATATCAAATTTTGCAAAAAGGGGGGATACACATTATTTTTCCCTTACATAATATTTTGCTAAAAAGGAAGGAAGGCTTAAGAGGGTGCATTTTCGACAGCGACCGACACCTTAGTCACACTTCTTGCAACATTTTGTCATCGCAAATTTTGCAAAAAGGGGGGAACAAGTTGTAAAGGTGCATTTTCGATAGCGACCGACACCTTAGCCAAATATTTTGCAAAATTCCCTTGTAAAAGGTGCATTTTTGGTAGAGACCGACACCTTCAAAAATGGGTAGATCAAAGAAAAAGCAAGCCCCAAAACCAACTGATGATGTTGTAACATCAGTTAAAAGTCCCTACTTTCCACTAGAGATGGATGGGCTGGAGTTTTATGAGGAGGGCACATTTACCACACTAAATAATGGTTTAGTAGTCCTCATTGATGATTCTGAGTCTTGTAAAGACCTTCAGACAAATGGTGCTCAACTCACTATTGGCATTATAAGGGGCATATACCTATTATTTTTTGCACTTGACCATGCCCAACATAAAGTGAAATTGGAAATAAATGAGGAAAAAGAGGTCCTAATGGTCGACGCTTGTTGTGACACAACTGACCTTCAGCCCATTGTGGTGAATGCTTGTTGTGACAGGAGTGACCTTCAAACCATAGTGGCAAATTCTTGTTGTGATACATTTGACCTCATACCTTCAATAGTAGATATCCGTTGTAGCACAAGTGATCTCATTTTAGTAGCAGATTTTGATTGCGACACTAGTGACTTAAAAAATGAAACTCCTCAAAAAGAGCTCCATAATCTCATCAATAGTGACAAATGCCATATTGTTAAACACATTGATGAAGATGATGAAATTGGGTGTTTTGAACAACACACCAAAGGATTTGGATCCAAAATGATGAAGAAAATGGGATTCAATGGTGAGAGATTAGGTAAACAAGAACAAGGCATTAAAAATCCTATAATTCTAAATATCAGGGCAAAGAATGAAGGCCTTGGCTATACTGGACATGCAAGTACCAGTAATACCATATTTGTAAAACCTAAATCTCCTACAAATCCTAAAAAGCATTGTTGTAGTCATTATGGAAAAATAGGACATGTTGCAGCTAGATGTTGGAAATTACATCCTTGTGATTCATGTGGATGTATGAATCACTCTTCTTCCAGTTGTTGGTACAAAGTGAAAATGGCCAATAAGGTTCATATCGATTGTGGATGGAAAGATCACACACAATGGACCATGATGAAAGAAATGTTGTATGGATTCTATTGAAAAGGTAAAACCTATGGTAGACCCTAAGGCAAATCTAGTGATAGACTGAGTGGTAGTCCCAGAGACAAACCTACAAATATACCCAGAGACAAAGTTCCAGAGGTAGATCTATAGGTAGATCTAGAGGCGATGATCTAGAAGCAGATTCACAGGCTATTACCAAGATAGACCCAAAGGTACATATCCAAAGGTACACTTAGATCCAGAGCCAGAGCCATGAGCCAAAGCCATAGCCAAAGACAAAGCATGAGCCATCATTCTTTCATTTCTCTTCTTCTTCACTGTATTGGGGTAGTTATATACTTTACCCAAATATTGTTGTATAGGAGGATGTATATGTATTACCCAAATAATGTAATAAGGGGGGATGTTAGTGTAAATATTACCTTATTTGGTAATATCTCCTAGGTAGGTTAGTTTATTTACATTTACCTAGGTTAGTTTGATTCTATCCTAGGTTAGTAATTTACCGACACTTCTTGTCGGCATATATTCTTAAGATATTATATTAGATTTTATTCCTTCTATGGTTTGTTTGCCGTCCAAGGATAATATCTTATTTTTTTGTCATTACATTGTATATAATCATTTTATTATTCAATAACATTAAGGTTTTATCACTTCGTCTTTCAAGAAGTGAGAGGCTTTGGATATTTCTTTATTTATTTATTTATTTCTTTCCAATTGCTGTTGCAAGTCTTGAATTTGTTTTGTTAGTAGTTGGTTCATTTTCTACTTTTCTTGCATCTTCTAAGGAGTTGAGAGTTAATTATTCTCTTCAAATTTTAAATTTCATTTTCTAAGGACGTTTTAATATTTTGTTCTTCCTTTGTCATTGTTTCCACATTTTTAGGAATTTTTATCATTTTATTTTTCATTTGCCATTATTTCCAAGCTTTTTACTCTTTTTTCTAGCTACTTACATCCATATCTTAGTTTATCACATTGCAAGTAGATGTTACTGACATGAACCTATTCACTTAATAAAGAGTCCTCTAATGGTAGCTAGGTAATATCTATTGTTTGTATTTCCATTTGGTAATCATTTAATGTTATCTCTTCTTTTGGCTTGTCAACCTTTGGGGTGGTTGTGACTCTCAGTTGCTAATAGGTGGTTGTTTCAACCATGCTCATTATATTAGAAGGACCTTGCTCTTCTACTTGCCTAGGTGGCTTGTGTGTCCACCAATATTTGGAATTTTGACCCATCTCCTTGATTTTATTGATGGTAATTATGGATGGATGGTCGGGTGGTGGTCATTTTGGGAAGATGAGTTGCAATATGGGGAATGGAGATGGAGGAATTTTGTGGGTAGTTGAAGTGGTAGTGTTTGTGGGTGTTTGTTTTTATGGAGTGGATATGGTTGGAGGGGGTTCAAATATTATGGTATCTTGAGTGGTTGTTATTGGTGGAGATCTTTGTGGTGATTTGTAAAGAGAGGGAACATCAATGGGGATTATATAAGTAGAAGGAGTAGTTGTAGGGATTTGAGAAATCAAACCTATCCCTATTATTTGTGGTTACCCTACAACTAGCTTAGTCACTAATCTAGTTGTTGGGGGTGACACTTAAGTCTTGCATTTCTTGTTGGCCCTTTCTTGTAATTCCCTAAGAGGATAAACTTTTATCTTACCCACCCCTTCTTCCTTTATTGGAGTTGAGTGATTGAACAATGGAATTCTAGACAACTATTATAAATATAATATTATGCTTACATTAAATTCCTTGTTAATGTTAATGGGATGATCCAGCACCGGTGTGCTCTCTATTGGTATTTCCTATTCTTGAGGGCTTTGATGCTCCATCAGTCATAGGATAAATTTGGCCATTGGCCTAAGTGCGGACTTTGATAAAGGTCATTGGCTCCTTTTTATTTTTGATTTTGGAATTGGAACTTAGGAAAAGGTGCTCCTAGAGGTAAATTTTGAGGTTGTTGTACTTTTATGAGCTCTTATAACCCAATGGCCACTTTACCTAGGCCTCCTCTATGTATCCCATTTTACCTATGATTTGGGATCCTTTTGGATATATTTATTTTTGTAGTTATGTTGGGATGAAGGTCACAACTTGGTTTGATTATGAGGCTTCCTTTGTAGGCACTTGATTCTCTAAGTTTATCATAATATTGCCATTAGCTTTTTCTCCTTCTGAAATTCATGTAGTTTCTATTATGCATTCCTCCTTAGAAGCTATTTTTTTGACTTCTATTTTGTCTCTTGCTTCTTGTGTTAGGGAATCTTCTTCTTGTACTTATTTGCCTTCGTTGTTAATAATTTTTGCCTTAATTTACTCTTTTTGAAGCTTCCAAATCCCTATATTTTTATCATATTTCTAAGAAATAATTTTATCCATCCACAATGGGTACCTAGACTTTTGAGTGCTTCACTCACATCTAAACATCCACCATTCTACAATATTGGCTTCTTCTCAGCCAATATTATTAGCCATATTATCTATTTTATCTTGGGTCAATTTGTGGTCTTTGTGCCTTTCTGGGTCATAGTCACATTATGGCTCATAGAAATCTCTCCAAGGAGACAACTCTTGCATCTTGCTAATGTTCCAATTTAGCTCATTGTCATACAAATTATTTTGGAGTTGTTCGATGTTGGGTCAACTAACCTTTTTGAATGTTGGTGGCTTACCTTTGTTTAAGTATTTTATTTTGTTCTTGATTTTATCCTTAGGGCCATACTTCCTTTTGTGCGATATTGTTCGTAATCCCAATTTCTCAAGTTTATTACTCAAAATTTCCCCTTGTCCTTTCATCATACTATAATGGATTTGAAAGTAAAAGGATAATCACAAGTGGAAGCTTTATTTATGCCTAAGACAAAAGCTACATTTATGGAATCTGTTTGTTAACACTATTCCATGCAAACACTCAGTAAGCTACATAGTATGACAATAGAAAAGGTTTCCCCATAAAATTGTATACTCTTACCATAGTTCACTATGTTAGAAAATATCAGTCTCCTTCCATTTGGGGATGTTGTACTATTGCAAGTACTACTTGGGAAAATCAAGGTATTTCTTCATATATGAGCTTCAGTACTAGTCCCAAAAATTCTCTGTTGAAATGATAGTATGACTCAAAATCCCTAATCAAGGTCATCCAATCCATTACTGCCATATTTTATTCTTGGTCATTTACCCTGTTCACACCTATCCATGTCATAATTTCTATTGTGCTATACAAAAATAGCCAAGATAGGTGTGAAGGATACCAAAAAGTACCATATTTTGAGATTTATAGCTCTATGAGCTACTTATGCATGCTTTTGCATAGAAATTTAGCCTAATCAAAGAAGCAAGGATTGTTAGACTGATTGGAACGAGACTCATCATAGTAATGTGGATTAGAAATAGAATACACTAGGGAAATCTAATAATCATGGAATTATTTATTAGTGGGAAAACCAAATATGATGACCAACATTGAAAACATATCAAGGAATTTAAATTCAGATATGGGAATTGGATTGTTTGGGAGGACATTACCAGGTGGAGGGTTGTACAACTACTAGTTTAGCCAATTTTTGAAGAACTTACCCCTTATTTGTGTCTTCTAAGGTCATAGTAATTTCTTTGTTCTTTGGTAGTGAAATACTTGGAGGGATTTTTGGGATTAACCCCTAAGGCAAAGGCCGTAGTGAAGAGATCAAGAGTAAGCTATAATAATTCTTGACCACTATAGTTTTGGACTATACTCATTGTGGGTTATAAAATTGGGTGATAGCTAATACTAATATAGGGTAAGGATGAACATGAGTATAAATGTAAGAGGATAGGAAAAAATGTCATGTAAATGCACTTGGGAAGATATGTGACCTTTCTTTTTCTTGTTGCTCTGCCACTTCTTAAAGGTGTTTGTGTTTTGAATTGAGGGTGATTTTTGTATCCCCAATTTTGCAAGTATGATCTTGAAGTCTTTTCCTTTTGCATTTTTTTAGTGTTATCAAGAAATTTCATATTTTTGGCCATTGCTATCCAATCCACACTCGAATATCCCTTTGTTTAACACTTTATGAGTCATTCCTATCATTGGTTGTGCAATTCTAGCTCAAGATAGTTCATCGGCTTGAGATTTTTTTCTTAACAACTTTGCAAAGCAATTTATTGCTAAACTATTTGCTTTATTGGCACTATAGTAGGCATTGCATAGTTATTATGGTAGTTGAAATGCATGTTCACTTTTCTTGAAGATTGGATTTTACACTTTACAAGGTCATGTAGGAGATTTTCATGCCAGTTAGATTATGGCTATTATGGCTACCTAGAGAATAAGAACGTGAAATTTCATAATTTTTGTCAACTAATTTTGGATTTGGCCAATCGAATTTTATCTTATTTCAAAAATTTTATGGCTTTTTACTTTTTTTATTTCTATGTACATATGATACAAAGGGTAGAGGCACCCTAAACAAAGTGCTTTAAGTGTTGGCCATTTATTGGTATCAACATAATCTGGTTTTTGATTTCTAATAATTCATATGCATTATATTAATGTTTAGCAATGATGTGGTGTGGTCTAGACCAAAATAAATCAAATTTTGTATGATTTCTTGGATTTGATTTGTCTTCATCCCATTTAAGTACAAGGTCACCTATTTTATAATCACAAAATGTGGCCCTTTTGTCAAAACATCACTTCATTATGGATGAATGATTTTGGAAATTATTATAGGCCTTTTCCCTCTATTCTTCTAAGAGTAGAAGTTGCATCATTCAAGTCTCTACTACTTCTATATCAATAAGTTCCCCTTGGTCTATTAATCTCATCGTAGGAAGCTCAAGATGCAATGGGAAGATGGCCTCCTTTCCATAAAATAAGGAATAAGGTGAGTCTTTTAATTCCTTTTTAAATATTATTTGGTCTATCCATAATGCGTTATTGAGTAACAAATGCCAACCCTTTTTGTTTTCACCAATGGTTCTTTTGATATTATTTAACAATTTTTTATTGGTGGATTCAACCAATCCATTCCCCTAAGGGTAGTAATTTGATGATGCTTTTGAGTAGATACAATATTAAATAGCCAAATTAATAAAAAATTCACCTATAATAGTAGATCCATCATCAGTTACCAAGGCATCTAAAATACCAAACCTCATGATATTTTCTAGTAACTCAATTACTATATCTTGATTGACTAATTTTGTGGATACCGCTTCTGTCCACCCGGTCAAATAATCTATTGTTATTAAAATATAATTATGTTCTACTGATGAGTTTAGATTTATGACTCTAATAAAATCTAATCACCACTATTGGAAAGACTCCTTTTCTATGATTTGTTGTAGTGGAAGCATAGGATTTTAATTTCTTTTGATGAATTGTTGGTATTTTTCACAAGCTTTAACTACCTTAAATGAATTTGCAAATATGGTGGACCAATAATATCCAATTCTATGAATTTTAGAAGTGGCATTTTACTCTAAATATTTTCCTATAGATAATGCTACGTAGAAATATTTTAGCACTTTCTCAACCTATTTTGGTTTTATGCAACAAAGGATAATTCCATCATTTTATTGATATAATCCTTTTGATAGTAAGACATGTTTCAATACCTATAATATATATCAATGCCTTTGTGAAACATTCAACCCTCTAGGGCGTCTTCCTATTTAAGAATAGTTTATCAATTTATCTACCCAATTGGGCTCTTTCATGGGTTGCTCACTTTTAGGGTTTGTCCTAATGCTATATTCTATGCACATGTTGTAGTGATGTTTTTAAGTGATGATCAACTGTTGACATAAGGATCTACCTTTTACTAGTTTAGTAAGGCCTATCTCGATGTCATAGTCTTTAATTTTAGTAACCCTCATCTCTTTTTATTTCAATTGTAATGACCCAAAAAACTCGATCCAAGGGAGAGAGCTATTTTTTTACAAGGATTAACTCTATAAGAAGATCCAATATTTTCTTTAGTATAAAGGCATAACCACTTTTGATTTTATTATCACTACAGACAACACTCAAGTGGACAGTGGTCAAATTCTTGTAATCATCTAGGGTTCACTTTTATAACCTCACCACTAGAAAAGATACCATTAGAGGTCCCCCCACTTTTCCTGTACATTCACATGTATAGGACAACTTAACCACAAAATAGGGATTACCATTTAAGGCCCATAACACTTGAAGGTGATGCCTATTCCCTGATCCTACATAAGTTCATCTATGTAGGAATATTATGACATGATGCCTTAGTGTTTAGTTTATTTCACCTCATTGTGAGTTAACTAATACCATTATTACTCACTTGATAATGATCATGGTCATGCTTACCTCATCGTAAGGTACCACCACTATACTACCTTATGAATGATCCAATGGATTATCCCATACCAATCCACCATTAATATTTCTAAGCCTCATCATTAAGAATACATCCAAGCCTCACTTCTAGGACTTGTCCAAGCCTCACTACTAGGACTTTTCCAAGCCTCACTACTAGGACTACCTAAGCCTCACTACTTTAGGCCACCCAAGCCTCATCGCTTAGTGTGTATCATTCATAATTACCTAGTTGATTGCCTCATCATAACTCAACTAGGATTGGGTATATATTGAATCAAGGAATTTTTAATATAACTCTAATTTCATGCCCAAAGTAACCCCCTTTCAACCCAAGGGTCCTATTGATCCAAAATATGTCTATGGTGAAATGTGCACCCAATACTTGGATAATATTGAATGATCGAGCAAGCTATAGAGCTTAAGCAGGTCAATATCCAGAGAATACTAGATATTGTAAGGTTCTAACTAGCTAAAATATATGATGGGAGAGGAAAAGGGTGTAGAAATGAGTAAATGTAGCTAAAGATAGAAATTAATATGGTATAAATTAGGCAACAACAAGAAGTGCATAAAGATCATGAAACAAAACAACCATTAAAATATCCTAACATACCAACCAATTTTTCTATCATATGCAGAGTAATTTGATCAACATTCAATTTAACAGATTATAAGTTCCAAAACTAGAGAAGAAAACATGCACAAAAATATAGAAAGTAGAATTAATGTCATGCACATTCATTTAGCTAAAGCAAAAATATTCATCCACTCATACATACATATTATGCAAGATGTTGAACCAGAAGACAAAAAGAGATCTCAATTGCATTGCTTTCTCCAAAATTTTTTGTATATGCAACTTGTAAATTCCTAAGAGCCAACCCTATCACAAGAGGCCATTGCTCTTATTTATAATTCTCCTATGGTTCAATACTCAAAATAAAAAAAATAGCTTTTTATTTAAAACTGTTACAACAATATGCTAGGTGACTAGGTTGGTAGAACACCATGCAACATCGTTGATCCAAAATGGGATAGCGTGTTTGGTTTATGACTACTTATTAAATGTTTTATGCATGTGGAGAAGTAGTGGGGAATGAGCTTGAAACTTGGTCCATTCTTCATTCTTGAAAACACCTATCACCTTTGATATGTAATGGACATGGTAGACAAAAATCTTCATAGAAGATTCTATCCCCTGTAACCTATGGTGGCCACGACATAGAGACATGCCATGACATCACATCCCATTCTACATCCTTAGGCCTTTCAAGCCTTTTTGACCATGATGTGGGAACATGTGACATCATATCCTTTTCACAGTATCACATCATTCTTTTGCCTTACGTGCCTCTAGAGCTTATGTGGTCACGACCTAGGAATATGCCATGATATCATGATACTTTCCAATCCATAAGCTTCCTAGGACATGAAGATCATAACAGATACACATGTCACAATTTCATGATGCTATTCTACCTGTTGTGACTCCTTCACAACGACCCCAAAATTTGGGGACCCACTTGAAATTTGAAAGCTTGTTTCAAATTGTTGCTTGCACTTATTGTTCACCGTTGTCATCATTGAAATATCAAGAATGCTTATCTTCCTCCGA
Source organism: Wollemia nobilis (assembly GCA_028583015.1). Classification (NCBI taxonomy): domain Eukaryota; kingdom Viridiplantae; phylum Streptophyta; class Pinopsida; order Araucariales; family Araucariaceae; genus Wollemia; species Wollemia nobilis. The sequence goes on along the minus strand of JAQPPZ010016818.1, from coordinate 3,214,401 downwards.
ATGGTCTTATAGCAAGGTCCATTGTCAAAATTCACCTCATGATCTGAAGATCCTAAAGTTATGCTTGTATGGTCATTTTGATTATGGTCTTTGAGTTGTATTATTGTTGTTATGTTATGTTTATGTCAAGGGTGTTTTGTTTTGTTTGTTATTAATATTGATAGGTTAGGTTTTGTAAAGATGTTTTGTGTTATGTTAAATTTTTAAGTCTCATGTATACCTAGTATTTTTTGGTTTGTTTTATATGTTTTGTTATGTTATGTTGTTTTAGTTTTATGTTGTCTTTAAATTATATGTTTGTTATTTAGTATATATTTTTTGTGTTATTTTAATATATTTTTATTTATTATAGTGGTGTTCATATAGGTTGCATGTTCGTATGTTATGTTTAGTTATGTCTTGTTTTAAATTAATTAAATTATAAAGTTTTATAACTTTATAATTTAATATATTTAAAATTGTTATTTTATAAACTTGTTTTAAATTAATTAAATTATAAAGTTTTATAACTTTATAATTTAATATATTTAGAATGGTTATGTTTATAAATATGTTTTAAATTAATTAAATTATAAAGTTTTATAACTTTATAATTTAATTATATTTAAGAAGGTTATTTTATAAATGTTTTATATTCTAATTAATATTTGTCTTGTTGGCAGGATTATAACTTTAATTTTTGAATGCCAATGAGGAGAAATATTAAATCCTTTGAAAAGGCTTTATTGATATTAGGGTTTCAAGAATTCATTTTTAAAAACTAATGGAATAGAGCAAACTAATCAAGAGGAACAAATTTCTCAAGTTATAAATGGAGAATTAGAAACCAAAGAGAGGGTCGGACAGGTTGGAGAAAAAGAGGAAATATTGAAAGGAGCCAAATAGAAGACCAAGTTGCAGAGGAAGCTACATTTGCACATGAATACAGAGACTTTGTTGGATTCATTGTAAGATCTAATATTTTGTATCAAATTCAATTTTTATTAAAAGCAAGCACTATTGTGGTGTTTTTAATTTATAAGTTGATTGATATAATTTTTTAATTAAAATTTCTGTAGAAGATAGCACCAAATTTGTGGTAGGATTGTGTAAAATCTGGTCTGCCTGAGTTTGGTTTTCAAAGTTGTGTTTTTCTGTGTTGTAGCAAGTTTGTCCGAACGTTTTATTCAAATTTGTTTCTTTACCCTAAGACCTTTTTAATTTATTTGAGGCATTAAGATTTAAGATAAAACCTAGTTTATTTTATAAAAGATTTAAATTTTACAACTAGGTTAAAGTTTGAATTTATCACTCAAATATTTAATTCTATAAATATTTCGGGTGAATAAATTTCATAGAGGAGGGAATCAATGAGCTTTTGATTTTAAATTTCATAAAGTTTATAAAGTTCATTGAATTTGTTTTATTAAAACCCTAAGTTGAATTTCAAAGATTCATATTTATAGAAAGGGTTGTAAAATTTATTTAGGTCAAATATTTAAGTTAATAAATATTTGACAAATAAATTTAGAGATAGAGAAGGATTATATGGATTATTGATTTTAATATCATAAAATTTTAAAATCCATAATTTGAGATTTATTTATGTTTCTGAAAGTTTGATTTATTAAAATTTTCAATCTCAAATCATAAAGTCCAAAGTATACTATTGAAAGGATTAAATTTATTTACTTCAAATATTTAGTTTAATAAATATTTGAAAATAAATAAACATCACATTAAGGAAGATTACATGAATTCTAATTTTTATATTATAAAGTACAAAACTTTATAATTAGAATTCATACACATTAATTATTCATATTCTATGAAAAGAAGCAAGGATTATAAAGCTTAGAATATTCTAAAGGCCCAAACATAGGGATTATAAAGTGTTTCACATTTTATAATTAGGGTTTTTATTTTATTCATCATTTATTAGATCTGATTTTAAGCTTCATTCATGAAATAAATGTAAGTTTTGAATTAAAATGCTTTAAAACATTCATGCAAGTTTAATATAAGGTTAAAAGCATTTTTAATCAAAGTTCATCTTTTAAAATAGATTTGCATTCTCAAATATTAGCTTTAAAAGGTAAGTTTATTCATTTTGAGGAAGTAAATTATATTGATGAAAATGCAAGTAATGATTTCAAGATCAAAATATTTGTTATACTAGGCCCCTTGTTAATAGTTGATTGTTAATCCTTGAGATGTTCTGTGCACTTAATTGACATAAATTCATAACGTGTTACGTAAAAGAACCTTGGAGAAACATATTTTCTTTGCAAGAGAGGATTACGATCCTAATTGTCGGGTGATATTTGTAATCGGACAAAATCACACCTCAACAAATTGGCGCTAGAAGGAGGGCCTGAAAGGTAAATATTTTATTTTCATTTGAAGTCTTTCAAATCTTAGTTTAAAAAAAATTGAAAATTTTCGATTTATGTTGCATTAATGTTAATCTGTCATAAATTCGAAAATTTGGTTATGATTCAATTTTTGTGAATTTTCATACATAGCCTTGCATATTAAAATTGGTTCAATGGCAGAAAATGATTTACCCTATTTTAAGCATGATGGGATGATTACAACTGAAGAACATATTCAGGCATATAAAAACATTATGTTTCATTTTCAAATTATGCAGGAAGATGTTCTCTATAGAATGTTTCCATACACATTGGATGAATTTGCTAAAGATTGGTTTATCAATTTACCTGCAGGTTCTACCGCTTCTTGGAATCAACTAGAAATAATGTTTCTTGAACATTTTGGAACATTGGTTGACACAGATTTGTTATCAAATCAATTTTCCTCTATCTGTAAAAAACCTAATGAATCCATGAGTCAATTTAATGATAGGTTTCATAAGTTGTATACTGAAATAGAGATACATTTTATCATTTCAGAAGAAGTTGTTCAAATATACTTGGAAGCTTTAGATCCTTTTATTGTTAAGTTGTTAGAAAAGCTTCTTAAAGATTTATCCTTGTCTAACGCTTATGGTGGGGCAATAGTTGTAGAACAATGGTTGATTTCAAGAGGAATTGATGTGGGTAGATTATCATTACTCAACCCTAGGGTTTCAAATCAATTACCACCTATGAGTCATGATACACATTTTTTGACACCATCAAATGAAATTGAATGTCCTAGTTTTTCAACCACTTTTGATATTATCCAAGAGGAAGTGCAAGTTTCAAAGCCAATATCCATCAATGAGGATTGTAGTAATCAAGTTTATCAAAATGTAGAAATGCATGAGTCTTCAGATATTGGAGGAGTTTTAGATCTAACTAGCTTTGAAACATATGATAGAATAGAATCTTCCATAGAGTTGAATGAAACAATTAAAGCTCTAGAATTGAAATATTCTAGAGGTAATTTCATTATGACTGATCATAAAAGTTTATTACTTGAGGAAGATGAGTTTTTCATTGAAGATAATTTTTTTGAAAGTGATGAAGGTGAACTTGAAAAGCATTCGATTGTTGAATTTACAGAGTGTGAAGAAGTGGTTGAACATCACTCCCTAATTTTAGAAGATGATTATTGTTGGTGGAATAAATGGGAGGATTTTGCTTCTCTTTCTAATGAAGTACTTGCTTCACCTAAAATGCAGGACAAGTTGCAAAGGTTAATTCTACAACTTAAAAGAAACAGTGATCAAGCACAGGGACAAATGCATCAAGATGCATATCTTGATAATTATATAAATCATTCTCATGAGACAAAGATCGAAGATGCTAAAAGTGATATTATTTTAGACAATGGAGAAGTCCTAGAGTGGACTAGTTTTGAAACACATGATAAATCAGGACCTTCCATAAATTTGGATGAGATCATTGAAAATGATGATCAAAATTTTCAGTATTCTCAAAATAATGATCAAGAAGAAATGAAAGAAGGGATGCAATCTCATCAAATGTTTCAGGAAGATGATTATTATAATGGTTGGGGAAGATATGAGGAATTATTTATTTCTAATTATCCTACTGATGAATTTTCCATTTCACTTGATATGCAGGATGTTGAAACCTCTATCTTGCATGAAGATTTGGCAATTTCTATCCAATTGGAAGATGACATGTCAATTTCAGAAGTAGAGAAGGTTCCAAGATTTGATCATTTTGAACATGAGTTTGTAGAACATTCTTCTACAATAGAAAGGGAAGAAATGGTAAATGTTTCTTATGATTCATCTATTTTAGATGAAGAAGAGGTAAATTCTTTTCTTTCATTCTCGAATACTAAATATTTGAGTGAAAATTTTCATGATTGTATTGAATATTCAAATGAAGAAACTTCATGTATGGCTAACAAAGAATTAGAATTTCCTATTCATCCTAAAGAAACTATTGCTTTGTTTGATCAACAAGATTTATGGTTTGAAAAATATGGACATATTCTTGATTGGATGCCTAATTTTGATGCTTCTGAAAAATAGGTCATTGATGAAAGAATACAAAATGATGGTGGTGATGATAGAGATCATGAAGAAAAATAAAAGACTATAATGGCTCATCAAGTAATGGTAAATGAAAGTGTACAAAAGGTAGAATCTTATCCTTTGTATTCAAACATCCAAGAATCAGGTAAAAGTTTGTATAATCATTTATTGGATTTAGATGTTGTTTATAATAAAATGCCATTGGAGGTTGATCAAGAATTAAAGTGGATTTCTTTTCCCACTACAAATAAGATTGCATTGCTAAATGAAAAAGAAGATATGCTTAAATCATTGAACCAAGTTCAACAACAGTTAACAATTCAATCTAGGATACAAAACTATAATGATTCTTATTTTGTAAATATCCTAGATTCTTGTAAATTGTTACATGAATATGATTGGCCTAAAAACATAGATGATGATTTTGCTTTAAAATTTTTAGAAGTTGCTTCTTATTTGAAAGAAATCTTATATGCTTGTGAAAATGAGAATTTAGGTCAAAGTGATGAATCAAGGTTTGGAAATTCCCATCTTGTTGAATAAGCATAAGATCATGGAAGATCATGTATTTACTTGTAAGGTTAATGGATCAAATCTTAAACATGGAATTGCTTATAAGTTTGAATTAAATCAGTGGGGTGTGAAAGGCAAAATGAAGGTTGCATCATTTCACTTAATCTTGTTTTGGTTGGATTTATGTAAAGCTTGGAATGCAAATCATATATATCTTTTACAATGTGCCAATCGTATTTGGGATCCAGGAAGGTGATAGCATAAATTTGTTATCATTTTGTACATAGTGTATATTTTTGTAAATAGTTTTTTGGGTTTTTGTGTTTTTGTTTTGTTTTGTACATAATTTGTTGTTTCGTGAAATTTTGTTATGTTGCAATAAATTGGCTTTGCCAAATTTTGGGAGTTTTGTGATGATGTTCATCTTTAATAAAGTTTCAAGGGGGTTTTCAAGGATTAAGGTAGTTGTTACTGAGACACTAATCATTTGATGATTTTATTTGGTATTTGGTCTTGGGTCATATAGGATAAAATTACCTATTTTGAAAACATATAAAACCTGAAGAAAAAGGAAAATGAGATGTTAGTGTATATCTTCATGAATTTGAACTAAGATAAGGAAATTTGAAATATTAGAATCATATTGCAAAAGCTTCACAAGTACTACAAACACTTTAAAGAATATCTTTTGAAATTTTGGAAGTATGAAGTTGTCAATTTTACAAATTAAGGTGAAAAATTCTATATACTCTTTCAACCTTACTTGATCTCTAACCCAAATGGTAGGTGGATTTGTTGCAAAGTACCATATTATTGGATAAAAGAGAAAAAAGGAAAAAGAAAAAAGAGAAAAATGATGAATACAAAGGAAAGTAATGATAAATCTGTCACCGTAGTCTAGATAGCCTTCACCGGGGCTATAGACGCCTGACTGGTAGTGGAGATAGGTCTAGACTGAAATGAAAAATACAAAATGCAAAAATTCACCTAATATATGGGAGATTCAGATAATCTCTACCGGGGCTATAAACGCCTGGCTGGTAGTAGAGCAATGTTTGAAGAGAGTCAGGTGGAGGTATACTTCAAAGAGAAAATGTTCATAGCCTAAAATGCAAAATTGACAATGGAATGTTGAATGGTTTCAAAATATATAGAATGAATCACTTTGCACACACCGAGCTGATGTTGATGATTCTGATGGTTCATGTCGAATTGGTCTATTCTCATTCTCTAGATATCATTGATGCTTATAATTCTAATATTTGGGTTTTTGTTGTTTTCAGAGTTTGGTTTTTAAGTTCGAAATGTCCAGGGACATTTACCAGCAGAGTCACCATTTGTTGTGACTCCTTCACAACGACCCCAAAATTTGGGGACCCACTTGAAATTTGAAAGCTTGTTTCAAATTGTTGCTTGCGCTTATTGTTCACCGTTGTCATCATTGAAATATCAAGAATGCTTATCTTCCTCCGAATGGTCTTATAGTAGGGTCCATTGTCAAAATTCACCTCATGATCTGAAGATCCTGAAGTTATGCTTGTATGGTCATTTTGATTATGGTCTTTGAGTTGTATTATTGTTGTTATGTTATGTTTATGTCAAGGGTGTTTTGTTTTGTTTGTTATTAATATTGATAGGTTAGGTTTTGTAAATATGTTTTGTGTTATGTTAAATTTTTAAGTCTCATGTATACCTAGTATTTTTTGGTTTGTTTTATATGTTTTGTTATGTTATGTTGTTTTAGTTTTATGTTGTCTTTAAATTATATGTTTGTTATTTAGTATATATTTTTGGTGTTATTTTAATATATTTTCGTTTATTATAGTGGTGTTCATATAGGTTGCATGTTCGTATGTTATGTTTAGTTATGTCTTGTTTTAAATTAATTAAATTATAAAGTTTTATAACTTTATAATTTAATATATTTAAAATTGTTATTTTATAAACTTGTTTTAAATTAATTAAATTATAAAGTTTTATAACTTTATAATTTAATTATATTTAGAATGGTTATTTTATAAATATGTTTTAAATTAATTAAATTATAAAGTTTTATAACTTTATAATTTAATTATATTTAAAAATGTTATTTTATACAATATTATTAAAATATAGGAACAAAGTGATGACATTGGTGAGGGAAGAAAGTAGAGAGGGGAGGGCTCTGGTCCCTCCCCTGCTCCCCTCCCATGGCTCCTGGTTCCTGCCCAGTTCCTGGCTCAACCCAGGTCATCCCTCCCGGGGAATGGTTTTTGCGAGATGATCTCCTGGGGGAGATCCTTCTCCACTATCTGTGCCCCTCCCGGTCGGCTAGGGTTTCCTTGGTTGTTTTTTCGGACTGGTGCTTCCTAGGGATCCCTGTTTGGTTGGGGATCCCTTCCCTTTTTCCCTCAGGCTTCCCCCAGGGTTTTTTGCAGGTTATTCGCATGGATCTGGTCCCTTGCGTTTCTCGGTGCGGTGGAGGTGATGGTTTAGGGTTTGGACAGCTTCCCCTTTTTCTTGTGAATCCTCGGCGGGCTCTGTGCTTGGACGGGATTCTTGGTCCCTGCTGCTGGGATCCTCTTCTATTTTCTCGAGGCGGGTTCTTTGTGGTGCAACTCTTTGGTCACTTCCTGATGGGCTGGATCCTCTCTGTGCTGGCTGTCGGCTTCCTGTAGGATGGCTCTCGCTGAACGGAATGTTTTCCTGGTGGGCGGGATGGTTTCTCCACAGGGCGGGATCCGCCAAATCTGCCGATTTTCCCGCGAGGCGGGATCCTTTCTTTTCTGCTGGGTTTCCGGATGGCGGGATTTCCTTGTTGCTTCCCGCTAGGCGGGACTGTTTGTGGTGGTTTTGACTACTTCCCGCGAGGCGGGATTTTATTGTAACGATTTTTATTTGCTTCCTACTGGGCGGGATCTTCTTGATGGTGGTTTTTGGCTACTCCCCGCTGGGCGGGATCTCTAAAACTACTTCCTTTCTTATTTGTCTGTTTCTCGCTGACAGGGATTGTTTCATGCTTCTGTTACCGCTGGGCGGGATTTCATTTTGGTGTTCGGTTTCAAGGGATTGATGCCCTAGGCCCATTGCTTATGTAATTAGGTTTTTTTTAGGGGTTACGTTTTCTGTAATAGGCTTATACATAAAGCCAGGAGGCATGATGCAAGGCTGATTTTGTACATAAGGTTTTGGGATCCTCTATAAAAACCCTTTTTTAATCTACTATAATAATTACCAAAAAAAAAAAAAAATGTTATTTTATAAATGTTTTATATTCTAATTAATATTTGTCTTATTGTCAGGAATATAACTTTAATTTTCAAATGCCAATGAGGAGAAACATTAAAACCTTTGAAAAGGCTTTATTGATATTAGGGTTTCAAGAATTCATTTTTTAAAAACTGATGAAACAAAGTAAACTAATCAAGAGGGACGAATTTATCAAGTTATAAATGGAAAATTAGAAACCAAAGAGAGGGTCGAACAGGTTGGAGAAAAAGAGGAAAAATTGAAAGGAGCCAAATAGAAGACCAAGTTGTAGAGGAAGCTACATTTGCACATGAATACAGAGACTTTTTTGGATTCATTGTAAGATCTAATATTTTGTATCAAATTTAATTTTTATTAAAATCAAACACTATTGTGGTGTTTTTTATTTATAAGTTGATTGATATAATTTTTTAATTAAAATTTCCATAGAAGATAACACCAAATTTGCGGTGGGATTATGTAAAATCTGGTCTGCCTAAGTTTGGTTTTCAAAGTTGTGTTTTTCTGTGCTGTAACAAGTTTGTCCAAACGTTTTATTCAAATTTATTTCTTTACCCTAAGACCTTTTTTTTAATTTATTTGAGGCATTAAGATTTAAGATAAAACCTAGTTTATTTTATAAAAGATTTAAATTTTACAACTAGGTTAAAGTTTGAATTTATCACTCAAATATTCAATTCTATAAATATTTCGGGTGAATAAATTTCACACAAGAGGGAATCAATGAGCTTTTGATTTTAAATTTCATAAAGTTTATAAAGTTCATTGAATTTGTTTTATTAAAACCCTAATTTGAATTTCAAAGATTTAGATTTATAGAAAGGGTTGTAAATTTTATTTAGATCAAATATTTAAGTTAATAAATATTTGACAAATAAATTTCAGATACAGAGAAGGATTATATGGATTATTGATTTTAATATAATAAAATTTTAAAATCCATAATTTGAAATTTATTTATTTTTTTGAAAGTCTGATTTATTAAAATTTTCAATCTCAAATCATAAAGTCCAAAGAATACTATTGAAAGGATTAAATTTATTTACTTCAAATATTTCATTTAATGAATATTTGAAAATAAATAAAGATCACATTAAGGATTTACGTGAATTCTAATTTTTTATATTATAAAGTACAAAACTTTATAATTAGAATTCATATACATTAATTATTCATATTCTCTAGAAAGAAGCAAGGATTATAAAGCTTAGAATATTCTAAAGGCCCAAACATAGGGATTATAAAGTGTTTCACATTTTATAATTAGGGTTTTTATTTTATTCACCATTTATTAGATCTGATTTTAAGCCTCATTCATGAAATAAATGTAAGTTTTGAATTAAAATTCTTTAAAACATTCATGCAAGTTTAATATAAGGTTAAAAGCATTTTAAATCAAAGTTCATCTTTTAAAATAGATTTGCATTCTCAAATAGTAGATTTAAAAGGTAATTTCATTCATTTTGAGGAAGTAAATTATATTGATGAAAATGCAAGTAATGATTTCAAGATTAAAATATTTTTTATACTAGGCCCCTTGTTAATAGTTGATTGTTAATCCTTGAGATGTTCTATGCACTTAATTGACATAAATTCATAACGTGTTACATAAAAGAACCTTGGAGAAACATATTTTATTTGCAAGAGAGGATTACAATCCTAATTGTCGGGTGATATTTGTAATCGGACAAAATCACACCTCACTACTACCTTCAATTATTTTAAGCCCTCACGATCATGACATAGAGATAGGTCATGGAATTGTATCAATTATCTATCTTGAGCATTTCTTAATCTCTCATGGCCAATATGGGAAGATAGGTCATGATTTCATGATGCTCTTCTGAATTCAAGTCTTTCAAGATTTGGTGATCACAGTATGGAGGCATGTCATGACATCACACCTCATTCTAAACTTAGAACTCTTCAGGCCTTTTGCAACCACAACATCGAGAGATGTCGCGATGTCACATCTAACTTCATTCTTGTGTGAGACTTCAATTTTTTTTAGAGGTTTATCACCTTATTTCTCCTGATGTAGTCATTTTGACCTACATTATTGGTGCCTCCTAGGGTATTTTGCTTGTAATTTTTTTAGAACTTAGCATCTTATACATTGGACGAGCAAAGGCTAGAAAAATTAGAAAAAAGGATAAATAAGGAGCAATGGATAAATGAAAAATAAATGTGAAAGGGGATGTATGAATTGCAAAAGATAAATGGAGGTTTCGAAAGGCAAAGATGGTTTTTAGCTCCTCTTTTATTTAGCCCTTTGATCATTTAGGGGGTTTTCTCTTTTTGTTTCCTCCTTGGTTTCTCCATCTGTCTCCTTTTCTGTATCTCCTCTAACTTCTTCCTCTACCTTTTCTTCAACTTCTTCATCAGTGCTTTCCTTTGCCTATTTTTTGATTCCTTCACCTTGGTCTTGAAACCTTTTAAAAATATCATCGTAAGCTTTACAAGCCTATTCCTAGATTTCATTATCAGGGTCTAATGATTCTGTGAATTGTTGATAAGTGAAATTCAACTCAGAAACCCTATCATAGGAGAAGCTCTTGGAATTCAAAATTAGTTCATACAAGTAGGATTTGATCTAGGTGAGGTTCTGCACCAATTTGAAGATATGTTTCTGTTTCATAGGCTCTAGATATTCATCTATTTTAGATTCATCATTTATGGCTATTGTTAAGTTAGTTCTATGCTCTTCCTCTCCTAAGATGTTAGAATTTTTATTCTAGAATCCTAGGAATCCATATTTTATAGCTAAATTCAAATGCTTTAATATCACATTGGATTCAACTTTGAGATCTTAGATAAGTTGCCAACCTTGAGTCATGAATCTAAGCCTTTTGAACAAGCTTCTAGCCATTATATTAGCACAAGATCACTTTCTATTGGGGACTCTGTTTGCTACCCATTCAAAATTGCTCTCGGACAAGGCTTGGATATTTGTTGCTGTAGGTAATCTTGACTGAAGTAATCCTATTCCCAATATATTTCACCTAGGAATCATGGTAATTATCATACCTATGAGAAAATTCATTATCACTCTTAAGGCCAAATATTGAAATTTTTGTATCAGTTTCAACCCTCATGACCCACAAGACCCATATTTTGGTCTCAATTCATCTATTTTTTTTTGCATTTTTTGAATCTTAGATTCTCCCAAGGCATGTGTTGTGTCATTTTCAAGATCATAATCCACAACCTGCTCATATAAATTATGCCATGGGGGCAACGACTGCATTTGGTCCACATGCCATTCTAATTATTCATATTCCTTATTGTTCATTTTCTATTATATGTGTTCCTTGGTTGTTTTGTAGATTTTTTGAGCCCTAGTGTTATTAATAATATCTAATGTATCTGTAAATTTATCATAAGGGTCATACCTCCATATTTGTGGTAGTTGTATTAGACCCAATTTTTTCATGGATTGGGTAACTTCTTGATTTTACCCCTTTCTTATTATTGTTATACCCTCAAAATTGATTGGGTAAGTGCAAGTTCCTTTCTTACCCATGTTAGTGCCATATTTGTAATTAATATACTCAGTCTATCTACAATTACAAAAAATTGGTATGTTAAATAATGAGGGAGCAAAAATGGGTTTTCATTGAACCCATATAGTCTGATGATCGTGCCTAGTGTCAGAATAAACCAATCCCATTTCTATGCATGCAGGTTTTGCAACACACTCTTAGCCTTTGGTGACAACCTATCCATTCTCCCATGAAATTTTTAAGGGCAAGCCCTAAGAATTTCCTATTAAAATATAATATGTTTCAGAGGTGGTTAGCACATTGGTCCATGAATAAACTGGCAATGGTATCCCTTTCTCATTCTTATCTTTCATGACTATCCAAGACATTTCTTGTACCATGAAGTAGAGAAAAACCTAGGCCAAGTGAAAATAGTATATGAACAAGGTTCTAGACCCTCTCTTCAATTTGCATAGTTGTTCATGAATTTATTGGTATAGGAAGGAGGGCCAATTAAAGAAAATAGGTCTAGTGCTCTAGTCCATGATAGAGGTTTTGTAGAACTTGGTGTTGGGTATGCATTGGACCATAACAATTTGCCAACCATAGACCTCCTCATATAAAGGTAACCCTGCTAACATGACCAAAAATGAATAGAGCTAAAGGTTTTTAGACTCAGTAATTAGGATGGGGTTTTGAGAAAATTCTCCCTATCGGTGCCGTTTTCAACTATGACTCTACAAAATATTTTAAATGGCTACCTGGGATATAATGCTTTGCCTACTTGTCAAGATGGAAATACTCAAGTTTCAAAATGGAAACCAGACCCATGGTAAAGGAAACTGAGAAGACATCTAGGCCTAGCGTGAATAGGGTTCTTCCTTATGCATCTTGGATAATGTTATGCTTAGGGTCATTGTACTTAGCTATGGCATGTACCAATTTCAGGCATGGATGAACTGATGTGTAAACATAAAAATATAATAGGGAATGAAAGATAAAATTTTTAGGGCTTGATGGGGTAATACCTTTGGAAAGTCTATATTCAACATCCATTTTGAGCCACTCGACACCTTTTCATGTAACCATCGTATCGATAATCCTTGTGTCCCTATTCTAAAATTTAATATCCTTTTCATCTTTGATCTGGGCTAAAATATTGGTAAATGAAGTAAAGTTGCCATTATGATACATCTATTATCTTGAGTGTTGTCTCACTAAACCTCCTTTGAACTTGCTAGTATGAGAGGATTCCTTCACAACAAAGATCAATCTTGAGAAAGAATTTTAGCAAAATGAAGGATTGCTAGGGTTTTATCCTCTAAATATAGAGCTTCTACAAAAATTAGGGCAAAGTGTAATTATCGTAGTTTGTGCACCGCTTGCTCAATGAGTTAATTAGGATGACAATTCTACTTTAGTTCATGCACCACCCTGCTCAATGAATCATAGCTAACTTCACATTTATGGTTAACATGCTTCCCACTATTATTTTTCAAATTTGAAAGGATTTTTATCTCTTGTCACACAACTATGACCTTTTTGATTTAGAAGGGCCTTGACCCTATTGACTAGGCATGTCAACGCATCACAACAACACATCAATTTTTATCTTTCAAAGCTTTTTCTCCTTGTTACCATGACCTGCCAACATATCGTGACATCATGCAAATTATTTTATTTTCTATCTATATAGATCATGACTTTGAGACATGTCATGACATCATGGCATTTTGAAAAAATAAACATTATAGTATATATGATACATAAAATACAAAGGGTGAGAACCTTTTAGTGGAAATAGAGCTTCAAATGAAAATTGTTAATAGGGATAAGATGATTTCTTCCTTGTGCATATTGTAGTTAGAAATAATTATATTGTTTCTCAATGATTATTTTGAATGAACCTTCCCAAAAGGAGTTAAACTTCTGGAGATTTCTTGGCTTTGCCTTATTTTCATTCCATCTCAAGATTAGGTCTTCAACTTTAAATTGTTTGAAAGTGGTATTTCTATCAAACCATCCTTTGGTTTCCCCTAGATTGTTTTGATACTGCACATAAGCTTGCTCTCTTTGTTCCTCTAAATATTAAAGTTACATCAATCTATTTTCCATTGGGCACCTTCTGTAGTATGAGTTTGATCAAGTAATTGCAAAGCATGTATTTCCATATGTATAGGAATAATAGCCTCTTTTCCATACACCAAATAATAGGGAGATGTGCTAATAGAATTATTAATGGTAATTCTATCAACCCACAATGTTTGGTTTATCAGTGAATGGCAACTCCTCTTGTTATCCTTTAGAGTTATTTTCAAAATCCTAAGAAAATTCTTATTGGTTGATTTTAATAGACCATTTTCCTATGGATAGTAGTTGGAGGAAGTCTTAAAATAGATTCCATATTTGATAGAAAAATAAATCATATTTACTCTAATGAAGTATGGGCCATTTTCACTAACCAATGCATTAGGTATTCCAAACCTTATAATCAATATTTCAATAAACTCAACCACTACCTCTTGGTCAGCCTTCTTTGTGGGTATTGCTTCAACCCATTTGGTGAAATAATCTATAGTAGTTAGAATATACTTATGCCCTACTAATGAATTTGGTTCTATCACCCCTATGAAGTACAATCTCCATTGCTGAAAAGGTTCTTACACTTGGATGGGTTTGAGGGGTAAGAAAGCATTTTTGTTTCTTCCCACATGTCTTTGTCATTCTTTGCATGCTCTTGTAATTTTAAAAGCATCATAGAATATAGTTGGCCAGTAAAAACCTATTCTTAATATTTTCAATGTAGTTGTTCTACCTGAATAGTGTCCTCTTGATAAGCCTTCATGGAATTCTCTCAAGAACTTCTATTTTTGATCATCCTTGAGATATTTCAAAAGAATCCAATCTAAATTTTTCTTGTATAAGCCTTCAGGTAATAGAACATACTTTACGGCTTGCACCTGTATCTTCTCCTTTGTAAGGCATTCAAGTTTATTGGGCAATTTCTTGTTTGGAAATAGCTTATGAGTTAATCAACCCAATTTTAGCTTTCTGAGGATAGTCCATTCTCTTGAACTAATTCTAGTGCTTGACATGCTACATATTCTATTTTAGCCCTTTTAGCCAACTATTGACATAAATTCCTGCCTCTTACTAGCTTAGTTGGGTGGATATCTACATTATATTCTTGTATATTTGATATCCACCCAACTCTTTTTCACCAAGCTCTCCTTGTATGATAAAGTTCCTGACATCAAGGTGCACCACATACACTAGAGTCTTGCTTTGGGACAAAAAATATCTGAATTTCTTTAATGATTTCATGACTACATACACATGTTTCTCAATGAAGTTATACCTTTCCTCATTATCTTTCATAGTTTGAATTAGGAAGGCAATAGGTCTCTCCTAATTGTCTCCTCCCTTTTTAGTAAGAACTGCAATGTAACTTTCTTGTTCACCAACTACATACAAAAAATATTTTGAGTAGTCTAGGTTAATGAGCATAGGTGCTTGAGAAATTGCCTCTTTGATATTCTTGAATGGTTATTTCTATAGGTCTATCCATCTAAAATTTGTATCTTTCTTCAGTTACTCGGTCATAGAATTCACTATTTGTGCAAAGTTTACAACATACTTACGCACAAAGTTGATATATCTAGAGAAAGACTGCAACCCTTTATTATTCAATGGAAAAGGAATATCTAAGAGGGCTTTCACTCTGTCTAGGTCAATGGCCAGCCCTACCTCAAAAGTAACCTGTCCCAATAGTGTTCCTTCTTGGATAGCAAATATGGATTTCTTTGGATTCAAGGAAATACCAAACTATTTGTACTTTTCAAAGACTATCGTGAGATGCTCAATATGTTTCTTTTTTTTATGGGAGAATACTATCATATCATCTAGATAAATGACTATCACTTTATTTACAATTTCTCCAAAATATAGGTCCATTGCTCTTTGGAAAGTAGCCCTTTAATTGGACAGACCGAAAGGCATTTGTTGGTATGAAAAAGTTCTCCTTTAGTAGTGAATGTAGTCTTGTGTTGATATTTATCTCTAACCCAAACCTGATTATAACGAAAAAACCCATCCAACAATGAGAATCTCTTCGCTCCTGCTACAATATGTAGTATTTGATCTATTTGAGGTAAAGGATAAAGTCTTCCAAAGAGGCCATGTTCAAATTTTTGAAATCTACACACAATATGATATCTCCATTCTTTTTTTTGACTGGCACTAGGTTAGCAACCCATGTGGAATATTTGATAGGATAAATAATTTTAGCATTGAGAATCTTGAAGAACTTTTGCTTCATCAAAGCTTCTATATTTGGGTTGACAAGCCTCTACTTCTATCGAAAAGACTTTGAGCTAGGTTCAAGTTCAATGGTGTGTTGTATTATTTCCTTACTATACACCTTGAGGTCATCATATGTCCAGGCTATAATATCATTGAAATTCTTACATAATCCCTGAACTTGATTTACCTCTTATTTTGAATATTGGGTCTCAACTTTAATCACTTTTCTAGGGTCTATTTGTATTTCCTTGTATTTTGCTTATCAATTTGTATCTTATGGTCCAATGGCCAATCACTGCTATCAAACAAGCTTTCAAGAGTAATTAGATCTTTTGGTCTATGTTTATTCTTGATTTGGATTAGTCCTTCATCCTCTTCATATTCTAAGGTACGATCACCTGAATAGTTCATATCATGTATTCAGAAATATAACACATGTTCATCATTCTCAAAGACCTACTATAAAGTGTCTTTATCTGGGACTGAAGGTCTATATATCAATCTTACTATCTTTAATTTTTGTATGACATTGGATATTGGGCAATAATTGGCTACCACATATGCTAATAAATTGGCATGAATATTACACTCCCTAGGAATAGCCTTGATATTCAGAGCTTCAAAATATTCAAAAAAATCCCATACATTTTTCCAGTTTGCCTTGAGATAATGCTATTTACTGATACACTTTTCTGTGAATTGATTGACTATCAACTCTAAGTCTCCATATATCTACAACTTTTGGACCCCTAACTTCTCAAATTTTCTTAAGCCCAAGCAAAGTACCTTATATTCTGTTGCATTGTTTGTGCAGCTCCATGTCAATCTATATGAAAAAATTTCTCAATCCCAATAGGTGATATTTGTACTATACCTACCCCAACCCCATTTTTACATCTAACACCATTGAAGAAGAGTTTCCAGATCTAGCTTGTGGGGGAGTCTTGTTTCAACAAAGTAGAGGGTTCAGCCTTTTCAATTTTTGTGATTGAATAGGTCCCAATACCTATTTCAATCATAGCATTAAAATAATTTAAAGAAAATTTATCTTTAGTATGGATATCCTATATAACTTCTTCCATCAGATCTAGCCCTTCGATCTCTTCGGTAATCATATTCACATTATTAGCATGTTTACTATCTTCTTCAATATTCTCAATATGAAAGGAAGAAGGCTTTTCATTGAATATCTTAAACCTTCTATATTTTTATGGAATATTCATGTGTGAGTAATCAAGAGATAAATATCCTCCAATATTGGCTATGAATTCCATTGAAAGATACATCCCAAAATAAGGCTCTAGATCTACCACAACCACATCTTGTATAACTATAATTTAGGGTATACTATGAAACACTATAGGAATATATTTGATCACTCCCACAATATTGAATGGATTTCCATACAACTACAGTAATCCTAGGCTACTCCTAGTATATTCCATCCCCATAATGTCATATACAAATTTGGGCACTAGAGTAGTTGTTGCACCCGAATATATCATACAATTATGTACCACCTATACTTCCATTTGTAGGGATAAATAAAACAAAGGAGGCCTATTATTTCCTATGGATGGTATTGATTTGGCATGAGCTAGATTCAACTGAGGATGAGGCTTGAATTTATTTTTGATAAATTTGAGATATTCTTGTTATAAATCAATCTACACCATAAGTAGCAATGCATCATACATGCTTGCATTTGAAGGTATATTTTTTAATTATTCCACTATGTTGAAAATAGGTGTATCAATCTGCTTGTCCTCTTTTTTTCAGGTGGATCATATCTATTTCAATAACCTTGGGACGCTTCAATTCTTTAAGACTTGGTTAAAGAGGGGTATCTCAATTTGTCCCTTGCTTGTTCTTGAGTCTCAACCTCCTTATGTGCAACCTCACTCCTGATTATTTCCATTCCCTATTTTTGAGATGGATTTTGAGGTGCAGTGCCATGGGAATTTATCTTCTCAACCTGATTTTTTGTTCTTGAAGGCACTTTCAAAGGATTAAGTTCATTGGGATCAACTTGGAGGGGCTTCTTCCCTGATCTAGTTAGGACTGCAACCTGCTCCATGGATGGCATCATGAAGTTATGGTCCATATATCTAATTATATTAACCTATCCATTCTAAGCTCTTTCTACCTTCTTAATAGCCACCTTATATACATGGTGTTGATGAATCATGCATGAAATCTCACCATGTGGATCATTACATGTGGAACACCAATAATTAGATTTAGTTGAGGATATAGAGGGATCCTTCTCTTGATTTACATACATTGTGCCTAACCTGCTAGTTGAAGCAATTTGATCTTTTACCACCTATAGAAATATTCTTTGCTAGAAGCTTCTTTCAGCTTCTCACCTCTTCATTTAAGTGATATCATTGGTCAAGTTATTCATGGTTGTCTACATTTCTAGGAGAACTACAAGCTAAGGATTAGGGGCTGGTAAAGCAGGTACTACAAGTACTGGGAGCAAGGCTAGAAATGCGGGGGAGCTTGTATTGGTGGGATGGTTGGTAGTCTAGGCCATGTTGGGAGGTCTACTATAGGAGAAGTAGGGCATGATGTGTTTGCACTAGGTGCTTAAGAAAATTATGGAAATATAGGCATTATCATTTTAGGCAGTAACTTTCTAATAGCAATAAGGTATTTCTTTTCCTTCAAGGCTTTCTAAAAAATTGTGGTTAGGTGAAAACCTAAGACTACCTTATTTCAATACCCAGATATGAGTTGAATATCCTCAGATAATAATACATTGCTTGCTCATTTGTTGTTCTGAGACCATCGGGTACTCTTTTTCGTTCATGACTGAATATGATATTAAAATCAACTATCTCTTCTTGAGAATGTTTTTGTATGATAGTAAACTAGGTAAGTAGGGAGAAAGGATCTACTTGCTCATTAAAATACTCTACAAGTTTACCAAAAAACCCTACCCATCTGGTTATGGTTTGATCTAGGAGAGTTCTGTACCAATACATCTTTACTCTTAATGATATAACTAGTAGCCTTATCATCACATTTTCCTCTATGATGTTATGTATGGCTGCCAATGATACCATATCATAATAGTGTTTATAAGTGGTATTGCTTGTGCCATCATATATCAGTAGTGCATTCAAAGCTATTAGAGAAATGAGATTATAAATAGTCAAATTTAGGGGACCTAAATGATTCCATGATGGGTAGGACTAAACGTTTTGAGTTGGATTGATAGCCATTGTTGCTACTCTATTAGAAGATATACCAGTGGCTGTGATAAGATGGATTATGGAGGTATTATCAATTGTACTAATTGAGCTTGTAGTGAGGGTCGAAGATGACATCGATATAGAGGATAAAAAAATATGCACTCTATGACTACCAAGATGCAGTTCAAGAAAATCTATAGGTTCTAAATTTTTAGCATTTTGTCTGGTGATCATGTATTTCAAGATAAAATAATAAGTGGATATAAAAATTTTCTAGGATTGATCTTTTGAACAGATTTGCTAGGTGATTTAGATTTAAATAGAGCAAAGAAAAACACCAAATCTCTGACTTGTTTGAGTAATGGGATCGGGTCCACCTGGGTGTACCAAAAATTGTTGGTCCAAAATATGCCTATGGTGAAATGTGCACCCAATACTTAGCCAACATTGAATGACCAAGCAAGCTGTAGAGCTTAACCAAGTTAATATCCAAAGAAGGCTAGCTCCTATAAGGTTCTAATTGGCTCATATATAGGTGAAGAAAAGGGTGCAGAAAGGAATAAATGAAGTTGCATATAGAACTTAAGATGGTACAAATTAGGCAATATCAAGAAGTGCACGAAGATCATGAAATAAAACAACCACAAAAATATCCTAACAGACCAACCAATTTTTTATCATATGCAGAGTAATTTTAATCAACATTCAATTTAGTAGATTATAAGTTTCAGAATTAGATAAGCAAACATGCACAAAAATCTAGAAAGTAGAATTAATGTCATGCAAATTCATCTAGCTAAAGCATATATATTTATCCACTCATACATACATATTCTACAAGATGTTGAACCAAAGGCCAAACAAAGATCTCAATTATACTGCTTTCTCGAAAAATATTCGTATATGCAACTTGTAAATTCCTAAGATCCAACCCTTTCACAAGATACCATTGCTCTAATTTATAATCCTCCTGCGATTCAATAATCAAAATATGAAAATAGATTTTATTTAAAACCATTACAATAATATACCAGGTGACTAAGTTGGTAGAACACCATGCAACATCGTTGATCCAAAATGGGATAGCGTGATTGGTTTAAGACTACCAATTAAATGCTTCATGCATGTGGAGAAGTATTGAGGGATGAGCTTAAAATTTGGTCCATTCTTCATTCTTGAAAATACCTATCACCATTGATCTATAAAAAACATGGTAGACTAAAACCTTCATAAAATATTCTATCCCTTGTAACCTGTGGCAGCTGTGACATAGAGATATATCATGATGTTGCATCCCCTTCTACATCCTTGAGTGTTCCAAGATGTTGTGACCATGATGTGGGAATATGTTATGAAATCATACCATTTTCTTGCCTTGAAGCCTTTCAAACCTTTGCAATCACAATGTGGAGACACGTCGTAGTGTCACACCATTATTTTGCCTTATGTACCTTCAAAGCTTGTGGTCACGACCTAGGAATATGCCACGATGTCATGATACTTTCCAATTTGTAAGCTTACCAGGACTTGGTGACCATGATGGATACACATGTGATGTTATCACAATGTTCTTCTACCTTTAAGTATTTCAAGCCCTTACGATCGTGACATAGAGACAGGCCATGACATCGTGTCAATTATTTGTCTTAAGTGTTCTTAATATTTTGTGGTCATGATGGGGAGACAGGTCATGATTTTATGATGTTCTTATTACTTTTAGTATTTCAATATTTGGTGGTCATGATGTGGAGGCATGTCTTGATATCGCACCTCATTCCAGACTTAGAACTCTCCAGGCCTTTTGCAATCATGGCATCGAGAGATGTCATGATGTTGCACCTAACTTCATCCTTGTGTGAGACTTCAAAATTTTTTAGAGGTTCATCGCATTATTTCTCCTAATATAGTCATTTTGACCTATAGGTCCCAACAAATATAATTATCTCACAAAAAAACAGAGTGCTATATTCAATCATAATTAAATTCAACATAATACATTGCTAAAAATTAATAATTTAAATATTTCAATCATAACACTAGAATTTAGCATTTCCTTTATTTACAATTAAAATATGAAATCATCATCTAAAAGAATCATAACCATAATTCATAGAACACATTATTTCTATTTTACAAATAACTAACTATTTCTAAGAATTGAGCATAAAAGAAAAATATTATTTAATCTTTCATTCTTTGAACAAATATCAAAATAGTATGACATCTTTACCTTCATCATAATATTTACATAGCATAATTTCCATACAAGATACTTTCCAAGTATTTCTCATATTTAATTGCAATATTTTAACATAA
This sequence comes from Wollemia nobilis, assembly GCA_028583015.1. Lineage (NCBI taxonomy): Eukaryota > Viridiplantae > Streptophyta > Pinopsida > Araucariales > Araucariaceae > Wollemia > Wollemia nobilis. The sequence continues at coordinate 3,192,904 of JAQPPZ010016818.1, read as the reverse complement.
ATATACATGAATGGCCTCCAATCCATCTTCTTTCTCAAATTCCTTTGTTTGATAGGTCCTCTCCAATGAAACTTGGCAAATAAGTTTAGGGATCATAATAGCTCTTGAATGCATAGACAAGCCTAACATGCACTATGCAATAAATTCATACAAGAAAAATGCAATATTTTGGTCCCGATAGAATGTATATGCAAGCCTAACATGCATCATACAAATAAATTATTCAACAATAACACAAGATATCAGTTCCATGATAAAATGTATATGCAAGCCTAACATGCATCATACAAATATAATCATTCAATAACAATGCAAGATATTAATCCCATTATTATATATATATGTAAGCCTAACATGCATCATGCATATAAAATCATTTAATAACAAAGCAAGACCTTAATTCCATGTAAGCCTAGCATGCATCATCTAATTAAAATTATTCAATAACAATGCAAGATCTCAGTTCCATAAAAGACTCTAAAGCATTATTCTAATGTGGGGTTTCACTTTTCTAATCTATGAGCTAACTAAGACCATGACCACTCACTTGGAAATGATCATGGTCATGCTTGTCTCACCGTAAGGTACCACCACTACACTGCCTTATGAATGATCCGATGAGTTATCCCATACCAATCCACCATTAATATTCCTAAGCTTTACTACTAGTGTCTAAGCCTCACTGCTTAGGACTACCCAAGCATCACTAATTTGGTCGACCCAAGCCTCACCACTTTGGGCCATCCAAGCCTCACCACTTAAGGTGTATCATTCACAATTACCTAATATGATTATTATGGTGTAATGCTTATTAGCCATAATGAGATAAGTTCGTTCTCTCACTCAATTATGGATCTATTGCTACCCAAGCCAAAATAAAATCATGCAATATCGAGAGAATCCTAAACTTCTCTCACTCATTTATGGATATATTACTACACAAGACACATCCAAATCATGCAAGAACATTGAGAGAATATCATACTTCTCTCACTCATTTATGGATCTATTGCTATACAAGCCCATCCAATAAAATCATGCAAGAACAATGCAATATCGAGAGAAGCCCATACTTCTCTCACTCATTTATGGATCTATTACTACACAAGCCACATCCATCTCTTGGGGTAACTTACTATTCAATCCTTCATGATTAAATAATAATAATTCTCTCATTTCTTAAATATAGAAAACATTCTCAATACATTGTTCCACTATTATTTCTTACCATTCCTTATAACATGAGTTTATTACTCTTCTAATAACCCCAACTATAATCCTTATAATTAATAAATTAATATTGAAAAATAAACAAACACATTATTTAATCAATATTAATAAGACAAAGTCTTCAATTTTCAAATTATATTAATTAATAGTTTCAACCCATAATAAAACTACTAATTAATTGCATAATTAACACATTATCAATATACAAAGTCTTCAGTATTAACTAATAGTTTTATCCCTAAAACTATTAATTAATTACATGATTAATTGATAAATAAACAAACAAATTCTCCAATATTAACTAATAGTTTCATCCCTAAAATTATTAATTAAATTACATAATTAAATGATAATAAATAAACATAGTATTTAATTTAATATATATTTTAATTTACATGGTGGAATCGGTAGCCGTCATGAATTTGGGTAGGCTATTTGACTTTTATGGCCGCCACAGTATTCTGCGTTGTCTGTCCCAGAAGCCGCCACACAGTTCTTCGCACAGTCCGTCCCTATGACCACCATGCCATAATAATTTTAAACCTTTTATGCATGTGAAAGCACTAGGAAAAGAACAAGCGTTCAGTTCAACGAGGCCCGAGATTTGAACCTTGGACCTCCGCCTACCTAATAGGGTTTGGTCGAACCAATTGGTCTTCACCTCAGACCTTACACAATATTTAATTTAAAGAAAAAAGTCATCAATATAATGACGTAATTAATTTAAATATCACCTAAGTAATCCAATGAAGTTTCATTTAAATAAATTAACTCTTTCGAAAAGTGAAGGCCAACATCAAGAAAATCAATGAAGTTTCATTTAAATAAATTATTTTTTTGGAAAGTAAAGGCCAACATTAAGCAAATAAATTAAATAAATAAATTAACTCTTCCAAAAAGCGAAGGCCAACATCAAGCAAATCAATGAAGTTTCATTTAAATAAATAAAATAACTCTTCCAAAAAGCAAAGGTCAATCAAGCAAATCAATTAAATAAATAAATTAACTCTTCTGGAAAGTGAAGGCCAACATCAAAAGGAGGGTTTATATTATTTCAAAGCTTCCCAAAGAACTCAAGAAAAAAGAATAAAAAATGACCTAGATGACAATGCCATTAAAAAGAGTAGAGCAAGTATTTAACATTATTGCATTCCACCTTTTTATTGCAATTTTGAGGATGCACGATCTAAGAATATTGTTGTGAGCCTATCTTGGGTAATGGAGATTGTAAAAAGAATTAATTATATTCTTTGAATTATTGACTAAACTCGTTCTTGTTATAATGTTAAACAAGCAAACACAATTATATAAAATATACAATGACTATTATGAAGCCAAATTATGTTGGAGCTAAAATAAATCCAAAAAGGTTTGTCAATGAGAATCTAATACCAATAAACAAGACTCAAAATAAACAATTTTGAAATCCAACATAGCAAAATATTTCCATTGAAAAAGAACTAGGAAAATACCTTCTCACCAGCAAACCCGAATTCTTCACATATTTTCCCAATCCTTTCCACTCAACAACTTTTTCCCAACTAACAATCCATATCCTTGTAGCTTGTAATACTCCTATTAGCCATCCCCCAAACCGTTGCAACAAGAAGGATTGAAATAAGATCTTGGAGAGGAAAGGGAGATCAAGAAGATGAGGAAGGTGAAGCCCAAGAGTTGGGTAACTCTTTCTTGATCTTATTGCTACATTTCAAATTGCTACATTTAAAAAATATTTCCAATATTTCCATCATTTCTAACTTGCTACGTTTCAAAAAGATTAATTTTCCAACTTTCTAACATTTTCCAAATTTCCAATATAATTAATAAATAATTATTATTTATTAAATGCACGCCATTTTACAATGTTAACTTATTAAAATCAATATTAACCTGCTAATACTCTTAAAGCAAAGTATTAATAATCAAATCATTCACTCATAACATTATTTAATATTATTATTACTTTCTAATGCTAATGTTAATTACTAACATTAGTGTAGTATAATAATAATTAAATTATTAAACATTACCATCAATATTTAGTATTTGAAGTATTAATAATACTAGCATTATTATTAATAATTTGTTTAATAAATCCTTAGCCAAACAATTTCCACACTCCATAACACATACATCAACACAAGGGTTCTTGCTAAAAGTTATCCTTACCTAAACTAAGTTACAAATAAATATATGCATAAATAATTAATTTCCTTAAGTAGGAGGCTTTACAATAACTGCAACATTATCACCCACCTACAAAGGATCCCCTATACATAGGGTAAGGGCTCTTTTGCTTTTATAGCAACCTCCTTGTATGATGATGCATTTTAATAAAACATATGCAAATGCATCTACATGAGGTTTTAAGCTTGTGGTTGTCGATGAGAATTCATCTATCATTTCTTTTTATCTCAACTTTGGTGGTTATCCCATACCAATCCACTTGTGAGAGTACATGGTCCTACAACCACAAAATTCATCAGTAGTACCATATTATAAAAATAGAATAATCCAACTTTAGAAAGCATAAAGTAAAATTATAAACTTATCTTGATAGATAAAATAGAATCATGCATTAAATCTCAACACACCACTACATCAATTAAGCAACAAGGGAAAGTCCTTCTCGAAGGACAAAATTCTTAACATCTGAGTGGACTACGTAGATTATGGTTTTTCTCTAGGATACATAATGTTTGATTTTTTTTAGTGATTTCATGATGGAAAATACCTTATTTTCTATGAAATTGTAGTCCTTTTGATAATCATGAAATGACTAGTTAAAAAAGAACATTGTGTGTTCTTCTTGATCATCATCTCTCTGAGTCAAAACTGTGACATAATTTTCTTCAAATCCATATACATATAAGATGAAGTCTCTACTCAAATCTAGGTTATCAAAACTAAAGCTTTTGTTATATCCTATTTGATCTATTCAAACTCTCTCCTCCTGTTAGGGGTCCATTCAAATGTTGTAATTTTATTTAGGAGCTGTGTCATAGGTTTGACTATTTGTGCAAAGTTAGAACAAAATTTTTAGATAAAGTTTATTTTCCCAAAAAATTATTGCAAAGCCTTCTTATTAATGGGGAATGGTAAAGCTAAAATAGCTTGAATTATTTTTGGATGAATGTCTATTCCTTATCTAGAGATAACATGTCCGAAGAGTTTCCCCTCATGAGCACCAAATATTGATTTTTTTGGATTCAATGATATTCCAAACTCGTGACACTTTTGAAAAACCATCTCTAGATGCTCTAAGTGCTTTTGCTTGTCATGAGAGAAAATTATCATGTCATCTAAGTAAATTAGGATAATTTTGTTAGCCAACTCATCAAAAGCAAAGTCCATGGCATGTTGAAAAGTTGCTCCAATATTGGACAAACCAAATGACATTCTTTGGTATGCAAATGTTCCTCATTTGGTGGTGAATTTTTTTTTTGTGTTGATCTTCATATTTGATCCATATTTAATTATATCCTAAAAAACCATCAAGGAGTGAAAATATCTCTGGTCCTGATACAACTTGCAAAATTTGATCAATCTATGGAAAAGGATAATGATCTTTCAACGAAGCTTTGTTTAAATTCTAAAAATTAACATAGAGGTAGATCTATTTATTCTTCTTCATTTCTAGTACCAAGTTGTCTACCCACGTAGAATGTTTGATTGGATATATGATTTTAGCATTAAACAATTTGAGAAGCTTTTGTTTTGTTATTGCTTCTATTTTAGGATTAATTGGCCTTTGCTTTTGTTTAAATGGTTTGGCTTCAAGTGTTAGTTCTATGGTATGCTAGATAAATTCCTTATCATAAACCTAGAGATCATCATATCTCCATGCTATTATGTCTTGGTATTGTTTGCATAGTGACCTAAATCTATTTACTTCCTCCATAGAGCAATGGATTTTGACCTTCAAAGTTTTGCTTGGTTCAATTTGGACCTCTCTATAAGCCTGATTTTCTATTTTTATTGTATGCCCTATATTTTGATCATTATTATCAAACAATATTTCTAAAGTGATCAGTCATTTTAGGCTATGATTGTTCTTTAGTTGAATGACTTCTTCTTGGTCAAATTATTGTAGCATCTCTTCTTTTTGCATTGCATATATCACCTATATTTTTAAGAATTCAATAATCTATTAGTCATCTTCAAACACCTACTAGAACACCACTTCTTTATTTGGGATTGTTGAATTGAATTTCATCATTACATTTTTCATATTTAGGTCATAATTGGCAATGGGTATGCAATTTTCTCCTTGAGAAGCTAGTGTGTTAGGTAACTCATTTTTTTCCTTGGGGATGGATTTTATACTCAATACTTCAAAACTCTCCATAAAATCCCATACCATTTTATGGTATGCTTTCAAGTAGTGATGTTTACTACTACATTTCTCTATTACTTGATTGAACACAAGCTTATAATCATCGTAGATTGAAAGTAACTTAATGCCTACTCTTTCTGCCTACATCAATCCAAACACAAGGCTTCATATTCAACTATGTTATTATTGCAACTCCATGTTAACCTATAGGATAAAATTTTGATTTCTTCTAAAGGAGATATTAACACTATCCCTACTTTGATCCCATTCTTGCATCTATCCCCATCAAAGTAAAGCTTCTAAAGCTCTATTTCTTAGAGTTCTTGGTTTTTCATAGTTGTAACTCTTTCTTATTTTGGCTCTATGATGCGATATGTGCCAATTATGTTTTCAATAATGGTATTATAATATTTTCAAAATAACTCATCTTCAGTCTAAAAATCTTCAAGAATGTCTTCCAGAGGGTTTTTTTCTTCAATAACCATATTGATACATTATTCCTCCATCTTCTCTATATGATAAGTTGTTGGATTTTCAAGAAAGATCTTAATTCATCTACCCTTATATGGGATTATCATATGGGAATAATCTAGGTACATATAACCTCCTAATTCACTATAAATTCCTAAGAAAGGAAGAGACCAAAGTATGGCTCAAGGTCCACAATTACCACTTCCTGTATCACAATAACCTTCGGTGCTCTACGCATCATCATTGGAATATCTTTGATAACTCCAACTATTTTGATAGGAGTACCATCCAATTGAAAAACTCTAAGACATGAGTGAGTGTATTCCATAATGATAGATTTACATATTGCTTTAGGTATCATGATAGTTGCAGCTCTAAAATCAATCATACATTTATGTACAATCCATACTTCCATACATAAGGACATGTAAAAGGGAGGTGACATATTCTTTCTAGTCCTGGGAGTTAGCAAATATTGAGCAAGATTATATTCTAGATTTGGCTCACCTCCTAAGTTGATCATTTTTAATGAATATTTGAGCAAATCAATATGTCCAAGGATCACTAGGGTGTCATACATACTTTCTTTAGAAAGGGTTTTCTTTAGTTCTTTGAAAATGTTGAATTAAAATGATTATATTCGTTTCTTTTCTTCTTTTCTTTATAGTTCATCAAATATCCTTGTATATTATTGAGTGGATTTTATACTTTATCTTTTGGCCAAAAAATGATATTTATGATTATCTCGGGCTTTTTCCTTTGAATCAGACAGTCTCCTTTACCTTTTCTACTTATTTTGGATTTGATCATTCCCTTTGTGGTTTCAATGTGGGGGAACCTTTCTTGGTTTTGGATAGGCTAGGGTATTTTTGAAATTATGCAACGTCTATTCTTTAGTATTTTGTGGTTGAGTTGGGACTCAAAATGGTCCTAAATTTTGTGGATCCACCTATAATGGCTTCCTTCCAAACCTGGTTAATACTGATATATACTCTTCTTCTAAAGGATATTGCATAATAATAACCTATTCAAGTTCCCACAACATATTTATCTAACTTTTCTATGCCTTTTTAGCCTTTTTAGTGACAACCAACTAGGCTTGGTGTTGATACATTAATAAAGTGTTGTATTTATGTGGATCACTACACACTATGCACCAAGGATGACCCTTTATAATGGCCCACCTTGGAAAGACTTTCCCTTGTTTCTTGTTTGATGTACTGGTGTGTTGATATTTAATGCATAATCCTATTATATTTTATCAAGATGAGTTGATAGTTATATTTTATGCTTTCTAGTGTTGGATTGCACTAATTTTAGAATATCGTATTGTTGATGAATTTTTTTGGTTGTAGGACCAAGTACTCTCATGAGTGGATTGGTATGTGACAACCACTATAGTTGAGAGAAAAGAGAAATGATTGATGGATTCTCATCGACAACAATAAGGGTAAAACCCTCATGTAGATGTATTTGCATATGTTTGATTAAAATACATCATCATGCAAGGAGGTTTCTATGAAATAAAAAGAGCTCTTACCCTATGCATAGGGGATCCTTGTAGGTAGGTGATAACATTGTAGTTATTGTAAGACCTCTTTCTTAAAGAAAATAATTGTTTGTGAATATTTTTTCTTATTGTTTATTTTCATCTTAGTCTAGGCAAGGATAAATTTTTCTAGAATCATTCTAAAAACTTGAGAAAACATCCCCTAGATCAATTTAGGGTCCAATAGGGCCATTTTTATAAAAAGTATGCAACTTGGAAAGATACTGAAAAAATGAGAAAGCAATTCCTATTTTTGTGTGAATAAAAATATCTTATTTTTAGAAAACACAAGGGACAATGTTTTGTCCTAGGGGGGAGTATGTAATGGCCCACCATGACAAGAATTTCTCTTGTTGCTTGATTGATGTACTGGTGTGTTTATATTTAATGCTTAATCCTATTTTACTATATCAATATGAGTTGATAGTTATAATTTATGCTTTATAGAGTTGGATCAAGATATTTTTAGAATATAGTATTGCTGATGAATTTTATAGTTGCAAGACCAGGTACTCTCATAGGTGGATTGGTATGGGACAACCACTAGAGTTGAGAGAAAAAGGAAATGATGGATGAATTCTCATAGATAGCCACATGGGTAAAACCCTCATGTATATGTATTTGTATATGCTTGATTGAAATGCATCATCGAGCAAGGAGGTTGCTATGAAATCAAAAATACCTTACCCTATGCATAGGGTATTCTTCGTAGGTGGGTGATAATATTGCAGCTATTGTAAGGTCTCTTGCTTAAGGAAAAAACATTGTTTGTGCATATTTTTGATTGCATCTTAGACTTGTAATTTATCATTGGGATGCATTTATGCATGTGTTTTGAAGCATGGAAATTGTTTGGTTAATAATTTTATCAAGTTAGGTATTAATAATAGTGTTAGTATTATTAATACTTAAAATATTAAATATCAATGTTAATGGTTAATATTAACATTTGGTATTAATTAAATTAATTCTAGGAGATGAGTAATTGATTTAATCCTAATGTTAGTAATTAACACTAGCATTAGAAAGCAATTGAATTAATGAGATGAGTAAGTGATTTAATTATTATTGCTTGCTATAGGAGTATTAGTAAAATTAATGTAAGCATTAATAAGTTAACCTTTTAAAAAGGGTTTCACTTAATAAATAAATAAAGTTTATATTTTAATGTTGGAAATTGAAAATGTTGGAAAAGTTGGCAATATTGGAAATTTTTTCAATATAAAATTTTGAAGAGTTATCCTTTTTAAGAAATAGGTTGGCAAAAGAGGATGGGTGAATGGGTGGTAGACATGAATTGCAAGGAATGAAGAAGTCACTTCCAACCCTTGCTTTTGATTTTTTCTTTGAGCATTATTTGATCTCCTTGGATGCCAAATTTTGGGGATCACTAGCTAGAGAGAAGATCTAGAAGGGGAAATATTGGATAAGTAAGGAAGAGATTCTTGGAAATACTATTGTGGAGGTATTACTCTAGTTGTATGATTGTTTTTTTGGATTAGAAATTGGTTTCCACCTTTTGATCTTGCTTGAATTTAAATGTTTTCTTGCTTTTAGTTTAGATGGATGCCCTAAAACAAATGGAAACTCTCTTTTGTGTAAATTTAGCTAGTTTTGTCATGACCCTCCCTTGGCAGAATTTTGATGTGGATGGATTTATGTTTTGATGAATTACTTTATTACTAGAATGATTGGGTATTTCATGACTAATTATGCAAAACATGCATTTCATGGAAAAATGTGATATGTTTTATTATTGAAATGATTGACTATTTCTTGTTTAGTGACTGCCAACCATATTTTTATAAATGATATAATGCTACTAATAGAATTGCACTTTTTGTAGGATTAGGTTCCTAAGATGGCAGAAAGAACTAACCATCAAGAAGGGAATGCCTTAAGGGAAATGTATCAAGTTTGAGTAATACTTGCTGCTAATCGATTTTCTCTTCTTGTTGTGATTTTGTTTGATATAACCCTCTTATGGGTAAGGTTTCTTTGAGTTATAAAGAAATCTATTTTAAATATATATATATATATATATATATATATATATATATATATATATATATATATATATATATATATACAAGTTGATTTAATTAATCCTTTGGCCATCCTAAGGAAAGAGATGGAGGAACGCATATTTTATCTTGTTTTAATGTGTTAAACAGATAAAGGAAATATTGGCTTTATGTGATGTTCAAATTCTAGGATGAAGAAGATTTTATTTCATTTGGGATTCTCATTCCATTCTCCATAGGAAGAACAACTTCCTTTTCATACGAAGATCTATTAATTAAGAATATGATGACCCTATGCTTGAATATATGGAAAATAAATATAACCCATGCAAAGGTTGTCATCAAACGAGAATCAATGAAGATGATAGTGTAAAGATATGAGGTTGGTTAGTTTCTAAAAATAAAGATACCACTATGTTGTTATTGGGTGGTTCTCCCAATGTACTTTTGAGCAGACAGGAGATGTGTGAGTGGTGTAGGAGATAACACCCAAACTCTTAAAGACGTCAAGAAAAATATAGAGTGGACATTGGTGGAAAAATGAAAAATTAGAACTAAGGAGGACAAATGGTTTTCAGAGGACCGGGTATTGAGCACTGGGAAAAAGAGATTGATTGGAATGAGGATAGTGACTATGAGCTTTTGGTGGTAATGTGCATAAACCAGATCCACTTCAAATATTCACTGGAATGAGGGAGAGTGACTATGAGCTTTCAGTTGCACTGTGAGTAAAACCAAATCCACTTGAGGAAGTTTGGATATGTGAAGCGCAAGGATGAACTAGCTAATGCACAAAGAGTAAGCCAGATCTAGCTAAAGAAGGAATATTGGAATTGGGAAGCACAACCTTGACATTGCTATTGCTTGAGAAAAGACCAGGTAGACTCAAAATATTAGATAATATCTTAATGATTTTAGAAAAAGGCTTGTAATGATATGAGTAAAATTTTGGTCAAGTAGACCATTAATATATGTGCTTGTATTAATATGTGGTGATGGATAGAAGTAGTTTAATTTTCGTATTAAAAGGAGAAAATCACCCAACAAGAAACTGTGTGGATAGCTTTGACCGCTATCCTAGAGCTCTAAGAAAATCTTCAAGAGAAGACTTTTGTAATTTCCAAGACATAGGATTGTTAGCATAGCCTTGTTAAATTTAGTAGGATAGATTTTAACCGTGTTGTTGATGGGTGATGAGTCTTGCCAATGAGTTTTGGTATAACAAGTCTATGGTTTCCTCTTGTGATAATAGATTTAAACTTGGGTTCTGACTTGAGTTATAAAATTGTTGCTGGGTTGGTTCCATATTTTATGGTAGCAAGCCTCAGATAATTGGTGATGAGGAATAAAGAATTTGTAAAGGAAAATATCCTTATTAGTTGAGAACCTTGAGATATTTCTGTGGACACTGATGAGGAATAAAGACTTTGTAAAGGACAATATCCTTACTAGTTGAGAACCTTGAGAGATTCATGTGTACACTAATGAGGAATAAATACTTTGCAAAGAACAAAGCTCTTATTAGTTGATAACCTTGAGAGATTCCTGTGTACACTAATTCTAGTAGTGAAGAGTGTTGTAAATGGAATTTAAGCTACTTGGATGCTTGTTATGATGCCCATAATGACCATTGGTTGTAGGCCTATGTAGAAATAAAATCCTTAAGCTCTTTGGAAGTGGTGGTGTTGGTAATTTAGTCATGTATTGATTTACACTTGTTAGACTTAGGGTCATTGATGTGGAATTTGTGGTGCTTTGAATTATTAAAAAAAAGAATGCTATCTAATATTGTCATGGATGGATGTGCACTATCATGTTTTGCGTCTGTAATGCTAAAGGTCTACTTTCTAGAATTTAAAGTTACGAGTAGAGCTTGTGTGTACATGATATTGAGTTGGGTAGCTTACCTTGAAGTGATAAATGAGTTGAGTTTTATATAGGGTAGATAAGCTTATGTTTCCTTGCCCTGCCTAGTTTTAAAGGTTTCTAGGAAGGTGCGGAGCCCATTCTTAGGAAAACTGTAGTAGGTGCCCAACTCAAAGTGAATATCTAGGTGATGGTACTATGTTTATTTATTGTTGTTATATTACTGGTAGATTAATTTGTAAAGAAAGGAATGCATATTTGGACCCAAGGATCTGAATGACATTTTGAAAGTAGGTGATGTCTTGGTAAAATAATGAAGCTAAGGTATTTGGGGTACCTTTGACCCAATGGGGGACTTGGGTTGTATTTTTAAGAAAGGAATATTTAGATGTAAATGTTATTATACTAGCATGGGGACACAAGGATTTTTATATTGTTATATGGAAATGATATGAAGAGCCTCGACCCATTTATGAGAACAAATTTTGAATGTGAGTTGATAGATAAGTTCACACTTTATTTTGTAAGAGTTATGGAACTCTTATTTGGGAATAGAGGTCACATGAAATCCTTGACCCAATGTAATGATCTAAATTATTATGGAATAAAAATAAATCTATTTTTAAGTTGGGTTTTTTCCTTCGGGTTTCCTAGGGTAAATCTATTGTTATGAGAATGTGTAATGTATCACTCATTTATGGATGTTTATTTGAATTATCAATGGAAATTATTAATTCATTGTGGAAATGAGTTTATTTGGAAAATGTACTTACTTTAGTAGATATTTGTTTAAGATTTAAGAGAATGTTTATGATGTGTATGGATGAAAGGAATTAATATTGAAAATGGATGGTTTCCTTTAAAACTTACAAATTGATTGTATAATTCCTAATTTATCTTACTCAATAAGATAAATAATGTAGACTTGAAAAGAAGGTTTATCCCAAGAGCGGGACTTGCATTAATTCTCATATCTCTACTTAAGGGTAGAATAAGGAAAGGAATGGGTAAACTCAATGCACTAGAAAAGAAGTTGTCTTTAGAAAGGCTTAGTGATGTATTAGCAAATGATGGATAGAGCCTTAAATACAAACATTGAACAAGATTTATTAAGTGAGGACTAGCTCATAAAAATGGTGGGATTGATAGCCTCATTATGCACATAAGTATACCTACATAAAAGGATATATGTGTGGCATAGGGATTTGCATGTTCCCTTGATGGCCAAAAGGGAGTAAAGCTAGCTCTTCGAAAGAATGAGAATGATAGCTAATCTTGTACCTTACCTAGTGCACTTGCATAGAAGGACCTATGTGAGTTAGAAATATGGGTAGACCACTTGCTGGATGTTGGTAATTAAAATAAGAAGACTCTAAGTTTACAAACAAGACTTTAATCCTAGTTCTTGAGTGTCTTGTAAAAAAAAACTCATGGTTGAGTTAGGGAATATTGGGTTGTGATAAGTTCAAATTCTCTATTAAAGGTTGGTTAATGAATGGTAGTGTCAAGTGATGGTTTTGTTAACAACATAGTATGTAGGAACATAAAGCTTTATAGAAGAGAAACTTTATTACCAAATCACCCTAATCACACATATTTGCGTGTGAGCTTTTATACTGAACTACAAAGCTTAGGCAGGTTGGCATGAAGCCCTTTTGGTAGTGTTGGATTTTATTTGGTTATAATGCAACACAATATTATATTGCACATATATATCAAAGCAATTTACGTATATCCATAAACGTAGGAACCTTAAGTTGATTTAATCATCAATGCTTGCTTTAAGGATATATCATATATTGAGATGTATATAAAAAAATAGGAACCTTGAGTTGATTTAATCATCAATGCATGCCTTAAGGATATATCATATATTGAGACGTATATTAAAAAATGTAGGAAACTTAAGATGATTTAATTATTAATGCTTGCATGAAACTTAATCGATCACATATATCAACAAAAATGTTTGATAAATGAAATAATTTATTCCCGATCCATGTTAATTATATTACTAGACTTAATTTTGTAGATTGAGTCATGCTCCTATTAAAAGCATAAGTGCACAACAGAGAGCTTGTGATGCTTTCTCAACTAAATTTACATCCTTGATGAGAAATGCGGTCTGACAAGTAAACTAGGGCCAATAATTTTACAAGAAGAATGTTTAAAAGTTTTGAAAATGAGTTTGACATATAAATGGATTTTTTTTAAGTATTCATTTAATACTAGTTATACGGTCTAATAAGTTTGAGTTGAGTTTTTATATCTCTACATTTAAGAGACTAAGTCATTAATAGTTAAATTAATATTTAAGACCTTATATCATTGAATAAATATTGTGTTTTGTTAAGCATAAATATTAATATGTTAATATAAGTTGCAAGCTTACTGCAATGGTAAGGGCTTTGGCCTCTCTTTGGGAAGGTCCAAGGTTCAAATAACATCAGTATGAGGGGGACCAGGAACCCTCATAAAAACCTATGTAAACTCATTGAAAAAATATTAATATGTTAATATTTTAATTAATTAATAGTTTATCAAGTCATGGAGATAAAAATTTTAATTATTACTAAAGAGTTATGCCTTATTAGGACTAATTAAATAATGTTCTTGTTTATTTAGCAACATTTATATATTAGTTAATCTCGATGACTTTTGTCTCATTATTATTGATTGATTAATAGTTTTATTAAGTAATGGGGATGAAATTTTTATTTAATATTAAATACTTTTGTCTTATTAATATTGATTAAACAATGTGTTGCTTAATAGTCAATATTAATGTATGGAAATTAAGGATTATATTTTGGTTTATTAGAGAAGTAATATTCCTTTGGAATAATGTATTGAATATTTTATAAATGTTAAGAAAGGAGAAATTATTATTTGAAGGATTAAATAGTATATTTTCCACGAAATAAATGATGCTTGAGTAGCTAATAAATCTATAATTGAGAGAAGTATGGGATTCTCTCAATGTTCTTGCATGGTATTACTTTGCATGATGCATGTTATTTCATTGTTGTATGTTTTCTTGCATAGTGCATGTTAGGCTTGCATATGAATTCAAGAGTTTTCTTGATCCCTAACTTACATTCAAGTTCAAAGAGGAACACCTATCAAGTAGAATATTTTGAGAAAGAAGATGAGCTAGGGTGCATATATGTATATGTTGAAATGTAATATTGTAATTGGAGATAAGAAATTCTTAGAACATATCTTGTGTGGAAATTATGCTATGCAAATATTATGATGAAGGAAAATATGTCTTGTAAACATTATTGTTATATTATCTTGAGATTTATTCAAAGAATGAAAGATGAATTAATGTTTTTCTTTATGTTAAAGTTCCTTGGAAATGAATCATTAATTGCAAAATGGAAAAGTTGTGCTATTTAAGATAATGATTGAATATAATTGATGGATTATGGATAAGATTCTTCCAGATATTGTTTTACTCTTAAAGTATTTAATTTGGAATGAAATACCTTAATAATTATCAATAGGTTATGTTGATTTTTTTTTTTCATGTTTCAATATAGCACTCTATTTATTTTGTTGAAATGATCATAATTATTGTTTAGGACCCTTGGGTTAGAAGGGGGTTATTTTGGGTATGTTTTAGCACCATATTAGTAATCCCTAGAGTCAAGATGTACCCAATCCTAGTTGAGTTGTGGTGAGATAATCAACTAGGTATTTGTGAATGATACACCCTAAGCAGGTGAGGCTTGGGTAGTCCTAGCGGTGAGGCTTGGATGTATTCCTAGTGGTGAGGCTTAGGAATATTAATGGTGGATTGGTATGGGATAATCCATAAAATCATTCACAAGATAGTATAGTGGTGGTACCATATAGAAATGTAAGAATGACCACGATCATTACCATGTGAGTGGTAATGGTCTTAGTTAGCTCATGGTGAGATGATGTTAACTAATAACTAAGGTGTCACACCATGATAATCCTACATAGATGACCTTATGTAGTGTTAGGGAATAGAAATCACCTTTAAGTATTATAGGTCATAAAGGGTAATACCTATGTCGTGGTCATGTTGTTCTATATAGGTGCATGTATGGGAAAAGTAGGGGGACCATTAATGACATATTTTCTAATGGTGAGGTTAGAAAAGTGAACCCTAGAAGATTACAAGAAGTTGGCCACTCATGTTGACTTGAGTGTTGTCTATAGTGACAATGAATTCAAAAGTGGTTATATATATATTTATGAAAATATTAGGTCTACTTTATGAGTTAATCATTGTAAAAAAATTATCTCTCTCCCTTAGGTCAAGTCATGGGTTGAGTTAATGAATTTTGAGCCTCCTTCTCAAATCCATTAATGGTTGCACCAATTGAAGATCTTGTTGTATGTTGTATGTCAGTTTGTGCTAACTTCATCCTTCCATATTAGAGTCGTACACCTATAACAAATCAATGTGCAAAGTAATGAAGGGTAGAGAGGGCATAATTTTCTCCAAAAGCAACACACCTTTTGGAGGGCATAAATTTTCAACCATGGCTCCTTTTTTGATTTTTTTATGCTTTTTGGAAAGAGGACAATAAGAGATTCTCCATGTGGTTTTTACTAAAAAATTGTTTAGAAATCCTCCTTTTGTTAGCTATCCAGATTCTCTAATATGTAAAAGTCTTACAAATCTAGAAAGTATGGAGAAAAGTCTTGCTAGAATAATTAATCCTTGTGGAGAATAGAAAACCTTAAAAAAGGCTTTTGTATATAAAAGATATTTTCCAAGTCTTTCTTAGGGTTGATTCATTTATATCACTTGCTAGCCTCTATAACATTGCAAAATTAATACAAATATTGTTTCAAATGTATCTGTGTATTTTCAAATTAGGGTTGAATTGCATGTGGCTTTGGCCCTTGTTTCACCTCACCATACCTCTTGCAGTTGTTTCAAGATCTATTTTATGTTTTTTTTGTGTTGTATTGTGTCTCTTGCAAAGTTTTAGATGGATCAATCAATCATTTACTCTTTGTGTATCACCTCATTTTCCTTTTGTCTTCCTTATTTATATTGTTATTTTTATTTTCTTTTTCCCTTTTCCCTTTGTAGATTTTGAAATCCAAATCTCTTTGGAGGTCTTTTCCTCTCAAGTAGTCCCACATGAGAGGAACATTCATATGTTGAAACTATATACGGGTGCAAGTGTGAGCACATATTTTTAGTAGTCAATAGTTTTGGCATGCTCAGTGGGATAAATCTAAAGTTTTACTATGAAATATTTGCATAAATCTAGTTTATGTTTCAAATCAGTCAAGATTTGGTGTTTTTTTTTACTATTATTTGCTTCATAAAGCATTTTTCAATCACTTGGTGACTTTGCTAAAATAACTAATCCATATCTACCTTATTTTATATTCTTTCAATATTCTCTTTTGGAATGTATTTATTGATATGAGTTTTATTTTTGAGGGTTATATTTCCCCTCATTTTTGTAGACCTTTAATTTTTTTAAGTACCTAATGATTTTACTGGTTAGAAAGACCGTATCCTTGATTGCATCCTCATTTTATGCGGGGTGTGTCTACAAGAAGTAGTTCAATAAGGGAAGGTAGATTCCAATTTTAGCAACTTTATTTTAGTACCTCAAGGAGAAAAAGAGGAAGGACTCATGATCGAGTTTCTACACCACATCCTATTAGCCCCTCTACCTTTATTTAAGGGATCTACCATCCTATTCCATTCATGGCTCAACAACCACCTAGAGCCTATCCTTCTTTCAATCAGGGCAGTCCATTGATCCTAACAAAACATGATGATATTCTAGTATTAGCCCTTAAGGATCTGCCATATTATACTGGAGAAAACTTAGTGACTCCTATGGAACATCTATAAGACATAGCAAATTTATGCTCAGTACATAATATGACTAAAGACAATGTGGTCATTAGACTGTTAGCATCTTCTTTGAAGGGTAAAGTCCAATGGTTTAGAAGCCTTCTTGTTTGTTCCATCATAAATTGGGATGGCTTGGATGATAAGTTGACCAAGCAGTTCAAGGATAAATCAGATAGCTTGTCACTCATGGAGCAGCTGACTACCATCAAAATAGCTCCTAACAAGTAAATCATAGATTTCAATTTTATATTCTAAAGGACATGGGATAGAGTAACCATGGAGGTAAGGCCAAATGTACAATTTTATTTTTTGTATTTCTTAAGAGCCTTGAGTTCTAATATAGGTATGACCATATAAACTATGGGAGTCAATACATTTCCTGATGCATATGAAAATACTATCCAAGCTAAAAACTATTTAGTGTAGTGTGGTAGGATTACCCCTGGGCTTCCTATACCTCTATTTCTAGATGTGACTATACCCAACCCATTATCTTCTCAAGATTATACTAATATTCTAGAAATTAATCTATTATCAATTAATGAGAGTGCCCCTAGCACTTTTTTTCAATCAAATGACCAAATGAATGATATGTTGAACTTGGTTAGAATAATGGACAATAAACTCAATAGTCTAGAGAAGTAGAAAAAACAGCATCAACAGAGGCATTTCTAGACATACGACCCTCCTTATCAGAAAAAACCTCCATATCAAAATCATGCACATCTAGCTAGACCTTTACAAGCTTAGTTCCCTATTGTTACCAATCCAAATCAAGTCCTAGTGCTTGTGCAAAACAATTTAGTTGAGCAAAAAATATGGTGCCTACCTTATAAATTACCTCATGATCCATATAATTGTGCATATGGAAATAGTAATAGAGATTTAGTGGCAGAAGATCTTAACTATAAGACAATGGAACAAAAATAATATCAACATCCTTATATATCAACTTATAACAATAATTTGATGTATTGGTAATAAAATGAGCATTGTGTAGTGAATCAGATTATGGGTAATCAACCTAAGAAATAGGTAAAATTTGACTATAATCCTAGATATAAAGGAAATCTTGGAACTGTTGACAATTTTGTCACATTTCTTAAGGGGTAAAAAGGGGGGAAATTTTGTACAGTATTTTGTAAAGTCTTTCTTTGTTGTTTTTTTAAAAGGTTGCAGCAATTTTGGCTTCCAATGCCACCCCTTTGTATATAAAGTAGAAAAGAAAGAACTTCGCTGCCGAACAAGCTATGAAAAGAGCTTCACCGAGGAAAAATGAAAAGAGCTTCGCATCCGAAGCATTTCCAGCACTACTTCGGGTAAAAGTTTTGCGAAGTAGTTTCGCCAAAGTTTAATACAAAGAAAATAAAATGAAAACTACTTCACACCCGAAGCGTTTCCAGCAACTACTTTGGGCGATAATTGAGCAAAGCGGCATTCAGAAGGAAAAGAGCTTCGCACCTGAAGCATTTTCAACACTGCTTCGGGTAGAGTTTCTTGCAAAGTAGTATCACCGAAGTAAAATACAAAGAAAAGAAAATGAATCTACTTCACGCCCAAAGTATTTTTAGCAAATACTTTGGTCAAGAAATCAGCAAAGCGGGACTCAAAGGAGCATTGAAAGTACTTCGCTAGAAAGTTGCTGAAGTACTCACTTTGGGCCCCTCCATTAGCGAACTATTTTTTCTTCGTCGAAAGCTCATTGCGAAGCATTTGCTTTGGCTAATTTTATGCGAAGTACTTCTACCCGAAGTGAAAGGATGCAATGTCTTTTGAAGACAATTGCTTTGGCCGAAATCTTCCCGAACCACAGTTTCGAAAGAGGATCGCAGCGAGGCATTTCTCAAGAGCATCAGTGAAATAATTTAATCAGCGAAGTGTCAAAGATGAAGAGGCCCATTTTGTGAAGTGAATATGCTTCGGCACTCCCCACCCCAAAGCAGTTTAGCGAAGCTCAATTTTGTGAAGTACAAACCAAAGAGGAGTTTTCACTTCGGCCCAAAACTGTTGCGAAGCGAAATTGTGAATGAAAACTCAGCGAAGTGCTTCATGGGCACGTGTTCCAAGTCAGGTATTTTCTCGAGGTGATCAAGTGCATCATAAATGCATTTTTTCATGCCCGATAAGCTCGATGCTCATTTTTGGCAATCAAAAACAAAGTATCAAGCCATGATGGAGAGCCCGACAAGCATGGCGGCCACTCGAGCACCACACTCGGAGACCAAGGACGTCCAGTCAGCTCATCAATGCACCTTTCCATGGTTGACCCGGTTGCAGTTTCTAGTTTTGGTAACAAATTTGAAAGCTCGATCATGAGAGCCTCGAGGAGCCGAATTCTCAGGGCTCGAGGGCGTACTCTTCTTTGCTATGTAATTATGAATTAGATGCCCGGGTCCTCTATAAAAACCTAGGCATTGTAATAGAAAATGGGGGGAGGAACTATCTGCTAGAAAGCTACTGTAACTTCATGTCCTGTGATTAATACTAAAGAGCTTTGAGCTTGATTTCTCTCTTTTATGCTGCCTTCTTTGCTTGATTCTTTTGTCTCTCTTCGTCTGCATATTGAGAAAGCTGAACCTTGCGTCCGATGTGCGATTGGGGACGGTACCCTAAAACTCATTCTGAAGGATACATAGGAGTGGAAAAGCGTGATATTGGTTTTCTTTTATGCTGCCTTCTATGCTTGATTCTTTTGTCTCTCTTTGTTTGCATACTGAGAAAGCTGAACCCTGCATCCGGTGTGCAATCGAGGACTGTACCCTAAAACTCGCCTGGAGGATACATAGGAAGATTGATATTATGTTTCCTTCATTTATTCTTGGTGTTCTTTGCTTCCATTCGAGTTGCTTGTTAGTGATCATGCTTCCTGTTATTCCCCACCTTAAATCATCGATCTCTCTTCCCATAACCCCTTTTGCTTATTTTCTACACTCTTATCTTCAAACACCCAAGTAGATTAGTATAGGAGCCATCCTTACTCCGGAGATTGGCATGAAGGGCATCTCTTCCCTTCGGCCTTTCAACATTGGTCCAGGTCTAGGGTGCATACACTCACCTAAAATCCTTTCCTAGGTATATTTGATGACCAACAGGAACTAATGGTCCTTCTACATCACAAGCATCCACATCCCCTCAACATCCTAGTACCAATGTTAGATAACAGCCTACAATCACATTCAAGGATACTCTAGATTAGAGAAATTGGTATGCTCAAATTCAACAACCTATTAGAACATGGTAAAATAGGCCTACTTACCCTATTATTGAGAGGTAAATGAATTATAGGAATACCCAACCAACATATAATAATTAGCCTATCAACTTAGTGGATCAAATTAAGAAGACTAACTTGCAAGTTTCTATGTGGGATGCTTTTGCATTGTCGGGACAGATGGATATCCTTAAAGAAGCTCTGAGTCATGTATCTTTAGCACCTAAAGAGACTAAAAATCTTATTTTAGATGCTACAAATCTGATGTAAATATCCCCTAATGAGGTACAAGCACCAACCAAACCTCCTCCTTTCTATATGACTCTTATAATAGGAAAACATTTGGTTCATAATTGCATGATTGACTCAAGAGCTAGTAGTTGTGTAATGCTTAAGAGAATTGTTCATGTTTTAGGATTGTCAATCAAGCCTATGAATACTGGTATCATGCAACTAGATGTCACCAAAATTAGGACATTAAATGTGGTTAGGAATTTAGACCTTACATTGCATGCCTACCCCAACCTTACCATTACACAAGATATATTAGTCATAGACCTTCTACCTATGTTTACTTTATGCCTATCCAAGGATTTCACAACAAACTTAGGGGGTTATATATCCTTATATTGGTCCAAGATGTCCTTAACCACAAGATATGGCACCAAGTTTTTCATTTCAATTGAGCCTATCTCTCATGTCCATGTAGAACTCCATGATCCTAAACATGAAATTAATTGTACAACCATGGAGTCATATAGTTCTTCTGAGCATATCCAAAAACCTCCTATTATTGATACTTAGCTTGATGGGTAGGAAAATGAGTTATATGGGAACATACTATAGGATAATTTTCAAGAGGTTAGCATGGGAACCTACTATATCTTGGAGGAAAATAACATGATGCCAAACATCATGAAAATAGAACAACAAATAGAAGGTGTGTGGAAGCTGCATTTTGATGGAGCTAGATGTAAAAAAGGTGTTGGTGCTAGTGTAGTTTTAACCTCTCCTTATAAGGAGATATTCCTCTATTCCTTCATTCTCTAGTTTATATGCACTAACAACATGGTAAAGTATGAAGCTCTAATTCATGGAATCCTACAAGCAAAGAAAAGAGGTGTGAAACTACTATATTTTTGGTGATTCAGAATTAGTATAGCAACAAGTGAAAGGTTAGTGTGTTGTTAAGAATAAGCTTCTAAAAGCATAAAAATATAAATATCTAGACCTATTTGAAGGATTTGATGCCTTTAATATCCAAACAGTCCCTATAAAGAAGAATCAAGAAGTTGATAGGATGGCAATTGTGGGGGCACAATATGAGCTACCTATTGATTTATTCAATAAATAAGAGCAGCATGTAAAGTCAATAATTAGGCCCTTAGTTCTTAATAATTATAAACATTGGTAGGTATTTGAATCCAATAAGTAGATAGCAAACTTTATTATGTAAGAGGCTACAATTTTTGAGGATATTGAGGCTAAGTTGCAACAAACATATGAGGATACTTATATTATTCAGCTTTGTAGTAATAAGATTCCAAAGGGACTCACTACATTGGAAATTTTGTTCACTCTTGATGATCATATGGAACATCTAGAAGCTATTTTATAGAGATGCAAAGAGTTTGGGGTTTCTTTAAACCCAAAGAAGTGTATTTTTGCTGTTGAGGAGGGAAAACTATTGGGACATGTAGTGTCCAAGAAGGGTCTTTCCATTGATCCAAAATGTGTTGAAGCTATTCATACCTTGTCCCTACCTCCTCACAAGAAGGCTCTATAGTCATTCCTTGGTAAGATCAATTTTGTAAGGAAGTTTATATCCAACTTTGTTGAGATAATAAAGCCAATCACCTTAATGCTAAAGAAGGATCAATCCTTTAGATGGATTGAAGAAGGTAAGCAATGTTATTAAAATATCAAGGATGAAATTTTTAAATCCCTTGTTTTAATCAACTCCAATTATGATTTTGGAGAACATAGTATTGTTGCTATTCTTACATAGGAAAATGATGAGAAAATGGAGTAGCCCTTTGCCTTCATGAGCCAAGACCTTAAGGAGTATGAAGAGAGGTATGATTTTATGGAAAAATAGATTTTTGCACTCCTTAGAGCCTTAAAAACTTTCAAGCATTTGGTGGCTCAAAAAAGGATAGTAGTCTTTGTGGCTCATCCTAGAATTAATTTTTTTTTATTAGGCCATGATGTTCTTGATAAAAAGGCTAGCTAGGTGACCAAAATTATGAATTTTAATGTTGATATTAGAGTGAAAAATTTGATATGGGGAAGAGCCCTATGTCAATACCCTATAGAGGATTTAAATAATGAAAAAGTATTCTTTAATTCCCAACCAGTAGAAAAAAAGTTAAATTGATTCCATGTTATGATGGATCATTTAAAATTTGGAACCCACCTGACGGTATACAACAAAACCCAAAGAAGAAATCTGAGATTAAAAGCATTATCTTTTGAAGTGATTGATGAGATTATTTTCAAAAGAAGTCATGAAGGTGTCCTCCTAAGGTGTATAGAACCAAAAAAGACTAAAAAAGTGTTGGAGTTCCACCAAGGATTTTTAGGTCATTTTTTATCATCAGTTACAACTACCAAAATAATGAGAGCTGATTATTTTTGGCCAACTCTATTTTTTGATGTAGTTCAATGGGTCTGAATATGTAAGGAATATTTATTTTTCTTAGGGAGGAAGAAGAGGGCTCCCTTTTCCTTACAACAAATTGTTGTAGACCAGTCATTCACACAATGGGGATTGGACTTCATTGGTGTGATTAACCCACCTTCAAGTGCTGGCCACAAATTCATATTGATAGCTACAAATTACTTCACTAGATGGACTAAGGCTATTGCATTAAAAAATATCATTGGAGAGGCTATTGTTGAGTTTTTAGAGAGTATTGTTACAAGGTTTAGAGCACTTGAGATAATCATTGTTGATAATGCTAAATCCTTCATAGGTCCTACTATCATAGAGTTTGGTATAAAATATGAGGTATATTCCAACTATTAACCTAAAGGAAATGGAATAGATGAGTCCACAAATAAAAACTTGATTAGGATTATTAAGAGGATAGTGGAAGAGAATAAAAAAACATGGCATATCAAGCTAGAAATTGTATTATGGGTAGAAAAATTTACACCAAAGTAGACCACAGGCTAATCCCCATTTAGACTTTGTTGAGTGAATATTTTGTCCTGTTACAAAATGAACACGCAATTGGAGTCTTATACCAGAAGACTCTTTCTTGCAAAGAAATATGCTATTTTTCATTAATTTCTCCAAGCTTCTTGTAAACAGACCTATATATGCTTAAAACCACTTTTGATTTAATGCAAATAAATGACTGTATCCAGAATAGTTCAGATCCTGCAAGTAACTGTTAACAAGGGGCCTTTGTTGATTCACAACAAACTCTGTAACCCTAATTTGTTGAAGTAACCAATCATGCAACAAAAGAAAGAAAATCCTTTTAAGTTCTGACATTAATGAAATTAACATGCGGTTTATTTTAGTGTTAATTGATTCATTTTATCTTTTATTTAATTGTTCTGCTATTTTAACATTAGCTTCTAAATGAGATTAAAATATATCAAAACTGAATCAGAAATGTTCTTATTCGAATCAGCTGGAAAACCAAAGAAGGATGTTAATCTGGTTAGCAATCTCCTCCCTGCAAAACCCCAAGTTATGAGATGAAGCTCTAAAACAACCTGACCTAACAGACCTGTAATAAACACAGTCAAATTAAATCAGATGCTAGACTCTAAGGAAATAATGATTTGCATTGTTTTGTCATTCACCTATCGCAACCCACATTACGGTGTAAAAAAATAGATACAAAACAAAATAATGCAAAGGAAAGATATACAGTAAAACAGTAGTCTTAGCCTTCAATCTCCTTTTGGTTTCACACACAAAAGTTACTCTTGCCAAATAACTCCTTTATTCCACAAAATAATGCTTTTCAGTTTACAATTTCCAGCCCTGTATCAATCTACATTTTTGCTATTTAAAATTTCTGTTGCTGCTCTCGGTTGCTCTAGGACGCTTCGTTTCAGTTTCCAGGATGCTTCGTTTCAGCTTCCCGCCTTTTGGTGTTTTAACCCTTCGCTTGAATTTGCAACGCTTGATCTTCTCTACGGCCAGTAACTATCGATCAGAAGCGTTACTTTGATCCTCATGCATTTTTGCCACGTGTTCAGCGCTCCCTGTAGTTTCGTAACGGTTCCTCAAAAATCGTGACCAAAAATAGCATGTAGCCTTGCTCCTTTGGTTTCTCAGTGAAATCGTGACATGTCGCGATATCGCGACGCTTTCATCGTCCGTACGCTTCGTTTGCAATCCTATCATCGCGAAATCGCTACCGTTTTTGTTCTCCGTACGCTTTGTCAAAACCTGTCGCGAAATCGTGACCATTTTCTGCTTCGGGCGTGGTCTTCATTTTTTGTCGTGATTTCGCGACGTCTTCTTTGTTCCGTACACTTTGCCAAAACCTGTCGCGATTTCGCTACCATTTTCTCTTTCGGACCATCTCTCCGCAACACGTCGCGAAATCGTGACCATTTTCATCATCCGTACACTTTGCCGAAACACGTCGCGAAATCATGCTACCATTTTCATCATCCTACACTTGCAAAACACGTCGGAAATCACGACACATTTTCTTCAAGCTATGCACCTTTGTCTCAATTTTGTCGCGATTTCGTGACCATTTTCTACCTTGTGCCGTACACTTTAGCAAAAACACGTCACGATTTCGCGACCATTTTCATTCATCCGATACACATGTTGACGATTTGCGACACGTCGTGATTTCGCTACAATTTTTCCTTCTGCATTTCTCTCTCCTCTCTGGGCCGCGACAGAGCAACATGTCACGATTTCGCTACAATTTTCATTCTTCATCAGCGACGGAGCGACATGTCGCGATATCGTGACACTTTTCTTTTTTCAGCAGCGACGGAGCGACATGTCGCGATATCGTGACACTTTTCTTTTTTCAGCAGCGACGGAGCGACATGTCGCGATATCGCGACACTTTTCTTTTTTTAGCGACGACGGAGCGACATGTCGCGATTTCGCGACACTTTCTACACTTGTGCATTTTGCCCCTTTTCTTCATTTTTAGCACCTGGATCACTGAGATTTTCTATGAAAACCTCGCAAAAAAGTGGGTCCCCAATTTTGGGGTGTGTTGTGGATTAGCCACAACAAATGGCGACTCTATTGTCAAATGCTCCAGAGCATTTTGTGAGAACCCAACCTGAAATATATGAGCTTAGATACAAGCGTTAGCACATAAAAGATAAACAAATACCGATAGATCCGAAGTACATGAAACATCAGAATCATTAGTATTAGCTCGGTGTGTGTTATTTGTTTTCATTCCTTATCGCTTGGACTTGATCAACATTTCATTGTCAGTTTTACATGCATGCATGTGTGAGATTGTAGATGATTTGTGAAACCTAATGAATATGCTTAGAGATTTTGCTTTTACAAATGCATAGACCTTCTAATATTATATACAAATATTCAAGATTGTCAAACCCTCTTAGGATCAACCATGTGTATAATGAATTGTTTTATTAGATCCCAAAGTTGGTTATGAGTCACTATTATCTTGAACCCATGTGTAAGTGAAAGTGAAATCAAAGCTTTGGGAAATCAGACTCCCAACTTAATCTAGATGGGAGTTTAACCCTATTCTTACTACTCTGATTTGGAATTCATTACCTCACTTTGAGCAAAATGATTTAACCAATTATGGAAGAAATGGTCATGCTAGTCTAACCCTTTGAATAGTCAGTGGTCTTGTTTTTTAGACAAGACATGTTGTCATGCATGGGCATACCTAACCCCATAATCCATGACTTAACTTCCTTTCTTTGGACCTTGGGGATGACTACCCATCCTTTGCAGAGGACAAGTAGTACGATCCTTCCAATCCAATATAAAGATGAGATGGGAAACATTAATTTTACTTCTTGGATCTTGGGGATGACTACCCATCCTTTGCAGAGGACAAGTAGTACGATCCTTCCAATCCAAGTCTTAGATGAAAATAGAGAATATTAATTTTATTACTTGAACCTTGGGGATGACTACCCATCCTTTGCAGAGGACAAGTAGTACGATCCTTCCAATCCAAGTTTTATCATGAAATGAGACATAGGAGCTTTGGGGAATCAGATTCTCAACCTAGGCGAGATGAGAATTATGCCCTATCCTTACTACTCCATGTAGGTCAAATCAAAGCTTTGGGGAGTTGGATCCTCAACCTAAGTTCGATGAGGACTTAACCCTATCCTTACTACTCTGATTTTAGGCTTTAAGCTTAATGGAAGTGGTAAAAACCACTGTTTTAAGGATCATGTTGCATAATAGGATAGACATGAAATATTCCTTTCGCTTGACCCTTTTCCTCCAAGCAAGGTTTTGATCATTTTGCCCAAGATCTTTTTTAATGTGTACAAACTGTGCTTGGTTCTAGATATCTTGGGGCTCAGTTTCCAACCTTAGGATTTTTCTTTATTTATGTTATAGTACAACCCTAAGAGGATTTAACACACTTTAATGATTTGTATCTGAAATGCACATGTAACTAAGATGGCATGAATATGCAAAGTGAGATGTACTATGAATGCATTGCCCTTTGAATTGCAGATGAAGTATTACCATAATTTGTAAAACTGACTACTTCATGCATCACAAGCCCCAAACGACATTATTTAACTGTTTGTGTTATATGTGGAGCTTTTACAACATAATTCCAATGCTTCATATTCTCCCAATATTAGGCATATGTTTAACATTTCAAACTTTTATTCCCTTTTTTTTTTTTTTTTATATAAGACAATGAAAAAAGTCAAATAAACACACCACCTAAATGTCCAACCTGCACACACAAAAGAACAAAGCACAACATTAATACAAAAACCTGAACATGTCAAAAACACACAACTTAAATATCAAATCTGCACACAAAAGAAACAAAGCATGGCATAATTACATATAATACAAAACCCAGCTGCCTCAAGCCTGGAAGTAGTGTTTCAAGTGCAACCCATTGACAGGTAATGCCAAATCCTTTCCATCCAAGGTTCTTAGTCTAAAACTGTTTTCCCCTAGGACTTCTGAAACTTGGTACGGACCCAACCATAAGTAGTCAAACTTATCATGATCCCCTTTCCTCTCATGTCTTTTGTCCCATAACAACACTAGATCTGATATTCTAAAGGCCTTGGCCCTAGACTTTTTGTCAAACCATCTCTTTACTACATCCTGGTGTTTACTAAAATGAAGCATAGCCTCATCCCTTTTTTCATCCAGATGCATTAATTGTGTTAGTCTAGACTCAAGTTTATCATCAGTTCCGCAATAATCTTTCATGAAATGCAGCGTTTGTAACCTGAGATTTGTAGGAAAAATGGGATCTTGTCCATAAACCAGATGGTAAGGAGATGTTCCTATTGCTTCTTTGACTCTGATTCTGTCAGCCCAAAGAGCCAACTTAAGCTTGTTATGCCAGTCCCTCGGATTTCTTTCCAACAACTTTTTTATGACATTTAACAAATTCTTGTTAGATGATTCGGCCAATCCATTACCTTGCGGATAATAATTGGAAGAGAATTTTAAACTCACACCGCTGTCAAATGCCCAATTAGCAAATTCCAAAGAAGAAAAAGCTGAACCATTATCACTTACAATTGAGTTAGGCATCCCAAACCGAGTGACAATATTATCCTCTAGGAATTTAATAACAACCTCCGACGTAGCATTCTTGGTGGGGATAGCCTCAATCCACCTTGTGCAATAATCCGTAGCTATCAGAATGTATTTGTGGGAATCGGATGAATTGGGACTGATAATCCCAACAAAATCCAGGCCCCATTGCGCAAAAGGTCTAGACTCAATTACGGATTGTAAAGGCATGGCAGCACCCCTGTCTCTATTGGCTGCAGTTTGACATATATGACATGACCTCACATGAGTATGGGCATCTTTGAATAGTCGAGGCCAATAATAACCGGCTCTGAGGATTTGATGGGCCGTGGCATTGGCGGACCCATGTCCTGTTCCATGTTTACCATGAAATTCCTCGAGAATCTGCACTGCCTCTTTTTGGTCAACACAACGAAGGTAAATACCTTCATGGTTTTTTTTGTATAACGTGTCGGATCTAATTAAGAAATTAGCAGACTTCAAGCGCAAGGCTCTTCGTCGAGTAGAATTCAAGTGCGGTGGACATTTACCATTTAAAAGAAAATACACCACATCTGTATACCACTCATCTTTGGTAATATCCGCGACTTCGTAATGTTGACATGAAATCGCGAGATCCTTTTTTGCTATTGCCTTAACCAACCCTTGTCCCCGCACTATCTTCATCGACTGAATCTCAAGATCAAACTCCTGCAAAGTTGAAACCCACTTACCACGTCTTTCACCTAATTCATTCTGTATGAACATGGCCTTGACTGCAGGATCCGGGACGATAGCAAAGACCCTACTGTGGACTATGTAATGCCTAAATTTTTTCACAGTCTTAACTAGAGCATACATTTGCTTGTCCAAAATGGAGTATCTCAGCTTTGCATCTTTGAGAGGACTACTCAGGAAGGCAATAGGATTTTCAATGCTGCCTTCCCTCTTCTGAGTTAAAACACTCGCAAAGGAGTGATCTGAAGCAAATGTGTAGATATAGAAAGGCTTCGTATAATCGGGACTCACTAAAATCGGGGCTTTAGAAATCGCGTCCTTGATGTTTTTAAAAGCATCTCTATTTTCATTTGTCCACTTGATCTGGACCTCTTTCTTTAACATGTCGTTCAAAGGTTTTGCTATCTCTGCAAAATCTGCAATAAATTTTCTGACGAAATTGATCTTCCCGAAAAATGATCTCAACCCCTTCTTGTTGTTGGGACAAGGAATCTGCTGTATGGCTTCTATTCTCTCAGGGTCAATGGAAATTCCATCCTTAGATATTATATGCCCCAACAACTTTCCTTCCGTCACCCCGAAAATGCACTTCTTTGGGTTGAGAGAAATGCCATGTTCCCTGCATCTTTGAAAGACCTTCTTAAGATCCCTGACGTGGTTTTCCCTGTTCTTAGAAAAGACAGGAATGTCATCTACATAGACGATGATGCACTTACCTATTAGTCCCTTAAAAGCAAAGTCCATAGCTCGTTGGAAGGTGGCACCTACGTTCAATAGTCCGAAAGGCATTCTCCTATATGCAAAGGTGCCCCACTTTGTGGTAAAAGCAGTTTTCATCCTATCACAAGGATGGATAAGAACCTGATTATATCCCGAATAACCATCCAGGAATGACATCATCTCCGACCCGTTTACCTTTTGGAGTATTTCATCAATGGTGGGTAACGGGTAGTTGTCCTTTTGGGAGGCTTTATTAAGATTTCTAAAATCGATACACAACCTTATTTCTCCACTCTTTTTCCTCACGGGGACCAGGTTAGCAACCCATGTGGAATGCCTAACAGGAAAGATGATCTTAGCTTCTAACAGTCGCTTCACCTCTTTCTCTATCAAGGGTTCTAATAATGGATTAACTCGCCTCTGTCTTTGCCTGAAGGGTTTGGAATCTGGCTTCAATGGAATCGTGTGCATTATGACATTCTGATCATAGGTTTTCAACTCCTTATAACTCCAAGCTATGCAGTCTATGTATTCTTTTAATGCATTGGCGATGGAATCCTTCTCCTGCTTGGTACATGCTTTTGCTATAAATACTTCTCGAGGGTTTTCTGCACTTCCAATGTTAACCAAATCACAGGCTTCTCTGGGAGGTGGAACCTTTTTACCCTCTCTTGGTTGATATCCGATATCGAAAGTTTTTTCTAATGAAGCCATCTCATCTGGCATCTTATTGCATTTTCCAATAGCTTTTTCTTCCAAATCTTCCTCCTCTAGATCCCTTTCATCTTCATCTATAACCTGCTTTTCAAATATACCAGAATTAGTGACAAAATGGAATATGTGCCTGTCACTATCAAACACTTGGAAATTCGTGACATTATCTGGTATCGAGGGACAAGGGACCAGTTCTATGGAGAATTTCTTGCATTTCTTATGATCCACTGGTTTCAACATACTCGCGGCTACGGCTAGAGAGTCTGCCAGACGATTGCCTTTTCTAGAGATCAAAGATATGTTAAAGGCATCAAACTCATCCATTAAATCTCTAACCCTGGTTCTATAAAGTCTGAGCCGCTTATCTTTACACACATATTGTCCCTTCACTTGTTTTACCACCAGTTCCGAATCACCAAGGACCTTGATACACTTAACTTTCTTTCGAAGGGCCAATTGAAGTCCGAGAATCAAGGCCTCATATTCTGCCATGTTGTTGGTGGCAGGGAACTGCAGTCTATATGCAGCGAACATAGGCTCTTTATCCGAACATGACAATTCAACACCGGCTCCTGCTCCTTGTTTGGACCTGGATCCATCAAATCTTAAAGTCCAAATGTCCCGATGTCCTTTAGTAACGTTGCACCCAATATTTTCATTTTGGGAACTTTCAGGTGTTTCTATGTCCAAACAATATGCTCCCAGCTCTAGCTCAATGTATTGGATCTCATTCGGTTTGTTGTATTCCGTGATCATCTCCTTGAGCCTAGGCTCACTATCAATCCGAATTTGGTTGGCCACTCCCCTCCACGGCAACCACATATGTGAAGAATCTGTCACAATGTAACCATTCAGGTTTTTACTCCAATCTCTTCCCAAAACCATGCCATACTTGATAGGAATGTCGAGGACCAATATGTCTATGTGATGTTGAACCCTGGGTTCTGAATTGACCTGAATAAGAACATCCCCCAATTCTCCCACTGCCTCCATGGTTGATCTATCCAGCTGCACCACCCTGCTTCTAGAAGGTTTTGGTGTAAATCCCAATTTTTTATAGATTTCTAAGGGCATGATGGTAGCCGAGGCCCCTGAATCTATTAAACAATTGTGCAGGTTTTTACCTACAATTCTAATGGTTATCAAAAAAGGAGGTATATCTCATTTTTCCTTTTGTAAAACCAATCGGGACTCAGCACTTTTAGCTTCATGAACTTGGGCAGATGGATCTAATCCTTTTGGTGGACTTACTTCTTGGCCTAATAATCGGGACATGTCATACATTGAGACATTGGCCTTAGTTTTCTTCATGTCTTCTACCAAGTCATAAGTGGGTTTTTCTGGATTTGACATATTTTGCACCATCTTAGACTTTTCCACTTTGGATGGAGGAGGGGGATTGACATCTCCTTTGAAATCAGGAGGGAGTAATTGGTTGCTTGGAGGAGTAGAGGAAGTTTTGGGCTCCTTAGAACTCCTAGTGTAATACTTGTGATTTCCTTTCCCAAAACGTTTGTTGGCATGGACTTCCAATGTTTCTTCATCTTCGTTTCCAAAAAATTCCACATCCTCCTCTTCTTCACTTTCTTGGGAATGTATAACCTCAGTCAATATAGACTCATGCTTCCCGTGGCCACAGTGCATACAATCGTTGTCACAAGGTCCCGATTCTCCAAAATCTTTCGAGACATCTGCCTGATTGGCTACGGGGTTGGGTACTCGCCCATTATTCGGCTGTGTGTTGCAGGTTCCTTTTCCTCTATGGTTATGAGGCCGGTTATGACCCATGGCTTGGTCCACTTTTTTATTGACATTTCCCACCGTGACCAAAACTTTGGCCAAGGTTTCCTTCATGTTTTCTATGGCGGATTCAGACCCTTGTGGTTGAGGCACTGTAATTCCAGGACCAGTTGTGTTTGTCTGCATTAGCCACCTCTGGAATAGGTACAATGGCTTGGGTCTGGGCAGGTGGATTCCATCCTGGATTCACACTTTGAATAGCTTGGGTCTGGGCAGGAGGATTCCACCCTGGATTCACACTTTGAATAGGAGTGATTGTTGGATAGGTCGTTGGGCTTGGTGTGCTAATCGGAGCAAACCCCGGCAAGGTCAACAAATTGCTGCCCATGCCGAACCCAGGCAAACCCATCGGGCTATTTTGAATTAATCCCTGCGTTTGCACGGAGGCATTCGGATAACTGGGAAATGGCGCCACTTGGGTGGGTGTTTGAAAATTATTCATCATAGGAACCTGTGGTGCCATTAACTGGTTCATCATGGCAAATTGACTGTATGGACCATATTGTCCCATCCCAATCAATTGAGACAATCCTGCTCCCGGCAGGTTCATCTGTTGTTCGAGAGTCATTGTTTCTGCATAGGCCAAAGGAAGCGTCGTAACCTGAGGGTTCCTTCTAGTCAACAAAGACGTTAAAGGATCCAAGGCTCCAAAATATAATTGCAAGGCGACTGCAGGATCTACCGCAAAGTGACGAGTCAGATTCGTGTATAGTTTTTGGAACCTCTGGTTAAATGTTCGTATGGGTTCATTGGGTAATCTTTTGCATGATACGAACAAATTGTAGATTATGGAGGGATCCAATAACATTCTAAACTGGCTAATGAAAGCGGTTTCTAATTGGGCCCATGAAGTGATGGACCCTGCTGGAAGATTTCGATACCATTCATTGGCCGTGGGGTCTAGACTAGCAGGGAAAACTTGGCAAGCAACATCCTCGTGAGTAACCCCTTGCCTAAACATGTAATCTTTGTAGATTTGAACATGATCTTCTACTGTTGTGGGACCATCGTGCAAGAATTTGGGTAATCCCCTTTCAATGTTTCTAGGCAAGTCATGGACTGCCCCTGGAATATCTAAAGGGGAACTTTGTGCACCGTACCAGAGGGTAGGTGGTTGTTGTTGTTGTTGTTGTTGTTGTTGGGCCATATTATTCAAAGGTGTTAACCCTGTGGGAACAATTGGAACGCTTGGAACTATGGAGACAGATATCACGGGTGTTACTGTCGCACTTGAACTTAAAGGTTCAGGCCCACTAGATGTACTTGAGTCTAAAGCAATCCCTAACTCAAGTATACTGGGTGGTATTTCGATTTCTAATGCTTTGTTTTTTGGCCTCCTAGCAGTGGGAGAAAGGCTTTGGAAAATAGTTTCCCCTGTGGTTTTAGACCTAGTAGCAATGTACTCAGGTTGGGCCAGCTTGGAAACTCTAAAACCCAAAAGACTCCTCTCAACTTGCTTGCAAAATACAGTATCCAACTGTTATACCTGCAAGCACAATAAGTGGAAACAAAACTACCCACATTAATTGTTAGAACAAATCAAAAATCACAAAGCAATAAAGAAGGCCCTCCTTCTAGCGCCAAAATGTTGAGTGAATATTTTGTCCTGTTACAAAATGAACACGCAACTGGAGTCTTATACCAGAAGACTCTTTCTTGCAAAGAAATATGCTATTTTTCTTTAATTTCTCCAAGCTTCTTGTAAACAGACCTATATATGCTTAAAACCACTTTTGATTTAATGCAAATAAATGACTGTATCCATAATAGTTCAGATCCTGCAAGTAACTGTTAACAAGGGGCCTTTGTTGATTCACAGCAAACTCTGTAACCCTAATTTGTTGAAGTAACCAATCATGCAACAAAAGAAAGAAAATCCTTTTAAGTTCTGACATTAATGAAATTAACATGCGGTTTATTTTAGTGTTAATTGATTCATTTTATCTTTTATTTAATTGTTCCGCTATTTTAACATTAGCTTCTAAATGAGATTAAAATATATCAAAAACTGAATCAAAAATGTTCTTATTCGAATCAGCTGGAAAACCAAAGAAGGATGTTAATCTGGTTAGCAATCTCCTCCCTGCAAAACCCCAAGTTATGAGATGAAGCTCTAAAACAACCTGACCTAACAGACCTGTAATAAACACAGTCAAATCAAATCAGATGCTAGACTCTAAGGAAATAAATGATTTGCATTGTTTTGTCATTCACCTATCGCAACCCACATTACGGTGTAAACAAATAGATACAAAACAAAATAATGCAAAGGAAAGATATACAAGAAAACAGTAGTCTTAGCCTTCAATCTCCTTTTGGTTTCACACACAAAAGTTACTCTTGCCAAATAACTCCTTTATTCAACAAAATAATGCTTTTTAGTTTACAATTTCTAGCCCTGTATCAATCTACATTTCTGCTATTTAAACTTTCTGTTGCTGCTCTCGGCTGCTCTGGGACGCTTCGTTTCAGTTTCCAGGACGCTTCGTTTCAGCTTCCTGCCTTTTGGTGTTTTAACCCTTCGCTTGAATTTGCAACGCTTGATCTTCTCTACGGCCAGTAACTGTCGATCAGAAGCGTTACTCTGATCCTCATGCATTTTTGCCACGTGTTCAGCGCTCCCTGTAGTTTCGTAATGGTTCCTCAAAAATCATGACCAAAAATAGCATGTAGCCTTGCTCCTTTGGTTTCTCAGCAAAAACGTGACATGTCGCGATATCGCGACGCTTTCATCATCCGTACGCTTCGTTTGCAATCCTGTCACGAAATCGCTACCGCTTTTGTTCTCCGTACGCCTTGCCGAAACCTGTCGCGAAATCGTGACCATTTCTCTGCTTCGGGCGTGGTCTTCATTTTCTGTCATGATTTCGTGACGTCTTCTTTGTTCCGTACACTTTGCCAAAACCTGTCGCGATTTCGCTACCATTTTCTTTCGGACCATCTCTCTGCAAACCGTCGCGAAATCGCGACCATTTTCATCATCCGTACGCTTTGCCAAAACACGTCGCGAAATCGCGACCATTTTCATCATCCGTACACTTTGGCAAAACACGTCGCGAAATCGCGACCATTTTCTTCATCCGTACACTTTGGCAAAACACGTCGCAAAATCGTGACCATTTTCTTCATCCGTACACTTTGGCAAAACACGTCGCGAAATCGCGACCATTTTCACCATCCGTACACTTTTGCGAAACACGTCGCGAAATCGCTACCATTTTTTCCTTCTGCCTTTCTCTCTCCTCTCTGGGCCGCGACAGAGCAACATGTCGCGATTTCGCTACAATTTTTCATTCTTCATCAGCGACGGAGCGACATGTCGCGATATCGCGACACTTTTCTTTTTTTCAGCAGCGACGGAGCGACATGTCGCGATATCGCGACACTTTTCTTTTTTTCAGCAGCGACGGAGCGACATGTCGCGATATCGCGACACTTTTCTTTTTTTTTAGCAGCGACGGAGCGACATGTCGCGATTTCGCGACACTTTCTACACTTGTGCATTTTGCCCCTTTTCTTCATTTTTAGCACCTGGATCACTGAGATTTTCTATGAAAACCTGCAAAAAAAGTGGGTCCCCAATTTTGGGGTGTGTTGTGGATTAGCCACAACAGACTTGTGTATGGAAAGGAAGCAAGGTTCCCTATTTCATTTGAGAATCCTACATTGGAGGTGGTTTTTCAAATGGATTTAGAGCATTGTGATCCTATGGAGCTTAGGCTTGTAGAGTTGATTCAACTGGCGGAGACTAGAGATCAAGCTAGGAAGAAGCTTCAAGAGAATTAATTGTTAATGAAGTACTTTGATAAGAAGGCTACTTCATAGAGATTTGTACAAGATGATATGGTCCTAAAATGGGATGAAGATAGAGCGAAGAAAAGCAAGCATACAAAATTTGACTCTATCTAGAGCAGGCCATACATTGTTACAGGTTTAGAGGTAGCAATGCATTTGAACTCTCAAGGCTTGATGGAGAAACATTATAAATCCTAGTCAATGGGATTTATCTCAAATCTTACCCTTGAGATTTTTAGCCTTAGGTTTTAGTTTTAGTTTCCTTTTCTATTGCATTCTATAAGTGTTTTGACACACCTCTTCCTATGAAGCATGTTTGTTTTTTTAATTTTGTGTTGGATATTTTGTGCAGTTCTTGTTCTGTAGCAAAGGTTATTTACAATAGTTCTATATTTCAAAGCAAGTGTAAAATTTTAGTTCTTTTGAAAAATTGAATATGTTAATGATCTTGTGCCCAATGGATGTTAAGGCTACTTGGTCTTTTAGGTTCTCTTCACATTGTAGGTATGTGTCCCCTACGAATCACCAAAATGTTAATGAATTTTGAGCCTCCTTAAATTCATTAATGGCTTGCAACAATTGAAGATTTGGTGGTATGTGGTGGAATGGTTTATGCTACCTTTCTCCTTCCATATTGGATCCATACAACCATACCAAATCACTATGCAAAGTCATGAAGGGCAAAGAGGATAGAATTTTATTCAAAAGCAACACATCTTTCAGAGGGTATAAATTTTCAACCATGACTCTATTTTTGTTTTTTTTTGGTGCTTATTATAAAGAGGACAACAAGAGCTATTCCAAGAGTAAAAATACCATGTGATTTTTATTAAAAAAAATAAAAATATCCTCCTTTTGTTATGTGTCCAAATTCTCTAATATGTAAAAGTATTGCAAATCTGTAAAGTAGGGAGCAAAGTCTTGTTGTAACATTTAATCCTTGTGGAAAATAGAAAACCTAAAAAAATACTCTTGTATATAAAAGATATTTTCCAAGTTTTTCTTAGGTTTGATTCATTTCTATCACTTGTTGGTATTAGTAACATTGCAAAATTAATACAAAGATTGTTTCAGTTGTATTTGTGTATTTTCAGATAAGGGTTGAATTGCATGTCGCTTATAGTCATTTCAAGATATATTTTATGTTTTGTGTGTGTTGTATTGTATCTCTTACAAAGTTTTAGGTGGACCAATCAATCATTTCCTCTTTGTTTATCACCTCATTTTCATTTTGTCTTCCTTGTTTGTCTTGGTATTTTTGTTTTTTCCTTTTTTATTTGCAGGTTTTGAGAGCCAACCCTCTTTGGAGGTATTTTCCTCTTAGGTGGTCCCACATGAGAGTAAAATTACCATGTTGATGCTATATATGGGTGCAATTATGAGTATACATTTTTAGCAGTCAACATGTTGTTAAAATTGGTATTAGAGCCTAGGTTCTAGGACTCAATGCTTCTATGAAAATAATATAGGTTGAACCTTGACTTGATGTACTACTTTAAAGAAGGCTTACTCTTTTAGAGACCTTAAGTTTATTTAGGAAAAGGCAACATGCCATCTTGATCAATCAGACCAAGGTGTACAAATCCTAGAAAATACTTTTAATTAGGGAATCATAACTTATTTAACTCCTTTTTATCGATAAGAGATGGCACCTTGTTGGTAGGAAAGTGTGACCATGATCATTATCAGGTGAGTGATAATGGTATTATTTAGTTATTTGGGAATCATAAATTATCCAACTCCTTTTTGTGGATAGAATATGAGACCTATTTTGAGAGGAGGATCTTCCACGAACCTAGGGTTAGCAATGCAAGAAGAAGCTACAACTCATCCCTAGAAAAAATTTGGAAGTTTAGGAAAATCCAACAAAAATATGAAAAACCTTACTTCAGTAGTTAATTTTCTTTAAAAGCAGATGAACCAACAACAAAAATGTTAAAAACACTTGTTAACTAGGAATCTAATAATAGGAATTCAAAGGGTAGATAGGAAGAAAATCCCATCAGAGGAGTCCATGAGGGTAAACCTTGGATTGAGGCTGAGCTTGCAAAGGACTTAAATTATGTCAAGATACATATATTCAATGTAAAATATGGGTGTGATACAATTGAGTCTTGTTTGAATGAGTTGGAAACTTACTTTTCCTTGAAAAAATACTCACTAGAAACCCAAATTGTTTGGGCAACCCTTCATCTCCAAGAGGCTACCTTAGAATGGTGGAATACATTCAACGTAGGTAGAGGAATATAAGTAGTGGATCTCAAATGGTATTATTTTGTAAGAATATTCAATAAAATATTTCTAACAGGACAATTCTATGTAGAGAAATTTGAGAAATTTTCTATGCTCTAACAAGGTACCTTGACTGTGGAGGCTTATTATAAAAAATTCATCAAAATTTTGAAATTTATTCCTAAATATGAGACCAAGGAACATGTGAAGGTGCAAAATATCATATTAGGAGTAGATCCTAAGATCCAAATAGTAATAAATTTGCTTAAGCCCAAAATAGTACAAAGGCATATGATTTTGCTCATCGAGAGGAGATAAATTAACACACTAAGAAGACCTTTTTCAATTATGGAGTGTTGTTAGAAGGAGAAAGACACAAAATTAGGAAGAGGAAGAGTGTTTAGTTTTAAATATGGGACAAATAAAATAATAATAAAAGCAAAGGAAACCCAATAGAAGGACCAAAGTTTGAAAATAGGAATAATGGAAACAAGGAAAAATTACAAAACAATTTTTTAAAGAAAGGATAATATAAAACCTTGACCTCAAAAATATAATGATTAAACATAGAAGGAGGATACTAGGGATAGATTATAGGATAGGCTTCATTCATCCATGGTATGTTGTTTTATTTATAGAGGTCCTTATTTTACAATCAAGTTTCCCAAACGAGTAGAGCAGAGTGGTGGAGCAAAGGATCAACCTCATAGAATCTATGTAGCCACAAGAAGTTAAAAATTATATGGTTAGGAAAATCCCATGCTATTAAATGGTAGGTTTTCCAATATAAATGTAAATATTTTAATTTATTATGGAGCCACAAATAGTTTCATTTCTACTAGTATTATTGGGGATATACTAAGAAAACCTAAATTTTTGGCACAAGGGTGGAAAGTTGAGTATGGTTTGGGTAGACCTATTCAGTGAATCAAAACTTTCCCACTACCAAGATATCTTAAACCAATGTATTAGCTATTTGACATTTATATGTAACACCACTACATGCCTTTGATATAATTTTAAGGATGGATTGACTTAAATCCCTTGGAGCCCTAATCAATTTCCAAGAAAGACATATGTATTATATTGATAAGGATAAACAAATATTAATGGGTCAAAGCAAGCATGAGAATTTTTAACCACATTTATTTTCATCTATGCAACTTAAGAAAGCAATAAAAAGAGGTGGAATGTTGTTTGTAGTTAAGATAAATGGAAATGAAGAAAGTAAAGGAGGTTCCAAACTATTCAAGAAGCATTCAATTTTGCATGAATTTAGTGATGTGTTTTTAGAATATCTTATAGGTCTTCCACCTCAGTGTAAATTTTATTTCACTATTGAATTAATTCTTGGAGCTAAACCTATTGTGAGGACACCTTATAGAATGAACCCTATTGAGTTACAAGGGATAAAGGTGCAACTCCAATATTTGTTGGATAAATGTTTGATTACACATAGTGTATCGCCCTGGGGTTCTTTGATGTTGTTTTTTAAAAAGGATGGTTCCTTAATATTATGTATTTACTATAGGATGCTAAACAAGGTGACCATAAAAAAGAGGTGTCCCTGATAAAGAATTGATAATCTTTTTGATCAATTAAAGGATGCCAATATTTTCTCAAAACTGACTTGATATTGGGATATAATCAGATGAGAATACATGAGGAGGATACTCACAAAGCAAATTTCAAGATAAGATATGGATACTATGAGTTTGCAGTTCTACTATTTGGGTTGACAAATGAACCAACGAACTTTATAAACCTAATATACAGTGTGTTTAGGAGATATCTAGATCATTTTTTTGATATTTTTGGATGATATCTTGATATATTCCTACACTAGAGAAGAACATGATCAACATTTGAAATTGGTTTTAGAGGTGTTGAGGAAGAATCAACTTTATGGAAATTTGTCAAAATGTGAATTTTATGCTTCACAAGTATAATATTTAGGGCATTTTATATATGTAGAATGAATTGCTATAGATCCAAAGAAAATTAAAGCCATACTAAGTTGGTCCACATCTACTATTGTGTTTGAAATATGAGGTTTCATGAGAATGACTATTTATTATAGGTGATTTTTGAAATACTTCTCAAGAATATCCT
Organism: Wollemia nobilis; assembly: GCA_028583015.1. Classification (NCBI taxonomy): domain Eukaryota; kingdom Viridiplantae; phylum Streptophyta; class Pinopsida; order Araucariales; family Araucariaceae; genus Wollemia; species Wollemia nobilis. The sequence goes on along the minus strand of JAQPPZ010016818.1, from coordinate 3,152,517 downwards.
ACTCTATTACCAACCTTCAAAGAAAAGGAAAAGAGTTCAAATGGATGGATAAGTATGAGGATACCTTTAAAACTCAAAAGAAAAAGCTTACTACAACACCAATTCTCAAAATACTTGATCCTTTTGGGAATTTTACAATATGCATTGATGCTTTTTTAGAAGGTTTGGGAAGAGTGTTATCCCAAAATGAAGCCACAGTGTCCTATGAATCCAAAAAACTTAAGAAGCATGAGATGAACTATTCTACACATGACTTGGAGTTAGTACAAATTTTCCATGCTCTTAAGGTCTGGAGGAATTATTTATTGGGAAAAAATTTTGATCTAAGGATAGATCACCAAAGCCTAGGGTACATATTTACCCAACCAAAAATAATTGCAAGGCAAAGAATGTGGATAGAGTTCCTATACAAGTATGAATTTGGTATAGAATATATCAAAGGAAAATAAGGTTGTTGATGCCTTGAGTAGGAGGAGGTATATAACAACATTAACCTATAGTCATATTGAATTGATTGAAAAATTTAGGGAAATGTAGTTACACGACTAGTATTGCATTGAAATCTAGGCTACAATTGAGGCAAATCCTAAGAAAAATTGGGATTTTAACATAAAATATGAGATTTTAACATAAAATATGAGATTTTAACATAAAATATGAGATTTTATATTTCAAATATATGGTTGTTATACCCAATATTGATGATTTAAGGAGAATGATTATTCAAGAGGTGCATTATTCTCCATTATCTGCTCATTTGGGAGATGCAAAGGTGAGCGAGAATATGAAAAAAGACCTTTTGTTAGACTAGAATGAAATAGAATTTTAATGGTTTCATTGCTAGATGTTTAGAATGTCAGAAAGTAAAGGTAGAACATTAGCATCCAACAAGAAAATTTTAACCACATGATATACCTACTAAAAAATGGTAGGTCATATCCTTGGATTTTACTATGGGTTTACCTAAAACAAGGTACCAATATGATGCAATACTTGTGGTGGTAGAAAAGTTGAAAAATGTTACACATTTCATATCGAGGAACATTAAGGATGATGCACTTGTTGTTTTAGATAAAATCACTAAGAAAATAGTCTAGTTACATGGTTTTCTTGAGGTAATCATATCAGGTAGATATTCTAGATTTACATCAAAATTTTGGAAATATATTCATCATGCTTTGGGCACTAAATTGAATATCAAATTTTCTTACAATCTGGAAAAAAATGGTCAAATGGAGAGGGTTAACCAATTCCTTAAAGACATGATCCACATGTGTTTCATGGATCAAAATTCTAAATGGGAAGACTATTTGTGTTTGGTAGAATTTGTATATAATAATGCATACCATGCATCCTTAGGAATGACTCCATTTGAGGCCTTGTATGGAAGAAAGTGTGGAACACCTCTATCTTAGGATAATTTGGAAGACAAGGTTGTGACTAGACCAAATACTATCAGGATATGGAGGAGTAGCTCAGGGTGATTCAACAAAAGCTTAAGGAAGCAACCAATCACCAAAAGAGATATGCTAATTTAAAAATAATACCAAGAGAATTATCAATGGGAGACAAAGTTTTCTTAAGGGTGAGATCCAAGAAAAGTGACATCAAGTTAAGTAATTTTTTTGATTGATGGGAAAGGGTTTTGAAAGGGACCCTAAACCTTTTACAAAGCATAAAAGTGAAACCGGGTAAATCAACAAGATTAACCCAAGAAGAAACAAAAATGGAGCAACTAAAACAACATCTCAAACCAAACAGAGAGAGGAAAGAAACCCAAATAAACCTAAGCACAACCAGTTCCAAGAACTACAAAAATATCGAAAGAAAATTTAGAGTAAACAAATGTCATCATCTTGATTGGCAGACCTGAGGTTCTGAGGGAAATCAACATGCCAAACCCGAAGGGTCTCTTCCTCAATGTCTCTATTAGCAAGTGAGTTAGTAGCTTTATTTCCTTCTCTTAACATGTGCTGGATAATGACATTAGAGTACCTACTAACAAGCCTCCTACATTCATAAATGATATTGGAAAGGCTCCACAAAGGGGATTGAGAAGCTTTGAGATAGTTGATGATCAACAAGGAATCTCCTTCAACGATTAAGTTGCTGGAGCCAAAGCCTTCTAGGACAAGCATGCCTTGATAAAGAGCTCTTGCCTCAACCAAGTTGTTGGTTTGAACTCTGATATTCTTTGCATAAGCTGCAATGATTTTCCCTTTGTCATCCTTGATTATGCCTCCACTCCCAGCCCTTCCAGGATTTCCTTTAGCCGCTCCATCAAAGTTGAGCTTTATCCACCCTATAGGAGGAGGGGTCCAAGTAATGTCTGATCTATCAACAATAGGTCGAGGAGTTCCTGCAACACAATTTGTTAGATTGAAACTTGCAAACATATGATATTCGAGACCAGGTTTGGGGGCCCCATTTGATGAGACAAGGTGGGCATTTTTAGAGGCAAAGGTGGTGATGCAAAGGAAGATGGATTGAGAGTCTTTGGCAACTCCTTTGAAAACTATGTTGTTACATTCCAACCAAATATTCCAAAGGAAGTGGTGTAGGCATGTGGACCATAGGAATTTTAACTGGGAATTAAATAAAGGGTTAGGCCATTGCTCAAACAAAAGGATGATGGAAGACGGTTGAACCCAGGCAATGTTGACCAAATCAAATAGGGAATTCAAAATGGAAAGAGAAAAAGGGCATTGCAGGAAAATATGGACAGTTGATTCCCAATTGGACTTGCAAAGAGGGCAACAGTTGGGGATAAAAAGGCCTTTGATGATTAAATTATCCATAGTTAAAATTTTATTTTGAGAAGCAAGCTAGGAAAAGAAGCCAATTTTTGGAATCATTTTTTTAACCCAAACATACTTAGTAGGGGTCCAGCTAGGTGAGGGGGTATCTTGAATATAGTAAGCAGATTTAACCATGAACTTACCATCCTCACTAAGCTTCCATATGAGGCTATCTTTTGACTGGGAGTTCAGAATAACAAAGACTCACAACAAATTTTGAAGGATTCTAGTAGCAGAGGTGGAATTGACATCCAGATCATTGGTGGGAATGGATTTCTAGAGGCATCGATTAGGAGACTAAGAAATGAAGTTAATCACTCTGCTTTTGAAGGTTTGGTCCATGAAGGGCTTGAGAATTTCCAGATTTGGCTCAGATATGAGGGGGTGATCCTTAAGCCAAACATCTTCCCAAAACCTGATAAAATTGTCGCAACCAAGTTTCCATCTCATTCCCTTCCTGATGATGTCCCTGCATTGAATGATAGAATTCCAAAAGCATGAACCTTGAGGAAGAGGTTGGTTATCCATGAAAGAGGTTTGTTGGAGGTATTTCTTTTTTACTATATCAATCCAAGTAGATTGAGCCTCAATGACAATTCTCCAGGCTTGCTTTGCCATGAGTGCCAGATTCATTTTATGGATTTCCCTAAAGCCTAACCCTCCTTGGTATTTTTTCTTGCAGATTCTATCCCAAGAAACTAAAGGGAATCTATTTTGATTTTCATTTCCATCCCAAAGGAACCTCCTTTGAATTTGTTCAATATTATGGCAAACAAAAATAGGAACTTTGAATATTGACATGAAAAAAACTGGAATACTTTGGAGGTACGCTTGCACAAGAGTAGCCTTAGCCGCTTGGCTTAACATTATTTTTTTCCACCCTGCCAACTTCTTGTTGATTCACTCAATGACATTGCTCCATAATAATTCTGAAGGATTGCCATGAAAAAGAGGGAGCCCAAGGTAAGTAGAAGGAAGCTGAGAAATAGTACAACCCAAAATCCTAGCAATCTTAAGTTATCTGTGAATGGGAGTATTTAGGAAATAGATTCTGCTCTTCACAAAGTTAATTTTCTGCCCAACAACTTCTTCAAAAAAATTTAGAATAGATTTGATTATTTTGGCTTCAGGAACTGAGGACAGAGTTGCTAGGATAGTATCATCCACAAATTGTTGATGAGTAATGGGCCTAGAAATAGATGAGGGCTTGATACCAGAAAGAAGACCCAAAGAGCAAGCTTGTTTAAGGGATCTGCCAAGTGATTCAACCATGATGATGAAGAGGAAGGGTGACAAAGGGTCACCCTACCTAAGTCCTCTAAAAATTTTAAAGTATCCCATTGCTGAACCATTAACAATGATTGAGAACTAGGCATATGTTAAGCATTCCTTGATTAAAGTGACCCACTCCTCATGAAAACCAAATTTCTTTAAAACTACAAAGAGGAAGTCCCAAGAAACCCTATCAAAGGCTTTGTTGATATCAAGTTTCAGGAAGAGGCTAGGTTTCTTGCTCTTGGCAACAGAATGAATAAGTTCATGTATAGTAATTATACCATCTGTTATGAATCTACCTCTGACGGAGCTCCCTTGGTAGTGATCTATTATGTCTGGAAGGATAACCTTGAGTCTATTGGCAAGAACCTTGGATATGAGCTTGTAAATGACATTACAAAGGCTTATCGATCTAAAGTTAGATATGGATTTACTTACTTGGGACTTAGGGATAAGAGCCAAGAATGTTGAATTAACATCTCTGGGAATGGATTTTGATTGCTAAAAGTCTTGGACAACATTGGTTACATCGTTCTCAACAATATCCCAAAAGTGCTGGAAAAACCTAGGAGGGAATCCATCAGGTCCGGGAGCCTTATTGGGGTGCATAGAGAATATGGCATCTTTGATTTCTTCTTTTGTGAACTTCTCAAGAAGATCAACATTTGATTCTTGGGAAACAAGGCAAGGAATATTTTGAAGAAGAGCATTACAGGCATGGAGGGAGGATGGTGCGCTAGGTCCCAAAATATTCTCAAAATGAGAAACAGCTTCGAACCTGATTTCATGAATGTCACTGATGCTTGAACCATCACTCCTGAGGAGTTCCTTGATTCTGTTAGAACTTCTATGTCTGAGCGTTGATGCATGAAAATATTTAGTGTTGGAGTCCCCTTATTTCAACCACAATGCTCTAGATTTTTTCCTCCAGAATATTTCTTCCTTAGATAGTAGATTGTGGAATTCATCAAGAAGGTTCTGTTCATCCTTCTTGAGACTTGGGTCTAGATTCCCATTTTGAATACTAGATTCAATATTCATCAGTTGTTCAGAGATTCATTGTTTTTCCTAGAAAATATTCCCAAAAACTTCTTTATTCCACTGCTTTAACTTAAGATTTATAAAGTGAATTTTCTTGGCTAATTGGGTTAAGGGAGGCCCTAAGAAAATTTATTTCCACCAATAAGAGATGCAGGTTCGAAGGTCAGGGTGTTGAAGCCACATTGACTCGAATTTGAAAGGTGTTTTGAACTAGAGAGCTGGCTGCAAACCTTCAAATATTAGAGGGTTGTGATCCGACCCTATTTTAGGGAGAGAGGTCAGAGTAGCATCGTCAAGAAATTGAATAGCTTTTTTAGACAATAAAAAAATGTCAAGTATCAACTGGATGAGTTGACTACCATATCTCCTATTGCTCCAAGTATACTTTAAACCTTTTAAGTAAACATCCATTAATTTGTTTAAATCAACAAAACATGCAAATTATTCAAAACATTTGGAAGTGACTGGAGCTCCCCCATGCTTGTAAAAAGGATAAAAAGAGTTGTTGAAATCACCAGAAAGCATCCAAGGTTCATTTTGTGAAGAACACAAGATTATAATGAAAGGAGGGGTGAACAGTTTAAGATAAAACTTTTTACTTTTCTTTCCAAAGCACTAATATCCAATATCATCAATTACCTAATGAAATAGTGCATAGATCATCACATACATGAGAGACAAAAATTTAATGTGGTTCACCCAATGTGGGCTACGTCCACGGAGAATATATTTCTTCTAAATTTTCTCAATAAATATCTTGGGAACCAATTCCCTATTACAATGTTTATGGGCCCCAACCCAAAGGAGACACCAATACCCTATGCTCTGATTTGTGGATCTCTCTCCACATGAGAACTATTTCCCCTTGCTCTGATTCATGGATCTCTCTCCATAGGAGAACTCTTACCCATTTATCTAATTTGTGGATCTATCTCTCCATAGGAGAACTTTATATTGATATAGAAGAACTCTATCTCTTTAGTTGGTTCATGGATCTATCTCCATAGAAAAACTCTATCTTCCTAGTTGGTTCAATGATCTCAGTCCATAGGAGAACTCTTTCCCCTTGCTCTGGTTTGTGGATCTCTCTCCACATGATAACTCTATCCCCTCTTCTCTAGTTTGTGATCTTTTGGAAGACTTCTACCCCCACTACTCTGGCTTGTGGATCTCTCTCTACAGGAGATATCTATCCCCACTGTATTAGCTAATGGGTCTCTATCCACTGGATACTGCTTTCCTCTTTGCTCTATCACCTCCAAAGTCTACTCTCAACTCTATCTCAAATCTACACCAAAATATATACCAATTCTAGCACAAATATACTCTAATATGCTCATAAATCTAACCAAAATCTATCTCACATCTGTCCCAAGCTTTAACACAAAGCTTGATCAAATAAACAACAAAAATTTCTCTCAATCTCTGCTCAAATCTGCACCAAAATTTATCTCAAAATTTCCTCAAGTTTTAACAGAAAGCTTAATCAAATTAGCAACCAAACCTTTTCTCAATATTTGCTCAAATCTACCCCAAGCCTTAACACAAATCTTGATCAAATAAGCAACCAAACTTGTTCTCAATATCTGCTCAAATCTGCCTTCAAGTCTTCTCAAAAGACTTGTTCAAATCTTCCCTCAAGTCTTCTCAAAAGACTTGCTCAAATATACCTTCAAGTCTTCTCAAAAGAATTGCTCACAAACACAATTTTATTCTCTTTCAAAAAAAATTCTTCACACAAAAAAATTCTACTTTAGAATTCATTTAACCTCTGGAACATATAGAGAATGATATTCTCTATCAAAAAATCAATATGTTTCACACTCACAAATATTTTACTCAATTAACCACTCTCTATATCTTGCAAAATCCATTTCAAATTAAATCAAAAAAATGTATAACAAAATAGGTTTATTCTTCTTGCAAATTTTCTCTCAAAGATCAATCACATCAATGCAACCTTTTCCTCATAAAATTTGTCTCAAACATCTTTACATTGCTATCAATATCTCTCAAATAAATGTTCAAAAGATTTCACAAGGATGCACTAACTTGTCTTCAACCCTAGCACAAGTAGTTCACAATCTCTAGATCAAATGTCTCAAACCCTTTCAACAATAGATGCACAAATGTTTCTCAAAGTCTATCCCAAATATTTCCAAAACATTCAACAATTAAGCACAAAAAACTCATTCAAATATTTCCAACAATGCTTATCAAACAATCCTTTTCACTCCACCTTATTTTCTAAAACATTCATTCCAACAAACACTTTAAACAAGGGATGATGTGCCCATACATCTTAATTGCTCTTGTGGAGATATATCTTCAAAAATCTATATCACAAACAATTGACCTTTCTAGTGCCACTTAAAGAGTTAGATATCAAAACACTCTCTCAATACATCCATATGAATTTTCTTCTGAAAAGATATTTCACCATATAAAAATTATAATAAAATATTAAACCAATTTTACACCTTATAACTCCTATTATTTCATGCAAATTAATGCTCAACAAAACAACACATGAATTTCACTTATACACCTTATACCTCCTTCTTATGAAAAAAAAAATAATGCACTTTCAAATTTCAATAAGACCAAGGAAATTATCACTTCATATCATGCATCAACCAAGCACTAGCAATATGAAATTTCACCTTTCATCCCTTTCTAAAATAAAAATTAAATCACTTTACTATCCTTATAGCTCCCTAACCATTTCATATCAAAATTATAAAATTTACCAACCCTTATAACTTCCCAACCAAGCACAACATGCATACCTTTATAAAAAAATTAATTCTACCTTCAAGCGCTACTGCTACTGCTTGAACCTGTGACCTCGCTGGCCTCCATACCCTAGAAAAAGGGCAAACACCACGTGGGGTAGATGCCTGTTGGTCCGGATTTCATGCACACCCCAGGAAGGATGAAGCAAGGAAGCCCCGGAGACATCCACGGGACGAATCCCACTCACTTTAGGATCTAGCTGGTTATCCAAGGTGCGAGTTACGTAGTTGGGTCGAATGGCTATTCACTCTTTTCCACTTCTGGAATAGATTTCAATATGGATTGCTCCGTTACCTTACAGGGGGTTCCCGAACTTGTTCAGTAGTTGCAAAAGTTGTTTGATCATCGTATTTAACTTGAATTCTTGATCTAGCTCTCATGGGTCAACAGATTTAAATAAAAGACAAACAAAGAAAATAAAAATGGATCATTCACCGAAAACAAAGAGAGGGTAGGGTAGGGCAAAAAGAGAAGTTTATCAAACATCAACTCGTAAAACCCTAAACTATCAATCTTATCTATGCTATCAGCTTCACAACAGAACAAATCAAAGAAGAAAGTGTCCAGCTATCTAAGATCACTTTCAACTAAGAGCACAAGGCAAAGTGAAACAGATCTAGCAGAAAATTATAAATCCAAGGGCAGCTGGTTAAAACTGGTATCTTTCACCGGTAGCCTAGCTCACACAGTGAAGACAGAGCAATTAGAACAAACTTAACCTTCAAATCTGTAATTTCCCCTAGCATACAATAGAACAACTGAAGCCTAACAGCATATTTAAACTTGATAACACAGATTCATAGCATATATCTAACAAACTTTAAATGGAACGGATAACAAAAGAAGATGCACTTATCACACTCTGCAAAATATTAGGCTCCCGGCCATGCTATCACATAAAAGCTAAAGCACATCAACTCCAAGTCCAGAAACAAAGGATTTCACAAAATTTGCAAGAAATTGCTTATAAGCCTTTTATTTCTAAGTCTCCGCCTCCCGCAATTACATTGAGAAGAAGTATTTATAGACTCAGGATACACCCTGATCTTTTCATAAATATCTTCTTCATTAACTGCAAATCTTATCACATCTAAACCCTAGGACCCAGGTTTTACAATAAAAATCCATTTAAAATCAAAGTCCGGATAGAAATTAACCCTTCTCGCAAATCGTGGGAGTCACCTGCCATAAATGGAGAAGATAAAATCTAAAGCCACTTGCATTCATCCGCAGCCGCAAATAAATGCCTCCATTAATTTCGCTGGTGAGCCGGATGAGTCACCACTTCTCCATCAATTTGATCTCCGTAAAGCCATCCCAGAGTTGAAATTATCTCCATGCTATCAATTCTACCATAAATTTGCCATTGAATGCTTTTACCGGCTTCTTTTCCTCTAGCATGGCGGTCCTTGATCTAAATCCGCACTTTAACTTTGACTTTATGGCCTTTCCCGGTTGTCCCGCAAGTGCCAGATGGAATCCTGCATGAAAGACAAAAAGATTATATTAGTACTTTAAAATCATTAAAATCAAAGCTTTTAAACATTAAAAACAGATTAAAATCAGCTAAAAAGCTTGCATGTCGGCCTTGCTCTGCCTGTTACGCGCTTTGACACGTGTCGCTACCCCAGGATGCCTTCTGTTTCCGCTGAAATGCACTTCTGGTCAACTTTGAGGACTTTCTCTCTCCTACCGCGAAAATGCGACATGTCGCGATTTCGCGACATGTCACGAAATCGCGACGTCCCCAGCGCTATGGCAACTTGTCTCTCTGTCGACCGCGAAAATGCGACATGTCACGAAATCGCGCCTCTCGCTGGCGGCCGTACAACTTCCTCATGCGCGATTTCGTGCATGTCCAACTTTAAACATGCGCGTCGCTACCATTTTCCCTCGATTTGAAACATGCGCGCATCGTCGCAATTTTCTCCCTTCACCTTGAAACATGCAACGTCGCCGAAGCTCCACCACAGATTTTGAGACACGCAGCGCATCGCCGCAACTTTTCTCTCGACTTGAAACATGCGCGATCGCCCCTTTAGCCCTTGCGGCGCGCTTTTGGACTTAGCCACTTTTCTTTTCCTCGCAACGCGACATGTCACGATTTCGCGACATGCGCGAATCGCCTTCCGTCCTCTTCTCTCTCCTCCGACATTTTGCGACACTTTCCAAAAATGGAAATGTCGCGATATCGCGACACTTCCAAAAATGGAAAGTGTCACGATTTCGCTACACATTTGCGACTTAGCCGATTTTATCCTTTCAAGCCCATTTTCTCTCTCCTATCGTGAAAATGCGACATGTCACGATTTCGTGACATGTCACGAAATCGCGCTTCTCCGTACAGCTTGCTTCTCCTTGTCGCGATTTCACGACATTTTTCTCCCCGACTTTCTCTCTCCTCATCCTGCAGCGATTTCGCGACACTTCCAAAAATGGAAATGTCGCGATATCGCGACACTTCCAAAAATGGAAAGTGTCACGATTTCGCTACGTTCCGTACCACTATGCCTTCTCTCTCCAGATTTGTCGCGATTTCGCGACATGTCGCGAAATCGCGCCTGTTTTCTTACTTGGCCGATTTTCATGCATTTTCTCTCTCCTACCGCGAAAATGCGACATGTCGCGATTTCGCGCTGATCCGTACAGATTTCTTCTCTCTCCTCCGATCGGTAGCGATTTCGCGACGGTTTCCATAAATGGAAACGTCGCGATATCGCGACACTTCCAAAAATGGAAAGTGTCACGATTTCGCTACACAAAAATGACTTAGCTGCATTTGTATTTTCCTGTCGCGATATCGCGACATTTCCGAAAATGGAAGTGTCGCGATATCGCGACACTACCAAAAATGGAAAGTTTGATTTTTCAGTGAATTTATGCAACTGTTTTCTGGATTTTCTCGGTACCGGTGCAAGATTTTCTTTGTGCATGAATGATTTCTAGCATGTAAAAAGTGAAGTCTTGGATAATCACAAGCTAGAATGCAAGAAAAAGCACAACTTTAAAAAGGAGGCAAGCAAATTTGGATTTAAAACCGAAAATGATCAAGAGGGTCCCTGCTGCAAAAATGGAATTTCAGAGTTTTCAAGAGGATGGAATCTCATTTTTCAGTGGGGGTGTGTTGCTTCTCAACAAATGGCGATATCTCATGGGTAAAATAGTAGCACTATTTTAGAACCCAAGACTCTGGTTTCAAAACAAAAAGACCATGCATCATGCCTTGCCACGGACATTCTTCACAATAAATTGACTGCTAACTGCCAGCTGTTAAAATTTCCCAAGGACATACTAGGCTGAATTACTTCAAGGAAGATTTCTGATGTGCAATTTCAAAGGGTATAAAACTTTCTTCAAGGATGACTGAATTGAATGATAAACTTGGATTAATCAACTTTTCTAGATTGTAAAAGGGGAAACCGAGTAGAGCTCTGTTTACTAGTTTAGCCTTTTACAAACTTAGACAGAGTTACCCTTTAGATTTACACGACCCAATTTACAACTGTAGGGCATAATCTATAACTTAGAAGAAAATATTTTTGGAAGTATTGGCTGCCTCTTTTAATTGTTCAACTCTTTTCTTTTTCTTTTTCTCTTTTTTTTTTTTATATCTCTCCCTCTGAAATATATCAATATCTGAAATGCTTTTAGGGAAATCACAATTTTCTTTTATCATTTGATCAATCTGGAACTGGATCTATCTAGCCTAGGCATTGATAGCCTCTAGTTGATACCCAAATAATTGCATGAACCATAGTCCCCTCTCATAACCGACTTTTCTTGGATTCCCCGGGAGTTCCTCCAACTAAACAAAGATAGCAGCTTTTTCTATCATTAAAACAATTGTGGCAAGTAAGACACAAGATCCAATCATCTCTCTACCTTTGTCCTGAATAACAAAATAGCTCTACTGTTCAGTGCAAGCAGACTATCTCTATTAGAATGGTGAACAGCATGGGCATTGGATGGAAACTGGATTGATCAGCTTAGAATAAACAATTTTTAGCAGGCTGACTTTTCATTGATTGCTCAGGCAAAGGTTAAAAGACAGAATTTTAGAAGCCAAAGGACTTTGTACAGGCTTCCAAGGACAGGCACAGGCTTCTAAAGCAAAACAGAATCAAAACTGCACAGACTGCAAATAAAAAGAAGCAACAAAATAAAACTAAAACAAAAGACTGTATAGACAGCAAAGAAAAGGAAAAGCAGGGAAGAAAATTAAAAAAACTGTATAGGCAATAAAAGAAATAAACTAAAAGAACCAAAGCAAATAAAATGTGAACCGCAAGAAAGCTAAATTGCAACAAAGACCGAAATAAACTAAAGCAACTGAAATAAACTAAACTGCAAAGAAAAAGAAGCAATAAAGAACTAAAGCAAATAAAACGAAACAAAAGACTGTACAGACTTAAAAGAAAGCAAGCTGACATAAAAAGACAAAGAAAGGAAATAAAAAGCACTGACAAAAGAAATAAACTGCACAAGCTAAAACTGTACAGACAACTAAAGATTAAAAAATAAGATGAAGCAACTAAAAGAACTGCAGAGCATTAAAATTAAACTGAAACAGATTAAAACTGCACCGACAAAGAAATAAAACTGAAAACTTCAAAGCTTATTTACAATGTATACATATGTTACAACTTCCCTTCATACTCAAAAAATGCAGCAGTTGGGAAAGCAGAGAAATGGTGCCTTAAAAAATTTTTGACCATGTGCAAGTAATTTAGAAAAAATTACCTTTCAGGTCCTGTTGACGAAATGCACTCCAGACCGTGCTTCAAAAATTTGCTATCTGGGAAAGACTTGTGTTTACTGTCTTCCCTGTCCCATTTGAAAAACAAATCTGCAACTCCTTCAAATTAAACAAATCATATAATAACAAATCATATGATAACATGTTTATGCTTCTACTTGAAGGGTTTGCAGAGTTCTTTCAAAAGGACTGAATGTAAAAACCCCCAGGATCAAATACCTTAAAATCTTGACAGACCCAGACCACCACATCTTCAAAATTATGTGACAACTGAAAGAAATCATGTTTTATCTGTATCCCCTGGTTCTTAACAACTTGAACATTTTGTGGTTGCCGTATCGCTTCAATATCCAGGACTTCAATTTTTATCCCTCTAGAAGAATGCTTACAATTTTCCTTTTCACCCGAGCCTTGCTTAGATTTAACCTCATCAATGTGCAATATCCAACCATCATCGTTGTGATGGTTTAGAGTCAGAATCGTTCCCACCTTCTCGCTTGCCAAATTATAAACTCCAATATCTCGCATCAACACGCTTTATAGCCTTTTCTTTGACATTATGTTCGAAGTTGCATGCTTATGTTGAGACAGTTCATCAATTCCAAGTTGGCTGACCACATTCATATTTACTATCTTTTCCTCCTTTTCTTGAAATTCAACAGGTGGTCCAGAGTAAGCCTCAATCAAGCTATCCTTTTGTTCAACAATCTGAGGCAATTCATAGAGGGTGATGTCAGCTTTAAGTTCCCTCATATCCTCAATGATGTTATCCTCCTCAGTTACTTCTGCATAGTGATATTGAATCTCACTTTCATCATCCTCTGATGAGGAAGGATCATTGTTAGGTTCTGGACTCTACATTTCAAGTCATAACCGTCCATTTTGAACTCGTTGAAAATCTTGCATTTCATCCACAGGAGTCTGTACAAGACTTTCTGTCTCTTCAGGAAAAGTGAAAGAATCTGAAACCCTGGTTGTACTGTTTTTGGGTGAACTAGAAATATCAATATTTCTTTGATCTCTAGGAAAATTTAACTCACCAGGAAAAACTTCAGATTTGGGTGGTGCCGTATCACAACTGTTCGCTTCAAGCACTTCCACTTTGAACTTGTCAGAACTTTTCTCTGTATTTTGCACATGCCGAGTGGATGTCACAGTTAACGGAGTCTCCTTGGGTAGAGCATGACATGTTGGCACTAACTCATGATGTGGAATGGGGTCCAAAATAGGCATGTTCTGTGTAACATAGGATATCAAAGGACTGCTCATAATTTGAGGCCCTAACTGTCTTTCAAGAATTAAGGCTTCTTTATAAGCACCTGCCATGGTTGTGATATTGATGTCTCTCTTGAGGAAAATAGAGGTCACCGAATCCAATGCATTCTTGTAGATTTCTAAGGCCAGATTTGCATTTGGGATGTAATGGCCATCATTCTACCGTAAGCTCTTTGGAACCTCATATTGAAAGACCCGACAGCTTCTCCCGACTCTCTCTTGATGCTGGAAAATTGTTGGTATAACACACTCGGGGTCTATCACTTCCCCAAATTGTGATATAAAAGCTTTCTCTAGGTCATCCCAGCTAGTAATGGAATTGCTGGTGAGGTTTAAAAACCACTCATAAGCTCCCTCCTGGAGAGTGAACGGGAACAATCTGCAGGCAACATCTTCATGCTGTATATTTAACAATTTTAAAGCATTTTTAAAAGCTAGCAGATGTTCTTCTGCAGTTCTTGTCCCATCATGTTTATATCTGGGGAGATACCTTTCCGGGCTTCTGGGCAGGTCATGGGCTATACCCGGGATATTCAAAGCAGTGGGGCCCAACCAATTTGCCATTATTACTTGGCTGACAGTGATGTTCTGAGTTGTGATTGGATAACTGCAAGTGATGATAAAACTGCTCTTAACTTGAGGTCTTCTCTGGCAATTTTAAATCAGCACTCACAAACTTACAATACTTGAACTGAGTTCAACGGCCCTCCTTCTAGCGCCAATTAGGTGTTGGTCCGACTTTCATGCACACCCCGAGAAGGATGAAGCAAGGAAGCTCCGGAGACACCCACGGGACGGATCCCACTCACTTTAGGATCTAGCTGGTTATCCAAGGTGCGAGTTACAAAGTTGGGTCGAATGGCTATTCACTCTTTTCCACTTCTGGAATAGATTTCAATATGGACCGCTCTGTTACCTTACAGGGGGTTCCCGAACTTGTTCAGTAGTTGCAAAAGTTGTTGACAATCATATTTAACTTGAATTCTTGATCTAGCTCTCATGGGTCAACAGATTTAAATAAAAGACAAACAAAGAAAATAAAAATGGATCATTCACCGAAAACAAAGAGAGGGTAGGGTAGGGCAGAAAAGAGAAGTTTATCAAACATCAACTGTAAAACCCTAAACTATCAATTTTATCTATGCTATCAACTTCACAATAGAACAAATCCAAGAAGAAAGTGTCCAGTCAGCCTAAGATCACTTTCAACTAAGAGCACAAGGCAGAGTGAAACAGATCTAGCAAAAAATTATAAATCCAAGGGCAAGCTGGTTAAAACCGGTATCTTTCACCGACAACTCTAGCTCACACAAATGAAGACAGAGCAATTAGAACAAACTTAACCTTCAAATCTGTAATTTCCCCTAGCAGACAAGAGAACAACTGAAGCCTAACAACATATTTAAACTTGATAACTCAGATTTACAGCATATATCTAACAAACTTTAAATGGAACGGATAACAAAAGAAGATACACTTATCACACTCTGCAAAAGATTAGGCTCCTGGCCATGCTATCACATAAAAGCTAAAGCACATCAACTCCAAGTCCAGAAACAAAGGATTTCACAAAATTTGCAAGAAATTGCTTATAAGCCTTTTATTTCTAAGTCTCCGCCTCCCGCAATTACATTGAGAAGAAGTATTTATAGACTCAGGACAGACCCTGATCTTTTCAGAAATATCTTCTTCTCCATAACTGCAAATATTATCACATCTAAACCCTAGGACCCGGGTTTTACAATAAAAATCCATTTAAAATCAAAGTCCGGATAGAACTTAACCCTTCGGCAAATCAGTGCGAGTCACCTGCCATAAATGGAGAAGATAAAATCTAAAGCCACTTGCATTCATCCGCAACTCGCAAATAAATGCCTCCATTAATTTCGTCGGTGAGCCGGATGAGTCACCACTTCTCCATCAATTTGATCTCCGCAAAGCCATCCCTGAGTTGAAATTATCTCCATGCTATCAATTCTGCAATAAATTTGCCATTGAATGCTTTTACCGGCTTCTTTTCCTCTAGCATGGCGGTCCTTGATCAAATCTGCACTTTAACTTTGACTTTATGGCCTTTCCCGGTTGTCCCGCAAGTGCCAGATGGAATCCTGCATGAAAGACAAAAAGATTATATTAGTACTTTAAAATCATTAAAATCAAAGCATTAAAACATTAAAATCAGATTAAAATCAGCTAAAAAGCTTGCATGTCGGCCTTGCTCTGTCTCGTTACGCGCTTTGACACGTGTCGCTACCCCAGGATGCCTTCTGTTTCAGCTGAAATGCACTTCTGGTCAACTTTGAGGACTTTCTCTCTCCTACCGCGAAAATGCGACATGTCGCGATTTCGCGACATGTCGCGAAATCGCGACGTCCCCAGCGCTATGGCAACTTGTCTCTCCTGTCGGCCGCGAAAATGCGACATGTCGCGACATGTCGCGAAATCGCGCCTCCTGCTGGCCGCCGTACAACTTCCTCAAAACATGCAACGCGATCGTCGCGACATTCTCGCCTTGCACGATTTTGAAACATGCAGCGCATCGCTGCCACTTTTCACCCCTGATTTTGAAACATGCAGCGCATCGCTGCAATTTTCTCCCTTCACCTTTGAAACGTGCAGCGCATCGCTGCAAGCTCCGACCCGCGATTTTGAGACACGCAGCGCATCGCTGCAACTTTTTCTCTCGACTTGGAAACATGCAGCGCATCGCTGCACCCTTTAGCCCGCGATTTTGAGACGTCAGCGCATCGCTGCAACTTTTGGACTTAGCCACTTTTTCTCCTTTCCAGCCGCGAAAATGCGACATGTCGCGATTTCGCGACATGTCGCGAAATCGCGCCGGTCCGTACCATTTCTTCTCTCTCCTCCGGCAGACAGCGATTTTGCGACACTTCCAAAAATGGAAATCGCGATATCGCGACACTTCCAAAAATGGAAAGTGTCACGATTTCGCTACACATCTGCGACTTAGCCGATTTTATCCTTTCAAGCCCATTTTCTCTCTCCTATCGCGAAAATGCGACATGTCACGAAATCGCGCTTCTCCGTACAGCTTGCTTCTCCCTGTCGCGATTTCGCGACATTTTTCTCCCCGGCTTTCTCTCTCCTCATCCTGCAGCGATTTCGCGACACTTCCAAAAATGGAAATGTCGCGATATCGCGACACTTCCAAAAATGGAAAGTGTCGCGATTTCGCTACGTTCCGTACCACTATGCCTTCTCTCTCCAGATTTGTCGCGATTTCGCGACCTGTCTGGCACTTAGCCGATTTTCATGCATTTTCTCTCTCCTATCGCGAAAATGCGACATGTCGCGATTTCGCGACATGTCGCGAAATCGCGCTGATCCGTACAACTTGCTTCTCTCTCCTCTGGCCGGTAGCGATTTCGCGACGCTTTCCAAAAATGGAAACGTCGCGATATCGCGACACTTCCAAAAATGGAAAGTGTCACGATTTCGCTACACAAAAATGACTTAGCCGCATTTCTATTTTCCCTCGTCGCGATATCGCGACATTTCCAAAATGGAAGTGTCGCGATATCGCGACACTACCAAAAATGGAAAGTTTGATTTTTCATGAATTTATGCAACTATTTTCCGGATTTTCTCGGTACCGGTGCAAGATTTTCTTTGTGCATGAATGATTTCTAGCATGTAAAAGTTAAGCTTGTGATAATCAAAGCTAGAATGCAAGAAAAAGCACAACTTTAAAAAGGAGGCAAGCAAATTTGGATTTAAAACTGAAAATGATCAAGAGGGTCCCTGCTGCAAAAATGGAATTTCAGAGTTTTCAAGAGGATGGAATCTCATTTTTCAGTGGGGGTGTGTTGCTTCTCAACAATGCCCACACAAGCCCAAGGAGCATGTGCTCCTTCTTGTCCTCTACCACCGATGCAAAACAAAAAACTTCAACCAAAACCTTATCACCTACCTCTGCCATGTCTCGAACACGAGACCTATCTGCTGCCACATCCTAGCACTACGGATACTGTCATCTGGGCTACCTACCCGGATGGAATAGAAATTTGGAGCCCCTGCTCCTTGTCCTTTACTCTACCTCGATTTCCAAAAAATGATGTCTTCTTCCTCTCCACCGTGAATCAAACGACGATCTTGGGTGCACGAATTTCTCAACACACGAACACACTTTATTAACCACCTTAGCATGCAATATTTATATGCAATAGTTGGCATTAACTTTGACGTCGATGCTCAAATTTGCAAACCTTTGGCGCCAATAAAATATTATATTTTAATTATAATAATTTAAATCCAAGGGATTTAAATATTATAATTTCTCTTAGGGCCTTTTCTTAGGTTAAAACTTTTGCCACCATAGTTAATCAATTTAACCTTTTTCTTTTGCAAAATTACCACCAAGGTAAATCAGATAGACCTTTTTATTTTTCCTTTTTCAAATACCACCATGGTAAATCAACTTGACCCTTTTATTTTTCTTTTTCAAATACCACCATGGTAAATCAACTTGACCCTTTTATTTTTTCAATACCATCATGGAGAAGGCTTTTCTTTCTTCTTGTTGCCTCATGCCTCATGTGCCCTTTGAAGAATATTCTCACAAATATTTCCATCAACTTAGGACATCAAACCTTTTGACATCAATGACAACACAACATGCTCAAATTTCCAACAATCTCCCCCTTTGTCATTGATGGCAACCCTTTTCTAAAATTTCCTTTTTCCAAACCATTTGATTCCAAATCTGCTCCCCCTGAGAAACTTCTCCCCCTGACTGAATGCTCTCCCCCTTACTCAAATCTCTCCCCCTTTGACATCAATGGCAAAGGGACTCCTTTGGGGCTAAATATAAGACTCTTAGCTCAGCCCCCTCCCCACCTCCTCTCCTTGAGGTGATTAATTTTGGGGTGGGAGTATTTCTACTCCCAGCATACAATGCTCTTTTTCTTTGTCAACCTTCTTTCTCAACATACCCTTTTGATCCTTTTGAGTGTCCCTATTCTTGCTTATCTCTGGAAGCTCTGGAAACTCTATTCTACACCACTTGGCCTTATGCCCTAGATTATTGCACTTGTAACACTTAATGTTGTAGTTCTTAGAAGGTGCAAATATCTTGAAGTTCCTCCTGGTGAAGCCATACTCATTTCTATCATGAACCCTGCAATGGATTGCTTTATGACCAAATCGATTACAAGAGTAGCAATACCCTTGAAAGAAATGTCCATATTTGAAGTTCCTCTTAGTAAAACCATATTCCTTCTTTTCATGAACCTTGCAATGCATAGCCTTGTGACCAAACCGATTACATGAAAAACAATGTCCTTTGAAGAAATCTTGTCTTGAGCCTACTGGTCTCTTAGTCCTTTCTTCTTTGTGATGATCCTTGTTCCTTGTTTGTGCATTGTTTCCTTTCTTAGTGAAGCTTCTATTCTTCAACTTATCCTCATAAGTCTCAATTTCTTCTTCACTCTCTTCCTCTGAAACTTCTTCCTCTTTTGAGCTTGAGCTTGACCCTTCTTCTTGTTTCCCTTGTCCTTCTTCAAAACCAAGTCCTGTTTTGATAGATGAAGATCTTTGTGCATTGATAATCTTATCCAAGGTTTTTGAACTTTTCCCAAACCTGTGTAGCTTGTCCTTAGAATATTTTACTTCCATCCTTAGTGAAACTATCTCATGTTCTAATCTTTCACATTCTGACTCTTTTACCTCTAAATTTCCACTCATGACCTCTTTGATTCTCCTTGCCTTAGCTTTTGAGTTTGTCAGGTCTTGTAGAAGCTTTTCTTTTTCTTCCTCACATTCTTGAACTTGAGTCTTTAGTCTTGAATTTTGCTTTCTAACCTTTTTCAATTCTCTAAGAGCAACAATAAGTTCTGCTTCTAGATCTACTGTGCCTTCCTCTTCATTTTCTGAATCTTGTTCTACTTCTTGGTCTTCAAGAGCATCTTCATACTTTTCAATTTTCCTTTTTTCTTTTCCAACATCTTCTTTATATTTATCTTTAATAGGAGTTCCTCTTATTTTTCTACTACCAAAAATAGAATCTCTTCTTCTTCACTATCTGAGGGTCTTTCATCACTGTCACTTGAAGCCTTGCTTCCCTTATTAACATAGAAACTCTTCTTGTGCCTTTGAAAGAACTTCTTTTCATGCTTGCCTTGACCATACCTATTTTTCTTTTCATACCTAGATTTTCCTCCTTCCTTTTTCTTATGATCATGTTTCTCTTCACTACTACTGCTTCCAGCTTCTGGACAATTAGATGCATAGTGACCAAAATTACCACAATTGAAACATTTCACTGTTTTCATACCTTTGTGCTTTCTTGAGTCCTTGTTTCTTCTACCATAGTTAGCTTCTTCATCACTGCTTGACTCACCACTTGATTCTGGTTTCTTATATTTTGTCTTCTTTGATGCTTTGAAAGCTACCTCTTTCTTGGAGTTGGGATCCTTTACTATTCTCATCTCATAAGCTATGATAATTCCATGTAACTCATCCATAGTCAATTTTTCAATATCTCTCATCTCTTCTATAGCTGAAACTTTTCCATCATACCTCATAGGAAGTGACCTTAGTACTTTCTGAGCAACACTGGAGTCTTCAATTTTAAATCCAAGTCCACGCATGGTATTTACAACTTCATCCACATGAAGTAAGTATGTAGCAATATCTTCCTCATATTCCATATTCAAATCTTCAAACCTTTTCTTGTGGTTTTGTAGTTTTTCCATATTGACCTTTTTATCTCCCTCATATGTTTGCTTCAATTTTTCCCATATCTCTTTTGCTGATTTGCAATGCATAAATTTCACAAATTTTGCTTCACGTAATCCACTTAAGATTCCATTCATAGCCTTGGCATTATTCACATGTAACATCTTACCATATTTATATGTGGGAGGAGTAGTTGTAGGTGTGAACCCATCCTCAATGGATTGCCATGTCTCATATCCTTGTGCCATCAAGTAAGTCTTCATTCTTATGCTCCAGAAAGCATAATTGTTCCCATCGAACAATGGTGCCTTATTTGATGAAGATCCATTCTGAGATGCCATATATGTTCCTGTACTATCTTCCTTCAAGTTGTTAGACTCTTTCGAAGGAACCCGCTCTGATACCAATTGAAGAACACAAGCTTATACTGAGAGGGGGTGAACAGTATAAGATCAACTTTTACTTTTCTTTCCCAAACAATATTATCCAATATTATCAATGGCAATATCAATAGCAATAATCAAAGCAATGCACAAATCATCACACACAAGAGAGACACAAATTTAACGTGGTTCACCCAATGTGGGCTACTCCACGGAGAAAATATTTCTTCTAAATTTTCTCAACAAATATCTTGGGAATCAATTCCCTATTACAATGTTTATGGACCTCTATCCAAAGGAGACACCAATCCCCTATGCTCTGATTTGTGGATCTCTCTCCATAGGAGAACTCTTTCCCCTTGCTCTGGTTTGTGGATCCTCTCCAGGGAACTCTATCCCTCTGTTTCCTGGAGAACTCTATCCCCTTGCTCGGTTCATGGAACTCGATCTAAGAGAACTCTATCTCCTCAACTGGTTCATGGATCTCTCTCCATAGAAGAACTCTATCTTCTCAGTTGGTTCATGGATCTCTCTCCATAGGAGAACTCTTTCCCTTCTTGTTGGTGATCTCTCCATAGGATAACTCTATCCCCTCTGCTCTGTTGGTGATCTTCTAGAAGACTTCTGCCCCCACTACTCTAGCTTGTGGATCTCTCTCCATAGGAGACCTCTGTCCCCACTACACTAGTTGATGGATCTCTATCCATTGGAGACTACTATCCTCTTTGCTCTATCACCTCCAAAGCCTTCTCTCAACTCTATCTCAAATCTACACCAAACTCTATCCCAAGTCTAGCATAAATATACTCTAACTCTTCTCACAAATCTACACTAACTCTATCTCAAATCTACCCCAAGCTTAACACAAATCTTGATCAAATTAAAAACCTGCTCTCAATTCTCTCAAATATACAAGCTTCTCAAATATACCTTAAGCCTTAACACAAATCTTGATCAAATTAGTAATCAAACCTACTCTTAATATCTAGCTCAAATATGCCTTCAAGCCTTCTCAAAAGACTTGCTCAAATCTATCCTCAAGTCTTCTCAAAGACTTGCTCAAATCTACCTTCAAGTCTTCTCAAAAGACTTGCTCACAAACACAATTTAAATCTCTTTCAAAAAGCTTTCTTCACACAAATAAATTCTACTTAGAATTCGTTTAACCTCTGGAACATATAGAGAATGATATGCTCTATCAAAAACTCAATATGTTTCACACTCACAAATCTTGTACTCAATTAACCACTCTCTATCTCTTGCAAAATCCCTTTCAAATCAAATCAAAACAATGTATAACAAAACTGGTTTATTCTTCTTGCAAATTTTCTCTCAAAGATCAATCACACCAATGCATAATTTCCCTCATAAAATTGATCTCAAACACCTTCACAATTGCTATCAATATCTCTCAAATCAATGTTCAAAATATTTCACAAAGATGCACTAACTTGTCTTCAACCCTAGCACAAGTAGTTCACAATATCTAGCTCAAATGTCTCAAACCCTTTCAACAATAGAAGCACAGATTGTTCTCAAATTCTATCCCAAATATTTCCAAAATATTCAACAATGAAGCACAAAAACCTCACTCAAATATTTCCAACAATGCTTATCAAACAATCCTTTTCACTCCACCTTATGTTCCAAAACATTCATTCCAACAAACACTTTAAACAAGGGATGATGTGCCCATACCTCTTAATTGCTCTTGTGGAGATATGTCTTCAAAAATCTATCTCACAAACAATTGATCTTTCTAGTGCCACTTCAAGAGTTAGATATCAAAATACTCTCTCAATACATCCATATGAATTTTCTTCTCAAAAGATATTTCACCATACAAAAATTACAATAAAATATCAAACCACTTTTACACCTTATTACTCCTATTCTTTCATGCAAAATAATGCTCAACAAAACAACCAGAAATTACACATGAATTTCACATATACACCTTATACCTCCTTATGAAAACAAAAATAATGCACTTCAAATTTCAATAAGACCAAAGAAATTATCACTTCATCTCATGCATCAACCAAGCACTAGCAATCTGAAATTTCACCTTTCATCCCTTTCTAAAATAAAAATCAAATCACTTTACTATCCTTATAGCTCCCTAACCATTTCATATCACAATGATAAAATTGACTAACCCTTATAACTCCTTAACCAAGCACAACATGCATACCTTTATTAAAAAATTAATTTTGCCTTCAAGCGTTGCCACCATTGCTCGAACCTGCGACCTCATTGGCCTCTGTACCCTAGCACAAGGGCAAACACCACGTGGGCTAGCCACCCACACAAGCCCAAGGAGCACGTGCTCCTTCTTGTCCTCTACCACCGACGCAAAATAAAAACCTTCAACCAAAAACCTTATCACCTACCTCCATCGTGTCTCGAACATGAGACCTATCTGCTGCCACGTCCTAGCACCATGGACACTGCCATCTAGGCTACCTACCCGGATGGAATAGAAATTTGGAGCCCCTACTCCTTGTCCTTTACTCTACCTCGATTTCCAAAAACTGATGTCTTCTTCCTCTCCACCGTGAATCGAACGACGATCTTTGGGTGCACGAATTTCTCAACACATGAACACACTTTATTAACCACCTTAGCATGCAATATTTATATGCAATGGTTGGCATTAACTTTGACGTCAGCGCTCGAATTTGCAAACCTTTGGCGCCAATAAAATATTATATTTTAATTATAATAATTTAAATCCAAGGGATTTAAATATTATAATTTCTCTTAGGGCCTTTTCTTAGGTTAAAACTTTTGCCACCATAGTTAATCAATTTAACCTTTTTCTTTTGCAAAATTACCACCAAGGTAAATCAGATAGACCTTTTTATTTTTCCTTTTTCAAATACCACCATGATAAATCAACTTGACCCTTTTATTTTTCTTTTTCAAATACCACCATGGTAAATCAACTTGACCCTTTTATTTTTCAATACCATCATGGAGAAGGCTTTTCTTTCTTCTTGCTGCCTCATGCCTCATGTGCCCTTTGAAGAATATTCTCACAAATATTTCCATCAACTTAGGACATCAAACCTTTTGACATCAATGACAACACAACATGCTCAAATTTCCAACATGCCCTTAATAATGTTTGGGTCCCACATGCACATGAGTCCGCCTGAAGATCCATTGGTAGGACTGAAAACATATTCACTATTTTTCCATAATAATTTACCAATCCTTTCACTGTTCTCAAAATTAGTTTTTGTTTCTTGGAGTAAAATGATGCTAGGCTTCAAAATTTTCCTCATGGATCTAACCAACCTTTTTTTGGTTACTCCATTTGAGACCTCTCACATTCCATGAGAAGATATTCATCTAGAATATTTGGAAGATTTCTTTCCCACCGCTTTGCCATGAGATGGAAGTGGTTTGGATATTTTCCCTTATCCTTTGGAAAATCAATGTCTATTTGATATGATAGATATGAAATAATAGTAGGATGAAATCCATTGGAAATATCCAGATCCATTTCTTTCTTCCTTCTCTCTTGATTTTATGGTTTTCCCTTTTTCTTGTCATTGCCAACATCGACAGTAATTTTTTCCCTTGGTTTCTTGTAGCATGTTTAAGTTAACTAGTGTGGATCCTCATTTTGTTGGGACTTTTGAGATCATTGATAATATTCATCTTGTAGTCTATAGGATTGCCTTATCACCCAACTTGTCAAATATCCATGATACTTTTTACATATCCTTGCTTAGGAAGTATGTTGATGATCATTCACATGTTTGGAATGTGTTAAAATTACATATGATAGATCCCACGATCATTAAGATGTGCCCTATCAAGATTCTAGGGTCTCGTTCTAAAAAATTGAGAATACATACCCTAGATAAATGTAAGGTTCAGTGGGACCATTTTCCTAAAAATTGTGCAACCCTGAAAGATGTTGAGAAAATGAGAAAGCAATTCCCATTTTTGTTTGAATAAAAATATCTTATTTTCAAAAAATACAAGGGACTATGTTTAGTCCTAGGGGAAGTATGTAATGGCCCACCCTGGTAGGAATTTCTCTTGTTGCTTGATTTATGTACCGGTTTATTGATATTTAATGCATGATCTTATTTTATTCTATCAAGATGAGTTGATAGTTATACTTTATGCTTTCTAGAGTTGGATTATGCTATTTTTAGAATATGGTATTGTTGATGAATTTTATGGTTGCAGGACCAGGTACTCTCACGGGTGGATTGGTATGGGACAACCACTAGAGTTGAGAGAAATGAGAAATGATGGATGGATTCTCAATGACAACCACAAGGGTAAAACCCTTATGTATATGCATTTGCATATGTTTAATTAAAATGCATCATTGTGCAAGGGGGTTGCTATAAAAGTAGAAAAGCCCTTACCCTATGCATAGGGGATCCTTTGTAGGTAGGTGATAACATTGTAGTTATCATAAGACCTCTTGCTAAAGAAAAAATCATTGTTTATGCATATTTTTGATTGACATCTTAGACTTGTAATTTATCATTGGGATGTATTTATGCATGTGTTTTGAAGCATAGAAATTGGTTGGTTAATAATTTTTTCAAGTTAGGTATTAACAATAGTGTTAGTTTTATGAATACTTAAAATATTAAATATCGATGTTAATGGTTAATATTAACATTTGGTATTATTTAAATTAATTCTAGGAGGTGAGTAATTGATTTATATCCTAAGGTTAGTAATCAACACTAGCATTAGAAATCAATTGAGTTAATAAGATGAGTACGTGATTTTATAATTATTGCTTGCTCTAGGAGTATTAGTAAAATTAATGTAAGCATTAATAAGTTAACCTTGTAAAAGGGGGTTCAAAATTTAAATAAATAGAGTTTATATTTTAACGTTGGAAACTGGAGATGTTGGAAAAGTTGGCAATATTGGAAATCTTTTCAACGTAAAATTTTGAAGCATTATCCTTTTTGCACAATGGGTTGGAAAAAAGGATGGGTGGATGGGTGGCAGGCATGCATTGCAAGGAATGAAGAAGCCGCTTCCAACCCTTGCTTTTAATTTTTCCTCTAAACATTATTTGATCTCCTTGGCTACTAAATTTTGGGGATTGCTAGTTGGAGAGAAGATTTGGAAGAGGAAAGATTAGAGAAGGAAGGAAGAGATTCTTAGAGTTGATACTATGGAGGTATTCCTCTAGTTGTATGTTTGTTCTGTTGGTTTTTAAAAATTGATTTCCACCTTTCGATTGCTTAAATTCAAATGTTTGCATACTTTTGATTTAGATGGATGCTCTAAAAATAAACATAGGCTCTCTTTTGTGCACACATAGCTAGCGGTTTAAAAATTTCTTTGTTTAAGGTTGGTTAATGAATGGTAGCATCAAGTGTTGGTTTGTTAGCAACATAGTATGCAGGAATATAACAATTTCTAGAAGAGAAAATTTATTAGCAAATCACTTTGATAATGCGTATTTGCATGTGAGCTTGTATACTAAACTACAAAGCTCAAGCGAGTTGGCGTGAAGCCTTTTTGGCAGCGCTGGAGTCTATTTTGTTATAATGCAATACATTATTATATTGCAAATATATCAAAGTAATTTATGTATATCAAAAAACATAGGAACCTTAAGTTGATTTAATCATCAACGCTTGATTTAAATATGTCTCATATATTGAGATGTATATCTAAAAACATAGGAACCTTAAGTTGATTTAATCATCAATACTTACCTTAGGGATATCTCATATATTGAGACGTATATCAAGAAACGTAGGAACCTTAATATGATTTGATTATTAATCCTTGCATGAAACTTTATCTCATGCATATATCAACGAAAATGCTTGATAAATAAAATAATTTATTCCTAAGCCCATATTAATTATATAACTAAACTTAATTTCGTAGATTGAGTTATGCTCATGTTAAAAGCATAAGTGTGCAATAGAGAGCTTGAGAGGCTTTCTCAATAAATTTTGTGCCCTTGATGAGAAATGTGGTCTTACGAGTAAACTGTGGCCAATAATTTTCCAAGCAAAATGTTTAAAGGTTTTGAAAATGAGTTTGACATATAAATGGATATTTTTAAGTATTCATCTAGTAATATTTATATGGTCTAATAAATTGGAGTTGAGTTTTTATCTCTCTACATTCGAGAGACTAAGTCAATATTAGTTAAATTAATATTGAAGAATTTATCTCATTGAAAAAATAATGTGTTTTATTATGCATAAATTTTAATATGTTAATATTGTAATTAATTAATAATTTATCAAGTCATAGAGATGAAACTTTTAATTATTATTGAAAAGTTATGCATTATTATTATTGATTAAATAATGTGCTTGTTCATTTAACAACATTTATATATTAGTTAATCTTGATGACATTATTCTCATTATTATTGATTTATTAATAGTTTTATTAAGTCGCAGGGCTGAAACTATTATTTAATATTAAAGACTTTTGTCTTATTAATATTGATTAGATAATGTATTGCTTAATAATCCATATTAATTTATGAAAAATAAGAATTATCTTTTGGTTTATTAGAGAAGTAATATTCCTTTGGAACAATGTATCGAATATTTTATAAATGTTAGGAAAGAAAAATTTATTATTTTAAGGATTAAATAGTATGTTTTCCAAGAAAGGGATGATACTTGAGTAGCTAAGGAATCCATAATTGAGAGAAGTATGATATTCTCAATGTTCTTGCATGATATTTTCTTTGCATGATGCATGTTCTTGCATTGTGGTAAGCTTTATTGCATAGTGCATGTTAGGCTTATATATGCATTCAAGAGTTGTCCTAATCCCCAACTTACATTCAAGTTCGAAGAGGAATACCTATCAAATAGAAGACTTTAAATAACATAAGCTTATACTGAGAGGGGGGGTGAACAGTATAAGACCACTTTTTACTTTTCTTTCCCAAATAATATTATGCAATATATCAATGGCAATATCAATAAAAGTAATCAAAGCAATGCAAAAATCACCACACACAATAGAGACACCAATTTAACGTGGTTCACCCAATGTGGGCTACTCCACGGAGAAAATATTTCACTAAAATTTTCTCAACAAATATCTTGGGAATCCTTTCCCTATTACAATATTTATGGACCTCTGTCCAAAGGAGACACCAATCCCCTAATCAAGTTCATGGATCTCTATCCACAGGAGACACCAATCCCCTCAGTTGGTTTGTGGATCTCTATCCATAGGAGAACTCCTTCTCCTCTACTCTGGCTGGTGATCCTCTAGAAGACTACTACCTCCACTACTCTGGCTTGTGGATCTCTCTCCACTAAAGACCTCTATCCTCACTGCCCTGGCTAATGGATCTCTATCCACTAGAGACTACTATCCTCTACTCTATCACCTCCAAAGCTTGCTCTTAGCTCTATATCTCAAATTTACACTAAACATAGTCCTTCGATCTAGCACAAATCTGCTCAATCTCTATCTCAAATATGCACTAAACATAGTCCTTCGGTCTAGCACAAATATTCTCAATATCTATCTTTGGTATGGTACAAACCTATCCTCAAATATACACCAAATTTATCCTCAAATCTATCCTCAAGCCTTAACACAAAGCTTGATCCAATCACAAATCAACTCTACTAGATCTACCCCAAACCTTAACTCAAAGTTTGAACAAATCAATCAATCAACTCTGCTCTCAAGTCTTCTCAAAGACTTATCTCAAATCTATCCACAAGTCCTCTCTAGAACTTTCCAATTCTCTAAGTCTTTACAAGACTTACCTCAAATATCACAACAGTTCACTAGAACTTATCTCTCACAAGTCTTCACCAAGACTTACCTCAAATCTTCTCAACAAGTCCTCACTAGAACTTGCCCAATCTGCTCAACAAGTCTTCACTAAGACTTACCTCAAATCTACATTGTAAGCTTCCACAAAAGCTTACTCAACTCTGTCCTTAAGTCCACTCTAGGACTTACTCAAATATCTCACAAGCTTTCACAAAATCTTATTCAACTCAACTCAATCTATCACATAAAACTTCTTCAATCACACAAACAAGTTTCACACAGAATCTTGTTTTAATCTCATAGAAACATATAGAGAATGGTTAGAGACTCAATATGCTTCACACTCACAACAATGCTCAATCACTTTCAATCTCTCTTATTTTAACCATAGAAACATATAGATAATGGTTAGAGACTCAATATGTTTCACTTAACACACTCAATCACTTTCAATCTCTTTATCAAATTAAAATAAAGAACAATTTGTTTCATAGAACTTGAACTATCACTCCAAAACTTTCAATCAACTATGCTCAATCAACTCCACTCAACCAATCACTCAATGAAAGCTTAGTCAACAATGCTTATCAAACAAATCTCACATAACAATGATACTCATGATCTTTCACAAACCCTAGTTCAAGATAGTTCTCAACTTCACATAACAATGATACTCATGATCTTTCACAAACCCTAATCAAGCATATGAAAGCTTACTCAAATATTTCCAACAATGCTTATCAAACAAGGTTTCTAGTATCAACTTTCATTCTAGAAAACCCACATCAATCAATATTGGATATCTCAAAACCAAACTCAACAATGCTTATCAAACAATCCTTTTCACTCCAACTTAGCATTCACAACATCCAACAATATTTCACTCACAAGGAAGATATGCCCATACCTTTTTTTTGATGGAGAATATTTGATCTCAAAACCTATCTCAATCACAATCACTCTCTTTGCCAATCTCAAAGGTTAGATAGCAAAAATCTATCCTTAATATTTTCTTTCAAAAATATTTCACCAAGTCAAAATATCAAAAATCAACTATGCCTTATTTCTCCTTTCAAATCAATTTTTATAATATGACTTTATTTCAACAAATAACATCTAACACCCTTGGCACACCTTATTACTCCTTTTATAAACTTTAACCACTTAAAAATCAAACACAAAAATTAAAACTTTGCATACCCTTTTATCTCCCTTGTATAACTCATAAATCCTTTTAAATATGCAATTTTCAATTAATAAAACTTTAGGAAATTAAAAAATTAATTTCCACCCTTGCAATTTTTGGATGCAACGTTAAACCTTAGCAAATGTGAGCGCATACCTTTTTCAATCCCACCAAAAAGGCCTTGGTGGGTTTCGAACATGCAAACCCCTCCTTCCAAGCGCCTTCGCACAATGCATGCCCACCAAGTGGGCTATGTGCCTCCATGCAAAGGGAAAGGCACATGCCTTCCCTTTGTCCCTCTCTAATGGTGCAGACCAAAACACCTTCTCCTCTTGCAAAATGAAGATCGCATGGATCGAACCCTTAACCTTGCACCTGCGAACGACTTAGCGCAGCCCTTGGCTACCAATTGCACTACCCAACACTTTGGATAAGCGTTAGTGCTCCCACTTGTCTTTGTTCCTTCGTCTGCCCTTTGAAGTCTTTAAACACATGTGAGTTTTCTTCCTCTCTAACCACAACGCATGATTTCCTTAGGCAATAATACTTTCGCATGGATAAAGTTTTGAAATAAAACTTACCCCTTTTATATGCAATGTGCCATGTGCTCAAAATGTCGACGATCCTTGAAATTCAATTTTAATTTGAATTAATTAAACTTTGTGCCCTTATAACCCTAACCTTAGGGTTATTTAAATTAAATCATAAACTAATTTATAATTAAATTATTATAATTAATTTAATAACTCTTAGAGTTAATCAAATTAAGTTATAAATTAATTTATAATGAAATTATTATAATTAATTTAAATATTTAGGTCTTAACCTTAGACCTTTAATATTATAATAAAATATTATAATATTATTTTTCTTGGGCCTTCCTATTGCTCTTTAGACCTCATCTGACCACCTTGAATATTATAATAGGAGATATTATAATATTATTTCCCTTAGGCCTAGAAGCAATCTTTCTCTTGCACTGCTTACTGAAACTGATTCTTGACATCCTTCCTTTTGCCCTGCTCACTGAAACTGACTCTTGACATCAATGACAACAAAACCTGCTCATATTTCCAATAATATCCCCCTTTGTCATTGATGGCAACCCATTTACCTTTTACCATTTCCTTTACCTCTTTCTATTGCTCCCCTTGAGAAATTGCTCCCCCTAATTGAATGCTCTCCCCTAACTCAAATCTCTCCCCCTTTGTCATCAATGGCAAAGGGCCACCTTTGGGGCTTGGGGCTAAGAATGAGACTCTTAGCTTAGCCCCTCCCCCACCTCCTCTTGAGGTGGTTAATTTTGGGGTGGGAGTATCTCTACTCCCAACATGCACTGATATTTACCTTTGTCCACCTTCTTCCTCAACTGATCCTTCTGATTCCTCTGAATATTCCTGTTCCTGCTTGTCTCTGGAATTTTTGCTCTACACCACTTTGTTGTATGCCCATAATTATTGCACTTATAACACTTAATGTTGTTATTCCTTGAAGGTGCAAATATCTTGGGGTTTCTCCTGGTGAAGCCATATCCATTCCTATCATGAACCTTGCAATTCACTGCCTTGTGACCAAACTGATTACAAGAGTAGCAATACCCTTGAAAAAGTTATCTGTTTCTGAAATTTCCATATTCTTGTCTTTCATGTGTCCTGCACTGTGTAGCCTTGTGCCCAAACCTATGATATGAGAAGCATCATCCATTGAAACTACCTTGCCTTGACCCCATTGGTCTCTTAGTCTCTTTTACCCTATGTTGCTTCCTGTTCCATCTGTTCCTCATTTGTGCATTGTTCCTTTCCTTGTTGAACTTTCTATTGTCCAACTCATTCTCAGAAGTCTCACTCTCTCTTACACTCTCTTCTTCTGAAGCTTCTTCTTCTTTGGAGCTTGAGATTGACTCCTCTCCTTGTTTTCTTTGTACTTGTTCAAAACCAAGTCTTGTTTTGTTTGACGAAGATATTTGTACCTTGATAATCTTATCCAAGTTCTTTGAGCTTCTCCCAAACCTGTGTAACTTGTCCTTAGACTCTTTTACTTCCTTCCTTAATGAAGCTACCTCATGCTCTAACCTTTCACATTCTAAAACCTTTGCTTCTAACTTCTCTTTGAATCTCCTTGTCTTAGCTATTGAGTTGGTTAGATCCTCTATAAGCTTTCCTTTCTCTTCATCACATTCTTGAAATTGAAGCTTGAGTTTTGAGTTTTGCTTTCTTACCTTCCTTAATGCATCAAGGGCATAAATAAGCTCACCCTCAAGATCAACTTCTCCTTTCTCTGATTCTTCCTCTATTTGTTTACCTTTAGGATCATCTTCATTCCTTTCTAATTTATTTCCACTAGAAGTACTTCCTTCTTCTTCTATTTCCATAAGAATACTTTCCTCTTATGGACCTTCAAGTGTATCTTCATATTCATCTTCACTGAAACTGAATCCATTCCTTGTACAACTATCCTCAAGATGACCAAAGTTACCACATCTAAAACACTTGAGAATCATTGGTGCCCTCTTTCTAACATCTTATTTTTCTACTATCATAAATAGAATTTCTTCTTCTTCATTATCTGAGGACCTATCATCACTATCACTTGAACTCTTACCTGCCTTGTCTGCATAAAAACTCTTCTTATGCCTTTGGAAAAACTTCTTTCCTTGCTTGCCTTGTCCATCCCTATTTTTCTTTTGGTACCTGTGTTTTCCTGCTTCCCTGTTCTTATGATCCTATTTTTCTTCATCATTGCTATTTCTAGCCTCTGGATAATCAGTTGCATAGTGACCATATTTACCATAATTAAAACATCTAACTAATTTTATACCTTTATACTTTCTTGAGTCCTTGTTCTTTCTGCCATAATTTGCTTCTTCATCACTGGATAACTCATTGCTTGAATCTGACTTCTTACCCTTTGTCTTCTTAGTAACTTTGAAGGTTGCTTCTTTCTGGGAAATAGGTTCCTCTTTTATTCTCATCTCAAAAGCTATGAGAATTCCATGTAATTCATCTCTTGTCAAAAGTTCAATATCTTTTGACTCTTCTATAGCTGAAATATTTTCACTATACCTTTTTGGGAGTGACCTTAAAATATTATCACAAACATCTATTTCTTCAACCTTAAGCCCAAGTCCTTGCATGGAGTTAACAACCTCATCCACATGAAGTAGATATGCAACAATATTTTCCTCATCCTTCATTTTTAGGTCTTCAAATGTTCTCTTGAAGTTTTGCAACTTTACCCTTTTGACCTTTTTGTCTCCTTCATATATACCTTTCAACTTATCCCAAATTTCCTTTGCTGATGTGCAATGCATAACCTTTATAAACTCTGTTTCATGCAAACCCCTTAAAATTCCAT
Source organism: Wollemia nobilis (assembly GCA_028583015.1). Lineage (NCBI taxonomy): Eukaryota > Viridiplantae > Streptophyta > Pinopsida > Araucariales > Araucariaceae > Wollemia > Wollemia nobilis. The sequence continues at coordinate 3,119,184 of JAQPPZ010016818.1, read as the reverse complement.
TCATTGCCTTTGAATTACTCAGTTGTAGAAGCTTACCATCTTTATCTGTAGGTGGAGTTGTTGGTGGTATGTATCCATTCTCAACTGCTTCCCATATTTCATTTCCAAGTGCCATTAGGTGAAACTTCATCCTTATACTCCAAAGTGCATAATTGTTCCCATCGAATAATGGTGTTGAATTCCCTGAAGATCCATTCTGAGAATCCATCTGTGTTCTTGAGAGCTTTTCCTTCAAGCTTTTAAACTCTTCCAAAGGAACCCACTCTGATACCAATTGAAGAACACAAGCTTATACTAAGAGGGGGTGAACAATATAAGACCACTTTTTACTTTTCTTTCCCAAACAATATTATGCAATATATCAATGGCAATATCAACAATAGTAATCAAAGCAATGCATAAATCACCACACACAATAGAGACACCAATTTAACGTGGTTCACCCAATGTGGGCTACTCCACGGAGAAAATATTTCACTAAAATTTTCTCAACAAATATCTTGGGAATCCTTTCCCTATTACAATGTTTATGGACCTCTATCCAAAGGAGACACCAATCCCCTAATCAAGTTCATGGATCTCTATCCATAAGAGACACCAATCCCCTCAGCTGGTTTGTGGATCTCTATCCATAGGAGAACTCCTTCTCCTCTGCTCTAGCTGGTGATCCTCTAGAAGACTACTACCTCCACTACTCTGGCTTGTGGATCTCTCTCCATTGAAGACCTCTATCCTATATACCCTGGCTAATGGATCTCTATCCACTAGAGACTACTGTCCTCTGCTCTATCACCTCCAAAGCTTACTCTCAACTCTATCTCAAATCTGCACTAAACATAGTCCTTCGGTCTAGCACAAATTTGCTCAATCTCTATCTCAAATCTGCACTAAACACAGTCCTTTGGTCTAGCACAAATTTGCTCAATCTCTATCTCTAGTCTGCACTAAACATAGTCCTCAACTCTAGCACAAACTATTTATCCTCAAATCTATCCTCAAATATATCCTCAAGCCTTAACACAAAGCTTGATCCAATCACAAATCAACTCTACTAGATCTGCCCCAAACCTTAACTCAAGGTTTGAACAAATCAATCAATCAAATCTGCTCTCAAGTCTTCTCAAATACTTACCTCAAATCTGTCCACAAGTCCTCACTAGAACTTGTCCAATCTGCTCAACAAGTCTTCACCAAGACTTACCTCAAATCTGCTCAAGTCCTCACTAGAACTTGCTCAATCTTCTCAACAAGTCTTCACCAAGACTTACCTCAAATCTGCATTGTAAGCTTCCACAAAAGCTCAATCAATTTCAAACTCTCTTGTTTACTCATAGAAACATATAGAGAATGGTTAGAGACTCAATATGCTTCACACTCACAACAATGCTCAATCACTTTCAAACTCTCTTGTTTTAACCACAGAAACATATAGAGAATGGTTAGAGACTCAATATGTTTCACACTCAATCACTTCCAAACTCTCTTCAAATCAATTAAGAATAAAGAACAATTTGTTTCACAGAACTTGAACTATCACTCCAACACTTTCAATCAACTATGCTCAATCAACTCCACTCAACCAATCACTCAATGAAAGCTTAGTCAACAATGCTTATCAAACAAATCTCACATAACAATGATACTCATGATCTTTCACAAACCCTAGTTCAAGATATTTCTCAACTTCACATAACAATGATACTCATGATCTTTCACAAACCCTAGTCAAGCATATGAAAGCTTACTCAAATATTTCCAACAATGCTTATCAAACAAGGTTTCTAGTATCAACTTTCATTCCAGAAAACCCACATCAATCAACATTGGATATCTCAAAACCAAACTCAACAATGCTTATCAAACAATCCTTTTCACTCCAACTTAGCATTCACAACATCCAACAATATTTCACTCACAAGGAAGATATGCCCATACCTTTTTTTTGTAGAAGATTTGACCTCAAAACCTGTCTCAATCACAATCACTCTCTTTGCCAATCTCAAAGGTTAGATAGCAAAAATTTGTCCTTAATATTTTCTTTCAAAAATATTTCACCAAGTCAAAATATCAAAAATCAACTATGCCTTATTTCTCCTTTCAAATCAATTTTTATAATATGACTTTATTTCAACAAATAACATCTAACACCCTTGGCACACCTTATTACTCCTTTTATAAACTTTAACCACTTAAAAATCAAACACAAAAATTAAAACTTTGCATACCCTTTTATCTCCCTTGTATAACTCATAAATCCTTTTAAATATGCAATTTTCAATTAATAAAACTTTAGGAAATTAAAAAATTAATTTCCACCCTTGCAATTTTTGGATGCAACATTAAACCTTAGCAAATGTGAGTGCATACCTTTGTCAATCCCACCAAAAAGGCCTTGGCAGGTTTCGAACACGCAAACCCCTCCTTCCAAGCGCCTTCGCACAATGCGCACCCACCAAGTGGGCTACGTGCCTCCACGCAAAGGGAAAGGCACGCACCTTCCCTTTGTCCCTCTTTGACGGTGCAGACCAAAACACCTTCTCCTCTTGCAAAACGAAGACCGCATGGATCGAACCCTTAACCTTGCACCTGCGAATGACTTAGCGCAGCCCTTGGCTACCAATTGCACTACCCAACGCTTTGGATAAGTGTTAGTGCTCCCTCTTGTCTTTGTTCCTTCATCTACCCTTAGAAGTCTTTAAACACATGCGAGTTTTCTTCCTCTCTAACCACAACACACGATTTCCTTAGGCAATAATACTTTCGCATGGATAAAGTTTTGAAATAAAACTTGCCCCTTTTATATGCAATGTGCCATGTGCTCAAAATATCGATGATCCTTTAAATTTGATTTTAATTCGAATTAATTAAACTTTGTGCCCTTATAACCCTAACCTTAGGGTTATTTAAATTAAATCATAAACTAATTTATAATTAAATTATTATAATTAATTTAATAACTCTTAGAGTTAATCAAATTAAGTTATAAATTAATTTATAATGAAATTATTATAATTAATTTAAATCTTTAGGTCTTAACCTTAGACCTTTAATATTATAATAAAATATTATAATATTTTTTTTCTTGGGCCTTCCTATTGCTCTTTAGACCTCATCTGACCACCTTGAATATTATAATAGGAGATATTATAATATTATTTCCCTTAGGCCTAGAAGCAATCTTTCTCTTGCACTGCATTACTGAAACTGATTCTTGACATCCTTCCTTTTGCCCTGCTCACTGAAACTGACTCTTGACATCAATGACAACAAAACCTGCTCATATTTCCAATAAAATTTGAGAAAGAAGATAAGCTAGGGAGCATATATGTATATGTTGAAATGTAATATTGTAATTGGAGATGAGAAATGCTTGGAATGTATATTGTATGAAAATTATGCTACACAAAGATTATGATGAAGGAAAATATGTCTTGTAAATATTCTTGTTATATTATCTTGAGATTTATTCAAAGAATGAAAAATGAATTAATGTTTTTATTTATGATTTCCTTGGAAATGAATCATTAATTTCAAAATGGAAAATTTGTGTTATTAAAAATATTGATTGAATATAATTGATGGATTATAGCTAGGATTATTCTAGATGTTGTTTTACTCTTCAAGTATTTAATTTGAATTAAGTACCTTAATATTTATCTATAGGTTATGTTGATATTTATTTTTGAGCATGTTTCAATATATCATTCTATTTATTTGTTGAAATGATCATAATTACTGTTTAGGACCCTTGGGTTGGAAGGGAATTATTTTGGGTATGTTTTAGCACCATATTAGTAATACCTAGAGTCAAGATGTACCCAATCCTAGTTGAGTTGTGGTGAGACAATCAACTAGGTATTTGTGAATGATACACCCTAAGAGATGAGGCTTAGGTGGCCTAAGAAGTGAAGCTTGGGTAGTCCTAGAGGTGATGCTTGGATAAGTCTTAGTTATGAGGCTTGAACATATTCTTAGTGGTGAGGCTTAGGAATCTTAATGGTGGATTAGTATGCGACAATCCACTAAATAATTCATAAGACAGTATAGTGGTGGTCCCTTATGGGGAGGCAAGCACTACTATGATCATTACTAGGTGAGTGGTAATGGTCTTAATTATCTCATGGTGAGATGAAGCTAACTAATAACTAAAGCACCATGCCATGATAATACTACTGTAGGTCTAAAATTTTTGCACCCTTACCTTTAGGTAGATGGATCTGCACCCGAAAGGGCGATGGGAAAAGGATAGGTCTACACCTCAAACGGAGAGACACTTTGAATCATGCCCTCTTTGGTGATTTGTCGATGGATGGTGGGTTCACCAGGAAGCATTTTGGAGCAGCTTTCGTGCCTAGGCTAGGAATGAATTGGATGTATTCGTTTTAGTTTAAAAACACTTCAAATACCTAGGTTGGCCAGAATGAAGCTAAACTATTCTATATGCAAATTGTGATTTATATGCAGACAAAAAACAAAAATAAACTCTAAATGCAATGCTTGAAAGGAAAAGGAAATATCTTACCCGATTTCGGATGTCTGATGAAGGTTCAACTTTTTGAATCGTCTCTAATTCTGCAAATTCATCTACAATTGGACAGAATCACCTGCAATTTTGCAGGTTCATCTGTAATTGCATAGATTCATCCGAAATCAGATGAAATCATCTGAAATCAGATGAAGTCACCTGACCGATTTCGTCAAAAACCTACAACAGAATAGATAGATGCCAAAACAAAGGAAAATACAGTGCAAAATACTATTTAAAAGGATAAAAACATTAACTGAATGCTTAATTGATCCTAGAAAATTTGATAAAATCTGAAAAAATAACGAAATGCCCTTATGTTTTAAGTGGAATTGATCCTAAATGCAAAATGTCATTAAGAATGAGGTGAACACCAGATGCAATACAGAATAAAGATCTAAACTAATGTAAATTGATTAATTGAATCACTAGGAAATGCAAACCTCAGATCTTGATTGCCCCCAAGAGGAGTACAGTCAAGATCGCCTGAAATGGTACCAGATCATCTCCAATAGAGACGAGATCATCTCTAATTTGAACAGGATCACCTACGACGATCCAAGCTTCCTCTGACTGATGCAAAATGAAAACCTGCAAATGGATCTGGAAAACTTATGCGAATAATCGAATTTCAAGATGTTCTAACAGGGTATGGAGCTTGGGTTGCAGGAAATCGATCAGCCAGGGTGGGTTTAATGGAAATCAAGGTTTAAATAGGATTGAGGGGGGAGTTAGGAGGTTAGGAGTCATCCCAATCTGGGAGATCTCTAGTGGAACGTCCTCCAATGGCGCAGACACGCTTCTGCTAAGTTGGGAATGGGAGTTGGAACTGTTTCCAATTATGAAAATTTGGTTTTTGAACGAAATCATCTGGACGTTCGGTTCCAGATGATCTCATCCAATTAGGGACGATATCGTCCAACTACCATAACTGCCTCTATATTTGGTACGAAAAATGAGGCGGGTGGTTAAAAGGTGGTTTTACGGTTGATTTTCGAATTATTACCTTAGGGTAAATTAAATTGCGTCAATTTTAGGGTGTTACATTTTGCCCCCTCTTTAGCGAATTTTTCATAGAAAATGCGTTAAAGAAGAGATTGGCATGCTTTACGAGAAAGCAAAAAATTTATTCCAATTTTTAGGTGACGATTCTAAGTCGAATCGTGCAACTGATGACTGTGGTGCCCCCTTCGGGTTTTTAACCAAATTGGACGTTTGGTAAAAATGCGAAAGAGTTAAAAAAGTGCATTTTTAATATATATATTTTTAGAAAATAGGGTAAAACCTAATTTCATTTTTATTTTCACTGTTACCATTCCAGAGCTCTAAGGCCGGAGAAATGGTGGAGACCGAGCATCGAGCGACGACAGTGCGACGAGGGATGCGGGTAAGGTTTCTAAAAAAAAATTAGCTTTAAATTTTTATGTTTAGATTGAATTTTTGTTGGATTTTAGGGCGTCACGGCCGTATTTCACCGCGTTGATGAAGTCGAGACGAGATCGTCTCGATTTCGACAAAATCGTCCCAATTTCAGCAAGATCGTACCAAACGATCTTGACGAATTCGGGACGGTTACATCCAATTTGGGACGATTCGGCTGTTAGGGCCGAATCGTATAGGGTGAGATGATTTCGTCGAAACAAGGATGATCTCATGAAATTAGGAATGATATCATCAAAAAATTGTTAGGCAATTTTTAATTTGTTGATGTTATTGATTGTTTTATGATGTACTAATTATTGATTTTTGTTGTTTGTTTTGCAGAAGGAATTGCTAAAAAGTCGGGAGTGGAAATATGGTGGGTTAAGAGATGATTTGGCTACACTGACCCCGGTAGAGAGGGATACTTTAGGGGCAGTGGGACTACAACATGTGGCAGAGATGCCACAGGTGCCTACAGATATGGGGCTATTGATAGCCCTAGCAGAGAGATGGTATCCGGGGTCATCTTGCTTTTGGCTACCGACAGGGGAGATGACTCCCACTTTGGAGGATGTATGGAGGATTTTGTGAATCCCCATCCAGGGAAGATTTATTGCTGCTTCGACCAGTTGTGGTCGAGCGATGCTGATATTGATTGGTGATGCTAGCTTCATCCTGGAGAAGGGCGGAGTGAACATCGAGACTTTGAGACATACAGATGGAGTATCCACCTTGACTAAGGTGTTGGCTGGGGTGGTAGGTGGCTTATTGCTATGCCACCAGAGTGGATGCAGAGTACCATGGCTGCTTGCAGATGTCATCTGTGACATGAGAGAGCATAGATACCGATTTTCTTGGGGGCCATATGTTCTATGCCGCTTGTACAGGATCCTCCATGGGATCGTGTACAAGAGAGGCAAATGTGTGGTGTTGACTTTGCTCCTCCAGGTCTGGTGCTAGGAGCACATCGCAGTGAGGTGACCTATGGGGCTACCATTGATAGGGGTTGACCAGGAGAGGCCCAGGGTGTTCTATTGGTGGCTATGGAGAGGCTCATAGAGGAGAGCCGATTTACCTACCTCTCGTAGGTTGATAGATGATTTGACTCTAGACCAGATTACCTGGAGGCCATGGAGAGAGCTTCCAGGGTGGCCAGAGGATGGGTATGAGTTGGCTCGCATCAGGTGAGTCATTTGGATGAGATTGGAGTGGGGCAAGGTAGAGCTCCATCGGTATGATCGAGTCCTCCATCAGTTTAGGCTCCAGTAGGGGATCCCGATGATGAGGGATTACGAGTTTTCGAGGATGGTGCGGGATGCCACAACATTGAGTGGGGTCCCAGACATGTGGTGTTTCGTGAGCCACAATGAGGATGATGCCCCCATCCAGCCAGTAGATGGGGATGATGCAGGGGTTGCCATGGGTTATGATGCGTGGTATGCCACTATTTGCCCTCCATGTTTGACGAGGGTGAGGGGACCTATACACGTGGTTGTGCGGTGGATTGTATAGTAGCGATAGGTTGCATCTCAGGGAGAGAGCAGATAGAGAGGACAGGCACCTTCTACATAGAGGAGGGTTAGGATGCGGGGTGGACATGTGGTGTCCATGGGTGCTCGACAGACATAGTCTAGGGAGAGGCAGAGGTGAGAGCAAAGGAGGGAGAGATCTTCTCCTCCATAGGCAGATAGGTCTCCTTCACCCGATAAGGGCAAGGGTGTGGAGGTAGGAGAGAGTAGTGAGATGGCAGCTCTTTGGGTGGAGAATGCCACACTACGGAGGCAGGTGCAGGGTCTCTAGGTGACGGACACTACACTATGAGGATAGATATAGAGTCTACAGGCAGAGGTCCTATGACTCAGGGAGAGAGGAGGAGGAGCTAGGGCCTCCGAGTTGGCATGGTCGATGGCATAGATCGCATTTTATCATGGGATGTACTATGCGTTGGCCCTCGAGGGCCATAGAGAGGAGTTGCCTGTAGACATAGCAGGACCTATTCGGGTTGGATCATCGTCCAGGACTTCATCGAGGATGACTTCGAGGACACAGACTATAGATGCATTTATGGGACCACCTCCTCCAGCTCCTAGAGGTGGAGGAGATGAGGCGGAGAGCTCGAGAGGCTCTAGGAGATAGATAGATGAGGTGTATATATATATATATATTTGTAGATTTTGTACGATGATTGAGTATGTCGAGTCATGTATTGTGGCATACCAATCGATATGATGGATGTATATATTTTGATGATGATATATATGTAGATATATGTTTTTGTCATGTGACTTATGTTCGTAATGATGCTTTGTGAATTTATGTTTTCATATGATTGCATGTCGTGAAATGTTTATGGTTTTCTCATGCTATAAAATTAAATGAAAAATGTGTTTGTGACAACAAATGTGTGGATGAAAATGAAAATAGAAAAAAAAGACTTTTAACAATAAACCACGAAGGATGTAGACGTTGTGACATGACCATTTGATGGAGTCACCGCTCGCTAGGTCATTAAGTTGATCCTGTTATGGGTAGTATTGCAAAAGTAGTTGGTTTTGCTTAAGAGTAATTCTTAAGGCTTTTGGTGATGAAAAAGTAATGATGTTTTGATGTTGTTTTAGAACAGGATTTCAAATAACTTTAAGCAGGAAAACATGAGAGAATGATTTGTGTGTAAGTATAGAATTCCTAAGTGTGATGGGCAATTTAATGTGTACTTAGGAATCAAAAATCGAAATGATAAAATGGTATGAAAATTTCATTTTTCGATGAAGCATGTGTTTGCAAAGAATAATTAAGTCACATATTTTTATAAGTTTATAAAACGCTTGTGGACACACAAAAATTAAAATGATGACTTGCGCTAGGCATAGAATTCCAAAGTGCGGAATTATACCATCATCGCGAAAAATCATGATGGAAGAAAATATGATGTTTTATTTGATAATTTTTACGATGGGTATAAAATTATGTAAATATGACTTGCGCTAGGCATAAAATTCCAAATTGGTTAGGAATTATACCATCATCATGAAAGTAAATATTTTGATTGTAAGATTTTATTGCAAGATTTTGAAATATTTTGATAAAAAATAAAATTAAAGTTTAAGAGATCGTGAAATTGACTTACACTAGGCAAAATTCGCAAGTATGAAAATTTTGAATTTATAATTTCTTGAAAATGATGCCATCATAATGAAGTCAATGTTTTTGTAAGCAATAACTATTTTGCGAAAAATAATGGATACCTTTTTTTTTTTTTAGAAATTTCAAAATCATATTTTAATTTATTTCAAAGAGAAATTTAAATTTATCCAGAACCAGTGTGTGCAAATGTGAGTTCATTACCCATTTCGATTTAACATAATGACACAAAATCTCCCAAAGATCAACTATGTGTGCTTTGTAGTGTTCATTTACCAATTTTGAGTAAGGTATTTTGATGCAAGCAATTTGAATGAACCAATGTGTGTGCGATTGAAGATTCATTAACCATGATTTTTGTGCATGTAACCGTACCAAACTACTATGTAAGTTAGGTCATAAAAAGTTAGCTAATCCACAAGCTGACATAGGTCTATACAAAAGAAGGTCGCTAATGTGATAGACGTGTCACCACGCGAGAAGGAGTTACCCAAGGCCAAGCAAGTTGGGCACAAATCACCTGTTATGGGGTTTACCTCACAGTTTTTGAATAATTGAGAATTCCAGGGATTCAAGCTCATTCACCCTTCTTTTCTTTTCAAAGGGTAGGGGGGATTTTATTGCTTTTCTTTTTCTCTTTTCTTGCTTTTTTCTGATTTTTCTGGATTTTTGACTTTGATATTTGATATTTCTTGGATATTGCTTGGATTTCTTTTTGTATTTTGAACATTGCTCTTTTCTTTTTTCTTCTTCTTTTTCTTTCTATTCTAGGGATACTTGCTCAGCTTAGATGTGGAGCAAGGGATTTTTATTCCGGGTAGGGGTGAGCTTGTCCTTTTGCCAATTCTCAAATATTCTAGACCATGCGCATGATAGGATAGCAGGGAAACTTTTCACTTAAGAGACCACAACTACTGTGTAGTATTGTTTTCTGAATTTGCAACAAATCATTTTAATATGTAAAAGTGGATTTGATTCAAATAAATAGCGAGATCAGTTCCCAAAACTCAAAATATTAGTTATTGCAATAGTGCTTCGATATAAGAGAGATTTATAGTCATAATGCTAAGATCAAAAATATTTATTCATGTGGATTTAAAGTGCATGGTCCAAGATAACTTTTAAATTCATCCGAAACAAAGGAAAATATAACTGCAAAATTTCAACTTTGGTAATGTAAATGAACATGTTTTTGATAGTTTTAATGATTTTTTATTTTTGTTTGATTTTGAATTATTATGTAAATTGCTTGAAATGAGAAAAGCTATGCAATGTAAATGTTTTTGATGGTTTTGAAGTTTTTATATGAATTGCTGAAATGAGAAAACATATACAATTATGTACAATGATGAGTCATTTTGTTTTTAAGCATAATATCGTTTAAGATGCATAATGTTCATGGGTTCCTTGAGATATTTTCCATCCAAGGTTGCCAATCGATATGCACCCGATCCAAATTTAGCAGTGATGATGTATGGTCCAAGCCAATTGGGCTGAAATTTGCCTTTATTATCTTTAGTTGCATTAGTATTCTTTTGATTTTCTTTTAAGACTAGATCACCGACTTCAAAAGATCGGTTATGCACTTTCTTTGAATATGCTCTTTTGAGCTTGTTTTGATAGGCACGAAGATGTTCCAGAGCATTGATGCGCTTCTCGTCTAGAAGCTCCAGCTGACTGAATCTGCCAGCATGATATTCATCTCCTACTTCAGTATCTTGAAGTAGCAGAGCCAAAGAAGGAACTTCTAGCTCGAAAGGAAAGACAACTTCAACATCGTAAACCAAAACAAAAGGTGAAGCGCCTGTGGGAGTACGAACACTGGTGCGATAAGCCCACAAGGCAGGATATAATTGCATATGCCAGTCACGGCCTGATTTGTTAACTAATATTTTGAGAATTTTAATTAAGGTTTTATTTGATGCTTCAGCTTGGCCATTACCCTGAGGATAATAGGGAGTGGACCAACGATGTTGAATTTTATATTTTTGACATAATTTTTTAACATATTTATTTTTGAAACAAGTTCCATTATCTGAGATGAGATTTGAAGGAATTCCAAACCTACAAATGATTTGATTGAAAATAAATTTTGAAACTTGGGCTCCCATGCAAGAAGCTAAAGGCATAGCTTCTACCCACTTTGTGAAGTATTCAGTTGTTGTTATGATGAATTTGTGACCATCAGATGATATAGGATTGATTTTTCCAATGATGTCTAAACCCCATTTAGAGAAGGGCCAAGGAGATGAAATAGCTTGGAGTTCTTGAGCAGGAGCATGGACAAGGTCAGCATGCTTCTGGCACTTGTCGCAATGGCGCACGTAATCATGTGCATCCTTTTCCATGGTAGGCCAAAAATATCCTATTCTAAGGAGTTTCTTAGCTATGGCACTACCACTAAAGTGTCCTCCACAAGATCCGTCATGGGCTTCACTTAAAGCTCTTCTAGATTCGTCTAGATTTAAACATCGTAATAAGATACCTTCAAAGGATCTCCTATACAAAGTATTGCCAACTATTACGAAGTGAACTGCTCGCTTACGTAATAACCGACGTTGGTTTCTATTGAAGGTTTTGGGGAAAGTTCCCGTCTGGAGAAAATTAAGGATGTCGATGTACCATGGTTCAGGAGTAATTTCGTTGATTAGAAATATATCCAATGGCTCTAAATAGGATTTGGCAGAAGCAGGTTCTTGGAGTCGGTGAATAATGATAGTAGCATAATCGTCATCCAACTCCAAGGGTAATAAGGAGGCGGCTGCAGCCATAGCATCAACAACATGGTTACTAGTTCTAGGAATAGCTTCTAAGGTGACCTTATCAAACAAGGATAGCAACTGTAATACATAGGCTTTATATGGGTGAATTTTATCATCTCGGGTCTGATAAACATCATTAATTTGATTTATCACTAATTGAGAATCACCAAAAACTAATAAGTCTTTAATTTTTAGTGCTAAAGCGGCTCGCAATCCAAGGATTAGAGCCTCATATTCGACAGTATTATTTGTGCAAGCAAATGTTAATTTAAAATATAATGGTATAAGGTGCTTCTGAGGGGATATTAAAATAATACCTGCACCAGCCCCACTCATGCATCGGGCTCCATCAAAATATAAAGACCATTGTTTCGAATGATCCTCCTCTAGGTTGAGGCATTCATCAGGAAACTCAATGATGAGGGGATGAGTGGCTTCTAAGGGTGCAACAACTAATTGGTCTGCTATGATTTGACCCTTAATGGATTTTTGACCTATGAATGCGAGCTCAAACTCACTCAGAGCAAGAACCCACTTAGTTGTGCGACCGGATAGATAAGGTCGGCTCATGAGATACCTCAGGGGATCAGATTTGGCAATGACATATGTCTTTTGACTAAGCATATAATGGCGCAATTTTTGCATAGAAAATACAACTGCCAAACATAACTTTTCTAGTGATGTATAATGAGTTTCATAACTTATTAATGTTCTGCTAATATAATAATTTGCTCGTTCTTTCTTCTCATTATCAAGTTGAGCTAACATAGCTCCTAAGGCAAATTCTGAAGCAAAAATATACAAGATGAAAGGACGATCAGTTTTGGGAGGCGCAAGCACAGGAGGACTTAAAATATATTGTTTTATTTGTTCAAAGGCTTCTTTACATTCATCATCCCATTGAAAGAGGATATTTTTCTTAAGCAATTTGAGAAAAGGTCCAGTTTTGTCTGCCAACTTATCAATGAAATGATGGATAGCTTGAAGTTTACCTTGTAAACTTCGTAACTCAGATATGTTTTTAGGAGTTGGCATATCAATGATAGCCTGAATTTTAAGAGGGTCAATTTCTATGCCGCGCAAAGAAACAATAACCCCCAACAATTTACCTGACTTAACTCCAAATATACATTTTGTTGGGTTTAAACGGATATGGTATTCTCTTAACCGATCAAATACTTTTCTCAAATCATCTAAATGTTCATCTTCTTCAGCAGAACGGGCTATAATATCATCCACATAATCATGCAGAATATCATACATCATATCATGAAAAATGTAAGTCATAGCTCGTTGATAGGTTGCACCTGCATTCTTTAATCCGAATGGCATTACTTTCCAACAAAAGGTTCCCCAAGGGGTGATAAAAGTTGTTTTAGCTTGGTCTTCAGGAGCTATCCTGATCTGATTATAACCTGAGAATCCATCCATAAGGGATAGCATCCCACTTCCAGCAGTAAAATCAATGATATGATCCATATTAGGAAGAGGGAAATCATCTTTAGGACATGCAACGTTGATGTCTCTAAAGTCTGTACAAACCCTAATCTTGGTTGCTTCTTTTTTAGTTACAGGGACAACATTAGAAATCCAATCAGCATAATCAATGGCTTGAATGAATGTAACATTTAGGAGTTTTTCTAACTCACCTTTGACTAGTAGGGCAACCTTAGGATGCATTTTTCTAAGTTTTTGTTTAACTGGTTTCGCATCCGGTCGTACTACTAGATGATGCATAACTACAGAAGAGTCTAAACCAGGCATATCTGCGTATGTCCAAGCAAAAACATCACTATATTCTGTAATAAATGCAGTGTATTTGTTTTGTTTTTCTTCATTTAATTCTGATCCAATGTTGACTATGTGAGAATTCTCTTCTGTTCCAATATTAACTTTTATGACACTTTCCACTTCCATATGTAAGTCTCTTTCAAAATTAGGAGGGGCGGGTGACACACCCAGTTCTTGTAATTCTTCTAAGGTCAACTTAGATAATTCCTCTTGAGGGGTTGTGGCCTCAAGATGAGCTATAGGTGGTATAGACCCATCAAAATAAAAGCCATTATGCAATAATTCTCCAATGGAAATATCATGGAAAATGTCACCCTCTAATTGTTCATCCGGCTCAACAATCATTTTGGGGTAAGCTATAGACAACATATTACAAGAAAATAACTTACCCATAGACTTAAGGATCTCTTGTTCATCTAAATAATCTTGATAGGGTATTAAGTGATCATCATCCTCAAATGGAAATGGCTGACACTTACTAGAAAATAGGCCTATACCACATCGGGTAGGCCATGCTTCGACCTCAAAAGGTTCTTTCATGCCATTCTGGAAAGGTCCCAAACCTTTCCCTTCATATCCTAATTTAAGCATTATAGGTTTAGCTTTGATATATTTATCGGTAAAATAACATTGAGCATATCCATCATAATTGGTTTTAATATTTCTAGGTATTCTACCCCAATCATATCCCTTATAAATGAAGGCACAACTCCCGACTTGGTAAATACTTCCCATAGGTTGTGGCAAGCCCAAAGTGCGAGGAGACGGTGGTAATTTGTTTAAGGCAAGGGAATCTTGTATGGAAAAAGATGTTTCTTCTGATGTTATGAGGATTTTGGACAAATCAGGTAATAGTTCATCAGACAAAGCATATGAGGTAGAAGGAGCCTCTTCTACGGCTTTAGATGCAGAAAACACAAATTTGGTAGATGTGGATGGAATAGAGGTTGTAATAGGTGGAATTACTATGGATTCAGATGGTGTAGGGGTAGAACAAAGAGGAGTTATCGTGGGACTAGTATTAGATGTAGATTTTGGTGGAGATTCCTTAGGAGAAGGCTGAGGAGATGGAGATGTAATAGGTGTAGATGGAGGAGATGATATCTTAGGTGTAAGTTTCACACGTTTAGAAGGAAAGGCAGAATTAGGATGAGTAGAAGATAATGCGGGGCAAAATTGAATCCCAATAGGTTCTACCAAAGCGCACATATCAAATGGTCTAGGATCACCATGAATGGTGACCAATTGATTCTTGAATTCGAATTTGACACATTGGTGTAAGGTAGAGGGTACAACTCGCATTGCATTGATCCAAGGGCGACCCAAAAGTATATTGTATGATGCAGGGCAATGTACAATAAACACGGTCGTATCCAAAGTTCTCGGACCAACCTGCAATGGAATTGTAATAACTCCACATGTTTCTTGTATTTCATCATTAAAGGCTTTTATGATCATATATGTTCTCTTCATCTCATCACTTCTAAATCCAAATCTCTGGTAAAAGTCAAAAGTACAAATATTTAGGGATGAACCATTATCAATTAAAAATCTTTTGATAGCTACATCTCCGATTAATGCAGTAATGTACAAGGGATTGTCTTTATGTAAACTATGAAGTGGGATATCTTTATCATGAAAGTCAATACAATCAACTTCACAAGGTATAATAGTATTTGCCATAGCTTCAGGTTGTATGTCTTGTGGTACCATCATCTGACTTAATGTATGCATTAACTCTTCCCTATGTGTGGGAGATGATCTTAGAAGGTCTAAGAGAGAAATCCTTGTTGTAATATTAGAAAGTTGTTCATTGATATCATAAGGGGGTTTGGGTTGAGCATTTGATGCATTATTTCCTTTACTAGGAACCTTCAAAACAAATGGGGCTGACTTATCATTATGATTTTGATCTTGTTGAGAATTTTGGGCCTGTTGTCTAGTAACGGCTCCGATGGTACCCACAATATTATTGTGTGCATGGTGAATGGGTCATGGTCTAGCATTTATGGCTTGCTCATTAGGGAGGATTTGTTGTGAGGATGGTCATGTCGTGACCCTTCTTGGAAATGGTTCCTCTGGAACCATCTGAGCTGTGATAGGGAGAATAGGTTCTGACTCATCTTCAGAGCTATTTGATTGTCCAGATGTAATATCTAGGTCACTTTCTATTTCAGAATCCGTATCACTTGGATATGTTGTTGGAATGTTATGTATGGGTCTAGTGGTGACCACAGATAATGTTGTCCCAAATATCTCAAAGTCTTGAGAAGGTACATGTCCACTAATGGTTCCCACATATCGGGTTGGATGGGGAACATTATGATGCTCGGCTTGATTAGCCACTTCTTTACCGTGTTTAGGTAAAGGATGTTGAAAAATATCCAATGTTTGATTTGCATTCTGATTCTGATTTTGTTGTGTATCTTTCTGAGCATTGTTTGGAGCATTTTGTTTTGGTTGGAAATTTTGTACTTCCATTTCGTTGTTATCAATCAAGTCTTGTATTTTATGTTTTAATCTCTTGCAAGAATTTGTTGAATGTCCAGGTCCTCTATGGAAATCACAATGTAGGTCAGCTCTATATCCAGGTATGGTTGTATCAGGTTCCCGAATATTAGGTAATTGTATTAGACCTCTTTCTAATAATTGTGGCAAGATAGTGGATAAAGGTTGATTTAACCTAGTAAATTCTCTCGGAGGTCTATCAGGAGCCTTCAATACAAACTTCTCTATAGTTTTCGCAGCATTAACATTCATAGTATTTCTACTATCGGTGACTCCATCACCCACAACCTACTTATTCTTATATTGATTTTTAGATGCCTTATCATCATCCTTCTTCTTAAATTGGCCTCTTCTAATGAGGGCATCTTCAACTCTTCGTGCTAAGTCTATAGCCTGATCGAAGGTTGTCAATGTAGCAATTGAAAGCTCATAGGACAATTGTTCTTGCAAGTTATTGATAAAAATGTCCAACATCTCTCTATGGGGTAATGCAAAGTGTAATTTCCCTAGCATCTGTCTCCATATTGCTAGGAAATCGGTAAAGCATTCATATTTACCCTGTTTCAAGTTGTACAAATCCTTAATTGTCACATGCCTCTCTATGTAGGCACTAAATTGGTGGACAAATGATTCAGCTGTTTCTTCAAAATTTCTCAAAGAATTGGTAGGCAATTGATAATACCATTCCAATGCCATGCCTCCCAAGATTTTTGGGAACATCTTTAGCAATAGCAAATCGTCATGAGATATATCATGACATGCTATTCTAAACATACGAAGATGCTCTATGGGATCTTCGGTTCCTTTATATATAGGGAGAACAGGCATAGGAAAATGCTTAGGATAAGGTTGGGCAACCACTATGGGATCCAAAGGTTGACTACACATCTCTCGATAGTTATATGAGGGATGGTAGGGGTCTATCTGGTCCATGCGGGAAACTAATTGTTTCACTATGGTTTCAAGATTACTGGATTGTCCACCATACTGATTCGGTTGCATTATGGTATTGGTTCTTTGAGTGTATGAAGGGGTGACATAAGGATTCGATGCCAAATTACTATTATGCAAAGCATTACTAGGAAGGGTGTTATGAAGTGGATGTGGGACAGTGTTCTGTTGAACCTTTTGATGTTGATAGTTGGTATTTGGTTTCGGTTTAAGTTTTTGTTGTTTTGAAATTTGTTGATTAATAGCTTGAGAGAATAAAGTGGTAAATGATGGTCTCTAAGGTGGAGGATTGTTCTTTGGTTTATTGACAGGCACTTTAGAATGTTGGGTTGTCTGATGTTGTTGCATGTTTTGAATCAAGGATGCCATATTTACATTTGATGGTCCTGCTTGGTCACTTTCTTGATCTATGAATGAAAGAGGGTTTGTATGCATTTGAAATGCATTTTCTAAAGTGGCCTGTGTTTCACTAATTCCAGCTTTATCTGCTAATACTTGCTAGGTTGAAATCCTCAATGTTGGTTTTTACAAATTTTAGAAGGTGTTCCATAGATTTAAAGTTAACAGTTCCTTCCGGAGTCACCTTAGGTGATCCAGTTTCATCTTCTCTATTGATTTCTTCTTGTTCATAGTCTTCAGCAAGACTCCCATCACGGTGGTCATGAGCACCTTCCTCTTGATCTTGTTCTTCAAGAGGGGGATTTTGAGTAGGTGGTGGTTCCACCCACTCATCATCTATTTGTTTACCACTCCTTAGTTTAGGCATTATGGTAGATTTGAATTTTTGCAAATATATATGTTCTTATATATATGCGGTGGAATTTAAGGAGGTATATATTTTATATATATACCTAATTAATATAATGTATATATGTATGTTTTTTTTTTAAGATTTTTATAGCTTTAATTTGCAAAAATTAAAGGAAAACAAGAAATACAAAATATTATAATATAAGTATTATAAATATTATAACCTAGCTCTCCAGAAACAACTTATAAATATCATTGATGGGTTCAAGTTCATCGGGTGTCATGTAATGCTCTTCTTCAAATTGAAAGTTGTCTTTCAAAAATTGGATAAAATGTGCTAGAGTGATATGATCAACTTCAGAATTAGACACATAAAAATAGAGTTCGTGACAATATTCTCGGTATAAGACTGCCCTAGGAACTCTGTTGAATCTTCTTCTATCAGTCAAGACAACCTCTTGGTCTTCTATACGGGATAGAAATTTATGTACTACCACAACATTTTCAAGATAATCTTCAAAGGTGTATATGTCAGAGGAAATGATTGCTCGTTTATCTGCTAGCCATCTATGGCAAGCTCTCTGAAGTTCATGATAGAAGGATAAGTTATCGAAATCTAGGATTCTGTCTAAATCAAACCTCTTAATTTGTCTAAGTTTGGGTGCTCTGGACTCAATAATGGTTAACCTTCTATCCAATTCATCCCAATGTGCTTGAGATCTAAATCTAGGACCTCTAACTAGAGTAGAAATTTCTATGGTTGCTAGTTGAACACCAACATTAATCAAAACACCACGTCTTCTATTGTAATCTACCATCTAATGGATTGATAAGTCAAATGATCTAAAATTTTAAGTTCTCTCTATATATTTTTTTGTTTTCAAAATATTTTTAATGTGTTTCACGTCGGGTTCACCAAAGAATGTAGGTCTAAAATTTTTGCACCCTTACCTTCAAGCAGATGGATCCACGCCCAGAAGGGGGATGGGAAAATGATAGGTCTACACCTCGGATGGAGAGACACTTTGAATCATGCCCTCTTTGGTGATTTGTTGATGGATGGTGGGTTCACCAGGAAGCATTTTGGGGCAGCTTTCATGCCTAGGCTAGGAATGAATTGGATGTATTTGTTTTAGTTTAAAAACACTTCTATTGTATTATAATATGTTTCCAAGAAACACGAAATAAGGTGAGGAATGGAGGAGAGGAGTAGCGGAGGAAGTTTGAAAGTTTCGGGTGGGAACAACAAAGAAGGCACGAAGGGTTTGGGAAGGAACCTCGAGAAGGAATTAGGTGAGGATCCAGAGGAAGGGAGGCCTTTGGCGATAGGTGGGGCTGCCCAAAGAGGGCTCGAACCTCCTCAAAAATATTTGGACAAAGGGACCCAGAAGGACGATGTGTTAAGATCCTGCTATAAAATAAACTCAAATAACACACTCTCACACAATTGCTTGGAAATAACTCACATAAACATCACATTAATATAACAAAAATTTGCATAAAGAACAATCTCACAATAGAACTGAATCGCGGGCCTCTTCGAGGGGGCAACCTCCTTCAATACTTCATTAATTTTGCAAAAGATGGTTACATTGGTGCCCTTTCGGGTATTTAAGGAGTTTCCTTCCAAGGTTGGCTTACATGCAAAATGCCACCGGATTACATGCATAATGCCACCCGAATTACATGCATAGTGCCACTTTGAATTACATGCACAATGCCACTCGAATTACATGCACAATGCCACACGAATTACATGCACAATGCCACCTATCTACCATGTGTTACATAAAAAGGGTGCCATTTGTCATAGGCACTACCTAAGCTAAAACTTAGAACATTACAAAATATTAATCATGGGTACTACCCACGTTCACTAGGAATTATTACATCAAGGAAGTTATTACATTAAGGGTTAGGATGAGATCCTAACATGCCCTTCTCCTTGAAGAAGCTTTGTCCTCAAAGCTAAAAATGAGAAGCTGATTGCTTGGAGTTGATGGAGGGACTCCCATGTAGCATCCTCAGGTTGAAGTCCACGCCACTGAACCAGGACCTCTGTGATGGTACGGTTGCGAGTTCGACGATACAGCAGCTGCTTTGGTGCAAGTAAGATGGAGCCTTCTTCATCCAATTCGGGAAGTGTTGATGGAACCTGTACCTTGGAGCTGCCCAAAATGTAGGAGGGAGGCATGAGTGGAGGGTGCCCGTACTCAGCCTCTGGTGGCGGTATGATAGGAAGTGTTGTACCACCATTCGGCCAAAGAAAGCCATTTTGCCCAATGAGTAGGATGATCGGAGGCAAGTAGCGAAGGTAGGTTTCCAAGTAGTTATTAACAACCTCTGTTTGACCATCCGTTTGCGGATGGTAGGCTAAACTCATTGTGAGCTGAGTCCCCTGCAACTTAAACAACTCTTGCCAAAAATTGCTAGTAATGCTGGGATCACGATCAGATACAATGGAGGTTGGCATGCCATGAAGGCTAAATATGGAGTCAAGGAAAATTTGGGCAATAGTGAATGCTTGTGTAAGGATGGGCTAGGGCACAAAAGTGAGCATACTTTGAAAGGCGGTCCACTACCACAAAAATAACGAGACTTGTCTCCAGATTTAGGTAGCCCTTCTATGAAATCCATAGAGATGTCGGTCCACACGATCCGGTATCGGCAAGGGTGGAAGAGTGCCCGAAGAGTGCACTTGTTTCTCTTTTCATCCTTTGACATGTGTCGCGATCTGCCTACAAAAGAAGCGAATGTCCTGTTTCCTACCTTTCCAAAATAAGGTGCGCTTGAGTCGCTCATAAGGTGGTATGATATTGGGAGGTGTACTATCCGGCAATAATGGAATGGCATGGTCGTGAGAGCGATGTAGTGGTCGTGTGATGGGTTATGAAAAGATGGCCTCATGTTTGTGGAGAATCTGTTGCATGTCTTGTGGGATTTCACCCATTGGAGATGTGGAGGGTTGGATGGAGAATAGTTGTGCAATGACCCCACGTGATGATTTCTTTAGCAATTTCTCCATGCCGTTTGAGCTGATAATTTGAGGTGTTCTGTCGGGGAGCCCTTGATGATGTGTGTTTGTCCGTTACGGAAGAAGCTGCATCCAAAGTTTAGCAAAGTTCCAACTAATAGTGCCCAACGTACTCAACCATTGGCATCCCAAAACAATATCACATCCACCCAAATGGAGGGCAAACATGTCTGCTTGAGTTCATAATCCCCTATCTTGATTTTAACATTGTGACACTTTCCTTTACAAGATAAGGTTCCCCCATTGGCTACCATGACCTCAAAGGAATTACAATTATGGATATAGCAATTTGCCCGTTGAGCAACTCTAGGGTCAATGAAGTTGTGCGTGCTTCCCGAATCCAAAAGGATGGAAAGACGTTGGCCCTTGAAACATCCTGTAACCTTCATGGTTTGAGGAGTAGTAATGCCTGCAAGGGCATGGATTGTAATTGATGTCTCAGGTTCTTGTTTCCCTTCTTCTTGTGGGGGAGGTGTTTTATGGAGGGTCCTCATCCTCATCACTCTCGTCAACGGTATCAGGTTCTCCAACATCTATCAAGAACAATTTTTTGTGTGCACACTTATGCCCCTTGAAAAACTTTTCATCACAATTGTAGCATAATCCTTTGGCACGACGTGCATCCATCTCTTCGGTGGTGAGGCGCTTGGGTGCGGCGGGTTTATTATCATGCGGGTGTTGGGCTCTCGGGGGAAATGAAGGTCTATCTTGAGAAAACTTTGATGGGCGTCTTTGGGCGAGAGAGTTTAGATTCGGCCGGACGGGCCAAAGCGATAGCTTCCATCATAGTTCGTGGTTTCAACATTTTGACTTACGCTTGGAGTTCCATCTTCAACCCAGCGATATAACAACTACGGAAGAACCCTTCACTCAATCCTCTTGTTCGATTGGCCAATTTTTCAAATTGAGCTTGGTACTCTCGATCTGACCCTATTTGTTGTAGTTTGGATAAGGCTCCTGTGAAGTCCTCAAACTCACTAGGACCAAATCGAGTGAGTATTTGGGATTCAAAATCCTCCCAAGAGAGATTTGGGTAGGTAAGACGCAACCATTGAAACCAGTGTAGAGCCTCAGATTCCAAGTTAAAGGAAGCCATCTGGACTCGATGAAATATTGGTACATTATGAAGTCGAAAGAATTGGTCAACCCGACATAGCCACCCATCAACATCCTTCCCACTGAATTTGGGAAAGTCCAACTTGGGCATTCTAAAGGGTGTATCATGGTCACGATTCCTTGTAGAACTCTCAGCTTGGTATTCTGATTTGGGTGGTTCTCTTCTCAGTTTGCTATCCACTTCAATCAATGCTTCTTCTAAGCGATTGCTAGTGGCCTCATGCTCTAGGCGAAGACCTTGGACTTCTTCCCTTATGGAGTGAAAAGCCGAGTTCAAGTTCTCAATGGCTTTTGTTAGGGAATCCAAGTGTTCTAGTTCTTTACGGTGTCCACGAGTACCACAGGGCCATTTTTTGACCTTTTGTGACCGAGTTACTAAAAATAGAATTGAATTTTTTTGACTTACTATTTTTAGTAAATGCCCAAAAAAGTGCTTGGGTGCTATATATCAAAATGATCGGCAGGAGGAGGTGGTCACAATGAGCTATATCTCTTAACACTACTTTTTGGCACCCCGGGACTTTTTTTTTTTTTTATCTCTGTTTCTTTGAGTCTAACGGTGTTTCTGATTCGATTACGAGCTGCTGAGCAAAAGTTGGGTCTTTGGAGCACTATCTAAAACTGGCCGTGTTTCACACTCAAGATTCTCTGTATTTTGCAGTGGCGATATGACGATTCGTTCGACTACGAAGGCGTGAATTACTCCTTACTGTCTTGACCTCTCGACTGATGACATTTGTGGCGCCTACTTGTAAATTTGCTGTTACTCTCCAGACTTTCAACTTAAGTGTCACCCTCATGGCTTATCCCGAATGCATGTCCCTTTTGTTATTTTTTTTGGTAGAGGACTCCTTTCTCATATGCTCACTTTTGAAATGCAGGTTTACGAATGGGGGTGTTTGGATTCTTATTTTGATTTTTATTTTTGTATTTTTTACGAGGTTGCGGTTTTAACGAGAACCGGGGAATGCTAAGTATAGGAGTATGTACCACCCATAGGCCCTCTAATATACCGACAGTGACGAACAATAGTGCTCGGACCAATATTTCAGGCCACTACTCAAGGAGGATTCCACACATACCCTTGAGCACACTACTGCCTCTCTAACAATACGGGAGGGTAATCGTCCAGGATGTTGTGTCCCGTAGACTATGAGTAATACAAGGCCGAAGAGCTTCCTAATGGCTAAAAGTTTGTTTAATCCTAGATGGTCTCCCGATATACCCGAAGATACGTGGGAGCTCAAGTCCGTGCGCGAGTTACGTACGAGGCACAGGTATTGGAGCACGATCGCCCCTCACTTCACTAGACGCTTTATGGGCTATCTAGCTTAGCCAATAACGACGGATCCTTCGCGATATTTTAAAACCCCGGTACAGGGTTTCTACCTACTCAACTAATAATATATTTTTTTGTTTTTGGTGCGGAAAAAAAAACACTTGTATTTTTTTTTGGATTTTTTTTAATAAGGAAAAACAGAATGGAAAAAACACACGGAATTTATACCTAACAGGCGGATTGGATGGCAAGAATCGTTGCAGTTGCAGGAGAACTTGGCCCTGGAAAGCGCTCTGATACCACTTGTTAAGATCCTGCTATAAAATAAACTCAAATAACACACTCTCACACAATTGCTTGGAAATAACTCACATAAACATCACATTAATATAACAGAAATTTGCATAAAGAACAATCTCACAATAGAACTGAATCGCGGGCCTCTTCGAGGGGGCAACCTCCTTCAATACTTCATTAATTTTGCAAAAGATGGTTACATTGGTGCCCTTTCGGGTATTTAAGGAGTTTCCTTCCAAGGTTGGCTTACATGCAAAATGCCACCGGATTACATGCATAATGCCACCCGAATTACATGCATAGTGCCACTTTGAATTACATGCACAATGCCACTCGAATTACATGCACAATGCCACACGAATTACATGCACAATGCCACCTATCTACCATGTGTTACATAAAAAGGGTGCCATTTGTCATAGGCACTACCTAAGCTAAAACTTAGAACATTACAAAATATTAATCATGGGTACTACCCACGTTCACTAGGAATTATTACATCAAGGAAGTTATTGCATTAAGGGTTAGGATGAGATCCTAACACGATGCGGGTCCCAGAGGAGGCCGGTCCTTTGCAAAAATTGTTAATGGGAGAAAGAGTGATTTCCTTTCACTCCCGCCCCTCATTCCGGTGAATAATAGGATAATGGCTCCTATTGCTTCGATGGGTTCTTTTTTATCCATGGAAGAGTTTTCTTTAGTGGGTAAGTTTTTGGGTGGAAGGCCGGATATAGAGACTATACGATCCTAGGCTCTATCCAAATGGAGAACGGTGGGGAGTATGGAGGTTGTTGCCTTGTCCAGGGGGTTTTTCATCATAAGATTTAATAACAAGGAGGATGCAAACCGCGTTCTAACTGGAGGACCCTAGTTTTTAGGGAAACGCAGTCTATTCCTCAGGAAGTGGGGGGAGGATTTCGACCCTGAAAAATAGAATATCAATACTGCCCCTATTTGGGTTCGACTTC
Organism: Wollemia nobilis; assembly: GCA_028583015.1. Lineage (NCBI taxonomy): Eukaryota > Viridiplantae > Streptophyta > Pinopsida > Araucariales > Araucariaceae > Wollemia > Wollemia nobilis. The sequence continues at coordinate 3,094,640 of JAQPPZ010016818.1, read as the reverse complement.
CTAACCTACCGGCTCGGTTTTTCAATGAGTATTGGCTGCAAGGCATCGCCGGAGCGATTGGAGAAGCTGGTTTCCATAGATCATGCAACCTTGGCTAGGACAAGGATGACACATGCAAGAATATGTGTCAATGCTAATTTAGACTCTGAGCTGCCAAATATTGTGGAGCTAGGGGTACATCAACTACCTAAGAAAACAGGCGATGGAATATGAAAACAGGCCAACTTTTTGCCCTGAGTGCAAAACCCAAGGCCATTTGCAAAATCAGTGCCCTAATCTAGCGGCTAGCTAGAGAAAACCAAAGGACGAAAGGCAAACGAGCAAATGAGAAAGGGTTTCCTAGGAACCTCCCTCTAAAAGGAGGCCCTATGGGCAAAGGAGGGTTTAGGCCATCTAAAAATAACCACATTTATCAGGAGAAGACAAAATAGGGGGCGAGGGCAAGGTCGGAGCAAAGACAAGCAACATCTCACCGACGAATAGGAAAATCAGGTAAGCCCTAAAATTCCAAGCTCAAATAAGTTCAAAATTTTAGATGGTCTAATGGTAGAAGGGGAGAGTGAGGAATTAGAGGAAGGAAACCTACAAGGTGAAATCCCTGAAACCCTAGAATCCCCATCAAGGGCGGGTCCTACAAACCCCATAACCAAGAACCCCTCAAGCCCCCAGGGAGGGGTAAGGCAAAATCCCGAGAGAATATAGAAAACGGGTGGAGGAGATAGAGTCTTCGAAAATAGACCTTCCCAACATCATAGCCAGAAGCCCATCAAACCATCTAGAAGGTTCAATACAAAAATCAGGAGAATACAAGAAATAGATGGAGGAGTTAGAATCAAGGATTGAGGTGGTAGAAATGAATGATTTTGAGGAATGCGTTAGTCCGGTTCTACAACAGATAGTTCATCCACCTTTTAGCCCCAAGCAGACCAGGAGTACTACTAAGTCACCTATTGACTATGGCGGTGAGAGAAAGAAGGGGAGGATGTCAAATGCAAAGCACAACGAGAATGAGGATCGACAATGAGATTGCCGGTGGCAAACAAAAAACACTGATACAACAAGTTATCCCAGGGCATGAAGATAACAAATCAGGAAAACCTCCTCAAGGGAGGGGGAAGGGGAAAAACTCTAAACAATCTAAATGAAGGTTCTCTCATGGAATGTGAGAGGCCTCAATGGCCGACCCACTCAGAGGGTGGTTAGCTCGTTAAGAAGGCAATACAATCCAACAATTTTGATGTTGCAAGAAACAAAATTAGACGAAGCCCAATCAAAAACAATAGCAAAAAATATGTGGAGTCAAGGGGACATGGTGTACAAATTGGCTAGAGGAACTTCGGGGGGGCTCATGGTTCTTTGGGATCCTCGGGTGGTGGAAGGCAGCATTATCCAAGATGATGACAGGGTGTTGAGTGTTTTTTCCATGATATTGACAACAATAGATCATGGATCTTCTCAAATGTCTATGCTCCCAATTCTGTTCAAGGGAGAGCTTCTTTGTGGGAGTACCAGGTAAAGCTGGGTGATGCTTTCCATGACATCCCGTGGGTGGTGGCAGGCGACTTCAACACGCCATTATACCCCTCGGACAAAAAGGGTGGAACAGGGCTCCCAACCAGAAGTATGGAAGACTTCAATGACTTCGTAAACTCGAACCAAGCTGATGGATGTGAGGCTAAGAGGAGCCAAGTATACTTGGAGCAACAGGCGAATAGGAAGCCAACTTATCCAGGGAAAGACTTGACAGGTTTTTCTTATCAAAGGAGGCAATTGTTGGGTTTGGAGACTCTACTCTGCAAACTCTTCCCAAAATTTCCTCTGATCACAATCCCATCCTTTTGGAGGTTCCAAAGTCAAACTCCTTCAAAAAACCTTTTTGATTCCAGTCAATGTGGATCAGGCACCCGAAGTTAAAAGAAAATATTTCCAGATGGTGGCAGCAACCCTTTCAGGGAAGTTCAGGTTTCAAACTTGCTCAAAAGCTGAAATTAGTAAAGGATAATCTTAGAACTTGGAATAAGGAGGTTTTTGGGAACCTGTTTGAGAACAAGAATCAAGTGGGAGAAAGGCTACAGGTCATTGACAACTCGATACAAAATGGTATCGGTGATGAAGCTACTAGGAAGGAGGAGCAAGCCAAGCTTTCAGAATATCACAATATTTTGGCTTGTGAAGAGATATATTGGAGACAGAAATCCAGGGCGTTATGGCTAAAGGATGGTGACTTGAACTCAAAGTTCTTCCATGTCACAACCTTGAGGAACAAAAGTAATAACAAGATCAGAGAGTTGACCAAAGCTGATGGATCCAAAACCCAGGATTTGATTGAGATCAGAGAGGAAGCAATTGCTTATTTCAGCTCCCTTCTCGGGGATGAATCCCAGTGTATAGAGGAAGCCAAGGACACTCTCCTCCAGTTCATTCCTAGCTTGGTTGATGAGGCCATTAATGGTAAGCTTCTTGCTCCCTTCATTGATGAAGAAATCAGAAATGCTTTGTTTAGTATGGAACCTGAGAAGGCCCCTGGCCCTGATGGGTTCCCTCCTCGGTTCTTCCAAGTTTTTTGGGATATTGTGGGAGAGGATGTCATTTCTGCTATCAAAGAGTTTTAGGCTTCAAAACATATCCCGAGAGGGTTCAAGTCCACATTTTTAGCCCTGATTCCTAAGGGCCCAACACCGGAGACAATGGCAGATTTCAGACCGGTTAGTTTATGTAACGTATCCTACAAGATCTTAACAAAAGCCATTGCTAATAGGATGAAAGAAATATTGCCCCTCATTATTGACCCTGGTCAAGGAAGCTCAGTTCGGGGAGATCAATTGTGGATGGTGTGATCACGGTCCATGAAGCTCTGCACTCTGCTAGGCAAACCAACAAGGAGGTCTTTGCCCTAAAGCTTGATATGAATAAAGCTTTTGACCGCATTAACTGGGATTTTTTGACGGCTGTTCTTCTGAAGTTTGGCTTTCATCCTCGGTGGGTCAGGATGATAAAAGAGTGCATATCCGAACCTTGGTTCTCAGTTTTGGTCAATGGCACGACAGTTGGGTATTTCCAGAGCCATAGGGGGCTCAGACAAGGAGATCTGATTAGCCCAATGTTGTTCATTATAGTAGCGAGAGGCATTAGGTAGAACTATTAAAGCAGCTTGCACTATTGGATTAATTTTGGGGATTAAAGCCACCTCTCTCACCAACCCAGTTACTCACAAACAATTTTTTGATGACACTCGATGTTGACCCGGTCGTCGGTGGTTGAATCCAGAAGGATTAAGCACATTCTGCAACTCTACGAGGATGCGACGGGACAGAAGGTGAACTTCAACAAGAGTAAGCTTTACTTCCTCAACACCCCAATTAAGAGATAAGCCAGAATAGCAGAGATTTTGGGATGTTCGATAGCGACTCTTCCTACCTCTTATTTAGGCCTTCCCCTTTTCTATGGTTCTCTGAGAGAATCTATGTGGGATAGAGTGGTAGAAAGAATCCAAAAGAAACTGGCTGGATGGAAAGGACATTTTTTATCTCAGGCCGAGAAACTTACTCTCACTAAGGCATCCTTACAGAGCATTCCGGTTTATTTTCTATCTGTGTTTAAGGCCCCAACCAGAGTATACCAAAAAATTGAACAGCTCCAAAAGAATTTTCTCTGGTCTAGGTCAGAGGAAAAATAGAGGATCCACCTTGTGGGTTGGGGCAAGGTGTGCAGGCCGAAAGAAAATGGGGGGCTAGGGTCGAGAAGAGTTGCTCACCTAAACACAGCCTTGCTAGCAAAACAAGCTTGGCATTTCATTAAAAATGAGGAAAATGAGTGGACTACCATAATTAAAAGAAAATATCTTCAAGATATCGAATTCTTAAATGACACGATGCACGGTAGAGGTTCGGTGTTCTGGAATGCAATCTTAACAAGCAGAGAGGTCATAAATAAAGGCCTAATATGGGTTCTATGTAACGGGTAGAAGATCAGGTTTTGGGATGACAGGTGGTCCAAGGATGAAGCTTTATCTTAGGTTCCTCACCTAGCAAGGATCAAAAGAATCATAGAGGATCTCATAGGAAGTAAAGTAACTGATTTCATGAGACAAGATAGAGGAAGGCTTTTTTGGAAACAGATAAGGATTCAAGGATTTGAAGCTAAATCAGAATAAATCCAAAGCATCCTACATCACCAATTCATTTCTATGAGACCTGAGCGAGGATCATGTAATATGGGCGGCTACGAAAATGGGCGGTTCTCGGTCAAATCTGCATACATGCTAATGTTAGATACTGAGGACCCCACACTCCAGACACAGTTGGTGTGGGTCAAAAATCTTATTCCTAAAGTTGCAATGTTCTCGTGGCTGGTGATCCAAGGCAGGATTCTTACTATTGACAACTTGATAAGGAAAGGTGTGATAGTTGCTAACCGTTGTTTTTTGTGCAGGGCCAACTGGGAGTCCACCCTCCATATTTTCCTTGAATGCCCGGTCTCTCTGAGTATCCTCAATGGGTTATTTCAAGCCTTTAGCATTTTTTGGGTCGGACCAGCCACCATCATTGACCTCTTCCACCAATGGCCAAATCCCTTGGTTAGCCTTAGGGTGAGGTTTTTTTGGAAGATTTGTCTCCATCATTTTCTTTGGCAGGTTTGGCTAGAAAGAAACCATAGAGCTTTCCATGAGTCGAGCCATGATGTCACCTCCATCACCAATAAGATTCTTACCTTCGCCCGTGAAAACGTCAGCCTTATTCCTCATGAAGCTCAAAATCCTTCCCCCTGGGAGAGGCTGATCGCTCAATCCTTAAATATTACTCTGGGCGAGAAACCTGTGTCTACTAAGGTCAATTCCAGATTAGATGTCAAGTGGAAACCAGCCCCGGTTGGTTGGTTCAAGCTCAACTTCGATGGGGCCTCTAAAGGTAACCCTGGCAAAGCAGGGGCTGGAGGAGCAGTGAGAGACCATCAAGGCAAGTTGGTGATGGCCTTTTATGAGCAGCTGGGAACAAGGACTAACAACGAGGCGGAAGCAAGAGCGTTATGGAGGGGTCTTCAGTTGGCTCAGGAGATTGAAGGTAAACTAATTATCGAAGGAGATTCGATGCATGTCATAAACCTTCTCAGCAATGGGAAAAATCCTCCATGGCGGATTAAGACTTGTCATCGAAGAGGCTAGGATCCTCTACCAAGCCAGGAATGATCGGAAGGCCCAACACGTGTTTAGGGAAGCAAATAAAATAGCTGATATCTTGGCCAATATAGGGGTGGAAGCCGATGGGCTGGTCACTTGGGAACATGGGGTCCCAAGTGATGTGGACAAATTTATTCAAAATGATCGCCAATGATGATGAAGCTATGGGGTTCAAAAAAGGGAGAGGAGTTTCATTTTTGTTTTGTCAGTATTGCTTCGGTCCTTCTTGTGATGGCTTTAGTTTTCTTTGCAACGGGGGAAGGATCCAGGTGGCATGGTGGCCTCATGTTATGGGGTTAGGGGCAAAGGCAGTTGCCAAGGACCGATGTCACGATTTCGTGACATGTCGTAGTTTAAGGAAAAGCAAAATACAGCAAGAAAGAAAAAGTGTCACGATATCACGACATGTTGAGCAAGAAAGAAAAAGTGTCGCGATATCGCGACATGTTGAGCAAGAAGGAAAAAGGGTCACGATTTCGCGACATGTTGAGCAAGAAAGAAAAAGTGTCACGATTTCGTGACATGTAGAGCAAGAAAGGAAAAGTGTCGCGATATCGCGACATGTTGAGCAAGAAAGAAAAAGTGTCGCAATATCGCGACATGTTGAGCAAGAAGGAAAAAGTGTCGCGTTTTGGCGACATGTTGAGCAAGACGGAAAAAGTGTCACGATTTCGCGACATGTCGCAGTTTCGCGACCAAAAGAGAAGAGAAAGAGCAAGAAGGAAAAAGTGTCACGATATCACGACATGTCGCATTTTTGCGACCAAAAGAGAAGAGAAAGAGTAAGAAGGAAAAATGTCACGATATCGCGACATGTTGAGCAAGAAGGAAAAAGTGTCGCGTTTTGGCGACATGTTGAGCAAGACGGAAAAAGTGTCGCGATATCGCGACATGTCGCAGTTTCACGACCAAAAGAGAAGAGAAAGAGCAAGAGGGAAAAAGTGTCGCGATATCGCGACATGTCGCATTTTCGCGACCAAAAGAGAAGAGAAAGAGTAGGAAGGAAAAAGTGTCGCGATATCGCGACATGTCGCATTTTCGTGACCAAAAGAGAAGAGAAAGAGTAAGGAGGCGAAAGTGTCGCGATATCGCGACATGTTGGATTTTCACGGGCAAAAGCCAAGAAAAGGAGCAAGGAGGCGATTGTGTCACGATATCGCGACATGTTGCCTTTTCGTGTCCAAATGCAACAAAAGAGGACAAAGAGGTAGAAGTGTCGCGATGTCGTGACATGTCGCATTTTCGACATGTCACAGTTTCGCGACGATCCAGAGCAAATGAAGGAAAAGACTCAAGGACGACGCGATTTCGTGACTTGTCGATTCTTCGTGGCTGGAAGCGGCAAGAGAACAAAACGGGAAATGAATGTCACGATTTCGTGACATGTCTCAGTTTCACGACAGGCAGTGGCAAAGGAGCAGAACGAAGGCAGATTGTTGCGATTTCGTGATAGGTCTCATTGTCGCGACATGTCACATTTTCATGACTATCCAGAGCAAATGAAGGAAAAGACTTAAGGACGTCACGATTTCGTGACATGTCGCACTTTCACGGATGGAAGCGGCAAGAGTGCAAAATGGGAGACGAATGTCACGATTTCGCGACATGTCTCATTGTCGCGACATGTCGCATTTTCGCGACATGCAGCGGCAAAGGAGCGGAACGAAGGCAGAATGTCACGATTTCGTGACATGTCTCTTTTTTGCGACAGGTCGCATTTTCACGACTATCCAAAGTAAAATATGGAAACGACTTAAGGACGTCGCGATTTCGCGACATGTCGCATTTTTGCGGCTGGAAGCAGAAAGAGTGCAAAATGGGAGACGAATGTCGTGATTTCGTGACATGGCTCATTTTTGTGACATGTCACATTTACGCGACTTATAGCGGCAAAGGAGCAGAACGAAGGCAGAATGTCACGATTTCGCGACATGTCTCATTTTTGTGACATGTCACCGTTTCGTGACTCTCCAGAGCAAATGAAGGAGAAGACTTAAGGACGTCGCGATTTCATGACAGGTCGCATTTCCGCGGTTGGGGCAGCAAGAAAGCAATGCGGTGGGCCGCTGCCTGTGTTCTAAGGTGTTTGTAAATATGGGTAAGGGGTTGTGCTCTTTCTTGGCAGGGTGGCCTCAGAAGGGTACTCGTAGCGAAGGACAGACTGTCCCTATTGAGGTTTTGATCCGTAATAGCATAGTGCTGATTTTTGTAAAAGGTTTTGGGTCAACCTGGAAAACCCGGATGTAATGAAATTGTTCCTTAATTACCAAAAAAAAAAAACACTTCAAATACCTAGGTTGGCCAGAATGAAGCTAAACTATTCTATATGCAAATTACGATTTATACATAGATAAAAAATAAAAATAAACTCTAAAGGCAATGCTTGAATGTAAAAGGAAAGATATTACCTGGTTTTGGATGTCTGATGAAGGTTCGACTTTTTGAAGCAGTCCAGATCGTATCTAATTCTACAAATTCATCTATAATTGGACAAAATCACCTGCAATTTTGTAGGTTCATATGTAATTACGTAGATTCATCTGAAATCAGATGAAATCGTCTGAAATCAAATGAAGTCACCTGACTGATTTCATTAGAAACCTGCAATAGAATAGATAGATGCCAAAACAAAGGAAAATACAGTGCAAAATGCTATTTAAAAGGATAAAAACATTAACTGAATGCTTAATTGATCTCAAAAAAATTGATAAAATCTGAAATAATGAAATACCCTTATGTTTTAAGTGGAATTGATCCTAAATGCAAAATGCCATTAAGAATGAGGTGAAAACTAGATGCAATACAGAATAAAGATCTAAACTAATGTAAATTTATTAATTGAATCCCTAGGAAATGCAAACCTCAGATCTTGATTGCCCCCAAGAGGAGTACAGTCAAGATCACCTAAAATGGTACCGGATCATATCCAAAAGAGACGAGATCGTCTCTAATTTGAACAGGATCACCTGTGACGATCCAAGATTCCTCTTACTGATGCAAAATGAAAACCTGCAAATGGATTTGGAAAACTTATGTGAATAATCAAATTTCAAGATGTTCTAACAGGTTATGGATCTTGGGTTGCATGAAATCAATCATCCAGTGTGGGTTTAATGGAAATCAAGTTCTAAATAGGATTTAGGGGGGAGTTAGGAGGTTGGGAGGCATCCCAATTTGGGAGATCTCTAGTGGAACGTCCTCCAATGACACAGACACACTTTTGCTAAGCTGGGAACGAAAGTTGGAACTGTTTCCAATTATGAAAATTTGGTTTTTGAACGAAATCGTATGGATGTTCGGTTCCAGACGATATCATCCAATTAGGGATGATATCGTCAAATCGACGATGATATCATCCAAATACCATAACTACCTCTATATTTGGTGCAAAAAATGAGGCGTGTGGTTAAAATGTGGTTTTACGGTTGCTGAGAAGGAAAACCAGTTTGCTTCTAAGCCTTTGAGTGGGAGAGGTGCTGATCTGGAGAGACAGGTAAGAAGTTGTTGGAAACCTCCCCCAGAAGGCTGGGTCAAAATCAATACTGATGGAGCTGCTAAAGGTAATCCGGGCAATGCTGGCAGTGGTGTTATTTGCCGTGATCATGTTGGGACTGTGCTATATTGGGAATTGCAAGGTCTGGGATATGCCACAAACAATGAAGCTGAGGCCTTTGCTATTAAATCTGCTTCCATCTGGGCCGTCAAGCATGGTCACAGAAAGATAATCATTGAGTCTGATTCCCAAATCTTGGTTGGTGCTCTTGATTGCATGCGGAACTTTGCCTTAAAAGCTTGGAGGCTCCGGATTTTGGTCGCCCAAATTTTAGAGCTTTGGAAGGAAATTGAGGATGTGATTCCTGTTTATGCTAGTAGATCTCTCAATAAAGCGGCCGATTTCCTTGCTAAGTTGGGTGCTGAGAGAGAGGTTGGGATTCATCTGCATAACAATTTGTCTGTGGAGAATGCCGAGATCAGACAAGGCCTTGAACAATTCCTGAAATAATGTGCAAAGTTTTTTTTGCTAAGGGTTCTTTCTGTCGTGATTTCGCGACATGTTGCCCTGTCGCGGTCGTTGGCTGGTTACTGTCGCGATATCGCGACAGGTTGAGCCTCTGCAGTCTCCGGATGGTTTCTGTCGCGATATCGCGACATGTCGCGTTATCGCGGGTCGCGATTTCGTGACATGTTGCGATATCGCGACATGTCGCGTTATCGCGTGACGCGATCCCGCGTCTTGTTGCGATATCGCGACATGTCGCGTTTTCGTGCCTCGCGATTCCGTGACACGTTGCGATATCGCGACAGGTCCCGCTTTCCAGGTTCGATTGGTGTTTTTACCGCGCTCTCATTCCCTTCTTGAAGTTGAATAGAAATGTAAATATTTCATCGTGTTTTCGTGACAAGTTTGAGTTTTGGAAGCTGCATGGTTCTTCTGTCGCGATTTCGTGACACTTTTGGCAATTAGGCGGCTGGGTGGAAAATTGTCGCGATATCGCGACCTGTAGTGATGATGCAACATCGAGCTGGTTTTTGTCGCGATTTCGCGACAGGTTGTGCCCTCCTGGTCTCTGGCGTTTTTCTTGCACGATTTCGTGGCATGTTTGGCTCCTTTGCGACTGGGTGGTTTTTCGTCGCGATATCGCGACCTTCATGAGGCTTGAATGTTGCTTTCTATTTCTGTCGCGCTGTCGCGACGCTTTCTGCGGGTGGCTGTCGAGGGCCCTTCCTGTCGCGATTTCGTGACATGTCGCGATTTCGCGACATGTCGCGATTTCGCGACATGTCGCGTTATCGCGCCTGTTGGTGCCAAAGTGGCCGTGACGGGTTTTCCTATCGCGATTTCGTGACATGTCGCGTTTTCGTGACTTGTTGCTGTTTCGTGCCTTCCGTTCTCTGTGCCTTGCGGTACCTAGCATTGCCTTTGTGCGCCTTCCTTGCTGTTTTGCTTGTGGCTCTGGCTCGGGATGTGTTCTCTCCCGCTTGTATCTGGTTCTTGTTTTAATACAAGTTTTCATTTTTTCAAAAAAAAAAACAATTCATCCCATCGGTTGTGCCAAAAATAACTATTGATGTAAAACCTACCCAATATATGAAATGCATCCTAGACTTTAGCCAACATTTTTGGATGAATGATATTTCTCTCAATTAAACCTCTAGAGAAGGTTGAATCCTTAGTATACTTGTAAACTAAAATAGGGGTTTAAGTTAAGGGTATGGATATGGAAAGGTTAGAAGAAAATAATGGTTTAAATAAATTAATAAATAGTGGATGGTATATAACATAATAGCATTGGACTTCACCATGTAGTAAGCTAAAACAATCAATCTAGATGATTCTTAATAGACCAACCATTGTTAGATGTAATTTTTTTTTTAAATTTCAATTACATACTTTAATAATTCTAAAGACTCCAATGAATAACAATCCAATAGTGATCCAAATAGCAGAATTTGCTTTAACAGAATAGACTAATCATAAAAGTGTAATAGAAATGGCTTAAATTAAAGATATATTCATCAATACCAACAATGGAGGCCAAAAAACCATCACTTTTCATTAATTACTAGCAAAATTGCATAGAAAATATCTAGGCAAATGATATAAAGCCAACCCTTGAATTAAAGATGCCCTGGCATATTTATAGTTTATATTTTATATATTATAGTAGAATATTTACAAAGGTAGTTATAGGTTTATTATAAGAACAACCTAGAAAAAAATCTTACATTGCTGAGGTGGAAGTTTTAGATTTTGCCCTACATTTGAATTTGAATTAATTTTCAATCTGCTCCATTGATCTGCAACTATCTTCTACAAGTGGTTGAATTGCTGTAATTGATTTATTAAAACTATAATTTTCATGCTTTAATGTCATTAGCTAGAATAGATGGAAGGCATTGGCATGGTTGTGGATATAAAAGGAGTATTTTAGGGCACTGATTTTGAAGTTAGGCTCATCATTGTGTTTGTAGAGCTCCTTGGAGTGTAGACACCTAAAATGTGTTATTTGCAAGGAGACTCCTAAAATACCTCCTTTCTAACTCACACCCCCCATATTGGGTAACCTTAGGGTTATTCCAATAATTTTTCCTATGTAGCAGGTAACATTATCCATGGGAAGCTTGATCATCTCGACCCAATATGGTCTCAGGATCGGGACCATCTTGACTTGAGATGGTCGTGCAAGACCAAAAATAAAAAATTAACTGGCAGTAAAACTGCCTGTCAGTAAAGTGCATGAAATTATACCAATGCTAAATTCCCTATATACAATAGGTACACTTATTGTATGTAGTCATTTGGTGGTAGCCAATCAGGCTACCCATGAGCGACACTTACCACTCCATGCATTTTTACCCTGAGAGCCTATAAAATAGTGCCCTCCCTCCTTGTTTGAAGAGGAGAAGTTTTTGAACTTGAAGCTACAAAGTGATACCAAAATTTATCAATTTCTCCCACTACTCATCTTGATGTTTCATATTTTCACTTTAGATTTTAATATGTTTTCCTTTCCCTCGAACGATTTCCCACGTTGCCCCATTGATCACCCACAACTTTCCACTTGCTTGGACCTTCCTGAAGCTCCACCTAAAATGACACCTTGCGCAATCCAAGATACTATTTGAATCTGGTTACATTGAGGTATAAGCCTACAATAGTGACCATATCACCCCAATATGATCCATAAATAGAAATAATATTGCCTCGAGATGGTCACAATTAGGTGATCAATTTTTATTATTTTACTAGATTTTAGCTTAGATCTATGCTTTTTCATTGTTCTACATCAGTTTAGATATCAGATATCATATGCATGCATATTTTTTTTCATTTATTTTACATTATCAAATTTAATAGAGATCCCTTATATTCTATTGATTTGTTGCTATTTTTTTGTATGCAGGTCACAGGGTTAAAAGACAACAAAAAACATCGAATCCAACACTCGCACAACGGTTCCAAAAAACCTACTCCTCGATGAAATGTGTTGGCATAGAGACATTGATATTGCACTCGGAACCACTCTTATAAAAAGGAGAACACCCTTATTTGTATTCATTGTATCATTCGTTAAAGTCCCCTCGAGGGGATTATATTATAACACTTAGAAATATGAATATTAATAAATAAAAAAAAAATCATTTTATTTCATGCAATCATTGTGTTTCATTATTGTTTACTTTATTTGGTGTAAGTTTCCATTCTTCAAATGGTGATCACAGAGGGACCTAGTCCCTACTTTACTAATGCATGATTAGATCTATCTAATAGTTGATTGTTTTTGTGATTTACAGGTTTTCAATCTTAATCATATCAACCCAATATGGTCCCTATATAGAAAAAATCTCATCATGATATGGTCCTTGACCTAAGTCAGAATGGCTATGGATCTATATTTCAGCATCAAATACAGGCTTTCATAGTTAGTATCTGCATCGCTTCATTGCATATTTCTTGTTTTTGAAAACAAATAAAGAAATAAAAGATAAATAAATCTATAGCATAGCTGTATTTTTATTAGTTTTAAGTCTAATATTGTGACTATCTCAGGTTGAGATGGTCTTTGTACTCTTTGTTGGCTTACCTACACTACTATCTATCCAAAGGTAGAACTTCATTTAGGGAATATTAAATTTTTAGATTACGTTTTTGCATTAGTGAAAGTCATTGCATGATATTTGCTTTTACGTTTTACAAAAATAAAAATAACCTCCACACACTCATGAGGCACTTTAATAATTGTCAATTGTATGTCATAACCATTTGCCAATAGTAATCACGTGATGTGGGCCTTCATCTCCCACCATGGATTGGCACCCCACACAACATAGTAGCCCATGTGAGTGGTTTTTCAGACTTCATCGTGGAAAAGCCACCTACTTTTGGGTGCATCCCAAATTAGGTCAAGTTTAGATGCCCTTTAACCATAGGGCTTAATAATTAGTGGAACACAACAATCATTTGTATCTAAGACCACCTGTGGGTGAATTGAAATCTCAATTGAGAAAGTAGTAGGATTTAGATAATGCAACCCCTTATTTTGAGGGGGTATATTGCTTCCCTAGGGATACCTATTACCCATCTATTAGCATATGAATCCATATGGACCGTTTATGTCATATTTATTGATAGAGGTTGTGCACAAGTTACCTTTTAGTAGTGTTCATTCCATCCATCCTAGTCATTTTAGGGATAGGATTATGAAAACATATCAAAACCTAAAACAAAAAAAATAAAATTAAAAAGAAACAAAAAATAAGAGATTTATTGTTTTATTTGTTTGCTTTGTTTGGATAGCTTAGAACAAATACTTACACCAGTTGCCTAGCTTATGGTTGTGCTATGTAATCAATATCAAACACGAGCAAACACCACTAAACCAACACCAAAAATCATGGAAAATTTTCAAATTGATCCACAATACCTTATCATACCTGAGTGGCAACGTGACCCCCAGGACTTGAACATCATTAATCATCCCACGGATCCTGACATATCAGGTGTCACTACTCAAAATCCACCTATATATCTTGATTATGATAATGATATGGATTATCTAGAATAGGCCACCTTGTGTTATTTTTATAGGGACAACTACCTTTAAGCTGAAGCACCTAGGAAGTTATTACTACGCATACATATCCCATATTGTCCTATAAATCCCTTAGATTAGTATTAAGAGTACATTCTACAACAAGATAGAGATGCTCAAGATACCATAGTTGAGTACCCATGGATGAACCTAAGTATAATCATGTGTATATATAAACCACTTGATATCATAATAGGTATACCATGTCAGCTCATGCAGTGATGGAGGGTGATCCTAATTATCCCTCTACATATTATGATCAATAGTTTGGTCAATTACGTTGTGCTTCGGTACCACCTATTATGCAGAACCTATATTACACCACCAATATTAGGTCAATGTTACCTCTCATGACACTGGAAAATAAGTTGTCAATATTTATAGGAACAAAGTGCAAATCACACCTGGTTGCATTACCAATGCATGTATGAATTGCTCTCACATAGATGACTAGGTAAATCAATCTCATCAGGAACCTAGATAAAACCTTGGTCACCAACAACAATTATAGTGGATAATGCATCAAAGGTTACCCACACTAGTGCATCAAATGTAACCTATCCAACATCAACCACATAACCCACCACAACACCATAATCTACCACCTTGACCAAATCAAAACCTTCCACCTCACCCATGCCCAAATCTACTTTGCACTCAACATCATAGACCATCGCCCGTCCATCATCAATAACCTCATGCACCGCAACAATACCAATATCAAAATGAATATGAAACCTATGAGGAACCACAACAAGAATATTAGGAACAAGTTGATACATATCCTAATTCAAATTATAGTGAAGTGCCTATTGATAACACTTATCGACCACCACCTCAATACGAAAAATAGCGACTACCACTCCATCCAGGATAAATATGAGTGAAACACATCATCTCATTACAAGCCTACAAATTGCTAAATTACCAAATCAACTCATTATAAAAACAAGCCTTGGATGCTGGTTACCAAAAACCCACATTAAGACAACTCAAAAATCAACCCCTCCATCTATTTGTGCAATCACCTCCATACCCACCTCACTTTAAAATGCCTAAACTAGAAAGTTCAAAGGCGATGAAGATGCACAAGAGCATGTGATTAGCTTCATGCATATTTTTTTTCATCTTCAATACAATGACCCCTTAATGCTAAGAATATTTATCATAACACTCATTGGGGGTGCTTTAGAGTGGTACAATCATCTGCCACACCATAACATATACACATTTAAACAATTGGTCGATGCATTTTTGGAACGCTTTGCCTTTAGCGTTAAGAAGAATGCTAACTTGACTAACTTGTATAACCTTCATCAATTTGAAGATGAGCTAGTCATGGATTATGGTAACATATGGAGAGCAGTAATTATAAAACTACCCTTCACACTATCTGTAATGGAGCTAACTTGCATATTAACTAGAAGTTTCTTGAAACATATCTCACTCTTGTTGCAACTTCAATAATATAAGATTTTTCAGGAAGCCCTATCCCAAGCCAAAGTTATTGAGGACATCAAGGTTTAAGAAGGAGACATCAATCTCCATAAGAAATAATGGCCTGGAAAAAATGCTAAGGGGAATCAAACCCAAAAATAGGCAACTCCGATGAACCAGGTCATTTTTTAATGACCCAAAAATCTAGCTACAATAAAGAACAAGAAAAGAAAAGAAAAGAAAAAAAAAAAAAAATATATATATATATATATATATATATATATATATATATATATATATATATATATATATATGGAGAGGGATTCATAAACCCCTATCCAACATTTGGTTACTATTGTTTAGTTTACTAAGTTTTCCAACTTACCCAAAGAGTTACATTGCATTCAATATCCTAGACAAGTCCGTCTGTGTAGGCATACCATGTGTTATCACAAATAAGCTTATCCATCTCATCATTATTGATGAGCTAAACTTATCACCTTTAGTACAGTCAAAGGTATATTCCCATCACCATACCATACACAAGTCTATATGTGTAGGTATGCTACGTGTATTTCAAGTTAAGCTATCCATATCATCTTCATAATGAGCTATCTTAACTTCGATGTAATCAATCAATTTACTTAGTTACCATCACCCTAAGGGGGTCTCAATCCCTTAGGTCCTTTCTATGTTCACCCTAAGAGGTCTCAATATCTTAGGTCACTTTCTAGGTTCACCCTAAGATCTCATTTTCTTAGGTTACTTTTATGTTTAGCAAGAAGACAAGAATGACTCTATTTACTTAATAAATAAAAGAATAAAATCTATAAAGCATACAAGAAGTACGTAGAAAGGAAACCACATTTTAAATAAAGGTAACCATAAAATTAAAGAGGGAACTAGATAATGAAGCATAGATAATTCATAACAATAAATTAAGATATATTTTCCATCCGGTCCATAAACTATTACATATGTCCAAGTATGGTAAAACCTCTTACTTTTAAAGAATAAAGTAATACATCATATTCAACTAGCGATTTTTCCCTACAATTCTAGTCTATTTGAGCATAAGTAAATTATTACAATTATAATTCAAACTGGTGCATTGGTTCCAACTGCCTCTTTGGTCCTCCTTTCTTTCCATTGTTCATTTGAGGATAGTAGGGGATCAGGGCAACCCATGGTCTTATGAAAGACATGCATCTAAATGCATCTAATAGTAACATGAAACTAGTGCATTTATTATTTACTTTGCCAAATTGCAACTATACAAATTTAACTAAAGAATCCAACCATCTGTTCTTTAGTTGACCTCTAAGAGAGTCATTCAACCATTACAATTAGATCACAAGTCTAGCTTTAATCAAATCATTGCAAAAGACATTATTTGAAATAACTAAGGTTTCATTCCTTAATTAAACAAATAATCTACATTCCTTTTATTTGACTTAATTAGAGTCCCATTCCTTTAATTAACCAAATAAACACCATTCATTTAATTAAATTAATCGAATTCCCATACCTTTAACTATTTAAATAAACCATTTTTCCTCTATTCAAATAATCAAAGTCTCATACCTTTAACTATTTAAATAAACCATTTTTCCTCTATTCAAATAATCAAAGTCCCATACCTTTAACTATTTAAATAAACCATTTTCCTCTATTCAAATAATCAAAGTCCCATACCTTTAACTATTTAAATAAACCATTTTCCTTTATTCAAATAATCAAAGTCTCATACCTTTAACTATTTAAATAAACCATTTTTCCTCTATTCAAATAATCAAAGTCCCATACCTTTAACTATTTAAATAAACAATTTTTCCTCTCCATATTATAATCTAGTTTAGTTAAATAAAATATTATGTCATTTCACTATAATATAACCAACTATTATAAAATATAAGGTTATATCATTTCTCTCTTAATATAACCAACTGTTATAAACTAAAGATTATATCATTTCTCTTTTAATATAACCAACTATTATAAATTAAAAATTAGAACATTTCTCCTTTAATATAACCTACTGTTATAAACTAAAGATTATAACATTTCTCCTTTAATATAACATACTATTATAAATTAAATATAACATTTCTCTTTTAATATAACCTACTGCTATAAATTAAATATTATAACATGAAACAATGAAACAAATCGATGATCAACCAACTAGGTAAGGAGTGGTTTCAATGACACCAAAGATTTATCATAGGTTTTCCAAAGGGTGGCATAACCATGGTAATAGGGTGAAACCATACCATGACCACCATTGTCTAGGGCACCTACGGGTTTATGATAGTGACCCATTGTGGCTAGGTATACAACCCATCTCCCTATTCGTAGGGAGATGTTGACTTCAAGAAGACACCATAGCCAACCCTAAACAGCCAATTGGCATTGGATTATATAAAACATCCATGACTGGGAAAACGCAACCAACTTTAGGGAAACCATCCTTATGATGTCTAGAGGAGCGATAGTCTAAAAAAATGAGCCAAGTTAGGAGGGAATATAACACTCCTATTTGGTAGGTGGTAAGAAAGCTCAAGAATGACTATTAGAGAGATAACAATGAAGCAACGCTAGGTCAAGTCTAAACACACACTCAATGCCTTTGCAACACTACCACCATCAAAGTAAGCTCTCGAAGCACATTGGTAACTGACGTAGACAACTACTACGCTAAGAGATAGCCATTTTTATGGGAAAAACAAGGAGTATTTAACCCTACCAAGGCATGGGCGACCCCACTAAAACTTTAAAGGGAGCATTTCTAAAGGGACGATGCCCATCCTCATTCTATGCAAGGGAATAATTTTAAAACCCCATGAACACAAACAATAGACCCAATTTTTACCCCAACATACAACCCACACCCACTTAGCAAATATTTCTACTAGAAATTATGGTAAACCAACTTGTGAATCTTTGATTTGGATTCATCTTTAAGGTGTTGTTCTTTCCAACTATCCGCTGGTTCTGCACTTCTCCTTTCTTCCTCCATCGCAACGATCCCATCTCTTTTCTTTCCTCGTCTCCTTCTTGTTTTCTTTTCTTCCTTCTACCACAAGTGAGTTCCTTCCTCTCTACACCTCAGTCTTGTCTCACTTAACTCCACCTGCCCACCATTACTCATCTTTCCTCTTACTGTTCGTAGGTTAGGATATTTTTTGTTTTCTTTATTCTATTTCTCTTGCTTCGAAATCCTATCATAAATGAAATTCCTTCTTATGGTCAACAGGAAACTTCTATTATTATTTATAATAAAGATCTATATTTTCTATATAAAAAGATTCCATTATTATTAATATAGACTCGTATTATCTAATAAATAAGATTCTATTATTATTTATAATAGATATTTATTAACAATTTAACTAAAATTCTATTATTATTTAAATTAGATCCTTATTATCTATTTAAATAAAACTCTATTATTATTTAAATTAAATTATATATATATAGGTTCTTCACCAGCAATATGCTATCCTTTCACAGAAGAAGAAAATGCCATAGAATCCTTGATCCAAAAGAAAATTCCACTAAAGCCTTGATATTGAAGAAAAGGCCACAAAAGCCTTTATACTAAATAAAAGGCCACAAAAGCCTTGATACTAAAGAAATGGCCACAAAATCCTTTTAGCAATTCAAAGAATTCAAAGGCAACTAAACTTATGCACATTTTCCAAATTAGTGTGTTAGAAATAGATTATATTACATCATTTGGGTCATGTAAATATACCTTCCTAGGTACATACTTAGGACATTAGATTACTTTAGGGGGAAGTTATCTAGTTACTTCATGCAATGTAATAAATGCACAAGTGTCAATGTGCAAGTTGTATATGTGCAAGTTGTCCCTTGCACAACTAGGTAGAGTGTTGGCCAAGGAACCTATCTTCCTATATAAAAAGGGCCTCATTGTAACAAGTAGGATATATAAGCTCAGAGCATATTCATAGGTAGTAGCATAGTGTTGTGTACATCACCATATATTGGTGATGGGTGCAATGTAGTCCAGTAGCTTTATTCATGGAGTGTCCATTTCCTCCATAGCTACATTGTATTCATTTTCATCATTTCTATTTATAGCATATTTCAGTCATCTCACATATTTACTTTCTTTCATATTATTCTACATCTTGTGATTGCTATCTCCCATTGCATACTGCATCAAAATCTAATAGTGGTATCAGAGCCATGGTAGATCTAGCCATGGTAGATCAATAGGAAAACCACCATTATCATTGAGCCTAAGTTTTTTATCAACTTGATGCGCTGCTGGACCAACCACTATAAAAAACTCTTAGAAGAGTCTAGGTGGTAGAATTAGGAAGAGCCACAAGTGAGGACTGAAAGAAATCTTAGTTCCAAAAATACTGAGATTACATTTGACTAGAGTCTTTCCACAGAGTTGTAGGAAAAACTCATGAAGACTAGGACTCAACATTCAATCCACTAGATTGACAAATCATCTAGTGAAGATCATTCATGATATTTAGAATTTTTTAACTATTGCCCAAAGTTTCTTTTGTTGCAGAAAATTAATTCTCAGATGATTGGGACTCCTCCTACAATAGAAATCTAGGAGACTTCAACTTCGTTGCCCGAAGGTCGATGTGTCTTCATAGTGTAGAGATTAGTTCCTTGTGCAAGAAAATAATACTATGGAAGAAGACTTTTGGAGAAGAGTCATGGTGAAGTTAGGAGACTAAAGATCTCCATTGCTAGATTGAGAACTTCATAGAAGAAGAAAAGTCCATAGAAGCCTTGATCCAGAAGAAAAGGCCATAGAAGCCTTGATATTGAAGAAAAGGCCACAAAAGCCTTGATACTAAAGAAAAGGCCACAAAAGCCTTGATACTGAAGAAAAGGCCACAAAAGCCTTAATATTGAAGAAAAGGCCACAAAAGCCTTGATACTAAAAAAGGCCACAAAAGCCTTGATCCTAAAGAAGACTCTAGAAGAGAGTATCTGATTTAGAAGAAAATTAATATTTTAGTACTAATACTTTGTTGCAGGAAAAGGAGATTCAGTGAGTTGGGAAACTTCCTACAAGAAAGTTAGGAAGAGTATCTTCTTCAGAATCAATCTAGCACCTAAAGTAAAATTGAAGATAAAGATATCAGGAGAAGATCTCATTGAAGAACTTCCAATCTTGGAAGAAGAAGGACTAGGAGAGTCCTGCTCGAATCCAGAAGTAGTAGAATCAGAGATCCAGAAGAAGATCTCACCACCAACACTTCCAGGAGCAGAAGGTTGAAGAAAATGTCTCAAGGAAGACCAGAAGAAGCTGCAAGATCAAAGACCTTGGGGAGGTCTCAACGAGCATCCAGTAAAAGGCTTGGAGAGCCTTACTGAAGAAATCATCAAAGGAGAACTCATTGGAGAAATTCACTACAGAAGATAGTGAAATATTTGGGACAATTGTCACCATCCGACAACAAGCCCAAAAGAAGAAGAAGAATTTGGCAAGGAGTGCCAAATCTCAGAAGACCTCAAGACATTTAGAATCTTGAGAAGAAGATCTTGCTTGAAGTCAGAATTCGACAAGAAGACTTGAAGATAGAAGAAGCCTACCAAATCCAGGAGATTTGAAGATTACCTCTCACAAAAAGAAGGCATTATTTGCTGAGATAAATACTTCTAAAAATCTATAGCAAAAATGAGGAGACTACAAGAGGAGAACAAGCCACCAAATCCTAGGCTCGTGAAAGAAAGTTTGAGACCATATTTTGGTGAAGGAGCTATTTAGGACAGTCTACAAAGAGCTACAAGATCTTACTCAAGGCAACAACTTGGTGATCTTAGACACCAAGATCTACATCCTCTACAAAAAATTTCAGAAAAAGGTAAGCAACTATTGGTGCAAGTAGATTCATTAATTGGATTACTTATCAGTTTTTTTAAAGTTGCAAGGAAAATTGGATTATAGTCTTCAAAAGTGCAAAAAGAGAAAATTTCCTTTTAAGGTTCATTTGCACATTAGTTAGGAGTTGATTAGATTTTAGAATTACATCTATCAACTACCTATCATCTACTTTGGAAAAAAAAAAATAAGACTAAGTCCTACAATATTAATTGTAGTGAAATTGTAGAATAACTCTTGAAGATTCATTTCAGATTATTCTTGATTAGTTGCAGTAAATTGATTAAGTGCACTTATAAGTTATTTTGAGATTTTATTGGAGTGATAAGGTGTGATTGTTAGTGCATATTAGTGGGTTCATTTGCACTACTATATTACCCTCAAAAGGCTTAGTGTTTGTGTTCCTGAGAAAGGCACAAAATCAAAATTTGTCAAAGTGTCTAAAGACACTATTAGTGCACAAAAATATGCAACACATAGTGGCCAAGTGAAGCCACCAAAATAGGTTAGAATCCTCCAAAACTTGGAGAAGAAGACAACTAACCAAAATAAAAAATAGAAGCTTCAAATATTGAGACTTGGTGAGTCTCAAATCCAAAGCATTACAGGGTTAGTTGCAAGGAGAAAAGTGCAGAAAATTGCATCAAATAAGGAGCTTCTATCTACTTCTATCTAAGCTTGGATTTGTCATAAAAATATCCAAGCAAAAATGGGAAGGTGTCTAATCAAAGAGACAACCTCAAAACCCCTACATTGCATTCAAAAATTTTGCCATAAAAACCAGAAAATCAGACCTGCAAAAAGGAGTGCAAGAAAGGGTGCAATAAAGGCATCTTATTTACAAATATTGTTACATTGTATTGCACTTCTCTAATTCGTTCTATGCAGGAAAGAGGGTAGATTTGAAGGTGCCTCAAAGGCACAATATCCATAGGGTAAACCAGCCAAAGGCGGCCAAATGCTAGCATTCTCCCAAGCATAGCAAAAGAGCCACTCAAGAAGGCTCATATTCTTCATATCTTGGATGACCGAACCTACAAAAGATAAGGCACAAAGAAAGGGAGAAATCAAGCAACATATAAGCAAGGGAAATCAAAGCAAGAAAATTGGAATCATACGTCCAATCAAGGAGCATTCAATACCATCAGTGGAGCATCAAGAAGTCTCCACCAAAGTGTTGCCATTCAAACTCCATTCAAGAGCCACCAAAGCTCCACCAAAGCTCCTCCATATCTCCACCAAAGCTCCACCATAAGCATTGCTTGGTTGGAAACATCTCAACACCAATGAAGTACAACAAAGAACAAGGTGGAAAAATACATTGAAGGGCTTGCAAGAAGGTATTGATAAGACAAGGGCATGCAAAGGAAAGAAGGTGCCACTTGTCATTCTCCAAAAGAACCCTAAAAACACCCACAAAGAAATGTTGAATTTTACACATGTGAAAGGAGACGTTACAACATTGTTTTGGCACCCATATTCCATGCAAAAGAGGAGTTACTTTCAGCCAGAAGCATTACAGTAAGAGGCCTCACATACGTTGAAGCAGATAAGCCACTTGGACAACACACAAAGAGGGAATAAAAACATCCCAAGAAAAGGTGACACTTGTAACAAGTGTTAGAACAAAGTTGGTGACTCCACCAAGTGTCCAAAGTATCCTTGGAGCATTGAATAAAACCATTGTGACACTTGTCACTCATAAAAATATTGACCACCTATTAAAGGCACCTTGGACCAGGGAGAATGTAGCATTCGGGAGCATTCAAAAGTAGCAAAGAGAAGTACTCTCGATAAAATAGGTCAAGGGAAGCATTAAAGAAGAGCATTGAAGCCAAGGAGCACGTTGAAGAATCTATCATTACTCACAGCACCCAAGAAGGACATATTACAGCCATACACATCCGATTTCATAAAGGTGCAAAGCTTTATTAAGGTAAAATTTCCCCTATCTAATTTGCTTTCATTAAAAAGGGAGTTATAAGGTTATATTCTAAGGTTGAAGTATTAAAGGAAATCAATCTTTATTTGAAAGCAAAACTTAGGGAAATTAAATATCAAAGTAGTCTAATATTTGCAAAACACAACCTAGGAGAAATAAGGGATACTACTTGGAATTAATCCATTAATATTTGCAAATATTATTGTGTTCTAATTTTCCAAATTTGGGAGTTATAAGGGTTACAACACCAAACTAGGTTATTGAAAATTAGAAACACTAAAATCAAATCCTAAGGGATATTAAAAGAGGTTATTAAGGTTTTTTCTAAGGTTGGAAATTTATAATATTCTTGTCTCAAAATTTCTCAAAAGGGACAAAAGAAATCCAACATTAAAACCTCTTCAAAATTGGAAAAGTGCTTAGTTCAATAGGAGTAATAAGGTGTTAGAAAAGTTGATTTTTGATATTTACAAAACTTTACAAAATCAACCAAAAATTGAACTATATTTTACAAGAGCACTATATCATATACTCTCATTACTAGGGAGACATAAGGAAGTCCACAAAATCTAAGGATTGATATTAGGGAATTTAAATGGCATCAAACAAATTCTTCCTAGCAGAATCTCAACTACTCAAGGGTCCTAATTATTTCTCCTAGAAGAATAAAGTGAAAGCAATCTTGGTATATGAAAATTTTGGGATATTGTCAAAGGGAAAACATAGAGACCTGCCACAGGTGATACTAAAATCCTAAAGTTTGAGGAAAATGATTCAAAGGCTCTAATGATAATAACCTTTGCTATCACTGATGAGATACAACCCTATATTAGTTCAACAAAAATATCTTCAGATGCATGGACAAGCCTAGAGAAAATATTTGAAGGAAAGAATAAGGTAACTATTCTTCATCTTCAAACTCAACTTCACTCATTAAATATGAATAGTGGAGAAAGCATAGAACTATTCCTAAGGAAGGTAGAAGATATTAAAGGGAAATTATTGACCTTAGGAGAAATAGTTAAGGATGAACTTCTTACTCAAGTAACCATGAGAGCACTTCTAGACAACTATAAGCATTTGGTCACATCTTTACAAGTTTTAAGTAAAGATACTTCTTTTGATGACCTAGTCAATATACTTCAGGAATATGAAGTGGAAAACACTATGAAATATGAGATGACTAACACTACATTGGCATCAAAAGATAATCCACAGGGAAATATTGCTTCATCAGCAAGAGGACAAAAAACATGGTATTGTCAGATATGCAGAAAGAAAGGTCATAGTACCAACTATTGCAGATACAATCCCAAAAACTAGAACCAAGGAAATTAGATGAATAATGGGAATCAATTTCAACCTCAATAATATCAAAGGAATCCTCATCAGCAGCAATCTCAGCGACCAACCAATTATCCTCAACTAGAATATTAAAAGAGAAATAAAAAAGGACACCTGGTTCAGAGGATAGAAGAAATTGAAGAACTGGAAGAACCCATAGAAGACTATGAGGTGAAAGCTCTGTCAACAAATGTAACATATTACAGAGACACTAACTATTTGCTTGAACATGTTACAAAGAATGCAGATGAAGAGTACAAAGTTCAAGATGAAGAAGAAGATCCATATTGAAGACTAAAGTCTTCAATACCCAAATAATGTAATACAGGGGGTGTTAGAAATAGATTATATTACATCATTTGGGTCATGTAAATGTACCTTCCTAGGTACATACTTAGGACATTAGATTACTTTAGGGGGAAGTTATCTAGTTACTTCATGCAATGTAATAAATGCACAAGTGTCAATGTGCAAGCTGTATATGTGCAAGTTGTCCCTTGCACAACTAGGTAGAGTGTTGGCCAAGGAACCTATCTTCCTATATAAAAAGGGCCTCATTGTAACAAGTAGGATATAGAAGCTCAGAGCATATTCGTAGGTAGTAGCATAGTGTTGTGTAGATCACCATATATTGGTGATGGGTGCAATGTAGTCTAGTAGCTTTATTCATGGAGTGTCCATTTCCTCCATAGCTACATTGTATTCATTTTCATCATTTTTATTTATAGCATATTTCAGTCATCTCATAGATTTACTTTCTTTCATATTATTCTACATCTTGTGATTGCTATCTCCCATTTCATACTACATCAAAATATAACACAATGATGCAACAAGTGATGAAGTAAAAGACAACAAATTATATGCAACAAGCATAGTGGGAATATTTCTATCAACCCAATCACCCATCTCAGCCAGAGAATTTATAATAGCTACTAGGCTATCAACTTGGATCTTGGTGGCTAGCTAGTTGATAATTATCCCTAAATGCTAATGCATGCCTATATGAGGGTAATCATCCATGCTACCCTTGGGTTGCCTTAATCATCACTTCCCAAAACTCAAGTACCCAATTTTTGGTGGATGATTCTAACTCTTCCATTGATGAGTGTACCTAATCCTGTATATTAAAAATATATCAGTAGTACCATGTTCTTCCAAAAATTAAACTAGATATCACACAACTATTCATTTGCATAAAACTAATCATAAAAACATCATTATTCAATACATAGTTTTCATGACATAAAGCCTACTAGGGAGGGTCATGAAAAATTTTGAGTGCCCTTGGGCCCTTGAAATGAATCCCACCTAAACCACAAAATTATCAGGCCTAGCCACCACCTACATAATACCACCCTCAATAATCATAAAATCAACTGCCAGTGCAACAATGGTGTCCACCTCACCAGTACACACCATTACCATAACCTTTGTTGAATGTCTTTCATTGGTTGTGTGAGGGACAAGCAATCAATCTCCTTGATATTTGCTTGTTGGATCCTAATAGACCCAAATCTAAAAATTTTAGGGAGGATCAGTACTGCATTTACCACAAAATAGAAGGGTCATGATATTCAGTCATGCTACTCCTTCAAAACTTTAGTGCAGGATATGATCGAGAGGTAAGAAATTCAAATCGACAATCCTCTTGCCATGAACAATTAGAACATGGGGGTTTATCAAGATACTTTGCCTCAATATGGAATAAACATAACACCTACCATTATAACAAAATAAACAAAGTAGGCAATTAGGTCCATGTTGCCCCACCCAACCAAGGTTTTGTGGGAATTATTAACATAGTGACAAGGAATAGAAGGTACCCAAATCAACCCGCATAAACTATGTATCCTTCAAAAATTTCTTCAATGTTAGAAGCATCGCCATGACCAACTCCAGTCATACCTCCTATATCCCGATGATTATGCTGAGAAATATACTCACCAAAAGTCTTAAAATAGTCTTAGTGAAACTCTCCATCTATGAGCTTATACAATAATCACCTCCACATCAAGAAGCTCTGATGGAGATTTTAAAATTGATTGAATTACAACCAGAAGATCCTAACACCTTTACCAAATTTGTGGTATAAATTTAATATTGCAAAGAGCCTACAATAACCTTTCATGATCATGAGATCGAGACCATACCTATTGAAATTCTTGATCCACTACTCCACATCATGGCCAGTGTAGATGGAATTACCTTTAAATGTGTCTTGATTGATAATGGCTTATATATCAACATCATCACCACCATCGCACAAACACACCTTAACCTTTCACCATCGCACATTGCCACATCCACCTTCAAACTTTGAGATTTCAATGATGCATTGTGTTCCACTATTGGTACAACGATCCTTCCTATTACAGGTTGGACTAAATATTATTCACACACTTTACCATGTATTGGAAGGTGCCATGCAATACAACTTGTTGCTTGGTTGACCATGGATAAGAGACATGAAGTGTGTACCTTCTATACTACACCAAAGCATAAAATATGTGCATGAATGTCAAGTCCATTGTGTCCTAGTAGATTTTAAGCCCTTTAAATTTTTCCAGATGGTTTTGCATCCTCATAAGTCCACCTTACCATCAACTCATTTAGATATCCAACCTAACATTCAAAAATACAATCATCCACCACATGCCTCCAAGACTTCATCATCACAATCATCATTACAACTATAGTCATCAACATCCCTATGAGTCCTTTCTAATTCATCAGACCCTCCCATATGGAACCCTAACAAGGAACCAATGACATGTTAGGATTCCATATCCTAACCTATTTATCACTTATTTGTCTAATTAACTATGTTTATCATCACAAATGGATCATCATGTCATTTCATCATAACTCTAGCTAGATATAAAATAGGACATATAATATTGTAGGAGATCATCCATCAATAATAAATAATATAATTAATTTTAATCCATTGGAAGGATCTCCTTACGAGTGCAATAGTGATTCATTAAAACAATGATTCAATATTTTATTTTGCATAATTTGATATTAAATTATTTTTATTTCATTTCAAATACAAGATAGGTACAAAGAACCTATCATCTGGTATCAGAGCATTCATCCTAGGAGATTAGACTTCAAGAACATCAGACACCATTTTTCGCTTCCAAATATGAAATACCACCACCAACCTTCATTCACAAACCAATGGGTGATTGTCTAAAAATTGTAGTAGATATTTCATAAAGATATATGAACGCACAAAGATCTCATAGTATACAATAAATTCAACATGCAACTTCCATAACTCAATGTATGCAGAGATACAGTGAACTAATTCACTTCAAGGAGAAATCATAGAAGCTATCTGAAATCATCGACATGGTAGCAGATAGCCGAGGTTATTTCTAGATCTCATATCACTAATAATAAAATTGCATCTGTAGACATTATAGAGGTGATTCAAAACTTATTTCTCAGTACAGACATCGTCTTTGGTGACTAGTCAAGGAAATCGGTGATAAAGAAAATAAAAATTAAAAATAAAGCTAAGGTTTAAATATTTTTGGCTGTCAACTTTTATTTTTTTGACATCGAAATCCGTAAGAAAAATTATCGTGTTATTTTTAATAGGACATTAGTACCACATTGAATAAGGAAAATAAATTTTAAGTTTTTTATATGTGCAAGAACATAGAAAAGATCGTGACTTAGGTCACGCCCTTCCTCATGCACCTCGCTCGATGCCCATCACCTTTTGTTGTTAAAGCACCATTTCTTATCATTGACATCATTGTATTGTACTCCTTGCTATCACCTTGTACCTCTTGTACCTTGTACTCATCATTTCCCTTGTCACTGACTTCATTGCATTGTGTTCATTGCTATTGCCACCTTATCCCTCTTCTACCTCGTGCTCATCATTCCATTACCCACTGATGCCATCACCTCATGCTTGCCACTATTAAATTTCATGCCATATACCACTTGTGTCACCTCCCCACCATCGTTTCCTATGCTTCCCATTAAGAACATTGTTTCAAAATTGAAAATCTGATCGTTTGAGGTCCTAAAATAGTTTCTAAACAAATTTTTACCAAAAATGTTGTCAAATTTCATATTTTTTGCAATTTTTTTTTAAAACTTAATTAATTTTCACCAAAGAAGATTTTAATTTTATAAAATACTCCTCGAATGTCCGATGGACGAAGATCACAAGACCTTACTCTTGAAACATTCCACCATGAGTTTCACCAATGGAAGGACAAAATTTCTCAAGATAATTTAAAAACAAGGTAGGAATTTGAGTAGAGAATGTCAGCAATGGACTTGAAAATAGATAGCTACAATCACTATGTTGATATGCTAGATCAAAATATAGCACTCATTCAAGCTGACCAAACCACCAGAGGGACAACACACCAGACACCACATGGGGGCCACAAACTTCCATCCTTCCCAGAACTACTAAATTGAATTTTCCTAAATTTGAAGGAGGTGACCCCACTAACTGGATTTATTGGGTAGACCAATACTTATCCCTCTACCAAATCCTTGAGGTGCAAAAGGTTCGTATTGCATCATTCCACCTTGAAAATTATGCCACCCAATGGTACCAGTGGTACAAAAAAACTAATGGCACCCCTACATGGCTAGACTTTACAAAAAATCTATTAGTACGATTTGGCCCTAGTAAATTTGAAGATTTCATGGGAGCTCTTACCAAGCTCCATCAAACTGCTTCGATGCATGAATACCAAACTCAATTTAAAAAATTGGTCAATCGTACATCAAGGTTGGATACCTCATTCTTTCAAAGTTGCTTCATTAGTGGCTTGAAAGAAGAAATTTGGCTAGAAGTACAAATGTTCAATCCCACTACCATGATGTAGACCATTGGATTGGCCAAATTGGTAGAAGATAAATTCAATGCTCATCATCGACTAGGAAAACCACCTATGGGAAAATCACAAAATACTTCCACTACCCACACACCTAACCAAATATTACCAATTAAACATATCAGCTTTGAGGAAATGAAGGAAAGACGAGAAAAAGACCTTTGTTATCATTGTGATGAGAAATTTGTACCCAATCATAAATGTATTACACCCAAACTATATATTATGGATGCAACTAATCCTTGTAGTTCAACCAACGAATAAAATGAGATTGAGGTAGAAGTAGTGACAGATACACCCAATGATAGCACTAAAGGTCCACTAGAAATTTATTTTAATGCCCTCATCGATAATTCTTCTCCCCAAACTATGAAAAATAGGGTCCTATAAATGACAAAACCTCATTGTGCTTATTGACTCTGGACGTACCCATAATTTCATCGACCCACGTGTGGTAAAACAAGCTAATTACTACACAACCATATAATAGTTTTAAGATCATGATTGGTAATGGGGGAAGGATCGCCTGTAAGGTAAAATGCCAAAATATTAAGCTCACCATGGGCAATTACAACATGAAAAATGACATGTATGCAATTCCATTAGGAGGATGTGATATTGTCTTAGGAGTGCAATGGTTATGAACACTCGGGATAATCCAATGGGATTTTGAGGAATTATGGATGAAATTCACAATAAAGAATCAAACATATACTCTTAAAGGATTACAATCAGACCCTTCCCAAATCATAAGTTCTCACCAAATGGAGAAAATTATTCACAAAGGAGGTAAGGGAATGGTTGCCCACCTATTTTCTATCCAAGCCACCAAGGAGGAACAAAAAGAGGTACCAAAATTACAACAACTTCTAACATGCCATTCTAGAATATTTCATGCACCAAAAGGGTTGCCCCCCACCATTGTTCTGATCCTACTATTCTTCCTACCAATCCCCCACCAATGCTTCAACCTTCACAATATCCCTGCTTATGAAAATATGACATTAAAATAGTGCAAGAACTTGAGAAAATGCTACTTGGAAAGCGCTTCATCCATCCCCACAACAATTTCCTCACTTTCAACTTTGAGGACAAAGCTTATTTTAAGGAGGGTGGCATGTTAGGATTCCATATCCTAACTTATTTATCAATTATTTATCTAATTAACTATTTTTATCATCACAAATGGACCATCATGTCCTTTCATCATAACCCTAGCTAGATATAAAATAGGGCAGATAATATTGTAGGAGATCATCCATCAATAATAAAGAATATAATTTATTTTAATCCATTGGAAGGATCTCCTTACCAGTGCAATAGTGATTCATTAAAAGTGTAATTCAGTATTTTCTTTTACATATTTTAATATTAAATTCCTATTATTTCATTGCAAACATAAGATATGTACATAAAACCTATCATGACATCACCACCACTTGAACCATCTCCATCCACCACATCCACATCTAACTCAGCTAATCCACTACCTGCACCATCCATTTCCACCATATCCATAGAATCCACCCACATTGATCCCATTCTTGAGGAATCACCCTTCAACATTCATAGCCCATCACCATCCACCAATCCATATTCATCCACCCCTCCATCATAGATGACAATTCATATGACTAATCCAAGCTTGGGGGAATATTGAGTATAAGATATTACATTTACCCCCCTGATTGAGTTAATAAGATTCTTTGGTAGGCCTCACAATGCGTAGCTTCCTATATGCACCATCGTCCCCCTCGAATCCTTTTTGAATCAAACAAACTTCATCTATGGAGCTATTGATACCTTTATGGATGCACCTCTTATAACGAAAGAGGAAGAGCCATTCCTTGTAAACATCGATTATCTTTCAAACCCATACTTTAATCTGTGATATTTGTATTGCTACCATTGGCATGAGAACATATTGGGTTGATATGAGAAGGATCAGTGAACCCCATTAGAATTGAGGTATCAACTACCAAAAAATAAATCAAGATTAGTATACCGCATACATTGTCCTGATGAGCTTATTGCAAATTCCCTTCAGTACCTTAACCTAGGCCTTGGGGTAGATATTGATGACAATGAGTATGCTGATCCTGGTAATATTTACGTATCTAGCGATCATCTACAATTTTTTTATGTTATTTTTTGATGATTTTTACTCATCATATGATGAATCAGAGGATAATTGGGAGGCATTATCTAGTGCCTCATATAGCTCAAAATAATAATCCTCTCTCATTGAGCCTCTCATATATGTTGACAAATTCTATCTTCATCTATTCTCTAGGTAGCAGCTTATTTGGAGATAAATTCTCCCACTTGAGGATCCAGTCATACCAGTTCCAACTGGGGCACACCTAGTCATCTCAATTTCACCTCAACCACATCCTACACATTTGTAGACTAATGGTTAGGCTAAGACAACAAACAAAACAATTATCACCATCCTTAATAAAATAGTTAATAATAATCACAAGTATTGACATCTTCAACTACCTCTAGCACTTTGGGCTTATAAGATGAGCATTATAATACATACTTGGGCAACTCCTTTTTTATTAGTAAATGGCGCTGAGTCCATTATACCCTTGGAGTTAGAAATTCCCTCATTGTACATCTTGTTATAATAATTCATTGATGATGACGTTGCATGATAGGCCCGACTAGATAAACTCACTTTTATTGATGAACAACACATTAATGCTCTTGAATATCTTCATGTTTATCAATATTGTATTAAGTGAACCTATGATGCAAAGGTTCATCCTAGGAAATTTTGGGTTGGTGATCTTGTGCTAAAGGAGAACTAGTAGAATTCTAACATACCTAGACATTTATGCAATAATTCACTACAAATTGATTAGGTCCATTCATCATAAAAAAAAAAGCTGAGACCGAGAACTTATCAGTTAGCTACACTTGAGGGTGTTGAGGAACTTAAAACACTTAACATTCTCCACCTATGGGAATTTTATGCATAAAAAAAGCATTGACAAAAATACAAAAACATAAAACAAAATTGCATACCACCATCCATCACACTTTTCATTGCACATCATTGCATATAATCATGTATTACAATTTACATTTTATCATCATTGCATCTTCATAAATTTGGCTAGTTTTTTTTTAAGCAAAAAACCCCTTGCGGGGCCGCCTTGGTCTGAGAGACCATGAACATGGGGTTCTACACCATCAAAGTCACACGGGAGTCGCACCCGACCCTGCCCACACCAACATTATCAATTGGATTTTGGATACCCAATTCATCTTTTTGGTAGGGTGGATATTTAAACCTAGGACCTCTCTTGGAGGATTTCCCTCTCGTCTCCAACTCACCTACAACACCTGGGTAATTTGGCTAGTTGCATGTGTTGTCGCATTGCATTATGCATTTTTTTCAACATAGTTGCATTTATCTTGCATTGAACATTTCATGTAGCATCATGCTTGTAGGAGAGTCACTTATCATGATGTAATCTCCTTTATCTTGGGTATACACCCCATTTCACATTCACTATTTACACTTCCATATTTTCTATCCACCACTTGCTTGCTCATAAGTAGTGGTTGTCAGTTGTCCAATAGGGTATTTTGATCATTCAACTATCCCTAGTTGTTATTTTAGATTTTGTTGCAAAACATCTTGATGTTTGAAAATAGAATCTCTCTTTGCTTGTACTTGGTTTTATTTCAAATTACCAACACATGATCACAATCTTAATTACAATTTTGCACAAGGAAAGGTAACACTAAAAATTATGTCTTGTCTCAAAAGTGAAAAGTATCCCTTGCTCTTCCTATCATGCACATGGTCTAAAAAGCTAAGAATTGACAAAAGGAAAAGCTCATCCCCCCTCAAAAAAAAATCCCCTTGCTCCTCCACAAAATGAGCAAGTCCCAAAAAGCAATAAATCCTCTTGCTCCTTAAAATGAGCAAGTTCCAAAAAATAAAAAAAAGGTAATAAAACTCTTTACTCCTCTACAAAATGAGCAAAATTCTAAAAAAAGCAAAATACTCAAAAATCCCCATGAAAAAGAAGAAAAAAGAGCTTGAATCCCTATAATTATCATTTTTTGACAACCATGGGATAATCTCCATTAGGGCTATAGATGCCTAAATGGTAGTGGAGTAGCCTTATGCATGAAGACACGTTTGCCACATTAGTGACCTTATTTTGTACAAACCAATGTCAGCTTATGGTTGAGCTATATTTTTATGGCTTGAATTCAGAATAGTGGAGTCCAACCGAGTCCAAAGTCGAGGTAATGAACTTCACTATGCACACACAAGGATATTGAATATCTTGGTCTTCCTAGTAGATTTTTATCTTTTAGATGCTTGCATGGTCAATATACAACTTTTTATTGGTCAACTAGGGTGTTTGAGTCTCATGGAAAGCCTTATTATTCCCTTGTGACCTCTCACTATTTGTAATCCGTTATCATCATGCTCTTTCATTGCATATAATTTCTCGCTTGATTTTTGTTCCAGTGTATGCCCTTGATGAAGTTGTTTACATCTAGATTTGCGACTCTTATATATTCTGTAGTGCTTACGCTTAGTTTATTATTGCATTTCAGATTCATTCATTATGTTACATTATCTACAAAAATATTATGATGAGAAAACTGAGAACTAAAATCATACTAAGTAATATTATTCACATAAGGGGATTTTATAATCCATTTTACA
The DNA here is from genome assembly GCA_028583015.1 of Wollemia nobilis. Taxonomy (NCBI): domain Eukaryota; kingdom Viridiplantae; phylum Streptophyta; class Pinopsida; order Araucariales; family Araucariaceae; genus Wollemia; species Wollemia nobilis. Next base: position 3,060,681 of record JAQPPZ010016818.1, on the reverse strand, counting down.
ACCATAATATCCCAAAATAGGAGTTGCTAATCATAATATATAACTAAGCACTCAAAATTAACTTGTTAACTCTCACTAAGCTAACAAATCTAATCCAAAGACTATGTCGTCCAAATATTCCAACATTTACAAGTTGGAATTAGATATTTATTAAATCACTCCTAGAATTAGGACTTAATTAAATAAGTAAAGCTAACACCTAGTCTAGAACACACATTCTAACTTAGAATTAGGACTTTAGGCTTTAGTAAATAATAAAATAAACTAAAACTAATAAATAATAGCCTAGATCTAACTATGTCCACATCACATTCATAATTTTCATTGTCATATATCATTAGTCCATAACATACATACCTAGTTCTATGCATACATAATAGATCTACATATCGAAAAAATCTATGCATCTAACATACATGCATTATCATAGCTACAAGTCTAGGCATACATCTATAATCATCTATAATTACATCTATGCATCCACAATTACACATACATACACATAAATAAAAAACACAATAGACATCCATAAAATGACCATCTCATATATATATCAAAAAAATAATTACATCCATGGTAAAAAGTGTCTGCAGGCTACAATATAGTGGGTTATCAAACCTCACATCCAAAAATATCTAATACATAAGATCCAAAAATAGCTAATATAGTGGGTTCTCAAACCACTACTCTCACCATTACCCTCTACCTCATATCTACGAGGTTGTCTAGATTTACTAGCCCCTGACATCTAGGAGATGCCTAGCATTGTAAACCATGGAACACATGGTGTCGCTCATGAGTACTAGAAGTAAACATGATGTATCCTGTGGTGACCAATCAATCACCTACCACACCATACTCACCTTAAATGCACAACCTCCTCATCCCAGGTTGGTGCTTCCTGCTATGGTCTCATGTCACTTGTGTTGGATGTAACCCAATAAATCTATTTTCATAGTGGCCAAGAATACCCTAAAATGGGTGGATCTTATCTCACTCTCACTCATGCAGCCACCACATCATATAAGAAATATCTATATCCATCCTATCCCTACGTGTGGTCCATGATAACCCAATAGGCTTTTCAACCTAAAAGTGCTTCCAACATGATACCTACAAGAGGAAGTTATACCCCAAGCCCAATCGGCCCCACTATCAAATCTCATATAGCTCCCTATACAACTATGCAAGCAAGGTGGTGCCCCACACCATGATCCTAGGATCCTCAATCAAGTCTATCATAAGGCTCAGTAGGTTTCGAGGGAACCTCATGCTTGAGGAGTCTAGAAGGATAAAATTAGACATTAGTGACATAAGCATTGCTTGTCTATTTATTAGTAACTCAATATCATATTCGATGCCAACTCATACTCCACCACTATCAACATTACAGTACACAAGGTGCCATCACTCTCTATATACTCATTGTAACACTAACTCTTAATGACTGGTTGGGGTAGTAATAATAGACTTTCTCTCTATAGGTATCTGTAGAATATGATAGGCATTCCCTAGTGTAACTATAATCTCTCTAATGAGTATATCAAAAGTATTGGTTTGACTATCCTATCTATCGATTAGGGCCATTAGGTAGGCCTAATCCACATGTATTGACTCTAGTCAAACCGTGTGTTGAAGGCTGAGCTTTTTTAGCCACTACTAATAATCCCAGATAGTGCATCTCATGTAGTCTTATAGGTGTTCATAAATTGGTGTTGGTATCTAACAAGCTCCCATAAACAAAAATAAAAAATCAACAATGCAAAATAAAAATAAAAAACCAAACAAGCATAATCGTCTCGCCTTGAGATAATAAAAAAAGTAAACATCTCGAGTCAAGATGGTCCCATAATGAAACCATCTCAAGTAAATACGATCACATGGAGAGGTCATCTCAAGTTAAGACGATCACAAAAGGAGTCATCTTGACCTGATACAACCTTCAAATCACATAAAAACAAGCAAAAAAAAAACACACACAAGACGAGAAGGGAAGAGGAGAAAGTTAAAAGCAATACACGCTAATCTACCCATCCCACAACCACATTTTCATTTTACCTAAGCTACCCCATATAAACCACCCCACCCATTCATTACCATTTAATTTTTAATGTGTTTCATTTTATTAATAAATAAAGGTTTGTATTTTCATCCTTACCTTCCTCACACCGGCTCCTCCACTCATAGAGGCACCCAACATGAGACCAGTCGACTAGTATTCTAGAAACACTTCATTGCATAAAATCAGCTCTCCTCCTTCTTGTCTCACTCTTATCTCATCTCATGAGGTGAAAATAAACCTTTTTCCATGAAATCTGCTATTTATAGCTTTGTGTGGCTGCGGCCATTTGGGATAATCACACAGTGCAACACGATCGTTTGGGATGGTCATGATTTTCCAATTTTTTTTTGAAAAATGCATAAAAATGCAACCATATTGGGTTTAGACGATCACAAAATTTAAATTTTTTCCAAGGGAACCATGTTAACACTCCCACTATTATCAAGCGATACATTTCTATCATCATTTTACATATCCTCTAACAACTCATCGCTTGAGGGGGTAGTCAATAACCGTAAAATTTGCATCTCAAAATCAAGTCAATAATCAAACACTCAAAAGTGGAAATTACGTTCATCCAAGAATCATTTCTAAAAATGATCATACACCCTCCTTGCTAGGGAAAAAGCAAAAATATCAATCAAATAGACACTTGGTATACCTAAATCCTAAATCCTGTAGACTAATAACATCTACCCATAGTTGAAAAGCTACCAAGATGAAATCAAGTCCATCAATGTGTTGGAAGCAATTATTCAATGATATGTACCCTTTCCATGTTTGGTGTATCTCACATTGAATTTTTTAATTAACATCATCCATCATCAGTCCAACCATTTTAGGTCATCTATTTTTTCTTTGCATTGTGCTTTCGCATAAAGCATCCCAAAAAGAGACATCTATAGACACCTAAAATGTGTCATTTGCTAGGAGACTCCCAAAATGCCTCATTTCTAACTCATACCCCCCATATTGGGTAGCCTTAGGGTTATTCCAATGATTTTTCCTAAGTAGCAGGTAACATTCCCCATGGGAAGCCTGATCATCTTGACCTAAACAGTCTTAGGATCGGGACCGTCTTGACCTGAGACAGTCGTGCAAGACCAAAAAAAAAACTAGCAGTGAATTTACCTATTAGTGTGGTGCATGAAATTGTGCCAATACCAAACACCCTACAGATGGTAGTTACACTTGTTGCAAGCAACCATTCGATGGTAGCCAATCAGGCTACCCCTAAGTGGCACTTACCACTCCATGCAATTTTATCCTAAAAGCCTATATTAGTGCCCTCCCTCCTTGTTTGAAGAGGAGTTTTTGAATTTGAAGCCAAAAAGTGCTATAAAAAATCCACCAAGTTCTTCCACTGCTCAACTCAATATTGTGAGATTTCCACTTTGTGTTTGAAGTCACTTTCCTTTCCCTCAAATGATTGCCCACATTATCCCATTGATAACCCACATCCTTTCACCCGCTCGCATATTCCTGAAGCTCTACCTAAAAAACACCTCGTGCAACCCAATATGTTGTTTGGATCTGGTTATGTTGAGGCACAGGTCTATAATAGTGATCATCTCGCCTTGATATGGTCACAATCAGGTGATCATTTTTATTGTTTTACTACATTTTAGCTTAGATCTATGCTTTTTCATTGTTTTGAATTAGTTTAGATATCATATATCACATGCATGCATCTTATTTTTCATTTATTTTACATTATCAGATTTAATATAGGTCCAACCTTGGTGGTTCCCTTAAATTCTATTGATTCTCTACTATTTATTTGTGTGTAGGTCACAAGGTTAAAAGAAAACAAAAAACATCGGATCTGACACGCACAAGGTGGTCCCAGAAAACCTGATCCCTGACGAACTGTGCTGGCATGGAGACATTGATATTTCTCTAGGAACCACGCTTATAAAAAGGGGAACAACACCCCTATTTTTATTCATTGTATCATTAGTTAAAGTCCCCTCGAGGGGATCGTATTGTAACACTTTGAAAGACGAATATCAATAAATATAAAAGATCCATTTTATTTTGTACAATCATTGTGTTTCATTGTTGTTTAATTTATTTGGTGCAAGTTTTCATCCTTTAGGAATAAATCTAGACCTTATATATATTTTGGTTATGTTACCTTAGGATGATTCTTGGCTTTATGCATCTCTTTGGCTTGTTTAACGCTTCGACATTGTTTAATTTTGGCTTTGTTTAATTGTGATATTTGTTGCACAATCCTAGACTTCGATGCTAGGATGCTAATGTCATTGCTAAAAATCATCCAAGATTGTCACATTGCCTTTATGTGGAAGTGCATGCTTTTATTGACATCAAAAATATATATTTTTATTTTTGAAGGTCCGATTTTGTTCATTTTGGCTTTGACACCCCTACTTGCATTATTGTGGAATTTGTCTTTCGTCTACTAATTTCACTTGCTTTAATAGTCTAGATTTGTTCATTCTAGATTTATTCACTTTGGATTTGTGCAATTCATGCATTTTTAGACATTTATGATGCCACGTTGATGTCACTACTAAAAAGGGTATGGATTTGTTCATCCCAACTTTGAGAAATCCCAAGAACTCTTAAGACATCTAGACTTATTTCATTGTAAATGATCTCATGAATTTGATCTATAGAAAGTATGTTTCAAATATTTTTTCAATGAGTTTACATGGTTTTTATGAGGCATCCTAGTCCCCTCGTACTGAGTGGGGTTTGAACCTTAGACCTCATAAAGATAGGCCAAAGCCCTTACCATTGCAGTAATCTTACAACTAGCATGTTTCGAAGATATTACATCATATTATGGATAGAGTAAGGAGGATCAGGGTGATACTTTGTAAAGCATTCCATTAATTATCACACATATATAGAATGAAAGCTTGATGATAAAGATTGAAATGAAGGAACTTGATAAGGAATCAGTTTACAACAGACACAAATATCAGAAGATAATCCAAAGCTGTATTGCAATAACAAAATATACCTATAAATAGGCATTACAAAGCACAAGTTATGGATAAGGTTGTATTAATGATGATACAACCTTAACCATTACAACAACTAACTTATTTAAAATAAATAACCGATTAAACATTAACGGCTTATCACATTAATCACACGTAATCCCTATCATTCCTCCCCATTGTAGAAGCATTGGACTCCAATACACTCAAAAGGGAAGAAAGTCGATGATAATCCCAAAGGCTATGGGGATGCTCCATAATGAGGCTCCATGTAGATGCAATGTGGACTACCAATATGAAGAGGATGAGTGTGTATGAATGGCAGTTTTTGATATACCATTGAACACTGAAAGTCTTGCAATGTGAAGGAGGTAGGATGTGGAGTGGTGTGAACCAAATGAGGAACTATATGAGGAGCTACAACTGGAGTAGGAGTAGGAGCAACAAGAAGAGATGTTGGTGCAACAGGAGCAGGTGCGGGTGTAATAGGAACAACTATTTGTGCAACATAAACAACTACTGGTACAACAGGAACAACTACTGGTGTAACAAGAATAATTTTTGGGACAACATAAACAACCATAGGTACAATAGGAAAAAACATAGGTACAAAAGTAATAGGAGCTTGATGAATGTGATGTAAAGTGGATAAAAGTTCTCTTGGATGGGTATCCTTATGTTGTGTAATTCTAAAATTTGAAGTAATGGATCGTACCTGATGCAAATTAGTGCAAGTTTGATGTGGAGTGGGTGGAACACTACAAATAAGAAAGGATTTGTTCTCATATTGCAAAGTATATGTATTTTTATAGGCATCATAAGTGGCACACCTATCATACTGATATGGCTTACCAAGCAATAACCCACAACAATCCATGGGTGTCACATCACAAGTGACCCTATATTTGAACTTAGGGCCAAAAGCAAATGCAAGTGTGCACATGTGTGTGATCTGTGAAGTGTTTTTACTATCCTTCCACCCAAGAGAGTATGGGTGAGGATGAGGTGTTGTGGGAAGTTTAAGACTATCAATAATGGACTACACAATCAAATTATTTTGTGAGCCATTGTCAATGATACAATCTACAACAAAATTATGCAGTAAATGTGCACACGTGATGAATAGATTATCATGGTCATGTGCAGTGGAATGGTGATGCATAAATGTTACATCATTCAATTGTCCCCTTAATTCCTCATAAATCTCTCCCTCACCAGTAATATTTATGGGGTTATCACATGTGCCCTTATCAAACTATACAAATAAATCTTGTTAGAATTCTGTAATTTTGGACATGCAAATTTGTCATACCCTAGTTTTTTACAATATCAACAAAATTATTGAGAAGTAGAATAAGAATAAGAATGAAATGTTTTCTTAGAATCAAAGGAGTGATTAGAAGTGGGATTAGAAGAAGAAGAGGAGAAATAATAAGAGTGCCTTAGTGCCTATTGCTATTTATGAGACTTGTGTGTGGAACCACCAGATGAGTAGCGATGTCCTCGACGTTGTGCAAAAAACTTCTCCTTTGCAAGTTGTGCATAGTTGAATACATCATCAAGAGTTGTACATAGAGTATATTTCAACTCATGATAAAAGCGTGCTAGAATTCCACTTTTAAACTTAAGAATTAGATAATCTACAGGATTATTGATGCACAATAAAATGCATAAAGGGTCGAATTGATACACATAATCTTGAATTGATTGATTCTATCCCTATCAAAGGCAAAGCTAATAAATATGTAAGTCAGCATCATAATGGGATAAATAAAATATGGCCTTTAAATCTTGGACCAAGTCATACCACATGAGAATGGGATTTTGAGTTTCATCGCATTCAGTTACCAAAACCTTATCCATACCAAAATGTTTTAGCTTGGCAAATGGAACCTTATCATCTTTTGTAGTTTGACTATAGTCAAACTAGGTATCAATATTGAGTATCTAAGTATTGAGAACATTAGGATCTTAGGAGCCTTCATAAATTTGAACTTTACATTTGGCATGAGATGAGGAGGACTTGAGTGTGAAATCCTGAAGTTTGTCTGCCAAAGAATGTACTTGGGCTATGAGTGCGGCCAATGTAGTGAACTGATTGGTGGATATTTTGGCTAAAGCCATGTTGGCTGCCATATTTCTAGCACGGGATAGGAAGAAAATAAAAATTTGATGAAATAGTAGTCATAAGGCAAAAATACAAGCCCAATAGAGAAGGGATTATTTGGGATACAATTTGAGAGACTAAATAAGGGCAAATAGAAAAAGTACCATGGTTAATTGGTGGAGATCAAAATGAGCTTTCCAACAAGTATATGCAAGGGTATAATCAAACAAATAATGACCTTGTTAAAATAAAAATGGCAAAATGTCTCCTAGAATGAGGAAATGATAAAATTTTTGGATTATTTCCAACTGTGACATCAACACAACGACTAGTGGAATTCAATAGCGAGGGGGCATGACATAAAATTTCAATGTCCAACGACTAATTTTTCAATGTGCAAATTCCAAGGCAACAACTTCCAGTGGCTTGGTAATTTCTAATAATATTTACGAGTAACGACTGCCAATGACTACCACAACGGCTAGGTGTACCATATCCAATGGTAGTTGGCAAGTCAAACGAGACAAGGGATATTTGACAAGGGAAACATGACCTAATGGGTGAGACGATCAGTGAGGTATGAGAATATTGAAGTGCATGCTACTACAACAAATAGGTGTACCATATCCAACGGTAGCTAGCAATCCTGACAAGGCAAGAGACGACTAACAAGGCCAAAATGACCTAATAGGAAATATGGTCAGTGAGGCACAATAATATCGGAGCACATGAAAGAACACATTGATAGCATGAAATTTTGTGCATAGAGATAGGTAGATGATAGATAAGCAAACACATCAAACAGGGAAAATTTTAGGTGGATGATAGGTAGACAAATGTGTCAGACAGGGCATGGATTGCAAGGTATATGTAGGTGATTGACAACAGTGGGAACCAAAATGGAATGTGATGCAGACTTTCATGATACTGGGAAATAAGTGGGAATGCAGTGCTATAGATGACGTGTTGTAGACTAGGAAACTAGTGGGAGGGCAAAGCCAGGGATGATGTGGCAATTGGTAAGACATGCATATAGGAAGCAGCAAAGTGGATAGGGTTCAATTGTGGTAGATAGGGCACAATAATTGAAGGGGTTCAAACTATGGTAGGTTTCAATTGGAACAGTGGTAGGGGTAAACGAAAGACACAGGCTAGTCGGGGATAGCCAACAAAGTTGACTAGTAGTGTATACAGGTTGCATGTAAGTTAAAGACCACAATGGGGATAACAGGGATAATGTGGGACAAAATCCATGGTAAGTTTTAAAAATCTACATAGAGTGCATCGACCAGAAGCAGAACAAGGTAATCGAAAAGAGAGATAAGACATCGGTAAAATTATGAGGGTGCTAGAATATGTTTAATTATTGGCAAAACCTTAGGAATGGGGAATGTTAGCTCATCGAAAAATCCTTGGTCATTGAAATAATGAAGAACTATGATGGTCGACAATGAGCAGGAAGTGACGGATCATCCAAAAAAGGATGGATCTATGTGTGAGCTGAACAGGTAGCTACGAAAAGCATCAAAACATAGAAATCCATCGAATTGTGCTGGTTGTAAATGTCACCATCGAAAAACAAATTAGATGCTAGAAACATCAAAGAATTTAGGAAAAATATGAATTTTTCTTTCCATAGTAGTGTTCACATCAAGGAAATGCCAGAAACCTACGAAAGTCATAGAGCAGGTTGGGAAGTTTTGGTAAACAGGAGAATCTCACGTAAATGCCAAAAATCCAATTAGAAATGCGTGAAACAAGCAGAGCGGTTGATAATCTATGGAAACATAGTGGCAACTCAGTGTGCAATGCTTAAAACTGAGTGGAATAAGAAATAAACATTGAAGTGGGGAATGAAACTACCAAAAACATAGAATAATGCTAAAAAAATATAATGTATGGTCAGTTTGCCATTGAAATGCCGTGGAAAAACCAATAATCACTGGAAAAACAAAATATCAGCCATAAAAAATCATGTAGAGAGATCCAAAAAATACCACAAAAATATCAAAAATACCACTAAAAATGGTGGTACGTACAGATCAGAGCATGAAGGAATCGTGTTGAGAATACAGAAAATGTGTCAGAGAGTGTAGAAATTCACCAAAGATTGGAAAATCAGTGGCAAAATCGGATAGTTTTTTGTAGAGTACACAAATCACACTAAAACATGAAATCATTCACTAAAAACACCAGAAGAGGCCAGAAAAATGGTAAAACCATATACAATGCAGTTGGTGTGATGTGAAAAATAGTTGAAATAGCGACCAATGAGAAGTCACGAAGGAACTACGGTGATCAGTAGATCGTATATAGTAGAAAGTTGTAAACTTTATCTCAAGGTCAGATAGGTGTCGTGAAAGGATTGTAGACCTTAAAAATTGATAAAACAGTGCTAAAAAATTGGCACAACATCATAAAATAGCAGCAAATGGTCAGCAAGTTGCAGTTCTTGGCCAAACAGTGAGATTCAAAAATACCGTAAGTCAGATGTATGCCCTAAAAATATGGATCAATACCCAAAAAGCACATCGTAAATGAGTAGCACCAGATCACAAACAAGGAAGGTGCAAGTGCACCAAATCATGATGAAATGAGTACTAAAGTGAATCAAGTTTTGAAATTGTCAAAGTATGCAAGGGCAAAGTGGTAGGATACTACATACAAATTCAAGAACAATTCATAAATCCTGCACAAAATGGTCTGTAAAGAAGTAAACGACTCCATAGATCAAACCTACGAGAGGTGTTCTCATTGCTTGTTTGAACAGAAAATAGCCTAGAGGAAGAGGATACTTGCCTTTGTCGTAACCTGCTCTAATACTAGTGATAAGGAATCCTTTTACAACATACACGAATATCAAAAAATAATCCAAAATTGTATTGCAATATCAAAATATACCTATAAATAGACATTACAAAGCATAGGTTACGGATAAGGTTGTATTAATGACGATACAACCTTAACCATTACAACAACTAACTTATTAAAAATAAACAACCGATTAAATGTTAACGACTTATTACATTAATCACACCTAATCCCTATTTGAACTATAAGATGAAATCTTCTCTTAACACCCTAATAAGGCACATAGTCTTGATGAATTTCCTACAATTTTGGTTCAAGCATTTTGGGATATATTGAAGAATGAGGTGTTCCATGTGGTTAAATAGGGTAGAAGAAAGAAGGTTATATTGAATGTAATTGATTCCTCTTATATGACACTAGTTTTGAAAAAAGGTAAGACAATTTTTTAATGTTTCAAAAAGCTTTTATAACATGATTTATAACATACTTTAAAAAATTACAAAATATAGATTGAAAAACCTTCCTAGATTTTGTTATCTTGGAGGAACGAGATGGTGTTCTTATGGAAACAAATTATTGATAGTGCAACCATTGCACAAGAGGCCATAAATTATCTTTTGACCCATGAAAAACTATAAATGCTTATAAATTTGGTTATTAAAAAATATATGATAATATTCCCTAAAATTTTCTATATGATATTCTCAAAAAAATTGGTTTAAATGAAGGTTGGTGTGAATGAATTTTGATTAGTGAATCCCTTGCTAGATACTTTGAATGGTCTTGTGGACTATATCAAGTTGATACATTATCTCCTTATCTATTTCATTATTTAAACTAAGAAATTAAGAATAGGTATTTCAAATTCAAAAGGAAAAGATACAATCAAAGATATTCAGGTTGTGAGAAGTAGTCCTTTCAAATTTCATCTCTAATTTATTGATGACACTTTTATTTTAGGCCATCCCTCAATCAATGAGACTATAGAATTAAGATCAATACTATTATGCTATAATAAATTTGTTGGACAATTGGTCAATACAATAAAATATTTTTTTTAATCAACGCTTTTGATTGGCAAAGGATTGTTGTAGAGATTTTAGAGCTTCAAGTTGAAAATTTTCCATCAACATATCTAGGTATTTTCTTGTCTAGTAAAAGGAAAAATTATCTTTGGAATTTAATTTTGAATAGAATAAAATATTTTTTAGCTATCTCAATCATCATTGATAAATTATAACTCATAAAGGCTACATTGCAATCTATACCTATATATGTTGATGGAATTTTAAAATATTTAGTAGATATAACATTTGAATTTTGACAAAATTAAAATAGATTTTCCTTAGAAAGGATGGGAAAAGATATTTAGGTTTTCACTTTGTAAATGGAATAGGATTTATAGAGTATAACATTGTTGGAATATCAATAATCTAACCTTATTAACGAAGTCCAATAACGATGAAGTACTGTTAGGATCCTATCCTAACATTATTATGTAATTTTCTAGTGAGGGTGTATGTGGCACCTTGGATGCCTAGTGCATATGGGTCTATTATGATGTAATCACTACTTATTGTAAGGATTTAGTAATGATGTAGCCATTGTCTTTATTGTAAGGAGTTACTTTCTTGGGTTTTCCCTTGCATGTGACCAACATTTGAGCATTAGGGTTAGGGTAAATATGAGTCTATAAATTCAAGGGTGAAAATAGTATGTATCAAGTTTTTTTCTCAAATTGTAATGGGCCTCTACTTCTAAGGAGGTTTCCCCCTCGAAGAGGCCTATGATAAGAATTTATCTTGGTTAACAAAGTTAATGCATTTCCATTCTATGTTGCTCTAGCACTATTGTTATTTTACTTTTTGCATTTATGTTAAATTTTTTTGTGAATGTGCTCATTTTTATTTGAAGGTCCCTACCAAGTGGTATCAAATCACTTTCCATGGTCATGTTCTATTACAATAACAATATTTATTGTCTTATAGTCTATTTCCTACTAGGTATATGTTTCTTTTATTCTACTTATTTTTCTAAATAACCTACAATAAAATAACATAATTTTTCCTATTTTTTAGTGGGTTAAGTTAGAAACCCTATGTAGAGGGTTTTAAATTATCATGGAGAAGTTTGTTTTGGCTAATATAGATTACCTATAAAACTTCTAATGAAGTGAGGGATTCTTAGACTCTAATACCCAAGTCTTAGAAAACACCTATACATAATGGCAAGTCTCATGTACCCTTAGGTATATAGGGATACCCCCTAAGAATAGGAGAAGCCTTTAGCCCTAGGAAGATATCAACCATGAGTTTTTTGATGCATTGGTAAGCAATTAGCCTTGGGAATTTACTCTCATAGTACACAAAAAAAAATGATAGTGCAACTATGGGTATGGTGGAACCCTCCATAGTTGGAGCTTTCTCTTATTGGACCGACCACTAATAATGATAAAGATAATATAAGAAAGCCCATAGAACCAAACACACCTTGGCCTAGTTTATCCCTTTTGAACTTGTTTTTGGTCTTGTCCTAGCCAAACCCAAGGATTATAATTGAGCATACTCTAGAGGAGATTACGAACACATAATTTGATGGTGCTCAAACTATCTAGTGAGACAATACAAAGAATATATAGAGATAGTTAAAAAATAAAAATTAGAAGTAGTCAATTGACAGTCATTAGAGTATACAGTTGTTACTTGGTAGTTTGATAGTGCAGAAAACACCTTGTCTACATGTTCAAACACTGATAGTGCAAAAAAGACCTTGTTTGGTTGCCAAAACACTTAGTTGGTAATAGTCATATTAAAAAGTCTAGAGGCAAACAAATCACCATTTTATGATATAGGATATTACAATCATATCTTCAAATTTATCATTATGATATATAGCTCTTATAAGCTTTTTTTGAAGATAAAAAATTGTCATTTTGTAGTATACCCCATTATGACCATCTCTTTGAGAAAATAATTTTACTTTATAACACCCATAAGAATTATTAGGAACCGTAGGGTACCTAAAAATGGCTAGAGCTACCTAGGTGTTGTAGGTGAGTTGGAGAGGAGAGGGCAATCCTCCAAGGGAGGTCCCAGGTTCGAATCTCCACCCTACCAAAAAGTTGAATTGGGTACCCAAAATCCAATTGATAATGTTGGTGCGGGTAGGGCTGGGTGCGACTCCTGGGTGAATTTGATGGTATAGAACCCCTTGTTTGTGGTCTCTCAGACCAAGGCGACCCTCAAGGGGTTTTTCGCTATAAAAAAAAAAATGGCTAGAGCTACTGGAGGCATCCATTTAGAGCAATTAGGGGAACAATTGAACTACTTGATACAACTATATATAAATTGGAAAAGGCTACTCTTCTAAACTCAATGAATTGGAGTCATATATCAGGTTTGGATCACAAATATGGCAATCTAGGAAACAAAGGATAAAAACATAAGGCATTAAGTTTAAAGGTTGAGCACATAATACCTTCCTCAATAATAACATTCATGAAATGCCTAGGCTAGATTTTTCAAAATTTGATGGAGAAGACCCCACTAATTGGTTATATTGGATTGAATAATATTTTGCTCTTCATGATGTTCCCCAAAATCTAAGGCTCACAATAGCATCCTTCAATTTTGAATATGAAGCACTTCAATGGTGTCAGTGGTTGATGAGTATGCATCAAAATATCTCTTGGGATAAATTTGAGACTCATTTATTCACTCATTGTAGACCCAATGAGTATGAGTATTTCACAAGATCCCTCACCAAGTTAAAATACACCACAATAATCTGAGACTATCAAGCATAGTTTGAAAATTTGGCAAACTACACAAGGGGCTTGCGTGATGAATTTCTAAAACTATTTTATTAGTGGGTTAAAAAAAGTTATTCAAGCTAAGATGAGGATTTTTGGACAAAAAACCATGATGCACGTAGTAGGTTTGGCCATATTAGTTGTAGATAAATTCATGGCTCAGAGGTATATTTCTAAAATTCCACAAGTTCAACCCCCACTTCTATCTTGGCTAGTAGTGAACCCTACCAATAAACTTCCCCCAATAAAACATCTAATTAAAGAAGAAATGGAGGCTTAGAGGGCACAAGGACTATGCTATAATTATGATGATAAATATTCCCCAAGTCACAACTGCATGCAATAGAAAATTTACTTGCTTGATGTGGGTGAATCCTCTACTATGGTGTCCCTTAAAGAAGAGTTTGATCATAGAGAAGAGGAACACCTAAAAAAACCTAAATCAATAGAGGAACACCAAGCAACAAATTTAGTACATGCTCTAGAAAGGATTTCCACTCCCCAAACCTTGAAGATGATGGGGATTTTCAAGGATCGGTAGCTCAAAATATTCATCAATTCTATAGTCTACATAATTATATTAAATTTTAAGTATCCAATTGGTACATAGATTAGTGCAATTCTTTTGAAGTTATGATAGCCAATGGAGAAACATTACCATGCAAGGAAAAATGTAGAAATGTTAAGGTGTGAAGGGGTTAGTAAAATATCAAGGCTGACATATTTTCCATTCCTTTGGGAGGATGTGATGTGATGTTAAAAACACAATGGCTTTGTACTTTGGGCCTAATAGTTTAGGATTTTTTTTAACTCTAGATGTAATTCACTCAATAGGGAATGTATTATACTCTTTAAGGTATGCCTATAGGTTCTACCCAAATTATCAATTCTCATTAAATGGATTTTTTTTTGAAAAAATCATCCCAGAAAGTGGTGGTGCAACTATTTGCAACTTAAGATCTCACTTTAGATGATACAACTCATCCATCCAAATTGCAACTCATTTTGGATAAACATGCATCCGCCTTCACTTACCCATAAGGTATACCACCATGGAGCACTTATGATCTTATCACCCAACATTCACCCCTATAGGTATTCATACATCCAAAAGACCAAAATTGAAAGAATGGCATAGGAATTACTAGTAGTAGGGTCATTCGATCAAGTGTCAGTCCTTATTCCTCACTAGTATTGCTGGTTTGCAAGAAGGATGGATTTTGGTGGTTATGCATAGATTTTTGTGTGCTCAACAAAATTATGATCAAAGATAAATTTCCTATTCTAGCCATTCATAAGTTATTTTATGAACTCCATAATGCTCAAATTTTCTCCAAGTTGGATTTGTCCTCAAGATATCATTACATTAGAATAAGAGAACATATTCCAAAAATAGCATTTTGGACTTATTAAGGTCATTCTAAATTCCTTACCATGTTTTTTTATATTACCAAAACACCTTCCATCTTCTATAGTTTTATGAATGCTATATTTCAAACCTTTTTGTGCAAATTTATTCTGGTCTTCTTTGAGAATATCTTACTTTATAGTTGGACATATGAGGAA
Organism: Wollemia nobilis; assembly: GCA_028583015.1. NCBI lineage: Eukaryota > Viridiplantae > Streptophyta > Pinopsida > Araucariales > Araucariaceae > Wollemia > Wollemia nobilis. The sequence goes on along the minus strand of JAQPPZ010016818.1, from coordinate 3,045,352 downwards.
CATCTACAACATTTGGACTAGACCTTGCAACTCCAAATGATAACCAATCATATGCAAAGTGATCTAAATATTCTTTTGGAATGCAATAAGTGGAATACCCATGACACATAGTTTCAAGGGGTTATGCAAATCCAAGGAAAATAATTCCTATACTAGAATGGCCAAAGCCCCACACTCTTAAATATATTTGGGGTTTTTTTGGGTCTTACCAATTATTATTGATTTTTTTTTTTATATTAAGAGAAGGTCGCATCTCCTTTGATAATGACATTAAGAAAGAACTCATTTGTATAGTTAGAAACAATAGAACGAGCCTTCCTACACCTCAAGCAAGCTATGTTATCTATGCCTATACTAGAAACATCTAATTTATCCAAGACTTTTGTGATTGAAAGTGATGCTTTGAGTAGTGGAATTGGTGTCATGCTTATGCAAGAGGCATGGTTGGTGGCTTTCACTAATAAGGAACTATTAGGAAAAAATTGGGTAAATTGACATATAAGAAGGAGATGATTGTTAGAGTTAGAGTATATTACATCATTTGGGCCATGTAAATGTACCAACTTTGGTACATAGTTAGAGTAGGAGATTACTTTAGGGGGAAGTTAGCTACTTACTTCAAGTAATTTAATAAATTCATAAATTTTAATGTGCAAGTTGTAATGTGCAAGGTGTCCCCTTGTACAACTAGGTAGAGTGTTGGCCAAGGAATCTATCTTCCTATATAAATGGTCTCATAGAGATATCAATTATATATCAAGCATATCAAGTGAATTATAGTAGAGAGTAGTAGATAGTGGTAGAACTCCTATATGAAGTACAATGTAGTTATTTAGCTTATATTAATGGAGTGACCATCACCTCCATAATGCATTGTATTTTCACCACTTTCTATTTATAATATATTTCAGTCATATTGTAGAATCACTTTTTCTCATATTTTATACATATTATTAAGACATGTGTTAGATCTATCCCACTATATATATCCTCAAAAGCTAATAGTGGTATCAAAACCACGGTGAATCGAGAATAGGAGGGCCTACATCCATCATAGTTTCTCTTTACATTTTTGCAAATCAAACTTGCCATTGTACACCACCACTTGCAAATGTCATCATAAGAGAAGTCAAATAGGTCAATAGGAATAGGGAGAGTCATAATTACTAATGTTGGCCTACATATTTACAAATTGGATCTACCATTGAGCACCACTGCATGCAAATACTACCATTAAGAATCAATTGATAGAAAAAGCCATAGTAGTCAATAGAATTAGAGAGAATCACAAGTGAGGACTGAAATAAATCTTAGTTACAAAAATTTTGAGATTACATTTGGCTAGAGTCTTTCCACAGAGTTGTAGAAAAACTCATGAAGACTAGGACTCAACATTCATACCACTAGATTGACAAATCAACTAGTGAAGATTATTATCTCTAGAATTATAAATTATTTCATTCCAATTTATAACAACTTGTTGCGGTAAAAGGAGATTTAAAAAAAGGTTGGAGAGATTCCTACAAGAGATATAGGAATAATATCTTCTTAGAATCATTCCAGCACTTGCAAAAACAAGGAGAAGACTAACGATTTCAAAGACCTCAAAAAAATATCTCATTACAAGAGTTGTAATCCTATAGATTGTAGAAGTGAAGAAAAGGCCATAATAGACTTATAGTAGACTCAATGAAGAAGAGACTACAGAAGATGACTCAAGGAGGAGATAGGAGATTGGTTATCTCCATTCAATATCAATACTTTTAGAGTGTAGAAGCAGAAAAGGCCATAGAAGCCTTGATCCAAATGAAAGGGCCACAAAAGCCTTAATTCTAAAGAAGACTTCAGAGAATATTTCCTGAAGAAGACTTCAAAGATAAGTTCTTGATTCAGAAGAAGAGTTTCTAATTCAAAAGAAGACTCCAAAAAATAATTCCTGAAGAAGACTTCAAAGAAGAGTTCTTAATTTAGAAGAAGAGTTCTTGATTCATAAGAAGACTCCAGAGAAGAGTCTACGAAATAGGAGATTGGTGATATCCATTAAAGCCTACAAATTATAGAATAAAAGGACTAGCAAGGTCCCATTCTAGAATCTAGAAGAAAAAAATTTCAAAGATCCAATAAGAAGATATCATCACCAACACTTCTAGAAGTATAAGGTTGAAGAAAATGTCTCAATTGGAAGACCAAAGAAGCTACAAGATAGAAGACCTTGGAGAGGTCTCAAGGAGGAAAAGAAGAAGGATTGAAGAGCCTTGTTGCAAAGCCCATAAAATCATCATCAAAAGAGTTCCTAAGAGAACTCATTGGAGAAATCCACTACCAAGGAGAATCTCCTGATAGTGAAGGACTTGGAACAATTGTCGTCATCCGAAAAAAATCCCAAGAGAAGAAGAATTCGGTAAAGAGTACCAAATCTAGTGAAGACCTTAAGATATTCATAATATTGAGAAAAATAAGATCTTGTTTGAAGTTAGAATTCAACAAGAAGATTGAAGGAAGATTCATATAGAAGAAGCCTACAAAACCCAAGAGATTTGGAGATTACCTCTCATAGCAAGAAGGCATATTTTAGAAGCAAGGACTTTTTGAACCTACTATAGAAAATCGAATATCACTGGAAGGATCAAGCCACCAAACCCTAGGCTCAAGACAGAAAGTTCAAGACCATAGTTTGGTGAAGCAAGAAGTTGTTTTGTATAGCCAAAAAGAAGCTATGAATTCATCCATTACAAGGTAGCAACTTGGTGAATCAAAACACCAAGATCTACATCTACTACAAAAGCCATTAAAAATGTAAGCAACTTGGGTGTAATTAGTTGAACTTCAAATTAGGGTTCATTATCAAATTCCATTAAGCACCATATTTGGATTAAAGTTGCAAGGATAATGGCTCATATTATAGTCTTCAAGAAAGTGCAAAAAGAAGAGTTCATTTTAAGATATATTTGCACATTAAATAGGGGTTGGATATTTTTTAAAAGAAATAAAATTATCAGCTACCTATTATCTATCTAGAAAGCAAGAAGACTACATACTATAATATTGATTGTAGTGAAAATTATAGATTATTCATTAAGGGTTATTTATATATTACTCTTAAAAGTTGCAGATATTATTAAGTGCATTTGGAATTAGTTTGAGACTTTGTTGGACATTTTGAGGAATATTTGTTGTCATTGATGTCAAAAGCATTGTTGAGCAATATTCGTCATCTTTGAGGACATTAGAAAATCTCAGAGAATGAATATCCAAGAAAGAGAAGTCAAATTAAATAATAATATTTTATTATTATTTTCAGCACCAATATCAAGTTAAAGGAAATCAAGGACAAAGTTGAAAAGACCCACATGTTAATTTAAATTAAAATATTTTAATCCCTGATTAAAATTTTGATTTAAATATTGATAAGTGCTAAGGCTAATTTAAATATTTATTTAATATTTAAAATTAACTTTACTACAAATCTAATTTAAATTAAAGTATTTTAATTATTGATTAAAAATTTAATTTATTAATGTTGGATGCTAAAGTTAAGTTAAATATTTATTTAATATTTAATTTTAACTTTTATGTTGGGTGCTAAAGTTAAGTTAAATATTTATTTAATATTTAATTTTAACTTTCCAAATCAAATTCAAATTGGAAATTCGAAATGTGTCGACGTTGAAGGAAGCAAAACCCTATATATAAATATGCCAAAATATTGGCATTTGAAATTATCCATGCGACTTGTGTTGGCTCATGAAAAGAGAAGGAAATTTTGCATGTGCAAATCGAGCAAGGGAAAGAGACAAATTTTGGCATCCTCCAAAATCAACACGAAGTGCTTGTAACTTGGTTGTGTTGAGTGTTAATTTTACCCAATTGTGAAATTACACTTTCCCTTAGGATTTTGATCCCAAAACCCTCTCTTGCAAAGAAGTTAAAAAAACAACTTCTCCAAGGTCTTCGCTATATTAGCATTTGCATGTGTATTAGTAATCTCAATAAAAATATATTGATTCAATGCTAGGAACACCTTAGTGATTGCAAGTAAATGTAAACAAGGGGCATGTGTTGGTTTATTTTACTGTGTTATTTTAATGATTGTTCATGAAACCAAAATAAAAGTAAATGTGAATTGGCCCTCATATGACCACGATGTAGTATCTTAGTTCCCTTTATCTTGAGGATTTTAAGATGGATTTTATCTTCCCTTATTAAGTGTATTTTAATCAATTTTTACCTTGTATTAAATCCTACTTTAGCATGAAAGTAAAGATAAAAATCTCTCCAAGAATGCAAATCCGAAATGATGAATAGGCTCCTTAAATGTAGCTTCTTATCATGAAGATAAAGATAGCCTTTAATATGATTGATAAATTATCCCTCTTTGGTGAAATTAATTTTCACAAAGAGATAATAATTTATGGCCTTAAAATAAGGGCTTTAAAATTGTCATTTAATTATCTCTATTTTATAAAATAATCTTCATGAAGAAAAATAATTTAATGCTTTAGAATAATAGCCTTTTAATATAACATGTAAAATTACCTCCCTTCAATGAAATCAGAATTTTCATGAAGAAAAGCTGCATTTATTGCTATAAAATGGTAATTTGTGAAATGCCATAAAGCATAACCCCTTCAATGAAATTGAAGTTTTCATGAAGGAAATGTCATCATAAGCTTATGAGTGGAAATGCAAAAATTAAAAATCTGATTTGTCTACAAAACTGAAAAAAAAATGAATTTCCGAAATTATAAAACCTTTGAAAAAAAACAATTTTTAAAAATTAATATAAAATCGGCATGATATCGGAATGAGTTCGAATCTGTTGCATATTGAATATTGATGATTATTCTAGGCAGCCATACAATTATTTTTAGATTTCGAATTTTTTTAATTTTTATTTTAATGCCTAAAAATTAAAAAACAATTTTGAAAATAAAAGTTTAAAAACTAAAAAAAACAAAAATCTGTAACAAAATAAATACTGAAAACTCAGAAATGCAAAGCTCCATCAGTTTGATAGCACCCCGTCCTGCAAAACCGAATATGTGAGAAACTCATGCATGCAACCCAATCTATTCAACCTGCATATTGCACAACCGAAATAGATTAAGTGCTAGCTCCTAGGGATTCAAAAATTAATTCCAGATTCCAAATATTTGCCTAATGTAACTTGAAATGGCATCAACATCATCTACAAATTCGAAAACTAAAAAAGGAAATATATAATTAAAATCTAGCATGCAAAAAGTTTCCCTTCTTTTTTTGCTAACAAAGTCTAAAATTTCTAAAAACAAAGCTTTTGCATTAAAAAGGGTCATTTTACATTCTGGAAGTGTTTGGCCTTGCCAAAACGTCCAGCCCCCTTTTTCAATGGCTTCGACGGGTATTTGAAAATCCTCTCTCAAGCCCCTTCGCTTCTTGTGGCTTTTCATTTCTTTTCTCTTCGTTTTCCAATGCTTTTCATTTCTCGCTGTTTGGAAAACTCCTCCTCTGTCATTTTCCTTTTTGCATGTTTATTCCATTTTGCTCATCGTAGTCATAAGCATAACGACCCAAAACATAATCACCACCCTTTCTTGACCTTAATATAATAAAATATTTATTTTATTATGAACTTTATTGGAATGATGCATTATAAAATAAAACCCTCGTGGGGGTATTTGGCATTATTATCGATGAGCACCTTCTGAAATATTTCATTAACCCAACTGACCCTCTATATGTTTCAGAGATATATTGCGTGCATTTCCCTTCTGACAGACACCGTGGTTACAATCTTTTGACTCCTTTGACATGTAACTGTCGTGCACTGTACGATTGCATACTCCCCCTGCGCACTGTTGTATTTACCACTATTCGAATGTTGCAGTTCTCTAGGTTGCTGGATACATCTCTGCGTTGTCGCATGCGGCTGTCATCATTTTCCTATGCCTATACCTGTACCTGATTTATTTTCTTTGTGCCAGTAAAGGGGGAGGGGCCATCACCAATACATCGATGCTTTGTAACCTAACAATCCCAACCTACGTCGCTGGTGATACGAAATGTCGTCCAACTATCATGCAGTTTCGTTCACGTTCTTGCCACGTCGGCCTTTGCTTCGACTCTCACCTCCGGTAACTGGCGATGTCGAATTACCCCACACTTAATAACACTTTGTATAATATCACGCTGGTCATCTATTTCGAGTTGTATCCCCATGGTATTTACCCATAAAATCTCACGTTCGGACTCGTGCCTCACGCCTGCCTGTGTATCACATCCGCTGGCTCACCACACTACGTTACTCTCGGTCGTCGAACGTTACATGCTTTCCTTCCACGCTGTCCAATACCTTTTGTAGCAACCCACGTCTCAAGCTTATACCACCGTTTGTCTCATCATCACCACAATGATTTGCCATGGCGCCACGTTATTTGACAAGCTCCGGCAATCCTCATCAATCTATATTACCGCATCTTCGGCTTTGGTATACTTTTTTCGTGTCGTCATCGTGTTTAATCGATGCCGCTATGACTCATTGGTTTTGATCAGCCATGGTGTTGACGTTGTGGACACCCCACTATGAATATAATACCCTACAATACCCCGGGCCCCACTATCTACGGCGAAGTTCCCATGCGTCCACCGGGTTTTCCATGTACGCTCGCTGCCACGTCCCTAGTTGTCAAGAAACCCCAGCAGTACTGCCACGTCAACTGTGTTTGCAATCCATCATCGTAGGGGACACCCCCACCCCTTTGGCCTTAGCTTTCGTTATGGTCTTCATTGTGAGGGTTCTAGTTGTCACATCCGATGGTCCGCCGTGAGAGTCGTCGAGGTGTCATGCCATCCAAACCTGCCACATAACAAAACACAAGTATTAGCTCCTCTAATGTCTCAAACTATCCAAAATTAAATTAAAATCAACTATAGCGAGAAACAACCTAAACTAAAACTAAACTAAATAATAAAATTCTAATAAAACACAAACTTTAAGCCTAAATTATCAACATAAGTTAATGCAAGCTGAAACCATAAACTAATATGTACAACAATCGACACACAAGCCTAACATTGTCATGTATATAAGAATATATGTTATGAATTTGCTTTAAAACATTTTTTATTTTTTATATTTTTATATTCATTTTATTTGTTTTTTTGTTTGTTTTAATTTTAATATACATTATCATTATTATATATAAAATATATAACAATGATAATATATATATTTTTATTTTGTTTATCATGTTCATTATATATATAATTTTTATTTATTTATTATTTTTGTTTTTTTTTAATTTATTTAAATATTTTATATATATATATATATATATGTTATATTTAAAATTTTATTGTTATTTTGAATTGCTTTAATTAATTAAAAAATGGATGAACTAATCAAATTCAAAACATTAAAAGCCAAACTAAAATACAAAACAACTCCACTCAATGTTATAAGGAAATGAGACTTACCCATCCTAGTTAAAAAACATTAAAACGAAGAAACCAAAAGGAGATTCTAACTAAAGAATGTAGTACCCAAACTAAAAGACACTACAACAATGACTCCAATCAAAACCTGAAAATGCACTCCCTTCAAGAAGACAAGAAGATAAAATCAAAGGAAAACCTTGGAATGCATGCTCATGGATCAAGATTTGAGATAAACCTCACACAAACAAAAGCAAAATCTCAAATAAACCAAAATAAAAAGGTGGGTCCCCAAGTTTTGGGGCTAGTTGTGGAGCAACCACAACAAATGGTGACTCTACTGGGAAATGCTCTTGAGCATTTCGGTAAGAACCCAACCTGAAAACACACAAAACCCAAATATTAGAATTACAAGCATCAACAAGTATCCAAAGAATGAGAATAGACCAAAAAGACATGAACCATCAGAATCATTCAACATCAACTCAGTGTGTGCAAAGTGATTCATTCCTTATCGTTTGAAACCATTCAACATTCCATCGTCAGTTTCACATGGATGTTTATGTCTTCATGATTTATGCATATGATATGTTATGGATGATTTATGCAAGATTGGATGTATTGAAAGGATGCTATAATATGAACGACCTGTTTTGCAGAGACTCAAACATTCTAGTACCATAAACAAACACACTAAAACTGTCTAACCCTCTTAGGACCAAATGTGTGTGTGGTGAATTCATTTACCAGATCAAGAGCTCAGTTATGAACCGCCACCATCGAGAACCAGTGTGTGTGCAAGTGAACTCAGAGCTTTGGGGAATCGGATTCTCAACCTAAGTATGATGAGAATTTGACCCTATCCTTACTACTCTGATTTTTGAGTTTATTACCTCATTTTGACCAAAATGGTTAAACCTGTTATGGATGAAACCACAAGGCTAGCCTATCCATTTGAGCGGTCAGAGGTCTCACTTTTAAACGAGACATGTCGCCACGCATGAGCATACTCCACTGCTAGTCAAGCGTCTATAGCCCCGGTGGAGGTTAGCCCCATAGTCCATGGTTTTGCTTTTGATTTCTTGAATCTTAGGGATGACTACCCATCCTTCTAAGGGGACATGTAGTACGATCCTTACAATCCAATAGTCAGTGGTGTGATGGAAGCAGACTCAGAGCTTTGGGGAATCAGATTCTCAACCTAAGTATGATGAGAATTTGACCCTATCCTTACTACTCTGATTTTGAGTTTCAAGTATTGTGGAAGTGGTGAAAACCACTATTTTATGGACTATGTTGCATGATAGGACTGACAAGGATGACCCTTTTCACCTCACATTTTCTCCCAAGGATGGTTTTGACCATTTTACCCAAGATGCTTTTAATATGTGCAAATTGTGTTTGGTTCAAGATAGTTTCAGCATCAGTTCCCAATCTCAAGATCTTCTTAGTGTATATTGTGCAATGATCCTAAGAGAATTTGACATGTTTTTCGGTGATTGTCTTTGAAATGTAGATGCAAGTGAGATGCAATGTTTATGCAATGTGAAATGTACCATGAAATACGGATGAATGCGATGGAGTATACAAAATATTTTGCCCTAATTTGCAAAATTGACGACTTCATGCATCCCAAGTTTCAAACGATATTCTTTAATGTGTTTGTGGTACTCGTGGAGCCTTCTGCAATACAATTCCAATGTTTCATATTCTCCTTATCTTAGTAAACATTCATGAGGACATAAGCTGACATCTCACTCTAAAATACTAGAAAACAACCAAAACTTGGAAGCGAATGAATACAAAACACACAAATCAAACTTGCAAACATCAAAACAAAATCCAAACCCAAAATCGAACATGAAAACCAAAATCTATATACAAATGTACAATATGGTACAAGATGATGCAAAGTTTGAACTATCACTTCCCTGGATCCCAAACATGATTAGAACATTTCAAAAGACAAATAACATGATACGCATGCCAAATGTTGTAGGAATCCAACAAAAACAAGATTAAGCCAAACAATGCAACAAACTTCAACTTGCCTCGCTCACCCCACCAATTTAGCATAGTTCCATTAACAATCCCATAGGTGAGATTCAAATCATTAAATTGATTAGACAACATTTGATTTTCAATTGTTTCTTGTCTATTCTTTAAAATGTCAATTTCACAACTCAATTCCGAATTTAGAACTAGGCTTTCTTTTTCGAATATGAAATCTTGCAAACAAGAGCCTATTTCTAAAAATTTCAAAGCCAATTCATTATTCATGTTTTTAGGCCAATCAAATTTATGCAAAAATTTGCAAGCATCTAGGATATTTACTAAATGGGAATCATTATAAGTTTTTATCCTAGATTCAATAATTAATTGTTGATGAATTTGATTCAACAATTCAAGTGCATCAACTTCTTTTTCATTCATCAAAGCAATCTTATTAAAGGTGTAAGTAGAAATTAATCCTTGTTCTTCATTCACCTTCAATGGCATTTCATCATAAACATCATTCAAATTCAATAAATGGTCATACAAATTTTCACCTGAAGCTTGGATGCTTGGACACAAAAGGTTAGATTTTACCTTTTGCACATTTTCATTTACCAAAGCTTGGTGAGGATTTGCAATTTCTTCATTGATTACCTGTTCATCAAACATACCAAAATTGGGCACCCAATTGAAAACATGCCCATCCTTTTCAACCCTTAAATCTTGTTGGTCAAGGTGTGTATCAAGTAACCCATCTTGATGATCAATCATTTGAGTTGTTTCCAATAAATCAACCTCTTTGTCATTTGATTCCAACTCCTTGTTCACTATCCATGGTATCTCTTCATTTGAATCCTCAAAACAATCATGCGAACTAGTATCCGAATTTTCAATATCCCGAAATGAAAGAGCAGATTTTACCTCTTCCTCATCCAAAATAGATGAGTCATAGGAAACTTTTACCATTTCTTCCCTTTCTATTTCAACAAAATTTTCAATGAATTTATGTTCAACATGATCGAATTTTGTAACCTTCTCAAATCTTGCGAATGTAAGATCTTCATATGATGTAGAAGTTTCAACCTCCTGCATATTAAGTGGAATAGAAGTTTCATCAATAGGGGTGTGAGAAAATAACACATCTTCATATCTTCCCCAACCATTGTAAAAATTATCATCCAAATTCATGGGATGAAACTCTATGGTATCCGTGACATGATCTTTTGATTCATCCATCAATTCTTTTTCTTCTTGGTCCTTGGTAGTAGGATCGTTATTATCTTCCAAAATTTGATGAGATTCCAACCCTTCTTCCAAAATATTCTCAAATTGTGCAGGAGTTGTAATATCTTCCTGTGAGAAAGTGATTGTGTTATCCTGCATATCAATTGACACAAAGGGTTCATTAGAAGGTTTAGAGTGAGTATATTCATCCAATTTCTTCCAAGAATCATAGTGATCATCTTCCAAAATCAAGTTGTGATGCTCAACTATTTCTTCAACATCTTCCAATTCATCAACGTGTTTCTCATCAAATTCACCTTCACCTTCCTTAGATGGTTCAATGATTTCCAAAAGTGGGCTACTTTTTGTATCCAAGTTTGTAAGGCTATCATAGTCCAAATTTGTAACCCATGATTCAATTTCATCACAATTTGGAGGGTGAGGAATTTCTTGATCATTAGTTTCAAGAATCTCATCCAGAGTGTCTTCCAAGAACAAGTGGTGAAATTCTATTATATCTTCAAATTCATTTATTGATTCTCTTCCAATTTCACTTTCAACCACTTCATTCAATTCGATGGTAGGTTCTGTCCTATCACATATTCCAACACTAATTAGATTTAGGACACCATTATTTGAATACTCATGCACTTCTAGAAATGAACCCCTCTCTACACAATCCTCATTGGTGGATGTTGGCTTGGCAACTTGCACCTCCTCTTGGGCAATATCTAAGGTGGTTGTAATATTTGGACATTCAAATTCATCCCCTTGATCATTCACCTTAGGTATCATTGGAGTGGAGGGTGCTATCTTAGATGGTTGGTGTAGGTTGGCTTCACTAACTCTAGAAGAACAATCTCTCATGGGAACATGTTGTGTCTCCACTTGCCATTGTTCTACTATCTCACAGATTGTAGCTAAATATGGGTCATCAAGATTTTCCCTCAATAATGTAGCAAGTACAGGAGGTATGGCTCCCATGTATACTTGAATAGCTTCCTCTTCTGTTATGTCATGATATTCCCATGCTTGAGTGTACAACTCATAGAACCTATCATTAAATTGACTCATGGATTCATTAGGCTCTTTGCAAATAGAGTCAAACTAATTTTTTAGGTCAGCTTGTTTTCCAAAATGGTCAAGAAATGTTGCTTCTAGTTGAGCCCAAGAAACCTTAACCTCAAAAGGTAATTGGCCATACCAACCCATTGCTTTGTCCTCCAATATGTAAGAGAATAACCTACAAGCAACATCCTCATGGTAAATTTGCCATTGAAATAATATGCTCTTGTAGATATGCAATTTTTGTATGTATCCTAAAGTCTTATTTTGACTAAACTATCGTAGAAACTCCAATACATTTTTAGGAATTTGATGGGGTACTCCAGGTATTTTTAAAAGACCATAATAGTCCCCTAATGAGGATACCATTGCTGCTTTTAGAGACACCATTTCTACTCTTAGTTCATCCATTGTCGCCATTAGTGAAACTCAAAGAATAACTTTAGAACCAAATTTGTTAGTCAAATAAAAATATCTTGCCAAGAAGCATAAAATGACTAACAATTTTCAAATGAGTAAACCACAAAGATCATCATGTTAGTATCATCCAAAAGATATGCATCAATTAAACCATGACATGAAAGAACATTCTCAAATTTGCCAAAAGGTTAGTATTAACACATCATCAAATAGAGAATGTTAGAATCAATGAAAGTGATCAACAAAATTTCATTAGTCAAGACCAATGTCTTTGGATAAATCTTTCAAGTAACATGAACAATTTAGCATCTAAATAACAATAGAATAAATCAACTCAAACCCTCTTAGCTCCCAAAGTGTTGAGTGCTAAAAGATTACCAAAGATGCTAATCAAATGAACTTGAAATATTTAGCAATTAAAACTCTCAAAGTTACACCAAATCACATCATTCATGTATGAACAATCCAAAAGCGTTAGATCAATGAAAACCAATGCATGAATTGCTTAGCATAAATAAAATAAAGTAAACCAATTCAGGCCCTCCTTCTAGCGCCAAAATGTTGAGTGTTAATTTTACCCAATTGTGAAATTACACTCTCCCTTAGGGTTTGGATCCCAAAACCCTCTCTTGCAAAGAAGTTAAACAAACAACTTCTCCAAGGTCTCCGCTATATTAGCATTTGCATATGTGTATTAGTAATCTCAATAAAAATATATCAATTCAATGCTAGGAACACCTTAGTGATTGCAAGTAACTGTAAACAAGGGGCATGTGTTGGTTTATTTTACCATGCTACTTTAATGATTGTTCATGAAACCAAAATAAAAGTAAATGTGAATTGGCCCTCATATGACCACGATGTAGTGCCTTAATTCCTTTTATCTTGAGGATTTTAAGGTAGATTTTATCTTCCCTTATTAAGTGGATTTTAATCAAGTTTTACCTTGCATTAAATCCTACTTTTAAACATGAAAATGAAGATTAAATCTATCTATGAATGTGAATCCAAAATGATGAATAGGCTCCTTAAATGTAGCTTCTTATCATGAAGATAAAGATAGCTTTTGATATGATTGATAAATTATCCCTCTTTGGTGAAATTAATTTTCACAAAGAGATAATAATTCATTGCCTTAAAATAAGGGCTTTAAAATGTCATTTAATTATCCCTCTTTTATGAAATAATTTTCATAAAGAAAAATAATTTAATGCTTTAAAACAATAGCCTTTTAATATAACATATAAAATTACCCCCTTCAATGAAATCAGAATTTTCATGAAGAAAAGGTGCATTTATTGCTCTAAAATGGTAATTTGTGAAATGCCATAAAACATAACCCCTTCAATGAAATTGAAGTTTTCATGAAGGAAATGTCATCATAGGCTTATGAATGAAAATGCAGAATTTAAAAATCTGATTTGCCTCCAAAACTGAAAAAAAAATGAATTTCCGAAATTATAAAACCCTTGAAAAACAACAGTTTTCAAAAATTAATATAAAATCGAAATGACATCGGAATGAGCCCGAATCTATTGCGTATTGAAGATTGATGATCATTCTAGGCAGCCATGCAATTATTTTTAGATTTTGAATTTTTTTAATTTTTATTTTAATGCCTGAAAATTAAAAAAAAATTCTGAAAATAAAAGTTTAAAAACTAAAAAATAAAAATCTGCAACAAACTAAATGCTGAAAACTCAGAAATGCAAAGCTCCATCAGTTTGATAGCACCCCGTCCTACAAAACCGAAGATGTGAGAAACTCATACATGCAACCTAGTCTATTCAACCTGCATATTGCACAACCGAAATAAACTAAGTGCTAGCTCCTAGGGTTCAAAAATAAATTTCAAATTCAAACATTCACATGAAGTAACCAAAAAAAATGGCATAAACATCATCTACAAATTCGAAAACTGAAAAAGGAAAGATATACAATTAAAATCTAGCATGCAGAAATTTTCCCCTTCTTTCTTGCTAACAAAGTCTGAAATTTCTGAAAACAAAGTTTTTGCATTAAAAATGGGTCATTTTACATTCTGGCAGCGCTTGGCCTTGCCAAAAACTCCAACCCCCTTTTTCAATGGCTTCGACGGGTACTTTAAAATCCTCTCTCAAACCCCTTCACTTCTTGTGTCTTTTCATTTCTTTTCTCTTTGTTTTCCAATGCTTTTCATTTCTCGCTGTTTGGAAAACTCCTCTGTCATTTTCCTTTTTGCATGTTTATTTTCTTTTGCTCACCGTATTCATAACCATAACGACCCAAAACATTGTCACCACCCTTTCTTGACCTTAATATAATAAAATCTTTATTTTATTATGAACTTTATTGGAATGATGCATTATAAAATAAAACCCTCGTGGGGGTATTTGGCATTATTATCAATGAGCACCTTTTGAAATATTTCATTAACCCAAATAAACCTCTATATGTTTCAGAGACATATTGCATGCATTTCCCTTCTGACAAATGCCCTTCTGATGGACACCGTGGTTAAAATCTTATGACTCCTCTAAAACGTAATTGCCACACGTAACTGTCACGCATTGTACCATTGAATACTCCTCCTGTACACTATTGTATTTACCACTGTTTGAATGCTACAGTTCTCCAGGTTGCTGGATACATCTTTGTGTTGTCGCATGCAACTGTCATCATTTCCCTACATCTATACCTGTACCTGATTCATTTTCTTAAACTAAAACTAAAACTATAACGAAGGGAGAAACTTTGGAATAGGATGTGGTACTTTGGGGTTTCTGCGAATGAATCAGGGAGTGAGGTTGAGGTGTGGGAGCTGAAGGAGCTGGTGTTGGAAGATGTCTTCTGGAAAGGTGAGTTCAGTTCCAAGGTTTGTGGAGAGATTGGAACCAAGGCTTTGTTGTCTTGGGACCCAGGGACGGTGAGGACAGAGGTGATGGAGAAATTTGTGGAAAGGGAGAAGGTGGTGCAATAGTCTCCTATTGTGGCACCATCCTTTACTCAGGTGGTGGCAGGAATGTCCTGTGGTGAGGTGTTTGACCCTTGCAAGGTTTTCTCAGATCTAGTCCAGATTCACATCTCGGATAGCATGATGAACAAAATCTTAAAAAAGGTTCATGGTATCTGGTTGGAAAAGTGGTAGGGGGTAGACCACCTTTGGATGTTCTCAAACAGTGGGCTCAATCATGATGGAAACCACAGGGGTCTTTGGAGCTGGCCACATTACCCAGAAACTTTTTCCTCATTTGGTTGTCTTGTGAGGAGGATGCCTGTAGAATTTTGGATGGGGGCCCATGGTTCTATGGAAATAGGGGGCTATTTTTGAGAAAGTAGGACCATGATTTTAACCTAGCAACATAGAGGGTCAATCTGGTTCCTGTGTGGGTGTAGTTGCCATATTTCATTACATATTTATGGTATGAATCGGTGTTCAAAGTAGTGGCTAGTCTCATAGGAGACTTCATTTCTTTTGACAAAACTAATTTATTGCTTGATCAGAGGCAATATGTCTGCATGTGTGTTATGGTGGATATTGAGAGAAATATGCCTTCCTTGGTTGAGCTAGTTTCTCAGGTGGGACCGTGGAAGCAAGCCATGATGTACAAAAATAAACCCCATGCTTGTAGGTTGTGCGAAATGGGGGGTCACCACCAGAATATCTGTCCTCAATGGCAAAAGGGGAAAAAGGTGCAGGGTGGTTAGAAACCCTAGAATATGAAGGATGGTCAACAGCGCAGGTAGAAGCCATTGGGGGAAAAACCGATATCATTCCATATTCCCTTTGATAAGAGAGGGATGTAGCATAAAAATCAAACGATGAATAGCAAAGGGAAGGAGATATTGTGCTCTGAGCAGCTGGTGCTAAGATCTCCTATCTCGGGTAAGAAGGTGCCAAGTGCAGGTAAGAGATCCTCCCCGATTTTGGCCCTTGTTATTGGAGGAGATGTCCCTTGTTTTGATCCTTCTAGCTTTGCGGTTGAGCTGCCATTATCGAATTCCTTTGAATGTCTTGAGGAAGGGTATATTAGTGAAGGTGTTGAGGGGGAGGTGAATCTTCCCTTGTCTAGAGAGGTTGGCCTTAAATCCCCCTTGTTGAAAATTGGGGTGTATGGCCCAGGTGAGAGTCATAGTCCGGTATCTCCAAGTGTGGCAATAGAGGGAGGGTTTCTTTGACCCAAGACTAGAAGCCAACGTAGAAATATGGATCTCGAGGTGGAAAGAAAGCCTGGTCGTCCTCTGGATAAGGCTGGAAGAAAGAGGTCATTGGAATTTTTTGGGAACAACAATGGGGAAACATTGCTTTTTCTTAGTGAAAAATTCGACAAGAAAATCATGAAGGAGAGTGATTTATTGGCATCCCCAAGGGGGGGTGGGTAAAAAATTATCCTTTTAATTCCAATGAAAATTTGTTCTTGGAATGTTAGAGGACTTAATAACTCCTCTAAATGTAGGATGCTTGCATCTTTTAGAAAGGATAATTCTCCAGATATCCTTTGTATTCAGGAATCGAAGTTGGAAGCCTCTTTGTGGCAGGCTGTTCACAATGTTGTATGGAAAGGTTCTGGATTTATGGCCAGTGAATAAATAGGCTCTTATGGGGGTCTCATTTTGTTTTGGAATCTTTCTATACTGGATGGCCATGTTATTTTTGCGTCAAGTAGAGTCATAAATATTTTATTCTGGTGCAAATTAACTAATAGGAGGTAGGTGTTGTCTAACATTTATGCCCCAAATGCATATATGAATAGGACAAAATTTGTGGTGCTGCTATTGGAGACGCGTAAAACCTTTGAGCATGAGGATTGGATGGTAGTGGGTAATTTTAATCCCCCCTTGTATCCCTCAAAGAAAAAATGAGGTAATCCGATGGATGACAGAAGTATTTAGGACTTTGATGATTTTGTTTTTGATGTTGAGATTCATGATTTGGACCTCAAGGGAGCTAGGTATACTTGGTGTAACAAGCGTGCAGGTGATAGCTTGATTTTGAGTCACCTGGATAGGATCCTCGTCTCTTCTTATAGGTTGAATCTGTTTAGGGATGCTTCTTTGTTGGCTTTTCCTAGGATTGACTCGGATCATAATCCTATCTAATTGGATGTCCCTGATAATCTGTCATTATTTTCTTGTCCCTTTCGGTTGGAATCCATGTGGTGTTCCCACCTTGATTTCGAGGCTCAGTTGTTGTAATGGTGGTAGGAGGATATTGAGGGGTATGGTCTGTTAAAGATAACTAATAAACTAAGGAGGCTTAGGGGTTATCTCAAACTTTGGAACAAGTCCACGTTTGGGAATATTTTCAGAGAGAAGTAGAGATTAAAATACTTCATTGGTCAATTGGAGGCTTCTATGGAGGTCGGGGATTATTCTAATGATCTGCTAAGAGAGGAATGTCATGCATTGGCAAAATATCATAACAGATAGGCTCAAGAGGAGCTGTTTTGGAAACAGAAGTCTAGGGAGTTGTGGCTCAAGGAAGGGGATCGTAATTCCCGCTTTTTCCATGCCTCCACTCTAAGGAGGAGAGGTCAAAATAGGATCATGGAGATATTTAGAAGCGATGGAAGTACAACTTCAAGCAGTTATGATGTAAGGGAGGAGGCAGTTGATTTCTTTAGTAATTTATTATGTTTGGATCCTGACCATGACTTACCCATTGAGGAGGTAATGTTGGATGTAATCTCGGGGTTGGTATCCAAGGAGTGGAATAGGTGGCTCTTGACCTTGTTCTCGAATGAGGAGATTTTGGATGTAGTAAATGGGATGGGCTCTCTTAAGGCACCGGGTCTTGATGGCTTCCCTCCGATATTTTTTCAAAAATTTTGGCACATCTGCAATGGGGATGTTTGTGAAGCCATGAGAGAAATCCAAAGGAGTAAGCATATCCCAAATGTGGTGAATGTGACCTTCCTTGACCTCATTTCAAAGAAAGATACTGCCACTACCTTTGGGGATTACAGATTGATAAGTCTCTATAATACGATGTACAAGATTCTTTCAAAAACTATTGCCAATAGACTTAAGCTTATTCTCCCAAAAATTATTGATGAAGTCCATAGTGCCTTTGTTTCGGGTAGGCAAATTTTGGATGACGTTATCGTTATTCACGAGTTGTTGCATTCATTGTATAAAAGTGAGAGATCTAGTTTTTCCTAAAGTTGGACATTAACAAAGCGTACGATCGGGTCGCTTGGCCATTTTTAATCAGGGTGTTGAGAAATTTTGGGTTTTGTGATGAATGGGTTAGTCTAATTCAGGCTTGTTTTTCAACATCCTGGTTTTCAATGCTCATCAATGGGTCTCCGGCAGGATTTTTTCGTTCTTGTCGGGGGTTGAGATAGGGGGACCCATTGTCTCCATTTTTGTTCATTATTGTTGTGGAGGCTTTGGGCAGAGCATTTATCAGATGCCAAATTTTTTTGGGATTGAGGCCTGCGACAATGTGCAACCCTATATCGCATCAACAGTTCACGGATGACACTCTTGTTGCCTGTGTAGCTATGGTGGAGGCAGCGAGGGAAGTTAAAGCTATTCTTGACTATTATGAAAGGGTAGTTGGTCAGCAAATAAGTCTTGCCAAGAGTGGGTTGTTTTTTATTAATACTCCCGCTACGGTCTAGAGAGAGATTGCGGAAGTTTTGAACTATCACACTACTTATTTCCCTTCTTCATATCTTGGTTTGCCTTTGTTTGTGGGGAGAGCAAAATCTGAGTTGTGGTCTTCGTTGGTTGAGAGAATTCAACGAAAACTTGTTGCGTGGAAGGGAGCATTGTTGAGCCAAGTAGGTAAGGTGGTTTTGGTGCAGAGTACTTTACAGAGCATCCCTATTTACTTTATGTCAATGTTTCATGTGCCTCTTAAAATAGCATCAAAAATTGATAGTGTTTGTAAAGATTTCTTATGGGTGGGGCCGAAGTTGAAAGGAAGATTCCATCTTGTTTCTTGGGAGGCAATTTGTAGAAAGAAATCCAATGGAGGGTTGAACTTAAAAAGTGCAGTTAGAATGAATAAAGCTTTGATTGCCAAAATTGGGTGGAAGTTGGCATCTGACTCCTATAAATTGTGGGGATCCATATTAAAAGCCAAGTACAAATTTAGCTCCTTTCTTTCTGAAGATTTACTCTCAGGTGGTTCAGATTTTTGGAATAGTCTGGTTAAGACTAGGGATCTGCTTAAAAATCATTGTAGGTGGGTAATCGGGAATGGTAGGAAGGCCCTCTTCTGGGAATATGCTTGGCTTCGGGATTGTCCATTGGTGGAAGAAGTGCGATTTCAGGGATTGGCTGCTAATTCCAGAGAAATGGGTTTGACCTATGTGGCTGATTTCCTTGAAGATAGAGGGGATAGAATTGCTTGGGCTACGATGCCAATTTGTGTAAGGGATGGCGGTGATAGATAGGTTTGGGAGAGCCTTGGGGAGGAATTGCATCTTTGCGTTATTCGCCAAGCAAATGTTGAAGACCGGTTGATCTGGCGGTTGGAGAGTTCAAGAAGATATACGGTCAAATCGGCCTATAATTGCTTAAATATGGAGGAGGGGTTGCATTTCCCATTCAAGTTGCTCTGGCTTAAGCATCTTTCCCCTAGGGTAAATATATTTTTTTGGTTGGCTGCTCAAAACCAAATTTTAACTGTAGAGAATCTTCTCAAAAGGGGTTGGCATATGGTCAATCGGTGTTATCTTTGCGAATATGATTGGGAGTCGACCTCTCATCTGTTGCTCAATTGTTGTATTTTTAAGGAGATAATTCTTTCTATTCTCAGACGTTTGGGTGTGGAGTGGGTCTTCTCAAAAATAGTTTATGATTGTATCCTTCAGTGGTCTCCGCCCTTTCATTCCCCTCGCCTCAGGTGTTTTTGGCGGTACTTGCTCCCCCATGCGATGTGGGAAGTTTGGAAAGCAAGAAATGCAAAGATCTTTAGGGAGAAGACGGTGGCTACGATCTTATTGAGTAATCAGATTATTGGTAAAACGGTGGAGAATGTGGAAAGCGTCGCGGTGTCTATGGACTTTTCGGAGGCATCGAAGCAGTGCAAAATTAGGTTGGAACAATTTTTGGGCTTTGGAAATATAGATCGACCACCGTCGGTGCCTAACATAAGAAATTCTATTAAATGGTGTGCCCCCTGTCGGGTGGGTGAAATTAAATTTTGATGGGGCAGCAAAGGGAAGAACGGGGAAGGCAGGCTCGGGTGGCGTTATCCGGGACCATTATGGAAATATTTTGTTGGCGTATGCTGATTCTTTGGGTGTGAATTCTTTGCAGGTGGTGGAGGCGAGGGCGGCTTACCTCGGGATTGCCTTGCTTAACGAATTCAATTTTAAGAAAGTTATTATTGAGGGTGATTCCCGCAACATTATTAATATGCTTATTGGAGCGTGCCATGTTAGTTGGAAGGTCGCCAATCTAATTGATGAAGGAGTAAAGTTGTATCGGGAGTTGGAAGATGTTCAAATTTGTCACACGCTCAGGGAGGGAAATGTTGTTGCTGACGTGATGGCGAATATTGGAGTGAATCTTCATGGATATAGGGTATGGCAAGGGGACTTTCCATAGGACCTCATCAACTGTGCTCATTTTGATGTTGGTTAATTGGTCTCGGGTGGTGGTAGTTCACTTGGTTAGAAGATTTGGTGCAGTTTTTAAAGAGGTGGGACAACTGTATCTCTTTGCCAGTTATGTGGCTTGTCTTTTCCTTACTTGTATTCTTGGACGGGAACGATATTTTAAATACCAAGTTTATTCATTTATGAAGGTATTTTTAAATACCCAATCAATTTATTAATCAATGGTCATTAATGAAGGTATTTTTAAATACCCCATTTAATTCATTAATGAAGGTATTTTTAAATACCCAATCAATTTATTAATTATGGGTCATTAATGAAGGTATTTTAAATACCCCATTTAATTCATTAATGAAGGTATTTTTAAATACCCCATTTAATTCATTAATGAAGGTATTTTTAAAATACCCAATCAATTTATTAATTATTGGTCCTTAATGAAGGTATTTTTAATACCCCATTTAATTCATTAATGAAGGTCATTAATGAAGGTATTTTTAAATACCCAATTAATTTCAAAAAATAGGAGCGGGAATTATTTCGAATATGAGAAGCGGGAATTATTTCGAAAATGAGGAGCGAGAATTATTTCGAAAATGGGGAGCGGGAATCAAGAATATGTTTCTGCCTTGGTTCGTCTGCCTACCTTGGGAAGTGGTTATCTGTTGGGGACCGTTGGGATGCGGCTCAAATGTCCGGTGGGATTATATCGGAGTTAGATGTTGTGTTGTAGAACTACCTCGGCTCTCTCACAGGTCTTCTCGGATCTCTCGGCCCTTTGGATCCTGTGGTTTGTGGTGCCGGTTTATGCAGTTACTGTTTTGTTTTGGTTAGTGTTGTAGTACAATTTTTGTACTCTTCTGTTTAAGTGTTGAAGTGCACTATTTTGGTTTGTTGTCTTCTTTCGGTTGTAAAAGGTTTTGGGGCCCTTTCAAAACCCTCTTCCCTTAATTTTACAAAAAAAAAAAAAAACAACCTAAACTAAAACTAAACTAAATAATAAAATTCTAATATAACACAAACTTAAAGCCTAAATTATCAACATAAATTAATGCAAACTGAAACCATAAACTAATACGCACAATAATTAACACACGATCCTAACATTGTCATATATAAGAATATATGTTATGACTTTGCTTTAAAACATTTTTTATTTTTTATTTTTATATTCATTTTATTTGCTTTTTTGTTTGTTTTTATTTTAATATACATTATCATTATTATATATAAAATATATAATAATGATAATATATATATTTTATTATATATATATTTTTATTTTATTTATCATTTTCATTATATATGAATATATTATATATATATATATATATATATAATTTGTATTTATTTATTTATTTAAATATTAAAAAAATATATAAACAAATATATATTTTTAAAATTTTATTGTTATTTTGAATTGCTTTAATTGATTAAAAAATGTATGAACTAATAAAATTCAAAACATTAAAAGCCAAAATAGAATACAAAATAACTCCACTCAATGTTATAAGGAAATGAGACTTACCCATCCTAGTTAAAAAACATTAAAATGAAGAAACCAAAAGAATATTCTAACTAAAGGATGTAGCACCCAAACTACAAGACACTACAACAATGACTCTGATCAAAACCCAAAAATGCACTCCCTTTAGGAAGAGAAGAAGATAAAATCAAAGGTGAACCTTGGAATACATGCTCATGGATCAAGATTTGAGACAAACCTCACACAAACAAGAGCGAAATCTCAAATAAACAAAAATAAAAATGTGGATCCCCAATTCTTGGGGCTAGTTGTGGAGCAGCCACAATTGGTTGGCAGCCAAGGGCTGCGTAAGATGAAGTTGTGGAAGCTAAGGTAGGTTCGAAACCCACACACATGATTTATGGGAAGAAGGACAAGCGTTTTGTCTTGTGTACCAAACGTGGGGAGAAGGTAAAGGCACCGAAGTGCCTTTTGGCTCTTATGGAGCCACAGCCCAAGACATGGGCGCTAGCACTGTGAAAGCACTTGGGGGAGAATTGATGAGGGTTCAAATCCCACCAAGGCCCTTTTGAGTGCATTGACGTATGTGATTTAATTTGGTTGTCTTGGCTTGCAAAAATTTAAAGGGAAAAATAATGTTTTTATTTTTCTAAAGTAATTTTAATTAAAGTACTTTGCATGTTATTTGGTGTGTAAGTTATTAGGGGAGTTAAAAGGAAGTGCAAAGCTTTAATTTTTGAGTTGGAATTTTAGAGGCTAAGGAGTCATAAGGTTGAATTTTATCTTTTGAAATTGAAGAATATTGAATATTATTTAATTCAAGTTGGAGATTATAAGGAGTAATTAAGTGCTAACTTTTGTATTGAAGAAATTTTTTGAAGAAGAGTTAGAATGATATTTTTGTCATCTAACCTTGGTGTTTGGTAAGGAAAGTGGTTATACTTGAGACAGGTTTTAAAGACTATTATTCATCAAGAAAAAGGTATGGGCACATTCTTCCATAGTTGAGTTGATTGATTATTTTCTGGAAAACAAGTTTGGAGTGAAAAGGATTTAATTAGGTTTCCTTATTGAGTTGTTGAGCTATATGTGAGATTGGTTTATAAGCATTGTTGTTGAAGTGATTGATTTAATGAAGAACTTGAACTAGGGTTTGAAAATATCATGAGTATCATTGTTATGTGAGATTGGTTGATAAGAATTGTAAATATTTTGAGTAAGTATTCATATGCTTGGATTAGGGTTTGTAAGCAAGGATTGTTTCATTGAGTGATTGATTGAGTAGATTTGATTGAGCCTAGTCAAGTGAATGTGTGAAGTGATTGTTCAAGTTCTATAAAAAAATTATTCTATATTCTGAATTGATTTGAGAAAAAGGTTGAGAGTTGATGAGTGTGAAACATATTGAGTCTCTAACAATTCTCCATATGTTTTTGTGATAAAAGAGAGATTGAAAGTGATTGAGAGTTTGTGAGTGTGAAGCATATTGAGTCTCTAACAATTCTCTATATGTTTCTAAAAGAGTGATTGAAAGTAATTGAGCATTAAAGTAAATGTGAAGCATATTGAGTCTCTAACAATTCTCTATATGTTTCTAAGAGAGTGATTGAAAGTGATTGAGCTTTGTGATGTGTGTAGAGCATATTGAGTCTCTAACCATTCTCTTTATGTTTCTATGAGATTGGACAATTTCTAGCATGGACTTGTTGAGCAGATTTGAGGTAAGTCTTTGAGAAGACTTGTGGAAATATTTGTGTGAACTTTTGTAGAAGCTTACAATACATATTGAGAGTAGATTTGGATAAGTTCTACTGAAGACTTATTGAGCATTTTGGACAAGTTCTAGAGAGGACTTGAGGAAAGATTGGTGTGAGATTTTGTGGAATATTACAAGGTAGATTTGAGATAAGTCTTTGAGTAGAATTATGAGCAGAGTTGATTGATTGATTTGTTCAAACCTTGAGTTAAGGTTTGGGGTAGATCCAACATAGTTGATTTGAGATTGAGTCAAGCTTTGATTTAAGGCTTAAGGAAAGAGATTGAGTATAGATTTTTGATATACCAAAGGACTATGTTTAGTACAGATTCGAGGATAGATTTTGGTGCAGATTTGAGGATAGGTTTGTGCTAGACCAAAAACAGAGAATGAGTAGATTTGTGCTAGACCTAAAGACTATATTTAGTATAAATTTGAGACAGATCTTTAGAGGTGATAAAGTACATAGGATGAAAGTCTCCAATGGATAGAGATCCATTAGCCAGGGCAATGAGGACAAGAGTATTCAGTGGATAGAGATCCATTAGCCAGAATAGTGGGGACAACAGTTCTTCTAGAAGATCACCAGCTAGAGCAAGAGGAGAAAGGAGTTCTCCTATGGATAGAGATCCATGAACTTGATTAGAGGATTGGTGTCTCCTTTGGATAGAGGTCCATAAACATTATAATAGGGAAAGGATTCCCAAGAGATTTATTGAGAAAATATTAATGAAATATTTTCTTCGTGGAGTAGCCCACATTAGGTGAACCATGTTAAATTTGTGTCTCTATTGTGTGTGATGATTTATGCATTGCTTTGGTTATTGCTATTGATATTGCCATTGATTATATTGGATAATATTTTTTGAGAAAGAAAAGTAAAAAGTGGTATTATACTGTTCACCACCCCCTCTTAGTATAAGCTTGTGTTCTTCAGATTTTATTTACAAGAGCAATAAGGTGAGATTATTGTTACCATTAAAGTACATTATTAATCCATTAGCACTATACTAGTTAATATTTAACTAGTTACTCTCAAGAAATTAGTTTGTGTTTTGATTGTTAAAGGCATAAAACTAGCATATTATCAAAAGTGTCTAGAGACACTATCTGATGCACAAAATTTGTAGCATTTCATGGCCAAAAAAAGCCACCAATACAAGTCAAAATGTGGATAACAAAGACACCATTAAATTCCTTTAAGGAAGTCTCAAATCAATATTTGGCGAGTCTCAAGATTCAAGGAATATATAAGGGTTTCATTTAAGTGCAAAGTGCATAAATGCTTACCTTAAAATTAACATATTAGGAGTATCTTATTAGCTTGGATTAAATCTTATTAAATTATCCAAGGAAGAGGATTAGTGAAGGCAAGGAGCTGCCTCATGAAAATCAAAAAGGATTTTATAAAAAAGGTCCATCATATTGGTGCAAATCTAACTATTACAAAGCACCTCTTTTGTTCCTTCAAAAAAGGACAAAATAATCTCTCATTGTAGGAAACAACACGACCATTATCTCAATAGGTTTTAGGGTAGATTTCGAGCAAGAGGAAAGAGCCACCGAAGAGCTTGCACTTATTAAATTCAAGGTGTTTAAAAACACAATTTCTCCACATCCAATCTAGCCCTAGAAGCAAGCATTTCACCTGTAATATTGGAGCCATTACAAGAGGCTATTATCATTTGATTCTACATAGATAAAGGATATCATATAAAAGGATATTATCTATGTGGAATAGCACTATCAAGCTAAGCACAAGGGGCTACTACAAAAGGATACAAATCTGCATTGAAAAAGGTTACAAAAGTAAACAATGAGCATATTACAAGCATCAAGGTATAAGGTAAAAAGTGCTATACCCAAGGCCATTAATTTGAGAGAAAAACCACTAAAAACAAGCATAAAAAGCTGCCACAAGATCACCATTAGGAGCACCATATAACCTTGGAGCATTATAGTTGGAGCCACCCATTATCCTCATCAAGACAACGTGCAAAAGGAAAAGAGGAAATGCTTACATTCCAAGAAACATAGCAAGCCAACATACAATACAAAAATATAGGTAAATATAGGATTACAGTGCTCATCCTTGGAGTGTTAGAAGAAAGGATTACATGCACAAGCCTTGAGTGCCACTTGGCACAAGAGTTAAGCATCCCAACATTCATGAATAATCCAGAACTCACCTAAAAAGGAGTTACAAATATTTGGGAGGTTACCACCAAACTCATCATTGCATAAAGGTACGTTGGAGGAATATCATCACCTACTTAGTAACGCCCAAGTGACACTTATCCACAATTTGTAAGGAAAAGGTGTCCATTTTAGATAAGGAGCAAAGAACAAGGTCAAATAAAGTCAAGCAGTAAATGGTGTGAATCATGTTCATAGAGAGGAGGCTAATTCAAGTGTGTGCACCATTCAAAGGTGTAAGTCTGTATTTAAGAAACTATCATAGACCAGCAATACCAATGCCCGATTTATAGAGGATATTTGTCATAGACCAAGCATTCATTAAGGATAATATCAATGCCATTTCAAGAGGATATAAGTGCTACTCAAGGGATAACTAGTATTGTTTAAAGAAGGCATTAACTGCCCATGAGCACCACATTCCAGAAGGTTTCAAATCTGCCACCTCACAACATCAAGGAAAGATAATCTAGAAGGGTTATTAAGGTAAAATCTTATATTATTTATTTCTTGCTATAAAATAAAGTTATATTGGAGTTATAAGGATACATTATATTTACTATTGCAATCATCCATTTAGCATTAGTAAAATATTACACAAGAATAATTCAATAATATTTATATTTGAAAATAATAAAGTAGGAGGAATAAGCGTTTCAACTTGGAAATTAAAACCCTATTATTACAAATACTATTGTTTTCTAATATTCTAAATTAGGAAAAAAAATTATTATACTAGAGGAATTGGTAACTTGTTAAAATTGTCTATGCCTCTTTCATGGGTTCAAATCTCTCTCCTTGTCGCCACTATAACCTCTAGTTGCATCGAGTAAAACTTTTACGTAGTTGGCTCCGCTGACACGACATGCCCACTAGTATTACTATGCCTAAGGGATTGGAACCCTAGTCTCCATGCTCCTACATAAGCATTTTGACCATTGAACCAAGCCCTTGAACCATTCAAATTAGGGAGTTATAAGGAATACTACACCAAATAAATTATTAGAATTTAGAAACATTAAATATCAAATATCAAATGTTATAAAAGGAGGTTCATTAAGGATTATCGTGATTTGGAAATTAATTGGTATAATTTTCTCAAAATCACATTAAAGGGACAAAATAAATCCAACCATTAGGACTTCATCAAATTAGAAATTGCTTAAGTTCAATAGGAGTAATAAGGTGTAATAAAAGTTGATTTTGGTATTTACAAAACATTACAAAATTGACTCAAAATTGAACTACTATTCTCAAAAAAAACTTTATCAATCATATAGCATATCCAAAAACTCTAGGGAGTCATAAGGTATTCTACAAAACTTGATAATGATAGCATCCATCAGATTCATAATATTTCTATGAAATATAAATTCTACGGGAGATATAAGGAAGCCTACAAAACCTAATCTCTATAAAGGTTTTATCAAATCAAATTCACATACTCTAAACTAGGGAGCCATAAGGTAGACTACTTCAAAGATTCAATTTAGAGTATTTAAAGGACTTCTATCAATCCATATCTACAATTCTAAGGAATAGCAAGAAACACTATCTCAAAACCTATCAAGAAGGAATATGGATGAAATAATAAGAAATGCCTTTATTAATGAAGAATTATTTCATGAAATGGAATTGTATTCTCAAAACTTGATAGATACCCTTGAAGGATATGAGAATCTATCAACTAGAGATAAGGAGATATTCTCCTTATTTCTTAAAGAAGCAAAAGAGGGTAGCTTTGAAGCATTAATTGGTTATCTTAATGAAATCCTCTAAAAGGCATGGTGGAATTCACAAAAAATAGTTATATTCACATCCGAGGAATATTTTATGATTTACCTATCATTAATTGTGTTTGTACTCACTCAACACATGAATTAAACTAGCAATACAAATCAATATTATTGTGATGATAGAATAACTTCTCATGAAGCAAAAATTCCACTAGTATCAATGAATAATTATAGGAGAAGAAGGAGGAAAAGGAATAAAAAATATAATAAAAGAGATCATAGCAAAGAAGACATGAATAGCAAAGAAACCATAAATACTGAACCATATAGGCATTTTCAAAATACTAAAGAAATATTAGCTACAACACTCTTTGCATCATATGAAGACACAAACTACTTGCTTGATAAAATTACAACAAGCAATGAAGGAGGATAAAAGTTCCAGTATCCAATAGAAGAAGATCCATATTGAATATTGAAATTTTCAATACCTAATAATGTAATACAGGGGGTGTTAGAGTTAGAGTATATTACATCATTTGGGTCATGTAAATGTACCACCTTTGGTACATAGTTAGAGTAGGAGATTAATTTAGGGGGAAGTTAGCTACTTACTTCAAGCAATGTAATAGATTCACAAGTGTCAATGTGCAAGGTGTTCCCTTGTACAACTAAGTAGAGTGTTGGCCAAGGAATCTATCTTCTTATATAAAAGGCCTCATAGAGATTTCAAGTATATATCAAGCATATAAAGTGCATATAGTAGAGAGTAGTAGATAGTGGTAGAACTCCTGTATGGAGTACAATGTAGTTCTTTAGATTATACTAATGGAGTTACCATCACCTCCATACTGCATTGTATTTTTGCCACTTTCTATTTATAGTATATTTCAATCATATTGCATAATCACATTTTCTCATATTTTTTTTATTTTATTAGGACCTATGTTATATCTCTCTCACTGCATATATCCTCAAAAGCTAACAATGATGTTAATTTTACATGTCATCAATCACTATGACCCTACCTTATTGAGTGATATTTTTCAATTTAAATAGATCATCACAATCTAAATTACTTTTTGGAGCAATGGGATTCCATGCCTGAACAACATAGATGGGTTACAAAACTACTAGGATATGACTATGAAATAATTTATAAAAAGGGTAAGGATATTATAGTTGTTTATGTCCTTTCTCACCAATATGAGGACCAATGTATGTTGTGTACCATTTCAACTCCACTTCCTCAATGGATACACTAGCTCCAAGAAGAGGTAACTCAAGAATCTATCTTGCAAGCTTTAATTTAGTAGATTCAAAATGATCCTAGCTCTTAACTAGGATATACATGGGATGGGAAACATTTAACATACTTAGGCCACCTTGTTACTCTTGCATATTTTCCATTCCATGAATCTATATTATAAGAAATACTTGCTTTTCCAACTATGTACCATTTCAGATTTCTAAAACTTATGAGATGGTTAAACACACTTTCTTCTAGTTAGGGATGAAAAGGGATATTCAAAATTTTATGTCCAAATATGATACTTATTAGCATATGAAAGAGAAAATTGTATGCACTTCAAACACACCCCAAAATCTTCCTACTCTAGTGATCATTTAGATAGATATTTCCATGGATTTTTTGTAGGGCTTCAAAATTCTAGAGGTAAAATAGTAATTCTTATGGTAGTGGATAATCTCTTAAAGTATACTCATTTATGTTACCTAGCCTATCCCTCCATGGCCTCAATAGTTACCCAAATATTCTTGGATTCCCTTTTTTTTTATGACATATCCCAGTCCCTTATTTCTAAATGAGATCCTACCTTCATTAACCTTTTTTGAAAAGAATTATTCAAACTATAGGGCATAAAACTCAAAATGAGCTCAACCTACCATCCCTAAACAAATGGACGAACGAAAATTGTTAATAATTATTTAGAAACACACCTTTATTGTTTCATGTCTAAGCATCCTAATTAGTGGGTCAAATGACTTCCATTGGTATAATGGTGGTATATTACTTCTTTTTGCACCACTACCAATATGACACCATTTGAAGTAGTTTATGGCCACCCGCCTCTATCTATTTTAATATTTATTGCAAGTAGTTCTAAAGTTCAAGTATTAGATTCCACTCTTTGTGAGTGTGCACTACTCCAATAGCTCAAAGAGAATCTAGCAATGGCTCAAAAATATATGCAACAATAGGCTAATCAACATTTATCAAAGAATAGTTTTAATATGGGAAATTTGGTTTTCCAATGCTTGCAATAATACAAGAAATCTTCTTTAAAACTCCATGTATGTTAAAAGCTTACAGCCAAATACTATGGACCATATCAAGTGCTACAATGTATTGGCCCTATGGACAACAAGCTTAAATTATCATACACTTCCATAATACATCCATTTTTTCATGTTTCCTCCTTGAATAAGGTCCTTGGAAACTATGTATAGGTTCAATCAATAGTATCCAATTTGGATGAAGAAGGGTCTATCATATTGGAGCCTAAATATATTTTGCATCAATGAATGTGCACACTCCATAATCAAACCATACCTGATGTTTTAGTACAATAGTGGGGATTGTACCTAGAAGATGCTACATGGGAGTTGCTCCAATATATCTAGCAACACTTCCTCATCTAATGAGGATAAATCTTCTTAAAGATGAAAGGTATGTTAGGATCCTATCCTAATTTTATTATGTAATTGTCTCGTGAGGGTGTATGTGGCACATTGGGTGCCAGTGCATATGGGTTCGTTATTATGTAACTATTACTTATTGTAAGGATTTAGTAATGATGTAATGGTTTCCTTTATTTTAAGGAGTTACTAGCTTATATTTTGCCTTGCATGTGGATTGACCTTTGAGCATTAGAGTTAGGGTAAATATGAGTATATATAAATTCAAGAGTGGAAATAGAATTTATCAAGTCTTTTTCTCAAATTATAATAGAGCTCTACTCCTAAGGAGGTTGCTCCCTCAAAGAGGCCTACAATATCAATTTATCTTGATTAATAAAGTTTTTGCATTTCCATTCTATGTTGCTCTAGCACTACTATTATTTAATTTTTATATTTATGTTAATTTCTACAATTTTGCTGTGAATGTGCTCATTTTTATTTGATGGTTCCCAACAAGTATATATGTATACACTAGATGTAAGCATATAGACATGTGCATTGCTATCCTAAGGGTATTATCTATGTTAGCCTATGGGAATATTACATGTAAGCCTATAGGTTGTTTTGATCTATTCACCCTCAACATTATTAGTTAAACCACCTATATGGTTAACCTAAATTGAATGGTTTAATACATTTAATATATTATAATTTAAATTCAAGTCAGGTTATGTTAGCTTGATATTAATGTTTAATTCGGGATTAGTATCACTATAAACACCTCCTAAATTGTCCCAAAATGGATACTATAATGGTGATTTTTTTATGTTTTCATCCAGGAGATCCAAGTTCAAGCCCTAGTATAAGGGGACCAGGACCCCTCATAAAACCCATGCTTTACCCTAAAAAAGTTTAAAAAAATATTGACACATTGAAACAAGATTTATGACATTATAGTTAGTAAAAATCACATATGATGGTGGTAGGGTTACTGTTCCTATGGGAGGGTTCCTATTGAGCAGTGCAACAACTACTATCTCAACGACAATTATAGTGGGGTGCAGTGTTAGTGTGGCCCATGTAACATTTTGTATTCTAATTTATCTTGGTGGAGGGGAGAGATGTCTTGGAGAGATAAAATCTTGGGTGGTGATATTCAAAAAGAGGAGAAATTTGATATTGCTCCATAGATTATAGATGATAAAATCTGCTTAAAAATCCCCAAAAAGCTAATAGATAGACCAATGAACCAGAAATACAATAGCCTTGTTGGGAAATTTATTGGGGCCAGGTTGGATTTAGATATGCTAAGGAAATGAGATGCTGATAAATGGAATCCAAGAGGGAATATCGATATTGTAGCTCTCCCAAAGGGTTTTATGCTTTTTTCCTTTGCAAACTATGAAAACTTAGACCATAACCTAACAAAAGGGCCTTGGTTTTATGAAGACAGACCCTTTTCTAAGGAAGTGGAGATCAGGTTTTAACCCTTATTCTAAAAATATAAATTTAGCTCCAGTTTCTGTTGGAGTTCTAGGATGAAGATATTCTAGCAAGTACAACTAAAGTTATGGGATAGTTAATAGCTTTTGATTCAATAATGAAGGTAAAAAGTAGATTTAAATTCACTCAGTCCTATATTAATGCTAGTTTGGGGAAGGAGCTCCCAACTTCTATTAGGCTAATTTCTGAGTATCGGGTTTGGGAACAATCAATTTAATATGAAAATTCTTTGACACTTTGCAAAGTTTGTAAAATAACATGATATTTTCTAAAAAAAATGTCCATCTAAAGAACCAGTTAATAAGGTATGGAGGAGGAAAGAGCAACCAAAATAAAAGGATACAATGGAAGAGGATCCTCCTGAGTTCCCTTACTTAGATGCAGATAAGTTTAGTATTCTTGTTGAAACCCCCAAGGAGAGACAATTTGTAGAGGAGGATCAAGAGAAACATGGAAATAATTCCTAGAAGGATGCCCTAAGGGGAGAAGATGAAAAATTAAAAGAACAGGAAGATGAGGTGGAGAAGCAGCAAAAATAAATGGACGAGATGACTAAAATTTTAGAAAACCTAATATCTAGGAGAAAATACACAAGATTCTAAAGCAAAATCTTAGCTAGAGAAGGCTCTTAGCCAAGGTATGAAAAATATTGATTGTATTCCTTGCTCTCTGTATTAGTAAAAAATATCTGCTCAAAACAAATCCTTGACCTCTAAAAAATATGACATTTAAGACTCATTAGAAATACTATAAAAATATAAATACTTGATTTAAAGCCAAACCAGGTAGACCAACTAGTAATAAACTCAAAAACAAAGAAGCAACAAGAGACATTACAATTAGAACACAAAAAAATTTGAATTTGAGTGGAAGAAAGACTTCCACAAGGGATAAAAAATGAAAATCATCTCTTGGAATATAATTCAAAATAGAGGATGGTTGTTCATCATCAAAGAAATATAGTGAGATGTTACCTATGAATATATGAGCAGGGTTCCTATTGAGCAATGTGGTGGATATGGTCTTGATGACATGATACTATTATGTGGTAGGGTTCTTATTGAACGGTGTGGTGGCTATGATCATGACAATGGTTATGGTAGGGTACGGTGATAGCATGGTCCATGTCATGTTTTATAGGATACTGTTCTATGGTAGGGTTCTTATTTTGTGGTAGGATCACTATTCTATGATAGAGTTCTTGTTGAGAGATATGTCAACTATGGTGTAAGCAACAAGATAATATTTTGTGGTAGGGTTACTATTTTATGGGAGGGTTTTTATTGATTAATGCAATGGCAAGATACTATTTTATGGTAGGTTCCTGTTGAGCACTATGGTGGCTATGATCATTACAACCTTAGAGGAGGTTAATATAGTGCATATATATTGATAGAGAAACCAAGAAGTGGATTGGTTGGCTAAAAAATATGTAGATATTCTTGAACCAATTCTATGGAGGGATGATTTTCCTCGTAAGTTGAGGAGTACAGTTGAGAGGGAGTTGCAAGCTTATGATAGAAATAATTACTATTAAATTATTAATCAGATGTTACAATATTCATTCACCTCTTGTAGTAATAGGAAGTGAAGCATTTCAATTTTTTTCCTATAAGGGGTCTATGTGACTTCTTGTCTTGTTTTGTTGCTACACTTCTCTAATTCTTCATTGTTTTATTTAATGTAGAGGAGTGGTATTGTAAAAAAGAGTTGGGGCCCATTCAAAAACCCCTTATTTTCATCCTAATAAAAAAAAATACCCCCTAAATGACTGATCCATTGAACCATTTTTCATATAAGATCATGGTGTGCCTATAAGCACCCACTCCTTTATTCTATTTTATTTTTTTATCATATTTTATTTCATCTATGTGTGCTCTTATTTTCACTTCTACTGTTTTGCAGTATAAGTTTTGGTGAATGTATGCTTTGGAATGTTCTTGGAAAGTATTCTAAAATCCAACAAGAATATTAGAGAGGATAGAGTTACAAAAGTGTATATTTATTAGTTTGGCATTAGGGACAAAACTTGGTTGGTGTTATTAAAAAATTAAGGATAATTTTAGATACAAATTTTGCTAAAACAATATATAAGTTTCATGAATATAGTAAAATTTTTAAGAAAATAAAACCCTACTTAGGAGCTTAACAATATGTAATTGCATATTAGAGTTTATGACTAATGAGAAAACATTCTAAGTGGTTAGTCAATTAGAGGGATTGTATAGTTTTTTAGTTTGATTCTTGGTTGAAATCTTATTATCCTCTTTTTATATAAATTGGAAACCATTGGCTCTAGATTATTTTGATTTTAGATATTTACAATTCAAAAATTATATTGATTTGAGCATCAATTCTAGATTTTAGATTTTTGTTAGTAGTTTGCTTAAGGAAAAAGACCTCAAACAAGCAACAAAAATGATATAATTTTTTTTAAGAGTTCTAGTTGCCCATTTTTAGTGGAAGGATGAGTTGGTTTGGAAGTTATTAAAATATGATTGATACTAAATCAAGTTGGGATATAAGGCCTTGGGACAATTAAAATTACCTACTTCTAAGGATTTTCATTGGAAAAGTATTTATTCACTTGAGGTCCTCCTTAACACCTCAACATTCCTTTGGTTAGTAGTCTCAAGCAAAATAATTTTAGGTGATAATTTGAAAAGAGGAGGATATCATGGATCTTTTAGATGTATCTTGTATAAGAAGTTAGAAACATCAAATCTACTCCTTCATTGTCCCTTTGTTTCCATCATTTGGGGCTATGTTTCTTTAAAATATGAATATATTGAGTTGCTCCATTGATATTGGAAGAGTTAATATAATATTTAATTAATTATTTCAAACCTAAAGGATTAAGCATGGGTGGCTTGAAGGAGTAATCAATATTTTAAAAACAAATCTCATAATCAAGTCCAATTTTTCATCAACATTATTGTTTAAAAATGAGACCATATATCATAGGTCTATATTTCCTAGGATTGTATAATCTTAAGGATATACTTACATTCGATAGTAAAACAAATAATGCACGGAGTAAAAAAATTTATTGGTAACATAAAACACTCTCTTACATTTATAAATCCTTCTTGTTTTATAGCAAAGAGCTTTAACATCAATATATAACTTTCCATAAGACTCTTTAATACTCCTAAATTTTTATCTCCTCTAACTCATGGGAGATGCAACTTTTCATATGCCCTTCTTAATAAAGTCTCTCATGATTACATAACTTATTAATTCTAATATTGACACATCACACATGACTCTTCACTTATGCATATGACACCTTTCACTCACACATATGACATCTTTAATTTGTGACTCTTCACTTACACACATAAAACCTTTCACTCATAACTCACACTTGCACACGACATATTTCACTCATAACTCACGCTTGCACACATGACACATACTATTGAAAACACACTTCCTAATATAAATATTTACAATGGTACTCAAGGTATCAAATTATGTAATACTTACAACACCCCCTTATATTACATTATTTGGTGTGAAGGCTTTTTTACCTTCAACCTCTAACTCCTACCTTTTTTTTGGCTCTGGATCTTGCACTACTTAAAGTTCTAGCACTATCCTATTGACTTGTTCCCTGCAATGCTTATAAGAATTTCTTTTTTTCCATAAAAACATTTTAACATGTACATGATCCTATTCCATTAAAATTTACTAATAAATCCATAATGCACTTCAATTTTTCTTGGTGACATATTTTTAGTTTGATCTTCTCATAGATCTTACAATTCTAAAACATTCTTTATTTTAATCTATGCTTTTCATTTGTTCCTGTTATCTCTTTTATAACAATTTTTATTTTATTATTAGAAACATCAATGCCTTTAGAAGTTTCTATATGATTTGTATTATCATTCTTGTCACACTCTTCCTCAATTTGGTCTTTACCTTCAATGTATATAATTCTTCCCTTAAGGGTTCTTATTTCAGTTTCATCATCATTTTCCATTTTTTAACTTCTTGAAATATGTTTCCTTTTTGGTTTTCTTCTTTTGGTCATTGTTGTTTCAAACATGGATATCAAGACTTACATTGTCTCGGTTGGAACCTTTGAAAAGGTCTATTCATTTGATTTCCTAAATTAAAAGAATTATATTTACAATAACTTATGGTATGACCTTGCATATTGTATATGTGATAATATTTTCTTCTCCATTCGGGTTGAAATTGAGATGATGCTACAATATTATTTGATACAATTTTCTTGTATTTCAGAGCGTTAATAGTCATTTCATCTCTAATTAGATTGTCCATTTCATATTATTGATTAACATTAACTAATTCATCAAAGGATATGGTTTTATTTAGCACTTTAAGAGAAGTGACTAAATTTTTAAATGTTTTTGAAAGCACTCTTAATATAGTTTGGACAAGAAACTTGTCTTCCACCTTTTATTCCATAGTTAGTAACTTAGATTTTAATTCCACTATCCTTTAAAGGAAAATTTTTATATTTTCTCCACTATGAACCTTTAAAGAGTATAATTATGATTGCAAATGCAAAATGATTGCTTCATTCTTTCCTTAAAGTATTTTACATAGTTTTTTCCAAGCATTTTTTGAAGCCTCTATGGCTGAATTTCATTTTTTATGTCAAATGTGATTATCATAAGTGCTTTTGCATCATAATCCTTGAATTTTTGTTTTCCAATTTCATATTCTAGCATGTCCTTATTCCATTTACTATATCCCAAAGTTTTTCAATGAGTATAGATTTCATTTTATTTTTCATGATGTAAAGTTTGGTCCTTTCAATAGTTGTGATTCAGAAAGGAAGGTCTTTGTATTTGCCATAAAAAACTAATTTTATTCTTCAATTTCAAATATTTATTTTTCTTATTATAGCTCCAATATCAAAATTTTCATTCAATATTAATTCAATATTAATTCAATTTTAATTCTTTAAGAAAAAATTTCATCAACCAATATCCCATTTTTAATTCTCCTTTCTTTAAACAAACTTTCAATTTTTACTTTTCAAATTCAATTCATTCATGTGTCTCCTTAATAAATTTCAATTTCATAATTCCAATTTTCTCCTTTAGTCTTTAATTAATTAATTCCTTCAATTAATTAATTAATTACCTTATTCCTCCATTCACTGTATTCTTTAATTTCCTCTAATCATATTATATCTCCCAAAATACTTTAATCTTTCAATTATTAAACACACATTATAAATCCAAGAAATTAACCTTAATTAATTAAATATTCACCCAATGTACTTTAACAAAATTCATCTAAAATAATAGATCACCTTTAATAGCACTTAATCATGCAACTCATCAAGAAAATCTTTCACTCAATATACTTTCCAAAAATACCTTTGTGATGCAATCATGTATTTAACCATTTCAAAGGTGTTTCCAAAGATGTTATAATGATATTTATTTCATGCTAGGGCTTCCATTGAATTATTATGTTGAATTTATCTCCTTCCTCCAATATTACTTCCTCCTTCCATGTTGTGTGAATTATCCAAACTATATTCAACAACTTAGCTCTTTCATTAAAGATATATGCCTTCACCACATCCACACTCTTAGATATTTCATCAAAATTCTTTGGCTTCATCATGTCTACACTCTCAACTATTTTTTCAAAGATCTCCTACTTCACCATGTCCACACTCTTAGCTCTTGCATCAAGATTCGTTAGCTTCACCATGTTTGCACTCTCAACTCTATCTTCAACACATCCTTAATTTTTATAATCCCAATATTAAGGGCTTTTGCACGTTTTGATTATTTTGAAGTAGCAATATTTAATTCTAATCATGATATTTAAAATCCAAAATTAGTACTTTAATCCTCTCAAATCTAGTGTATATTTTTCTCACAATTGTGGACCACTAGTCCTTCAAATTTCATATGTATCTCTTCAAACTCTAGTCAATCCAAACTCAATAGATGTCTTCAAGTAATTAAATAATATCTCCTACAATGAACATTCTCTCAAATCTTCCTCTAGTAATATTATTTATAAAATCTTCCTCAACTCCTATACCTTATCAACAATCTCCCATGTTCTCTAAATTCCTCTCCAATCGACAAGGCTCTCAACCAAGGTGGCTTTGAACCAAGGCAACTTTGATACCACTATTAACAAATGGGTCCGCATATCACAGATCTATATTTCTTAGGAATCTCAAGCATATAGTCATATTCAATAGTAACACAAATATTGCACAAAGTAAAAATATTTATTGATAAAATAAAACACTCTCTTACATTAAAAAATCCTCATTTCATAGCATAGAGCTTTGTCATCGATATATAATTTTACATAAGACTCTTCAATGCTCCTAACTTTTGGGGTCCTCTAACTCATGGGAGATGCAACATTTCATATGAATTTATTACATTATGATAAAATATCTCATGATTACATAACTTCCTACTCTAATCTTAACACATCACACATGATTGTTCACTTACACATATGAGACCTTTCATTCATGATTGTTCCCTTGCACACATACCAAATTTCACTGATAACTCACCCTTGTACACATGATACATACTATTGACAAACACACTTATAATCTAAATATTTACAATGGTACTTAAGGTATCAAATAATATAATATCACCAACAATTATTACCTCTCTTATAGAATATTTATAGGCATGGTGCTCATTATTGGAAGTATGAGGTGTGGAAAATAACATTTTTACCTCTTGGTTATAAAGTTTGAACATATGTATAGGGACGATCTTTAGTAATGGAGTTAATCCAAGGGGTTTGTTTCAATCCACTGTAAAATAGAATATCTAGAATTTAGGTTTATCAAACTTAATTTTATAATACATCCAAATGAACAACCCTAAGAAATCTAATGGAGACAACACTCCTTAAAATAATAAATAATAAATTCTCTTCACCTACTCAAAATCATATGAAACTTCAACAAACAACTTTGCAAAGGCTAGCATTGAAAATTATAATATTGTATGAGATTAAAAAATAGAATATGACAAGAAAAAAGATAAAAAATAGAACAGAAGAAATTGGAATTGCAAGTGAAAATTAAAAAAGGTAAAAAAAAATATTCTCATCTAGATTTGGAGAGAATGTGAAGCACCAGGAGTCTCTTGAGATAGTTAAAAGAAATATTATTGTATATATAAGTATATTGTATTCTATTGAAGTAGAATGTACATATTTGAATATAGATGAAGTGTTTTTGGAGGATTTTTGTGTAATTATATTTTATGTTTTTTCCTTTTCTTTTTCTATGTTTTGTTAGAGTACCTTCACATCTCACTTACTAGTATTACAACTTGGAGTTTGGAGATTGAAGAAGTAAATATCTTGAGAGTTTAATTATCTTTGATCAAAGAACACAAAATTTGAGTTTGTGGAAGAAAACTTCATAAATTATTGATATAGTTATCATGGATCATGGTAATGCTTCACTATGCATTCTATAATTTAGAGGAAAATTTATGATTATTAGTGCATAAAGATGAGGACTTTGCTAATTTTCAAGGAAATCTAGAATGTTTTGGAACATCGATACAAGGAACTAGTAGATTGGAGTATTTTAACAACCACAAAAAATTAATATGGAGGAAGTACATAGAAAATATGCCTTGGATTTGTATCACATATAAACAACTATTGATACACACATTTTCCAAGAATTGCAAGTGTCAAGACTACCAAAGGAGCTTGGGACACTTGAAAATAATCTATCAACAATTTTATCAAGTGAAATAAGTGAAGTTATAGAAATTGAAGATAACTATGAAAATCTAATAATGAATGTTGTGCATACAATGGGTATCTATGATGAAGAACCAACACATAAAGATGTTATCAAAAATCCTTTACGAATATTAACACCCAAGTGAAATAATTTTACAATGGTTATTAAAAGAAAAAATGAAGAAGTTGAAGCTAGATGAATTTGTGGGATCACATATATCCCATGAAGAAATAATTAAAAATAGTAAAGAAGAAAACTTGAAGCAAATTTTTCTTCCAAGGCTAGGATGCAAAAAAATAACAAGGCTAGTGCAAGATCCAATTTCCAAGGTCAAATAGGGAAGTAGAAAAGTCATTATTCTAAAAGAGTAAGAGGCCATGGTAAAGGAGGCTATAGTAGAAGAGATAGAGTCAAATTTATGGATAAGAGGAATGTTCAATGCCATTGTTATAAAAGGTATGACCACTATGAAAGAGAATGTAGAATAAAAAAAAGCCTTGAAGGAGGAGAAAAGGTAAACTTTTCACATGAGGAACATGGGAGCTTAAAAATATATTCTTATCATGTAATATGTTAGAAGTTTCAACTAAGAAGTCTTGGTACTTAAATTCTAGTGTTCAAATCATATAATCAATAATAAGAAGTTGTTTATGGAGTTGGATGACTCATACAAGATAAAGGTAAAATTTAGAGATAACAAAGTATTAGAGGTTGAAGTAAAATAATACTTGCAAAATGACATAAAATATTCAAGTACTTCACACTAGGCTTGAAGCACAATTTGTTGAGTGTGGGGTAACTTTTATAGAAAACTACAAAGTGGTTTTGACAAGAAGTGCATCATCCATGAAAAAGTAAATAGGAACCAAACAATAGTTGTTGTACTTATGACAAAAATAGAATGGTTCCTTTGGAGCATGAAGGAGAATAGAGTAATTTGTGTTATAAAATCAATGAGGACAATAACTAATAATTTTTTTATGATCATACTAAAAACAAATGGGTATAATTTTTTAAAGAATAAGAGTGTTGCTTTTAAGTATTCAAGAGATTCAAAGACATAATACATAATGAAAGTAGATACAAAATCAAAAAATTAGGGACCAACCATGGCAATGAGTATTGTTCAAGTAAATTCAATCAATTTTGTGATGAGAATAAGATAAGAAGATAATTGGAAGTGATATATACACCTCAACAAAATATATTTGTAGAAAGAAAGAATAGGATAATCACAGAGATAGAAATAAGCACAATACTAGAATTTGTTTTCAAAATTATTTGTGGGTTGAAGCAGTTACAACATCAATGTACATCCTTAATAGAAGTCCCATAATTATAGTTCAAAATATGAATACTCATGAGGTATGGTATGTAAAAAAGCCTTCAATAATCCACTTGAGAGTGTTTCTTTGTTTGGATTATGTTCATGTTGAAGATAAGAAAAGGATTAATCTAGATCAAAAGATTCAAGCATGCATTTTTTTTGTTGGTTATTTTGAATAAAGCAAGACATATCGAAGCTATGACCCTAAACCTAGAAAATGCATTACATCTAGAGATGTTTTTTTATGGAAGGGGAGTACAGGGATATTAAGTAGAAAATACTAAGAAGACAATCATAATTGAATATTTAATTTTATCACAAACATCAAGTGGAGGTACAAGAATTTCTCTAAATATAATCACAAAAGCAAAGAAAATATTATAATAACATCCAAGCTTTTAAAAGTTGGATCAAAATTTTATAGGATGTGTATAAGAATCCATAAATAAGATCAAGAACATGGAAAAATAAATAGGAAAATAATATGAAGAACTATGACGTAATGACTCCAAGGAGCCACATTGACTACATTTATTTTTATTCGCTTGGGTCCTAGGTTAAGTAGTTGGCCCTTCAACATTAGGGTTAGGGTTAATCTTGATTTAGGATATAAATAGATAGAGTTGCGGTTTAGTTAAGATAATTGTCATATTTGAGTCTTAGTTGCCTCCATTGTGCATATAAGAATTTTCCCTCTTCAAGTGACTAAGAGAATTTTCCCACTTTAAGTTACTATTTGCATTGATTTGAATCTAGAATATGATTATATGCACATTTTATTTCATGACATTAGGTCTAAATTTGTTGTTATTAGTGGATGTTGTTTATTTTACATTATTGAATTTCTACTACCATTATTTTATTTCTTTAAGTTGTTTCATTACAAATAGTATTAGAGCATCGATCGCTCCTTGAATTTGTGCCAAAAGGTTCCAGAACCTATGTTGAACAATTCTATTTCATATAAATTGGTATATTTTCATCAATTTATTTTGGATCATATTTTATCATATTGTTCTTCTATAATATTACGAGTTTGTTATTGTTGTTTTCTTTTTCTAAATTCAATTTTAAAAAAGTATCAGGTGTGATCACTCCCTTATGGGAGGTCTATTCCATTATGGTTGTCTCCTCAAGCTATTTAAAACAAAGAGTTATTTCTAGTAACACTTTTTTGGGAATTAAGGGTGTTGGGACCCTTGTAAAAGACCTATCTCATTGTGATTATCTCTTAAAGTTGATCAAAGTAAGGGGCATTTATTATTATAATTTTTAGTAGTGAAACAAAAGGATTCTTTAAAATTTTGCAATTTCCCCTAGTGTATGAATGTACCTATTGCTCCTTTAGGTTGGTTGTAAATCAACAACCAATTATAACATATTGACCATTCAGAGGATGTGCATATGAGTAGAAAGGAGTGTCGACATAGAAATCATAGTAAGCATCACAACACTTCTCCAAATATAAATAGTTTCTACCAATGTCTTATTTCTTCCTTAAATTCCATGGCTTTACCTCCTTCCAACACCATTCTTCCTTCCTCTTCTCCACCAAATAAACCTCTCTCTATCACTCCTTCCATTTCCCTTCCAATTGGTAATACTAATACCAATACTATTGATTATGTATTGTGTACATATCATGACAAATAATAAATGGTGGTTGATTCCATTATGAGTTCCATAGTAGACATCCAAAGATTCCTAAAACTTTTCTCTACCATTCATCCCCTTGTCCATGTATCAATAAGTCACTAGGAAGCAACCATCAGGCATGCACCAAGTAATTAATCCAAGGGACGTAAGAATTTTTCAATAGTCACCATATTGTCATATTTATTTATTTTTCTATGGAAATCACTCAGATCCCTATGCTACTAGAGTTACTCTTCCAGGTATGGGTGGTTACATCTTAGGATTTTTTTCATCTAGATCCCTCTTTAGGAGGTGCTTCTAATTTTTTATTGGCCTTATGATGTTATTATTCCATGCCTCAACATCATCACCATTGAGTATCAATCCATATTAGTGGATGACCAATATGGATAGCATCATCTATCTAAACCATGTTATTAAATCATATCATATCACATTAGTTGCTACTAAGCTGGGAACACATGCTCATCAATGGTTATTATGAGGGAATCACCAACTAGGATTTCCTCCTTTGTGGTCCAATTTAAAATAATGATTCCTTTGAAGTTTTGACAAAGTATTCTCCACATCATATGTGGTTTATTTGATGTAAAAAAAATAAAGAGGAATGATTTAAGAGTATTGCATAGAGTTCACAAGTCTTCTCACCTACACCTACCAAAATTAGATCCAATAGTAGTGGTATTATCCTTTCACCATGGTATTAAAAAAAAATTCAATGGATATTTAACATGCTTAACCCCTATACCCTCAAGGATTCTCAACATAAATCTTTGGTTATGGAACAAAAACTCTAAGAGCCTAGCCCCCAACATCAACTTTAATTTAACCCTCAATGTCCTTATTTCAATAATCATACTAATGATCACTCCCAAAGATTTTTTTTTCAAATATCATTCTCACCATCCCTTGAATTAGTCCTACAAAGAACATCATAAATTTCAAATGGAATATGAAGAAGCAACTGTATCAAAATATGAAGACTTATTACAGTAGGAGTAACTAGCTAAAGTAAATGAGGATGAACACAAGGATGATACCATGGATATTTCTTGTTAAAACCTTATGGGACTCCAAGCTCACCATATTATCGAGTTACAAGTATTCATTAAATTATAGTATGTTAATATGTTGACTGATTCATGTAGCATGCATAACTTTATTGATAGTAAAACAATAAAGTATTTGGGCTTGTATAA
The DNA here is from genome assembly GCA_028583015.1 of Wollemia nobilis. Classification (NCBI taxonomy): domain Eukaryota; kingdom Viridiplantae; phylum Streptophyta; class Pinopsida; order Araucariales; family Araucariaceae; genus Wollemia; species Wollemia nobilis. The sequence continues at coordinate 3,001,431 of JAQPPZ010016818.1, read as the reverse complement.
AAATTCTCCAAATTAGGAGGAATTTTAATTATTGATTGTAAATTGGATACCATTCAATATTTAGGTCAAATTACTAAGGTTAAAATCTAAATGGGGGATTATACTTGGTTGGGAAATCTATTTTTCATGAACCTACATAGTGTAGATGTCATATTGGGAGCATAATGACTATCTTAGCTCGAAAATGTTATTATTAATATACAATGGTTGTATGTTATATGGATAGAAAATGGAAGGGTAATTTACCTATAAGTAATCCAAATTTCTCCCTCCAAGGTGGTTAATTCTCATAGCATGGAAACAATATTGAAGAAATGTGGTTATGGATTTAGTACCCAAGTCAATTGCATGGAAATTCACCCTTCAAATTTTTTTCATCCATCTATTTATTTAGAATTTTAGAACATTATGGACCATTATGATGAGGTCTTTTGTGAGCCTACATAACTTCCTCCTAAGCACACACATGATCATGCCATCCATCTTGTTCTAGGAATTCAACCTCCTAATGTTCATCTTTAATACTATCCCAAACCCCAAAATTCTAAAATTGATAAATTGGTTTAGGAAATTTTGGAGCAAGGAATCATATATCAAATCATGAATCATTATTCCTCTCTAGTGGTTATGGTATAATGCAAGGATAATTCTTGGTGCATGAGTTTTGGTTTTTGAGCTCTCAACAAGATAACCATCAAAGATAAGTTTTCTATCCCTACTATAGATGATTTTTTGGATCAATATCATGGTTCTAAATATCTATAAAATTATAATTGCATTCTAGGTTCTAGAAAATTAGGGTTAGATAAGATAATATTCCTAAGACTACTTTCCATACACACGAGGATCATTATGAGTTTTTAGTCATGCCTTTTGGTCTCACTAATATCCCTTCCAATTTCTAGAGTGTCATGAATTCTATCTTTCATTCTTTTTGTCTTAGTTTTATTATATGATATCTTAATTTATAACAAGTCCTTGGAAGATTATCTAGTTCATGTGGAAAAAGTACTTCACCTATTATAGATTAAAAAACCTCTTCGTCAAAAGGTCCAAATGTTCCTTTGGGGTCCATGAGGTAGAATAGTTGGGAAATTTAGTATCTCAAGAAGTATTCAAGGTAGATCCTAACAAGATCAAATCCATTCAATACTGACCCCTTCCAAAAGCCCTTAAAAAAATCCATGGATATTTAGGTCTCATAGGCTATTACCATAAATTTGTTCATAACTATGGCAAGATTGTTGCTCCTCTCACTACTCTCACTAAGAAGGATCTATTTTATTGATCTAAAGTACCTTCCCAAGCCTTATAGGACCTAAAGGATGCTATGTGTACCACCCTTGTCTTAGCCACCCCAAATTTTATAAAACTCTTTGTTATTGAACGTGATGCTTCAAACATAGGTATTGGAGTTAAATGAATGCAGGATACCCATCCATTAGCCTTTGAAAGTAAGCATCTCTATAGGATAATCCACTTATGAGAAGGAAATATTAGTCATTATACATGTCATAGAGAAATTATAGTCTTATTTATTAGGTCTCGCTTCATCATCAAGGTTTACCGTAGTAGCCTTAAACATTTCTTATAATAATGTCTCTCATGTATTGAATAGAATAATGGTTGATCAATCTAACTCTTATTGTATAATTTTATCATTGAATATAAGAAATAAAAGGAGAATGTGGTGGTTGATAATTTATCTCACAAATAGGAGGACATTATTGTTGTTAGTGCCATCTCTAGTCCTCTTCCATAATATCTTTCTCAACTTTGAGAGGAAGGGATTTCTGACCCAGAGACTACTTAGATCATCTAGGAAGTGGATGCTAGCTCCTAATTTCCTTTATATTTCTCATAGATTGATGGGGTTCTACATTTAACTTTATCAATTCTTGGTTGTTAAGACTAGTGTCCTCCAAAAATTACATGCATATCATTTGGCTAGACATTCTATATTCTTGAAAATATATAATTAGCTGAAACAATATTTTTCTTGGAAAGGATTAAAAATAAATATCAAGACCTTGAGGACCAAATGCAAGTTGTGTCAATGTAACATGGGAAAATTGTTAAATCTTCTAGATTGTTATAACCCTTTCCTATCCTTAGCTACTAATGGGAGCACACATCCATGGATTTCATTGAGGACCTTCCTAAATATAAGGTAAAAATGGTGATATTTGTGGTAGTCGATTGCCTTTCCAGGTATGCTCATTTTTGTGCAATGTAAAATCCCTATTAAACAAGAAAAATGGCCAAGGTATTCCTTAATTCTATTTTTAGATTGCATTACATACCCAAGTCCATTTTCAATGATCATGACCCTACATTCACTAGTAATTTTTAAAAGTAATTATTTCATCTTAGTGGTATTAAGTTTAATATGTTCTCTTCTTGTCACCCTGAATCAGATGGTGAGACAAAGATTATAAATAAATGTTTGGGTGCTTACCTTCAATGTTTTGCTCAAAATAAGTAGTATCACTAGGTTCATTGGATATTGTTACCTGAATGGTGATATAATCATTCTTACAATTCTTCCATCAAGATGTTGTCATTTGATGCATTGTATGGTCAAAAAATTCCATCTGTGGTAGACAATGTTTTGGGATCCTCCAAGGTGACCTAAGTATGTAATTTGTTGTAGCAATGATGACTTGTGCTTTATCTTATTAAATATAATTTGACCTAGGCCCAAAATAATATGAAACAACAATAGAAATTACACCATATTGAATGACAATTTTCCATGGGAGATATGGTATTTTATGCTTGCATCCCTATAAGCAATTGTCCTTAAAGACCATGTCTATTTAGAAGTTGGCTTCTCAAATTTACAGGCCATACAATGTAGTTCGTCACATTGGTGAAGTGGCATAACAGTTGGATCTTCCAACATCTTCCTCCATCCAACTTATATTTCATATTTATTGTCTCAAATAGGTTACTGGCCATAAGGTGAAATCCTATATGGAGCTTCTAGTACTCATTGAATAAGGTCGAATCATTCTCTATCAAGAAGTAGTGTTGTAGTCCAAAATTCCTCTTCTATGATCTCACTAGATATAGAAGTTCTTCATCAAGTTGAAGGATCTTCATTAGAAGATGCTACATGGGATCTTGATAGCATTTTCTAATTTTTTCTAGCTTTAGAGATAAAGCTTTATAAGGGGAAACCATGTAATGGCTCCAATATAGCCATGCTGACTACCTTTATATTTATTAGCTTAGTTTTGAGGTTAAATAGTTAACCCTTCAACATTAGGGTTAGGGTTAGTCTTGATTTATTCTATAAATAGGAAGAGTTATGTTGTACTTGGAATCATATTCATTTTCAAATCTTAGTTTTCTATGTTGTGCATATAATACTTCAACCTCTCCAAGTTGCAAAGAGATTTTTCCCTCTCTAAGTGGCTAAGGATTTGTATTGATTTGAGTTTGGAATCTAAATACTTGTATATTTGATTTATTGACTTTGGATCTAAATTTATTAATATCAATGGATGTTGTTTATTGTTTATTATTGAATTGATACTACCATTACTATATTTCTTGAAGTTGTTTCATTAAATATGAACTATTGTCCAAGATTGAAGTGGAGCCATCAAGTTTTGAATAGGTAACCCAAAAAAAGGCATGGATTAAATCCATGAAAAAATAATTGAATACAATTGAAAAGAACAATACTTATAACCATTCAAAATAATTGTAAAATTGTAGTGAATTATACTTTGGAAGTTAAAAAAGGGAAAACCTTCGTCTAGGGAACTTAGATAAAAATAGTTTTCAAATAATGATTTCATTATTGTGCCATCATATGCTCTTGTAAGAATATAAAGAGCAAAGGTGAGTTTCTTAAATTTTCCTTGACAAAATATCTTCCTTCATGGAAAAAAAAGTATGATGTTAAGACTAGTCTTATCAATGTTGATCATGTGATTATTATGATATGCTTTCATTTGTCAAACTTTAGAACCAAAATTCCACTTATCCGTGATGAAATAATGGGAATATTTACAACATTTGTTAGGTCAAATACAACCTTTTAATTCTTATAACTAAACATTCATATTTGAATGTAAAATATTTCAAAGACATTAAATTCATCAATGAATAAGGCACCACATCACAACCTATGAAATGACAAGTAATGAAATGCAAGGTGTATTGATAAGAAAAATATAAATAAAAGGTGATAATTAAATGGTATAAAATATCAACAATGAATGAAAATATTGCAAGAAAGTTGACAACATATAACTATGCTAAAAATCAAGAAAAAAAAGGCTACAAGTTATAAGTATAAAAAATATTCCATCTAGGGAAAATTATATAGAAGCAAGTTTGAAAATTATGATTTTATTATCATCCAAGCCTATAATCTCATTACAAAATCTAGAATTTGTTTCTCATTTAGAATTTCTTATCAAGGAAGGCAAAGATAAGATTCTTAACTTCTTTGGAAAGTTTCTCCTAAACAAAATAAATTTCTTAATGTGAAAAACAAATACAATATCAAATTTATGCATATCAGTTTTGATCACATCACTACTATAATAATATATGCTTTCACCTATGGAAACTTTAGAACCAAAATCTTCATTATCCATGATTAAAACAATGGGAACTTTTACAACATTTATTAGCTAAAATAAAAATGTTTAGTTCTTATAACTAAACATCTAGATTAAGTAGTAAACTTTTTCTTAGGCATTAAATTCATTAATGAATAATGCAATCACCACATCACTACCATTTCATGGTGTATATGTAAGAATACTACAATGAAAAATATTATTAAATGGTAGACAAATTCAAGAATGAAAGAAAATAACTACTAAATAAACCACCACTCCTAGGAAAGGTTTTGAAGAGATTAATTTGGATAAAATAATTTTTCATTTTTCTATTGTCCATCATGCATTCGCTTGTAGGAAGCTCTAACATTTTGTCTTATTACATTGATAGTGCTTCTCTTCCATCTCATCAAGCTTCCTTCTCTATTTTAATGAAAATCAAATGATTTTCAGAAGAAAAAAGAGGTTCTAAATGGTCTTAGTCTACTTCAAAAAGGTAACTCAACCAAAGAAGTATATTCCAAAGAATAAAGAAAGTTGCCATAAACTAGCCATATAACACCTCAAAAATGTAAGTAATATAAAATTTTCTTTTGAAACTGTTGGAAGTTTTGACATATTGTCACATTATAATTTGTTGAAATTTTAATGACATTTTTTATTGTAAAAGAAGCAAAGTATAATGAATGAAAAATGCAGCAATTTTTGTCAATATATTTTGTTGTAATTATTTTTATTTTAATCCTCTTATTTTAATTTTCATGGACTTTGTGTCGAGAAAATTATGGGATTATCAGGCAAAAATAATAGTATGTGTAAAAAATAACAGCAAGTTAACAACCTTCACCACTGGTAAAGTTGATTCAAAGTGAAAGCGCCGACAGTTAAATAATAAAAAATGGTTTCACTTTCCATGAGGATGAAAGGGCACTTAAAATTAAATGCCTCTGAAAATAGGTTGAAATTTCTCAAAATATCAAGATGAAGAATTTAAAAAGGAACAGAAGTCCTGGCACATAAAATATTAAAACATTTGAAGTTTCGAAGGTAAAAGAGAAAAGGTATTTTTGCCCCAAGTGAGAGGTAAAAATATTTGTTGCCTCTCCTTGGGGTAAAACGTACGTCTTTATTTTTACAATATTTGTAAATTGCAAGCAAAGGAAAGTCAGAGGGAGAATTCAATGGTGTGTTCACCCCAACGGAGGGGCGAAAACCATTCACCTCTTCTAAAGGTGAAAGTCATTTAAAAAGTTGATGCAAAAAGTTAAGTGAATGGACTTAATTGAAAGGTCAAAGGTGCTTTTGCCCCAAAGGAGGGGTGAAAAGCCCTTTTGCCTCTCCTTGAGGTGAAAACACAATGAAAAATAGAAAGGCATGTGGGACACAATTTTAAAATCATGGAAATAAAAGAATTAAAAGTGCTTTCACCTCAAAGGAGGGGCGAAAACTCCATTTGCCTCCTTTTGGGGTAAACGTATTTTAAAAGGCATGCAAGAAACATGTTTGGTACCGGTTTGAAAAGTCAAACTTGAGTTTACCCCAAGTGAGGGGTGAAACTTCCTTTCACCTCTCCTTGGGGTGAAAGTCCATGGAAAAAGAAGAGCACCTCATGGATCCCACCTGGATGAAGTAAGAAAGGTTGTAAAAGGGTTTCACCCCAGGTGAGGGGCGAATATCCCATTCACCTCTTCTTGGTGCGAATGTAAGTTCAAGAGAACACAAAATATTAACTAGTCAAAGGTTGTTTTAGGTAAAATGTGATTAAAATATTGTAAGGTGGTGTGAGTCGTGGGCTGTCGGTTGGGACATCTACAAAGGCAAACAAAATAATATTTTCACCCCATCTTTGGAAAAAAGGATATGAAATGTTGTAAGGCATAATTCAAAGATAGATGTTGAGAAAATTTTGCTCCTTTTGAGGTAAAACATAAATGGTAAGGCATCAAGTATTGTCATAAGCAAAATGTGAGTTCACCCTCAGAGGGGATGACACTTATTTTCACCCTCTTTAAGGGGAGACACCATATGATTTGATGGTTTTTATATTTTAAGCATTGTGTATAAAAATTTGGGAGCATGACTTAAATAAAAGGAGGTTTTGGTGAAGAAGGGAGAACAAATAAAAAATATTGGAGAAACATATACAATATATTTTTTCCCAGATTTACTCCGAAAAAGGCCAATCGCCACGTTTTGGGTGAAACCAATTTTAAAATAGCAAGCAAACTTTTCAAGGGCACCAATTGTCCAAGATTTTTTGGGAAAGACCAGGGGGTTATAAAATTTAAATTTTGGAGCAAATTCAATGGTTTTGGACCCAAATTTTAGTTGAAGATTTATAGGATTAAATGCTAAAGGGTGATTTTAATTATTTCCAAGGTACCATCCACCAATCTCACCCCTTTTCAAAACAACTTTAATATTCAGTTGACTTTCTTGGTAAGGGTGAATTTCCAAGGCATAGTGGTGATCTAGATTCAACAACCAGATTTCTTGTTTTCAATGCACTAACATCAAAGATGGCTAATTTTCTAGGAATCTCACCACCAAAGCTAGATCGTTGCTCCCAAAGGAAGATTTTCAAGGAGAAAATTCCTCTTGTTGGTTCCTAATCTATGGACATTTTGTCTTCATATGTATTAAATGAAAGAGGTGAAATCCTCTATAAATACTAGATATTTTTATGTAACAAAATGAGGATGGACACTCTGTAGAAAAATACTTTGAGTTTTTTGCATAAATAGGACACTCGGCTTCTGATTCCTTGAATGGTTTTGTGTGTGATTTCTTTCTACTTATCATTTCTATTTACATTCATGCCTATTATTTGCTGAGTTTAAATTCTACATTTGGATTTAAATACTGTTGGTGAGGGAATGAATATTGGAATGCACTTTTGAAAGCTATCTCCGCAAATCGTAAGTGGTTTCTCTACCTTTATTTCTGTTATATGCTACCTAATACTTGATTTGAATTTTCACTGCTAGTCTATCTCCATCCTACATCATTCGGATTATAGCCTTATTTCCTATCTCTTTCCACCATTTTTCGTTTCTTTCCTGTAACTCTAAGCTTAAAAACGGTGTAGGATTTAGTAAGGGAGCCAAAATTCTCTAGATATTGGCTTGGAGGACATTTCTTTCCTTCGATCTTTAAATGTTGGCCATGTCTAGGGTGCACAAACGTATGTTTTGTATTTTAGGTAGATATTTGACCAACAGTTTTTGGCATGCCCGGTGGGACTCACAAGTCTCATATTGAGCAATATACACAGTATTAAGGTCTTGATGTTCATATTTCTATTGTTGAGATAGAATATCTAGCGACTCGGATACACCCAAAAGCCTCAAAATATGAAGTTGGTGAAATCTATACTTCATGATCACAAGATCGAAGGCCAAAAATCCTAAAAACCTCATTGAGTTCTTTGAGCTTGACACCCAAAAATTAGGAGAATGCCGTAGATTAGTCACCCCAACTCATACATCAATCGTGACATCTTCATAGATAGTTGGTATGTTTTCCATTTATTCAAGTCTAGCTAGTATTGCTACTAGCATTCCTCCACCTCAAGCGAATCCTCAAATCAATATGGCTCAGAATCCACCACCACAACCACCAAGGTAGTTCCCAACATAGAATAGCTTAGGAGATTTAAATATACAAGCTCAAAATCGAATCCCTCAAGCAACATTGAAGGCTTTGCCCACCTATAATGGTACGAGCAAGACTGCTTATGAGCATGTCCAACATATGGATTCTTTGGCAACAATTCATGACATTGCAAACAAATACATTATGCTAAGATTACTTGTGTTGTCCCTCATAGGAAAGTTGTTATATTGGTACTAGTATTTACCACTCGCCACTATCACCACATGGGACCAGTTGGTAGAATTATTGATTAAGAATTTCCATGAGCAAGTTGATCTCTTTTCCTTGTTGCACCAATTCATAAACATACAAAGACATTCATAGGAGGAAATAGTGGATTTCAACGTCATATTTGCTTGAAGTTGGTAGAAATTTCTTGATGGTCTTCGACCGACTCCTGAACAAGATGTGTTTATTATCTTTGAGATTTCAAATCTGACATTGATATGGTCGTACAAAAAGCCAATGTCAATACATTTCTATATTTGTACACGTAGGTGCAAAAGGCCGAAGCGGATCTTATTACTATAGGTAAGTTACCTCCAAAGGTAATAATACCTATTCTTCCTGATATTCTACATGTGTACTCTAGTGTATTTTCATAGCCCATGCCTTCTATGTATCCTATTCATTCATGGAGGTCGAGTCTACCTCAAATTACATCAATTCTAGTTCTGTAATTACCCACTCCAACTGTTCCACAACTACCTACTCCGCTTCCTATTATAGCATTACCTTCTTTGCTAGTACCTCTACCTTTACCAGCAACTCTAGTGCCCTCAAATTCTTATCCCCACATGAATTTATTATAAGATATGCAATCACTTAATTCAATAGTGAGGATAATATCAAATTTTATCGCATCAATTAAGAAGAAGCAATTTGAAGCTAAATTTTGATCAAATATATTTCAGACACTGCCAATTACTAGAGAGCAACCAGCTTCGACTAGCAAAGGTCCTGAGAGAAATACAATCATATTGGTAAATGAAGAAGCTAGTACATCAGAGTGAACATATTGGTGCTTCACCTGTAATGACCCTTGTGGTGAAGATATGTGCATGGTTCATTTGAACTATGTACAAAAATTAGTAGAAAGTTCTATCGATGGATAAATCAATATGATCATGGAATTTGATCATAATTTCATGGTCCCTTCCTTGGAGAAAGTCTCAGTTCTTATAAGGACTAGAAATGTAGCACCCTAAAATTGGCGTAGTAAAACCTTAATAATTACAATTACTCTAGTAAATAATTCAAATTCAAATTTTAACCTCCAAAACCGCTCCCAAACCGTCGCTTAATCCGTTTCCTCCTTTCCCATGCCATTTTTAGAGTTTGTTTTGACCGTTTGACGATATCGTCGCCGATCAGACGATATCGCCTCAGATCGAACGATTTCGTCTGGGCTAGGACGTCCAGACGATCTTGTCCCAAAACTGATTTTTCATAATTAGTCTCTGTTCCAACGACGTCTCTAATCTGGGCAGAAGCGTGTCTATGCCGTTAGAGACCCTTCCCCGTTGGAGATCTCCCAAATAGGGATGATCTCCAACCTCCTAACCTCCCTCCTAAGCTTATTTAATCCTAAGCCCTCCCCTTAGCATCCCCTTGGCTGATATTCCCTGTAAATTGACTTCACATGCATTAAGACATCCTAAATTGCTATTTGCATTAGTTCTATCCAAATTTTGTTGCAGGTACCTTAGTATTTTTTAGTCGGAGCAAGCTTACATCATCGCAGATGATCCTGTTCAGATCGGAGGTGATCCTGTCGAATCAGAGATGATTTCGTACCAATGCGAGACGATTTCGACTGCAGTCAACATTGAGGCAATCAGTGCCTAGAGTTTGCATTTTCTTCCTTTCAATCTGTTGTTTTATTCTGCAATTAGCTAGTTTATTTATTATTTTTTGCTATCCTGCATTTTGGAGTTCACCCATCTAGATCAAATGCATAATTAAGTTATAATTGTCATTAAATCAGTATGATGCATTCATGTTTCTATTTATAATTCTTAGTTTGATATTGTTATTGTCATTTTACATTGTTTCCCTATGTTAGCATTGTTGTATTTGTTGTGTTTTGCACCTATTTCTCTGTTTGCAGGTCTTTGACGAATTCGTCTGACGAATTCATCAGATCTCAGACGATCTTGTCTGATAGCAGATGATCTTGTCAAATCAGAGGCGATCCTGACTGCTTCAAGAATCAAAATCTTCATCAGACATCCGGATCAGGTATGACCTTTTAATATTGCTTAATTTCTCTGTTTTCTATCCTAATTTTGTTCTCTGTATTCATTTAAATTTGCATCTTCATATAGAATAGCTTAGACGCATTTTGGCCAAACCTAGGACTTGAATGTTTAAGGATAAAACTGAACACATCAAACACATTCCCAACCTAGGCATGGAAACTGCCATTAAATGTTTCCTGGTGAACCCACCATCCATCAAAAAATCACCATAATACACCTCCCTCGAGAGGCGGGACCTTCGCAAGGCCTCTCAGTCCGAGGTACCACGCCATCCTTTTCACATCCCCCTTTCGGGCATGGATCCTATAGCCTGAAGGTAAGGGTGTGAAAAATTTGGAGCGATACATTTTGGTGAACCCGACGTGAATGCATTTAAAACCTTTTGAAAACAAAAAAAAAAAAAAAATAAAACAACCAAAACATAGATGCATTTCAAATCATTTAAAATTAATAAGTTGCATATCATGTTTAGATGGTAGCTCCTAAGAAAATATTAGCGAGTTACTATAAATGTTGAAAACCAATTGGCAGCCATAGAAATCAATACTGTGCTTAGTGTGCCTGAAACAGATAGAAATCAACTCTTGTGGGACGAACTTGATAGAAGACTTAGTGTCATTTCATCTAGGTCAACAAAACTTAAACAAATCAAGAGGCTTGTCCTAGATAGAATCCTGGATCCTCATCAACTCGTCTTTTATCATGAACTTCAGAGAGCCTGCCATAGATGGTTAGCTTATAGGAGAGCTCTTGTGTCTTCAAAATTTTTCACTTTCGAGGAATACCTCAAGAACACAGTTGTGGTACGCCAATTTCTAGTTCATATAGAATCCCAAGAAACTGATCTTATGATTAGAAGAAGATGGAACAAAATTCCTAGAGCTATGTTGTATCGTGAATATTGTCGTGAGAATTATTATTATCAACCAGAATCTGAAATACATGGTATTTCTATAGCCCTTTTCATTAAATTTTTGAAAGAAAATTTTCAATTTGAAGAAGAACACTTCATGACTCCTGAAGAACTTGAGCCCATTAATGATATTTATAAATTGTTTATAGAAAACTAGATCATTACTTTCAGTCTTATTTCTTGCATTTATTGTGTTGTTTGTTATCTTTACAATATTATTACAAAAACAAAGAAAAACTAAAAAACATAACAAAAAACCAAAACCTTTCATTTTAAATATTGTAGTAGGTATATAATTAATATATACCTCTTAATCTTGTTGCATATATATATATATATATATATATATATATATATATATATATATATATATATATATATATATATATATATATATATATATATATTTGCTGAAATCTAAAATTAAGCACAATGCCTAAACTTAGGAATGGTAAACAAACTCGAAGGAGAAGAAGAAGATTGGTTAGAAGATAAAACTAGAGACCCAAATGTCCTTCCTGAAGATCCAATTTCGGAAGGAGAAACTCTAGATCAACGAGAAGATGACCTAGGTGAAGACAATGAACAAGAAGAAAATGTTAAAGAGGATGGATCCTCATCCCCTAGAGTAGCTCCAGATGGAACTATTGCTTTTGACAACGTAGATCATTTCTAGAAATTTTTCCATAATAACATTGGTGTTCTTAATATGGTAGTTCGTATTGATAAAGGGCAAATTAGTGACACTCAAGCAGCCATGGAACATATGTTTGATGTGCGCACTAATCCCTTGTCTTTCATTGATCAAGAAAGTGATAAGGCTGGACCATCCAATAGAGATATGGTCACTATGATTCAAAACATGCCAAAACAATAGGTTACCCAACCTCCTAAGGAACCTGTTATTGAGCCTAAAATCATTCCCACACAAAAGAAAACTTCCTTCACTGCTTTACTTCGCCAAACTATTGATCAATATGCTTCAAGTAAACAAAAACCTAAAATGAAGCCAAACACCAATTTTCAACAATCTGGAATACATCATAATACAACTTCAAAATTCCTTCATAACACCTTTCCTACCAACAATTTACACAATAGCAACATAGCATCTAATCTTCATGTCCCTCCATCATATGCTCACAAATCCCATATCAATGCCCTACCAAACCAATATGGTGGGCAAACTAGTAATCTGGAAGCCATGGTGAAACAGTTAGCTTCGCGTATGGACCGAGATAGATCCTTATCGTCCCTCGTACAATTATCGAGAGATATGTAGTCAACCTTTGGATCCCATAGTTGTAGCACAACCTTACCCTAAGCATTTTCCCATGCCCATCCTGCCTATATATAAAGGAACCGAAGATCCCATAGAGCATCTTCGCATGTTTAGGATAGCATGTCATGATATATCACATGATGACTTGCTATTACTAAAAATGTTCCCAAAAAGTTTAGGTGGAATGGCATTAGAGTGGTACTATCAATTGCCCACTCATTCTTTGAGAAACTTTGAAGAAACAGTTGAATCTTTTGTCCATCAATTTAGTGCCTACATCGAGAGGCATGTAACCATTAAATATTTATACAACTTAAAACAAGACAAGGATGAATGTTTTGTCGATTTCTTAGCTAGATGGAGGCAGTTGACAGGAAAACTACACTTTGTGCTACCTTATAGGGAAATGTTGGACATTTTTATCAATAATTTACAAGAACAAATATCTTATGAGCTATCAACTGCTACTTTAACTACCTTCGATCAAGCTATAGATTTAGCTCAAAGAGTAGAAGATGCCCTCATTAGGAGAGGCCAACTTAGGAAGAAGGATGATGAGAAAACATCCAGAAATCAATATAAAAACAAACAAGTTGTTGGTGATGGAGTCATTGATAGCAGAAATGTTGCTAATATCAATGCAACGAAAACAACAAAAAAATTTATATTGAAACCGCCTAATAAACCTCCTCGAGAATTTACTAGATTGAATCAACCATTATCAACTATTTTACCTCAATTACTCGAAAGAGGTTTGATCCAATTACCAGCTATCCAGGAACCTGATCCAACTATACCCGGATACAGAGCTGACTTACACTGTGATTTCCATAGAGGACCTGGACACTCTACCAATGCTTGTAAAAGGTTGAAACATAAAATACAGGATCTGATTGATAATAATGAAATGGAGGTGCAAGCCTTCCAACCTAAACAAAATGCTCCTAATAATCCTCAAAAGAACATTCCCCAAAATCAAAATCAAAATGCTAATCAATCATTAGACATATTTCAACACCCTTTACCAAGACATGGTAAAGAGGTGGCCAATCAAATCGAACATCATAATGTTCCTCCTCCTACCCGATATGTAGGGACCATTAGTGGACATTTACTTAATCATGATCCTCAAATATTTGACACAACTTTATCCATGGTTACGACCAGGCCCCTACATAATATTCCAACTCCAGATTCTAGTGATGTAGAATCAGATACTGAAAGTGAAATGGACATCACTTCAAACCAATCGAATAGTTCTAAAAATGAATCAGATCCTATTCAACCCATCACAGATGCTATGGTTCCAGAAGAACCATTTCCTAGAAGAGTTACTACTCGACCTTCTTCTAATCAATTCCTCCCAAATGAACAAGCCATAAACGCTCAACCGAGACCAGTTCAGCGTCCTCAATATAACATTGTAGGTACCATTGGAGTCGTTACCCGACAACAGGCTCAAAATTCTCAACAAGAACCAAACCAGAATGATGGATCAGTTCCATTTGTTTTGAAAAATCCCAATAAAGGGAATCATGCTTCCAATGTTCAACCTAAACCCCCTTACAATATTAATGAGCAATTATCCAATACTACAGCCAGAATTTCCCTTTTGGATTTATTAAGATCTTCTCCCACCCATAGGGATGAGTTGATGCTTACATTAAGCCAAATGATGGTACCTCAAAATATTCAACCTGAAGCCATGGCCAATACTATCATCACTCGAGAAGTTGATTGTATTGACTTTCGGGATAAAGATATCCCACAACACAGTTTACATAAGGATAATCCCTTATATATTACTGCTCTAATTGGAGATGTAGCTGTCAAACGAGTCTTGATTGATAATGGCTCATCTCTAAACATTTGCACTTTTGACTTCTACCAACGATTTGGCTTTAGAAGTGATGAAATGAAGAAAATTGACATGATTATCAAAGCTTTCAATGACGAAACACAAGAAACATGTGGAGTTATTACCATCCCATTGCAAGTTGGTCCTAGAACTCTAGATACCACCGTGTTTATTGTACATTGCCCTACATCGTACAATATACTCTTGGGTCATCCTTGGATCAATGCAATGCGGGCTGTCCCATCAACTTTACACCAATGTGTTAAATTCGAATTTAAAAATCAGTTGGTCACTATCCATGGTGACCCTAGACCCTTTGATATGTGTGCTTTGGTAGAACCTGTTGGAGTGCAATTTTGCCCTGCTCTGTCATCCACACATCCTAATTCTTATTTTTCATCTAAAACTGTGAAACACACACCCATAGCTTCACCTATTTCCCCTCCATTAATTTCATCCTCATATATAGATCAACAATCTTCTAAACAAACCACTCTAGAACCTCAAAAAGATCTTCAATCTACAACCAATCCTTCATGTTCTATCCCTATAATTTCAAAACCTATAGACCCATCTATTAACACTTCCACATTATCAACATCTATCATACCTTCCACATCTAAAGATATAGGGAATGATCCTTCTACATCTTATGCTCTTTTTGATGAACTTTTACTAGATTTATCCACAATCTTAATATCAAAAAAAACAAATGCTTTCATGCAAGATTCAATTCTTTTAAATAACTTGCCGCCATCTCCTCGTACTTTGGGCCTCCCACAACCTATGGGAAGTACTTACCAAGTCGGGAGTTGTGCCTTCATTTATAAAGGATATGACTAGGGAAGAATCCCTCGGAACATTAAAACTCATCATGAGGGATATGCTCGGTGTTATTTTACCAATGAATATATTAAAGCTAAACCCATAATGCTTAAAATGGGATATAAAGGGAAAGGCTTGGGACCTTTCCAAAATGGCATGAAAGAACCTTTCGAGGTAGAACCATGGCCCGCCCGATGTGGTGTGGGCCTATTTCCTAGTAAGGGTCAACCCTTTCCTTTTGAAGATGATGATCAACTCATATGTTATCAAGATTATTTGGATAGGCATGATGATTTGCCTCTAAAAAATCAGCCATTTACATGTAACATGCTATCCATAGCTTACCCTGAAATGATTGCTGACTCCGATGAGGAGTTGGAAGGAGATATCTTCCATGATGTCTCCATTGAAGAGATGTTACACAATGGATTTTATTTTGATGGTTCTATACCAACTATAGCCCAACTTGAGACCGCTAATCCTCAAGATGAATTATCCAAATTAACCTTACAAGAATTACAAGAATTGGGCGTTTCACCTACCCCACCCAATTTTGAAAGAGATCTACACATGGAGGTAGAAAACATCATTAAAATTAATATTGGAACCGAGGATAATCCTCACATAATCAATATTGGATCAGAATTAAGTCAAGAAAAACAAGAGCAATACATTGCATTCCTTAAAGAGTATGAAGATGTCTTCGCTTGGACATACGAAGATATGCCAAGTCTAGACCCTTATGTAGTCATGCATCATCTAGTGGTCCATCCGGATGCTAAACCTGTTAAACAAAAACTTAGAAAAATGCATCCCAAAGTGGCTTTGCTAGTCAAAGGGGAGTTAGAAAAACTCCTGAATGTTGTTTTTATACAAGCTATTGATTATGCTTGAATGGATCTCAAATGTAGTTCCAGTTACCAAGAAAGAAGCCACCAAAGTTAGGGTTTGCACAGATTTTAGAGATATTAACGTTGCATGCCCTAAAGATGATTTTCCTCTTCCAAATATGGATCAAATCATTGACTTTACTTCCGGGAGTGGGATGATGTCCTTAATGGATGGATTCTTCGGTTATAATCAGATCAGGATAGCTCCTAAAGATCAGGATAAAATAGCCTTTATTACCCCCTGGGGTACCTTTTGTTGGAAAGTGATGCCATTTGGCTTAAAGAATGCAGGTGCAACCTATCAACGAGCTATGACTTATATTTTTCATGATATGATGCATGATATCCTACATGATTATGTAGATGATATTATAGCCTGCTCTATTAATGAAGATAATCATTTAGATGATTTGAGAAAATTTTTTAATTGATTACGAGAATATCTTATTTGATTAAATCTAGCAAAATGCATATTTGAAGTTAAGTCCGATAAACTATTAGGGGTTTTAGTTTCTTTACGTGGTATCAAAATTGACCCTCTCAAGATTGCGGCTATCACTGATATGCCCGCACCTACTAATATATTTGAATTACGAAGTTTACAAGGTAAGATTCAAGCCATTCGTCGCTTCATCGATAAGCTAGCAGACAAAATTGGTCCCTTTCTTAAACTCCTTAAGAAGGATGTCCCTTTAAATTGGGATGATGAATGTACAGAAGCTTTTGAACTTCTCAAGCAATCTTGTTAAGATCCTGCTATAAAATAAACTCAAATAACACACTCTCACACAATTGCTTGGAAATAAACTCACATAAACATCACATTAATATAACAAAAATTTGCATAAAGAACAATCTCACAATAAGACGAGAATCGCGAGGCCTCTTCGAGGGGGCAACCTCCTTCAATACTTCATTAATTTTGCAAAAGATGGTTACATTGGTGCCTTTTCGGGTATTTAAGGAGTTTCCTTCCAAGGTTGGCTTACATGCAAAATGCCAACTGGATTACATGCATAATGCCACCCGAATTACATGCATAGTGCCACTTTGAATTACATGCACAATGCCACTCGAATTACATGCATAATGCCACACGAATTACATGCACAATGCCACCTATCTACCATGTGTTACATAAAAAGGGTGCCATTTGTCATAGGCACTACCTAAGCTAAAACTTAGAACATTACAAAATATTAATCATGGGTACTACCCACGTTCACTAGGAATTATTACATCAAGGAAGTTATTACATTAAGGGTTAGGATGAGATCCTAACATGCCCTTCTCCTTGAAGAAGCTTTGTCCTCAAAGCTGAAAATGAGAAGCTATTCTTTGGAGTTGATGGAGAGACTCCCATGTAGCATCCTCAGGTTGAAGTCCATGCCACTGAACCAGGACCTCTGTAATGGTACGGTTGCGCAGAGTGCGAGTTCGACGATCCAGCAACTGCTTTGGTGCAAGTAAGATGGAGCCTTCTTCATCCAATTCGGGGAGTGTTGATGGAACCTGTGCCTTGGAGCTGCCCGAAATGTAGGAGGAAGGCGTGAGTGGAGGGCGCCCGTAAACTGCCTCAAACGGTGTGAGTTTGGTGGCGGTATGATAGGAAGTGTTGTACCACCATTCGGCCAAAGAAAGCCATTTTGCCCAATGAGTAGGATGATCGGAGGCAAGGCAGCAAGGGTAAGTTTCCAAGCATTT
Organism: Wollemia nobilis; assembly: GCA_028583015.1. NCBI lineage: Eukaryota > Viridiplantae > Streptophyta > Pinopsida > Araucariales > Araucariaceae > Wollemia > Wollemia nobilis. The sequence goes on along the minus strand of JAQPPZ010016818.1, from coordinate 2,983,461 downwards.
ATTAACAACCTCTGTTTGACCATCCGTTTGCGGATGGTAGGCTGAACTCATTTTGAGCTGAGTCCCCTGCAACTTAAACAACTCTTGCCACAAATTGCTAGTAAAGGTGGGATCACGATCAGATACAATGGAGGTTGGCATGCCATGAAGGCGAAATATGGAGTCAAGAAAAATTTGGGCAATAGTGAATGTTGTGTAAGGATGGGTTAGGGCACAAAAGTGAGCATACTTTGAAAGGCGGTCCACTACCACAAAAATAACAGACTTGCCTCCAGATTTAGGTAGCCCTTCTATGAAGTCCATAGAGATGTCGGTCCACACCGATCCGGTATCGGCAATGGTGGAAGAGTGCCCAGAGAGCGCACTGTTTCTCCTTTCATCCTTTGACCTGTGTCGCAGTCTGCCACCAAAGAGCGAATGTCCTGTTTCCTACCTTTCCAAAATAAGGTGCGCTTGAGTCGCTCATAAGGTGGTATGATATTGGGAGGTGTACTATCCGGCAATAATGGAATGGCATGGTCGTGAGAGCGATGCGGTGGTAGTGTGGTTGGTTCTGAAAAGATGGCCTCTTGTTTGGGGAGAATCTGTTGCATGTCTTGTGGGATTTCACCCATTGGAGATGTGGATGGTTGGATGGAGAATAGTTGTGCAATGACCCCACGTGATGATTTTTTTAGCAATTTCTCCATGCCGTTTGAACTGATAATTTGAGGTGTTCTTGTCGGGGAGCCCTTGATGATGTGTGTTTGTCCGTTATGGGAGAACTGCATCCAGAGTTCAGCAAAGTTCCAACTGATAGTGCCCAACGTACTCAACCATTGGGATCCCAAAACAATATCACATCCACCCAGCTGGAGGGCAAACATGTCCTGCTTGAGTTCATAGTCCCCTATCTTGATTTTAACATTGCGACACTTTCCTTTACAAGGTAAGGTTCCCCCATTGGCTACCATGACCTCAAAGGAATTACAAGTGTGGATATAGCAATTTGCCCGTTGAGCAACTCTAGGGTCAATGAAGTTGTGCGTGCTTCTCGAATCCAGAAGGATGGAAAGACGTTGGCCCTTGAAAAATCCTGTAACCTTCATGGTTTGAGGAGTAGTAATGTCTGCAAGGGCATGGATTGTAATTGCTGTCTCAGGTTCCTGTTTCATTTTTGGAGGGTCCTCATCCTCATCACTCTCGTCAGCGGTATCAGGTTCTTCAACATCTATCAAGAACAATTTTTTGTGTGCACACTTATGCCCTTTGAAAAACTTTTCATCACAATTGTAGCATAATCCTTGGGCACGACGTGCATCCATCTCTTCGGTGGTGAGGCGCTTGGGTGCGGCAGGTTTATTATCATCTAGGTGTTGGGCTCTAGGAGGAAATGAAGGTCTATTTTGAGGAAACTTTGATGGGTGTCTTTGGGCGAGAGAGTTTAGATTCGGCCAAACGGGCCAAACCGATAGCTTCCATCATAGTTCGTGGTTTCAACATTTTTACTTCCGCTTGGAGTTCCACCTTCAACCCACTGATATAACAACTCTGGAAGAACCCTTCACTCAATCCTCTTGTCCTATTGGCCAATTTCTCAAATTGAGCTTGGTACTCTCGGATTGACCCTGTTTGTTGCAGTTTGGTCAAGGCTCCTGTAAAGTCCTCAAACTCACTAGGACCAAATCGAGTGAGTAGTTGGGATTCAAAATCCTCCCAAGAGAGATTTGGGTAGGCAAGACGCAACCATTGAAACCAGTGTAGAGCCTCAGATTCCAAGTTAAAGGAAGCCATCTGGACTCGATGAAATATGGGTACATTATGAAGTCGAAAGAATTGGTCAACCCGACATAGCCACCCATCAACATCCTTCCCACTAAATTTGGGAAAGTCCAATTTGGGCATTCTAAAGGGTGGTGGATCATGGTCACGATTCCTTGTAGAACTCTCGGCTTGGTATTCTGATTTGGGTGGTTCTCTTCTCAGTTCTTGTCCACTTCTGTCAGTGCTTCTTCTAGGCGATTGCTAGTGGCCTCATGCTCTAGGCGAAGACCTTGGACTTCTTCCCTTATGGAGTGAAAAGCCGAGTTCAAGTTCTCAATGGCTTTTGTTAGGGATTCCAAGTGTTCTAGTTCTTTCCGGTGTCCACGGGTACCCTGGGCCATTTTTTAGACCTTTTGTGACCAGTTACTAAAAATAGAATTGAATTTTTTGGACTTACTATTTTTAGTAAGTGCCCAAAAAAGTGCTTGGGTGCTATATATCAAAATGATCAGCTGAAGGAGGTGGTCACAATGAGCTATATCTCTCAACACTACTTTTTGGCACCCCAGACTTTTTTTTTTATCTCTGTTTTGCTGAGTCTAACGGTGTTTACAGTTTCTAATTCTGAGCTGCTGAGAAAAAGTTAGGTACTGGAGCACTATCTATAACTGGCCGTGTTTCACACTCAAGATTCTCTGTATTTTGCGGGTGGCGATATGACGATTCTGTTACGACCACGAAGGCTGTGAATTACGCCTTGCATTGTCTTGACCTCTCCGACTTGACTGACTTGTGTGTGCCCATTGTAAATTTTCTTGTTATTCTCCAGGTCTGTCGACTTAAGTGTCACCCTCATGGCTTATCCCGAATGCATGTCCCTTCTATTATTTTTTTAGTAGAGGACTCCTTTCTCATATGCTCACTTTTGAAATGCAGGTTTACGAACAGGGAGGTTTGGATTTTTATTTTTATTTTTTTTTTTTTTTGGCGTTTTTTACAGGTTGAAGTTTTAACAGAACCAGGGAATGCTAAGTATAGGAGTATGTACCACCCATAGGCCCTCTAATATACCGAAAGTGACGAACAATAGTGCTCGGACCAATATTTCAGGCCACTACTCAAGGAGGATTCCACACATACCCTTGAGCACACTACCTGCATCTCTGACAATACGGGAGGGTAATCGTCCATCCCCGTAGACTATGATTAATACAAGGCCGAAGAGCTTCCTAATGGCTAAAAGTTTGTTTAATCCTAGATGGTCTCCCGATATACCCGAAGATACGTGGGAGCTCAAGTCCGTGCGCGAGTTATGTACGAGGCCTAGGTATTGGAGCCTGATCGCCCCTCACTTCACTAGACGCTTTATGGGCTATCTAGCTTAGCCAATAACGACAGATCCTTCGCGATATTTTAAAACCCCCGGTACAGGGTTTCTACCTACTCAACTAACAATATATTTTTTTGTTTTTGGTGCGGAAAAAAAAACAACTTGTATTTTTTTGGATTTTTTTTAATAAGGAAAAACAGAATGGAAAAAACACACGGAATTTATACCTAACAGGCGGATTGGATGGCAAGAATCGTTGCAGTTGCAGCCAGAACTTGGCCCTGGAAAGCGCTCTGATACCACTTGTTAAGATCCTGCTATAAAATAAACTCAAATAACACACTCTCACACAATTGCTTGGAAATAAACTCACATAAACATCACATTAATATAACAAAAATTTGCATAAAGAACAATCTCACAATAAGACGAGAATCGCGAGGCCTCTTCGAGGGGGCAACCTCCTTCAATACTTCATTAATTTTGCAAAAGATGGTTACATTGGTGCCTTTTCGGGTATTTAAGGAGTTTCCTTCCAAGGTTGGCTTACATGCAAAATGCCACCTGGATTACATGCATAATGCCACCCGAATTACATGCATAGTGCCACTTTGAATTACATGCACAATGCCACTCGAATTACATGCATAATGCCACCCGAATTACATGCACAATGCCACCTATCTACCATGTGTTACATAAAAAGGGTGCCATTTGTCATAGGCACTACCTAAGCTAAAACTTAGAACATTACAAAATATTAATCATGGGTACTACCCACGTTCACTAGGAATTATTACATCAAGGAAGTTATTACATTAAGGGTTAGGATGAGATCCTAACAAATACCTCCTTAATCCACCTGTGCTTTCACCACCTAAACTTGATCGCCCATTTCTCCTGTATATTTTAGCTTCAGATTCTGCCTTAGGAGCTATGTTAGCTCAGCTTGATGATGCGAAGAAAGAACGTGCTAATTATTATATTAGCCGAACCTTCATCAGTTATGAAACCCGCTACACAACATTAGAAAAACTATGTCTAGCAGTTGTGTTTGCTATGCAAAAATTATGACATTATATGCTTAGTCAAAAAACTTATGTCATTGCTAAATATGATCCCTTAAGGTATCTCATGAGTCGACCTTATTTATCGGGTCGCACAGCCAAGTGGGTTCTTGCTCTAAGCGAGTTTGATCTCACATTCATAGGACAGAAGTCTGTTAAGGGTCAAATCATAGCAGATCAATTAGCTACTGCACCCTTAGAGTCTACCCATCCCCTCATCATTGAGTTTCTGATGAATGCCTTCAATTAGAGGCAGACCATATTGAACAATGGTCCTTATACTTTGATGGAGCCCAATGCATGAGTGGGGCTGGTGCGGGTATTATTTTAATATCCCCACAAAAACATCTTATTCCTCTGTCCTTCAAATTAAAATTTGCTTGCACCAACAATACTGCTGAATATGAAGCTCTAATCCTTGGATTACGAGCTGCCTTGGTGCTAAAAATTAAACATCTGTTAGTTTTTGGTGATTCTCAACTGGTTATAAACCAAATTAATGAAGTTTATCAGACCAGAGATGATAAACTATGCCCATATAAAGCCTATGTTTTACAATTAATGTCTCTATTTGATCAAGTTACCTTGGAAGCTATTCCTCGAACTTGCAACCGTGCGGCTGATGCTATGGCCGCAGTTGCATCTCTCCTACCCTTGGAGTTAGATGACGAATATGCCACTATCATTATTCGTCGACTCCAAGAACCCGCTTCAAATAAGTCATGCTTAGAACCTTTGGATGTGTTTCTAATCAATGAAACTACTCCTGAACCTTGGTATACGGACATATTTGATTTTCTCCAAAATGGGACTTTCCCTGCCAATTCTAATAGAAACCAATGTCGGTTATTACGTAGACGAGCAAGTCGATTTGTAATAATTGGCAATACTTTATATAGGAGATCTTTTGAAGGTATCCTATTAAGATGTTTGAATTTAGAAGAATCCAAATCAGCCTTGAGTGAAGCCCACGATGGATCTTGTGGAGGACACTTCAGTGGTAGTGTCATTGCTAAAAAGCTCCTTAGGATAGGATACTTTTGGCCTACCATGGAAAAGGATGCACATGATTATGTGCGCCATTGCGACAAGTGCCAGAAACATGCTGACCTTGTCCATGCGCCTACATAAGAACTACAGGCTATTTCATCTCCTTGGCCCTTTTCAAAATGGGGTTTAGATATTATTGGCAAAATCAATCCTGTGTCATCTGATGGACACAAATTCATCATAACCGCCATTGAGTATTTCATGAAGTGGGTTGAAGCTATGCCTTTAGCTTCCTGCACTGGCACACAAGTCTCTAAATTTATTTTTAATCAAATCATTTGTAGGTTCGAAATTCCTGCAAATCTCATCTCTGATAATGGAACTTGTTTCAAAAATAAAGATGTTAAAAAATTATGCCAAAAATATAAGATTCAACATCGCTGGTCCACTCCCTATTATCCTCAGGGTAATGGTCAAGCAGAAGCATCTAACAAAACCTTAATCAAAATTCTCAAAATATTGGTCAATAAAACTGGTCGTGACTGGCACATTCAATTATATCCGACCTTGTGGGCCTATCGAACTAGTGTTCGAACCCCCACTGGAACTTCACCTTTTGTTTTGGTTTATGGTGCTGAAGCCGTTTTTCCCTTTGAATTAGAAGTTCCTTCTTTGGCTCTACTACTTCAAGATACCGAAGTAGGAGATGAATATCAAGCTGGCAGACTCGATCAGTGGAACTCCTAGATGAAAAATGCATCAATGCTTTGGAGCATCTCCGTGCCTACCAAAACAAGCTTAAAAGATCATATGCTAAAAAAGTTCGTCATCGATCCTTTGAGATCGGTGACCTTGTTTTAAAAGAAAATAAAAAAAATACTAATGCAACTAAGGACCTTAAAGGTAAATTTGAGCCCAAGCGGCTTGGACCATACATTATCACCTGCTAAATTTGAATCGGGAGCATACAAATTATCTACCTTAGATGGTAAAGAACTTAAAGAACCCATGAATATTTTGCATCTTAAACGTTACTATGTATAAATTTGGTCATTTCATCCTTGTATATATTTGTTTAAAATATTTCAAAATCACTATCTTGTATTTCTTTCAATTTATAAATTCAAAAACACCAAAAACATTCATAATCATCAAAATCTTCAAAACTATTTGTTGTATTTATTTATGGCACTTGTTAATTCTTTCAAAAACAAAAAAAATAATAAAAATAAAAACAGCAATATTCTTGACTCTTTCGAAACCAAAACAACATAAAGAAGAAAGAGAGAGTCAACATTCTCAAAACTTCTCAAAAAGTATTTATATATATCTTCTTACAAATGTTGCAGTTATATGTTTCAAATTATTTTGGATAAATTAGCATTTATTTGGAATCCCTCACTTTCACAAACACAAAAATAAATATCTTGATTTTATCTGGCATGATTACTAATCTCTCTTATATCAAAGTCCACAAAATTCAATTAAATAAAGTTTGAGCATAGAGAATTGATCTTGTTATTTACTTAAACCAAGCACATCTTTTCACAATAAAATGATTATATTTGTAATTTCCATGCTTTGCTACATAGTAGAAGTGGTTTCTTGAGCGAAAAGTTTCCCCTGCTATCCTATCATGCACATGGTCTAGAATCTTTGAGAATTGGCAAAAGGACAAGCTCACCCCTACCCAGAATAAAAATCCCTTGCTCTATAGCTAATCCGAGCAAGTATCCCTAGCATAGAAAAAAAAAGCAAAGTTCAAGAAAAAGAGAAAAAAGAAAAATGTTATTTTATATCATTACAACAATGTTTCAAGCATTATCTCAAAAATCAAGCAAAAATACAAAAGAAAGAAAAAAGAAAGCAAAAGCAAAAGCAATAAAATCCCTTTCCCTACCCTTTGAAAAGAAAAGAAGGGTTGATGAGCTTGAATCCCTGGAATTCTCAATTATTCGAAAAGCGTGAGGTAAGCCCCATAACAGGTGGTTTGTGCCCAACCTGCTTGGCCTTGGGTAACTCCTAGCGTGGCGATATGTCCTGTCACATTAGCGACCTTCTTTTGTACAGACCTATGTCTGCTTATGGATTAGCTAGCTCTTGATAATCCGACTTACATAGTAGTCTAGTATGGTTATATGCATCTACATCATGGTTAATGAACACTTATTTGGTTCATTCAAATCACTTGTATCATATTATCTTGCTCAAAACTGGTAAATGAACATAGCAATTGCACACACTTTTGTATTTGAGAGATTTTGTGTATCATTATGATAAATCAAGATTGGAAATGAATTCACATATGCACATGGGATTCCTTATAAATCTAACTTTTGTCTTTAAGATACTTTGAAATATTTTTTTGCAAATTGTTTGGAATAATTCATTTTCTTCTTTAAAGTACAGTTGTTTAGCATAAAGACAACTACATGCATAATAGAAAAATCAAAATTTCTTTCAAAACCATACAATCAAAACACATATATATATATATTATCGACTTTCGCGACGATGGTATAGTTCCAAAACCAAAATTGGAATTTTATGCCTAGCGCAAGTCCTCATCTTCATATTTTCTGTTTATTAAAAATCAACCATGCAATAAAACTATCTCTTTTTGGATTTCGCGATGATGGTATAAGTCTATACCTACATATTCTATGCCTAGCGCAAACCATTGTAACAATTTTTATTCCCCATTTATTTAAAAATCATGAAAACCATATGACTTAAATCATTCTATTATACAATTATGTTTTTAAACAAAAAGCATGCACATTATCACTATTTCATGTCATTATGTCAACCTTCAATTTTGCAATGATGGTATAATTCCTAGGGAATTATCCAAAAAATTTATCACACTTAGGAATTTATGCCTAGCAAAAATCATTTTAACATTATTTCATGCATACTATTTTTATGAAAATCTGAAAACAAACCATCATCATCATCATTTGCACCATTGCACCAAAGTCTTAAGGCAGTCTCTTAAGCACTCTTTTACTTTTTAACAATATTTCTATATTGGGATTAGCTTGACGACCGAGTGAGCGGCGACTCCATGAAATGGTCTATAATAGCGACAATGTCCTTTGAAATTATTGTTAGAAGTCTCTTTTTATTTTTTATCACATTACATCACAAACAACCAATTTGTTACATCAGATTATTTCATTTAAAATCTTACAAGCATGACATTCAAACCATAATATTTCCAACGACGTAATTACATGAATCATCAAATCAATCAATCAAAACATTAAAAGCATCATAAAAATACATAAGACACAAGTCATATGATCAAAAAATATCTCATCTCATATATATATCAACAATATATACATCATCTCAAAACTGGATTGGTATGCCACAATCTGTACCTCGACATACTCAATCCTCTATCAAAAATAATAAATACTATATATCAATCTATACAATGTAGTGCAGTAGTCTAGCCTCGAGAACCCCTCGAGCTCTCAGCCTCATCTCCTCCCCCACCCTGAGGTGGACGAGGTGGCCCCATCGTAGTATGAGTGGTACTACGAGTCCTAGTCGTCGATCGGGATGAAGTCCTCGATGACCCAATCCTGATCGGATCTACGATGTTAGCCGACAGTGGTAATCTCTCCTCCTCTGGCACCATCTAGTAGTATAATGTCTGGTAGAAAGTGATTTGGGCAATAGCCCATGCTAGCTCCCGAGTGCTCGCCCCTCCGCCCCATGCTCTGAGGCGTGCAATCTCATCTCTGAGCTGTGTCACCTCAGCTCGATGTCGTGCAGCCTCCTCCTGTAGGGTCTGCACCTGTGCTTGGAGATGGACTGTCTCCGCTCGGAGAGTCGCTGTCTCGCTACTCTCCCTAGTGTCAACACCCTTGCCCTTATCGGGCGATGGTGGCCTCTCTCTCTATGGAGAAGGGGGTCTCTCCGCCCTCCTCTCCCACTATCATGGCCTCTCTTGTGCCTGTGGCCTCCTCTGCTCTCTCCCATCGTGACCCTGGGCCGCCTCAATAGCCGCCTGGCACCGCCTCCCCATCCGATGCACAACTGCATGAATCGGACCCTGAGCCCTCGTCATCCGAGGAGGGTGGATGCCTACGTACCAGGCATCGTAGCCGTCGGCTACCCCAGCATCGTCCCCATCCACTGGCTGAATGGGGGCATCATCCGCGTCCTGACTCCAGAAGCGCTGCATATCTAGAGCCCCGTTGACCGTAGTGTTATCCCGGATAGTCCGAGAAAACTCGTAATCCCTGAGAGATGGGATCCCCTACTGTAGACCGAACTGTCACAAAACTCGGTCGTAGCGGTGGAGCTCCACCTCTCCCCTCTCCATCCATAGCCAGCAGACTCGCCTGATGCGAGCCAGCTCCTGTCCATCCTCGGCCCACCCTGGATGCTCCCTCCAAGGCCTCCAGGTGATCTGGTCTGGGACAAGGTCATCCAACAGTCTTCGGGACATCGGTAGATCAATCCGTCGTTGTGACCCTCTTCGGAGCCACCAGTAGAAAGCTCGGGGCCTCTCCCCGTCAACCCCTATCAAAGGAAGCCCTATCGGCCTCCGCACTGCAATGTGCTCCCAGCACCAAACCTGTAGGAGCGATGTCATAACTAGACATCGGCCGCCCTTGTACACGACCCCATGCAGGATCCTGTACAGTCGACATAGAACAAAACTGCCCCAAGAGAATCTGTAACCATGGTCTCGCATGTCGTAGATCACATCTGCTAGCACCCATGGTACCCTGCACCCGCTCTGGTGGCACAGCAGAAGTCCACCCACCACTCCGGCCAAAACTTGTGTGAGTCTGGATGCCCCAGGCATCTGACGTAGTGCCTCGATGTTCACTCCGCCCTTCTCCAGGGCGAAGCTCGGGTCACCACACAATCGCATCATAGCATGGCCCTGATTGGCCATAGGAGTGATCAACCGTCCTTGTATGGGGATTCTCAGAATCCTCCATACATCCTCTAATGTGGGAGTCATCTCCCCTATGGGTAACCAAAAATAGGAAGAACCCGGATACCACCTCTCTGCCAGGGCTGTCAGTAGCCCCATGTCTGTAGAAACTTGTGGCATTTCTGCCACATGCTGTAAGCCGGCTTGAGCCAGCTGATCCCGCTCTGCCTGTGATAGAGCGGCCAAGTCATCTCTCAACCCCCCGTATTTCCATTCTCTGCTCTTTAGTAAACCTCTCTGCAACATAAACAACAAAACAATAACAAATCATTAATAAAAACTCAAGTGATTAATAATGCAAGTAAAATCAGTTCAATTTTATACAAATGATGATATCGTCCACTATTGGACGATATCGTCCCAAATTTGAGCAAAATCGTCTCCGATTTTGCAAGCCGAAATCGTCCCTAATTTGACGAAATCGTCCCCCTTTCGTCGATTTCGCCCTTAGACGAAATCGACGAACTTGAGACGATTTCGTCGAAATCGGGACGATTTCGTCCCGACGACGTCGACGGCCCAAAAATGGCCGCGATGCTCAAAAATTGATCAAAATTCACCTAAAAAGCATGTAAATTCAACTTAAAGCATTCTAAACTAAGTTTAGACTCTTACCCATAGCCCGCGCCGGACCTCTGTCGATCTATGTGCTGTCTCCACCATTTTTGCTTGCAGAGCTCTAAAAACCAGAAAAATGAACAGTAAAAATGAATTAGGGTTTTACCCTATTTTTCTTAATTTTATTCAAAACACAATTAAAAACATTTTAAAATTTTGCTTTTCCGTGTTTTTACCTCAAACGTTCGATTTGGGTAAAAACACGGAGGGGGCACCATAGTAAGTTGTCGTACGATTCGACCAAGAATCGTCGCCTAAAAATGGGAATAATTTTTGCTTTCTCGTAAATCGAGAAGAACTCATCTTTAACGCATTTTCTTCGAAAAATTCGCTAAAGAGGGGGCAAAATGTAGCACCCTAAAATTGGCGCGGTAAAACCTTAATAATTACAATTACTCTAGTAAATAATTCAAATTCAAATTTTAACCTCCAAAACCGCTCCCAAACCGTCGCTTAATCCGTTTCCTCCTTTCCCGTGCCATTTTTAGAGTTTGTTTTGACCGTTTGACGATATCGTCGCCGATCAGACGATATCGCCTCAGATCGGACGATTTCGTCTAGGCTAGGACGTCCAGACGATCTTGTCCCAAAACTGATTTTTCACAATTAGTCTTTGTTCCAACGGCGTCTCTAATCCGGGCAGAAGCGTGTCTACGCCGTTAGAGACCCTCCCCGTTGGAGATCTCCCAAATAGGGATGATCTCCAACCTCCTAACCTCCCTCCTAAGCCTATTTAATCCTAAGCCCTCCCCTTAGCATCCCCCTGGCTGATAATTCCTGTAAATTGACTTCACACGCATTAAGACATCCTAAATTGCTATTTGCATTAGTTCTATCCAAATTTTGTTGCAGGTACCTTAGTATTTTTCAGCCGGAGCAAGCTTACATCGTCACAGACGATCCTGTTCAGATCGGAGGTGATCCTGTCGAATCAGAGACGATTTCGTACCAATGCGAGACGATTTCGACTGCAGTCAACATTGAGGCAATCAGTGCCCAGAGTTTGCATTTTCCTCCTTTCAATCTGTTGTTTTATTCTGCAATTAGCTAGTTTATTTATTATTTTATGCTATCTTGCATTTTGGAGTTCACCCATCTAGATCAAATGCATAATTAAGTTATAATTGTCATTAAATCAGTATGATGCATTCATGTTTCTGTTTATAATTCTTAGTTTGATATTGTTATTGTCATTTTACATTGTTTCCCTATGTTAGCATTGTTGTATTTTCTGTGTTTTGCACCTATTTCTCTGTTTGCAGGTCTCTGATGAATTCGTCGATGAATTCGTCAGATCTCAGACGATCTTGTCTGATAGCAGACGATCCTATCAAATCAGAGGCGATCCTGACTGCTTCAAGAATCAGAATCTTCATCAGACATCCGGATCAGGTATGACCTTTTAATATTGCTTAATTTCTCTATTTTCTGTCCTAATTTTGTTCTCTGTATTCATTTAATTTGCATCTTCATATAGAATAGCTTAGATGCATTTTGGCCAAACCTAGGACTTGAATGTTTAAGGATAAAACTGAACACATAAAACACATTCCCAACCTAGGCGTGGAAACTGCCATTAAATGTTTCCTGGTGAACCCACCATCCATCAAAAAATCACCATAATACACCTCCCCCGAGAGGCGGGACCTTCGCAAGGCCTCTCAGTCCAAGGTACCGCGCCATCCTTTTCACATCCCCCTTCCGGGCACGGATCCTATAGCCTGAAGGTAAGGGTGTGAAAAATTTGGAGCGATACAAGAAATAAGTCAAAAAATATTGATCCAACAAAGATGGAGCCACTAAAGATCCCTACTAAATAGAAGGTACATGATCAAAAGGTACAACTACAAGCAAAAACACCTAGTGCAATGCCTAAGCAACAAGATCTTATCTTGTTGAAAGATATCTTGCCCACACAAGCTCAAGAGAAGTTGCAGGCAAAGGCATCAACTTTGCAGCCTATAGTCGGTCAAGTACAAACTGAAGCAAAATAAAAATCCAAAGAACACCTCAAGTACCCATCATTGACCAAGCGTCAAAGGGTAGAAGATAATCAGTAGTATCAAAACAAATATGATCTAGCTAGTGAAGTGAAAGACTCTAGTGCCTCTGACTATAACATTGTTGAAGAGATGAAGAGAATTAATGCTAAGGTGAGTTTGTATGATGCATTGCAACTCCTTGGATAGGTTGATCTATTGCAAGAGTCTCTCAAGTCTATAAAGGATAAAAGGAAAAACCCCATCTAGACAATGTTAGTACAAACACTGATAGCTTCTACCACTGGTAATAATAGACCACCCCAATTCTACCTATCTCTTAGGATGGAGGATTAGATTGTGCATAACTCCATGATCGATTTTGGTTTCACAACTATTGTCATGCCAAAGGCGGTATGTGAGGTCATGGGGATGGAGTACACAAGGAGAAGTCCAGACATCTTAGAGTTGGATGGGACCCCATTAAAAATGGTGGGTGTGATTAAATATATTCCCATTGTTCTGTATAGCATGCCATAAATCACCATCATTCAGGAAGTTGTCGTGGTTGATTTAGAACCATATTTTAGCATATGACTTTTGAGGGAATTTATAGCAAATTTGGGAGGATATCTTTCCCTGGACTATTCACACTTAGAGATTCCTTTCAAGGGAAGGAGAGTTCAGATATATAATGAAAATCCTTCCACTTTTCATATAGAGAAACTTGAAGAAGAAGAAAAATCCACAAGCTTAGTTAGCATGATGATAGAAGAGCTGCAAGAAACAGACCTGATGGAGGAAGCTCTAACTAAACTTCTTTTGGAAGATGAATTTTTGTTTATGGATTTTAATGCAATGGTAGAGACCAAAATTGGTTGCTACACCATAACTAAATCTGAGAAGGTTGAAACTAAAACCTCTGACTTCCAGGACCCTGTCTCCGACCAATTATGGAAGTTATATTTTGATAGTGCAAGATTCAAGAATGGCGCAGGAGCTAGAATTTGTTTTGTTTCTCCTTTGGAGGTACAAAAAACATACTTATATTGGTTAACCTAGAGATGTACAAACAATGCCACTGAATACAAAGCACTGTGATTTGGCCTAAAGAAGGCGAAGAATGTTGGAATAAAAAAATTGTAGATTTTTGGGGATTTTGAGCTCATTGTCAATTAGATTACGAATAAATACCTATCAAAGCAACATTATTTGAAGGCCTACTATAATAAGGTATGGGATTTGTTTGAGTCTTTTAAAACACTAAATTTTAAAACAATTTCATGAGAACAGAATAAACACGTAGATATCTTGGCATCCCTTGGTGCTAACTTCTCCCCATTGAGCAAGTGGTAAGGAGACCTAAGACTGTAACGGTAATTTTCAGACCTTCGATCCTCGATAAAAATATCTACTAGTAGGTGTTCGATAGCAATGATTAGATAGTCAATTTCTTGATTAAGGAAGCCAATGGCACAAAATAAAGAATACTGGCTGAGGAGGAAATGGAAGGGATGATTCAATTGAAAATAATCACATTCCTAGAGGATTAATTACTCTTGAGATCCTGTTTGACTAGAATGACAGAGTGGAGAAGAGCAAGATTAAGGTTGATGAGAAAGAGTATAAAGAATTACAACTGGAATCTGATAAGGTGATTAAATTCGAAACAAACTATACTCTAGAGGAGCTCAAGGAAATTAAGGAGCTACGTTATCAATTCCTTGACATTGTCACATGGAGTTATCATGATTTGAAAGGGTATGACAAAAATGTGATTCAACACACCATTGAATTACAGGAAGGGGTTAAACCCTTTCGATAGAAACATCAGCCTGTTAATCTAAAAATTGAAGTACTAATGAAAGCAAAACTGCTGAAGGTGTTGGAGGTAAAAATCATTTACCCCATCAAATACTTGACTTGGGTGGAAAATTTGGTTCCAATACAAAAGAAGAATGGAGATATTCACTTATGCGTAGATTTTTGTAATCTGAACTAGGCATCTCTAAAATATCATTACCCCTTGTTGTAGATTGACCATATCCTCCATGTTGTTGTTGGAGCACAAATATTTTTGCTATTTGACAGTTTCTCCAGCTATAATCAGATCTGGGTAAAGGATGAGGACTAGAATAAAATAAAATTTACTACCAAATGGGGCACTTTTGCTTATCAAAGAATGCCCTTCGGTCTTTCAAATACTAGTGCCACCTTTCAAAGAGAAATGGATATCGCCTTTGGTGAGTTTTTGAACCGAATCATTGTGATATACCTTGATGATATGACTATTTTTTCACATCGTAGGGAAGAGCATGGATCTCATCTAAGATAGGTGTTTGAAAAATATCGGGAGTTTGGTATCTCCATCAACCTGAAGAAATCTATTTTTGTTGTCAAGGAGGGAAAGCTCTTGGAACATGTCATTTCAAAGGAAGGATTAGCCATTGACCCTACGAGAGCTGAAGCTCTCTTAAAATTACCACTACCAACCAATAAGAAAGACTTACAATCATTTTTCAGCCAAATCAAATTTTATTTCAAAATTCATCATTGATTTCGCTTAGGTAGTAAAGCCGATGATTGAACTCCTAAAGAAAAATGTATATTTCAAGTGGATAGAGAAAAGGAGGCAAGCATTCCAGGAGATTAAAGAGAGAATTGTCCAAGCACCAGTATTGATCAATCTAAATTATTTTAAGGATTTTATACTTTACATAGTGGGCGAGCAGGAAAGTTATGTTGTCATGCTTACACAAAAGTGAGATGATGGGAATGAATAGCCAATCACTTTTCTAAGTCAAGTTATTCAACTGCATCAGGAAAAATACAATTTTATTGAAAAGCAAGTTTATGCAATAATGAAATCCCTGAATAAATTCTAATATTTCATCTCACAAAGTAAGACAATTGTCTATGTTATACACCTGGATGTCAAGAATTTTATTATTCAAGGAGAGCTTGGTGATAAAAGAGCAGGCTGGGTCTCCAAGATTCAGGAGTATGATGTGGAGATTCGACCAACCAAATTTATTTATGATCGAGCACTCTATCAAGAGTTGGCTAAAAGTGCAGCTTCTCAGTTGCCACTACCATCACATGATGAGGTTATCAATGAGAGTAATCTTGCTAATAAAAAAATATATAATCACAACTGGACAGAGGACCTAATTGAATTTTTTACATCTGGGAAGTATCCATCTCACCTTGATTCCTCACAAAGGTGAAGGTTTAGACTACAAGCCCTTAAATATGTATTTTTTTCAAGTGGATTGTTCCATAAGAACATAGATGGAGTGCTTCTCAGATGTGTTAAAGAATATGAAAAATAGAATATCTTGGAGGAATTCCACTCTAGCTTGTCTAGAGGACACTATGTAGGGAGGCCTATGTCTTTGAAAATCATTTGAGTTGGATATTTTTTGCCCACACTTTTTGTAGATGCATATAAAGTAAGTCAAACCTGTGATAACTATCAATGATATGTTTGCAGGAGTAAGAAGGCATACTTACCTCTACATTCGATCCAAGTGGAAGCTCCATTTCAACAGTGGAGTTTAGACTTTATCGTGGTCATTGATCCTCATTCTTCCGCTAAACATAAATACATTTTGATAGCAACTGACTACTTTACTCGATGGGTAGAGGCCATCCAAATAAAGAAAATAGATCAGGCGATAGTCATTTCTTTCCTCGAGGGGTTGATTACCCATTTTGATGTACCAGACACCATTGTGACTGATAATGGCACTCCCTTTATGGGAGTGAAGATTACTGAGTTTACGAGTAGGTATGGAATTTATCTAAAATCTTCCTCTAATTATTACCTGTAGGGAAACGGTCTAGTTGAGTCCATAAACAAGAACTTGCTTTAGATTTTGAAGAGAAAACTCAAAAGCAATAAAAGGAATTGGCATGTGCTACTAAATAAAGCTCTGTGTGTGGATCACATATCGATCAAGAAGTCCATTAAAACTTCTCCTTACTCTTTGGTGTATGGCAAGGAAGCAGTTTTGCCTACCCACATTGAATTCTCAGTCCTCCAGACCTTGTAGATGCTCAGCGATGAGGATGATGAATCTAACCCCATGAGTGCAAGGTTAGACAAACTTTTGTAGCTTGAGGAAGAAAGAGAGAAGGCATATATTGCTTTTACTGAACATGCCAAGATGACGCAGAAGTGATTTGGCAAAAAGACAACTGAACAAAAATTTAAAATTGGATATTTGGTGCTTAAGTGGAACGATAACAAAGCCAAGCCAGGAAAGCACCATAAATTTGAGGTAATTTGGGAAGGCTCGTTCTAGGTTTCAGGAGTAAATTCAGCTAATGCATACCACCTTTAGGACATGGATGGTCGGGAGTTATCAATCCCAATTAATGGTCATCATATGAAGGCCTATTTTTAGTGACAAAATCAAGGATACACGTATGTAAATATGTACAGAGTTTACTTTTTTATATGTACTTTTATTACTTTGTCAATATATATATATATATATATATATATATATATATATATATATATATATATTGATATTCACACAATGACACTGAGAGGGGGGTGAATCAGTGTAGCTATTAATTTTTATATCTACAGCATTTAATATGAAATAAAGAGAACTTGAAAACAAGAAAAACAGATTGAACAAGAGAGCACACCACAACACTCAATATACCGAGGTTCACCAATTTGGCTACTCCTCAAAAATGACTGCTTGGACTTCAATCCAAATCCAGTCTTTGCAAAATATCAATTTTACAAATACTTTACCAGCATCTACTGGAAGGAGCACCAACCCCTTAATTTTCTGCTGCACATGAGATGGAGCACCAACTCCTAGTACCAAGCACCAACTTGGACTGCAATTCTGATCAATTTAGAATGACATAAAAATGTCTTCACTTCATGCACGACCACTGATGGTTCTGCAATTAACCCAACTCTGCACACTCTCACGGCTCTGCTAATTTTTCTCTTGACTCTTTTCTAACCCTCCTTTTACAGCAATTTCTCTCTAACAGTGACAACATCTTCTTTGTACGACTATTCTTTTATAACCTATCAATCCTGCATGCAGTCGAATCACATACTCTGACTGTTCGAATCCATGCAATACTGTTGTTCGATTCCATGCACTTATTGAAACCAATCGGTTGTTGAATCCATGCAATACTTTGTTCGATTCCATGTACTTAGATTCCATTGTTCTGTTCGTCTATTTTTGAAACTCTGCAATACGGCGGTTCGATTCCTTGCAATACGACTGTTTTAAATGCTGCAAATACATATTTTTGAAAGCTTTTCTGATCCTTCATATTCGGTTGTTCAATTTCTTCAAATACGGCTTTTCAATTTCTTCAAATACGGCTTTTCGAATGCTTTTTCGAAACTGCATATGTGATGCATCGAATGCTTTTTCAATCAAGAATATACATCTGTTCCCATGCATGTCTGACACCTGTCAACGTGTAACTGTCGATCTGACATCAGTTACTTTTTACGTAACAGGCTGCATGATTTTCTGTATGCTTTTTCTGACACGTGTCACCTTGCATGCTCCTACGGGTTTTACCTGCCAGACTGTTACCTGTCGCGATATCGTGACACTTTTTGAAGCCGTACACTTCATGCCCTTGCTTTCGTGAAATCATGACCATTTTGGCTTTGAAAGCTTTCCCTCTGTTCATGTCGCGATATCGCGACACTTTCAACATTTCTGACGTCATCCTTAAGCATGTCATGAAATCATGACGCTTTCGGCTTCCAACTTTCCTTGCACTTTGTCGCGATATCGCGACACTTTCTGACTTTGCTGACGTCATCATCATTCTTGTCATGAAATCGTGACGCTTTCGGCTTTTGCTGACGTCATCATCCTTCTTGTCGTGAAATCGTGACGCTTTCCCGTACAATCTCTCTTGCAACGAAAATAGGAACATGTCGAAAAAAATCGTGACACTTTGGGCTTCGTACAATCCTCCTTGCAAACTCCGGAAAATGGAACATGTCACGAAATCGCGACACTTTGGGCTTCCGTACACTCTTTGCTTCATGCAGTAGCGAAATCGCTACAACTTTGTGCCTTGTGCTTTTGACTTGTTACATCTTTAATTTTTGCAACTTTGAATGGTAGCGAAATCGCTACACCTTTGTTTCCATGCATTTTGTCATGCAGCGAAATCGCTACACCTTCTTGTTTGTGCTTTTTCACTTGTAGCGAAATCGCTACACCTTCTTTGCCCTTCATTTCAACATGCAGCGAAATCGCTGCACTCTTTCGCCTTGACTTTCAAACTTGTAGCGAAATCGCTACACTTCCTTGACTTAGTGCATTTTCCTCCAACATGTCATGAAATCGTGACATCTTTTCACCTTGCTTCCTTCTCTGCCCACATGTCGCGAAATCGCGACAAATTTGCTTGCATCTTCTCTCTCCTCGGACATGTCGCGAAATCGCGACCATTTGGCGTGCATTTTCTCTCTCCTCGGTTATGTCGCGAAATCGTGACCATTTGGCGTGCATTTTCTCTCTCCTCGGTTATGTCGCGAAATCGCGACAATTTTTCTTTCTACTAACGGACCTCTCAACCTGTCGCGATATCGCGACGAGAAAACTTGTCGCGATATCGCGACAGTTTTCTTACTTGGTCTTTTCTGCAATTTTTTGAATCTTGGTGACTTCTGTTTTTTGATCTAAGTGACTTCAGAATTCTTGTCCATTGCTTCAACTGCATCAATTGTTGTCTGTGTTGACAACAATGACAATACTCTTGTTGTACCTTGTTCAACAATCTCCCCCTTTGGAATTGTTGGCAACACTCATGCACTTTCCTGTAATTCTTCTCCCCCTTTGACAATAATACCAAAGGGCTGTTGCAGACTCCCCCTGAGTCTCTGCACACCATTCTCAGACAAATGTTGTTATAGTTAGCAAAAATCATAAGTATAAGCAAAACTATAAGTATAGGCATAAATGCACCCCTTGAGAATGTGATCCCAAAAGATAGTCAGTTCTTGGGAATTGTGACCACTCCCAACTTATTTCGAAGATACTCAAAAACATCCTTGGGCAATGGTTTTGTGAATATATCGACTACTTGCTCTGTAGTTGGAACAAAGTCCAATTTTACCTCTCCTTACGCAACTTTATCCTTCAAGAAATGATATCGGATTGCAATATGTTTGGTTCTTGAATGCATTACTGGATTCTTGGATATGTTGATAGCACTAGTGTTATCACATTTAATTGAAATTGGCTCTTTGAAATGAATACCAAGATCTTTCAACGTTTGTCTCATCCATAATATCTGAGTACAGCATGTTGTTGCTGCAATGTATTCTGCCTCTGCAGTGGATAGAGATACTGATTCTTGTTTCTTGTTGTGCCATGCTACCAGCC
The DNA here is from genome assembly GCA_028583015.1 of Wollemia nobilis. Lineage (NCBI taxonomy): Eukaryota > Viridiplantae > Streptophyta > Pinopsida > Araucariales > Araucariaceae > Wollemia > Wollemia nobilis. The sequence goes on along the minus strand of JAQPPZ010016818.1, from coordinate 2,963,368 downwards.
TGTCTCCAAGATAAAATGCCCCTCCACTTGTGCTCTTTCTGTCATCAATACATCCTGCCCAATCTGCATCAGAATATGCAATCAAAGTGAAATATTTACCTTTTGGGTACCACAACCCATAATCCATAGTGCCCTTGAGATATCTGAAGATCCTCTTTACAGCTGTTACATGAGTTTCTTTGGGACTGGCTTGAAATCTTGCAACCATGCATACTGCTTGTAATATATCTGGTCTAGTGGCTGTTAAATATAGCAGGCTTCCAATCATAGACCTGTACATTGTTTGATCTACATCTGGAGATTTATCATCCTTGCTCAACTTGCAGCCTGTTGTCATGGGAGTGCTTACCGGTTTACTGTCTTCCATTGTGAACTTTTTCAGCATTTCTTTTACATATTTAACTTGAGAAATAAAAATGCCTTTTTCATTTTGATTGACCTGCGAGTCCTAGAAAATAAGAAAGTTCACCAATCATAGACATCTCAAATTCTTTCTTCATTTTATTTGATATGTCTTTGCAGTATTCATCCATCTTCTTTGCCAAATATTATATCATCTACATAAACAACAAGAACAATAAGATGGCCCTTCTCTGTTTTGACATATAAGTTGTTGTCCACCAAACCTTTCTTGAACCCTTGTTTAATTAGATAATTATCCGACCTTGCATACCATGCTCCGGGTGCCTGTTTCAAACCATATAATGCTTTCTTTAACTCTGCAAACAAAATCCGGGTTTTCACCAAGTTGGAAGCCATCTCGGCTGTTCAATGTAAACCTCTTCTTCCAGTTTTCCATTCAAGAATGCTGATTTTACATCCATTTGATATACTTTGAAGTTTTTATGAGCTGCTAATGCCGAAACATTCGATTGCCTCTAGTCTGGCTACCGGTGCAAAAGTTTCCTCAAAATCAATGCCTTCAACCTAAGCATAGCCTTTACAGACCAATCTTGCCTTATTTACGACAACCTTGCCCATCTTCATTTAATTTATTTCGAAAAACCCATTTAGTGCCAATTATGTTTTTATTTGTTGGTCTAGGTACTAATTCCCAGGTATTGTTTTTCTCAATCTGATCTAGTTCTTCATTAATTGCCTTCAACCAACTTTCATCAGTGCTTGCTTGACAACATTTTTAGGTTCAATGCTAGATAACGAGAGAATAGTTCCGCCTTCTTTGCTCTTCTTGTCTGAATACCATCTTTGGGATCCCCAATAATTTGTTCACTTGGATGATTTTTCTGCCAGTTGCCTGTTTTAAATTTCCTGTTTTCTTCTTCTTCGATTCAGTTTTTACACCATCTGGATCAATTTTCTGATTTTTATCTGTTTCCTTTTCATCATCACCTTCAATGACTTCTTCATAGATGGGGTAGTTTTCTTGATAAGTAATTTCTTGTTCTCTACCTTCATCAACTTTCACATCAGCACTCTCAACAATTTTCTTTAGCCTTTTGTTGTAACATGTGTAGGCTTTGCTTTTTGTTGAGTAACCAAGAAAGATACCTTCATCAACTCTATTTTCAAATTTATCGAGATTATCTTCAGTCCGTTTGATGTAGCACTTGCTGGCCAAATACTTTGAAATGTCTTGTTGTTGCCTTTACTGCCAAACCACGAGTTCATAAGGTGTTTTGCTTTCATGTGGTCTTAGCATGCACTTGTTTTGAATGTAAAGCTGCGGTATGTCTTGCCTCTTTCCAAAATACGTCGGCTATTTTGTTTTCAGCCGACATTGTCCTTGCCATTTCCTGCACTGTCCTATTTTTCCTTTCTACAACACCATTTTTTTGAGGTGTTCTAGCTGCTGAAAACTGTCTTCTTATCCCATATTTTTGACAGTATTCTGCAAATTCTTCTGAAATAAACTCTCCTCCTCTGTCTGATCTTAGGCATTTAATTCTTTTCCCTGATTGATTCTCAACAAGATTTTTGAAGGTTTTAAACATCTCAAAGGCTTCTGATTTAAGTTTCAAAAATAGTACCCATGTCATTCTTGAGTAATCATCTATACACAACATAAAATATTTGTGTCCATTTATGCTTTCGGTTCTCATGGGTCCACATAAATCAGTGTGAATTAATTCTAATGGCTTGCTTGTGAAATATTCTTTTGCTTTGAAAGTGGCTCTGGTTTGTTTTCCCTTTTGGCATGACTCACAAATATTGTTTGAAGGTTTACCAATAGTTGGTATGTCTCTTACTGCCCCTTTTGAGCTGATTTTTACCAGATTATCAAAGCTTATGTGACCGAGTCTCTTGTGCCACAGCCAATTTTCTTCTTCCTGACCAACCAAGCAAGCTCCTTCTGAAGTCTCTGAAAGTGTATACAGATTTCCAGAAGTTCTCAGTCCAGTGGCTATTATCTTTCCATTTTTTGTCTTTCTTACTTCACAGCCCTCCTTCTTGAAGATTACATCATGGCCTCTGTCACAGATTTGACTTACACTCAGTAAGTTATGCTTCAGACCAATCACAAACAAGACTTCTTTTGATTTTATATTGCCATCATTGATCTTGACTGATCCCTTTCCAACAATCTTTGCTCCATCATTATTTCCAAATTTCACAGAACCACCTTCATAATTCTGCAAATTCTCAAATTTTTGCTTGTCACCTGTCATGTGACTGGAACACCCACTATCAAGTATCCAAGGTGCAGATTTGTTCTGAGATTTAAAGGCAGTCTGAACAATTAAAGATTCCTTTTCTTTCCATTATGGTTTGATGACAGATTTGGCTACTTGTTTTGCCTTTGTCTTCTCATTAGCATGTACTTGTTTTTCAGGAAATTTCTTGTTTTGTTTCAACTCACTTGGTTGAGATTTTCTACCCTGATAATTATTTGCTGCAAAAATGCTTCTACAGTTTCTAGCAATATGTCCAAAATTATGACAATTATAACATTCAATTGCATAATTCATTAAAGGAGAAAAAACATTTCTGCTTGTGAAATTCCTTTGAGATACATTATGCCTGCAATCTGAAATTTTATGGCCATAAGCATTGCATTTAAAACAGTAACCAGAAAAGGAATGATTAAACCTGGGTGCCGGTCTTTGCCAGTTTGAAGTAGGAGCCATAAATCTTTTCCTTCTTGGATGTGTGACTTTTATGAAGCCATCTTTGTCAGTACTCTTCTTGAGTCTGGCATTATTGCTTTCTTGGGCATGTTTTGTTTTTTCTAGATCAACCCTGATCTTTTCTTCTTTCTTTATGGGTTCTACATTCGAGGCCTTTGAACCCTTTGATGATTCTCCTTCATCGAAGCCTAAACCAAATTTGATGTCGGAAGGCCTTTGGTTATTTAACATTTTATCCAGCTTTACAGTACTTTCTTCAAACTTATGAAAATAGTTTAATTTTCTATTCATCTCCTCTAACTGCATTCTTAACTTAACCATGTCTTCCTCTAGCTTGCTGCATTCAACTGTCTTTACAGTTAATTGTTCATCAAGAACTTCAGACATTTTCTTGAATTCCTCTGTCTGTATTTTTAAACTGTTTATTATGTCGGTGGCATCTTCTAGTTTTCTTGAAAACTTTTTGTTCTTTTCCTTTCAACACTCAACTCTTCAAGTGCAGCAACCAATTCTCCTTCCAGATAAACTTCAGCTTCATCTTTAAAGTTTTCATCACTTTCTTGATTTTCTTCTGTTCTTTCCTCTTCAAGTGCCATGAACAGAGCTTCACCTTTTTCTTCTTCAGAATCCTCATCTGAGCTTTCTTCAGAAGTGCTGACATTCTTGGATATGAAGCTTTTCTTCTTGAAATTGTTCTTTCTGAAATTTTGTTTCTTCTTCCAGTCACCTTTTTCTTGGTGTGAGCCTTCACCATTTTTGGTTTTCTCCTGCATTGGACATTTGGCTGCAAAATGACCGACTCCTCCACAGTTGAAGCATTTGAAAGGTAGCTTTCCTCTATATTTTCCTTTTCCTTTTGTGAGTTTTCGAACAAAATTAGCTTCTGTTTCATCCAGAGTCTCTTCATCCTCAGATTCATGTTCAGCTTTTATATTCTTGTGTGCTTTAAAAGCTGCTTCTCTGTCTATAGACTTGGTTTGTCCTATTCTCATTTCATATGTTGTCGAGAGAACCATGCATCTCATCCAAGCTGAAGTTGTTCAGATCTTTTGCCTCTTCTATTGCAGAAACTTTGGAGTTAAATCTTTTGTGCAGTGTTCTGAGAACCTTTTTCACAACAACTGCATCATCAATTTCTTCACCGAGTCCTCTGATTGCATTAATGATTCCGTTGACTCTCAGCATATAAGCCTCTATGTTCTCATCTTCATTCATTTGCAGTGCTTCGAACTGTGCTCGATGAGTTTGCAGTTTTGCTTCCTTGATCTTGTTGTCTCCTTCATGGATGCTCTTCAGTTTATCCCACATGTCTTTTGCTGATTTACGGCTCATGACTCTTATCGGTTCACTTGTCAACAAGCCCACACATTATAGCATTCTTAGCTTTGGAGTTGTTCTCAAATTTTTTCTTCTCAATGATATCTGTTGGAGGGGTAGTGGGTGCTGTGTATCCACTATCTACGAGAATCCCAAATATCATATCCCAATGCACTCAGATATGTTTGCATCCTGAGTTTCCAGAAAGTGTAATTTGTTCCATCAAATAAGGGGGCTTTGTTGGATGAGAATCCTTCACCACCTGCCATTGTTTCTTCCAAGATCTCCTTAGCTGATTAAGCTTGTACAAGGAACCTTGCTCTGATACCAATTGATATTCACACAATGACACTGAGAGGGGGGGGTGAATCAGTGTAGCTATTAATTTTTATATCTACAACATTTAATATGAAATAAAGAGAACTTGAAAACAAGAAAAATAGATTGAACAAGAGAGCACACCACAACACTCAATATACCGAGGTTCACCAATTTGGCTACTCCTCAAAAATGACTGCTTGGACTTCAATCCAAATCCAGTCTTTGCAAAATATCAATTTTACAAATACTTTACCAGCATCTCTTGGAAGGAGCACCAACCCCTTAATTTTCTACTGCAATGAGATGGAGCACCAACTCCTAGTACCAAGCACCAACTTGGACTGCAATTCCGATCAATTTAGAATTACATAAAAATGTCTTCACTTCATGCACGACCACTGGCTGAGTCTGCAATTAACCCAACTCTGCACACTCTCACGGCTCTGCTAATTTTTCTCTTGACTCTTTTCTAACCCTCCTTTTACAGCAATTTCTCTCTAACAACAGCAACATCTTCTTTGTACGACTATTCTTTTATAACCTATCAATCCTGCATGCAGTCGAATCACATACTCTGACTGTTCGAATCCATGCAATACGACTGTTTGATTCCATGCACTTATTGTTGAAACCTACAATATGCTGTTGAATCCATGCAATACGGTTGTTCGATTCCATGCACTTCGACTTTTGAAACCAATAACCCTGCAATACGACGGTTCGATTCCTTGCAATACGGTTGTTTTAAATGCTACAAATACATCTTTTTGAAAGCTTTTTTGATCCTTCATATTCGGCTGTTCAATTTCTTCAAATACGGCTTTTCAATTTCTTCAAATACGGCTTTTCGAATGCTTTTTCAAAACTGCATATGTGATGCATCGAATGCTTTTTCAATCAAGAATATACATCTGTTCCCATGCATGTCCGACACCTGTCAACGTGTAACTGTCGATCTGACATCAGTTACTTTTTACGTAACATGTGCATGATTTTCTGTATGCTTTTTCTGACACGTGTCACCTTGCATGCTCCTGCGGGTTTTACCTGCCAGACTGTTACCTGTCGCGATATCGTGACACTTTTTGAAGCCGTACACTTCATGCCCTTGCTGTCACGAAATCGTGACCATTTTGGCTTTGAAAGCTTTCCCTCTGTTCATGTCGCGATATCGCGACACTTTCAACATTTGCTGACGTCATCCTTAAGCATGTCATGAAATCATGACGCTTTCGGCTTCCAGCAGCTTTCCTTGCACTTTGTCGCGATATCGTGACACTTTTTGACTTTGCTGATGTCATCATCATTCTTGTCATGAAATCGTGACGCTTTTGGCTTTGCGTCACTATCCTTCTTGTCAGAAATCGTGACGCTTGCTTCATGTCATCATCATTGAACTGTGTCATGAAATCGTGACACTTTGGCTCTTCCGTACAACTCTCCTTGCGGAACTCAACGAAAATGGAACATGTCACGAAATCGCGACGTTCTATGCTTCCGTACACTCTTTGCTTCATGCAATGGCGAAATCGCTACAACTTTGTGCCTTGTGCTTTTGACTTGTTACATCTTTAATTTTTGCAACTTTGAATGGTAGCGAAATCGCTACACCTTTGTTTCCATGCATTTTGTCATGCAGTGAAATCGCTACACCTTCTTGTTTGTGCTTTTTCACTTGTAGCGAAATCGCTACACCTTCTTTGCCCTTCATTTCAACATGCAGCGAAATCGCTGCACTCTTTCGCCTTGACTTTCAAACTTGTAGCGAAATCGCTACACTTCCTTGACTTAGTGCATTTTCCTCCAACATGTCATGAAATCGTGACATCTTTTCACCTTGCTTCCTTCTCTGCCCACATGTCACGAAATCGTGACAAATTTGCTTGCATCTTCTCTCTCCTCGGACATGTCACGAAATCGTGACCATTTGGCGTGCATTTTCTCTCTCCTCGGTTATGTCACGAAATCGCGACCATTTGGCATGAATTTTCTCTCTCCTCGGTTATGTCGCGAAATCGCGACAATTTTTCTTTCTGCTAACGGACCTCTCAACCTGTCGCGATATCGCGACAGAAAACTTGTCGCGATATCGCGACAGTTTTCTTACTTGGTCTTTTCTGCAATTTTTTGAATCTTGGTGACTTCTGTTTTCTTGCAAATTTACTGTACTTGATCTGACTGACTTCAGAATTCTTGTCCATTGCTTCAACTGCATCAATTGTTGTCTGTGTTGACAACAATGACAATACTCTTGCTGTACCTTGTTCAACATATATATATATATATATATATATAAAAGAAAAAAGTATATATATGTATATATAAAAAAGGGAGAAAGAAAAAGCTAAAGTAAGATATTATTTAACTTCGCATGAATTTTTTTTTTTTAAATGGGAGGGCGAAATTAAAATTGGAAACAAAGGAAAAAAACAAAGACTTAAATTTACAAATTCCAAGAAAAGAGCTTTTCTAGGAAAAAGGAGAGTTAATTAATTTGATTTTTCTAAAATTGGGGAAAAAAAATATTTTAAAAGGAGGGATCAGGCATGAGAAAGTATAAAATAGGTTGAGGGCAATTTTTGGAAGCCGAGGAGAAGAGAAGAAGTGATTTCCCAAAGCTATTTCGCCCATAAAACATATTTTTCAACAAGAGATGAATTTTAAAAGCGTTGGTTGATGTCACACTACATTTTAGGAGCGCCCGAAGCAAAGTGGTTTCGCCTAGATTTGCCTTGGGCAATGTTTTGATGTTTTCAAGGAGTAAGATCTCTTAGTTTCACCACAAGAGTGCCCATTGGTTTATACGTGGTAAATTTATTTTTTGAAAGTGGTCATTGAAAATATGGGGTGTGCTTTTTGAGGGTTAATGCGACAAAGCACAATTTTCAAAGAAGATTTCCTACAAAAGGAGGATTAATGATAATTTTAGCATCCTTGATAATTGTACTAGAACTAGGCCCATATTTGCTCGACTTTACCAAGAAGATACACTGTATTTACTATAGTGGTTGAAGGTGCCATCTATAAATAATACGGTTAAAATTGTTCAAAGAAAATTTTTCTTTAAGTTTACTTTTCGAAGCTGGTAGTTGCAGGATTTACAGAGTGCTTCCTAAGTTGCCAGAATATCCACTATGGGTAGAAAAGCTACAGATCCAAAAGATGTTAAGCAGACCAAGAAGAAAGTACAGGGTGGAAAGAAGACCAAAAAAAATAAAAATATTGATTTGGACCCGTACTCTAACACCATGGCAGAAATTGGAAATTTTGTCATCACCAACAAAGGCGTGGTTAAATTGTGCCAATATATGGAATTCACCATCAAGTAGGGGTTGATGTTGGAGAGTCCATTAACTATGACATATTATGCACAGTTGTTCTAGTACCTATGTACACCCATACATTCTTACCCAGATTTGGTGAGGATAATTTCTACATTTTTTAACCCAGTTACTAGGGCTATTTGAAAAGAAAATGGGGAAGTGTTTTTCACTATTTCTTCCAACACAATTCGGGATGCATTTGCTTTTGGGGTGAAACCTCCCTCCTATGTAATATTTAAAATATTGCATATCAATGAACAGGAGGAGAAGTATTTATCTACAGTGTCAATGAGACAGTTTATGGAGATGCAGTTAATTAGGGAGTTGCAACTAGGGCAATTGCTGAATCTACCAAAACTACTCTTGGATTTTAAGAGCCTGGATATATTTTCAATGTTTTCATGGATTGCTGGCCTCCCTGCATATTCCACAGTTTACAAGTGGTAGGAAGTGTTGACGCAATGCATATCACAGGTTGAGTTCTACGCTTTGACATCAATAAAAACAGGTAAAAACCCAATTTATTTTTGACTAGGTAGATTTTATAGCACAAAAAATGCACATTCAATTGGAGAAGATGAATACTACAGAGGTGACATCATTCAAGCACACATCATTTATGGTCTGGTATTTCTTTTTTCATATGCACTAATATTTTTCCTTTATAGCCATTAAACATGTTGATGAGGCAAATAAGGTTTTGCCAGTTTATATGTGGACTCCTACTTTGTCAGGGAGCGAGTCATTTTATAACTTTAACCCCTTATTTTTGGGTCCTACTATTGAGTTAATTTACAACAAGTATGAGAGAGTTTCGCGGGATATGAGAGGAGGGACTTTCACTACGAAGAAGGGTGGTATTTTCTTGTTGACACAAGGTGTAGTTGTGCGAATATTCGACTTCATTGGTAAGTCATTCTTGCTCTCGTATTTCACCATAGAGCATGTATTTGCGATGGAGGTGTTGCAATAGAATGATTATATTAATGATGTTTATGGAGCAGGATAAGGTAAATAGATAACATGCACAATACCCTTCAGATTTTATAGTATCAAGGTGAGCTAGGTTGGTCAAAATAGTTTTCTCACAGAGGCTCTCCAAGATCTTGGTTTAGTGGAATTGCCTTAGAGATGGAGGTATGACCCATTGGGTCATTTTACAGCTTTGACTAGGGCCAAAAAATTTCATTGTTGCCCATGGTCTGATATTTAGTAAAATTGCAACAATCCCAAGGGGCATGATTTGGAATGGCATGTTGAGGCCATGATGTCACTTCCACTGTGGCATAATTTTTATGAGCAAGAGTCTGAGTATAATCTCATAGTGCATAAGTAGCATATTCCTCCCTCAGGTCTATTCAGCCAGATGAAAAGCCAACTACCTACGTGGTTTGATGAAAAGATCACAAAATGGTGGATTATGAGGGTCCATTGGGGAAAATTACATCAGCTTATGGGTTGAAGATGGATGAAGAATTCTCCGATGCATATGATGAATTTTGTGATATTTATCAACCCATTTCTTTCTCAAAGGTTGTACCTTAAAGTTTCCAAAATTCTAACAGTGAAGAAAGTGTGGCTAAAGAAGACCACCCAACAGTCGAAGAAGTGACACATGAGGAAGAGGAACAGTCGTTGGTGTTTAAAATAAGGCCTTAGAAAATGAAGAGAAATATGGAAGAGGTATTTTATTTTCCTAAATATACAAAGAAACCAAGAACTGGAGTAGTTTCTTCATATTTAGTAAATAATCCTCTTCCAGTATCAGACGCTTAGGCTAACATTTCCTAAGATCCTCCATTGATTCAAGAGAAGCAACCAAACCAATAGATGGAGATCATAGATATTGAAACAGATATGGAGAAACAAGAAACCCAAGAGGAACCTATCTCACAACCACCTCCATCCCCAGCTCACATGGCACTCGAGCTCGAAGGTACGTCTCTCTTTTTCTCTTCCACTCATGAGAAGTTAGTGGTTGTCACTTCTCTTCCCTTAGTTTATACATCTATTTCTCCTCCATTTGGCATCCCTTATACCTCCATTTTGCTACCCACTTCTCAGCCACCAATCACTGCTACTCCATCTTATTTTCCCTTCTCTTCAGTCTCCCTTTCTTTCAGTTCATTCACATCTATCTCGAATCTATTTTCACTCTCCTCATTGTTAGGAATGGAGCCTAATTATGAGGAGGCTAAACAGAGAAAGTTTCTGGATTTACTACAGGACGGGCAGGGAAAGTTTCTAGATTTACGATCTGTTAGTCTACCGAAGAAAGTTTCCGGATTTACAACAGGACAGCCAGGGAAAGTTTTTTTGTTTTTATCCCAAAATTAGATGTTGGGAACTCAATGTTAATCTTGGAATGTATTAAGAAAAGCGGTTTGTTTTTCTATTTTTTTCTTATATATAGTTGTGAGGAAAAACAAAGAAGACTATGACAAAGAAAATTACTGTGTTGATTCCTTGGAAATATAGAGAGGAAATTACAGCGAGATGTTTGTTGTAGGTTGTAACCCTCTATTGCTTGGATTGAGAAAATGAAGGACTGAAAATTCTCGGTGGATGTAACCCACATTGGGTGAACCACGTTAAAATCGTTGTCTCTTCTTCCGTGTGTGTTTGTCTAATTTTTCTTTAATTACTGCCGTTAAAGTTTGAAACACTATAATTGCTTTTCTATATAAATATATTTTATATAGTGATTTACTCTAACAAGTGGTATCGGAGCGGTTGTTTTGTTGGGTGCACTTGACGAGAAGGAGAATTTTGGATCAAGTGGGAGCAATGGCGGAAGAAGGGAGGTTTAGAGTTCAAAAATTCAATGGCCAGAACTTTCAATTATGGAAGATGCGGAATGGAGGATTACTTGTACCGAGAAGGATCTTTACTTACCTCTTGAGGGGGAAGGCGAGAGAGACCTTCATCTATGTCGATGAGGAGTGGAGTCTCCTTGATAGAAAGGCATTGGGTGCTTGTGAGGTGTGCTTGGGAGCCACCGTAGCCTTCAACATCTCGATGAAAAGACTACCAAGGGAGTCATGGATAAGTTGGCCAAGATGTATGAGAAACCATCGGCATCAAATAAGGTATTCTTAATGAAAAGGTTATTTAACATGAAAATGAGTGAAGGAGGATCTGTGCATGATCATTTAAATGAATTTAATCTTTCACTAATCAATTGCATTCGGTAGGATTGGATTTTGATGATGAGCTTAGGGCCTTATTAATCTTATGCTCTCTTCCGAAAAGTTGGAACAATTTGGTAATGGCGGTAAGTAACTACGCTCGAGTTCAAATAAATTAGAATTTGATGATGTGGTTGGTGTGATACTCAGTGAGGACATGATAAGAAAAACCACGGGAGAATCATCTAGCATCGCCTTAACTATTGAGAATAGAGGAAGAGGAAGAGAAAGAGGCAAGAGTTCACATCGTGGCAAATCCAAAGGCGAGATCCAAATCACGTGGAAAAGGAAAGCTACGGTGTTGGCCTTGTGGCAAAAGGGTCATCTCAAGAAGGATTGTTGGCAAAGAAAGGGTGATGGAAATGAAGGTAATGATAATAATGGTAACACTTCAGAAGCCAATATTATTGGACAAATTCTACAAGATGCTTTAATCTTATCTCTTGATAGAAATAGTGATTATTGGGTAATTGATAGTGGTGCTTCATTCCATGCTACCTCACATAGGGAATACTTCATAGATTATGTTTCGGAGATTATGGACGGGTTCTATTGGGAAATGACCAACCATGTAAAATCGTGGGTATTGGAAAGATTTTGATTAAATCCCCAAATGGATGTCAATGGGCTCTTAAAGAGGTGAGACACATACCAGATTTAAAGAGAAATCTTATATCGGCAAGTAAGCTTGATGGTGAAGGATACACGGTTGCATTCGGAGAAAATGCTTGGAAAGTTACTAAAGGTTCATTGATAGTAGCTAGAGGTAAATTGGTAGGTACTCTTTATTTACTTACTGATTTTTCTCCTTGCTCCATGAATTTAGTTTCTACAGGTGAGAGTGCATCTTTGTGGCACCAAAGACTTGGCCATATGAGTGGAAAAGGTATGGAAATTTTACATTCAAGAAAGTTATTGCCTAAGTTAAAAGAGATTGATTTGGAATTATGTGAGGATTGTGTTTATGGTAAAGCAAAGAGAGTTAGATTTCTCAAGGATGGCAAGGAAAGGAAGAAAGAGAAATTGGAGCTTGTGCACTCAGATGTTTGGGGCCCAGCTCAGGTAACTTCTCTTGGAGGTTCCTCTTACTATGTACTTTTTATTGATGATGCAACAAGGAAAACATGGATATATTGCATTAAGAATAAAAGTGATGTTTTTAATACCTTTAAGAATTGGAAAGCATTAGTTGAAAATGAAGCGGAAAAAGGTTAAAGTGTCTAAAGTCGGATAATGGTGGAGAATATTGCAGTAGAGAATTTGATGTGTTTTGTTCTAAAAATGGAATTAGAAGAATCAAGGTAGTTCCAAGAACACCTCAAGAAAATGGGGTTGCTGAAAGAATGAATAGAACCATCATGGAGCGTGCTAGGAGCATGAGAATACATGTAGGCTTACCATTATTTTTATGGGCTCATGTTGTTGATATTGCAGTATATCTGATTAATAGAGGACCGTCTAGTGCCTTGGATGGAGGAATTCCGGAAGAGCTTTGGACAGGTAAACCAGTAAATTATTCTTTCCTTAAGGTATTTGGATGTGAGGCTTTTATGCATATAGACAAAGAGAACAGAAATAAGTTAGATGCTAAGGCCCAAAAGTGCTATTTTATTGGTTACGGTATTGATGGCTTGGGTTACAGATTATGGGATTGTGATAACCGAAAAGTCATTAGAAGTAGGGATGTCATATTTAATGAAAAAAACTTGTATAAAGATCGGTTGCGGGGAAAGAAACGAGAAAGAGGAAAATGCTGAATACATAGACCTTGATGGACACATAGAAAAGGTAACTCCAAAGGTGGTAGAAGATCAAAATGTACGGCGGCAACAACAAGCACCTCAATCTCCGAGAAAGTGTTGTTAGACGTTCTACCGGGATAAGTAGAATTCCTCAACGTTTCTCTGATTATGTTTTGTATGCTTGATCTTTGGTGAGCCAGAATGTTTTCGGGAAGCATTACAGATGGATACGAGGAATAAGTGGGAGCTTGCAATGAATGATGAGATGAATTCTTTACTTCACAACCAAACTTGGGATTTGGTTGAGCTTCCAAAAGGTAAAAGAGCTTTGACCAATAAATGGGTGTACGGGATTAAAGAGGAGAATGAAGGGCATAAGAGATACAAAGCAAGACTAGTGGTCAAGGGATTTGCTCAGAAAAAAGGTATTGATTTTGATGAGATTTTTTCTCCAGTTGTAAAAATGACCTCTATTAGAGCTATTTTGAGTCTTGTAGCTATAGAAAATTTGTTTATGGAGCAATTGGATGTGAAGACAACATTTCTTCATGGTGATTTGGAGGAGGAAATTTATATGCACCAACCAGAAGGCTTTCAGGTGAAAGGTAAAGAGGATTGGGTATGTAAACTGAAAAAGAGCTTGTATGGGTTAAAACAAGCTCCTAGGCAGTGGTATTTAAAATTTGATAAGTTCATGGCTAATCAAAGGTTTGAAAGATGTCAAAGTGATCATTGTGTATATTTTAAGCAAGCTGGAAATGGTAACTATGTTATTTTAATATTGTATGTGGATGACATGTTAGTTGCGGGAACAAATATGCAAGATATAAACATGCTCAAGAAGAAGTTGGCTAAATCCTTTGCCATGAAGGATTTGGGAGAAGCCAAACAAATCCTTGGTATGAGGATAACAAGAGACAAGGAGAGTCACACTCGAAATTATCACAAGCAAAATACATTGAAAAAGTGCTTAAGAGATTCAACATGAACAATGCAAAGTCTGTTGCTACTCCATTGGCAAAGCATTTCAAACTCACCAAAGATTTGTGTCCCAAGACACAAAAGGAACAAGAGCATATGGCTAAGGTTCCCTATGCATCAGCGGTTGGAAGTTTGATGTATGCAATGGTTTGTACAAGACCAGATATTGCCCATGCAGTGGGAGTAGTGAGTAGATTTATGAGTAATCCGGGGAAAAGGACATTGGCAAGCGGTAAAATGGATACTCGGGTACTTGAGAGGAACTTCAAATTATTCTTTGAATTTTGGAGGCTCTAATATATGCTTGAAAGGTTTTGTAGATTACGATATGGCGGGTGATCTTGATGGTGGAAGGAGCACTACGGCTACATATTTACTATAGGAGGAGGAGCGGTTAGTTGGATTTCTAAACTCCAACACGTAGTTGCCCTTTCAACCACTGAAGCTGAATATGTTGCTACTAAAGCAAGAAAAGAGATGGTTTGGTTGCAAAGACTAATGGAAGAACCGGGGAAGAAGCAAGAGGATAATAGGTTGTGGAGTGATAGGAGTGCTATACACCTTGCAAAGAATTCAGCATTCCATTCAAAAACTAAACACATCAAACTCAGGTATCATTTCATTAGATCAGTAGTGGAAGATGGATCTTTGAAATTAGGGAAGGTTCACACATCACAAAATCCTGTTGATATGCTTACAAAAGTGGTGTCAAGAGAAAAGTTGAGCTTTTGCTCAACTTGGTTGGCCTTAAGGAATAAGAGGCCATGATGAGAATTTTCGAGTCCTTGGTTGCGGTATGGTGCAATGGAATTAGTCTCCAAGTGGGAGATTGTTAGGAATGGAGCCTAATTATGAGGAGGCTAAACGAGAGAAAGTTTAGGATTTCTTGCGGGACGGGCGGGGAAAGTTTCAGATTTACGGTCTGTTAGTCTACCGAGAGAAAGTTTTCGGATTTACAACGGGACAACCGGGGAAAGTTTTTTTGTTTTTATCCCAAAATTAGATGTTGGGAACTCAATGTTAATCTTGGAATGTATTAAGAAAAGCGGTTTGTTTTTTGTTTTTTCTTATATATAGTTGTGAGGAAAAACAAAGAAGACTATGACAAAGAAAATTACTTGTGTTGATTCCTTGGAAATATAGAGAGGAAATTACAGCGAGATGTTTGTTGTAGGTTGTAACCCTCTATTGCTTGGATTGAGAAAATGAAGGACTGAAAATTCTCGGTGGATGTAACCCACATTGGGTGAACCACGTTAAAATCGTTGTCTCTTCTTATGTGTGTGTTTGTCTAATTTTTCTTTAATTCTGCCGTTAAAGTTTGAAACACTATAATTGCTTTTCTATATAAATATATTTTATATAGTGATTTACTCTAACACTCATGTTTCGTTCTTGTCACTTCTTCCGTAGTTGTAAGTACACAAGATCCTCCACGAGTGAGTGTAACTGCATTTGAACCCAATACTTCCATACCTTCTATTATTTTCATTCTACCTCTTATTTTCATTTCCACTTTTTCTTTCGAGCCAAACCTTTCACAAGCTTTGTTTCCCTTCACCTCATTTTTGGAGCTACAAGTGCCACCTGAGTTGGAGGCAAAGGTTATATCCGAATATCCAGTTGCAACAAAGATTAGTCGAGCTTATTTGAGTTTGTCACAATGGTTGAAGAGCCGTAATAGAAAATAAGCATAGGCTCCAGCGAAGCCACTCAAAAAGGTCATATTTGATCTAGTTGCGATGGAGGCCCATACCACCAAGATTATTCCCAAGCTTCGAAAGCCACAAGGAGAAATGACTCCAAGCGATTATGCTTACAAAGTTGTAACAGATGACCTGATAAATATTGACACTACTAAGAAGATGGGGAACATCCAGGTCGACATGATCTCAGTCTACTTGCATGGTGAGCACTACAAGCAGATATTCTATGAGACCAAGGCGAAGAGCGCAATAGGAAAAGATGGTAAAAAAGGTGGAACAGTGGTGATAGCAAGCAGAAGCCTATTAGAAATCAAAGGAAACAATGGAGTAGCAGGTACAAACAATCACAACTCAGTTGGACTCCATACAAAATTAGCTTGCTGAGAAGGCTACACAAGTTACAGGTTTCTCCATAAAGAAAATCAAGGAAGCCTACCACCATTTGGTCGAAAATTATGTGAAGATGGTGAAAAAAGCATGCCTAGTTTTGAAATATCTCTATGAGACCCAAATACAAATATAATTGAGTCGGTAGTTAGTGGAGACTACAAAATATTTTCTCGAGCCACATCTGGAGTCAGCAATAAGGATTCAGGATCTTTCCTAGTCCAATATGCATACTCACCCAATGAGCAGAATGGATCGAGCCTGGTCCAAAACTAAGGTCACTCTGTGCAATTATTTTCATAGACTAGACCTAGCGAGGAAGGGAAGGAATTTGCTTACCATGATTGAACATAAGCTCTCCATTGTACTTGTTCATTTTGATGCCCTTGCTGACATGGTATTTCTATGTTTCACAGATGATTATGGTGAGCCCTTGCTAAAAGAACAGTTTGAGGAGGCCTAGAAGAATTTTGTATAGGATACATCAAAGATTGAAAATTGGGTGGTGCCAATCATAGAAGTACAGGTTCTCCCACTCATGAAGAGGCTCACTCGCATGGAGTCATCATTGTTTGACCTGGCTCAAATATCCAAGTGCATCAACTTAGAACATATAGGGATTCTACAATATATTTTTTATTCACTTAGCCTTCCTTCCTTGTTCACCATAGATGCTTGGGATGAAACAGTTGCAGTTTATGAGGCCACTTGTGTAAGTTTGGCAAAACAAGAAGAGTGGGAAACAACAGAAAAGGTAGCAAGGAAGCAGGCAACAGTAGAGCAGGCACAAAAAAAAACATCCAGACTAGAAGCATAGACTGATGCATCTCGTAAGGAGGACCACTGAGTGCCCAACAGATAAAGGCATGGAATCGATTGCATCCACGTGAGTTGGAAACCCCGAGAGCCACCAAAAATATTGATAGTTTTGATATCTTGCCACATTATAATTTGTTGAAATTTTATTGACAATTTTTATTGTAAAAGAAGCAAATATAATGAATGAAGAATGCAATATTTTTTTTCAATATATTTTGTTGCAATTATTTTTGTTTTAATCCTCTTCTTTTAATTTTCATGGAATTTATGTTGAGAAAATGATGGGATTCTAAGGCAAAATTAATAGTATGTGTAAAAATAACAAGTTAACAACCTTCACCACTGGCAAAGTTGATTCAAAGTGAAAGTGCCGATAGTTAGAGAAAGAAAAATGGTTTCACTTTCCATGAGGACGAAAGGGTACTTAAAATTAAATGCCTCCGAAAACAGGTTGAAATTGCTCAAAACATCGAGATGAAGAATTTAAAAAAGGAATAGAAGTCCTGGCATATAAAAGATTAAAACATTTGAAGTTTCGAAGGCAAAAGAGGAAAGGTATTTTTCCCCAAATGAGAGGCGAAAATCTATGTCGCCTCTCCTTGGGGTAAAATGTACGTTTTTATTTTTACAAGATTTACAAATTGCAAGTAAAGGAAAGTTAGAGGGAGAAGTCAACGATGTGTTTTCCCCAATGGAGGGGCGAAAACCCCATTTGCCTCTTCGAAAGGCTAAAGTCATTTGAAAACAAGCGCAAAAAGTTAAGTGAATGGACAATTGAAAGGTCAAAGGTGCTTTCGCCCCAAAGGAGGGGTGAAAAGCCCTTTCACCTTTCCTTGAGGTGAAAACACAGTGCAAAATTGAAATGCGTGTGGGACCCAATTTTAAAATCATGGAAACAAAAGAATCAAAATTGCTTTCATCCCAAAGGAGGGGCAAAATATCCATCCACCTCCTTTTGGGGTGAACGTATTTTAAAAGGCATGAAAAGAACACGTTTGGTGTAGGTTTGAAAAGTCAAACTTGAGTTCGTCCCAAGTGAGGGGCGAAACTTCCTTTCACCTCTCCTTGGGGTGAAAGTCCATGGCAAAAGAAGAGTGCCTCATGGGTCCCACCTGGATGAAGTAAGAAAGGTTGTAAAAGGGTTTCACCTCGGGTGAGGGGTGAATATCCCATTCGCCCTTTCTTGGTGCAAATGTAAGTTCAAGATAACGCAAAATGTTAACCAATCAAAGGTTATTTCAGGAAAAATGTGATTTGAAAGATTGTAAGGTGGTGTGAGTGGTGGGTTGTCGATTGAAACATTTACAAAGGCAATCAGAAGAATGTTTTTACCTCATCTTTGGGAAAAAGGATATGAAATGTTGTAAGGCGCAATTCGAAGGTAGATGTTGAGAGACTTTCGCTCCTTTTGAGGTAAAACATAAATGGTAAGGCGTCAAGTATTGTCATTAGCAAAAGGTGAGTTCGCCCTTGGAGGGGGTGACACTCATTTTTGCCCTCTTTGAGGGGCAAAATCATATGATTTTATGGTTTTTATGTTTTAAGCATTATGTTTAAAAGATGGGAGTACGCCTTAAATAAAAGAAAGTTTTGGTGAAGAAGGGAGAATAGATGACAAATACTGGAGAAACATATACAATATATTTTTGCCTAGTTTTACTCTGAAAAAGGACAATTGCCATGTTTTGGGCGAAACCAATTTTAAAACAGCAAGTAGACTTTTCAAGGGCACCAATCATCTGGGATTTTTTGCGAAAGACCAGGGGGTGATAAAATTTAATTTTTGGAGCAAATTCAATAGTTTTGAGCCTGAATTTCAGTTGAATATTTGCAAGATTAAATGCTAAAGGGAGATTTTAATTATTTCCAAGGTATGATCCATCAATCTCACCCCTTTTCAAAATAGCTTTAATATTGAGTTGACTTTCTTGGCAAGGGTGAATTTCCAAGGCACAGTGGTGACCTAGATTCAACGACCAGATTTCTTGTTTTCAATGC
Source organism: Wollemia nobilis (assembly GCA_028583015.1). Lineage (NCBI taxonomy): Eukaryota > Viridiplantae > Streptophyta > Pinopsida > Araucariales > Araucariaceae > Wollemia > Wollemia nobilis. The sequence goes on along the minus strand of JAQPPZ010016818.1, from coordinate 2,944,500 downwards.
ATTGGCATCAAAGATCGCTATTTTCCCAGGAATCTCACCACCAAAGTTGGATCGCTACTCCCAAAGGAAGATTTTCAAGGAGAAAATTCCTCTTGCTGGTTCCTGATCTATGGATATTTTGTCTTCATTTGTATTAAATGAAAGAGGCAAAATCCTCTATAAATACTAGGTATTTTCATGTAACAAAAGGAGGATGGACACTTTGCAGAGAAATACTTTGAGGATGGACACTTTGCTCGGCTTCTGATTCTTTAAATGGTTTTGTGTGTGATTTCTTTTTGCTTATCATTTCTATATACATTCATGCCTGTTATTTGCTGAGTTTAAATTTTGCATTTAGATTTAAATACTGCTAGTGAGGGAATGAATACTGGAATGCACCTTTGAAAGCTATCTTCACAAACCGTAAGTGGTTTCTCTGTCTTTCTTTCTATTATATGTTGCCTAATACTTGATTTGAATTTTCGTTGTTAGTCTGTCCCCATCCTACATCATTCGATTTATAGCCATATTTCCCATATCTTTTCGTCATTTCCTATTTCTTTCCTGTAACTCTAAGCTTAAAACTGGTGTAGGATTTAGTAAGGGAGCCAACCCTCTCTGGAGATTGGCCTAGAGGACATTTCTTTCCTTCGGCCTTTCAATGTTGGTCGTGTCTAGGGCGCACAAACGTATGTTTTGTATTTTAGGCAGATATTTGACCAACAAAAATATAAACAAATAAGGTAATAAGCATAAACATATGTATCTTAAACAATTAATCAAGATACCGTGTTCATGTTGGAGTTCAACAAAAATATATTTTTTTTTAATTGTTGAGAAAACTAGCTACAAAATTTAATTAATGTGGGCAAAAATAGCAGATCCTTAAATTAGACTCTACAAATAGGTCCATTATTGGCAACAACAAATTCAAGCTTCTCACTCACATAGGTCATTCTTTATGTGCAAGAATCTAGACTATATACAGAATAACACATTTGTAATCTAAAAGGGCTAGAGAAATAACTATTGCAAGTATAAAGAGAAAGCACTTTCTCATTGGGATGGGATGGCATATAAAGGGGTTTACTTAATGAAAAATGTTAAGCATATAGTCAATTAGGCATTCACTTCTTTATAACTAAGTAATTGAAAAGATCTAAGACGTTCATGGAATATATTTATAAAACATAAAGAATTTTTGAGATATTGAAAATTTTGGAAAGATGTTTTGACTCTAATTTCAACAGCCTTCATTCAAATCCAAAACTTCTCTCAAAGCCAAAACATCAGCTTAAAAATTTCTGCACTTCAAAATTTCTTTAATTAAAGGAATTAAGGTCATTTTTAGACAAAATGGTCTCTAAAAAGAGATATCATCAGTAATGTAGACTCCCATCAAAACCTAAGTGAACCGAGCTTTTATTATTTTATCATGGAACTCCATATCAAATTGGCACATACCAAGAGAATAGAGCAAAAGATTGAAGAGTCTAACCTCTTAGCTTCCAAGTTCCAACTGTGTTTGTTGAAAAAGCTCAGCTCTTGGGACCATAGACAACCTCCTCCGTTGCAATTTTATAACATGTTCTGATATTTCAAATCACTTTGCTTGGGATTCATGGGTGGCATAGGTTTAAAAAGATTTTATCATAATTTAGTTATCTCTATCTAAGATCACACCTTTCTTTACAAGGACGCTTAGGAAATATTTCAAATCTCCTTTTAGATCTATAAAGTTTATGGCATTTAGAAGGTGGTCTCATGATCATGTTGACTTTTAAGAGGCATATTACATTGTACATCACGCTGATAACAGAGGAAGGCTACTGAATTTTTGTAGCTCAATTTTGCCTAAAACCTGGAAATATAGGAAATGAGCATTGATTTTAACTTTCTATTCAAATGTCAAATAGCACTGTATTCTTGATTGGAAAGAGGGTCCAAAGCTCCTTCTGTAGTTAGGGGTGTGGAATAAAGATCAGGAAAATACTTGCAGGCTTCTGAATTTGACTATTGGGTGGACTTCCTCAAAGAGATTAATTCATCTGATAAGAAGTTCAAACAAGAATTTTATTTGCATTGAGCGTACCATGACTTCTAAACTGCTTGCTATTTGCAATGAGGATACCATGATTCAACTAATTTAACGTACAAATATAGAATTTACGAAGGTTACCCATCTAATATATATAAATTAGTAGAAAAAATCAAATTCTTTTTTATGTTTCATCATTCATGAATTTTAGTATTTGTAACACGTATTTTGATCTCAGATTCATTTAATTTGGACAGAACATAGAAAATATATGGCATGAAAATATAACTAATTAACATATAATAACTAATTATAACGTAATTGGTACCCATATATAACATATTCTGGTGGTGAGCACATCTGATACCAGCTATTTTCTGTGTCTGAAGGTATCCCTTGTTTTCACAATATTGAAAATTTTATATATATATATAAAAGAGCTAACTTCCCTTTGAATTATTCTCTTCTAGAAATTGAATGGGATTCCCAACACCCAATTAAAATATAGAAGTTCCCTTTCTTTACAGCAGATAGGAAGAAGCCCCACATTGCACTGTCCCGCATGACTATCCTTTAAGCGCAACGGCATGACATGTTTATAGTTCAAGCAGCACATAATATATCAATGTAACTGGCAAAGACACAACCATACCAAATATCACCCTGCATGTAAACAATAAAACAAGATGAGGGTATTTGTTTGTGTCCATATCTGTGGCATTAATCCAGACTAGGACAACTGAAGTTGAAAAACTATATTGTCAAGTTGCCATGTTCTCTCAAGAAAAACAAACTGAATATAGAGGCCAAAATTGTTATGGGATAGATATGACGGACTGTAGAGTTCTTACGCTGTGCTCATTATGTCTGCATGCATGTCATATTCCCTTGCAAAAACAAATGGCACTATTCCTTGAGGCAATGCAGCCTGTGGAACAAAAAAATTTAAAGTTATATGTTGAAAACTGGTATCATTCAATGCAAGAAACCAAAAAGGGGAGAAAAAAAAAAAATGATATGACCTACCTGTATGAGGGAGACATGCAATATGCTGCCATTAAGGCCAACTGCAATAGAAGCCACAGCCATGGCTGCTGGTCCAGCTAGAAAACGTAGAACCATGCCAAAGATGGCAAAATACGTTCCACATGCAATGATTCTGGGCTGCAGTGCCATGAACAAACCTGTAATTCATGGAAACACAAAAAAATGTTACATACTAGAATTTTTTACATTGTTTTCTATATCTTAGAATCCAGCGAAGAAAAAATGTTTGAAGAGCTTACCGAGGCTAAACATGGCTAATCCCAAGCCAGTATTGGACAAAATTGATATAGAACCTCTGACAATCTTAGGCATCTCAATATCCCACCTGTAAATTCAGATTTGATTTGTAAACTATCACAGGCAAGACCGACTAGAAAGAAAAATTATTATGTATCAAAAAGATTAGAAAGAAGTAACCTTGCAGAAATAAGTGCCCATATGATTCCAAGCAGACTTGCATAGGTGTTTGGATTGAAGAACAGCTTGGAGCACACAGTGATGATAATTAGTCTGATGAGAAGACCTGCATTCGGAGGCTTACTGATAGCAGGTATAACTTGTCCCTCATCTTCAACTTGAGGGAATAGCCCTGAACTTTTAAGAGTTGGCATAGATTCGGAGGCCAAATCTGGAAGCTTGGAATCCTCTTTCACACCATCCAACTCTTTAGGAAAAACAGGGTTATCTACTGACCTGAAACTTTCCGCATGGATCTCACTCTCCTCCCAAGGTTGTTGTGGCTCTGATATGCAATAGTTTGACGTTAATTGTGTTTCTAAGATGAAAATCACATATGGTCTTACGAGAAAAAAAAAGAATTATCTATTCTACATATAATTCTATCATGCATTGAAATTAGTATACTTGCCTTCACACACTGAAGGTGAAGAGCTCCAAATAAACATGTGAAGCTCCCTGGGATCAAAGGAACCCAGATTTGGGGAAGAATTGGTTGCAGAGTGGGACACCTTCTTTGCCAAATGCAACCCATTGTTAGCTGAAAACAATCCAAGATGTCTATTGGAATACATTCTTCCATTTCCCAAGTGGACAACTGATTCATAGTTTTCAGTTTCACCATTATGTTGACGCTGGGGACTTCTTGTTCTCAGGCTTGAAACTACTTCTCTTCTGCTGAGAGTGGGGTCTACACTCTGCAAATATTTTGCAGGTTGCACGGAATTGTTGATGATATCCAAATAGCCCAACGGTTTGGTGGAGCTTTCTGGCATCACATGTCTGTAATCTAAATCATGAACTCTCTGGGATAGTTGAGCACTCTTCAGTCCCTGTAAAGTTGATGTGGGAGGCGATTTTCTGACCGTATCATGCCATTCTACACGACCTACATCGGCTATGACGTTCTCTTGAGACTCTGGGTCTTTTTGATCCATCATATTTTCGTGTCTAGCACTATAATGGAATTCATCTTTGAGCAACATTTTAGCACTACGGTACTCAAACAAAACTATCAAAAGAGTGTACCAGAGAAAGCACTGCATGAAAACTAACTGCACCATCAAACTCTCCGTTGATTTTCCATACATGGCGTCCAACAGTGGAATTCCCATCACAAGAGTATTGGGTAACGTTGCCAAAGAGAAGACAGAGATCACCCAATCCAAGCTACCTCTTTTGGATAATTTTGCCCATAAGACCAGCAGTAGAAGAACGAGCACTTTAGATATAACATCAGCAGCCATGAAGATAAAATTCATCTTGTAAGGATTGATCTTGGATATGAATTGGAAAGACAGAAGAGGGATAGCAAATATGGCAACAAACTTATTTATCCCTGCACATTGCTCAGGACTGAATATCTTCCACCATCTTACTGACCCATAAGCCACAAACATGGTTACATACAGTGGAACAACAGCACTTGCCACTTTGTAGAAGTCTCCACCACTTATCATCCTTGCAAGAGCCTATATCAAAACAATCCTTGGATCACAACAATGATAAGGAGACAACAAGATCCCTGAAACACTAAATACAAAAGGAAGTAGACTGAAATCTGGTAAGGAGACAGCAAAATCCTTGCAACAGCAGATATCAAAGAGACTTATGGGTCTGTATGGATGAGTGTACCAAATTTTGGAAACTAGAAACTACTTTTTGACTAAAGTTGTGGAACAGGCTGGATAAGTGGCAAATTCACTTCTAGATTTGTTCAGCTTCTAGTAGCCAGCCTTTCTGTCCTTGTTATTGGCATATACTGCAAAAGGAGAAGCAAACTTCAGTAGAAACCAAATTCCATTTTTCATAAATATTGCCAGTCCAGTACTTTTAAATTGTTATGGTAAAGCAGGTGGTGATATCTATGGGATGGATTTCATTTCATTTTGCTTGTAACAGAATGCCAAGAAAATGGGACAAATTTGGATATGTTCAGTTCTATATTGTATTTTCTTCATTGATTTGTCCTTGGAGAAGAATGCATGCAGCTTGAATGCTAAACGTTGAATGGACCCAGGGATTTGTCCATTTCCCAGATATTGATAGCAATGTCTCATTTACTTGGGAAAAAAGATCAGGCATAGTCCCATAGAGACAAAAACTTCATGGCATCATGATTAGTGTATTGAATGCAAAGATTGCTTCCACACACGGTGATCATCATCCAAAACTATGACAGAGAAGACCATGTTCGATCTCCACGGAAAGGGTGGGAAAATTGGAAGAGGGTATTGCATGGGAAGCAAGTGTCAGTGTGATCTTCTTCTTGTTCTTTTAAGAACTTCCTGGCGAGGACAAAAGGGTACTTGTTGAAGAAAATTTAATGTACACGGAGACAGAGATCTGCCGCTTGGATTTGCTTAGCAGCTAAGGAAATCATTGGGTTCTATAGATAGGTAGATGTTGCTGATTAGATTCTGCCATTTGATGTCTCATTTATAACGTTTTGGTGATTTTGAATGTTTTCTATTATCAAATGCAGTCTTCATCCATATTTTTGTGGACTAACAATTTTGAATAAACATATTAATCCCTGTATATGTTTTTTTTAGTTTATTGTTTTTAAAATTTTATTCTTTAAACATGGGAATCTGTAACTTCTGATTATGGTACCTTACTAGTTCTTTTGCTATTATAAGTCCACCACTGTGGATTAATCTCAAGGTGAATCCCTCCCATCAGTAAGATGTTAACCAACACTGACTCCTTTGAATCAGTTGATCGCGATTCAATTTTTTGGTAGAGGATGGGGATGGGGATGGAGATGGAGATGGAGGAGGAGGAGGAGGAAGGGAGGCCGTCGAGAGGCAGTTTGTACGCTGGGGTGTCGTTGGAGATGGTAGTTTGAGGGAGATGTTGAGCAATGATTCTTAGAATGGTGAAATCACGGGGTCTGCAAAGGTACGGAGGCCATCATTTGGCGGTGTTGTTACTGGGGTTGTTGACAATGTCGTGCCGAGAGTGGAAAAATACGTTAATAGTCAAAGAGATATGATGAAAGATGGTGGTCGCGCTAAGTCTTTCAAAGATGCTGTTGAAAGTGGGGTACAGAAGGGGATTCTTGCCGACGCCATGTTCTCGGTCAGAGGCAAAGATGCTTTGGCCGCCTTTGGTAAAGTACATTTGGTGCCTAATGCTACAATGATTAGTGCATTATACTCGGAACAATTAAGGTTTAAAACTGTTTCAATTTTTTTCGTGGCTTTAAATGAGGAAGTGTTGCCTTCTCGTCGGTATTTTGATGAGTGGCTTAACAATGTATGGGGTAAAAGGTTGGGGATTTCTGTTTCTATGTATCGTATGATGCAAAAGGGGCTATTTTTGGTTATGTTTAAAACGCCTGATATGCAAAAGAAAGTTTTTGTTAAACAGTTCTGGAATGTTGGTAAAACCGTTTTTCATGCCATTGCATGGTCACTGAAAGCTTAGTTTTTTTTGTTTCGTACCCGAGATGAGTTATTGTTAGGGATGTTCCTCCGATTTTATGGGATTTTTTGCCTCAGGTCTTGAAGTCTTTCGGTTGTGTGTTAAGGGTTGAGGAAACAAGCAGTGTTTTACCTCATATGCATGCTAGGGTTTAAATTTCTATGTACCCAGGAGTGGATTTTCCTGAGGAGATTGTGATCGACTGTGGGGAATTTTCTCTATTTTGTAAACTAGAGCTCTTAGGAGGTGTTAATGCATGTTTTATTTGCAAAAAAGAGGGCCATGTTCAAAGGAACTGTCCTGTTTTGGCAAGCAAACGAAAAGTTTTTTCTGGGGCTACTGTCCCCTCTAATTCTAATAATGTTTCAAACAATGGTAAAGGTAAGGTAGTACCGAGGTAATGCTTTGAGGGCTTCATGGAAAGCTCATTCTTTTGAGGTTAATAATAATGGGGTGAATGAGAAAATGGCTTTGGATGAGGACATGGTTACTGATCTGATGTAAGCAGTGCAAGCCATCTAACATGCTTGGATGAACCAGGTAGGTTACAGGCCTCTCCTGCCCCTATGACTAATGAAAAAGAGGACACTAATTTTAATATTAACATGGCCAAAATTGACAGTCTTAGTCCTTCTGTGGATGGTGGTACCCTGGCTAGTAGTAGGGCTGAGCACAGTAACAGTTTGGTGCCTAGTCCTACTACTAGGGAGGGTAGTACTTCCTTGCAATTGGATATTGGTGGTTGTAATAAACAAAATGCTCAGCAACTAGCTTTGACATCCATTCGTAGTAGAGCTTTAGAGAGGCATAAAAATATTCAGGATAATATTAATGGAGAAGAGGGATCTGTGGTTGATGTTTCAGATTCTGAAACCATCCCTAGCAGTGAATATTCAAATTCATTAGATGATAATGTTTCAAATGACAGATTAGATCTGGGGGATAATACATGGTCTAAGGTTACTAAAAAGAAGAGGAAAAGAATTACTGCTAAGGAAAATAAAGGTAAATCTCTAAAAAGTGTTAAGAATTTAGCTTGATAATTTGGAACTATTATCTGAGTTGGTGGAGGTTAAAAATGAGCTTAGCCAGCTGGAGAATACAAAGATTCAAGGATAGAGGGTCCGTGCTAGGCTTAATTGGTTAAATTTTGGTGATAAGGGCTCTAAGTTTTTCTTTAATATTTTGAGATAGAAGGTTGTTAAAGAAAAGATTGTTAGCATTTCAGATGGGACTACTTTGGTTTCTAATGACAATAATATTATGGAATTGTTTCACCAGTTTTATAAAAATTTGTTTACTTTAGAGGATAACAGTGATAGAAGGAAAGAAAGAGAGGTTTGTTGTAAGTTAGTGCCTAAAAAAAATTCTCAATCTGAGGCTGAAATGTTGGGTCAACCAATTTCGAAAGATGAAATTGCTAAAGCTATATTGGCCATCAATAGTGATAAAGCTCCGGGTCCTGATGGTATACCCATTGAATTTTATAAAAATAACTTGGATTGGGTTTGTGAGGACCTTAGACAGGTGTATGATGAAGCCATTAATAGAGGATCATTGGGTTGTGACATCAACTTAGGCATCATTCGATTGTTGCCCAAAGGAGGTGATAAAACTTTAATTAAAAATTGGAGGCCTATAACTTTATTGAATGTCTCTTACAAAATCATGGCTAAGGTGCTTGCGTTAATATTGGTTCATTTGCTGCCTAAGTTTATCAATCCTATTCAAACTGGGTTTGTTAAAGGTAGATATATTTTAGAGAATCTTATCATTGGTTGGGAATCTATGCATTGGACCAGAGTCTTAGGTCAGAACATTGGTAGGATCCTTCTTGATTTCAAGAAGGCTTATGATCATGTGGAATGGAATTATATCATCAGTGTTTTGCTAGACTTTGGTTTTCTTATTGAATTTTGTAACATGGTTAAAACTCTTTTAGCTGATGCTAATGCTTGCATAGAGATTAACGATGCCATCTCTGATCCTATTTACCTGGAAAGATCTATAAGACAGGTTGTCCCTTGGCTCCTTCATTATTTGTGATTGCTAATGATCTATTTTATCTCCTAAGGGATAATACCCTGAGTCCTAATGTTAGAGGTGTTATGCTACCTAATGGTATGGAGCTTATAAATATGCATTTTGCTGATGACACTTCCTTGTTTGTGAAGTTGGATGAGGACAATTTTGTTTCTTTGTTCTCTAAACTTTCACTGTTTTGTAATGCTTCGAGTGCTAAGGTGTCTGCTGCTAAATCAATTATTTTGGGTTGGGATCACTGTCCTCCTAGGTGGCTTGGCATATTTTATTTGCAATGGCATGACCCTTCTATGCAAGTTAGGTATTTGGGCATTTCGTTTGTTGTTAGACCTGATTTAAAAAATATGTGGTTATGGGTAAAATATAAGATTATTGTCAAGCTTGATAAATGGCAGAAAAGGAATCTTTCCTTGGCTGGTTGCTTCCAGGTCTGTCAAAATATTTTGTCTACTTTAACTATTTATTTCTCCTCGGTTTGACTTTTCAGTTTGTATTAGATTAATTTGATTCAGAAATATATAAAACAGTTCCTTTGGGCTAGCAATTTTGTTGATAGAAGATTACACTCAGTTAAATGAAATTGGTGTGTTGTGAATAAAGCAATGGGAGGTATGGGTCTTATCAATTTAAGATTACAAGGTGTTGCTCTTGCATCCAAATGGATAACTAAATGTATTGCTGGAAATGAACCATGGAAAGTTCTTCTCAAGCATAACATTTGTAATTCAGTCCCTAAAAGGGCTTAGTTCTGGAAAAAGCTATCATTTTTTTATATTTTGTTTGGCACATTTGAATCAATGCCTTCTGGTTCGACGGTTTTTCATAGCATTTGGAAGGCATGGATTAATGTCAGGGATAAAATATGTATAAAATCTGATAACAATCAGTCTAGAAGGCTGTAGTTATTAAATGGTTCCTGCTGGTGGAACTTGTCTCTTAACAACACTATGCTTGCTAGAATGCGGGGCTGCTCAGCTAGGGCCTGGTCTGTGAAGGGTGTCAATACTTTTAATGACATTCTCAGTAATGGGTTGCTTAAACCTTGGGAGCAACTCAGTGTTAAATTTGGTTTATATTATTCTCATAAGAGAACATATACTATGTTGTCTGCTACCTTCAATGGTTTGAATAATCCTAAATTTGTGGCCTCTAAACAGTCTTATTTGGATAATCTATATTGGATTGATGGTACTAAATTTTTTGCTACTAAATCCAAGATATTATATCGGCTTCTCATGGACACGACTGACATTTTTGACCATGTTAATAATAAATGGCAGCTCTCTCTTTCATTAGAGCAGGTGCAAAAAAGGATGCAAAATATCTGGTCCAGTCTTCTTGAGCCAAAAAAAGCATGTTTTAGATGGCTTTTGCTGCTCCAAAGATTACCCTTATCTTCTAATCCCCAGGCTGATATCTATTGTTCCATTTGCAGGACTCCTGAGACTGTGAAGCATATATTTTTTTACTGTCTTTATGCTAAAGAGTTGTGGTTATCCTTTTTTCATATTCTACAGGGCTGGAATATTCAGTTGGATCATATAAAACAACAAATTTTGTTTGGTTATATTCCGCATATGAATTACTATTTCAATATGTTTTGGCTAATAATTTCTACAAAAATTTTATGGATGATTTGGAAGGCTAGGAATGATGATTGTTTTCAAAACGAGGCCAAGGCACCTTACTGGGTCTCTTAGGAGACTCACACAGCTTGCTATTTTTTTTCAGGTTGGAAGAAATCTGCAGGTTTCTAGGAACAAGTTGGCTCGTATTTTCAAAGCTATTCAAGATCGAGAGTTGATGGATGATGACACAGGCAGCGTGGATATGTATAGCTACTATTATATTCTTGCACAAAAATGTTATTATATGTTTGTAAAAAGATACAATGATACAGTTACACTCATATGATGTATAGTATTTTTGTTTCCTCCTTGCATGGAGATGTTTAGCTTAGTTTGATTTTTGAGGCTTGGACCTTCTTTGATGTATATTTGTTGTTGGTTATTTAATATGACAGTTATATATTTCAATTCAAAAGAAAAATTAGTTGATCGCATAGGAGTACAAAATTATCACTGGTTTTTGTCAAAGAGTGTCCACTACATGAAAATTTGGATACAGGTATGATATTGCATCTCCTTTTGTTTCACAATGTTCTAATAATAATAGTTGTATAAGTGTTTATTATTATTATTTTCAAATAAAGCATTAGTGGCTTTTATTAAAATATTATATTTATTATTAGGTTGTTGATATCATGTTTAGCTTGTTTTTTTATTAAATGTATTTTTCATTTTTTTTTTTTATCAGATTTAATCTTTTTTTAAGTATTATATTTTTACAATAAGCTCCTTGACATCATTTTCATTCTAAGACAAAATCTCACTTGGCCAAGTTACCTCTTTTAAAATTTAAATTTTATCAATAATAAAATCACAATTGACTAAATTATTTATTACTTGTTTTTTTTTTTTTTTTTAACAGATATACTCATATTTCTAAGAGATTACTTCCATTAATAATATTATTTTAAATTCAGCTTTCACGTCCATTTTAGTTGAAAGCATTAATGATGATTTGTAAATCCCTTTAATTGAAATATTAATGATGATTTGTGAATCCCCTCAACGGAAATATAATTTTAATTATGTAATAAATGCCCCTTTACATAGTTATTAGTTGAAGTTCTATGTAATTATAAGTAAGTGAGGAGAATGTTGCCTTCGATATCTCGAAAAACAACCCCAACTATCTTTTCCTTAATTTTTTTTTTTTTTAATGTCACTGTCACAAATATCTCTTCCATTTGTATTCAAATTCTCTAACCAAGTGGCTAATGTCTCCTTTTCCATACTTGAGACTTCTCATAATGAGCACCATAGAAGTAAACATTATGTAAGAGAGGCAATAATATGGTTCCAAACTTAAGCATGCTTTTAAATTTATTTTTAGAAGTTTTATAATTCCTTTCAAGCCAATAAATTTATGTTTGAAATAATTAATCCAACATTTCATCAACTCTTTCAATATTGATGGAGTTATTTAATATATTCTCATATTTTGAAAAAGTAACCCTAAATGGCATGAGTAAAAGGACAATGAAAAAGTAAATGGTTTGATGCTTATAAATCCTTCTATCATAAGGCACATCTAAAAGGTCCATGATATACTCTTCTGAATCCTTTGATTAGAATCTTACTTTGAACTAGTAAGCAAATGAATGTTGAGGCCTTAGTGAGAGCCTCTAATGACCAAACATTCTTCCAAGGAAAATATTTTTGAGTAAGAAATTTTGATTGCTCTAAATTCTTGTATCCCAAATTGGTTGTGTATCCACCATATTTTATAGATTTCAAACCAACCCATCGGTTCATGTAAAAATAGGTAAATAAAACTCTTGAATATATTTTGAAGCTCATCTACATTTTATTTGAGTTCCTCTCCTTCAACCAGGTTAATAATAGAAATCCATGATTTGGAGTTGTTGCTCACATACTATAATATTTTATATTTGGATCTTTACAAGCAAGACATTTCTAAGCCAGTGGTTTCCATTGTAAATTAAAGATAAGAGGATAAAACTTCAACCAAGCATAAAACCAAAAAATTGCATAATTCCCCTCATTGATTGACCATCTAATATGTTTTTTGATCAAGTGCAAACTATCTGATCTAGAGTTTCATGTTGGCAATCCTTTGGGTAGGGTTATTTCTCTAAATTAATTCATTGCTTCAAGAGAACTTTTATACTTTTAAGTAATATTTTTCCGAAGTCCTTTATTGATCTCTACATAATCTCCATTTGACTTTTGCCCCTAAGACCAAAATCTAAGTTTGTAATTCTACAAGCCTACCCCTCTACTATTCTTTGCTTTGCAAAAATTATCTCACTTACAAAGAGGAAGTCTATATTTTTCCTCACATTCTTTTCGAAGAAAATCTCTTTGAATTTTATCAATTTTTAATGCTATACCTATTGGCAACCTTGAAAATAACTATTTGTAAAAATAGCACTAACATAGTAACAACTAATTTTGTAGGAGAGTCTCATCCTCCTATTTATGAGGGAAGGATAGACTCACTTTGTTAATCCTTGGGTAGGGCGATAGTGAGCCATGTTGGCTGCTAGTTTTGGTTCCCTTTCTTCACCCAATTGTTACTTTTCTACTATCCTTAATGACATTTTTGCTCTGTAACTTTCTAAGACCCAAAAATAAGGATAGAGTTGCAATTAAGGGATGTTTTAACACACATCCACCAAAGCATACATCCTGAAATTGATGTTGCCAAGACCATCACTTTTAAGTGGGGTGCATGGTTGTCTGATTAATTTTAGGATTTTTGATGTACAATAAGGATTTTAGCATGTTTTTACACCTAGGGTTCAAACAATGTGTTTTTTGAACTGGTGAATATGATTTTATGACCCTAAAAAGAATAAAAATTAGTTTTCGACTCAAAATGAAAGGCTATACGTTATAAATACCCCTTTCACTTCCTCATATTCTCATCAAATCATTACCAAACACTCACAAAATATTTTCTGCTAATATTGCTCTCTCTCTCTCAAGTGGGAATACAAGTAATAATTTTATTATGCTTATTATGAGATGATTTGGTACTTTATACTCTTGGTGTTAAGTAATTATTTTTACTACATTATATTATCCCTAGCTTGCAAGCATTTTGTGGATAATTTTAGTGTAGTTATTCTTGATTGCTTTTGTTGGAAGTATTACATTATTTGGTCCCCTTGTAAATATTAGTTTGGTAGAATGATTTATATGTATGTGTTAATATGAAAGAAAGTGCAGTGTTTCAAGAGGGATAATGAAGAGTCACATTGATATGAGGAATATGAGGAATATGAAAGGTTGCTTCTCCTAGATGTTAGAGGAGAGCAATAGTCAGAGTACTGAAAATTCATGTAAAATTATATATTGGAGATCTCTCTCCATGCAATGTAATCAATCATAATCATTCTTGTAATCATTTGATATTGTCTTATATTTGTGAGATATTGTTGTTATTCCAATATTGAGATTCATTATTAGTTTGATTAATGGCATATATTTAATTTATATTTGATCTTGGATAAAGCTTTTTGTGAGTTAATTTATCTAGAAAGATAACATTGGTATTAGAGCTATGGAATGCTATGATAAGTAACGAATAATTTTAATGAATATATTGGGACAATTGTTGTCATCAAATGATAAGCCCAACTAAGAAAAAGTTTGCTTATTTGGAAAAATACCTAAAGAGACTGTTGCACCTGAGGAGTAGTGTTTGGACAAAACATTTGTTGTTGTAGCTGCCATAGAGAACAAAAAATAAGTGCCAAGAATAAGGTACAAAGTAAATCTCTTTCATTTATTTAAAGTGAGCAAATTGGGGGTTGCACTTTATTGAAGGTACTTTAAATTTTTATTATTGAATATTTTATTTAAGCTATTGAAGGAGTTATAAGGTTAATGGTTTAAAAAGGTTTTTAGGAGTTATAAGTTTATTTTTTGGTTTCTTAATTATTTTAAGTATGGAGTAATAAGGATGTCTACTTAGTTAAATTTTTATTATTTGAAATATTAAAAAATTAAAAGATTTATTTTTTTTATAATAGTTTAAAGTTATTTAATATTTGAAGAAGAAAGAGGCATTATAGAGATTCGGAAAAAAAAAATTAATATTACATAAATGACTATATTAAAAATAAAATAAAAATCAAGGCATTGCATATCGATGTCATTCTACACCAGGCATAGGCATGGGATTTTTACTAACTATAATATCATAAACCTTGTTTCAATGTGTCATAATATTTTTTTTAACTTTGTTAGGGTAAAGCATGGGTTTTATGAGGGGTCCTAGTCCCCTTGTACCAGGGCTTGAACTTGGATGTCTTGGATGAAAACCCCAAAAAGTCACCATTACGGTATCCCTATTGGGACTATTGAGGAGGTGTTTATAGTGATACTAATCCCCAATTAAACATTAATATCAAGCTAACATAACCTGACTTAGAAGTTAAATTACAATATATTAAATTTATTAAACCATTTAATTTAGGTTAGCCATATAGGTGATTTAACTAATAATGTTGAGGGTGAATAGATCAAAACTACCTATAGGCTTACATGTAATATTCCTATAGGCTAACATAGAGAATACCCTTAGGATAACAATGCACATGTCTATAGGCTTACATCAAGTGTATACATATATACTTGTTGGGAATATTCAAATAAAAATAAACTTCTCCACCTCTGCCATTGCATTTCTTTACTACATACACTATTCCTCCTCTCTTTAGGGTCTTTTTCAATTGCATAGCTGACAACATCTAAGGTTTAAACGTCCCTTATTTGCTATAAATTTTTAGTCCCCTCACACCTTCTTTTGAATACTCAATCCACCAATCTTGAAAATTGACCAAGGCTTTATGATCCTGTAGCCAATCCATCCCTAGGATCACATCAAAGGCATGTAGGGGAGCTACATATAAACAACATCCTATGGTCCTATTAGATGAAGTGAATTCTACCATAGGATAACACTGGTTCACCGAGTAGATTTACCCAAAACCATACTCAACCTTCCACCCTTGAGCCAAATATCCTGGTCTTTTCGACACAGTCCTTACTAGACTAGAAGAAATAAAACTATCAATGGCCCCACTATCTATTAAAATATTTATTTGTTAATTAAAAACCTTACCTTTCACCAGCAATAGGGTGGCTTGTCCCTCTAGCTTCTGCTTTTCGATTGCGACATAGATCCGATGTTTTGGTTCCTTTTATTTTGCATTAGCTATGCTAGTCTCTGCTCGATATGGACACTGATTATAATAATGAGGTCCCCAAAAATTGTAGCACCCTTCCTTGGGTACTTGCTATTTTTCAAGTTTTTGATACCCTGTCTTAACTGCTAGAGCTGGAGTCTGAACTTCTATGGTTGAGCTTTGGTATTATTGGGTTTGTTATCCTTCTTATGAAAGTTATTTTTTAACTTCTTCTGGTTTCCATTAAATTTCTTCTCAATATTCTGGGGGTTCTTAGTCTTTTGTTCTTGATCAGCCTCTCATTTAATATACCCATCACTATTCCTCTTCTTTAGTTTTTGTCGATCTTGCTTAGGTAAGGTGTCGTATTTATAACAAAAGTTTG
Organism: Wollemia nobilis; assembly: GCA_028583015.1. NCBI lineage: Eukaryota > Viridiplantae > Streptophyta > Pinopsida > Araucariales > Araucariaceae > Wollemia > Wollemia nobilis. Next base: position 2,928,336 of record JAQPPZ010016818.1, on the reverse strand, counting down.
ACTCTACTTTCTTTTCCAAGTCATACATATTTTGCAATGATTTAGACTCTTGCATGTCTACATCATGATTTATCCTAGACTCCAATCCATGAGTGAACTTGTGAACCCGCATTTTCTCATTATAAATAGGTACATATTTGAACAATATTACCAAATTTTTGTAGTACACCTCCACTATGTTGGTTCCTTGTTTTAGACTAGCAAATTCCTCAAACTTTAAGGTATAGAAATGCTCTATTAGGAATCATTTCTTAAATATATTTATAAATTATTTTCATGGAGTGGCAATAGGTTCAATCTTAGTCTCCTTATATTGGGTTTCCCACCATTCCAGAGTAGCTCCTTCTAGATTGATCGTGGCCCAAAGTGTTTGGGTTCCTGATAAATAGCCTTTTACTGTAAAGTGAACCTCTGCTTCTCTCTGCCATGATTCAGTTGCATCCCCTTCGCCTTCCCCATAAAACTTGGAGATACTAATGCTTTTCATGTTCCTGGTCATTTCCTTTTCCACCAAGGCTCTGGCTTGCACTTGTTCATGTTCCCCTTATTTCATAGTTCAAAATCCCATTCTATAAAATAACCTTTCATAATATTTGATAAATCCAATCTATAAATGATAAATCAAACATAACACTTATTTGTTCTATTTAAAGCTTAACAACTTTAATTACCAGACCAAATAGTTCCCCTTATTTCATAGTTCTAGTATATGGGTTCTCTTATCCTTCACACTTCCCTCGATAGTCCCGAAGGTATGCTTTATATAGTTATTTAAATAAAATTATTGCCCTCAATACAACTGGGCGATAGCCTCATAGTACACAAACCAAACCTGAAAGCTATACAAATAATTATTTAAATAACAAGACAGTCAACAGAGGGGCAACAAGCAAAGTCAAACATGGAGATAATCTTCAAATCGCCTACAACTGGCAGTGCCCACCCCCTGCGTGGAGCAACTTCAACACCTTCGGGTGGTCATTAACCAAGTGCTTGGCCATGCGCTTTGATACCACACAATAGAAACCCCAAGGCCTTAAAAAGGCATGCACAACCCTTGTACCACCAATGTGGTACGAATGCCTAAACACAACTAAAACCCGATGGCCAACTCAAGTTCAATGGTGGAAATGTTGCTTATGATGTACGTTACGCACCCAATTTGCCATGTTGTCATATGGCATAAAATAATTTAAAGCTAAGGTTTTGGAACTTATAAAACATGATTAAATCACGTACCTCCCAATATTGAAATAGAACATGTGCTTAGCCTAAGGTTCAACGTTGATAAAATTTACAACATTCTTATTGACGAGGAACCCTGTACTAAACACAAAACCACTATCCTCAATAGCTCTGATGAACCAGAGACCCTAGAGTTCTTGAGGCTTGGTAGAAAGCATTCAAACCAATTTACAAGGTCACAGGATGCAAATCGATCCATAATATGTAGGAGACATTTGGTGCCTTACAACACCAAGTAAGAGGGTTTCCAATGATACTTCGAAGAGACTAAACCTATGCAGCATAGCATGCTACAGGCTCACAAAATGGTGCAACCAAGATATCTAAAAAGGTAATGAAACTTCATCAGGTTTTATAAGGTATTTTTAGAGGTATGGATTCTTTCCTAGGGCTATGGTGCGATACAAGGACCAACAGAACATCACATTCCACTCTCCAAACAGGCAGACTACTATGGTCATTGGTTAACAATCTATCCATAAAAACAATGAAAAACAACCTAATCTAGGTTATGTGAAGGTATCCCCTACCTCCACAGACCTATAAGGATTTTTAAAAGCATTCCCTATCCAAAGCAACTAAATGCAAGACACCATACTGGCTTTAGTGAGAATCGTTGGAGGCTTGATCGTTCATAGAATGATTATTCAGTTACTAAAACTAACATAATACACTCCCTATGTAGATATAACAACAAAACCAAGTAGATTAATTTCCAGTTGATTTGCAAATGTATGCTACATAGATTTCCACGATAGCTTATCTAATTTTAAAAGGAAAGATCTGACATTTTAAATTTTACCCAAATCAAAGCTCCCTTCTGAATCGAATCCCTGCAGTTCTCCTTCTAGTCTTGCTACCTTCTCCCCCACTCTCCTCATATTCATGTATTCACCCCTCTCCTCTCTCTCCAATCCCTATTTTCCTACATGCTTCCTATCTATATAGGTCATCCGCCACCCTCATTTCCCTCAAAGTGCATGCAGCCTCGAGCTCCATCCACCCTTAATGCTCCCTTTCCATTCTTATCCTTCTTTCTCATGATGACAAGGCAGGCTTTGCCTTAACTGGTAATAGCTCCATACAGTGGAGATCCCAAAAATATTGCACACAGTCCTCCTTTAGGCAACAAGAGCGTATTGGCCAAGGATGGATATTTAAAATAGTTTTAAACTTGTTTTAATATAATTAAAACCTTTATTTAACATATTTTAAACTAAATGCAATTTCATTGACATTTAGAATATATTTGTTTTGTTTATAAAAATGAACTTCGTTATCATTCCAAAGTAATAATTATTTCATTTAATATAAATGAACTTCCATTCATCTATTTAAATAAAATTTATCCATGAATTTAAAAGAATTTAAATTATCATTTAATTAAAACTTCTTTAATTAATTTAAATGAATTTTCATTTATCATTTAAATTTAATCAACTTTTATTTTAATAAAAATGATGTTTTATTACCACTTCAAAATAATGATTTTCTTTTCGCAAACACATATACATATGGCAAAATGCTCTCCTATGAAATTCCAACATTATGCTTATTCAAGCCATGATGTAGTAAGTGGTGTAGAAATGAGAAGTCAAATTTTCACAACAACAAAGAGGGCATCTTTCCATCAACCCGTTCACCTATCTCAGCCAAAGGTTTTACGATAGCTTCTAGGCTATCAACTAAGGCTCAAGGTGATCAGTTGTCGATGATTATCCCTTCCGATTATGCATGCCTATATGAAGGTATCTATCCATGTTACCTCCGAGTACCTTAATCATCATTTCCCCTAATATTAAGCACCCTCATTTTTTGTGGATGTCTTTGTCTTCTCCACCTACGAGCATACCTAATCCTGCACACTTGGTAATATGTTAGCAATAAAACGTCCTTCTAAATCAGCTAAACATCATATAGTTGGTTTAGTCGTTCAAACTAGGTATTACCACATCATAGGTTAATACATTGTTTCTTTATGCCAAACAGTCCACTAGGGAGGGTCATGACAAGAAGTAGGTGAATCTAGATCATGGGCTTAGAATAGAGGATTACATGCTAATTTTATATTATGGTGAAATTCCTAGGGAGGGATAGATCATATTTATGAGTATGCCAATTTTAGATTATGGCACACTAACACATCAAACATGATGTACCCATTGTGCTTTTGAGATATGAGAAGATATTTTAGTTCTGATTATGATTGATTGAATGTGTGTTAATATGTGTTTAATTATTTAATTATGTGATTATATTGATTTACTATTCTTATTAGACATGATTTAAATATGAAGTGAAGAAATGAAGAAAAGAGAAAAGAAGAATTTGCAAACTAGTTAAAAGATGTGCAAATTGGTCTAGAAAGAGATAAGTAGGTACCTAGTCAGCGTAACCATGATCAAAATATACGTAAGAAAATAATATGGGTGTCAAGATATGACCTAATATAGATATATATGTATACTGTTTGATAAGGCCTACACTTAATAGCTATGTACAATGGACAACGACCAAAGAAGGCCTAAGATGATCAAAAACCAATGAAGGTCTATATAAGCAGTAACCAATTAAGATCTAAAATGAGCAAAGAGGTGACCAATTAAGGTCTATATATATATGTATGTATACAATATAGTAGCTCTATACAATGGTTGATGGTGAGTTACTGATGGGGGACAGGAAAGTCAGCCACACATAAATTCCAAAAATATCTTCGATTAAGCTGATATCATTTACAGAAACCAGATAAATAGCCCGCAGACTTACAATAACCAGAGCTTGTCTAGTATTTTCCTATGCACACTCTCTTTTTTTTCGACCTTCTAGTCCACCACCTCCATCTATTACAATTTCTCGAGTTTTTATCGAGGTCTCGGCCCTCTATGCAATTAATGCCCCACCTGGTCGAATTCATGAAATTAAATATGAAAGTTTGCTTCCTCTGTCAAGTTTTCAAATTTCCTTCCATCAATGGGCAACTGCCCCAATATGCTATGGAAGCTTACATTAAAGACACCCCCTTGCCCTGTAATCGCCATTTTGGTCAGACTATTCCTTTGAACCGCTGTCTCATCCAAAATGCCCATGGCCTGCAGCTGTCGCCTTGTCAGAACATTCATCTGCCATCGCTGTCTCTTTTCTCGTGCTCGTGGCCTATCCACATGTCCAATTTTTAATTTTTCTTCAATCGATCATGATATCATAACATGTCGCGATATCGCGACATGTCGCGATATCGTGACCACTTCTCCTGTGAGCCCTTTGCCTTGGTTTTCATCATGATATCACGATGAAAATTGCCTCTGTGCCTTAACTTTCAAAAACATCACGACATCACGATGTCGCAATATCGCGATGTCGCGATATCGCGACGAAAACCACCTCCTTGCCTTTGCTTTGAAAACCGTCGCGACATCGCGACGTCGCGATATCGCGACGAAAACTGCCTCCGTGCCTCAGCTTCAAGAAAACGTCGCGATATCGCGACAAAAACTCTGACTTGCCTGAATTTCCTTTAGATGCCGTGATTTCGTGACAAAACCTTTGCCTTGAGTTTTTCGCCTTTGAGTTTTGCTTCTGCCTTCTGCCTTCCGCCTTCGAGCCCATGCCTTATGTTTTTTGCCTTTGATCCTTGCTTTTGATTTTCTGTTGCGATATCGCGCGTCACGATATCACGACCACTTTTGCCCTCGGCCTTCGTTTCGCATTTCTATCATGATATCACGACCATTTTTGCCTTCAAGCCTATACTTCGCTTTTCTATCGCAATATCGTGTGTCGTGATATCGCGACCATTTTTGCCTTCGGCCTTTGTGCCGCTTTTCTATCGCGATATCATGACCATTTTTGGCTGTGAGCCTGTACTCCGCTTTTATGTCATGATTTCGTGACCCTCCAACTTCTGCCTTGTTCCTGCTAAACACTTCGAAACAGAAATAAATTTTGGAAACACTTAGAAAAATTTGGTTGATGCAGGATTGCTCTGTTGCTGTCGGATGCTCCTGCATCAGACACCCGAGGTAAATGGAGAAGTGACCTTCACTTCTATGTTGTTCGGTCTGCGTCTCTTGTATTAGCTCCAAATGTGCACCTGCCTCTGCAGCCCGCTTAAACCCCGTCTCCTGGCAAAAATATTTTTTGCCTTCTACCAGACAAATTCTGGCACTGCTGCACACCTTCTCGTCCACTTTTTGTATTGGATTTAATTTGTGGCGCACTCCATATTTCATCAAGGAGTATGTATTTGCATGACCATCATGCACTGCACTCCGATCAAACTGCCATGGCCTTCCTAACAGCAAATGGCAAGCATCCATGGGGAAAACATCACACAGGACCTCATCCTGGTATTTCCCAATATTGAACATGACTAAGCACTGTTCACAGACCCATGCTCTGTGGTCCTTTTGCAACCACGCAATCCGGTATGGATGCGGGTGTCTAATCCTCTCCAGCTGTAACTTAGCAACCATCTCCTCGAAGACTAAGTTATCTGTACTCCCATTGTCTATAATAACATTACAGACTTTGCCTACACTTTTGCATCGTGTGCGGAACAGGCTTCTCCTCTGCTCTGGTTTGTCTTCCTCAATCAGCATGGTTCTCCTCACGATCATTGCTTCTCCTCTCTCAGCTTCTTCAGAATGTTCAGACTCAGCATCTTCCTCTGCTACAATAGCTCTGGTTGGACCCACATGTTTCTTGTTCACCCTCTCGGGGTGCTGGGGACACTCATATGCCCGATGTCCCTCTTCTCCATAGTGGAAATAGGTTCCCTGAAACACTCCTCCACTATACCCACGTCCAGATCTACCTCTTCCTCTTGGGTAGCCATTGTTCTAAACTTGGGGTTTGGGTTCCTCATCTTCCTTCTGATTTTGGCTGCTGCTAACCTCTTCTTTCTTCTCCTCTTTTCCTTCATCTTTTCTTCCACCAGTCTTTCCTCCATGCCCTCTTCCTTTTTGCTTGCTCTCAAACCTTTTGTTCAGTTTTTCTTCGACTTTCAAAGCAAACTAGTAAGCATCTTCAATGGTGCTCACCCGAACTAAGCTCAACTCTTCCTGGATACTGGGTCTCAACCCATTGATATATCGGGCCACCTTCTCCTTGCTTGCTTCTAAATGGCCAGTTCTGATGGAGATCTTATAAAACTCCTCCGTGTATTCTTGGATAGTTTTATTCATCTGTCTCAAACTCTGCATTTTCCTTAGCAGATCCAACTCGTAATCTATCGAAATAAACTATCTTTTTAATTTTTCTACCATTCGTTCCCATTTTGTTATTCTCTCTTTTCCTCTTCTATTCCGTTCTAGCTGTACTCCCTTCCACCATATGCTGGCATGACCTTTCAGTTTGGTCTTAGCGAATCTGACCCTCTCGGGATCTTCAACTTCTTCATACTCGAAGTACTCTTCCAGATCATTGATCTAGTCGATCAATTCCTCCGGATCCAGGTTCCCAGAATACGTGGAAACTTCCATCTTCGGCCTCTTCCCAATCTGGGATATGGCTTTGTACAGTCTAGCTTGTGCCGGATCCACAACCTCTTCTTCTTCTTCAGACTGATTTTCTTCTTCATCTACTTCGTCTTCACTGTCTGCATCTCTTCTTGTGGTTCATGTCTTCTATGCAGTTCTTCTTGCAGGGCCTGAAATTGCCACTGCAAAGCTCAAAAATCTGCTGTTGTCATCATGCCTCCCCCACCAACAGGGTTTCTTCTCGGAGGCATTCTACTCACTTTCTCATGAGCCTTCCCACAGATCCTGGTGTAACTGCCTCACGTCCGACGATCTGTTACACACTTAGGAACTTTCGGCTCTGATACCACTGATGGGGGACGGGAAATTCAAACACACATAAATTCCAAAAATTTCTTTGATTAAGCTGATATCATTTACAATAACCAGATAAACAGCCCGCAGGCTTACAATAACCAGAGCTTGTCTGGTATTTTCCCATGCACACTCTCTTTTTTTCTGACCTTCCAGTCCACCACCTCCATCTATTACAATTTCCCAAGTTTTTATCGAGGTCTCGGCCCTCTATGCAATTAATGCCCCACCTGGTCGAATTCATGAAATTAAATATGAAAGTTCGCTTCCTCTGTCAAGTTTTCAAATTTCCTTCCATCAATGGGCAACTACCCCGATCCGCTATGGAAGCTTACATTAAAGACACCCCCTTGCCCTACAATCACCGTTTTGGTCAGACTATTCCTCTGAACCGCTGTCTCATCCAAAATTCCCATGGCCTACAGTTGTCGCCTTGTCAGAACATTCATCTACCACCGCTGTCTCTTTTCCCACGCGTGTGGCCTATCCACGTGTCCAATTTTTAATGTCTTCAATCGGTCACGATATCATGACATGTCACGATATCATGACATGTCACGATATCACGACATGTCACAATATCGCGACCACTTCTCCTGCAAGCCCTTTGCCTTGGTTTTCATCATGATATCATAACAAAGACTACCTCTATGCCTTAACTTTCAAAAACGTCGTGACATCGCGACGTTGCGATGTCGCGATGAAAACCACCTCCGTGCCTTTGCTTCGAAAATCATCGCGATATTGTGATGAAAACTGCCTCCATGCCTCAGCTTCCAGAAAACGTCGCGATATCGCGACATCGCGATATCACGACAAAAACTCTGACTTGCCTGAATTTCATTTAGATGTCACGATTTCATGACAAAACCTTTGCCTTGAGTTTTCCGCCTTTGAGTTTTGCTTCTGCCTTCTGCCTTCCGCCTTCGAGCCCATGCCTTATGTTTTCTGCCTTTGATCCTTGCTTTTGATTTTCTGTCATGATATCGCGCGTCGCGATATCGCGACCACTTTTGCCCTCGGCCTTTGTTCCGCATTTCTGTCATGATATCATGACCATTTTTGCCTTCGGGCCTATACTCCGCTTTTCTGTCGCAATATCGCGCGTCGTGATATCGCGACCATTTTTGCTTTCGACCTTTGTGCCGCTTTTCTATCGCGATATCGCACGTCGCAATATCGTGACCATTTTTGGCTGCGAGCCTGTACTCCGCTTTTCTGTCGCGATTTTGCGACCCTCCAACTTCTACCTTGTTCCTGCTAAACACTTCGAAATAGAAATAAATTTTGGAAACACTTAGAAAAATTTGGTTGATGCAGGATTGCTCTGCTGTTGTCGGATGCTCCAGCATCAGTTATGGCCTAAGATGATTATATATAGGTTAAGGCCTATGTGAGCAACAACTAGTGAAGGTCTAAAATGAGAAAAGACATGACTAGTCAAGGTCTATGTATATATCTATATAATATAGTAGTTATATACAATGCTTAGTGGCTAGTTAAATCCTAATATGGTTAGTGGCTAGTGAATGCCTATATGAGTAGCAACCAGTGGTCTAAAATGAGCAAAGAGATGACTAGTCAAGGTCTATTTATGTATATATATAATATAGAAGCCATGTACAATGGTTAGTGGTTAGTTAAGGCCTAATATGGTCAATGGCTAGTGAAGGTCTGTATGAGCAACAACAAATGAAGGTATAAAATAAGCAAAGAGAAATTTTATTAAGGTATATATGCATATATATACAGTATAATAGCTATGTATAATTATTGATGGCCAGTTAAGGCCTAAGATGGTCAGTGGCTAGTGAAGGCCTATATGAACAACAACTAGTGAAGGGATAAAATGAGTAAAGTGGTTACCAAGTAATATCTATATGCATATATGTATACAATATAGTACCTATGTACAATGGTTGGCAACTAGTTAAGGCCTAAGATGCTCAGTGGCTAGTTAAGGCTTATATGAGCAGTGATAAATAAGATCTAAAATGAGCAAAGAGGCAACCAGCTAAGGTCTATATGCACTTGTGCTATGTACAAAATATTTACAAGATATTTACAATTGATATATACAAGATATGTACAAATATGTACAAGATATATATACAAGATGTAATAATTAAAAAGAGATGAGGAAATGTGAAAGTAAAAAGGATATGCGAAGTAAGATACAATAGGATTTCCAACAATTGGAATCTATCAACTTCTCTATATAGATATGTGTAGAGACATAAATAAATTATGGGAGGTAATGGGTTCCAACCTATTGGGATGCATAATAGGTGAAGGTGATCATATAGAAGGTAAATGATAGATATTGGTAAGATAACCAACAACTTAACAGTCCAAAGTTATGCACAAGTGCTAAGAATTGAGCATATCTTACCCTCATTCACTCATTAGCAAGAAGGATGATGTAATATGTGATAAAAATCAAAGCAATTATGTAAAGGGGAAAATAAGAGATGAAGGCAAGATATCCAATAGCCTAACATTATATAACATGGTGTGAATGTTAAGAGGTCAACATACCCTACCCCCATGATCTTGTTAGCATAAGAACATGAGAATATAAAGTTTCTAAGTTAATGTCTTGATAGTCAAGAGACGCTTGTAGAATAACCAATGAGTACATGAACATCATAAAATGGTATTCATGTGATATCTAGCCTATCCTACAAGCACCCCTTGATAGCTAAAATGCTAACAAGGACTTTGAGATAGAGAAGGCAAAGAGAGATCAATTTATAATCCATATATGCTACCAAAGTGCATCCTTGTTTTTATATCATATAACAAATAAAAGTGCTCAATCAAAAAAAGCCTTGTGAGCTATGATAGTTTAAGAAGGATGATCAAAGGATGCATAAGAAAAAGAAATAAAAATAATAGACTATTGAAGTATATTTCATTATTTGGTACATTTTAATATACCCCCATCATACCTTCATAGTACATTTTTAAATAGTAGATTAGGGTTGAGTCTATAGTTTAGAGTGTGATTTATATATTCCATTTATGTAAGTGTGCATGTGCAGGAAACACACAAGTGTCATGTAAAAGTGTAATGTGTAGGAAATGCATAAGTATCTTGTATGTAAGAGTGCAAATATGTAATGTAAATATGTGCACAAGTGTCCTATATTAGGAGTGCAAGTAGAAGTGTAAGAGTCATGTAAAGGTGTGCAAAAGTTATAGAGTCAAGTGTTCATCAAGTATGCAAGTGGCAAGTTGATAAGCCAAGAGTCATAAGACTTGGCATATGGAGAGCAATAGTCAAGTATCTGAAGAGTCACATTACTATGATTATATTATGGATATAATGCTCCATAGAATGTATTGAATTGAATAAGTGAATCAAGTATTCACAATCAAGTTTTAATATAAAGAGGAGCAATAAATATTGTATATATTTTGAGCAATTAATATCATAAGTTGTTCTTCATGCATAATACGTGAATGATTTAGGCTATTTACGTTCATATTTTAGCATATAAATGAATGTTATTTGATTTATTATATAAGCCTTGATATACATATTAATTTTCTCATATTATTATCTTGACCTTTTATATATTATGGCTATTTTAGTTTGGGATATATGTGAGATGACTTGTGATATATTGTGGTAACAAGGCTTAAAAGGCCAATAGATACAAGGGAAGAGAGTTATTAGATAAAATAAGAAAGAGGAATTTGGATTCACAATGAATAATTTGGAAGAAAAATAAATGATGACAGATTAGATGGGATGATGCTCTAATGGTCATTTGTTCGATTATGTGCAAATGATGAAATGGGTACTTATGATCCAACACTGAGTGATAAAGAAAAATAAATGAGATAAACCTGGTTATTACCAAGATGAAGGAAGAAGTTGATTTCCAACCATATCACAATAAACTAGGACAAGTGCCATATTGTACCTAAAGATAAACACAAGCCTATATGTACTTATGCTAATTATTAAATGTAATGGGATATCTCCCAAAATTGATTGGGAGTTTTTTAGGATCAATGGAGAAGAAATAAGAAAGAATATTGTTATATATTCCTTAACTTGATGAAATGGATAATATGTATACTTGCAAGGTTAAGGGATATATAAGCAAAAATAATGGATGTGGTGATTGCTTGAAGAATAAGGTGATGAATCCTAACATCATCATCCTATGACAAATATAAATGTAGTAATATGCATGTACATAATCCAAATAACAATGAGCCATGATCCACCACCCAACATGACAAGCTATCAGATGAGATTGAAAAGGGGAAAAGGATTGAAAGGAAGGGAAATAACTTAGGCTAAGTTTGGATTCTTACATAGGTTCTCAATACCAATGGGAGATAGTGGATCCACTAGCCATCAAAAATCAAGTGATATAGGTATGATACAATGCATATCCTAACTAGGATCATCATTGCAAAATCCAAAGTTCTTAGTATTGGAAATGTGGATAAGACAAAGTTTCAAACAAATAGAGAAGCAAGGATGATACTTCACATATAATGGAACCCTAGGAATACAATACAAAATAATCATTATAGGAATTATGCTTAGTTCTAAAGAATAATCATTTCACGTCGTATTGTGAGGGATCCAAGAGATGCAAAATCAAGAGAAGATAACAAAAGGAGGAAAATATCTAAAAGGCACTAAAGAAGAAAAAGAGAATGGTGAAGTGAGGTAGGGAAATAATCCCAACTACCAATGAAAACAACCATGCAAATGCAAAATGTAATTAAAGGAATCAATCCCACTAGCATAGTATTACCCCAATATATTAGGGTAGCCTTAGCATCCTAGTGGGAAAATAGAAAAAATAAAGGCAATTCCCTAGGGTTGATGATTTGCTAAGCATCAGTAACCTAGGTCAAGTGCAATGCATATGAGCTAACCTAAATAGTTGTCATCATTTCCTCATTGTAAATCCTTGAAATTCTATATGAGAAAGTAAACTATGCATACATGTGCATGTCAAGAAGTTATGTAGTATATGTCAAGTTGAGATGCAAAGAAAATATGTCAATCAATTTGTGCAAGTAATGTAAAATAGTTTTGCATATATGATAGATAGTATGCAATATGATTAGGTAAACTAAAGTAGATTGGCACAAAAAGTGATCTTGGAAAATCTGGTATAAGAAGTAGAAGATTTAAAATAAGATGAATGAATTGGTTCTATGAACATTATGGCAACCTAAAGAAGTTGAGATATTGAGAATAAAATTGTGCTACAACTGGTTATTTCTAAGGATCCTATTATCAAGACCTCAACCCCTATTCCAAATTCTAAAATATCTATAGAAGGTCATGATGCAAGTGATCAATCACACAATCATGCATAGTATCTTAGATGCATAACATTCATGGGTTATTTAAGATTATTTATATCTAGAGTTGCTACGCAATAGGCTCCAGAGCTAAAATTAGTCATAATGACAAAGGGACCTAGCCAATTGGGCTCATAATTACCTTTTAATTTATTTTGAGTATTGGTATTCTTTTGATTTTATTTAAGGATAAGGTCCCCTATTTCAAAAGAATGATCATGTACCTTCTTAGTATAGGAATTCTTGAGCCTATTTTGATAGGACCATAGGTGGTCTAAGGCATTAATGCACTTTTCATCGAGCAACTCAAATTTATTTAAATAGGTAAGTTCATACTCATCGCCAATCAAGGTATCTTACAACAAGACATGCAAGGAGTGGATATTGAACTCAAACAGGAAGATGGATTATGTCTCATATACTAGGATATATGGGATTGCCATCATAGAAATTCACACACTGGTACAATAGGTCCATAAAGTGGGATAAAGCTAAATATGTCAATCATAGTTTGTCGTACTAACCAACTTCTTAAGTATTTTGATTAAGGTTTTATTAAAGGCTTTTGCTTGGTCATTTTCTTGAGGATAATAAGTAGACCATTTATGTTGAATTTTTTACTCAGCACAATTTTTTTTAACATATTTATTTTTAAAAGGTGTTCCATAATATGAGATTATGATAGATGGAATCCCATATCTATAAAGGAATTTATTAAGGAAGCACTTGTAAACTTGAAATCCAATGGTCATGGATAATGACATGGCTTCTACCCATTTAGTAAAATATTATATAGCTATGATAATAAACTTATGGCCATCAAAATATACAAGGTTAATATTCCCAATGATGTCTAGATCCCACATAGATAAGGGCCACAGGGAATGAATGGATTGAATATTTTTGTGAATTTGCATGAATAATACTTGTAGACACCAAAAAAACACCCATCCGATTAAGTGACTACAAACACTGATCGCATTGACACACACAGCTTTCAGGGCAGCCCTCAGAGGTCAAACAGTGGTCCTAACCACTCACACGACGAGCTTTAGAAGGTCAAAAAATGGCAGAACAAAGTTGGTCGCTTTAACAAGCCTTCGTTCAAACAAACCTTAAGCAAAACTTCAAGTTCAAACAAACCTTAAGCAAAACTTCAAGAGCAAACAAGCCTTAATCAAAAGGGAACCTTGGCCTTAGATGTCACGAAATCATGACGTCACGATTTCACGCGTCACGATATCGCGACACCTAAGGCCCCGAGGGAAGCCTCGGCCTTAGACGTCGCGATATCGCGACACCTAAGGCCCCGAGGGAAGCCTCGGCCTTAGACATCATGATATCACGCGTCGCGATATCGCGACGTCTAAGGCCTCGAGGGAAGCCTCGGCCTTAGACGTCGTGATATCGCGCGTCGCGATATCACGACGTCTAAGGCCCCGAGGGAAGCCTCGACCTTAGACGTCACGATATCGCGCCTCGGCCTTAGACGTCGCGATATCGCGCGTCGCGATATCACGACGTCTAAGGCCCCGAGGGAAGCCTCGGCCTTAGACGTCACGATATCGCGCATCGCGATATCGCGATGTCTAAGGCCCCGAGGGAAGCCTCGGCCTTAGACGTCACGATATCGCGCGTCGCGATATCGTGACACCTAAGGCCCCAAGGGGGAACCTCGACCGAAGTGTCATGATATCGCAACATTGCGATATCACGACGTCGTGATATCGTGACACTTCGACATTTTGTGTTTAAATGCAGACACCTCTCCAATCAAAGGCAGACTTTGGCATGGCCACCACATCCAAGGAATGATCGCCACGTGGCACCCTTGTGTGCCCATTTTTAAAGAGACCATGTGGGTCTGTAAAAACGATGGACTTCACCAACTGCATTAATGAGACAAGCAGTGTTAGCAACAAATCTGATCCGAGGCCATGCCTCATAACTACTGATGTCAGTGCGAGCCATGTCTCATAAATCATCTGACAAGGGTCAAATCTCAGCGGCGGACTTAGGGTTTGACATTAATGTTTCAGAGGCAAAATTCCTCTATAAAAACTAGCTCAATGCAATGTAAAAGGGGACCACGAAGCATTTTTCTGAGCAGAACGAAGTGCTGTAAAAACCCAGACCCGATCGTATTCCCTTGGATTTCAATCTTCTGCACCTGTAATCTCCTTCACGAGGGAGGTTATTGGTGGCTTTCCAGAAGCATAAATCTGATCTTCATACCCGACATTCAACCACAGTGAACTACCAATTTGCCGACAACACATTATTTTTTGGATCTTGAGCCAATTCCCAGTGGATTGGCATCAAGGTCAAATTTTCACGGGGCGGTCCGCTTGGGCACCCCACGCACGTTCTCCGTTAGTATAATACATGCTGTTTTAGAATATATTTGTTATATGTTCGAATATATGCCGTTTTAGAATATATTGAAACAGCAGTATACGTGATATATGTTCGAATATATGCTATTTTCAAATGCTTTAAAATAGTAGCTTATTTTTTCACGGTCGAATATATATCTTTTCATTAATAGAGTTCGAATATATATATTTTGTCATCATATATAGATATATCTTTTCACGTTGAGATTAGTCGTTATAGATACCTCTTGCATTGCATTAATAGTTAACGGATCTATCTTGCATCGTGCTTTGAACGTCTCACAACTGCACTACGTTTTCTTTTGCATGTGTCCTGCATTATGTTCTGTCCTCTTGTTGTAGGTGCTACTAACGCCCTTTTCATGTCTTTGAATGCATGATAAATAGCAATGAGTGAAAGCTCGTTAACATCAGCGACGGCAATACGTTGGCCCGCCCACTTTGCATGTGGGCATGCAAAAGAAGACCATTATTCATGATTGTAACTGAGAATGTATAACCGAAAAGATGTATTGTAACCAAGTTGTAATTAATATATAAAGGGCTGTGCTCCTACTTTCTCTGTATATTTTGTCTCAATTTGATTACGTGCTCTCGTTTCATACATAGAGTTAATTCTATTCTTATTACATTTGAATATTGCTTCCTTTCGGAATCTTATTACATTTCATTGGGATGACGAGTGCCAGTCAGCCTTTGACGAGATCAAACAATACCTGGCTTCGTCGCTAGTATTGGCACCACCTAGACCAGGAGTGCCATTCTACTTATACATCTTAGCTACTGAGGTGGCACTGGGCGCCATGCTAGCCCAGAAGAATGAACTTCACAAAGAACAGGCTACATACTATCTTAGCCGCACCCCGGTCGGTTATGAACTTAACTATGCATACGTTGAGAAACTCTGCTTGGCAGTGGTGTTTGCTACTAAAAAGCTATGCCATTACATGCTGAGCAACACTATGTATGTTGTGTCTAAGGAGAATCCATTGCGATACATGATGAGTCGTACTTATCATAGTAGTCGCACGGCGAAATGGATCATGTTGTTGACGGAATTTGACATAGAATTTATTGGAAAAAAATCTATCAAAGGACAAGTCATAGCCGATCAACTAGCAGAGGCTCCTCTTGAATATGATCAGCCTCTGGTCATAGAACTACCCGATGATGGGGTCTTCCATGTCTCAGAATCGCCAGATTCTGATGAGCCTGAGTCACAGGCCGACATAACCCTATTCTTCGATGGTTCTAAATGTGAGCAAGGTGGTGGTGCAGGAATTGTATTCTTCACAGCGTAGGGTGCCCCAATGACCCTATCATTTAAATTAAACTTCCCATGCACTAACAATAACGCAGAGTATGAAGCCTTGCTCCTAGGTCTTCAAACAGCAATCACCATGAACATCAAACGACTGAATATCTTTGGTGATTCACTGTTAATAGTCAATCAAGTCAAAGGGGTATATCAATGTAAATGCCCAGTTTTGAAGGCTTATAAAGCCCTTGTGGATAAATTCCTGGCAAAACTTGAGTGGTATGACATCGAGGCCCTCCCTCGATCATCGAATCATTTTGCGGACACAATGGCCTCCTTGGGGTCACTAATTCCGTAGGACCTTTCCGGTGATATGACAACCATTCAAGTCAAAACCTTATCGCAATCTGTGATGGAGCGTGCAAGCTCATACTTGACGCTAGGAATCCACATGATCCAGATTGAACCATCCTCGGATAAGTTCTCTCGAATTCGAGATCGTCTGAAATGCACCAATTGGGGGTCCTTGTTCTTCCCTACTCCCATTAATAGCAACACAACGCTATTCTTGCAGGTTCTATCCCATTCAACGTTTGCTAGGGAGGAACTTCAAGAGGGATTGGCTGTTCATACTGTCAAGGTTTCTGATCAACAGGACTGGTATTTACCCATCAGAGACTACCTCAAGTTAGGTAGTCTTCCGCTTGATTTGAATCATGCCACAAAACGAGCACTCAAGTAGAAAGCGACTAAATATGTCTTGATAGGAGACATTTTGTATCGTCGCAGCTATGAAGGAATCCTCCTTCGTTGCTTGGACTAGCAAGAGTCCACTTGGGTAGTTGCCCAAGCGCACGATGGTACATGTGGTGGCCACTTCAGCAGTATGGCCATTGCAAAGCGCATTCTTTGCATGGGCTATTATTGGCCATATTTAGAGCGATATTGTTGCACCTATGGCAAGAAGTGCGTGAAGTGTCAACATCATGCCAATTTGATGCACGTACCTTCTCAGGCCTTATAGACAGTCTAGTCTGATTGGCCTTTCTCACAGTGGGGCTTCGATCTAATTGGAAAGATCTCCCTTGCATCGTCAGGCACGTTTATCATAATGGCCACAAAGTACTTTACCAAGTGGGTGGAAGCAATTTTGCTTACCTCTACGATAGGACCCCACATTGTGGAGTTCATTTTGCATAACATCATATGTCATTTTGGTATTCCATCCAAAATAGTCTCGGATAATGAAACGCCTTTCAAGAACAAATACGTGCGTGTTTTGACCACAAAGTACAAGATTCAGCACAGCTTTTCAACACCCTATTATCCGTAGGTGAATGGGCAAGCAGAGGTGTCAAAAAAAATGCTAGTTGCCATCCTTAAAAAGACCATCGTAGACAGTCATAAGGATTGGCACATTCAAATCCCACTTGCCCTACGGGCCTATCGCACTAGCATTCGGACACCCACTGGGGCCACTCCGTTTTCGCTTGTGTATGGCTCTGAGGCAGTCATGCCTCTCGAGTTGGAGATTCCTTCCCTGTGCATATCCATGCAAGAGTTCATCGATGATAATTTTGTGCTGCAGGCCCGGTTAGACCAGCTTACGTTGCTTGACAAATGACGCGTTAATGCTCTCGAGCATTTACATACTTATCAAGAGCGACTTAAGAAAGCTTACAACATGAAAGTTCACCTGAGAGACTTTCGGGTTGGTGATTTGGTTTTGAAGGAAAACCAGCAAAATTCCAGTTTGCCGTCCCACCTAAGGGATAAGTTTGCAGTAAATTGGCTAGGTCCATATATCATTGATAGCAAAATAGGACCCGAGACATACCGGCTAGCTTCTCTTGATGGTATCAAGGAAACAGAACCCTTGAATATCAGTCATTTATGACCATTTCATATCTAAGAGAGCCAAATCCCAAAAATGCTCCAAGGATTGTCAAAATCGCTTGGTCAAACCCCAAAAATGCTCCAAGGATTCTTGCAATCGCTTGGTCAACCCCAAAAATGCTCCAAGGATTCTTGCAATCGCTTGGTCAATCCCAAAATGCTCCAAGGATTCTTGCAATCGCTTGGTCAAAACCCAAAAAATGCTCCAAGGATTCTTGCAATCGCTTGGTCCATCCCAAAATGCTCCAAGGATTCTTGCAATCGCTTGGTCAATCCCAAAATGCTCCAAGGATTCTTGCAATCGCTTGGTCAATCCCAAAATGCTCCAAGGATTCTTGCAATCGCTTGGTCAATCCCAAAAGGCTCCAAGGATTCCTACAATCGCTTGGTCAATCCCAAAATGCTCCAAGGATTTCCACAATCGCTTGGTCAAAAATCAAGAAAATTCAAAAACAACAAAAAATCATCAAAAAACAACAAAAATTTGCATCTCATTCCTAGGCATACTCAAATTCATCAATAAGAGAGTTCTTCTCGCACTTCATCTTCATATTCACAAAAATCAATCCATCAAAAATACAAAAATACATAGCTGCATTAAAGCATTGCATCCATACATTGCATATTTGTGGTCGTATAGGTCAAAGGCACCATAGGCTGTAATAGCTCTGTTAGTCCATCTTGTTCCACACTGTTCCATTTTACAAAAACAACAAAAACACCATGCATTGCTTTTACCATACTAACGTCAGTGGTCTTTTAATGTATCAAGGGTTTTCGTGATTCAGTCATCATTTTGCTCTTTAGCCATGTAATGTATCAAGTCAAACAGATTTTACGAAGGTAGAGTCATACTTGAAATACACCTTGTTACGTAACATCCCAACACAAATTAAAACACATAAAAATTCCCAAGTTATGTGAACAAAAGATGAAACCTACACAGTAATCCATGTCACCATAAGCGAAACGGTTATCTTGCTCATCCCCCCGTGCGAATGGTTCTAGAATGCTGAGAATTGACAAAAGGACAAGCTCTTTCCTATCCACTCACCTCCATATATAGTGGTTTTCACCACTACCAAATCCCAATCATAGTTGGTTCCCAAAGTTGTAAGGATTTGTACTACACGTCCTTGCCAAGGATGGGTAGTCATCCCCAAAACCTAAAGGGATCAACACCATTCACAAACAAAATTCCAAAAAATCATCATCCTAACACTTTCCATTCACCTTTGGTCTCCAATTTGTAAGGATTCATACTATCTGCCCCTAACCAGGATGGGTAGTCATCCCCAAGGCCTAATAGATCAATGCCCTTACTCCATAACCTCCATCATCCCCTTGGTCCCCAACGTCGTAAGGATTCGTACTATCCGCCCCTAACCAGGATGGGTAGTCATCCCCAAGGCCACAAGGATAAAAACCATTCACAATACTCAAAACACAAAAATCAAATAACAGTGGTCATCGCCACTATTCAAAATCCTTGCTCAAAAAGAATTAATAGAAAATAAACAGTGATTTTCATCACTATATAGACGAGCAACCCTCTAAATCATTCAGCCAACAAACATCCTGAACTTGAATCCCTGGAATTCTCAGCATTCGAAAAACCATCTAGGTGATCCTCATTACAGGTTTGGTTGATAGCCTATCTAGCAATGGTGGTATCCTACCCGCATGACGATATGTCTGTCACATTCACTTTGCGTATGTGCAGACCAATGTTTGCATGTGGATGAGCTAGCTTATGGTATCCTAGATAACACCGTAGATTAATCTAACTAAATACAACAAAAGAGTTAGTAGAGCTAGTTAGGTGATCCTCGATACGAGGTTCGGTTGAAAGCCCATCGGCACTCGGCGATATCCCGACAAATACCACATAAATGAACTCAACTACACACACAGGGATGTGAAATAACTTGGTTAAAAACAAGTCCGATTCATACCTTGTTCAAAAGTCTTGTAAGATACAGTACAGTCATGGCTAGTAAGTTAAAACTGTCTGAGTCTTAGAAAACCTTGGCTACATTTCTAAACCAACTGCGCCACTTTTTCATCCTTACAAAACCATCAAAAAATACAAAAACAAAAGAAAAACCACATGTATACATACAAAGTCATGTATCACAGCAATCGCCTCAAAACAAAATAATGGAGTTCTAAACAGTCTATGGTGCCATAGCCACACATCACAAAGTCCATCCATCCATTTCATCTCTACATATCACATACATTTGCATTCATTACAACATATGCATCCATAAATATAAAGTAGCATGCATCCATCAACATCAATCATTGTGCATAATATCATGACATATACACAAAGAAAGAAAATTAAAACAACAAAAACATCATAAAAATGCAACACAAAAACATTGCAATAAACATTGCCAGACACAAGTGCTCTTGCACTTAACTTCTTGGCATAAAAAAATCGATGTCGGGGTTCAACTTGTTACTCTCCTACTTCCCCTAGAAGGCTACCCCTAGCCGGACCGCTCCACGGGAAGATGGGTTGTTGATGATTTCACCCCATTATGGCATCACCAAAAGGGTTAACACCCACAAAAAATAGGTCCAAATGTTGGGAAATTGCACGTGCTTAAACGATAAAACATCTAAAGGCACCCTAACCTAAGTCATCTTGGGTCAAGCGACTCGTCGCTTTTCTCACGAAGGTCATTCCCTCATCGATTCGTCGCTTGAGGGGGTAGTCACACTTAGTCACCAATCAACAAGCACACACCCAATCAAGGCAATGACATGCATTCAAAGAATCATTGACAAAGACGATCATGCTCCTGCTTGGGGCAGTAAACAAGTAATCATTAAATTGATCAAACACTTGGCATTCTCGAAGCATGAACACAAGGTTTCCCCTGTGGACAAAAGGTTACGCCCTTTGCCTAATCATGACTGATCAATGTCCAAGCTCAAGTCACACCTCACCAAAATAGGTTAACACTTGAAATCAAATTCCTTAGTTCGTCAGAAGCAAGGATTCAAGAATGCATGCCCTTTCCATGCTTGGGGCATCGAAAGTTGGTTAGGTTACCAAGAAACCCTAATCATTAATGCTTTGGCTATCTATTTTTGCTCAGCACTGCGTCACCCGTAGCACTTCCCAAAAAGGGGCATCTATAGACACCAAAACAACACCCATCCGATTAAGTGACTACAAACACTGATCGCATTGACACACACAGCTTTCAGGGCAGCCCTCAGAGGTCAAACAGTGGTCCTAACCACTCACACAGACGATTTAGAAGGTCGAAAAATGGCAGAACAAAGTTGGTCGCTTTAACAAGCCTTCGTTCAAACAAACCTTAAGAAAAACTTCAAGTTCAAACAAACCTTAAGCAAAACTTCAAGAGCAAACAAGCCTTATTTAAAAGGGAACCTTGGCCTTAGATGTCGTGAAATCACAATTTCATGCATCGCGATATCGCGACACCTAAGGCCCCGAGGGAAGCCTCGGCCTTAGACGTCACGATATCGTGACACCTAAGGCCCCGATGGAATCCTCGGCCTTAGACGTTGCGATATCACACGTCGTGATATCGTGACACCTAAGGCCCCGAGGGAAGCCTCGGCCTTAGACGTCGTGATATCGCGCGTCGCGATATCACAACGTCTAAGGCCCCGAGGGAAGCCTCGGCCTTAGACGTCGCGATATCGCACGTCACGATATCGTGACGTCTAAGGCCCCGAGGGAAGCCTCGGCCTTAGACGTCGCGATATCGCGCATCATGATATCGTGACGTCTAAGGCCCCGAGGGAAGCCTCGGCCTTAGACGTCGTGATATTGCGCGTCACGATATCGCCGAAGTGTCGCGATATCGTGACGTCGTGATATCGTGACACTTCGGCATTTTGTGTTTAAAGGCAGACACCTCTCCAATCAAAGGCGGACTTTGGCGTGGCCGCCACATCCAAGGAATGATCGCCACGTGGCACCCCTGCGTGCCCATTTTTAAAGAGACCATGTGGGTCTGTAAAAATGGCGGACTTCACCAACTGCATTAATGAGACAAGCAGTGTTAGCAACAAATCCGATCCGAGGCCATGCCTCATAACTACTGATGTCAATGCGAGCCATGTCTCATAAATCATCTGACAAGGGTCAAATCTCAGCGGTGCTCCTACTTTCTCTGTATATTTTGTCTCAATTTGATTACGTGCTCTCATTTCATACATAGAGTTAATTCTTTTCTTATTACATCTGAATATTGCTTCCTTTCGGAAACTCATGCTTTCAATACTAATCATAGCATTAACACTTGTCATAGTGTTGAAAGTAGTCACATGCATACTCCTCCATGGAAGGCCATTAATACCTTATGCAAAGGACTTCTTGGCAACCACATTGCCACTAAAATGATCACTACATTACCCTTCATGTGCTTCACAAAGGGCTTGGTTGTATTTTTTAGGAGAAAGGAATCAAAAGAAAACCATCAAATGATCATCGATATAAAATATTATTGATGATCACAAGTTTACATGTTCTTTTATACAATAGTTTTTGTTTATTTTGTTCGAAGCCTTCAAATACCATGTCATATTTTAAGAAGGAAAATATATCCTTGTACCAATACTCAGATGAAGAAGCATCTATAGTTAGTATATATAAGGTAAAGTTACTAGAGGTAGAGTTTATAGGTTATTGAAGCTAGTGAAGGATTATATTAGCATGATCAAACTCTAGCTCTAAGGAATAAGAGATGAGGTTGTGGCCATAGAATTCACATGATGGTTGTAAGACCTAGGGATGGATTCTATGGTTATCTTATCAAAATCTAGCTTAAGATTTTCAACAATATCTTTATAAGGCTTCAACTTTTCATCTTTAGTGTAATATACACCATTAAATTGATTTACCACAAGTTGAGAATTGCTAAAGACATAAAGGGTTTTGAATTTTAAGATTGAAGTAGCATGAAGGCCTAAGATCGGGGTCTCATACTTTGTAGTATTATTAATTCAATATAAGTGCAACATAAAGGAAAGAGATATCAACTACTTTTGTGAGGTGACTAGGATGATTCTTGCTCCTATGCCCTTCAAGCAACAGGATCTATCAAAATACAAGATCTAGAAATATTGAGGTTCTTCATTATTTAAGATACATTCATTGGGAAACTATATCACTCGGGAGTGTAGCAGCTACATAATAAGAAATTATTTAGCCTTTAATGTCTTTATAACTAATGAATGTTAAATAAAATTCACTAAGGAAAATGACCCACTTGGAATCCTTCCCTGAAAGGTGAGGTCTATACATAAGATAGTGAAGAGGATAAATCTTTGAAACTACTAATGTATTATTTTATTTTTTTAAGGTGAAAAACCCCTTGCGGGGCCACCTTGGTCTGAGAGACCATGCACAAGGGGTTCTACACCATCAAAGTTACCCGAGTAGTACCCGACCCTACCCGCACCAAAATTATCAATTGGATTTTGGATACCCAATTCAGCTTTTTGGTAGGGTGGATATTTGAGCCTGGGACCTCCCCTAGAGGATTTCCCTCTCCTCTCCAACTCACCTACAACACCTGGGTAACTACTAATGTCTTATGGCTAAGCATATAGTGTTGCAATTTCTAATATATAGACACTACAATGAGACACAAATTTTCTAAAAGAGTGTAATAGGTTTAATAGTTAATAAGGATCCTACTTAATAAATTGCTATTTCCTTATTTTGATCATCATGTTGGTCTAACATATTCCCTAAAGCTTGTGTTGTAGTAGCAATATAGAGTAATAAATATTTGTTTGTATTAGGCACTATGAGGACAAGAGGGGATGTGAGATATGTTGGCAATTTTGGGTACCTTGGGTACATTGCCTTTACTCAAGTGTAGATGTTGTCATTGATGTCAAGAAGTTCTTGAAGCAATTTGATTTGATGCCAAGGAATTTTTTTGTTGAAATGTTTTTCAGAGCATGATCAGTGAGTTTCCAAGAAGTTCTTAGTGGCCCTTTTGCAAAATATCAAGAAAAAGACAAGTAAGAAAAAGTATGCAGCCGACTGGAAAAACTGTTGCGATTTCATGACATGTTTGAGGAGAGAGAAAGTGTTGGAAAAACTATCATGATTTCGTGACATGTTTGAGGAGAGAGAAATTTTTGGCAAAACTGTCACGATTTCGCAACATGTTTGAGGAGAGAGAAAGTTCTGGAAAAACTATCGCAATTTCGTGACATGCTGAAAAAAAGAGAAGAAGCTGGAAAAACTGTCGTGATTTTGTAACATGTTGGCATAGAAAGAGAGCAAGGTGGAAAGTGTCACGATTTCGTGACATGTCGCATTTTTGTGACTCGAAAAGTGCAGGAAAGCAAAGAAGGAAAAGTGTCACTATTTCGCAACATAATGCAAGGAAGGTTGTACGGACGAAAAAGTGTCATGATTTCACGACATGATGCAGAAGGGAGAGTCCGTAGTGTGAACTGTCATGATTTCATGACATGCTACAAAATACTAAGTGAGGACTATCACGATTTCATGACATGCTAAAAAGCTCGAAGTGAGAACTGTCACGATTTCACAACATATAGCAAAGGGAAGAGTCTGAAATGAGAAGCGTTGCGATTTTATGACAAGCTACAAAGAAGTTGTACGGATGCAGAAAGTGTCACGATTTTGCGACAGGTTGAAGAGAAAGCTTGCGAATGCAAAAAGTGTCACGATTTCATGACAGGTTGAGATGGCAGCATTGAGTTGGAGAAAGTGTCGCAATTTCACGATAGAAACAGTTAGCAAGTCTTCAATAGAAGAAGCATCGTGATTTCATGACAAATTCAAGAAGGAAGAGCTCGAAGGCAAAAGTGTCACGATTTTGTGATGAATTCACGAAGGAAGAGCTCAAAGGCAAAAGTGTCACAATTTTGTGACATGTTCTAGTTTCATGGGTATAAGGCAGAGAGAAGCTCAAGGCAGCAAAAGTGTCACAATTTTGTGACATGTTTCGTTTTTGCTAGTGCAAGCCTAGAAGAAGACCAAGAAGACTAAAGTGTCACAATTTCACGACAGGAGTGAAGATGACGTCAGAAAATACAGAAGTGTCACGATTTTACGACAAGAACATAGTTAAGGCAGACAAAAGCAAGTGTCACGATATCACAACAATAGCCAAACGAAAGTGTACGGCTACAAAAATGTCATGATATCGTGACATGTTGTGGTTTCACGATAGAAGCTACTGAACCACAGAGGCGGTTGAAGCTAACAGAGTTAAATTTGGGCCGACGAAGATTAGGGTGTGCAGCCGACGGAGTTAGGGTTTGCATTTGCATAACAGCTGATTAAGACGAAGGTTTAGATCTTGATAATGTTAGTATAAAATGAGGGCTATTTGAAGAGATTTGGTATCGATCGAAGTGAGCGTTCGAAGTGCGACTTTCACAGATAGAGTGTGGGGAGAATTTTGATCACCGAAAAGTAGAGTTCAAATTCGATTGCAGTGTATAGAGTGCATTCCATTAAATCTTCTAAGTGAGAGAGATTGCAAGGAAGTAGAGTGTGCGAAGATCATGCTGCTGTGATTGCACAGAGGTGCATAAGTTGATGTTTTATTGAGTGCTACTGTGATTGCGTAGAGGTGCAATTTCGAGGACATTTGTGCCAGACCGAAGGACTGTGTTTGGTGCAGAATAGAGGAAGCGAACGAGGACATTTGTGCTAAACCAAAGGACTATGTTTAGTGCAAATTTGAGGACTAGCTTTGGAGGTGAAAGAGTTGAGGACAGAGGTCTCCAGCCAGAGCAGGGAAGACAGGTGTCTTTTGTGGATAGAGTTCCACTTGCTAAGGGCAGAGGAGGCAGAGGTTTTCTAGAGGATCACCAACTAGAGCAGAGCTAGGGGATTGGTGTCTCATTTGGTTTGGTGCCCATAAACTTTGTAATCAGGAAAGGATTCTCAGAATTTGAGGTGATAAAATTTAGTGAAAAATTTTATCCGTGGAGTAGCCCGCATTGGGTGAACCATGTAAATTATTGTGTCTCTATTGTGGATGGTATTTTGTGCATTGCTTTGATTACTGTTTTTGATACTGCTATCTATTCACTGCATAATATTAATTTGAAAGTTGAAGGAAAAAGTTTAAAGTGGTCTTATACTGTTCACCCCCTATCAGTATAAGCTTGTGTTCTTCAATTGGTATCAGAGCGGGTTCCTTCGAAAAGTTTAAACAGCTTGAAGGAAAAGCTTGATAAGAACACAATGGATTATTCAAGTGGCAATGCAACACCTATTCTTGACGGATCAGATTTTTGTCTTTGGAGTGCAAGGATGAAGGTTCATCTAATGGC
Source organism: Wollemia nobilis (assembly GCA_028583015.1). Taxonomy (NCBI): domain Eukaryota; kingdom Viridiplantae; phylum Streptophyta; class Pinopsida; order Araucariales; family Araucariaceae; genus Wollemia; species Wollemia nobilis. The sequence goes on along the minus strand of JAQPPZ010016818.1, from coordinate 2,902,039 downwards.
ATTTGGCAATGAGGTATGGGAAGTGATTGAAGATGGGTACAATATTTCTGTAAACGGTCCTTATACTAAATAAGATCGGCTCCTACATCACAACAATTCAAAAGCAATGAATGCAATCCTGAAGGGTTTACAGAAGGCAGATCTTACCAAGGTGATTCACTGCAAGACATCTAGTGAAATGTGGAAACAGCTGCAGGTGGTACACACAGGTGATGTAAATGTCCAAAAGGCCAAGTTGAGACACTTCAAATGTATGTTTGAACAACTCAAGATGAATGATGATGAAAATATTAGTGACTACATGCTCTGTATAGATGAGGTTATTAACTCCATGGAAGACTTAGGTCTTGAACTTGCTAAAAATGATGTTTGTGATAAAATCTTAAGATCTCTTCCTAATAGATTCAGTGAAAAGATTTTTACTGTTGAGGAAGCTAAAGATTTGGATAAGCTAAAAAAGGATGAGCTTCATAGCATTCTTGCGAGCATTTGAGTTGAGAACTCAGATGAAGGTTGACGTCAAGAAAGAGGCAACTTTCAAGGCTACCAAGAAATCTAAGGGTAAACAGCTTCAAGAGAGTGATGAGTCTTCTAGTGATGAAGAGGCATATTAGAGCAAGAAAGGCAAGTTATCTAGAAAGCACAAAAGCATGAAAAATATAAGATGCTTCAATTGTGGAAAGTTTGGTCATTATGCTACTGACTGTACTATTTCCAAGAATGAAAGTGATGAAGAGAAATAGGATGTTAAGAGCAAGGATTCTGAAAAGCACAGGTATTACAGAAAGAACAAAGATGAGCACAACAATCACGGAAAGAGGTATTCTCACAAGCACAAGAAGAGTTTCTACCTAGACAAAGCAAGTAAGTGTTCTAGTAGTGATAGTGAAAGTTCTTCAAGTGATGTTGAAAATGAGATGCTATTCATTTCAGAAAAGGAGGAAGAACCGAAACACAGATTCATTATCATGAAATGTCTTAGATGTGGAAATTTTGGTCACCTTGAGGATGACTGTACTAATAATGATTTGGTTTCTAGTACATATAAGGATGCTTCAGAAAACTACCAAGAATATGCTTGTATGGTTTTTGAAAAAGGTAGCACCTCTAGTGATAAGAAATCTAGAAAAGGCCTTGAGGATTCAGAAAGCAAACAAATAAAAGATCTTGAAAGTGAACTTAATAATGCTCTTAGTGTTTTGAAAAATGAAAGAAAGAAGAATGATAGACTCAAGGATAAGTTAGATGAATGTTGTATGGAGAGAGACAATCTTATAGAAAGTCTTGACCTCTCTATAGCTAAAACACAGGAACTCAAGGATGGGTTAGAGTCTAAGATTCTTGAGTATAATGATTTGGAACAAAAAATGGCTTCTCTGGAAGTGGAAACTAAAGAGTACAAGGATAAGTTGTATAGGTTTCAAGATAGCTCCAAAAGGGTTAAGTCTCTCATCAAAGGTCAAAGAAAACCAACAAATAAAATAGGTCTCGATTTTGTTGAGCAGCACAAGAAACAGGTTGGGGAATCTAGCAAGAGATTTCAAAAGGAAGAGAGTTCTGATGAAGAAAGTACTTTAGATCATGAGTCCGTGAGTGATAGATGCGCAGAAACAGAAAACAAAATTTAGATTACGAAGAATTTTTCGGGACCCAAGAGGTCGAATAAAAGAAAATTTCACGGCAGATGTTTTGTGTGTCACAGGTTTGGTCACATGGCTATGCATTGCATGACTCAAGTAAGGAAGGTAAATGACAGTTTTAGAGGTAGCAATTTCTTTCAAGGGTATTGCTACTCTTGTAATCAGTTTGGACATAAGGCATTTTTCTACAAGGCTAATAACAGGAACTCGGTTAGTCAGAATAGGCGGATTCAAAGAACAACTATGCCTAAAATAAATAAAATTATTACCTGTTATAAGTGCAACAATGACGGTCACATAGCTAGACAGTGTAGAGCTGATATTCCAAGGTACAGGAACAGGAACAGTGGTATGAACAGGTCCAAGGATCATAACAGTGACAGGAACAAGAACAGGAATATTGACAAAAAATTCAAAAGAAGGCCCAACAAGGAAATTGTAGATGCTGATTATGATCAGTGCCTAATGAGAGTTTTACTCCCAACCCTATTTTAATCACCTCATCAGGAGGTGGGGGAGGGACTAAGCTAAGAGGCTCATTCTTAGTCCCAAGCCCCAAAGGTGACCCTTTGCCATTGATGACAAAGGGGGAGAGATATGAGTAAGGGGGAGAGCTTCAAGTGAAGAGGAAAGCTTCAAGTCAGGGGGAACAAAACTTCAAAGGCATATTCTCAAATTGTTGGCACAGTTGGTTTCAGTTTTGGCTCTTAAGATGTGTTTCAGTAAAATTTTGCCATCAATGACAAAGGGGGAGATTGTTGGCAATTTTGGGTACCTTGGGTACATTGCCTTTACTCAAGTGTAGATGTTGTCATTGATGTCAAGAAGTTCTTGAAGCAATTTGATTTGATGCCAAGGAATTTGTTTTGTTGAAAGGTTTTTCAGAGCATGATCAGTGAGTTTCCAAGAAGTTCTTAGTGGCCCTTTTGCAAAAGATCAAGAAAAAGACAAGTAAGAAAAAGTATGCAGCCGGCTGGAAAAACTATCACGATTTCATGACATGTTTGACGAGAGAGAAAGTGCTAGAAAAACTGTTGCGATTTCGCGACATGTTTGAGGAGAGATAAAGTTCTAACAAAACTGTCGTGATTTCGCAACATGTTTGAGGAGAGAAATTTTTTTGGCAAAACTATCATGATTTCACGACATGCTGGAAGAAAGAGAAGAAGCTGGAAAAACTGTCTCGATTTCATGACATGTTGGTAGAGAAAGAGAGCAAGGTGGAAAGTGTCATGATTTCGTGACATGTCGCATTTTCGCGACTTGAAAAGTGTAGGAAGGCAAAGAAGGAAAAGTGTCACGATTTCGTGACATAATGCAAGGAAGGTTGTATGGACGAAAAAGTGTCACAATTTCATGACATGATGCAGAAGGGAGAGTCCGCAGTGTGAACTATCACGATTTTGCGACATACTGCAAAAGACTAAGTGAGGACTGTCACGATTTTGTGACATGCTGAAAAGCTTGAAGTGAGAACTGTCGTGATTTCATGACATGCAGCAAAGGGAAGAGTCTGAAATGAGAAGCGTCATAATTTCATGACAGGCTACAAAGAAGTTGTACGGATGCAGAAAGTGTCGCGATTTCGCGACAGGTTGAAGAGAAAGCTTGTGAATGCAGAAAGTGTCATGATTTCACGACAGGTTGAGATGGCAGCATTGAGTTGGAGAAACTGTCACGATTTCATGACAAAAATAATTAGCAAGTCTTCAACAGAAGAAGCATCATGATTTCACGATGAATTCAATAAGGAAGAGCTCAAAGGTGAAAGCGTCATGATTTTGTGACGAATTCACGAAGGAAGAGCTTGAAGGCGAAAGCATCACGATTTCGTGACATGTTCCAGTTTCGCAGGTATAAGGCAGAGAGAAACTCAAGGCAGTGAAAGTGTCATGATTTTGTGACATGTTTCATTTTCGCTAGTGCAAGCCTATAAGAAGACCAAGAAGACTAAAGTGTCACGATTTCGTGACAGGAGTGAATATGACGTCAGCAAATACAAAAGTGTCATGATTTCATGACAAGAACGTAGTCAAGGCAGACAAAAGCAAAAGTGTCATGATATCACAACAATAGCCAAACGAAAGTGTATGGCTGCAAAAATGTCACGATATCACGACATGTTGTGGTTTCACGATAGAAGCTACTAAACCACAGAGGCGGTTGAATCCAATAGAGTTAAATTTGGGCCAACAAAGATTAGGGTGTGCAACCGATGGAGTTAGGGTTTGCATTTGCATAATAGTCGACTAAGACCAAGGTTTAGATCTTGATAATGTTAGTATAAAAGGAGGGCTATTTGAAGAGATTTGGTATCAATCGAAGTGAGCGTTTTAAGTGCGACTTTTGCAGATAGAGTGTGGGGACAATTTCGATCGTCGAAAAGCAGAGTTCAAATTTGATTGCAATGTACAGAGTGCATTCTATCGAATCTTCTAAGTGAGAGAGATTGCAAGGAAGCAGAGTGCATGAATATCATGCTGCTGTGATTGCGTAGAGGTGCATAAGTTGATGTTTGATCGAGTGCTACTGTGATTGCACAAAGGTGCAATTTTGAGGACATTTGTGCCAGATCGAAGGACTATGTTTGGTGCAGAACAAAGGAAGCGAACGAGGACATTTGTGCTGAATCGAAGGACTGTGTTTAGTGCAAATTCGAGGACCAGCTTTGGAGGTGAAAGAGTTGAGGACAGAGGTCTCCAGCCAGAGCATGGAAGACATGTGTCTTCTATGGATAGAGTTCCACTTGCTAAGGGCAGAGGAGGCAAAGGTTTTCTAGAGGATCACCAGCCAGAGCGAGCTAGGGGATTGGTGTCTCCTTTGGGTTGGTGCCCATAAACTTTGTAATCGGGAAAGGTTTCCTAGAATTTGAGGTGATAAAATTTAGTGAAAAATTTTATCCATGGAGTAGCCCGCATTGGGTGAACCACGTAAATTGTTATGTCTCTATTGTGGATGGTATTTTGTGCATTGCTTTGATTACTATTTTTGATACTGCTATCTATTCACTGCATAATATTAATTTGAAAGTTGAAGGAAAAAGTTTAAAGTGGTCTTATACTGTTCACCCCCCCTCTCAGTATAAGCTTGTGTTCTTCAAGATATTTCTTTAGTTTATCAAAAGCTTGTTGGAATTCATCATTCCACTTATATTATACATTATTATGAAGGAGTTTAAAGAAGGTGTAGACTTCTAAAATTGACTCATTTTCCTTAGTTTTTCTCCTACAAAAGTAAGGTCATCTTCAAGAGAATTTTTACCCTATCAAATTATCTCAATTTTATATAAACTATTCATTCTAAACCATCTACTCCATTTTTGCCCATGTCAAATCATAATCATTTCTACTCAAGTGTCTACACTTTTCTTTGACGCATTTATTGTTCATAAATACGTCAAAGAGGGGGTAAAATGTAGACATGAAAAATTGACTCATTTTCCTTAGTTTTTCTCCTAGAAAAGTAAGGTCATATTCAAGAGAATTTTTACCCTATCAAATCATCTCAATTCTTATCAAATTTTATACCATTGGATAGGGCTCAAAAAGAGCTTTCCAACGGTATATAATATGTCCAATTTTGACATCGTCTTCCTCATTTTTCGCTCCAACAAACCAAAAATTCTTGACCGTTGGGCAAAATCGCCCATCAATCAACAAAATCGCCTGACGATCGACAGAATCGCCAGGCGATTTTGTCCCAAATAAAATTTTAACAAATTTTCTAAAAGATAAAATATGGTTTAAAACCTCTTACCTGGTTTAGCCATCGTTCGGATCAGGGAGGTTGGCGAGTAGATTGAAGGTGGCAAACATAGGAGGGATCAAAACCTCCTCCATGTTTAGCCTAACCTCCCAACTTCCTCAAACCCCTCCTTGGCCTATTTAATCTAGGCCCTTTTCCCTTTTCCTCTTGACTAACTGACTAATTTGGTGCTAGTTGGACTCTGATCCCCTGAGATTGTTTCTGAACTCCCTTGAGGATCCCTCGCATCAATTTGATATGCAATTCCACCTCTCAACATCCCTATTTTCATTTTTTCATTGCAGGTCTCAGTTATAATCACCCCAAATATCATCATAATCGCCTGGCGATCGATAAAAGTGATAGGTGATTTTGATAGAAGTGATAGGCGATTTTGTCAGAGAGTAGGCGATTTCATCAGAGAGTAGGCGATCCTGTCTTCAGATCAGTTGGGGGCAAGGATTCAAATCATTGTTTGCATTTCTTTCCCAATTTTCTATTTTTCTATACATTACATCATGTCCATTTAATTTATTACTCAGATTTAGATATTGCATCTTGGTGTTCACCATCATTCCAATTAATTGCATCATGAAATCAGGATTAAAATTGCATAAATTCATGGCATAGTAGGTTGAATTGTTATCGTATTGTTCTCATGTTATTTCATATCCACTTTCATATAGAAATTAAAGCTAATCTGTGACTTGGAGTACGAGAAACTGTCATAATTTGCAAGAAACCTTGTTTTCTGTCCCCTATTTTCTGTCAATTATTTTGTTGCAGGATTGTGACATAATCGCCTATGATTTTGTCAAATCGAAGGTGATTTTAAAAGGGATTTTTAACAGATTCTGGAACAGAGGTGATTCTATCAAAACAGAGGCGATTCTATCCTGCTACAAGCCTCAGAATCTTCATCAAACATCCGGGTCAAGTAAGGTTTATAATTTCTTTTAGCCCTAGTTTTAGGCATTGCATTTTATTCTGTATCCACTGTCTATTGTCTTCATTAAATCAAAATTGCATATAGATAGTTTAGTTGCATAAAGGCCAAACTTAGGTGTATGAGAATGATTTATAAAAAGAACACATCAAACATCTTCCAAGCCTAGGTATGGAAACTACCGCTAAAAGTTTCTTGGTGAACCCTTAATTCATCAAAAAATCACCACAAGAAGGCACAATTAAGTGCCTCTCTTTCGAGGTGTAGCTCTACTATTTTCCCATTCCCCTCTGAGGCATGGATCCATCAGCCTAGAGGAAAGGAGTGCAAAAATTTTAGGCCTACATTCTTTGGTGAACCCGACGTGAATACATAGGCATTTCTTCTGATTTCAAAAACAAACAAAAATAATATATATATATATATATATATACAAGAAAAACAATAAAAAAAATCATCATTTCAAATTTGTATGTTTTAGATTCAATTCTAAATTTTAGATACCAAATATTACTTTTAGAAGTACTAAAGAAACCATGAGTCTTAACTCAAATCAATATGAGCCCATCAGTAATGTTGGGAAAATTCTGCCAAATACATTTGTTGATTATGACCAACCTCATCCATATTCAACATCACCTTTATCACACTTTTCTCATTTTTCATCCTTACCCCAACAAGACAATCCCTTTTCCAATCCTCTTCATAACGATATTATCTTTTCTCCCACATATCCATATTATGCCTATCGATCCACATACAATCCTTCTCCACCATTTCAACATTCTTCTTTCAACACAACACATCCATTTCAACAAGAAAATACTTCTTCTTCCAATCCTACCATGCACTCACATCATACTTCACAATATTCCTATCATCATTCTACCCATAATAAAGAAAAAAGAGGTAATAAACCATTAAGTCCTTTTATGGCTGAATTCCTAAGGCAATTATCAAAAGCCTCTCGAAAACCTTCACCACGTAAATTTACTAAGCTCAATCAACCAATGGATATAATTCTCAAGCATTTACTTGATACAAATAGGATTGAGTTACCTCCCATAAGACAACCTGATACCACAATAGATTGGTATAAACCTGAGCTATATTGTGAATATCATAGAGTGGATGGACATATGACACAAAAATGTAGAAATTTAAGATGTGCAATTCAAGATTTGATTGATGAGGGTCTTTTCACTATAAAGGAATTACAATCTACAACTGATTATAAATCTCCAATAAACAATCAAACTCCTACACAACAAATACCCATAATCAATCAAGACATGGGGATCTCCCAAGAACCCCTATTCAATTATCAACAATAGGAAACCAATCAAATATTGCATCTTAATGTGTCCCATCATGATGATATTACTAATATTGTAATAGAAACTACAAATGAGCAACCTCAAGTTCAATCAACTCAATTTGATATTCAAGAGATGGATTCCTCATTTGACCAACCTTCAAAACTATCTTTGGCTCTAGAGAATGATCCAAAATGGAATGTAAGCATAGAAAGCCCATATTTAGCATCAAAATCTCAATCTGAAATCCACTTTGATAGCCAACAACAAGTGATTAATCCTCAAGCAAAGATATCCCTTTTAGAAGTATTACAAAGTTCTCATGTTCATAGGGAAACTTTGTTCAAGATACTTAGCCAACAATTTGTTCCTCATGATATTTTCCCTAAGAACACAATTAATGGTGTAAGCCCTCTTGAGGTTAACCATATTTCATTCTATGATGAGGAGATTCCTTCCTCTACTCCACAAGAAGACTCCTCTCTTTACATTACAGGATTTATTAAAGAAACATCTATTAAAACTATCATGGTAGATAATGGCTCCTCTCTTAATTTATGCACTTATCAATTATTCCAAAAACTCGGATTAAAGGAAGAAGATCTCAATGAATCAAATGTTATTATAAAATATTTTAACAATGAAATTCAAGAAGCTCGAGGCACTATAATTCTTCCCCTTAAGAGTGGACCCAAGATCCTGGATACTTTGTTTTATGTAGCATCTTGCCCTTCACCTTACAACCTACTTCTCAGAAGTCCTTGGATTCATACGATGAGGGTTGTCCCTTCCATTCTTCATCAATGTTTGAAGTTTAAACTTGCAAATAAAATTGTTACCATACATGATGACCCAACACCATTTGAAGAATCTTTAACAGTTGAAACATCAAGTTCTATACATTCTCCATTGTCACAATTACCTCCTATAAATCACTTTTCTTCATCCATACCCGATCATCCTTGTTTACCAAATAACACCCATGCATATCTTTCACATATGCTCCCTCCATATTATCAAGACTTGGAAGATAGTGATAAGAATGAAGAACCTTCTTATCCTTCTGACATTTTGTTTTGTAACATGATCAATTTTACACATAAAAGTCAAATATTTTGCTACATTGTTCTACATTATAACAAAGCTTTTGTTATCACTACCTTTTATTCATCACCTTTTGTTCTTCATTCTCTCTTTCATTATTATTATCACATCAAGTTCTCTATTATTTTCCTCTTTATCATTGTCATCTTCTGTCCATCACTTTTCTTCATCTACATCTCATTCTTCATCACAACAATCTCAACTATCAACCAAACAACTTCACATACACCACAACCAAATTATCCTTCAAAACCTCCTTTGATTTTGAAGCCACCTTAGACATGCTATACTCAAATAACCTTGTATAATGTATATAGATCATCTTGTATATACCACCAATTCCATCATTAAAAGTAAAAAATCAAAAAATAAAAATAAAAATCAAATAAAACAACTAAAAAAATAAAAAAGTATCAAAATCTCAAAAATATTTCAGATCATTCTGCATTGTTATTCATTGTTGTATTTCAAAATTTTGAAGCTATATTTTCCTTTATTTCAGATTAATTCAGAAGTTATCTTGAACCATACACTTAATTTCACAAATTAATTATTTTGATTTTATCACTATGATTATAAATCTCTCTTGTATCGAAGATCACTATTTCACTAAATAATATTTTGAGTTTTGGGAAATGATCTTGCTACTTCTTGAACCAAGTACACTTTTACACATTAAAATGATTTGTTGCAAATTCGAAAAATGATACTACATAGTAGTCTTAGTCTCTTGAGCGAAAAGTTTCCCCTGCTATCCTATCATGCGCATGGTCTAGAATTTTTTGAGAATTGGCAAAAGGACAAGCTCACCCCTACCCGAATAAAAATCCCTTGCTCTACAACCAATCCGAGCAAGTATCCCAAAAGAAAAATCAAAGAAAAGCAAAAGTCAAAAATCAAAAGAAAAAGAAAGAGAAAAAAAATCAAAAAGAGAACGAAAAGAGAAAAAGAAAAGCAATAAAATCCCCTTGTTCAAAACAAAATGAACAAAATCCCTACCCCTTGAAAGTGAAGAAAAGAAGGGTGAATGAGCTTGAATCCCTGGAATTCTCAGTTATTCAAAAATCATGAGGTAAACCCCATAACAGGTGATTTGTGCCCAACTTGCTTGACATTGGGTAATTCCTTTTCGCGTGGTGACATGTCTGTCACATTAGCGACCTTCTTTTGTATAGACCTATGTCCGCTTGTGGATTAGCTAGCTTTTGATGACTTGACTTACATAGTAGTCTGGTACGGTTTCATGCACAAAAATCATGGTTAATGAACCCTTCACTTGCACACACATTGGTTCATTCAAGTTTGCTTGCATCACTACCTTACTCAAAATTGGTAAATGAACATTACAAAGCACACACATTTGATCCTTGAGAGATTTTGTATCATCATGACAATCAAGATGGATAATGAACTCACTTATCACACACTGGTTTTTGATAAATTTGAATTTGTCTTAGAAATAAGTTAAAATATTTCTTTGAAATTTTTCGGACAACATTAGTTTATCATTACTTTCATATTAACACATTACATAGATATTTCCAAAATTTCAAAAATCTCCAAAAACAACTTATTGCAAAAATAACATGTAGTTCAAAATCACTTATCATACATAGCATTCATGACTTCGCGATGATGGTATAATTCCTAGGAATTATTCTTCTCAATTTTCACACTAGGAATTCTATACCTAGCGCAAACCATCTTTCTAATTTTTCATGCCCAAAATTAGTCCATATATTTTCATAAAAATTTCATAATATTTTTGAAACATGTGACACAATGATTTATCTTACATTACTTTGCATTTTAAAAGAACAAATAATTTCATATCATCATGCATTTCATTTTGATTTTCATGATGATGGTATAATTCCTAAGTAATTATTTCATATAATTTCACACTTAGGAATTCTATGCTTAGCGTAAATCATCCTTCAAATTTTTCATGCTTTGCTCAATATATTTCACAAACATTTACCACATACATTATTATCAAACAAACATCACACATATTCCTATTACCACAAAAGCCTTAAGATTATTCTTAAGCATACAACCATTCTTAGCAATATCAAAAACATTCCTCACAAACAGGATTAGCTTCGAGACTTAGCGAGCTTTGAACTCCACCAACAATCTCATAACAACACAACATCCTTTGAGGTTTATTGCTAGAATCTATCAAACATCTTGTCCCAAAACAACATCAAACATTTCTTTCTCATCATAAAGCCTTAAGATTATTCTTAAGCACACAATATTTTGGTATTAGCAATACAAAACTTCCTCATAATAGGATTCGCTTCATGACTTAGCGAGCTTTGAACTCCACCAACAGTCACATATCAGCACAACATCCTTCGAGGTTCATTGCTAATCCCTCAAATCTATCATCACACAAAATCATCTTTCTCAAAACACACTTTACAAAATCATTTTCCTTTTATGTTAAGCATGATCAAAATGTTCAAAAATCAAAGCATGATTACAAGAAATTATGTAACACAACCATCATAAGAAAATGTAATAAATCATCCAATAAATCACACAAAGTCACATAAAACAAAGAAGATCAAATTCGATTTTTCCACCAAACGTAAAATTTGGTGTAAAAACTCGAGGGGGCATCCTAGTCAGTAAATTAGTAATTATTTTTTTCTAAGACATCAATTTCACATAAACTATTCATTCTAAACCATCTACTCCATTTTTTCCCATGTCAAATCATAATCATTTCTACTCAAGTGTCTACACTTTTCTTTGACACATTTATTGTTCATAAATACGTCAAAGAGGGGGCAAAATGTAGACATGAAAAATTGACTCATTTTCCTTAGTTTTTCTCCTAGAAAAGTAAGGTCATATTCAAGAGAATTTTTACCCTATCAAATCATCTCAATTCTTATCAAATTTTATACCATTGGATAGGGCTCGAAAAGAGCTTTCCAACGGTATATAATATGTCCAATTTTGACATCGTCTTCCTCATTTTCCATGCCAACAAACTTAAAATTCTTGACCATTGGGCAAAATCGCCCATCAATCAACAAAATCGCCCGACGATCGACAGAATCGCCAGGCGATTTTGTCCCAAATAGAATTTTAACAAATTTGCTAAAAGATAAAATCCGTTTTAAAACCTCTTACCTAGTTTAGCCGTCATTCGGATCAGGGATGTTGGCGAGTAGATTGAAGGTGGCAAACATAGGAGGGATCAAAACCTCCTCCATGTTTAGCCTAACCTCCCAAATTCCTCAAACCCCTCCTTGGCCTATTTAATCTAGGCCCTTTTCCCTTTTTCCTCCTAATTGACTAACTAAGCTAGCTGGCTAGTTGGACTCTGATCCCCTGAGATTGTTTTCTGAACTCCCTTGAGGATCCCTCGCATCAATTTGCTATGCAATTCCACCTCCCAACATCCCTATTTTCATCCTTTGTCATTGCAGGTCTCAGTTATAATCACCCCAAATATCATCATAATCACCTAGCGATCGACAGAAGTGATAGGCGATTTCGACAAAAGCGACAGGCGATTTCGTCAAAGAGTAGGCGATTTCGTCAGAGAGTAGGCGATCCTGTCTTCAGATCAGCTGGGGGCAAGGATTCAAATCATTGTTTGCATTTCTTTCCCAATTTTCTGTTTGTCTATGCATTACATCATGTCCATTTAATTTATTACTCAGATTTAGATATTGCATCTTGGTGTTCACCATCATTCCAATTAATTGCATCATGAAATCAGGATTAAAATTGCATAAATTCATGGCATAGTAGGTTGAATTGTTATCGTATTGTTCTCATGTTATTTCATATCCACTTTCATATAGAAATTAAAGCTAATATGTGACTTGGAGTACGAGAAACTATCATAATTTGCAAGAAACCTTGTTTTTTGTCCCCTATTTTTTGTCAATTATTTTGTTGCAGGATTGCGACATAATCGCCTGATTTTGTCAAATCAGAGGTGATTTTATTTGGAACATAGGCGATTCTGTCTAGAACATAGGCGATTATGTTTGGAACAAAGGTGATTCTATCAAAAAAGAGGCGATTTTGTCCTGCTACAAGCCTCAGAATCTTCATCAAACATCCGGGTCAAGTAAGGTTTATAATTTCTTTTAGCCCTAGTTTTAGGCATTGCATTTTATTTTGTATCCACTGTCTACTGTCTTCATTAAATCAAAATTGCATATAGATAGTTTAGTTGCATAAAGGCCAAACTTAGGTGTATGAGAATGATTTATAAAAAGAACACATCAAACATCTTCCAAGCCTAGGTATGGAAACTGTCGCTAAAAGTTTCCTGGTGAACCCTTAATTCGTCAAAAAATCACCACAAGAAGGCACAATTAAGTGCCTCTCTTTCAAGGTGTAGCTCTACTATTTTCCCATTCCCCTCTGAGGCGCGGATCCATCAGCCTAGAGGAAAGGAGTGCAAAAATATTAGGCCTACATAAGGTTTTGCATTTATCGGCTAGTTTATAAATGAAATTCCTAATGGCTTGAAGCTTGCCTTGTAAGCTATATAATTTATTCAAGTTATGAAGCGGAGGTATATCTGTAATAGCCAAAATTTTGGCTGGATCAACTTCAATGCCTCTTATAGACATAATAAAACTCAGATCTTTATAGATGTGACTTCAAAGACACACTTAGATGGATTAAAGTGGAATTTGTGTGCTCTTAATAGTTCAAAAATATGTCTTAGATATTGTGCATGAGTTTCACAATTAATGGAGTGACCAAGGGTATCATCCACATAGCCTTCCACAATGTCATGCATCAAATCATAAAATATGTATGTCATAGCCCTTTGATAGGTGGCACCTACATTATTTGAACCAAAATACATAAAATGGTAGCAAAAGGTGCCCCAAGGAGTGATGAGAGAAATTTTGATTTGACTATATTCTAAAAATCCATCCATTAGGGATAACATTCCACATCCTACTATGAAATCTATAATCATATCAATATCGTTTAAGGAAAAATTATTTTTAGGGAATGCCATGTTATTATATTGAAATTTGGTGCATATTTTGATTGTTCCTTCTTTATTGGAAACCAATACAATGTTGGATATCCAGTAATAATAATCAATGGCTTTGATGAAACTAAAATAAAAAATACTTTGGAGTCCTTCTTTGACTAACAAGGTAATTTTAAGGTGCATTTTTCTCAATTTTTGTTTAACAAGTTTAGCATTTGGTTGAACCACTAGGTGGTGCATAACTAGAGATGGATCTAGCCTAGACATATCAGTGTATGACCAAGCAAATATGTCTTGAAATTATTTAAAATATTAGTTAATTGCTCTTGTTCTTTAATTGTGAGAGCTTGTTCTAATTTTAAAAATTTAGTATTATTTGTAGTTCTAATGTTAATGTATATGGTTTCCTAAATGAGAATTTGTGATTTATCCTCATAATGAAATGGGGTGGGAAGAACCCCTAATTACATAAGGTCTTTGAGATTTAAATACACTTTCTCTTCTTCTTCATTTTTAATAGATTCATCATGGGTCATTCATGGGACACATCCATCAAATAAAAAGCTATTTTGAAGGATATATTCATGAGGTTTATCACAAAAAATATCTCCCTAAAAATACACATCTTAGGTTGAAATTAATTTAGGATGAATAATTGTTGATTGAATTTATGTCACAAAATATTATTAAATATGGGGAGGGAGGTTCTTCATCTTACTCCAAGCCAATCCATTTTTATTAATGAATTCTTCATAAGTTATAATTTTATCATCATCTAGATCTATGGGTAAAGGTTAATTTATATTAGGAATATAACCAATGCCACATATTCTAGGCCAAATTTCAACTTCTAATGGTTCTTTAATTCCTTGTTCTTGAGGGACCCAGCCTTTGCCTTGGTATCCCATATTAGTAAAATTTGCTTAGGTAGAGGATACTCTTTATATAAGTAACATGTTACAATTTTTTTTTCAATGGGGGACAAATTCCTACCACTAATATTTTCTTCAGTGGAGGTCCCTACATAAGTAAATGTGCACATACTAACATGCACTACTTCACTTTTATTATGAGGTAATAATAAGGTCCTTGGTGAAGGTGGTAGCATAGCAATATCTATGAAGAGATATTGATTGATTTGATTAGTTTAAAAATCTACACTTGGGGTAGTGTTGATTTGAGGTTGATCATTAATAGTTAAACTTTTAAGCTTATTTTTTACTTGTGAAGAAGAATGTGAGGAAGAAGAAGAAGAAGAAGAAAATTTATTTATAGATGCAAATGGATAAAACTTCTACCTTGGTTAACCTCAATCATAGTACAATAATGGAAAATTTGAGTATCACTAGGAATATGAATGAGTTTAATTTGATATTCATATTTAAGGCATTGGTGAAGATTTGATGAGATGGCCCTCATGTAAGGAATTCAAGGACATCAAATAAGAATATTAAAAGAAGTTGGACAAAGTATACATATATAATAGTATTAAAAATTCATGGTCCAACTTTAAGAGGTAAGGTTATGGACCCACAAGATTCTTGGGATCCATTATTAAATGCTCTTATGATTATATCAGATTTTTCAAGGTCTTCTCCCATTCCAAATATTTGAATAAATTGAAGGCTACATATATTTAAGGAGGACCCATTGTCTACCAAGATTCTTTTGATAAATTTATCTCCTATGTAGCCTGTAATGTAAAGGGAAGATTCCCCTTGCATGGTTGGAAGAGGGAGATCATCTTCATAAAATGTTATATTATAAACTCCAAGAGATCCAAAAACATTAGAAATATTATTTGGTTGAAGATATTTGGGTACTATTTGTTGACTTAATAATTTAACTAGAGCTTCCCAATGAATGGAATAATTTTAGAGAAGCTCTAGAAGAGATATTTTAGCTAGAGTTTTAGCAAGTTATTACTTAAGATCAAAAGATTTTTTAGATTTTGGTTTAGTAAATAAATGTGGTTTATCATAATTATAAACTTTTTTTATAATTAATGGTGGTCTACAATATTGATTCAAATTTGAATTATCTTGAGTTTGATGTTTTTGATATGGTTGAGATTGATATTGTTGTCTAGTGGTGACAGATATCATCCCAATCATATTATGATATGGAGGTGGAACATTATGATATGAAACTTGATTAGTTGTTTTTTTATCATGATTAGGTAGAGGATTTTAAAATATCCCCATATCTTGATTAGTGGAAACAACAATTTCATAATCACCTAAAACAAGATGACTATAATCCAACAAATCTTGAACAACATGCTTAAGTATTTTACATTAATTGTAAGATGTCCTTCCACTTGATGACAATCACAATGTTGATTTATATTATACCAATTAGTAGTAGTGTTAGGTTATCTTATATTTGGAAGTTCAATCATTTTAGCATCCAAAATTTGTTTAAGAATTGATGATAAAGGTTGATTAAGCTTAGTGAAATTTCTTTGAGGTTTTTGAGGTTTATTAAGCACTAATTTTTGCAAAGTGCTTATGGTATTAACATTATTATTTTGGTGATTATCGGTGATGCCATCACCTACTACATGTTTATTTTTATATTGAGACTTAGTATATTTCTTCTATTCTTTCTTAAGTTTTAATTATCCTCTTTTTATAAGAGCTTTTTCAACTCTTCTTTCTAGATCAACCACATAATCAAAAGATGCAAAAGTTATGGTTTTCAATTCATAAGATAGTTGAACTTGAAGGTTGTCAATGAAAATTTCCAACATATCTTTAGGTGGTAGGGTATATTATAACTCTAATCTTTAGATTTTTTAATTTGATATATGTCTTGGAGGCTAACTCTCTTTTCCACATAAGCACCAAAATATTGGACAAACATCTCAATAGTTTCTTAAAAATTTAGAAGAGAATGGATCGGTAGTTGATAATACCATTATAGTGTTTAGCTCCAAGACTTTTTGGAAATGTTTTCAACAAGAGCATATCATCATAAGCAATGTCATGACAAGTAGTTCAAAATACTCTTATATGCTCAATTGGATCTTTCATACCCTTATACATTGGAAGTTGAGGTGTTGAAAAATTCTTAGGGTATGGTCAACATGCTACCATAGGATCCAAAGGTTGATTACATATTTCTTTATATGAATAAGTGAAACTAGGTGTTTGAATGGTGTCCATGCATTGAGCAATTTTTTTTCACTAATGTTTTAAATTTTGGATTTCCAAATTTGAATTGTTATTTTATGAAATTAGAGGTTGAGTGGGATGTATATTTGTTCCAAAATTATTTGGAGGTTGATTATAATTATTAGACATGGGATTTTGAAATGGAATTTGATTCACATTTGAAGTGTTTATATTATTATTATAAGTATTATTAGGTATATTATAATAATATGGATAATGTGTATTAGCTTGTTGAGGAATTGAAGTGTTGTTAAGGTTAGGAGGAATAGAAGAAAAATTATTAACATTAGAAGGAATAGAAGAAATATTATTATCATTTTTATGAGGTGCGGAGGAGAAGAGATTATTGATGTTAGAAGGAACACTATTATTTGGGGGAGGTTAAAAAAATATATAACAACCCAATTTTAAACCAATCTTGAGAGAGAGTTTTTTATAACATGTCTATCATCAATGTAGAGTTCATAGCTAAGTATGTTTAAGCTATCATCAATTAAGTATAGTAAGTAGCCAAGAGATTTACAACATGGTTAGTGTCAACTCTTGTGATAGGAGTGACCAACTCCTATCTAGCCTTACATACCTTCATGATGAATATTAATTCATTTATTTATCTATATTTCTCTTTCCTTTCATTAGGAAGTTTAATTACTTAACCAATTGAGTATAACTCAGATATAATATTACTTCCTATAGTGATTAAGCAATCAATTAATTTGCAATGGAATACTATACATGTATTATTAACCAATACTTAAAGAGTGCTTCATTCATTTCAAGACTATTACTTGATTCAAAGCATAATATGTTGTGTTATATTAAAATAACCATTATTTGGAAGAGTAAATGTAACATTTATCATTAAGTTTAATAAGCCAAACTTAAATATAGAACATTGCTTGCTAACAAAATTTATTGCATCATATAATTGTTAAGCAAACATCTCATAATAAGAGTTAATAATAATATCACATGATAAGAACACATAACACCACATATATCCTAGGAAAACCCCAATGGGGAAAAACCTAGCCTCAAAATATGCATCCTCATATTTCATTAATCTTCTTATCTCAATATACAATGATATAAATAATACCAAAGACTTTTCAACCATCATTAAATACATGTCTATAGGAGAACCCCACATAAACCTATTGTCATATCATCATTACAATTGAAACACATAAATGAAATGTTCATTGGATACATATACATTGAGAATGAAGAAACCTCCTGATTTTCTCAAGAAAGAATATTGCATTTTTTCTTCAAGCCTAGATATCATTAATTCATTCTATCCAAAATGGAATGGAAATTATCTAAGGTTTAGTAATACAAGAAGAGACCCCATAATCTCTTCAAGATTAGATTCCACATCTAATATTCTCAAATTAGACAATTTTCCACCATACTATCTCATATTCTACCAATAAGATCATGCTTGTAGTTATCACCAATTTATCACTTGATCTATCAACAAGATCATACTATAGTTCTCATAATCTATCAACAAGATTATTCTATAGTTCTCATAAATTGGACCACAAATTTATCTCATGATCTATCAACAAGATCATACTATAGTTCTCATAATCTATCCAACAATATTAAACTATAGTTTCTAGAAATTTTGGCACAAATTTGTCTCATTATCTATTAAACATGATTACTCAAATTTTACCACAAATTTATCTCGTAATATATCAAACCATATTACTCTATAGTCTATCCATTCCTCTATCTCTGAATTAAGGGATTTTTCCCTTAATTTCTTCAAAAGAGTATTCCTAAATTACCATTATATGTAAACCAATTTTACTCAATCCTTTCTCAGGATTGGTAAAAAGGTTTATACTAATCTTGTCTACAATTATGTATTGCTTGCTACTAATTTGTAACCTAGGTTTACTATCAACTTTTCCTACCAAAATTTGATCCTATATAATATTCGAATGGCCACCAAGTTGATATTTTGATGGCTTTTAACTATCCCCAAATAACATTTAATGTAATATTCAAAGGTACATGTTAGTTTATTTAATCTCCAATTGTTGCCAAGAATTAGGGAGATTAATTCCTTTAATCTTCTAGTTTATCCAAAATAATTTTCATTAAAGAGATTTAATCTCTAATTTCTTCCACAATTAAGGGCTACTAATCTATTTGAATGACCCAAAAGTCATTTTATTTCAAACCACACCGATAGTCAATTCCTTTCTAATTAACCTCAATGGCCAACTCATTGCACATACAGTCATCACAAAAGAGGGGGTCTTTGTTCAATATTTTCACCAGATACCATTGGTGAACTAACAAGGTAATTCCAGTACTCAAAGTTAGTCATTTTGTGTAATAGCAAATCCTTGACACACAGGGTCGTAGAAGATTCAATGACAACAATTAACTCAAGGCTTAGTATAGATATATAGACTAACCTACCTTTTGATAGGTAGGATTAATTCTAGCACAAAACTGTTAGGATCCATCCAAGATCTAACCAATCAACACAAGGTGGTCCATCATAGTTAAACCAACTACAAAATATTTTTTATCAAGCCACCAATGCGATTAGTCTTCCAACAGCCACCAAGTGGCTTAGATATGAGATAACCAAGCACCTCATGTGTTTGGTTATTCTCTTTAGTGGGAAAGATTTATTTTAAACCATATGGTTGCCTTTGTGTGTCATATGTGGGACTAAACCATGTAATCAACAGAGACTCGCTCTACTCATCCAGGTCCATAAAATATTTCAGTCGATGCCTCGCATTTCAAAAATGCTATATGGCTTCAAGAAAGGATTCACTTGCAAATATCACCCCATAAACATAGGTATTGATCAAAGGTCAAGTGCACACCAAGGTTTAAGGATGGTCTATGTATCCCTAGGTATTAATCCTAAATAAAAAAAATGGTGTGGATCATAGTGTCTATAGTAGGTTACAAAGGTGAATATATATCATCATTCCTTTAATCATGTGTAATCTAGGATAAGTATGGGTCCTAAGGTATGTATAATATAGTTTCACCTAAATGTACTATCATGTAGAATGAAGTCTGACATCTCTATTGAGATAAAGATACAAAGGATGCTTCCCACGAACCACCTCATGATTCTAGGGTGAGGAGAAGAAGTCAAGGTTTTATAAGAGGTATTTAAACATTGTTGAAGACCACTTAAGCCTTAAAAATGCATCAAAGAGGAATTATTTATCTAGGAATTCAAAATCCAACATAGTCGCAAGGGTTTCTTTTTAACAATTGAGGAAGGAAAGAGATCGATTACACGTGCTCTTATAAGATAAAATTCACAATAGAGATCCCTTAGCCCCAAATAGTTTATTCGATCAACTTAACAATTTTTATCACCTACTTTGGTCAGGATGTCACAACGTAGAGAGGAATGTCTGTAATAATAACAATTTCAAATCTATAGATACAGTTACATAACACACACATATAAGAGGCTAATACTGATTATCGATCTCAGAAGAGTGGGTTGAAGATTCAAATGCTACCCTATTACATGTTATCCTTGGTTAGAATATTATTTCATTCGATTTTCATTTTGGGTTTCCTCATAGTAAATATCCTACATTCACGGTGGGTGGATTCTATAGAACCATAAAAGGAATAATACTCCCTTAACTAACCGATTACTAGTTAGTGGTCGACAGGTCTCTCGCATTCGCTCTATGAAGTCCTCATCAAAATAGCGGCATTGGTTTGTTTGAATTGTAAGTCAATGGATAAATTAGGGGTGGTATAATTTATTCTAAGGCTTGCCCTACCCAATGTCCTCTTAGGACTATATTTTAATATAGGATTTAAAATAGAAATAGCTTAGATTTGGGCAAACAGGGTTGTATAAATCAAAACTAGCATACTAAAGTTTGTATAAATTAAACTAGTATACTAGATCCATTATAAGACTCAAAATACATTACAAAGTTTTAATAATATAAGAATTTAAAAGCTATTATAGAATATCAATAATAGGAAGGACTAAATCCTAATCAAAATATGAAAGAATAACCAGTCCCCTACCTAGAACTCCAGCATGGTAGGATTCATTGTCTTTGCATCATCCCCTCTAAACTACCTTTTTTCAACTCCTAGAAACTATATCCCAAGCCCTCATGCTTCCCCCAAAACTATCACCTCATTCATTGCCTCCTACATCTTCCTCCCCAATCATCTTCCTACTTCCTCAAAAATCAAGCATCCTTTTTAATAATTCTTCCAAGATTCCTTTCCCTTCATGAGAAAGAAGGTGGGCTTATTAGTAAATTATTAAAATATATCTTTAGAATACAACCCATGTGAAGGAGAATCCTTTTATAATTTAAAAATTAGAAAAATGTCAAGAGAAGATAAGGTGGAAACCCTATCCTGTTTTGTGTTCCCCTTGTCTCAAGACCTTTCAAACTTTGCACTATTAGAGATTATAGAGAATACAAAATTAGAGCTATTTAAGATAAGAAAGAGAATCTATTCCCAATTTTAACCATCATGAAGCAACCTTATGGAAGGAATAATAATTCATTAACTGATAAAATAAAATTTTTATCATTAAATAATGATATTGCTCTTTTGGGTCCAATTAAAATTGGATAGGTGTGATAAGGGCATATACACCTGACTACCTTTCTAATTAGTTGTATTTGGAATAAGTAAAATTCTTAGATCTAATATATTTTTGCAAAATATGAATCCTCAAATTAATATTTCACAAAAGCCCTATTTAGCTTCTTCAAAATTTTCAAAATCCCCTAAATTCCCTCCAAAAATCTCCAAATTAGTTTTGTAGAGTGCAATTAGTTTAAATTAAGGGTTTTGTAGGAAAACATTAGGGTCTACAACCCTCTAGTTAGGTATTAATTGATCCCACAGATCAATTAATAACTCTTTTTAAAAGTCCTAATGGGGTGGACTGTGACATACCACCCCCTTGGATTAAACATGGTCTTTGTGTTTCTCATCAATTCCTAGCTAAGTGAATGCAGAAAATTAATAAAACTAGCCTTAGTTCTTTACAAAATTATTAAAACCATCATTCTTTTCCATATTTCCAATGTCTCGTTCTTGGTGGTAAGCAACATCTTCCATCCACGAGAGTGCCTGGACCTGAAATAATACAAACCATCAGCAATACCATATTCCTCAAAGTAATATAACATTATATATTATAAAAAAATAATCATGAAACTACAATCAACACTTGTGTAATCTCAACATTGCAAATCATTTCCATAAACTAGGAAAATGAAATATCCAATGAATCTAACATGGCATTGAGTAACATAAGTGTATCCTCCACAATATCCTAGTGGTACACACATTAGCTTAAGGAGAGAATCCTATATGACCCTCTAGAATAGATTCCCTATCTATTCTACTTCATTAAGAATATTTTATACTTATATTTTCAATAAGTATACTCTTCACATATCTAAGAATAAATTTACTTAGATGTTCATTGATGATTCCCAAATTTAATTCCAAAGTATCATCATATACTAATGATATCAATGGCTGCATTTACTCCATGTAACGTGTCATACATGTTTTTTTTTATTTTTAATAGAGGATCCATACTCTTATTAAGGATATATTCCCTATCTATTCCTTCTAAGAGTGTTCCAATATTAACTATGAATACAACTCTCGTGTCTAATATTTCTCATTAAGCTTAATTTTAAATCTTAACTAAGAATAATATTTTAATATTTCTTTCATTAAGTTCATTGGACTAACACATAAATGCATCCTGAATTACCCCTTCTTACCTTCCAAGGTATTCCTCACTTGAGAACTGGTCACTACAGATGACACTCAAGTGGTCAACAAGACTTTGTGGATAGGATATTTAGTCCAAGCTTACCTACTTAGGACCTTCCAAAAGCTACCTACTATTTGGAACCTTTTGAGCCACCACTCAAAAAAAAAAAAACAAGAAGACTCAAGTATTTGGATCATCCGGTCCAACTCTTAATGAGATGTAATAAAACATATTTATTCTTAGTAATTTTTCCATAGAGTGCATTCATGTTCTAAATAGATTATTATTTTTACAATAATCTAAACCAAGCATTGGATAAACATTTTTATTATATTGTATAACAAGGATACATAATTACATAAGCAAAACCTCCTTGTGTTACAATTGGCATCCTTATAATATATAAATGGTGGCTTTCAAACATCCCTATAATCCTTAAGGCTACTACCTTTCGGTCCTATCACTACTCTGTACTGGACCAAATCCTCTTGTTTGAGAGGTTGTCAAAGAAACTACCCTAGAGGTTACACTACCTCATGTAGTTTCTCGAGTTGATCTTCCATGCCCATGATGAGCTCCTTCACTAGATGAGATGGAATGAGCAACCCATGTACTACCAATAAATCAAAACAAGTAGTCAAGAAAGCAGCTCTATGTTCTTCCCTTGCTTGGTATAGTTGTGCATTCTCTATTTGTAAGGTTGTTAATGCTAACGATATCCAATTATTTATTTATGTTATCACTAGACTGAGCCTATCCTACTCTGCTATGGTAGAATCTCTCTTAATGTCTAGCCTCATTCTATCTTGTGCCCATATATCTTCTTGGGCCTGCTCTCTTTGTTTAGGTTGTCTAGGAAGCTCTTCTTTAGCAATAGCTTGTGTTGTTCCTTCAGCTGCTCTACTAGATTCCTGCATAACCACATATTTTTTTGCAATCGAATTACCTCCTAGACTTGAGTGAGTGCCATCAAAATCTATTTCTCACTTTAAAGTGTATGTATCAATAAGTCAGCAAGAAGCATTAGTATGATCACAAGAATTACTATGGGGCTTGCAGTAGCAATTATAACCCTAATATAAGTACTACCATATTACACGCCATGGGTAGAACTCTCATTTTCTCAATGTTTACATAATATAACTTCTTTTTTTCTCACAAATTATCTATCTAGCTACCATTTCATGGTACATTTATTTTGATCAAAAATATAATCGATCATACCTCGATTATTCAAATTTCACTCAACATACATCGTAGATCATATCTCGATTGATGCATATGTCCTACATTGCCAATCCTATATTAAATTTTTAGGGCATATTACTCCTATTTAGTTCCCAAGGTAATAATTTTTCTTTCCAACATGCTTGAGATCGTATCTTTTCTTTATGTGTGTCCCATTAATATGGCCTCATGATGTATTGTCATTACCCTTTTGAAGACTTTGTCAGTTAAATGGATATGCATTTATTTGTGCATCTTACTCTTAGGAGAGTGATCATTATTATATTTCTGATAACTATCTAGGTCTCATTTACACATACACAAGATACCATCACAAAACCTTACTCATGGTCACTTATTTGATAATGATTCAAAACTATTCAAAGTTGAGTTTAGTTACTAACTTATTTCATCATTAATAACTTGGTACTGGTTATAGTCATTCCTACTTTATGCAAGAAACTACCTCTAAGTATGCTTAATACATTAACATTTGTTGGATAATTTACTTATTCTAGAGGTATGCTTGCTCCATGCAATATTTTCTAAGAGTTACTTAAATTCTAGGGTACCTCTTATCTTCCAGGAAGTTTTCCTGTGATCTCATAACACCTCTGATGGTTCTGTAAGTCCATACTGACTAGTTCCAACATTTCTTGTAGCTATTATTTACAGCATAACTACCTCAAATATCTTAAATTTTAACTCTTTTCCCTTTGGATATAATATAGAGGGGATATTTGTGATTAACCAATAGTTTAAGGTTTATACCCCAAGTTATATTGTGTGGATAATAATACCACATTTATTGTGTAGTGGGGTAATCTCTTGTTTAAATAGTGTATAACACCTTATTAAACTTGATCACCACCCAGGTGTTTGGGTGGCATACTATTCTGCAGAGTTGGGATACTTAAGGAGGTTGGTGATGTTTCATGCAGTGGTATTGACCATATTTTCAAATGTGGAGTTTATCTATCCTTGTTTTCCCTTGCCATAGTTTGGGTATCATGTTAGAATATGGTTCTGGTGATATTTGTATGGTTTGCATGTTCAAATATATTGAATTTTTTATAGTTTCAATATTTCTTCACTACAAATTCTAGCCAAAGACCCTGATTGCATTGTAACATTGATCAAGAATATAAATAAAATAAAATATTATTTTTTGATCACATGATCTTATCCATATACTTACCCCATAGCAAGGTATTATCGCAATTGTAATTTCAAATGGGATCTATCTTTCTACTTTCCAAAACTTACCCTATGGATTATCTTTCCATAGATATCATCCAATACCAAATATTCTTAGAGAATTTTATAACTCTTATAATTAAGTTTATGATCAAGGGGTTACTTTAGAAAAATCTCCATGTGGTTCTCTTAATATGAATTTTCAAGTAAGTCCAAGGCTTGCACTTCACAAGAATAAACATGGTTAATGTCTATCTTGTGGCATCGGAGTGGCCAACCCTCTAGTAATAAAACTAGTGGTAAATTCTTATACCACACTTTGGGAATTCTCCTATCTTAACCTTGTTTAGATTAAGAATACCAATTATCTTTAATAGCTTAAATAAAACCTTAAGCTATCTCCATAGGTCTAACTAACCAAGGAGTAGACATATGCCTTGAAGATTAATTATTCTTCCATGAGGATAGAATACGAATCAAATGCAATGCTTAACCCATCCCCATTGTGCACAATGGTTCGTTAAGGTGATCATCAAACAAATTCACATAGAAACCCAAGGTATATCATATACCTTACTTGTTCAATTCATTCTTAACCTCCATAATGAGAGATAATATCTAAATTTTACCCACTTGATCATTCTTAAGTTTTTTCATCTCAATGCTTATAACCTATTTTCTAGAATTTGTTCATAAATTATTCTAGTAACTCTTGTTGTTCATCATATGATGCTTAAGGAAGGAACCTAGCTTAGATTCATAGATGTCAAGTGCAATACTAAGGTACCCCTATTAAGTTCCACAAGATGTGTAGGGCTCCTTTAATTCTACCAATAAAACATAAAATAAAAAGACTTGTGTATCAATGCCCTCCAAGCACTTACTCTTTCTTTACCAAACATGTATTAGTTTAGAGTTCATCTAGAAAAGTTATAGGCTAGAATTTTAACCATACCCAATACTCTTACTACCCTAGACCTAACTTTAGAGTCCACTAGCTAGCCTGGGCTCTGATACCAAATGTAAAAACCCAATTTTCAACCAATCTTGAGAGAAATTTTTTTATAATATGTCTATCATCAATGTAGAGTTCATAGCTAATTATGTTTAAGCTATCATAAATTAAGGATAGTAAGTAGCCAAGATATTTATGACATGGTCAGTTTCCACTCTCGTGATATGAGTGACCAAATCCTATCTAGCTTTACATACCTTCATGATGAGTATTACTTCATTTATTTATCTCTCTCTTTACATTACAAAGTTTACTTAACCGATTCAGTATAACTTAGATATAATATTACTTCCTATAGTGATTAAGCAATCAATTTATTTACAGCAGAATACCATACACTTATTATTAACCAATACTTTAAGAGTGCTTCATTCATTTCAAGACTATTACTTGATTCAAAGTATAATCGATTGCGTTATATTAAAATAACCATTCTTTGGAAGAGTAAATGTAACATCCATCATTAAGTTTAATAAGTCAAACTTAAATATAGAATATTTCTTATTAACAAAAATCATTGCATCATATAATTTTTAAGCAAACATCTCATAATAAGAGTTAGTAACAAGAAATGTTACTAACTCTTATTAAATATTATGACCCAACAATGATTTTCTCTCTAACCATCCCAATAGTCAGTTCCTTTCTAATTAACCTCAAAAGTCAACTCATTGCACATACGATCATTGCAAAAGAGGGGGTCTTTGTTCAATATTTTCACCTAAGACAATTGGTAAAATAACAAGGTAATTATAGTACTAGAAATCAACCATTTCGTGTGATAGCAAATCCTTGACACACAGGGTCATAGATGGTTCAACAGTAACAATTAACTCGAGGCTTAGTGTAGATATATAGACTAACCTACCTTTTTACAAGTAGTTTACTTCTAGCACAAAATATTTAGGGTCCATATGAGCTCTAACCAATCAACACAAGGTTGTCCACCATAGTCAAACCAACTACGAAATGCTTTTTATCAAGCCACGGGTGCAATTATGGTTCCAATAGCCACCAAGTGACTTAGCTATGAGATAGCCAAGCACCTCATGTGTTTTGCTATTCTCCTTAGTGAGAAATATTTGTTTTAAAACATATGGTTCCTTTGTAGGTCCTATGTGGGACTAAACCATACAATCAATAGATACTGGCTCTACTCATCTAGGTCCATAAAATATTTAGGTCGATGCCTCGCATTTCAAAAATGCTATATGGCTTCAAGCAAGGATTCACTTACAAATATCACCACATAAACATAGGTCTTGATCAAATATCAAGTGCACACCAAGGTTTAAGGATGGTCTATGTATCCCTAGGTATTAATCCTAAATACAAAAAATTGTGGGGATCACAATGTCTATAATAGGTTACAAAGGTGAATCTATATCATCCTTCCTTTAATCATGTGTAATCAAGGATAACTATGGATCCTAAGTTATTTATAATATGGTTTTACCTAAATGTACCATAATGTAGAATGAATTCTAACATCTCTATTGAGAAAAATATGCAAAGGATGCTTTCCAAGAACCACCTCATGATTCTAGGGTGAGGAGAAGAAGTCAAATTTTTATAAGAGGTAATTAAACATTGTCGAAGACCACTTAAGCCTTAAAAGCACATCAAAGATGAATTAGATATCTAGGAATTCATAATCCAACACATGAAAAATATAATACAGTGAGGTTTTCTATTTAACAACTGAGGAAGGAAAGAGCTCGATTACACGTGCTCTCAGAAGATAAAATTCACAATAGATATCCCTTAGCCCCTAATAGTTTAGTCAATCGACTTAATGGTTTCTATCGCCTACTTTGGTCAGGACATAACAACACGGAGAGGAATGTCTATAATAATAATAATTCTAAATCTATATATAAGGTTACATGACACACACACACATAAGAGGCTAATATCGATTATCGATCTTGGAAGACTGGGTTAAAAATTGAATGTTGCCCTATTACATGCTACCCTTGGTTAAAATATTCTTTCATTCGATTTTGATTTTAAGTTTCCTCTAAGTAGATATACCACCTTCATGGTGTGTGGGTGCTATAGCACCATAAATAGAATAATATTGCCTTAACTAATTGACCACTAGTTAGTGGTCGATAGGTCTCCTGCATTTGCTCGATGAAGTCCTCATAGAAACATCGAAGGTGGTTTGTTTGACTTGTAAGTTAGTGGATTAGTTAGGGGTGGTTTTATTTAGTCTAAGGCTTGCCCTACCCAATGTCCTCTCAAGCCTATATTTTAATTTAGGATTAAAAATAGAAATAGTTTAGATTCAGGCAAAGAGGGTTGTATAATACAAAACTAGCATACTAAAGTTTGTATAAATCAAACTAGTATACTAGAGCCATTGTAAGACTCAAAAGCCATTACAAAGTTTCAAAAATATAATAATTTAAAATCCATTATAGAATATCAATAATAGGAAGGACTAAATCCTAATCAAAACACAAAAGAATAACCATTCCCCTACTTAGAACTCCAGCATGGTAGGATTCATTGTCTTTGCATCATCCCCTCCAAACTACTTTTGGCCAACTCCTCCTTGAAACTATATCTAAATTCTTAATGATTCCTCCAAAGCAATCTCCTCCTTCATTGCCTCCTACATATTCCTCCCAAGTCATCTTCCTACTTCACCATAACTCAAGCCTCCTTTTTTATAATTCTTCCAAGATTCCTTTCCCTTCATGAGCAAGAAGGTGGGATTATTAGTAAATTATTAAAATATATCTTTAGAAGATAGCCCATGTTAAGGATAATCCTTATATTATTTAAAAATTAGAAATAGGTCAATAGGAGATAAGGTGGATGATCCTATCTTGTTTTGTGTTCCTAGTGTCTCAAGACCTTCTAAACTCTGCACTATTAGAGATTTTTTTTTTTTGGTAAGTAAGAGAATATTTATAATTAACACCGGGTTTTAACTGGTTGACCCAAAACCATTTTACAAAATAGGGTCCACTGACCAACTGGACAAAGGCCAAGCCCTAAAAGTTTAAACCGACAACAAAAAGGGCCAAGACCTACTCTTCCAACAGAATACGACCAAACTAAACTATGGAAGCCTAATATTATGGCCATCGAGAAAAGAAAGACGCAAAATAGAACTAACAAAGACAAAATCCACTTTGAGCCTTCCAATCTAAAATTTTTCATTATCTATCACCATTGAGGCTGCATGAGGAAGATTTTCGGTCCACGTGATCAAATTTCCTGCTACAATGCCTTCATTTGCCAGCCTATCAGTTGCCATGTTTGCTTCCCAGAAGGTATGCAAAATTATGGCCTCAGGTCGATCATGAATTAGAGCCCTTGCTTCGTGGATGTAGTCATCAAATCTCCAAGGAGCTCTCTTAGTGTTCTTTAGAAGATTTATAATAATAAGAGAATCACCTTCCACCAACAGTTTCCCTGGATAATTCTCTGCCACCTTGAGGCTCCTCCAAAGCGCCCTCGCTTCAACCACATTGTTAGTTTGAGCTCCAAGATGTTCAGCAAAAGCTACAAGCACCTCACCCTTGTGGTCTCTAAGTAAGCCACCAGCCCCAACTTCACATGGGTTGCCCCTAGATGCCCCATCAAAATTTAACTTAATCCACCCTAGGGGGGGTGGGGTCCATGTGATCATGGTTCTAGGACAGACTTGAGGATGATTGAGGCCATCGGTGAGAGGTAAGTTTAATGGTGGCCTAATGAAGCTTCAAAAGGATTTGGAGGTCTAGATCTTGCGAGGCACTAAACAAGCATTCTCATTAGCATATACTAAAATTTTTGACGGGACCAGAGGATGACTGAGAAACCTTATCCAAGAAGGCCCGACGATTCCTTTCCAACCATATCTGCCACAAGTAGTGATGAAGGCAGATCTTCCACATATACCTAAGACGCCTATTCAAAAATGGAGAAGGCCACTGGACAAATAAGTCAAAAATGGAATGAGGATGGACCCAATAAATATGAAACACTTGTAACAGACCTAACAAGATTGAGACAGAAAAATTACAATACAGAAACAAATGATCAATAGACTCCCACTCAGACATACAAAGATAACACCTATTAACAACAATCACACCTCTTTTTATTAAGTTATCCATGGTGAGGATCTTATTTTGGATGGCCATCCATGCAAAAAACCCAACCTTCGGAACAATGCTTTTGGGCCAAACTTCCAAGTGAGGGAAAGTAGGTTCATCATTATCAATAAGCATCGAGATAAGCGGTCTTGACGAGAAAATTCCCCATTGTCCGAAGCTTCCCAGATAAGTTGGTCCTCAAGAATGCCAGAAGGGAGTAAAGACTGTCTTAATTCATTCTCCAGTATTATTGATGCCCCTGGTAGATCATTGTTCATTATTGGCTTCCAAACCCTTCTATTGTTTGACAAAGTAATAAAATCTGCAACTTTGGTACCAAAAACTTCAATTGTCCAAGCTCTAAGGGTTGAAAGGATGGGGTTCTAGAGAGAGGGGATAGTCCTTTAACCATTTGTGGTCCCAGAAATCAATGTTTCTTCCATTTCCCGGTTTCCAACGTAGCCCTTTGCTTAGCAAGTTTTTAGTTTGAAGGATTGATTTCCAAAAAATTGATCCCACAGGAGGAAAGGAATAACTTAAAAATTTAGTTTCTTGCAAATACTTTCTTCGATTATAGTAATCCATTACTGCATTTGCATTTGTCGAGAAGACGCCATGCTTGTTTGGCCGAGGAGGGCCATGTTTAAATGTTGTATTCTCCTTAGCCCAATACCTCCAAACTCCCTTGGTTTGCAAACCCTATCCCAGGACACCAAGTGAAAGCGTTGCTTAGATTCAGAACCAGTCCATAGGAACCTCTTCTGGATCTGTTCAATTTTAGTGTAGACACTTGTAGGAGCTTTAAAAATAGAGAGAAAGTAGACGGGGATGCTTTGAATGGAAAACACGGTGAGAAGCGCCTTGCCAGCTTGAGATAACAAATTCCCTTTCCATCCAGCCAGCTTCCTCTGAATTCTTTCAATTACATTAGTCCACATGGAATCAGTAGCTCTGCCTGTAAATAAAGGAAGGCCTAAGTATGTGGATGGAAGAGTAGACACTGAGCATCCAAGAATCCTAGCAATCTTAATCTGCCTCTGAATGGGAGTGTTAAAGAAATAAATTTTACTCTTTGAAAAATTTACCTTTTGCCCCGCAGCATCCTCATATAGCTCTAGAATATGTTTTATGACCTTAGCCTCAAAAACCGATGCAAGAGTTAACAACAAAGTATCATCCACAAAGCTGTTCATGTGTAGCTGCTTTGTGTTTGTGATGATGCTTTAATTTCTGAAATAAGACCAATATTACAGGCGGCTTTGATTGTCCTCCCAAGGGCTTCGGCCACAATGATAAACAACATGGGAGAGATAGGGTCACCTTGCCTTAGGCCCCTTTTACTTTGAAAGTATCCAGCGGGAGCACCATTAACAAGGACTGAAAACCAAGGTTTCATAAAACATCCTTCCAAAAGCTTGATCCATTCATGATGAAAACCAAATTTCTGAAGAATGGCGAGAGACAAAACTCCGGTTTATGCGGTCATAAGCCTTGTTCATATCCGGCTTGAGAGCAAAAGCGAGGTTTTTAGTCTGGACTACCGAATGGAGGGCTTCATGAGCTGTTATGACACCATCAAGGATGGACCTTCCGAGGGCTGAGCGCCTTGACAAACATCAATAAACATAGGAAGGATCTTCCTCATTCTATTTGCAATCGCCTTGGTCAAAATTTTATAAACAACATTACAAAGGCTAATAGGTCTAAAATCCATCATAGATCTAGGAGTAGGAATCTTTGGGATTAAAGCAATAAAAGTGGAGTTAAAACTTCTCGGAATATGCTTTGTGGACTGAAATTCCTTGATAGTAGCACATACATCAAAACCTACAATATCCCAAAAAGCCTAAAAAAAATGAGGTGAAAACCCGTCTGGACCTGGAGCTTTATCGGGGTTCATTGAGAAGAGGGCCTCTTTGATTTCTTCATCCAGTGAAAGGCTTAATTAACTCCCCATTCAAGTCATCAAAAATTAAATGAGGAATATGGTAAAGCATTGATTATGAAGCTAAGGCAGAACTGAAATGTTCTTCTCCTAAAAGATTATAAAAATAGGAAACTGCTTCATTTACGATCTCATTAGGACTAGAAAGGGATGATCCATCATCTCTAACAAGTTCTTTAATTCTATTGTGGCTTCTGTTCCTTAAGGTAGATGCATGAAAAAATCTTGTGTTGGCATCACCTTCTTTTAGCCAGGTAGCTCTAGACTTTTGCCGCCAAAAGTCTCCTCGCAGGCTAAAACATTATGGTACTCAGCAAGGGCTTTCTTTTCATCTGCTTGTAGGGAAGGGTCTGGAAATCCCTCTTCAAGTTTTTTCTCAATGGTTGATAACCTTTCAGAGATGACTTTCTTGTTTTCAAAAATATTTCCAAAAATTTCTTTATTCCAGATCCTTAGATTTTCTTTCACCACTTTAAGTTTACGTGCTAATCCGAATGAAGGCACATGCCACGACAAGAATCCTGCCACCACTGAGAAATTCTGTCTCTGAGATCAGGGTGGTGCATCCACATAGATTCAAACCTAAAAGGCCTTTTGAATTTTGGAGTCTCTTCAATTTCAAGTAAAATCGGGTTGTGGTCAGACCCAATGCGAGGCAAGGACAACAGATTTGCATCCCCAAAAGATTGTATTGCTTCCTGTGACAAAAAAAACCTATCAAGCTTTTCCATTATAAGTTGATTTCCAGACCTCCTATTGCTCCAAGTAAATTTAGCATTTTTTAATTTGACATCCAATAAATTGTTGTTGTTGATGAAATCTTGAAAGTCCTCCATACTTCTTCCTTGGAATTCCTACTCCCCCTTTTTTATCGAGAGGGGTAAAGAGGGGTATTAAAGTCCCCCGCCACTATCCATGGGATATCCTGAAAAGCTTCCTTGAAATGACTGAGTAAATTCCATAGATCAGCTCTCCCGGATATAGAATTAGGGGCGTACACATTTGTTAATATCCAAGAAAGGTCACTAACCTTATCCTTAAAAATAATGCTCATTACCCTTTCCCCTAATT
Organism: Wollemia nobilis; assembly: GCA_028583015.1. Classification (NCBI taxonomy): domain Eukaryota; kingdom Viridiplantae; phylum Streptophyta; class Pinopsida; order Araucariales; family Araucariaceae; genus Wollemia; species Wollemia nobilis. Next base: position 2,868,786 of record JAQPPZ010016818.1, on the reverse strand, counting down.
GAATAACCTTGCCTTCCACCTTCCCTGGATTCCAGATACAAAGAAGACCACCCGAGGTTCCATTGGCTTTGCAAAAAATTGCTTCTCCCTTTTTCCAGATATTGAGGGCAATTTTTCTAGACAAAACTTCATCGACTTTAGTTTCTTGCAAAATAAGAATAGTGGGATCAAAATCTCTTCTTAAATATTTGACTAACCGTTGTTTAGGAAGGCCATTGAGCCCCCTTACATTCCAGGATATGATCTTCATTTGGAACTTTTAAAGTTTTTTCCTCTTCCCCTGCCTTGGACTTGAGGGGGCTTAAGAATTTTGTTCTCTTCAAAGGGAAGATTTCCAGTTGATGGAAACAGAGTAGTCTGAATTCCATTAGCTATCTCATCTTGGACCTCTTCTTTCCATTTTTGGGCATTTGACTTTCTTCCCTTTTTTTTCTCACCTCCACAGTCAATCATGGGGGACTTCATTGAGCTTCTAGTCTGTTTCGGGCTAAATTTGGTTTGGGTAACTTTGTTGGATAACAGTCTTTGGAAACCCCTTCTCTGGATTGGGACAAAGACAAAGGTGAAAAATGTCGCTTGGAAGGGCTGATTAACTCTGAAAGCACTTTTTCTCTTTCTAGGGCGTAAAAAGACTCATCATTAGGGCATTCTTTATGACCAACAGGAGGAGGATTGGAAGGTCCAGATTTGGTTGGGGAGTCAAGGTAAGCAGGGAGACCAAGAATTATATCCTCAACATTAGACCCTTCATTCTGATTTTCCTCTGTAATTATTTGGTTTTCAGCCAAAATGTTAAATTTATTTAGATTTTCGAAAGGAGAGCATACCTTTTGTTGGTCAGTTTGTGATGTAGCAATTTGCTTGTCCTTACCATTGTCCATGTGAAGCTCAGCCTCATTCTCCATTTGCCCCAAACCAGGAGGCCTTTGCCTTTTCAACATTTGGATCTTTAACACTGTACATCCCTGTGTATTTGCCATTATTTACGAAAATGCGCCGCTTGGAATCATTATTCCTAGGAAGGGTTTCTTGGCTTCTCAAAAAAGAGCATTGTCCTTTGAGGTGGCCTTGAATATTACAGTCAGAGTAAAATGCCGGTCTATTTTCATATTCGATGACCTGTAATCTTGTTTTATTTCCATATTCTAACTCCACATGAGTAGGAAGCTCAGATTCTAGGTTTGCATTTACACAAATCCTAGCATGCGTCATTCTGGTGCGTGCAAGGGTTGGATTGTCAATGGCCACCAAATCCCCTATGGTCTTGGCAATACCCTGAAGAAAATACTCATGCCACCAATGAAACGGGAGATTTGGGAGACGGACCCAAATGGGGGCAAAGTTTATGCTCTGCTTTTTCGGGTCAAAATCCTCAGCCCATCTCCTAAGAAAAAGACTTCTTCGGCCCAAGAACCAAGGTCCTCCTGTTAGAATACGACTAGAATCTTCACTATTGTTAAGGCGTACCGCAAAAACCCCCTTGATAATGCAATAATCTCCATGTGTCCAGAAGTCTTCCACTTCAAGGATGCCCATCGTCGAATCGTTTCAATATCCGGCCTGCCCCCTATGAATTTGCCTACCGAGAGAAAAATTTTCCATCGATATAAAGTCTGCCATTACGCTTTCGAGGCACGGATACCTTTCTGCCCATTGGGAGTGAGAGGTGGTAAGGAATGTAAGGAAACCCTATTGCCACCTTTAAGGGCCTGTGCAAAAGACTTATTGCCCTCAGAATTCTTGATGTGGGCCTTCTTATCAAAAATAATATCAGGGGGTTCGTGTCCCTCTAATTTTTTAAAACCCTCAGTGTCCTTGTCACTGTCCACCTGCTCTTCCTCAGTTGCTTCAGAACCTTGCTTGTTCCCTCCTTGAGCCTCACAGCTTCCAGGGGTTTGGAAACCCTGTTTCCCACCTCCAACAGAATGAGAATCATGTTTGCAGAAATTGCACCTGCCTCCGCTCCCGCTTTGCTCCATTCCTGCCTCCGCTCCCGTGAAATTTCAACAAACTAGAGATTATAGAGAATACAAAACTAGAGCTATTTAATATAAGGAAGAGAATATCTTCCCAATTTTAACCATCATGGAGCAACCATGTGGAAGAAATAATAATTCATTAATTGATGAAATAATATTTTTACCACTAAATAATGATATTGCTCTTTTGGGTCCAATTAAAATTGGACAAGTGTGATAAGGGGATACACACCTAACTACATTTCTAATTAGTTTTAGTTGGACTAAGTAAACATGTTATAATTAATCTCTTTTTGCAAAATATTAATCCTCTAATTAATATTTCACAAAACCTCTATTTAGCTTCTCCAAACTATTCAAAATCTCCTAATTTCCCTCCAAAACTCTCCAAATCAGTTTTGTAGAGTGCAATTAGTTTAAATTAAGGGTTTTGTAGGAAGCAAATTAGGGTCTACAATCCTCTAGTTAGGTATTAATTGATCCCTCAGATCAATTAATAACCTTTTTAAAAGTCCTAATGAGGCGGACTGTGACATACCACCCCTCTTGGATTAAACACAGCCCTTTGTGTTCAATTCCTAGCTTAGTGTATGTATAAACTAATAAAACTAGCCTTATTTATTTATAAAATAGTTAGAAACATCATCCTTTTCCTTATTTATAGTGTCTTGTTCCTGATGGTGAGCAACATCCTCCATCCATGAGAGTACTTGGACCTACAAGAATACAAACCGTCAACAGTACCATATTTCTCAAAGCAATATAACATCATATATATTGTAAAATATTAATCATGAGACTACAAACAATACATGTGTAATCTCAGCATTGCAAATCATTTCCATAAACAAGGAAAATGAAATATCAAATGCATCTAACATAGCATTGAGTAACATAAGTGTATCCTCCACAACATCCTAGTGGTACATAAATTAGCTTAAGGAGATGATCCTATATTCCCCTCTAGAATAGATTCCCTATCTATTCTACTTCATTAAGAATATTTTATACTTATATTTTCATTAAGTATACTCTTAACATATCTAAGAATAAATTTACTTAGATGTTCATAGATGATTCCCAAATTTAATTCCAAAGTATCATCATCTACTAATGATATCAATGGCTGCACTTACTCCACGTAAGGTGATGTTCCAAGCACACTATCATACACCATACTTACTCCATGTAAGGTGTCATACATATTTTTTTGGTTTAAATATAGGATCCATACTCTTCTTAAAGATAGATTTCCTATCTATTTCTTTTCAAGAGTGCTCCAATCTTAATTATCAATACAAATCTCGTGTCTAATATTTCCCATTAAGGTTAATTGTAAATATTAACTAAGAATAATATTTTCATCTTTATTTCATTAAGTTCATTTGACTCACACATATATGCATCCCAAATTATCCCTTCTTACCTTCCAAGACATTCCTCACTTGAGAATTGGTCACTATAGACGACACTCAAGTGGTCAACATGCCTTTGTGGATAGGATATTTAGTCCAATATTACCTACTTAGGACCTTATAAAAGCTACCTACTATTTGGAACCTTCTGAACCACCACTCAAAATAAGAAAAAAGAGAAGACTCAAGTATCCACTCCAACTCTTAATGAGATGCAATCAAAAATATTTATTCTTAGTAAATTTTTCCATAGAGTGTATTCATATTCTAAATAGATTATTATTTCTACAATAACCTAAACCAAGCATTGGATAAATATTTTCATTATATTGTATAGCAAGGATACATATTTACATAAGAAAAACCCCCTTGGATTACAACTGGCATCCTTATAATATACAAAATGTGGCTTTCATCCATCCCTATAATCCTTAAGGCTACTACCTTTCAATCCTATCACTACTTTGTGCTAGACCTAATCCTCCTATTCAAGAGGTTATCAAAGAAACTACCCTAGAGGTTGCCCTACCTCGTTTAGTTTCTCAAGTTGATCTTCCATACCCACACTAAGCTCCTTCATCTAGCTAATATGGAATGAGCAACCCATGTCCTACCAATGCATCCAAAAAAGTAGTCAAGAAAGCAGCTCTATGTTCTTCCCTTGCTTGGTATAGTTATGTATTCTTTGTTTGTAAGGTTGTTAATGCTAATGATCTCTAGTTATTTCTTTGTGCTATCACTAGCCCAAACCTATCTTGCTCTGCTATGGCTACATCTCTCTCATCCTCTAGCCTCATTCTAACTTGTGCCCATATATCTTCTTGGACCTTCTCTCTTTGTACAGGTTTTCTATGAAGCTCCTCTTTAGCAACAACCTTTGATGTTCCTTCAGCTGCTCTATGATCTTCCTACATAACCACATATTTTTATACAATTGCATTGCCTACCTGACTTGAGCCAATACCACCAGAAGCCATTTATAACTTCAAAGTGTATGTATCAACTAGTCGAAAAATAGTAGTAGTATGATCACAAGAATTACTATGGGGCTTGCTCTCATTATGCTCATAAGTAGCAATGGCAACCCTAATATAAGTGTTACCATATTGCACTCCATGGTTAGAACTCTCATTTTCTCAATGTTTATGGAATATAGCTTCTTCGATTCTCACCAAGTATCCAACTAGCTACTAGTTCATGGTACATTGATTTTGATCAGAAATCTAATCGATCGTACCTTGATTATTCAAATTTCATTCAACATCCATCTTATATCATATCTCGATTAATATATATGTCCTACAAAATTGATCTTATATTAATTATTTAGGGAATATTACTCCTCTTCAGTTCCCAAGGTAATAATTTTTTTTTCAAACATGCTTGAGATCATATATTTTCTTTACAATGTCCCATTAATATGGCCTCATGATGCCTTATCATTGCCCTTTTTAAGACTCTATCTGTCAATTTTATATGTACTTATTTATGCATCTTACTCTTAGGATTCATGATCATTATCATATTGTTGATAACTATCTAGGTCTTATTTACACATATGCAAGATACCATCACAAAACCTTACTCATGACACTTATTTGATAATGATTCAAAACTATGCAAAGTTGAGTTTAGTTACTAACTTATCTCATCATTAATCACTTGGCACTGGTTATAGTCATTCCTACTTTATGCAAGAAACTACCTCTAAGTATGCTTAATCCATTATCATTTATTGGATAATTTACTTATTCTAGAGGTATTCTTGCTCCATGCAAGATTTTCTAAGAGTTACTTAAATTCTAGGGTAACTCTTATCTTCCAGGAAGTTTTCCTGTGATCTCATAACACCTCTACTAGTTCTATAAGTCCATCCTGACTAGTTCCAACATTTCTTGTAGCTATTATTTAGAACATCACTACCTCAAATCTCTTAAATTGGAACTCTTTTCCCTTTGGATATAATACAAAGGGGATCTTTGTGTTTAACCAATAGTTGAAGGTTTATACCCCAAGTTATCTTGTGTGGATAATAATACCACATGCATTGTGTAGTGGGGTAATCTCTTATTTAAATAGGGTATAACACCTTATTAAACTTGACCACCACCCAGGTGGTTGGGTGGCATACTATTCTGCAGAGTTAGGATACTTGAGGAGGTTGGTGATGTTTCATGTAGTGATGTTGACCATGTTTTCAAATGTGGAGTTTCTTTGCCCTTGTTTCCATTTTCCATAGTTGGGATATCATGTTAGAAGATGGTTTTGGTGATATTTGGATGGCTTGCATGTTCAAATATGTTGAATTTTTGATAGTTTCAACATTTCTTCACTACAGCTTCTGTCCAAAGACCCTGATTGTATTGTAACATTGATCAAGAATATAAATAAAATAAAAATTTATTTTTGTAATCCCATGATCTTATCCATACACTTGCCCCATAGCAAGGTATTGTTGCAATTGTAATTTCAAATGGGATCTATCTTCCTACTTTCCAAAACTTACCCTATGGATTTTATTTCCATAGACATCATCCAATACCAAATATTCTTAGAGAATATTACAACTCTTATAATATAGTTTATGATCAAGGGGTTACTTTAGAAAAATCTCCTTTTGGTTCTCTTAATATGAATTTCCAAGTAATTCCAAGACTTTCACTTCACAAGAATCAACATGGTTAATTTCTATCTTATGGCATCAGAGTGGCCAACCCTCTAGTAATAAAACTAGCGGTAAATCCTTATATCACACTTTGGGAATTCTCATATCTTAACCTTGTTTAGATAAAGAATACCAATTACCTTTACTATCTTAAATAAAAACTTAAGCTATCTCCATAGGTCGAACTAACCAAGGAGTAGACGTATGCCTTGAAGATTAAGCATTCTTCCATGAGGATAGAATACCAATCAAATGAAATACTTAACCCATCCCCATTATGCACAATGGTTCATTAAGGTGATCATAAAATAGATCCACATAGACATCCAGTGTCTATCATATACCTTTTTCAATTCATTTTTAACCTCCATAATGAGAGATAGTATCTAAGTTTTCCCCACTTGATCATTCTTAAGTTTTTTCATCTCAATGCTTATAAACTATTTCCTAGAGTTTTTCATAAATTATTCTAGTAACTCTTGTCATTCATCATATGATGCTTAAGGAAGGAACCTAGCTTAGGGTCATAGATGTCAAGTGCAAACCTAAGGTACCCCTATTAATTTCCACAAGATGTGGAGGGTTCCTTTAATTATACCAATCAAACATAGAAGAAAAAGACTTGTGTATCAATGCCCTCCAAGCAATTACTCTTTCCTTACCAAGCATGTATTAGTTTAGAGTTCACATAGAAAAGTTATAGGCTAGAATTTTAACCATGCCCAATACTCTTACTATCCTAGACCTAAATTTAGAGTCCACTAGCTAGCCTGGGCTCTGATACCAAATGTAACAACCCAATTTTCAACCAATCTTGAGAGAGGTTTTTTTTATTTTTTTTATATAACATGTTTATCATAAATGTAGAGTCCATAGATAAGTATGTTTAAGATATCATCAATTATGGATAGTAAGTAGCCAAGATATTTATGACATGGTTAGTTTCCACTCTTGTTATAGGAGTTACCAACTCCTATCTAGCCTTACATACCTTCATGGTGAATATTACTTCATTTATTTGTCTCTCTTTCCTTTCATTACAAATTTTACTTACTTAACCAATTGATTATAACTCATATATAATCTTACTTCATATAGTGATTAAGAAATCAATTCATTTGTAATGGAGTACCATACATGTATTATTAACCAATACTTAAAGAGTGCTTCATTCATTTCAAGACTATTACTTGAGTCAAAGCATAATCCATTGCATCATATTAAAATAACCATTATTTGGAAAAGTAAATGTAACATCCATAATTAAGTTTAATAAGCCAAACTTAAATATAGAACATTGCTTTTTAACAAAAATTATTGCATCATATAATTTTTAAGCAAACATCTCATAATAAGAGTCAATAACAAGATCACATGATAAGAACACATAACACCACATATATCCTGGGAAAACCCCAATGGGGAAAAACCTAGCCTCAAAATATGCATCCTCATATTTCATTAATATTTTTGTCTCAATTTACAATGATATAAAGAATCTCAAAGATTCTTTTCAACCATAATTAAATACATGGCTATAGGAGAACCCCACACAATCCTATTTTTAGGTCATCATTACAATTGAAACACATAAATGAAATTTTCATTGGATACATATACATTGAGAATGAATAGACCTCGTAGTTTCCTCAAGAATGAATCTTGTGTTCATTCTTCAAACCTAGATATCATTAATTCATTCCATCCAAAATGGAATGGAAATTATCTAAGGTTTAGTAATACAAGAAGAGACCCCATAATCTCTTCAATATTAGATTCCACATATAATATTCTCAAATTAGACAATTTTCCACCATATTATCTCATAATCTACCAATAAGATCATGCTTGTAGTTATCACCAATTTGTCACTTGATCTATCAACAAGATCATACTATAGTTCTCATAATCTATCAAAAAGATTATTCTATAGTTCTCATAAATTGAACCACAAATTTATCTCATGATATATCAACAAGATCATACTATAGTAACTCATAATCTATCCAACAAGATTAAACTATGGTTTCTATAAATTGTAGCACAAATTTATCTCATTATCTATTAAATAGGATTACTCAAATTTTACCACAAATTTATATCATAATCTATTAAACCAAATTACTCTATAGTCTATCCATTACTCTATCTCCAAATTAAGGGAATTTTCCCTTAATTTATTTAAAAGAGTGTTCCTAAATTACCGTTATCTGTAAACCAATTTTACTCAATCCTTTCTCAGGATTGGTAAAAAGGTTTATATTAATATTGTCTACAATTATGTATTACTTTGCTACTAATTTGTAACCTAGGTTTACTATCAAATTTTCCTACCAAAATTTGATCCTATATAATATTTTAATTGCCACCAAGTTGATCTTTTGATGGCATTTAACTATCCCCAAAATGACATTCAATGTCAACAAATTTAATAATCAAAGGTAGAGGTTAATTTATTTAATATCCAATTGCTACGAAAAATAAGGGAGATTAATTTCTTTACTCTCCTAGTTTATCCAAAAGAATTTTTATTAAATAGATTTAATCTCTAATTTCTTCCACAATTAAGGGTGACTAATCTCTTTGAATGATCCAAAATTCATTTTCTTTCTAACCACCCTGATAGTCAATTAATTTCTAATTAACCTCCACGGTCAACTCATTGCACATATGATCATTACAAAACAGGGGGTCTTTGTTCAATAGTTTTACTTGAGGCCATTGGTGAAGTAACAAGATAATTCTAGTACTTGAAGTCAACCATTTCATGTGATAGCAAATCCTTGAAACACATGGTCGTAGATGGTTCAATGACAATAATTAACTCGAGGATTAGTGTAGATATATAGACTAACCTACCTTGTTACAAGTAGATTACTTCTAGCACAAAACTGTCAGGGTCCACCCGATATCTAACAAATCAATACAAGGTGGTCCATCGTAGTCAAACCAACTATGGAATGCTTTTTATCAAGCCACGGGTGCGATTAGGGATCCAATAGCCACCAAGTGTCTTAGCTCTAAGATAGCCAAACACCTCGTGCATTTGGCTATTCTCCTTAGTGGGTAAGATTTATTTTAAACCATATGGTTGCCTTTATGTGTCCTATGTGGGACTAAACCATACAATCAATACAAACTAGCTTTGCTCATCTAGGTCTATAAAATCTTCAATTTTATACCTCGTATTTCAAAAATGCTATATGGCTTCAAGCAAGGTTTCACTTGCAAATATCACCCCATGAACATAGGTCTTGAGTTAATTGTACACCAAGGTTTAAGGATGGTCTATGTATCCCTAGGTATTAATCCTAAATGTTAACACCTATGTAGATCACAGTGCCTATAATAGGTTACAAAGGTGAATTTGTATCATCCTTCCTTTAATCATGTGTAATAAAGGATAACTATGGTTTCTAAGGTATGTATAATATGGTTTCTAAGGTATGTATAATATGGTTTCACCTGAATGTACTATCATGTAGAATGAATTTTGATGTCCCTATTTAGACAAAGATACAAAGGATGCTTCCCAAGAATCACCTCATGATTCTAGGGTGAGAAGAAGAAGTCAAGGTTTTTAAAGAGGTATTTAAAAATTTTCGAAGACCACTTAAATATTAAAAGCACATCAATAGGAATTAACTATCTAGGAATTTAGAATCCAACACAGTCACAGAATCTGATGCAGTAAGGGTTTCTCTTTAACAACTGGGGAATAAAAGAGCTTGATTACATGTGCTCTCATAAGGTAAAATTTATAGTATAGATCCCTTAGTCCCAAATAGTTTAGTCGATCAACTTAACGGTTTCTATCACCTACTTTGGTCAGGATATCACAACATAGAGAGGTATTTCTGTTATAATTACAATTCTAAATCTATAGATAGGTTACATGAAACATGCACATAAGAGGCTAATACCAATTATTGATATCAGAAGAGAGGGTTGAAGATTCGAATACTACCCTATTACATGCCACACTTGGTTAAAATATTCTTTCATTCAATGCTAGATTTGGATTTTCTCTAAGTAGATATCCCACCTTCATGGTGGGTGGGTGCTATATCACCATACAAGGAATAATACTCCCTTAACTAATCGACCACTAGTTAGTGGTCTATAGGTCTCCCGCATTCGCTCGATGAAGTCCTCATAGAAACATCAATGGTGGTTTATTTGACTTGTAATTTAGTGGGTCAGTTATAGGTGGTTTGATTTAGTCTAAGTCTTTCCCTACCAAATGTCCTCTTAGACCTATATTTTAATTTAGGATTTAAAATAGAAATAGCTCATATTCGGGCAAACATGGTTGTATAAATCAAAACTAGCATACTAAAGTTTGTATAAATTAAACTAGTATTTAGAGCCATTATAATACTCAAAAGCCATTACAAATTTTTAATAATATAATAATTTAAAAGCCATTATATAATATCAATAATAGGAATAACTAAATCCTAATCAAAACACGAAATAATAACTAGACCTCTACCTAGAACTCCAATATGGTAGGATTCATTGTCTCTGCATCATCCCCTCCAAACTACCTTTGGCCAATTCCTCCAAATCTATCGCCTCCTTCATCTTCCTCCCCAGTTATCTTCCTACCTCACCAAAAATCAAGCCTCCTTTTTAATAATTCTTCCAATATTCCTTTCCCTTCATGAACAAGAAGGTGTTATTATTATTAAATTATTAAAATATATCTTTATAAGACAACCCATGTGAAGGAGAATCCTTTTATTATTTAAAAATTAGAAAGAGGTCAAGAGGAGATAAGGTGGATGATCCTATCCTATTTTGTGTTCCCCTTGTCTCAAAACCTTCCAAACTTTGCACTATTAGGGATTATGGAGAATACAAAACTAGAGCTATTTAAGATAAGGAAGAGAATATCTTCCCAATTTTAACCATCATGGAGAAACCATATGGAAGGAAGAATAGTTCATTAACTGATAAAATAATATTTTTATCATTAAATAATGATATTGCTCTTTTGGGTCCAATTAAAATTGGATAGGTGTGATAAGGGCATATGCACCTAACTACCTTTCTAATTAGTTGTAGTTGGACTAAGTAAACATGTTAAATTTAATATCTTTTTGCAAAATATAAATCCTCAAATTAATATTTCACAAAAGCCCTATTTAGCTTCTCCAAACTATTCAAAATCCCCTAATTTCCCTCCAAAACTCTTCAAATTAGTTTTGTAGAGTGCAATTAGTTTAAATTAAGGGATTTATAGGAAAAAAATTAGGGTCTCATATCAATTAATAAAAATTTTAAAATTCCTAATGAGGAGGACTGTGACATACCAAACCCCTTGGATTAAACATAGTCCTTTGTTTTTCTCGTCAATTCCTAGCTTAGTGAATGCAAAAAAATAATAAAACTAACTTTAGTTTCTTAAAAAATTGTTAGAACCATCATCCTTGTCCTTATTTCCAGTGTCTCATTCCTGATGGTAAGAAACATCCTCCATCCATGAGAGTACTTGGACCTGCAAGAATACGAACTGTCAGACATACCATATTTCTCAAAGCAATATAACATCGTATATATTGTAAAACATTAATCATGAAACTACAATAAATACATGTGTAATCTCAACATTGCAATTCATTTCCATAAACAAGGAAAATGAAATATCAAATGCATCTAACATAGCATTGAGTAACATAAGTGTGTCCTCCACAATATCCTAGTGGTACAAAAATTAGCTTAAGGAGAGGATCCTATATTCCCCTCTAGAATAGATTCCCTATCTATTCTACTTCATTAAGAATATTTTATACTTATATTTTTATTAAGTATACTCTTCACATATCTAATAATAAATTTACTTAGATGTTCATGGATGATTCCCAAATTTAATTCTAAAATATCATCATCTACTGATGATATCAATGGATGCACTTACTCCATGTAAGGTGACATTCCAAGAACACTATCATCCACCACACTTACTCCATGTAAGGTGTCATGCATTATTTTTTTTTAGTTTTAAGAGAGGATCCATACTCTTTTTAAGGATAGATTCCCTATCTATTTCTTTTTAAGAGTGTTCCAATATTAATTATGAATACAACTCTCGTGTCTAATATTTCCCATTAAGCTTAGTTTTAAATCTTAACTAAGAATAATATTTTCATCTTTATTTCATTAAGTTCATTGGACTCGCACATGGATGCATCCTGAATTACCTCTTTCTACCTTCCAAGGCATTCCTCACTTGAGAACTGGTCGCTGCAGAAGACACTCAAGTGGTCAACATGCCTTTACAAATAGGATAATTAGTCCAATATTACCTACTTAGGACCTTCCAAAAGATACCTGCTATTTGGAAACTTCTAAACCATCACTCAAAATAAGAAAAACAAGAAGTATCAAATATTCGTATCATTCAGTACAAATCTTAATGAGATGCAATAAAAAATATTTATTCTTAGTAAATTTTTCCATAGAGTGTATTCATGTTCTAAATAGATTATTATTGCTACAATAATATAAACCAAGCATTGTATAAACATTTTCATTATATTGTATACCAAGGATACATATTTACATAAGAAAAACCCCCTTGGGTTACAACTAGCATCCTTATAATATATAAATGGTGGCTTTCAACCATCCCTATAATCCTTAAGGCTATTACCTTTCGATTCAATCACTACTCTGTGCTGGACCTAATCCTCCTATTCAAGAGGTTGTCAGAGAAACTACCCTATAGGTTGTCCTTCCTCATATAGTTGCTCGAGTTGATCTTCCATGCCCACACTAAGCTTCTTCATTTGGTTGATATGGAATGAGCAATCCATGTCCTACCAATGCATCAAAATAAGTAGTCAAGAAAGCAGTTCTATAATCTTCCCTTGCTTGGTATAGTTATGCAATTTTCTATTTGTAAGGTTATTAATGCTAATGATATCTAGTTATTTCTTTGTGTTATCACTAGCTTGATCCTATCCTACTCTACTATGGTTGAATCTCTCTTAGCCTCTAACCTCATTCTATCTTGTGCCCATATATCTTCTTGGGCTTGCTCTCTTTATACAGGTTGTCTAGGAGTCTCCTCTTTAGCAACAACCTCTGTTGTTTTTTAGCTGCTCTACTAGATTCCTTCCTAACTACATATTTTTCTACAATCACTTTTCCTCCTTGACTTGATTCGGTACCACTAGAATCCATTTGTCACTTCAAAGTGTATGTATCGACAAGTCGGAAAGCAATAGTAGTATTATCATAAGAATTACTATGGGGATTTATCCCATTATACTTATAAGTAGCAATGACAACCCTGATATAAGTGCTACCATATTGTACTCCATGGGTAGAACTCTCATTTTTTCAATATTTACAAAATATAGCTTCTTCTATTCTCACCAAGTGTCCAACTAGCTACCAGTTCATGGTACATTGATTTTGATCAAAAATCTAATCAATTGTACCTCGATTATTTAGATTTTATTCAACATCCATCATAGATCATATCTCGAATTGACGTGTATTTCCTACATCACCAATCCTATTTTAATTTTTTAGGGCACATTACTCCTCTTCAATTCCCAAGATAATAATTTTTCTTTCCAACATGCTTGAGATCATATCTTTTCTTTACATGTGTCCCATTAATATGGCCTGATGTTGTCTTATCATTGCTCTTTTGAAGACTCTGTTAGCCAATTTTGTACACATTTATTTATGCACCTTACTCTTAGGAGTCATGACCATTATTATATTTTTTTTGTTAAATAAGAAGCTTTATATTGCTGATAGGGTTTTTAAGGGTCCCTTAACCTAATTACAAAAATAGCCATTATGGCTATATCATGATAAAGAATAAACTGAAAGTCCTTAGCAATGCATTTACTAACATGAGCCAAATACGAGGACGTAGCCTCAGGCTTGAAAATCCAAAAATTGTAACAATAACTAAAGAATGAGGGCACAACCTCAGACTTGAGGACACTACCAAAATAGATAAAACCTTGAAACAAAAAACTACAGCTAAGGATGTGAAGGCTTCCATGCAGGGAAGACAAGAAACCAAAAAAACTCATATTAGCCAAAACAAACCAGGTTCCACGCATGGCAGTCATAGGAACAACAAAACAAGATATGAGGAAATCAGTCCTCAGTCGAGGTTTTCTCCTCTTCCTTAGTTTCATTCTTCTCGGTGTCCTTAGGCTCATATTCCTTGGGTTCAATATTCATTGTGACTTTATCCACTTCAAAGCCTCCATCAACTTCTTGACTAGTCTGGCCAGTATAGAATAGCTTTTGTAGTCCTTCCCTGATGTCCATGATGTAATTAACCATCGAATTCATCATTGTCATGGTGGAGGAAATGATGAAATCCTTGAGTTGTTTGTTTTCATCCTGCATTTCTTCTTCATCATTCTTTATTTTGATGATGTTGTGCTTGGTGGCCAGGTTTTTAAGCCTAGATGAATTCCTCACCGACTCATTTGCATTGTCGAAATGTATGCTCTTCCTTGTGCTCAATTTGGCAATGCATTCCATGGCATTTTTCTTCCTCTCAACAAGAGGTGGTCGAACCGAGGGGGATTTAACAAAACTGGCAGTGACAGGGTTAGGTTTAGGGATGTTGGCCAAAACGTAATTATAGATAAATTTGAACATACCCTGATGACGGGGGAGGTCTTGAATCTTCTTGTCTCTGTAGGACGTAATGCATGATTAATAGAATTGAGGAAGAATAGGGGGATGTTGAGAGGATGTATATCTCTAAAATGGTTTATAAAGACCAACTGATAGGTTTTGAAGGCTTTGTCAGGGTTATCAATGATAATGAATTCCATGATGGGCTTTATCACAGAGTCCCATGAAGAATTGAAGTCACTCCTAAAGATACTAGGGTTCTTGGATTTTTTCAAGATTTTCATTCCCTTGAACTCAGCTAATTCAACCTCCCAATTATATTTATGTATGTGAATGGAATGATCCTCAAGATTTTGGCCAGTGATGGATGCTAAGAGATGGACGTTAACAGTAAAATTTATTCCATGCACAGATACAGACACATTGTCCCAAGTCTCAATGAAGGTAATTGTAATTTCAAGGTCATTACCAGAGAATAAATGAAGGAAATGGAAGAACTATCTATCCTGGAGGACCTTGTCTATTATGGCATCACAGAAAACAGAGTTGGGCTCAATGAAGTCGCTCGACATGGTGGGGGCGAGAGGGTGACTGGTGATGGGGTGCATATAGGGATTGGAGGAAAAGTAGAGATGAGGGGATGTGATCATGTGAAGGGGTAAAGTGACAACTATTAAAAGGATATGAAGAAGGGGAAGGAACCAAGAGATGCGGTGGGTGCTAAAAAACTGAGCCAAACAAGGTGAGGAAGGAGAATACCAGGCATGGAGGTAATTGAGAGATGACTCGTGGGAAAGGGGAGGCTTACATGCATGATAGGGTAGCTAGCTCAAGCAAGGACATGCATCAATGTGAAATGTGGGCTTTGGAAAACTGCCTTTGTCAGGAAAATCAGTGGGGATAAGTCTAGGGACACTGATAGGAAAGGGTGCACATCCCAAGATTCTAGGGGTAATACAAATCAAGGATCATGAATCCAGCTCATCATAACCATTGGTCAAGGTGGACTCCTTCATGCTATGCCATGTTTGAACACTATGGGTAAGGTAAATAACCTTAGATTGAATATATACGATGAGCTAGTAATTGGAAATGTTTGTCCCATAGGAAGTGGGGTTCTGACTCTAAATCTGTTAGGAGGGAAAACTTATGGGATTATATTATTCATAAAATGAGTTACATATATAGGCAGAAGGCCTATATGATGAACATGACACTTGTCAATGAAACTGACAAGTGTCAAACTGAAGGCATAGTGCACTTTAACTCTAACATTCCCCCTTAAAGTGCACTATCCTAACTAAAGAAAAAACAAAGCAAGTCAACATTAGGTGACATTCCCCCTTAATGTTGACTTCTTGGTGGAGAACAGAGATCTTGCTTAGTACAAAAAAACCAGAAAATAAGAGCCCAAGATTTTGTATTCAATACTTTGGAAGAATTTACAAGAATATATAGCCAAACTGTCGTTTGCCAACCCCCTCTCATTACAATCCATGGGTTTTTATTGAGGTCCCGATCCTCTGTGCTTTCCCACTTCCCACGATCTACAATTGCCACTTGGAACAATTCTGGAAAGTTGCATTGATGAGACTCTTGGTGAGGTGCGTGACTGGCTGCCATATCCAACGAAATCTACTTCTCGATCTGCTACTTGTTGTTAGTTGCTTTAAATGCATCTTTCAGATATCCTACGCGAGTGGCCAACATGCCCATTGAAATCCTCCTTTGGAACTGCTATTTCACTGGCTCTAACTTGCCACGCACATAGGGACGTCTTTATGAAAGCTGGAAGTGCGTGTCTTTCTGTTTGGTCGCGATATCGCAAAATGTCGCGATATCGTGACCATTTTCCTTCTGCACCTTCTCTCTCCATTTTGGCCACAAAATCACGACATGTCACGATATCGCGCCATTTTTTCTCTTGGCCTCTATTTTGCCGTTTCGATTGTGAAATCGTGACATGTCACGATTTTGCGACCTCTGGTCTTCGTGCCTTCGTTTCTCCTTTGACGGTCACGATTTTGTGACACATCATGAAATCGTGACCTCTGGTATTCGTGCCTTCATTTCCCCTTCGACGGTCACGATTTCGTGACCTCTGGTCTCCATGCCTTCATTTCTCCTTCGACGGTCATGATTTTGTGACCTCTGGTCTCTGCACCTCCAGTTTCCTGCCTTGGGTCACGATTTCGTGACATGTCGTGAAATCGTGACATGTCGCGAAATCGTGACATTTTGTCCACTGCTCCCCTATCTTCAGTTTTGGTCATGATATCGCAACACTTTTGTGTCGCGATATTGCGACACATATTTTTACTTGCAACACTTAGAAAAAATAACATTGCAACACTTAGAAAAAAATAACAACAAAAGTTTGGTTGATGCCCGATTGCTTTGCTGCCCTTGGATGCTCCTACATCAGACACCTGGGGTGGATTGAGAAGTGATCCTCACTTCTGATCTTTGGGAGGAAGACCCAGGCGGTCAACCTCGACTTTTGATAACCAAGTTGCATCTTCTATAGGTCTGCCTTTCCACTTGATCAAATACTCAGAATATTGTTTGTTCCTTGTGCTTCTGCCTTCACGAGTATCTAATATTTCCTCTATCTCTTCTTTGGTTGGGCTAGACGCTGGAATGTTCCACAATTCTATGCTTGGTGCCTCTGTACTATCTCCTTCATGGTATTCTACTAAATCAGATATGTTAAAAATAGGTGAAATGTCAAGTCCACTTGGCAATTCCACTTCATATGCATTGCCTGAATCTCATTTTTCCAGTATTTTGCA
This sequence comes from Wollemia nobilis, assembly GCA_028583015.1. NCBI lineage: Eukaryota > Viridiplantae > Streptophyta > Pinopsida > Araucariales > Araucariaceae > Wollemia > Wollemia nobilis. Next base: position 2,851,310 of record JAQPPZ010016818.1, on the reverse strand, counting down.
TGGCCCAAACTTCTTCATCTTCAACTTGTTGTAAGTTTTGGCTGGAAATCTTTCTTTTCTGAGATGGACCATGACTTCATCTCCCACTTTGAACTCTTTGAACCGCCGTTTTTGGTCTGCTCTTGCTTTATACTGAGTATTCATTTTTGCAATTTGTTTCTTTACTTCTTCATGCAGGCTTCTAATCTGTTTTGCGAATTCCTCAGCCTCTGCACTGCACTTTTCTCCTTTATCTAATTTTCTCAGCTCAGAAATGTTTCTCGGATTGTTTCCATATATGATTTGGAATGGAGATTTGTTTGTGCTCTTATTGACGGAATTGTTGTATGCAAATTTTGCACTGTGGCAAAACTAAATCCCATCCCTTGGGTTTATCTCGCTATCAAGCATCTTAGAAAATTACCCGGACTTCTATTTACCACCTCTCGTATATCCATCGGTTTGTGGGTGGTATGCAAAACCGAACTTCAGATCTGTCTTCGACTTCTTCCACAATGTTCTCCGGAAATACCCAACAAACTTTGTATCTCTGTCAGAAACTATGCTTCTTGGTAGACTGTGAAGTCGTACCACTTCCTTGAAAAATAATCCTGCAATGTGAACTACATCACTTGTCTTCTGGCAGGGAATAAAATGCACCATTTTGGAGAATCGGTCAACCACCGCAAATACAGAGTCATTTCCCCTCTGTGTTCTCGACAATCCAAGAATAAAATCCATGCTTATGTCCTCCCATGGCCTCTCAGGTACAGGTAACAGCTGGTATAATCTTGTGTTTTGCCTTACGCCTTTTGCCATCTAGCATATTCTGCAAATTTGCACAAACTTTCTCACATCTTGCTGAAGTTGCGACCAGCAGTAATTTTCATTCACCAGGGCAATGGTCTTATCCCGACCAAAATGCCCAGCTAGTCCTCTGTTGTGCTTTTCCTTGATTAAGTTCTCCCGCATGGAACTCCTTGGAATGCATAATTTACTTCCCTTGAATAGCATTCCATCTTGGATTAGGAAATCTAACCATTTTGTCCTGTCCACAGTAACAGGTGCCAAGCAAGCCGTCTAGGCTACTACAAAATCAGGATCTTCAGGATAAAGACCCTTTAGTTCTTCGGATCCTACTACTTCCACTGTCCTTTCAATCAGCATATTCTGCCTTCTACTTAAAGCATCTACAACTATGTTTGATTTCTTGCTCTTGTGCTTTAACACAAAGGTATAGCTTTGGAGAAACTCTACCCACTTCATGTGCCGCTAATTCAGTTTTGTCTAGCTGTTGATGTACTGCAATGCCTGATGATCAGTAAATAGAACAAACTCTTTTGGCAACAAATAATGCCTCCACTTCTTCAGAGCCTAAACTATAGCATAAAATTCTGTTAGAGTTAAAGTGCACTATGCCTTCAGTTTGACACTTGTCAGTTTCATTGACAAGTGTCATGTTCATCATATAGGCTTATGCCTATATATGTAACCATTATTTATCAATAAAATAATCCCTTTCAAGTTTTCCCTCCTTACAGGTTCGCCTAGCTCTTCCACTCTGAACCAATGAATTTTTTGATAGTGGGAGACAGTTTGAACACAAGTATCTTAGTACCACTATGAAGGAGTTCTTCAATCTATTTCTAGGAGAATATAGGGGGTAAACCAGTGGAAGAAGATGAATTCTAACATCATCGAACTGAATTGAGGGTTGGTGATGAAATCCAACTTCCCAATCTTTAAAATAAATGTGTGTGTGTGTGGTTCATTTTAATATTGCATGAATAAGAATGTGTCATATAGCAGCCATGAACTTTCCTTATATGACTAATGCAAAATGTGTTTCAATCTTCATAAATATGCATGAACTACTATGAAATTAATGAGTGCACTCTATCGGGTGCAAGTATGACCTTTAGAAAGACCTCAAAACAAGAAAACCAACCATACAGTGTCTAGCACATTGGATTCTAGGGAAAAATTTACAGATAGAAGTTGATGTTCCTAGCAATGCTTAGTGGAAATCTAAGATATGTAAGATACCTAATTCTTTCTTCTTTTATTCTTTCAATTCCCAAATAGAAATGTGCTTTAAGTTCACTATTTTAGACACAAAAAAGTATACAAAAAGCTATAAAATATTAGAGAAGTTGTACCAACCTTAGATCCAACTCAGAGAACCAAGTTTTTGTCCTCTACTGCTCTCTAGTGTTGGTTGTTGTCGATCAGAGTGGCTGGTTCTTAGACGCTATTAGCAGGAGTGGCTAAGGCTCTATTGGTCGTTGTGGCTTAGAGCGGTTGATTTTTGGCCATTGTAGACCAGAGCGGCTAAGACTACACACAAAATTAAGTCAGTATCCAGGAAAAAAAATGAAAATTCAGTGGATGTCCCATCGTAATCACCATCTGTAGCGACCTCGGGGTGCATGCACTGCTCTTACTCTACTTGCAAATGTGTTTAAACCTAAAAATGAAATGAAATACCATGAAAAAGCATATAACACAGAAGTAACAAAGATATGTGTCTTTATTTGTATTGAAACCCAGTTACATGTTGGTCCCTCTTAGGGATACCCATTTTGATACAATGAGGTTACAAGTGGGTAAAATGTCCCCTTGCAAAGGGGTGGTGCGCTATCATAAGATCCCTGGTTCTGAATATGGAAATGTATGAGAGCTTATAGATGCCTCCTTCTCTAGGTCTATTCCCTAGAGAGATCCCTTTTTGCTCTCGTATGTTGCAGATTCTATCCGATGAACCTATGGCCCTATAAGCAATGAAACAATAACACACGCTTAGATGTCCGAGAATGCCTCCTTGGATGATGTTGTTAGTAATGAATATATCAAATGAAATCAAGTGCAAATTAAACCTATGCTATGAAGTTGAATGAATGAAATGATGTTATGCTAGTGATATTATAAACAAAATAATGAAACTAATGTATAAAACCCTAAGCTAGGCCTACAGGCCACTGTCCAAGACAACGACCACTAAAGTGAATCTTGTCCTCTTTGCTTCAAGGCTATGGATTGAAGCTTGTATCCTATGTTGAAAAATGATGGTTGCTTTGCACGATATGTTGAATATCTTGTATGTGGAAAAACCCTCAAGTGGACTTTCCCTCTATTTGATCAAAATTTTGGCATGTATCAATATTGTCTCCTCCCTTTGGTGCTCTCAGGCTTGCACTTTTTAAAGTGTGTGAAACCCTAAGTCTATGCCCAAGCTCTAAGACTGAATCCCTCATGCATATTGAAGGTTAGCATGAGAATATTTTTGTCTTTTCTATGTTTAAAGACCAGTTAACTGAAATCTAACCGCAAACTTGAGTCTTCTATGCAGACTGGTTGTTAGCATGATAAGCTTTGTCTTTGTCTATATTTGAATGTTAGTTAACTAAATTTTAAATGCAAACTCAAGTCTCCTATGTGAACTAGCTGTGAAAGGGAATGTAAAGTTACTCCCGCTCACCTTTATTGCCTACAGACTGCCACTTCCACCCATTATTGAGCATATTTGTTGGCAAAATGCTTTTTGTGGCTTAGCTACTATCGTCTATAATGGCTAATATCTGGTCGTTGTTGTTTACAGTAGCTAAGATCTAGCCGCTCTAGTATTGAACGGCTAAGATCTAGTCACTCTAGTCTTGAGCAGCTAGGCTTGGATGGGCTTAAAATACCCTAGATGAGTGGTGAGAACCACTTTTGATGCTTGGAAAGTCCAATATTATGTCATATGATCTTATGAATGTGCCTATATGAGTAGCTCCCCTAAACATGACACATTTTAGGTGTCTACAGATAGAATGTTTGAATACTATTATGATTCACATGTCGACACCTGGTAGGGCACCAAAAATTTCCTAGCACTAAGCTTCAAGAGACCTATAGGCCAAACAAAGGAGGTAAGTAATGAACGGGCCATCAGGTCAAGGTTGAAACCTTTTACCATTTAAACACCCCCATCCTCTCCTTAATGGACAAAGAGTACTACAAAAGAGATCCCTAATGGTAAGGGTAAATAGGTTGCTTTCCAATCCCCAATGGGAGAATTAAAAACATATAGGCTAGGTTCTCACCTAATGCAAAGGCAAGGGCACCAAGGAAGAAGATTGGACCCTAATGAGCCAGCAAATGCAGGACCTATCTAGGTTGAGAAAATACCATAAATATTGGCTCTAGGAGCATCTTTTGAGGGTTATGTGGAACCTAGATACAAATATGATCAAGATAAAGTTATTTCTAGAACTTATATTGTGATATTCACACGTTCTACCCCACTCGATGGAAAGAGCAACCCAGTACTTCATAAGTGCATGATCAAGAACTTGTTTAAGGAGAGAAATCAGTATCTAATATCTCTAGGTTACAATTTTTAGCAACCCTTTTTGGAATGACTCAAGAAGAGGAACAAGAAAGAGAGGAAAGAATGAGAGAAGAGGAGAAAGTTCAAGCTCCATCAAATGAATGATCAAGTACAGATCAAGATGCACATAAATCCCCATCAAGGGACTCAAGTACATTTTCTATCCCTTCTCCTTCTAATCCTCCACTTTTAAGTTCCTAAGAAAAGCTCCCCTCCCATTCTAAAAGTCATGTCTCATTAGTATAGGTTCCCCCTCTTGTTTCACCCCAAGTTTTTACATCCATCTCACCTCCATCCATGCAGCATCCATTAGTTTCCATTGAAACCCCACTTTCACTTTCACAGTCATAAGAGTCTCCCATAATTCCATCTACGCTATTAGTAGGTCCACAAATCACAACACTACTTCCTTCTCCTACATCAGCAGAGGTCATGATAACCACTCCTTCACACCATATTCCACTATTTTAACCTCTCCACTCACCCCTATAATTTTGGTGTCATATTTTAAAAACTGTATCTATTCCAACCACTGACCCTATTGTAGCTCAATATCAAAGAATAGAAGAGATAACCTTCAATGCAGTGACCTCATGGAATGAAAAACAAGAAAAAGAATCAAAGGATGTAGCACAAAAGAGGAAAACTACAGTCACCAATACAGTGTCCAAAAATAGGATAAAACACAATGTCACTCCAAAAGTGAAGAAACCAAGAAAGGAGATGACTCTGGAAGACTATGATATAGTCGAGAAAACTATAGATATCATGCAGCTACCAGATTCTGATGAGTTGGTAATGTCTAAAGCTCATATGGATATGGTTTTCTTGCAAGGAAATGTAAGAAGAGAGGATAATGAAGAGCTAAAATAAATAATAGAGCAGCTAGAGACTTCTCTCAAAGAATACAAAGACTTGTCCAACTCTCTTAGAGATGAGGTGAAAGAGTGGTAATGTAAATATCATGAAATATCTAATTTCAAATAACAAGAAAAGGGTCTCTAAGCCCATGTAATATATCTTATAGAATAGAATAACTAGCTAAATCAACAATTATTATCAGAAAGAGCCAAACCTATTGGGTTCTCTAAAAATATTGTAAAGCAAGCTCGAAGAAGAGTATGGTCAGAGATCAAAGTAAAAAGTGCAAAATCTAAGATGATTTTTGTCTTTTTATATGAATCCACAAATGAATTAGTAAGTGCAAGGAGTACCCATCAGCAAGTGGGAGATGAGCTTCAACATAAAATAGCCCCAACAAAAAATATTTGTAGACTGGCGAAGACCAAGTCTAGAGTCATGGTTAGACTCATTTCAAATAGACAATGGTACATAGTCGAGGGAATAGCCAAGGATATTTTGGACAAAAACAAGTTACTATGGAAAGGTTTACAATTGCTATCCAAGCTGGAGGAGAAGACTAATAAGATGATGAACAAACTCTTCCACATTAGGCGGATCGGATTCCCTAACTACTTTGGAGAAGATCATCGATTTATTAGAGAAGTAGTATTGTCAAGTTGTATAAATTCCATCATGAGAGATGACTCTATAATAGAAGGGTGAATTAAACCAATCCAGCAGGAACAAGTAATCCAACTGATTGAAAACTTGACATAGGTAAAATATGCCATCTCTGAGCTTGGATATGGTGGTTCTAAACCATCCCACAAGAGACTTTCTAGCTTATAGAGACTCCATCAAAACATATCATTAATGCCAAGAATTAAAAAAAAGACATGGAAACAAGCCTCGAGCACACTAAGCCATGTTACCCAACTACTTAGTGAAGAAGATAATGATGATATCAATGTTACTGTAGAGGAAAGTGAAGGATATGGGTTTGATAAAAATAAGTCTAATGATGAAGACCAAGAAGAAGGGGAAGAACAGATTGACGATGAAGTCAAAGAAGATGAAAAATATGATGAAGTTCATGATATCGTCCCTAAAAAATCTAAGATCAAAGTAGCTCACATAGGATACGAAGATGAAGAAGAGGAGAAGGATGAATAAATTGGTCTAAGCAAGAGACATGTCAAAAACATATTTTTGGTGAAGTTTTTACAGTATGACAATAGTCAAAAAAATAAATAGATCATGAACACGTATAGAGCCTCATGCTCATGGCATTGAATATTGCTAAAAAACTACCTATAAGAGAAACCCTCCTGAGAATTGAGAATCATTTTTGCTTCACAAATAGTTTCTTCATGACTATCAGTTGCAGGATGTTTTATCTCCAATCATGAAGTTGGTAGTCACGAAGGAATAATTTTTGAACCATAATGTTGAGTCTAAGTTTGTCATTCATTTTCCTCTATATCATTTCATAAATCCCTACCCACTTCACTCCTCCATCCATTTCCATGTATCCCAAATCATACGTTCTATCTCATCCCTATTTTTCATTCCATAAATCATTCACCCCATCAAATTTTTAAACCCAATGAAAAATGCTCTAAGTTCTTAAACCTTGCGAGCAATATTCCCAAGAGGCACTAATAATGTAGGCCAAAAAATGGCTACATTCATACTTAAGCCAAAATTTTGCAAAATTTGGCTATGGGAAGGAAACATGAAAGCGCTAAAAACCGCCCAAAGTTGAGAAGCACTGAAATTGGCTCAAAAGTAAGAAGTTTGGTAAAGGATGTGCTTCTCAGTTTCCTTTCTACTCACTGCACAAAATTGAAGGATGCTAAAAACTAAAAATCATCGTGCAAAGGTAGAAAATGAGAAAGCACTGAAATCAAGCCAAAAGTGAGAAGTCTAGAAAGACTGTGCTTCTCAACCTTCTTTGTGTCAAGTGTGCAACCTAAAAATACTGAAAAGGGTCTAAAACTGAGAAGCGTCAGGAAGGGAGTAAAAAAAATAAGTTGTAGAAGCCACACTTCTCGATCATCTTCACATAAGCCACACAAATGGGAAAATACCGAGAAAAGGCTAAAATTGAGAAGTGCTAAACAGAGGAAAAAATAAGAACAAAAAGTCACTCTTTCTCTCCTTCTTTGCATAAGTCGTGCTAACAAGAAAGCACTAAGAAAAGGCTAAAACTGAGAAGCACTAAAAATATGAGAAACAACTAAAGGTGAAAAGCTATGATTTCTCTCCTTCCTTCATTACCATCGTGTAAACAAGAAGCGGTACTACATCCGTTCAATGGTCAAATCTATGGCCAAAATTAATATTTTACCTCCCTTAAGGGTTTTTAGTGAACTTTTGTGTGCATAATATATGAAGTAGGGGAAAAACCAAAACTAATGCCATAGAGCTTGAACCAAAAGTAGTTACGGTCCATAACCTTCCAAAACATCCTACTAAACTAGATTCACTTGTGAGATCGATGGAGAAGAATTGATTTCAAGAATCACCTGTTGAGCAAGGTACAACCACAGTATTGTCATTGTTGTCAACACAGTCAGATAGATCTATTGCCATAGTGGACAGGAAGTTCAAAAGCTAGTCAGATGCAGAAGACAGGAGTTCAAAGGTTACTCAGAGTATGTACAGTGATTTTCCAAGAAGACCGAAGTGGACCACTTGCAAAAGATCAAAGAAAAAGACAAGTAAGAAAAGTGTCACGATATCGCGACATATTCAGCAGGCAAGAAAAACTATCACGATTTCGTGACATGTTGGAAGAGAGAGAAGAAGAAAGAAAAACTGTCACGATTTCACGACATGTTGGAAGAGAGAGAAGAAGAAAGAAAAACTGTCACGATTTCGTGACATGTTGGAAGAAAAAAAGGCAAGTGGAAAAAGTGTCGCGATATCACGACATGTTGAGAAGAAAGAAAAACTGTCACGATTTCGTGACATGTTCGAAAAGAAAGTGCAAGCAGGAAAAACTGTCACGATTTCGTGACATGTTGGAAGAGAAAGAGGCAAGTAGAAAAAGTGTCACGATTTCGTGACATATTGCAAGAAAGAGAGTCTGAGAGAAAAAGTGTCGTGATATCGCGACATGTCGTTTTCGTGACCCGAAGGCAAGAGAAAGCGCTAAGGAGAAAAAGTGTCGCGATATCGCGACATGTCATGTTTCGCTGACCCAAAGGCAAGAAAAAGCGCTAAGGAGAAAAAGTGTCGCGATATCGCGACATGTCACGTTTTCGTGACCGAAGGCAAGAGAAAGCGCTAAGGAGAAAAAGTGTCGCGATATCGTGACATGTCGCGTTTTCGTGACCCAAAGGCAAGATAAAGCGCTAAGGAGAAAAAGTGTCACGATATCGCGACATGTCATCGATTTTCGACTAAAGGAGAGATAAAGTAGAAGAAAAAGTGTCATGATATCGTGACATGTATTTTCGGGCAAAGCTAAGAGAAAGGTATGGAGGAAAAAGTGTCGCGATATCGCGACATGTTGTATTCTCTGGGCCAAAGCTAAGAGAAAGCGTACGGAGGAAAAAGTGTCACGATATCGCGACATGTATTTTCATGGGCCAAAGCTAAGAGAAAGCGTAGGAGGAAAAAGTGTCGACAGATATCGCTACATGTTGTATTCTCGTGGGCCAAAGCTAAGAGAAAGAGTACGAAGGTGAAAGTGTCATGATATCATGACATGTGTTTTCATGGCAATAGCAATAGAAGAGTTATAGGGGCAGTTGAAGCCGACGAAGACCGATGTAAGCCGATGAAGATTAGGGTTTATCGACTAATATTAGGGTTTGTAGTAGACTAAGATTAGGGTTTACAGTCGACTGAGATTAGGTTTTTCATCATGAAAATATTGTTATAAAAGGAGGGTTGTTTGGAGAATTGAAGTGTGTTGAATATATCGTCGAATGCATGTTGATATGTGCGAAGTTCGGTCGTAGAGCGTAGAGTGCAAGTCATGTCGAATCATGCTAAGTGTAAAATTTGCAAAGGAAGTAGAGTGCACAAAAGGGAGAAGATGATCAATTGAGTTGACTGTGATGAAGTAGAGTGTGTGAAGTGATTTCATAGAGAGAGTAGAGTGCATAGAGATCGCAAAGGTGAAGTAGACTAGTCGGGGTCTTGTAAAAGTGAAGGTATTTTTTGTTAATCTTCTAGATTCAAATTGAAGTCCAGGTTGTAGCTTGGCATCAGGGGTTGGTGCTCCTTCCAGTAGGTGCTGGTAAATCAAGGGTTGGTGCTCCTTTCTGTTGGTGTAGATAAATCAGGGGTTGGTGCTCCTTCCAGTGGGTGCTGGTAAATTGATTGTAAAGTTGTTGCTTTGCAAAGGCTGGATTTGGATGGTAGTCCAAGCAGTCATTTTTGAGGAGTAGCCACATTGGTGAACCTCGTTAAATCTTGTGTTGTGTGATGCTCTATTGTTATACTTGCTATATCTATTTTAAGGTTTCATTATTTTGATTTTAAGAGCTATAAATTCAAGATTAAAGAGCTACACTGATTCACCCCCCCTCTCAGTGTCATTGTAAGACTAACAATTGGTATCAGAGCTAAGTTCTTGTACAAGCTTAACCGGCTAGGGTGATCTTGGAAGTAACACAATGGCAGGTGGTGAAGGCTTCTCATCAAACAAAGCACCATTGTTTGATGGATCTAATTACGCGTTCTAGAAAATCAGGATGCAGACATATCTCTGTGCTTTGGGATACGACATCTGGGATTCAGTAGTTAGTGGATACACAATACCCATCACTCCTCCAGAAGAGGCTGACGAAATAAAATTGTTTGACAATAATTCAAAAGCAATGAATGCTCTCATGAGCGGAGTAGCAGATAGTGAACTAGTAAAGATCATGAGCTGTAAAATGGCAAAAGAGATATGGGACAAACTAAGGAGTTTTCATGAAGGAAATGATAAGATCAAGGAGGCCAAGTTACAGACACATCGAGCTCAGTTCGAAGCATTAAAAATGAATGACGATGAAAACATTGAGGCATATATGCTGAGAGTTAATGGAATCATTAATGCGATCAGAGGACTTGGCGAGGATATCGACGACTCTGCCATCGTGAAAAAGGTATTAAGATCTCTTCCTCAAAGGTTTGATTCTAAAGTCTCAGCGATAGAAGAAGCTAAAAATCTAAATTATTTTAGTATAGATGAGATGTATGGTTCCTTGACTGCATATGAGATGAGGATAGGAAGATCTAAACCCATAGATAGAGAAGCGGCTTTTAAAGCCCTCAAAAATAAAAACATGAAACAAGAGTCCGAGGAAGAAGAGACATCAGATGAAATGGAAGCAAACTTTGTCAGAAAACTAAAAAGGGGAAAAGGAAAATACAGAGGAAAGCTACCACTTAAATGTTTCAACTATGGAGGCATTGGGCATTTTGTGACTAAATGTCCACTTAATGAGAAGAACAAAAATGATGAAGGATCGCACCAAGAAAGAAGTGTCTGGAAGAAGAAAATGAATTTCAGAAAAGGCAACTTCAAGAAGAAAAGTTTCATCTCCAGGAATGCCAGTTCATCAGAAGATAGCTCAGGTGAGGATTCTGAAGAGGAAACAGGTGAAGCTCTTTTCATGGCATTTGAAGAAGAAAAGGAAGAAGGAGTGAACTTTGAAGTATGTGGTGAAAACCCTGAGGCTGAAGTAGATCTAGAAGGTGAGTTGATCTCTGCACTTGAAGAGTGGAAAATAGAGAAGAAAAAGAATAAGAAACTTTCAAAAAGGCTTGAGGATGCAAATGAAATCATATCCAGTTTGAAAGTATAGATAGAAGAATCCAAGAAAATCTTCGAAGATCTGGAAGTGCAAATAACCATGAAAATAGATCATTGCAGCAAGCTAGAAGAAGAGATTGTTGGGTTAAGAATGCAGCTAGAAGAGATGAATAAGAAAATCAGTTGCTATCACAAACGTGAAGAAAGTTCTATGAAGCTGGATAAGATCATAAATGACCAAAGGCCTGCAGGCATCAAATTTGGTCTGGGTTTCGTCGAAGGAGAATCATCTAATGGATCAAAGGCCAGAAATGTAGAATCCATAAAGAATGAAGATAAGAAACAGGTTGATCAAGGAAAAACATCTCATGCAACAGAAAGCAATAATGCCAGGCACGAAAGGAAAATTGACAATGATGGATTCACCAATGTCACTCATCAAAGAAGAAGAAGACCTAGGGCTCCTACGACAACATGGCAAAGACCATCACCCAGGTTCAATTATCCCTTTTCTGGTTTCTATTTTAAATGCAATGGCTATGGACATAAAATCTCAATCTGCAAATATAATGTAAGACCAAGGAATTTCACCAGTAGAAATGCTTTCTCTCCTTTGATGAATTATACAGTAGAATGTTATAACTGTCACAATTTTGGGCACATTGCAAGAAACTGTAGAAGTACATTTGCTTCAAATCAATTTCAGGGAAGAAAAATTCAACCAAATAGGATGAGACAAAATAGAAAACTTCTCGAAAAACAAGCACAAGCTATTGATAAGGGAAAGGCTAAACAAGAGCTCAAATCTACTATCAAAATGGAGTGGAAAGAAAAGGAGCGACTTAAGGAAGAAAAGGAATCCTTAATAGTACAAACAACATTTAGAGCATAGAATAAATATGTACCATGGATACTTGATAGTGGATGCTCCAGTCATATGACAGGTGACAAACAAAAGTTTGAGAAGTTGCAAAAATATGAAGGTGGTTCAGTAAAGTTTGGAAACAATGATGGAGCTAAGATAGTTGGCAAAGGCTCTATCAAAATTAGTGATGGAAAAATTAAGTCAGAAGAAGTCTTGTTTGTAGATGGGTTGAAACATAACTTATTGAGCGTAAGTCAGATTTGTGATAAAGGTCATGAAGTAGTTTTTATGAAGCAGGGTTGTGAAGTCGAGAAAAACAAACAGTGGAAAATTGATAGCAACTGGATCAAGGACATCTGGCAACCTGTACACGCTCTCGGAGACTTCAAAAGGAGCTTGTTTTATTGGACAGGAAGAAGAAAATTGGTTGTGGCACAAGAGACTTGGTCATATCAGTTTTGATAATCTAGTAAAAATCACCTCAAAAAGGGTTGTAAGAGATATTCCCACCATCAACAAACCTGCAAACAACATTTGTGCTTCATGCCAAAAGGGGAAGCAAACTAGAGTCACATTCAAAACTAAAGAATACTACACAAGCAAACCTTTGGAACTAATACACACTGATTTATGTGGACCCATGAGAACACAAAGCATAAATGGTGACAAATATTTTATGTTGTGCATTGATGACTATTCCAGAATGACATGGATATTTTTCTTAAAGCATAAATCAGAAGCTTTTGATATGTTCAAGATTTTCAAAAACCAGGTTGAGAATGAAATAGGTAAGAGGATCAAATGTTTAAGATCAGATAGAGGAGGAGAATTCATTTCAGAGGAGTTTACAGAATACTGTGAAAAATACGGTATTAGGAGACAGTTTTCAGCAGCCAGGACACCTCAACAGAATGGAGTGGTAGAAAGAAAGAACAAGATAGTACAGGAAATGGCACGGACTATGCTGGCTGAAAGCATTCTAGCAGACAGGTTTTGGAAAGAAGCAGTCCATACTGCGGTGTATATCCAAAATAGGTACATGCTGAGAACACATGAAAGCAAAACTCCTTATGAGTTATGGTTCGAAAAAAGGGCAACAACAAAATACCTCAAAGTGTTTGGCAGCAAGTGCTACATCAAAAGAACTGAAGATAATCTTGGTAAGTTTGAAGATAGAGCGGATGAAGGTATTTTTGTTGGTTATTCATCAAAAAGCAAAACTTACAAATGCTACAATAAGAAGCTAAAGAAAATTGTGGACAATGTCGATGTTAAATTTGATGAAGGTAGAGAACGAGTAATTAGCTATGAAATGAACTACCCAATTTATGAAGAGGTTATTGAAAGAGATGAGGAAAATGAAATGGAAAAGATACAAAAAATTGACTCAGATGATGATTCAAAAGTGGAAGAAAATAAGAAATTCAAAACAGGCAGCTGGCAGAAAAATCATCCTAGAGAGCAAATAATTGGAGACCCCAAAGTTGGTGTTCAGACAAGAAGAAGAGTAGTAAGTAACTACTCTCTGCTATCCAGCATTGAGCCCAAAAATGTTGTTGATGCAAGCAAAGATGAGAGCTGGATGAAGGCAATAAATGAAGAATTAGATCAGATTGAGAAAAACAAAACTTGGGAGTTAGTACCTAGACCTGCAAACAAAAATATAATCGGGACTAAATGGATTTTTTGAAACAAATTGAATGAAGATGGACAGGTAGTCAGAAACAAAGCAAGATTGGTATGCAAGGGTTATGCTCAAGTTGAAGGCATTGACTTTGAGGAAACGTTTGCACCAGTAGCTAGACTAGAGGCAATTAGAATGTTTCTGGCTTTAGCAGTCTACAAGAATTTCAAGGTTTATCAAATGGATGTAAAATCAGCGTTTTTGAATGGGAAACTTGAAGAAGAGGTTTATATTGAACAACCTAGATGGTTTCCAACTTGGTGATGATCCCAACTTGGTGTGCAAATTGAAGAAAGCATTATATGGTTTAAAACAGGCACCCCGAGCATGGTATGCAAGGCTAGACAACTATCTCACTCAACAAAGGTTTAAGAAAGGTATGGTGGATAGTAATTTGTATGTCAAAATAGAAAATGGGCATCTTATTGTTCTTGTTGTATACGTAGATGATATCATATTTGGCAGCAACAAAGATGAGTCGTGTAAAGATTTGGCAAATAAGATGCAGAAAGAATTTGAAATGTCAATGATTGGTGAACTTTCGTATTTCCTCGGGTTGCAAGTTAATCAAAATAAGAAGGGCATATTTATTTCTCAAGTTAAATATGTGAAAGAGATGTTAAAAAAGTTCACAATGGAGGATTGTAAGCCAGTTAGCACTCCCATGACAACAGGTTGCAAGTTGAGCAAGGATGACAAATCTCCAACTATTGATCAAACCATGTACAGATCTATGATTGGAAGCTTACTGTATCTGATAGCCACCAGACCAGATATTTTGTAGGCAGTATGCATGGTAGCATGATTTCAGGCTAATCCCAAGGAGACTCATGTGACAATAGTGAAGAGGATTCTTCGGTACCTCAAAGGTACTATGGAGTATGGGTTATGGTATCCGAAAGGTAAAGACTTCACCCTTATTTCGTATTCAGATGCAGATTGGGCAGGATGTGTAGATGACAGAAAGAGTACCAGTGGAGGTGCATTCTATCTTGGAGACAGATTGGTCGCATGGCACAGTAAGAAACAAGAGTCAGTTTCTCTATCGACAACAGAGGCAGAATATATTGCAGCAACAACATGTTGTACGTAGGTATTGTGGATGAAACAAACCTTGAAAGATCTTGGTATTAGCTTCAGTGAGCCAATATCAGTTAAGTGTGATAACACCAGTGCCATTAACATCTCCAAGAATCCGGTGATGCATTCACGCACAAAACACATTGCTATCAGGTATCATTTTTTGAAGGACAAAGTTGCGAAAGGTGAGGTTAAGTTGGATTTTGTTCCAACCACAGAGCAAGTAGCAGATATCTTCACAAAACCATTGCCCAAGGAAGTTTTTGAGTACCTTCGCAATAAATTGGGAGTGGTCACACTTCCCAAGAATTGACTAGCTACAGAGATCACATTCTCGGGGGAGCATTTAAGTATTTGATTATCTTTTTGCTCATGTTCATGATTTTTGCTAAGTGTAATAAATTGTGCCTGAGAATGTTGTGCATGGACTCGGGGGAGTCTGCAGTAGCCCTTTGGTATTATTGTCAAAGGGGGAGAAGAGTTACAGGAAATTGCACATGTGTTGCCAACAATTCCAAAGGGGGAGATTGTTGAGCAAGGTACAACAATAATATTGTCATTGTTGTCAACACGGTCAGATAGATCTGTTGATGCAGTGGACAAGAAGTTCAAAAGCTAGTCAGATGCAGAAGACAGGAGTTCAAAGGTTACTCAGAGTATGTACAATGATTTTCCAAGAAGACCGAAGTGGACCACTTGCAAAAGATCAAAGAAAAAGACAAGTAAGAAAAGTGTCACGATATCGCGACATATTCAGCAGGCAAGAAAAACTGTCATGATTTCGTGACATGTTGGAAGAGAGAGAAGAAGAAAGAAAAACTGTCACGATTTCGTGACATGTTGGAAGAGAGAGAAGAAGAAAGAAAAACTATCACGATTTCGTGACATGTTGGAAGAAAAAAAGGCAAGTGGAAAAAGTGTCACGATATCGCGACATGTTGAGAAGAAAGAAAAACTGTCATGATTTCGTGACATGTTCGAAAAGAAAGTGCAAGCAGGAAAAACTGTCGTGATTTCGTGACATGTTGGAAGAGAAAGAGGCAAGTAGAAAAAGTGTCACGATTTCGTGACATATTGCAAGAAAGAGAGTCCGAGAGAAAAAGTGTCGTGATATCGCGACATGTCGCATTTTCAGTGACCCGAAGGCAAGAGAAAGCGCTAAGGAGAAAAAGTGTCGCGATATCGCGACATGTCGTGTTTTCACAACCCAAAGGCAAGAAAAAGCGCTAAGGAGAAAAAGTGTCGCGATATCGTGACATGTCGCGTTTTCATGACCTGAAGGCAAGAAAAAGCGCTAAGGAGAAAAAGTGTCGCGATATCGCGACATGTCACGTTTTTATGACCCGAAGGCAAGATAAAGCGCTAAGGAGAAAAAGTGTCATGATATCGCGACATGTCGACATTTTGCGACTAAAGGAGAGATAAAGGTAAGGAGAAAAAGTGTCACGATATCGTGACATGTTGTATTTTCATGCCAAAGGTAAGAGAAAGCGTAGGAAGGAAAAAGTGTCACGATATCGCTACATGTTGTATTTTCATGGGCCAAAGCTAAGAGAAAGCGTACGAAGGAAAAAGTGTCGCGATATCGTGACATGTATTTTCGTGGGCCAAAGCTAAGAGAAAGCGTATGGAGGAAAAAGTGTCGCGATATCGCTACATGTTGTATTCTCGTGGGCCAAAGCTAAGAGAAAGCGTATAAAGGTGAAAGTGTCACGATATCGCGACATGTGTTTTCATGGCAACAACAATAGAAGAGTTATAGGGGCAGTTGAAGCCGATGAAGACCGATGTAAGCCGACGAAGATTAGGGTTTGCAGTCGACTAAGATTAGGGTTTACAACTAAGATTAGGGTTTATAGGACTAAGATTAGAGTTTTCTTCATGAAAATATTGTTATAAAAGGAGGGTTGTTTGGAGAATTGAAGTGTGTTGAACATATCGTTGAATGCGTGTTGATATGTGCGAAGTTCGGTCGTAGTGCGCAGAGAGCAAGTCATGTCGAATCGTGCTAAGTGTGAAATTTGCAAAGGAAGCAGAGTGCGCAAAAGGGAGAAGACGATCATTGAGTCGACTGTGATGAAGCAGAGTGTGTGAAGTGATTGCATAGAGAGAGCAGAGTGCACAGAGATCGCAAAGGTGAAGTAGATTAGTCAAGGTCTTGTAAAAGTGAAGGTATTTTTTGTTAAACTTCTAGATTCAAATTGAAGTCCAGGTTGTAGCTTGGCATCAGGGGTTGGTGCTCCTTCTAGTAGGTGTTGGTAAATCAGGGGTTGGTGCTCCTTTCTGTTGGTGCAGATAAATAAGGGGTTGGTGCTCCTTCCAGTGGGTGCTGGTAAATTGATTGTAAAGTTGGTGCTTTGCAAAGGCTGGATTTGGATGGTAGTCCAAGCAGTCATTTTTGAGGAGTAGCCACATTGGTGAACCTCGTTAAATCTTGTGTTGTGTGATGCTCTTTTGTTATACTTGCTGTATCTGTTTATAAGGTTTAATTTTTGTTGTTTTAAGAGCTATAAATTCAAGATTAAAGAGCTACACTGATTCACCCCTCCCCTCTCAGTGTCATTGTAAGACTAACATCACCGATGGTGATGATAAACTCAACTAGAAGGTCATTGCAACAAGACCAGAAGGGCGTAGTTGGTGGGCATCATGAACAACAAAGTGGTTAGAGAGATCATGATAGAATCAAATATTCTTGTAATGCTTAAGAGTAAAATGACTATTGTAAAACTTATAAATAAGGGTAGCAACCTCCTTCCAAAAGGTCGGCTCTAGAGTGTTTTCTTGCACCACTTTGAAAATATTTACAAATTTATGAATGAAGTATTACAAGGGATGTTTACCTCAAATTTGTGCATGTGTTGAATGGTGGACTTGATTCTTAGATATTATCTTGTCTTGTTGCTATGGTTAGTCTATTCTATTAATTTGAAAAGCTAACTTAGAGTAGATCGAGTAAATTGTTTCTGCATACATGTTTATCAAGAATTTTATTTTTGTTAAGTCAGGGTATTAATCTTATTCTACTAAAATATAATTATAAATATTTCTATATAGGAATAATTATATGAACATTCAAAAACCATTCAATAATGTAACTACATAATTTTTTAATTTTGTTAATCCTCTAGGATGCTTTCTGAAATAATTTGTTAGAATATACTATGTGGATGTCTATGTTGTTAGCTTCACTTGTCCATTAAATCCATTTATTTCTAACCCTACCATTTCTATCCCTAAACTTTCTATATTTGAGCTAAATAGAGTCAACACTCATTAAGTTGACAAGGAGCCAACCTTCTCTAGAGGTTGAATCAAAATAGTTTGATTCTCCCAATGTTTAGTTTGGGTTGTGATCAGTGGGTGCTCACCTTCAAATCTCAAAATATGATAATCATAGTTCTAGTGTGAGCTATATGACAAACTAGGCTACAACAACTTATAACCCTTATATCTCCAAAATTGAAAGTAATAATAAAGTGGGATTTAAACCTTACCTTTTGATGCTAAACTCCTCACTGTTTGGTTCTTCCTTCAACTAAATATAACAATAGTATTAAAGTTTCCTTCGGTACTATAATCAATGGATATGCTTGTCTTCAATGTTGGAATGTAGACATTGCACAAATAGGAAGGTTTGACCTTTAAGACTAGGAGCCTTTAATGCTCCTTCTTCCTTCCTTACACATTGTGCTTGACTGGCTTTGATTACATTTTTTTTTGCTATAAACTTTTGACTTCGAGCACCTTTTATTTGAGGAATAAACTTAATCTTTGTTACACGTGTCATACCCATTACATATAAGTGCTCCTTCTCCTTAGTAATGTAACAATACTTTAGTAATGCTATGCTAGCTTATTGGTCACCTTGTAACGCATGAACACTTGTGTGAGCACTTGTAACTCCATGAGTTTTCTTAGATGTTAAGAAATAGGATGGTGCCTTAGATAATTTGTGCCAAGTGGCTTTCAACCTTTCTGCATGGATTTTTTTTGTTGTAGCACTTCCAAGGAGAGTATAACTCTTTTTTGTATACCTCTTCTTTGCTTTCTATATTTCTTGGAGTGCAAGCAACCTCTTCTCTTTTTGGTCGATCGTTGAGGTTATTTTGGAGCTTTGAATGGCATTTTAGGTGATTATTTTAGTGGATAAACTTTACCAAGCTAGCAACCTCTGAATATATCACCTATTCTCCTTGTTCCTTGTTCCCTTCAATGTGCTCCTTTTATGTTATTTGTCCATGTTGATTGAGGTAGAATCTGCCACTTTTTTTCTTGTAAAAGAGAGCTCCCATCTACGTAAATGCAGGTTGAGGATCAACTTGTTTTGATGTCCTTCACAATGACCCCAAAATTGTGGATCCACTTGAAATTTGAAAGGCTTGTTTCAAATTGTTGCTTGTGCTTATTGTTCATCATTGTCATCATTGAAATATTAAAATTATCATCTTTCTTCGAATGGTTTTATAGCAAGGTCCATTATCACAATTCACCTCATGATATGAAGATCCTGAAGTTATGTTTGTAAGGTCATTTTGATTATGGTATTTGAGTTGTATTATTGTTCGTATGTTATGTTTAGTTATGTCTTGTTTTAAATTAATTAAATTATAAAGTTTTATAACTTTATAATTTAATATAGTTAGAATGGTTATTTTATAAATATGTTTTAAATTAATTAAATTATAAAGTTTTATAACTTTATAATTTAACTATATTTAAGAATGTTATTTTATAAATATTTTATATTCTAATTAATATTTGTCTTATTTGCAGGATTATAACTTTGTTAGGAGGGAAAAACTGAAGGGATTAATATTATTGATAAAAATGTTACAATATATAGGCATAAGCCTATATTCAACACATGACACTTGTCAAGAGAAACTGACAAGTTTCAAGGAAGGCATAGTGCACTTTACTTTAACTCTAACATTCCCCCTTAAAGTGCACTATCCTAACTAAAGAAGAAACAAAGCAAGTCAACATTAGGTAACATTCCCCCTTAATGTTGACTTCTCTAACAAAAATCTACATCCTCCTTTATTGTTGATTTGGTCTAGGCTCGTGCTCTCTGCGCTTGGCTCTCCAACTGTGAATAATGCTAGATTCATTGTGTATACATCTCGGTCTGTTGCCTCAGGGTCAGCCACTTCCATGGGTCTGTTGCCACTGGGTCGGCCGTCTAAGTGCCTCGGGGTCATCATGGGTGCCTCAGGGTTAGCCACTTCTGGGTCTGTTGCCTCTGCGAGGTCATCCTCAGAGGATGTTGCCTCTCGTAGGTCACTGACTAGATTCACCATGAGTATGAAATCCCTCATGGTGAACTCAATCTAGAAGGTGTCGGTCTCTGCCAAAAATGCACCTAATGAAAGGAAAAACGAGCCATATAAGAGTGTCGGTCTCTGCCGAAAATGCACTCAATACAATAAAATGAGCCATAGATCAAAAATAGGAGAGAAGAAGAAAAGAAGAGAATATTCTGAAGTGTCTTCGTCTGTAGTCTTCAGAAGTAGATCTAGAAAAACCTCGGATAGAGTCTAGGGTGTCTTTGTCTGTAGTCCCTAGTATAAGTGTCCTTATGGTGACCATGTCATCCCATCGAAATGCATGGGTAACCAACCGTTGCATTCGCCAAGTGTATAGAAAAGATCACTAGGTACAAGGATCACATATGAAATTACCTTGGGAGTGTCGGGTACAACCGAAAGTGCACTCCAAGGTAGAAAAATTTTGAGGCTAAAAAAACTGAACTAAAATAGCCTCAAAATTACAATTTGACACCTCCATTGTGTCCGTCACGGAAAACCGTTTCCAACGACTATAAATACCCCTATACTCCACCATCAAAGGGGCCTTCATCATGTGGAAAACATTACCATGCCTATCTAGGCAGTAAATAAACCTCAGGAATAAAATATTCTTGGCATCGCACTGTGGTGGAATAAGAAAAACAGACTCTCAATTTTCCCTCATAGGGGAATTACATGGGCCTTTCCATCTCTGAAATATTTATAAAACACTCTTTACAATAGTTTCATATAATTTGAAGAATAAAGTGGCTTCCTCTAGTTTTCATAAGAGGCCCCCTCACTTATCAAATAAAATGTTTCATGTTTTAAATAAAAGGCCCCACCCATGATTTATAACAAGAAGGCATGTAGCAATAACAACTCTCCATTAAAAAAAAACAGAACTCCCCGTTTCTTTCTCATTGTTGGTTAGGCGACGTCCGAAATCAATACAGATGTTCGACCACCGCCATTGCCATCAAAATAGCACAGTGTAGTTCCAAGGCCCTGAAATTAACCAACACAGCTTCCCAGTCTCCAAGGCAGTGCAAATATATTCATTGTCAGCAGCAATCTCTAACTTACTGTATATTTCAAATATTCTGGTAGTACTTCAGACATAGACAGTGAAATTTCATACAATGATCCTTCAAACTTGCGTGTGATTTTGCACGAGCCTGAGTCTTGCAAAGGCGTCAAAAATCAAAGGGCACGATTTGATCTCTAGACCATCAGGGGGATTTTTCATTGCGCAAAGGACGATTCTGTCAATTTGAGCCATGAGAGGGAAGCCAGCTTGCTTCGACATTGAAACTCATGTCTGTCTCCATCTTTGCCATGAAAATCCAGAGTGAAGGTCCACAAATCATGCATCTCCATCATGGCCGTGAAATCTTTACATGCCTTCTTCGCTTGGGTTTTTCAAAAATCGGCACAGGTTCCTTGATTGGGTGACAGATGCTCTTTCCACCAACAATATCAACACATACGGTGAAAAGCAGACAGGTGCAGTTGAGCGGGCGGCAAGGGTTCGAGTCTGGGGTAGTGGGGAACCTCGCAACAGGCAGTCGTCTGCTACGCTCCAGTCCAGACCGACCAAAGGACTAGAAAATTTTGCTAAACTTGGCTCTCACGTACGGGATCTAGATCGACTGTTGAAAAAAAATATCAAGTGCAACGTTAAGAAAAAAAATACGACCGCAACAACTCCCTGCAATTTTTGGTGATTGCGATGGGCATGTTGTCCGCCAGTGCCGTCCTCAAAACGGTGAACCCGTTTCTGCTCCGTCCTCATGGGGGCATGTTGTCCGCCAGCCGCGGTAATGTGTGAAAAATGCCTTGTGCGTCAGCGTTTCGTATTTGTTTGCAGCAATCTTCGACGAGTAGCAATGTTCATTCCCTTTACCATGGATAATAAAAAAAAACACGCCAGATCCACCAATGTACCGACTCCTCAAATAGCATAGGAAGCTTTTGCACAGCAGCAGCAGACGTCACTACGGTGGTGCAGCCACTGCCTTGTGCAAAAAACCCCATAGTGGAGAGCGGGGCCGCTAGGGCCAAAGACGCTTTGCAACGCATGCGGTGTGCGGTTGAAATCTAGGCGGCTTCTCCCCGAATACAGGTCCGCCATCAGCCCAACCTTTCTCAGCGAAGTCCACTCCAACAGCCATAGGAAAACTAAAAAAATTTACCATTCTGCAGATCTAAAAAAAAATTCTAAAAATATTTCCCAAATTAAATTTTTTTTACCATCTGGTTTCTGATCCATCAAATGATGGAGAGCATACTCCCTCGGTAAAAAATAAAAAAATAGTGGGAAAAAAAAAATTTGGGGGAGGGAGGATTTCCATGAGGGAAATCCCCCCTCAAGAGGTTTCACAGGGCAGGGAAAGCCCGCTCTGATACCAAATGTTAGGAGGGAAAACTTATGGGATTATATTATTCATAAAATGAGTTACATATATAGGCAGAAGGCCTATATGATGAACATGACACTTGTCAATGAAACTGACAAGTGTCAAACTGAAGGCATAGTGCACTTTAACTCTAACAAACTTTAATTTTTGAATGCCAATGACGAGAAATATTAAATCCTTTGAAAAGGGTTTATTGATATTAGGGTTTCAAGAATTCATTTTTAAAAACTGACGAAACGGAGCAAACTAATCAAGAGGAACGAATTTCTCAAGTTATAAATGGAGAATTAGAAACCAAAGAGAGGGTCGGACAGGTTGGAGAAAAAGAGGAAAGATTGAAAGGAGCCAAATAGAAGACCAAGTTGCAAGAGGAAGCTACATTTGCACATGAATACAGAGACTTTGTTGGATTCATTGTAAGATCTAATATTTTGTATCAAATTCAATTTTTATTAAAAGCAAGCACTATTGTGGTGTTTTTAATTTATAAGTTGATTGATATAATTTTTTAATTAAAATTTCCATAGAAGATAGCACCAAATTTGTGGTAGGATTGTGTAAAATCTGGTCTACCTGAGTTTGGTTTTCAAAGTTGTGTTTTTCTGTGTTGTAGCAAGTTTGTCCGAACGTTTTATTCAAATTTGTTTCTTTACCCTAAGACCTTTTTAATTTATTTGAGGCATGAAGATTTAAGATAAAACCTAGTTTATTTTATAAAAGATTTAAATTTTACAACTAGGTTAAAGTTTGAATTTATCACTCAAATATTTAATTCTATAAATATTTTGGGTGAATAAATTTGACAAGAGGAGGGAATCAATGAACTTTTGATTTTAAATTTCATAAAGTTTATAAAGTTCATTGAATTTGTTTTATTAAAACCCTAAGTTGAATTTCAAAGATTCAGATTTATAGAAAGGGTTGTAAAATTTATTTAGGTCAAATATTTAAGTTAATAAATATTTGACAAATAAATTTCGAGAGCAGAGAAGGATTATATGGATTATTGATTTTAATATCATAAAATTTTAAAATCCATAATTTGAGATTTATTTATGTTTCTAGAAGTTTGATTTATTAAAATTTTCAATCTCAAATCATAAAGTCCAAAGTATACTATTGAAAGGATTAAATTTATTTACTTCAAATATTTAGTTTAATGAATATTTGAAAATAAATAAACATCACATTAAGGAAGATTACGTGAATTCTAATTTTCATATTATAAAGTACAAAACTTTATAATTAGAATTCATACATATTAATTATTTATATTTATTTATTTCAAATATTTGAATTAATAAATATTTGGTTTAAAAGGTTATATGAATTCTAATTTTTATATTATAAAGTACAAAACTTTATAATTAGAATTCATACACATTAATTATTCATATTCTATGAAAAGAAGCAAGGATTATAAAGCTTAGAATATTCTAAAGGCCCAAACATAGGGATTATAAAGTGTTTCACATTTTATAATTAGGGTTTTTATTTTATTCATCATTTATTAGATCTGATTTTAAGCTTCATTCATGAAATAAATGCAAGTTTTGAATTAAAATGCTTTAAAACATTCATGCAAGTTTAATATAAGGTTAAAAGCATTTTAAATCAAAGTTCATCTTTTAAAATAGATTTGCATTCTCAAATATTAGCTTTAAAAGGTAATTTTATTCATTTTGAGGAAGTAAATTATATTGATGAAAATGCAAGTAATGATTTCAAGATCAAAATATTTGTTATACTAGGCCCCTTGTTAACAGTTGATTGTTAATCCCTGAGATGTTCTGTGCACTTAATTGACATAAATTCATAACGTGTTACGTAAAAGAACCTTGGAGAAACATATTTTCTTTGCAAGAGAGGATTACGATCCTAATTGTCGGGTGAT
Source organism: Wollemia nobilis (assembly GCA_028583015.1). Taxonomy (NCBI): domain Eukaryota; kingdom Viridiplantae; phylum Streptophyta; class Pinopsida; order Araucariales; family Araucariaceae; genus Wollemia; species Wollemia nobilis. The sequence goes on along the minus strand of JAQPPZ010016818.1, from coordinate 2,827,124 downwards.
ATTTGTAATCGGATAAAATCACACCTCAACAAATTGGCGCTAGAAGGAGGGCCTGAAAGGTAAATATTTTATTTTCATTTGAAGTCTTTCAAATCTTAGTTTAAAAAAAATTTGAAAATTTTTGATTTATGTTGCATTAATGTTAATCTGTCATAAATTCAAAAATTTGGTTATGATTCAATTTTTGTAAATTTTTCATACATAGCCTTGCATATTAAAACTGGTTCAATGGCAGAAAATGATTTACCCTATTTTAAGCATGATGGGACGATTACAGCTGAAGAACATATTCAGGCATATAAAAACATTATGTTTCATTTTCAAATTATGCAGGAAGATGTTCTCTATAGAATGTTTCCATACACATTGGATGAATTTGCTAAAGATTGGTTTATCAATTTACCTGCAGGTTCTACCGCTTCTTGGAATCAACTAGAAACAATGTTTCTTGAACATTTTGGAAAATTGGTTGACACAGATTTGTTATCAAATCAATTTGCCTCTATTTGTAAAAAACCTGATGAATCCATGAGTCAATTTAATGATAGGTTTCATAAGTTGTATACTGAAATAGAGATACATTTTATCATTTCAGAAGAAGTTGTTCAAATATACTTGGAAGCTTTAGATCCTTTTACTGTTAAGTTGTTAGAAAAGCTTCTTAAAGATTTATCCTTGTCTAACGCTTATGGTGGGGCAATAGTTGTAGAACAATGGTTGATTTCAAGAGGAATTGATGTGGGTAGATTATCATTACTTAACCCTAGGGTTTCAAATCAATTACCACCTATGAGTCATGATACACATTTTTCGACACCATCGAATGAAATTGAATGTCCTAGTTTTTCAACCACTTTTGATATTATCCAAGAGGAAGTGCAAGTTTCAAATCCAATATCCATCAATGAGGATTGTAGTAATCAAGTTTATCAAAATGTAGAAATGCATGAGTCTTCAGATATTGGAGGAGTTTTAGATCTAACTAGCTTTGAAACATATGATAGAATAGAATCTTCCATAGAGTTGAATGAAACAATTAAAGCTCCAAAATTGAAATATTCTAGAGGTAATTTCATTATGACTGATCATAAAATTTTATTACTTGAGGAAGATGAGTTTTTCATTGAAGATAATTTTTTTGAAAGTGATGAAGGTGAACTTGAAAAGCATTCGATTGTTGAATTTATAGAGTGTGAAGAAGTGGTTGAACATCACTCCCTAATTTTAGAGGATGATTATTGTTGGTGGAATAAATGGGATGATTTTGCCTCTCTTTCTAATGAAGTACTTGCTTCACCTAAATTGCAGGACAAGTTGCAAAGGTTAATTCTACAACTTAAAAGAAATAGTGATCAAGCATAGGGACAAATGCATCAAGATGCATATCTTGATAATTATATAAATCATTCTCATGAGACAAAGATCGAAGATGCTAAAAGTGATATTCTTTTAGACAGTGGAGAAGTCCTAGAGTGGGCTAGTTTTGAAACACATGATAAATCAGGACCTTCCATAAATTTGGATGAGATCATTGAAAATGATGATAAAAATTTTCAGTATTCTCAAAATAATGATCAAGAAGAAATGAAAGAAGGGATGCAATCTCATCAAATGTTTCAGGAAGATGATTATTATAATGGTTGGGGAAGATATGAGGAATTATTTATTTCTAGTTATCCTACTGATGAATTTTCCATTTCACTTGATATGCAGGATGTTGAAACCTCTATCTTGCATGAAGATTTGGCAATTTCTATCCAATTGGAAGATGACATGTCAATTTCAGAAGTAGAGAAGGTTCCAAGATTTGATCATTTTGAACATGAGTTTGTAGAACATTCTTCTACAATAGAAAGGGAAGAAATGGTAAATGTTTCTTATGATTCATCTATTTTAGATGAAGAAGAGGTAAATTATTTTCTTTCATTCTCGAATACTAAAGATTTGAGTGAAAATTTTCATGATTGTATTGAATATTCAAATGAAGAAACTTCATGTATGGCTAACAAAGAACTAGGATTTCCTAAAGAAACTATTGCTTTGTTTGATCAACAAGATTTATGGTTTGAAAAATATGGACATATTCTTGATTGGATGCCTAATTTTGATGCTTTTGAAAAATAGGTCATTGATGAAAGAATACGAAATGATGGTGGTGATGATAGAGATCATGAAGAAAAGGAAAAAGTGACAATGGCTCATCAAGTAGTGGTAAATGAAAAGATGGTGAGTATACAAAGAGGTAGAATCTTCACCTTTCTCATTTGTTACAAAATTTTCAGGTAATGGTTTGCATGATAATTTTTTGGATGCTAATGTTATTTACGATGAAATGTCATGGAGGTTGATAACAAGAAGTAAAGTGGAGACAACTTCTAAAAAATTTGGCATTTAAATGAAATGAAGGAAATATGTTTGAAATGCTTAATCAAATTCATCAACAATCAACTATTGAAACTAGGATACAAAATTATAATGATTTCTTATTATCAAATATCTTAGATTCTTGTAAATTGTTGCATGATTATGATTGGTCTAAAAACTTGGATGATGATTTGAATTTGAAATTTTTAGAAGTATGCTTCTTATTTGAAAGAAATCCTATATGCTTGTGAAAATGAGAATTTAGGTCAAAGTGATGAATTAAGGTTTGAAATTCACATTGCATTGAATAAACAAAAGATAATTGAAAATCATGTTTTCAATTTTAAGTTTAATGAATCAAATTTTAAACATGGAATTGCTTATCAACTTGAATTAAATCGGTGGGATGAGATAGGCATAATAAGAATTTCTATTGTTTGGCCTAATATTATTTTTATTGGATTCTTATAAAACTTGCTAGGCATATAATCATATATGTTTTTTAAAGTGTGCTAATCGTATTTGGGATCCAGGGAAATGATGGCAGAAATTTTGTATTGTCTTGTACATAATGTATATTTTTGTAAATAGTTTTTTGGATTTTGTTTTCTTGTTTTTGTGTTTGTACATAAGTTGTGGTTTTGTAATGTTTTGTTATTTGTTCGGTTGTCAATGTTGTCAAGTTTAGGAAGTGGATTCACTCGCTTTATCAACTTTGCAATTTTGGTTTTGCAAATTTATGTTTTGTATAGCTTGTTTTTTTGTGAGCTTGTTAGTTAGTTATTTTGTTGATTTTATTAGTTGGTGATGTTATTTTGTTGTTAAGTTTTGTCAGATTTTGTTGTGTTTTGTAGTATATAATAAATTGGTTTTGTTTGTAGTATAGAATAAATTTCTTTGCTATATTTTTGGAGCTTCATGATTTTGGTGTGTCGTTCAAGTTGATACAGTTTCAAAGGGGTTTTCAAATATTAAGGTAGTTGTTATTGAGACACTTGTCATTTGATGGCTCTCTTTGGTGTTTGATATTGGGTCGTATAGGATGAAATTACCTATTTTGAAAACCTGTGAAACCTGGAGAAAAAGGAAAGTGAGATGTTAGTCTATATCTTCATGAATGTGAACTAAGATAAGGAAATTATGAAATATTAGAATTGTATTGCAAAAGCTCCACGAGTATCACAAACACATTAAAGAATATCGTTTGAAATTTTGGATGCATGAAGTTGTCGATTTTGCAAATTAGGGTGAAATATTTTATATACTCTTTTAGCCTTACCTGATCTCTAACCCAAGTGGTAGGTGGATTTGTTGCAAAGTACCATTTTACTGGATAAAGAGAGATAAAAAAAGAGATAAAAAAGATAAATAAAAAAAAAAAAAGATAAATGTTAGAGAAAATGTATGAATAGAGGATAAAGATAAATCTATCATCCAGAACTAAATAATCTTCACTGGAGCTATAGATGCTCGACTGGTAGTGAAGCTATGTTTAAAATAAAGGAAGCACAATGTCCACCTAATATTTGGGTATTTTAGATAATCTCTACCGGAGCTATAGATGCTCGATTGGCAGTAGAGCAATGTTTGAAGAGAATCAGGTGTAGGTTTTATCTTCAAAGAGGAATTATTCATAGCTTGAAATGTGAAAATGATAATGGAATGTTGAATGGTTTCAAATGATAAGTAATGAATCACTTTGCACACACTGAGCTGATGCTGAATGATTCTGGTGGTTCATGTCAAATTGGTCTATTCTCATTCTCTGGATACTTATTGATGCTTATAATTCTAATATTTGGGTTTTGTTGTTTTTAGAGTTTGGTTTTTAAATCCGAAATGTCTAGGGATATTTACCAATAGAGTCGCCATTTGTTGTGACGTCCTTCACAATGACCCCAAAATTTGGGGACCCACTTGAAATTTGAAAGCTTGTTTCAAATTGTTGTTTGCACTTATTGTTCATCATTGTCATCATTGAAATATTAAGAATGATTATCTTCCTCTGAATGGTCTTATAGCAGGGTCCATTGTCAAAATTCACCTCATGATATGAAGATCCTGAAGTTATGCTTGTATGGTCATTTTGATTATGGTCTTTGAGTTGTATTATTGTTCGTATGTTATGTTTAGTTATGTCTTGTTTTAAATTAATTAAATTATAAAGTTTTATAACTTTATAATTTAATATAGTTAGAATTGTTATTTTATAAATATGTTTTAAATTAATTAAATTATAAAGTTTTATAACTTTATAATTTAATTATATTTAAGAATGTTATTTTATAAATGTTTTATATTCTAATTAATATTTGTCTTATTGGTAGGATTATAACTTTAATTTTTGAATGCCAATGAGGAGAAATATTAAATCCTTTGAAAAGGGTTTATTGATATTAGGGTTTCAAGAATTCATTTTTAAAAACTGATGAAACGGAGTAAACTAATCAAGAGGAACGAATTTCTCAAGTTATAAATGGAGAATTAGAAACCAAAGAGAGGGTCGGACAGGTTGGAGAAAAAGAGGAAAGATTGAAAGGAGCCAAATAGAAGACCAAGTTGTAGAGGAAGCTACATTTGCACATGAATACAGAGACTTTGTTGGATTCATTGTAAGATCTAATATTTTGTATCAAATTCAATTTTTATTAAAAGCAAGCACTATTGTGGTGTTTTTAATTTATAATTTGATTGATATAATTTTTTAATTAAAATTTTCATAGAAGATAGCACCAAATTTGTGGTAGGATTGTGTAAAATCTGGTCTGCTTGAGTTTGGTTTTCAAAGTTGTGTTTTTCTGTGTTGTAGCAAGTTTGTCCGAACGTTTTATTCAAATTTGTTTCTTTACCCTAAGACCTTTTTAATTTATTTGAGGTATTAAGATTTAAGATAAAACCTAGTTTATTTTATAAAAGATTTAAATTTTACAACTAGGTTAAAGTTTGAATTTATCACTCAAATATTTAATTCTATAAATATTTCGGGTGAATAAATTTCACAGAGGAGGGAATCAATGAACTTTTGATTTTAAATTTCATAAAGTTTATAAAGTTCATTGAATTTGTTTTATTAAAACCCTAAGTTGAATTTCAAAGATTCAGATTTATAGAAAGGGTTGTAAAATTTATTTAGGTCAAATATTTAAGTTAATAAATATTTGACAAATAAATTTCAGAGACAGAGAAGGATTATATGGATTATTGATTTTAATATCATAAAATTTTAAAATCCATAATTTGAGATTTATTTATGTTTCTGGAAGTTTGATTTATTAAAATTTTCAATCTCAAATCATAAAGTCCAAAGTATACTATTGAAAGGATTAAATTTATTTACTTCAAATATTTAGTTTAATGAATATTTGAAAATAAATAAACATCACATTAAGGAAGATTACGTGAATTCTAATTTTCATATTATAAAGTACAAAACTTTATAATTAGAATTCATACATATTAATTATTTATATTTATTTATTTCAAATATTTGAATTAATAAATATTTGGTTTAAAAGGTTATATGAATTCTAATTTTTATATTATAAAGTACAAAACTTTATAATTAGAATTCATACACATTAATTATTCATATTCTATGAAAAGAAGCAAGGATTATAAAGCTTAGAATATTCTAAAGGCCCAAACATAGGGATTATAAAGTGTTTCACATTTTATAATTAGGGTTTTTATTTTATTCATCATTTATTAGATCTGATTTTAAGCTTCATTCATGAAATAAATGTAAGTTTTGAATTAAAATGCTTTAAAACATTCATGCAAGTTTAATATAAGGTTAAAAGCATTTTTAATCAAAGTTCATCTTTTAAAATAGATTTGCATTCTCAAATATTAGCTTTAAAAGGTAAGTTTATTCATTTTGAGGAAGTAAATTATACTGATGAAAATGCAAGTAATGATTTCAAGATTAAAATATATCAAAACAAGGAAAATCATCATGGAAGGCTTAAGGTGGCGTCTAGGAACTAGAACGACCATTCATTTTTGGGACAACCTGTGGATCCGTGATAAACCTCTTAGCCAAGATCCGCATCTTGCAATGCTCAAGGCGACTATTGAAGCCACCTTTGGAGATAAGGTGTGTCACTTCATTACCCAAGGTCCTACAAGACGTAAATGGAAACACCTAGCTCTTAACGGGCCCAGGCATATCACCGAGGCTCTTAGGTGGTTACAAAACTTGTTGAGGACTTGCATCATCCCGAGCTCACACAAAGATGATTCCATGGTCTGGAACCTTGAAGAATTTGGAGATTTCACTGTCAAATCAGCTTACTACAGTCAAGAAACTCCTACAGATGGATGGGACTTATTAAATCAAGTCTAGGTTCCCAAGATCATTCTGAAGGTCAGATTATTTTGCTGGTTGGCCACCCAAAATAGAATCCTCACCATAGACAACTTGATAATCAGAGGGTTACTCATTCCTAATTGGTGTATCCTATGCAAAAACGCCTGTGAGTCAATTTTGCATATTTTTTTGGAATGTCCCTTCTCTCTAGCAGTTCTCAACTAGGTCCATATCACCTTTGGCATCTCCATAGCCCTCCCACCTTCCATTCCCCTCCTTATTAAGCAATGGCCCTGGCCTTTCAAGAGCAACTAACTAAAATTCATGTGGCAAGCTTGCCTTCACCTTTACCTGTGGTAGATATGGCTCGAGAGAAACACAATAATTTTCAAAAATCAAGCCACTGATAAGAAGATTATCATTGTCAAAATCTTGGCCCTATCTATGGAGAATACCTCTCTTGTTTCTTCTCCAAACCCCCCCCCCTCCTGGCTTAGAATTGGATCTAGCCAAACTTTTCAATCTGTCTAACATCTTTGTTATGCTTCGTAATTTTTTTGACAGGTCTGTCATCAAGTGGGTCTTACCACCTACTAGGTGGCACAAGCTCAATTTCGATGGTGTGGCTAAAGGCAACCCAGGAGCGGCTGGCGGAGGAGGAATTCTCAGAAACCACAGGGGAGAAATAATTTTGGCCTTCGCCCAGAACCTGGGAATTCAATCCAACAATATGGCAAAGGCTCGAGCTCTGTTCCAAAGTTTGATCCTCATGGAAGGGTTGACCATCAATAAACTTATCATCGAAGGAGACTCGTTGCACTGTATCAACTACCTTAAAGGTACAGTTAAGCCTCCCTGGTCCCTGGCTTTGATTTTCCAAGAATGCAAGGCTCTAGTTGGCAATTACCCATAATTAGTCATTAAGCATCAGTACCGGGAAGGAAACAAAGTTGCGGACTGGCTTGCTAATAGGGGAGTCAACGAATCTGACATTCAAGTGTGGAGAGACTCCTTCCCCATTGGCCTAAGGAATGATCCTACAAGTTTCAATGTTTGCACAATGTGAGTTGTTGCCAAGGGGATTGGTATGGTCTGTTGATGCTCTAATGCAACATGTCACGATATCGTGACACTTTTTCTTTCTTCTCTTTTGGCCACGAAAATGCAACATGTCACGATATCGTGACACTTTTCTCTTTTGGTCGTGAAATGCAACATGTTGTGATATCGTGACACTATTCCCTCCTTTGGCCGTGACGATGCAACGTGTTGCGATATCACAACACTTTTTCCTCCTTTGGCCACGTCGATGTGACTTGTCGCGATATTGCGACACTTTTTCTCTTTTGGCCGTGACGATGCAACATGTCATGATATCATGACACTTTTTCTCTTTTGGCCGCGACGATGCAACATGTCGCGATATCGTGAAACTTTTTCTCCTTTGGCCATGATGATGCAACATGTTGCGATATCGCGACACTTTTTCTTTCTTCTCTTTGGCCGTGAAAGTGCAACATGTCGTGATATCGCGACACTTTTTCTTTCTTCTCCTTTGGCCGTGAAAATGCAACATGTCGCGATATTGCGACACTTTTTCTCTTTGGTCGTGATGATGCAACATGTCACGATATCGTGACACTTTTTCTCCTTTGGCCACGACGATGCAACATGTCATGATATCACGACACTTTTTCTCCTTTGGCCGCGACGATGCAACATGTCACGATATCACGACACTTTTTCTCTTTTGGCCGTGACAATGCAACATGTCGCGATATCACGACACTTTTTCTCCTTTGGCCGCGATGATGCAACATGTCGCGATATCGTGACACTTTTTCTCCTTTGGCTGCGACGATGCAACATGTCACGATATCGTGACACTTTTTCTTTCTTCTCCTTTGGTCGCGAAAATGCAACATGTCGCGATATCGTGACACTTTTATCTTTTTTTCGCAAAAATGCAACATGTCGCGATATCGCAACACTTTTTCCTCCTTTGACCCCGTCGATGCAACTTGTCGCGATATTGTGACACTTTTTCTCCTTTGGCCGTGACGATGCAACATGTCGCGATATCATGACATTTTTTTTCCTTTGGCCGCGAAGTTGCAACATGTCATGATATCGTGACACTTTTTCTCCTTTGGTCACGACGATGCAACATGTCGCGATATCGTGACACTTTTTCTCCTTTGGCCTCGACGATGCAACATGTCATGATATCGTGACACTTTTTCTCCATTGGCCTCAACGATGCAACATGTCACGATATCGTGACACTTTTTCTCTTTTGGCTGCGACGATGCAACATGTAGCGATATCATGACACTTTTTCTCTTTTGGCCATGACGTTGCAACATGTCACGATATCGCGACACTTTTTCTCCTTTGGTCGCGATGATGCAACATGTCACGATATCGCGACACTTTTTCCTCCTTTGGCCTTGACAATGCAACATGTCATGATATCACGACACTTTTTCCTCCTTTATTTCTCCCTTTGCTTTGGATCATGAAAATGCAACATGTCACATTATCACGACACTTTTCTCCTTGTGGTGTTTTGCTTTTTCTTTTATCTTTAGCATTTGGGCCTCTTCGGTCTTCTTGGAAAACATGCAAAAAAGTTCTTCTAGTTGGTTCCTCTTGGCACCTCTACCTTAGGTAGCCCCTACTATTTTCAAGCTTTCTCATTCTGCTACCACCATTCTTCCCCTTTGCCTCCCTCTTTGAAGGCCCACGGCTGGTTTGTACAAGGTTCAAGGACCTTTCAACACCCTTTCAACCAATCAAAAAAATATATATTTGTTATACTAGGCCCCTTGTTAACAGTTGATTGTTAATACCTGAGATGTTATGTGCACTTAATTGACATAAATTCATAACGTGTTACGTAAAATAACCTTGGAGAAACATATTTTCTTTGCAAGAGAGGATTACGATCCTAATTATCGGGTGATATTTGTAATCGAACAAAATCACACCTCAACACAATTGATATGTGCATTGCCTTTTGTAGGTTCATCCATCCAATATGTGAAGTGTGAGCCCCTTCAAATGGATCCTTGTGTTGTGGATGAGGATTGCTTGATGTTCGGCCTTTCTTGGCTGGATTTCCCTATATTTTTTGTGCCTTTAATGGCACCTTCAATTTGCCCTTTTCCTGCAAACAATGTAGTGTAATACCGTGTAATCTTCTATGAGAATAATGTGTTCTTATTGTAGCCTTTTTGCACTCCTTGCAAGTCTTGTAGTCTGATTTTGTAGCAAATTTTGAATGCACAAATGAATTTTTTGAGGATGTCCCTTTGGATAAAATCCTTACCCTCTTTGCTTGGATATTTAATGATAGATCCAAGTTTTACAAATGTTATAGATAGAAGCTTTTTTTTCTGCACTTAACCCTATAGTGCTTTGTATTTGAGACTCACCAAGTCTCAATATTTGAAGCTTATTTTGGTTAGTTTTTATTCACTTGTACTAACCAAGTTCAATGGCTTCTATTGGCCACTATGAGTTGCATATTTTTGTTCTTTAAGAGTGTCTTTAGACACTTGACACAAATCAGATTTTGTGCCCTTCAAAAATACAAAAATAATTTTTTTTTAGAGTAGTATAATAGTGCAAATAAATATAATAGACTTTATTTTTAATGCACTAATAATTTCACCTTATCACTCCAATCAACTCTCAATATAATGCACTTAATCAATTTACTGCAACTATTCAAGAATAATCTGAATTGAATCTTCAAGAGTTATTCTACAAATTCACTACAACTAATATTGTAGGGCTTGGTCTTCTTGATCATGCACTTATGAAGTATTGGGTTGCTCTTTCCACTGAGTGGAGGCAGAACGTGTGAATCTCATAAGTTCCAGACATTACTTGATCTTGATAACCTCTGTATTTGGGTTCCACATAACCCTAGTAGACAACTAATTGGCATTGAATGTATGCAACATTATATTCTTGCAAAATTTTGACCTGACCAAAAATAATTTACAAAAAACTGACCTCATCATTAGAGCCTTCAACAACAAATAATGAGAAGTAACAGGCATTATTACTTTACCTATCAAAGTGGGGCCTCGTATCCTAAATACCCTCTTTTATGTCATATCATATAACATAACATATAACATGCTCCTTGGAAGATCTTGGATACACGCTATGAAGGTTGTACCTTCTACCTTAAATGTCTCAAATACAAATATCAAGAGAGGATTATACATGTCCCCAACTATCTAGAACCTTTTGCCATGTGCAGCTCTATTGACCTACAAGAAATTAATCTTTGTCCTTCCATACAATGAGCAATATCAAGTGATCAACAAAAAGTAGACAAAGGAAAGGAAATATTAGAGGAGCTCCTCATAAACTTAGGAGATATTCCCCAATAATTGACCAAATCAACTTAATTTATAAAAATCCATATCCTTTTGTAGAACTAGTAATCATGTTCCTATATCCTCATGACAGGTATGCCTAGTAGAAAAGGACACAAAATCCAAATAGGATCTTGCACCTTAATTCATGGAGGAACTACCATATGAAAATATTCAAGGGCATAACTTTATGCCAAGAAAATGAACATATGCTACATGCTACATATCACCCTCATTATCTATAGCTAAACAAATGTTTGTTAGCTTTTGAGGATATATACAGTGGGATCTATCATAGGTCCTAATAAGATGCAAAAAATATGAAAGAAAATAATTCTACAGTATGACTAAAATATACTATAAATAAAAAGTGGTGTAAATACAATGCACTATGGAGGTGATGGTTACTCCAATAATATAATCTAAAGAACTATATTGTACTCCATACAAGAGTTCTACCACTATCTACTATACTTTTATATAATGCAATTGATATTCTTGATATGAACTATCACTATGAGGCTCTTTATATAGTAAGATAGACTCCTTGGCCAACACTCTACCTAGTTGTACAAGGGGACACCTTGCACATTATAACTTGCACATTGACACTTGTGCATTTATTACATTGCTTGAAGTAAGTATCTAACTTTCCCCTAAAGTAATATCATACTCTAACTATGTACCAAAGGTGGTACATTTACATGATCCAAATGATGTAATATACTTTAACTCTAACATCCCCCAGTATTACATTATTTGGATATTAAATATTTCAATATTCTATATGGATATTTGTCTTATGGATGTTCTTTGGTTTGATCAGTTTCTTTCATTAATTGAATTTTGTACTGGAATCCTCCTTTATTTGGTTCATCTTCTTCTTCTTCTTTAGCTTTGCCTTTAAATCTGGTTTTTGCACTCTTATAGGTGGTAGTATTGTTGCTTTATTCTTGCAAATATGTTTCTACTTATTTTTCCTTACTCTATAAAGAAGCTTTCGAGTCATAAATATAATATATTGGATTAGTAGAACTTGAAGTACCAATGTTACATGAGGATTGAACAAGCATTTCTAAATATGATTCATTCAGCTCTATCTTCGTTTTGAGTAATTCTATCAATATTTTTTGTTATCCACTTTTATCCTTGTAATATTTGCATGTGACTAATGACATATACAATATGCTCACAAATTCTAAAGAAAGTGAGATGTCACTTTTTTAATTACATATTGTTTCATTGAGACTGGCTTGAAAATAGCATTCCATAGTATTAAAATTATCTTCTAAGGCTTCACTATGAATTATTTTTGAAGTTAGATCTAATGTTCCTTCATATTTCATGAGTAGATTCATTATCCCAATTTTTATGGAACTTGCTTTTTCCTTTATGAAGGAATTATTCCTATTAGTGTTTGTTGTATTTTTAAAAGTATACATCCTTATAGCTCCCTAGTTTAGAATATAAAGTGCTTTTGATAGTGCTTGTATCTTATGAGATAGAATCTTCTTAAGTGGTCTACCTTATGACTCCCTAGTTAAAGTATGTGAATTTGATTTAATAAAACATTTTTAGAGCTTAGTTTTTGTAGGCTTCCTTATGAATCCAAATGGATTTACCTGATAAATTTTGGAAGATGCCATTATTATCAAATCTTGTAGAATACCTTATGTCTCCCTAGTTATTTTGAATATGCTAAATGATTGATAAAGTGATTTTGAGAATAGTAGTTCAATATTGGGTTAATTTTGTAATTTTTTTTAACAGAAAAAATCAACTTCTATTACACCTTATTACTCGTATTGAACTTAAGCACTTTCTAATTTTATGAGGTCCTAATGGTTGGATTTTTCTTTTGTCCCTTTAATGTGGTTTTGAGACAAGTATACCAATTTATTTCCAACCCTTGATAATCTTTAATGAACCTCCCTTTATAGCCTTTTATATTTGATATTTAATGTTCTAAATTCCAATATCCTACTTTGGTGTAGTATTCCTTATAACTCCCTAATTTGGAATAATGGAAAATAATAATATTTGCAATAATAGAAATTTATTTTTTCTAGGTAGAAATCCTTATTTCTCCTATGTTTTAATTTGAAAATATTAAGCTATAATTCTCCTTTAATTTTGCTTTCAAATATGTTTAATTTCCCTATAGTTTCAACCTTTATTATACCCTTATAACTCCTTTTAATGAAAGCAAATTAGAATAAGGTAAATTCTTACCTTTATAATGATTCAAATCTCTACATAATCGACACTGAATTTAGACATAGTTGACAGTAATATTTAGTATTCCTCCTAGATTATGATCGATGGTAATATTTGTATTCTCCAACATATGAGTGTAGATGAGATCAGTAGACTTTAATGCTTGTCTTGAACTCCTTCTATTATGGGCAATGATTGATTTTCAATTCTCTTATAACTATATTATTTGGACAGTGGATGCCTCAAGTCTAGCTTATTTGACCACCTTGACCAAGAGCTTTAAATACTCTTATCCTTTCTTATAAGTTGCAAATCCTTACTACTATGAATGTGCTTCCTTCCTTAGTCTCAAGAACCTTAAATAGGAAGAGGATTTGTTGAATATGACAAGTGTCACGGCATTTTTATTTCAACTCTTGAAGAAGACACTTGAAATTTGCTAGAGGATAGACATTACAATATTTATGTGAGAACTTGTATGCCTTGGTTACAAGTGTCACCTATTCTCTAACATAAGCAATGTTCTCCCTATGTAACACTTCCTTTCACACATGCAAGCTTGAGTGTTATTTTGGGCACTTGTTAGGGTTTCTTCAATGGTGACAAGTGGCAGCTTTTATATTTTGCATGAACCTTCCTCTTCAACATATTCTTGTATCTTCCTCAAAGCATTATTTCTAATTCAATCTTTGTTGTGTTTTCTCCTCAATTCTTCCATGGTGCTTGGTATGTGAGTTGGTTCCAGCTAGGATAATGAGCACTACTACGATGGCTATGAGCTAGGACTGTGAGCAACACTACTCCAATGGTATTTTGAATGCTCCTTGTGGATGTACATCTAGCTCTTGGGTATTGCTTTCTCTACGCTTAGATTTTCTCCTGCTTTTAAGTTACTTGTAATTCTACCTTTGTAGATTATTGGTTTTTTTTGTGCTATACTATGTATGTTGTACAAATTACTTATTGTGACTATACAAACTATGGATGATTTGAGCTCCTTGAAGGCCCCTTTTTACCTTGCTTGGATAGTGCTTCTCTATGGCCGCTTGGAGATGTTTATTCCTTATGAATAATGTGTCTTTATGACACTTAGACCTTGTCCTTTTTCCTACATAGGAAAGAATATTATGGTGCAAGATACTATAAATAAACTTGTAAATAGAATACCTTCTTTTTGTACCTCCATTTGCACTCTTCTCTACTAGTTTTGATGGTGGCTTTCTTGTAGGCAAGGTCTGATTTGATGTTGTCTCCTTTGCTAAACAACTCTCTCCTTTGCTTGGTTACTTTGGTAATAAAACCAAGCTAATAATCACGTATATAGAAGCTTTTATTTCCAAAGTAATAAAGAGCCCAGATAAACTAAAATATAAAATCAGTAATAATAGAATAAAAAATATTGTATATTCACACATTACACAATATTTATCCTGGAAATCCTCAATCGAGAAAAAAAACCAGCATAGTATTATCTTATTAAAAAAAACTAGCACAGTATTATCTTATTATTGCATTAACTTGACCATATAAAATAGAATAATATTCTCCTTCTATCTCTCCAAACCCTGATACAAGTGCGATATATATAACAAAGGCGCATGCAGGGATTCTTACAATATCATGGGTGAAAAAGCATGGGTTCAAATATAGTAACCCTAAAAGCTCATATGGGTCTAAAAATAACTTAAACTTGAACTCAGACGAGTATAGGTACAGAGTTTCCAGTATCTTTTAGTGTTAACCCCACCAGAATAACATGGAAAATATTCCACATATTTCCAACAAATTTTTACACTAATTTTTTTTTTGTAAATAGCCCTTAGTGCACCTCAAATCTAAGACTCACCAAGTCTCAATTTGTAGCTTCTTTTACTGATTTTGATGGTGGATTTCTTCTCCACTCCTTGGAGGAATTTGATATGATTTTGGTGGCTTATTTGGGCCACAAAATATTGCAAGTTTTTTGCACCAAATAGTGTCTCTAGATACTTCAATAATTTGATACTTTTTTGCCCTTGATCTTTAATAATAAACAAACACAAACTAACCTTTTGAGAGCAACTAGTTAAAGATCAACTAGTATAGTGCTAATGGATTAATAATGCACTTTAATGGTAACAATAATATCACCTTATTGCTCTTGTAAATAAACTCTCAAAATAATTTCAAATGCACTTAATAATATCTGCAACTTTTAAGAGTAATCTGTAAAGAACCCTTAATGAATAATCTATAATTTTCACTACAATCAATATTGTAGGATGCAGTCTTCTTGCTTTCTAGATAGATAATAGGTAGGTGATAATTTTATTTCTTTGAAAAAATATCCAACTCCTATTTAATGTGCAAATATATCTTTAAAATGAACTCTCCTTTTTGCACTTTCCTGAAGACTATAATATAAGCCCTTTTTCTTTGCAACTCTAATTTAAATATGGTGCTTAATGGAATTTTATAATGAACCCTTATTTGAAGTTCAACTAATTGCACCCAAGTTTCTTATATTTAATGGCTTCTATAGTAGATTTAGATCTTGGTGTTTAGATTCACCAAGTTCCTACCTTATAATCAATGAATTCATAGCTTCTTATTGGTTGTCAAAAATAGCTTCTTGCTTCACCAAAATGTGGTCTTGAACTTTCTATCTTGAGCCTAGTATTTGGTCGCTCGATCCTTCCAATGATATTTAATTTTTTGTAGTATGTTCAAAAGTCCTTTCTTTTGAAATGTGCCTTCTTGATGTGAGAGGTAATCTTCGAATCTCTTGGATTTGGTAGGCTTCTTCTGCCTAAATCTTCCTTCAATATTCTTGTTGAATTCTAACTTCAAACATGATCTTCTTTTTCTCAAGATTTTGAATATCTTGAGGTCTTCACTAGATTATTCTTCTGTATTTGGCACTCTTTACCAAATTCTTCTTCTCTTAGGCTTGTTGTCGTATGGTGACAATTATACCAAGTTCTTCACTATCAGGAGCTTCTCCTTGGTAGTGGATTTCTCCAATGAGTTCTTCTAAAATATCTTTCAATGATGCTTCTGTGAGATCTACAACAAGGCTCTCCAAGACTTCTTATTTTCCTCCTTGAGACCTTTCCAATGTCTTCTATCTTGCAGCTTCTCTAGTCTTCCAATTGAGACATTTTCTTCAACCTTCTACTTCTATAAGTGTTGGTGATGAGATCTTATTCTTGGATCTCTAAAATTTGTTGCTTCTAGATTGTAGAATGAGACCATGCTATTCCTTTTCTTATAAAATGTGTAGGTTTTAATGGAGATCATCAATATCCTATTTCATGGACTCTTCTCTAGAGTCTTCTTCAAGAACTCTTCTCAGGAGTCTTCTTTAGAATTAAGGCTTGTATGGCCCTTTCTTTTGGATCAAGGCTCCTATGGTATTTTATGCTTCTATGCTTTATAGGTATTGATCTTGAACAGAGATCACCAATATCCTATCTCCTCATTGACTCATATTTTGGAGTCTCTTCTTTCTTGAGTCTACTATAAGGCTACTCTAGACTTTTTTTATTTTTGCAATCTCCAGGATTTGTAGCTCTTGTAATGGGATCTTTTTCCAAGGTCTTTGAAATATTCAGTCTTCTTCATGTTACTAAAAGTTTTGGATGATTCTAAGAAGATATTATTCCTAACTCTCTTGTAGGAAGCTTCCCAACATTTTTTTGAATCTCCTTTCTCTAAAATAAGTTGTTATAAATTGGAATGGAATAATTTATAATTCTAGATATAATAATCTTCACTGGTTAATTTGTCAATCTAGTGGTATGAATGTTGAGTCCTAGTCTTCACGACTTTTTTTGCAACTCTGTGAAAGGACTCTAGCCAAATGTAATCTCAAAATTTTTGTAACTAAGATTCAGTTTAGTCCTCTCACTCTTCATGTGACTCTTCCTATTCCTATTGACCTACTGGACTTCTCTTATGATAACTTTTGCAAGTGACAGTACACAATGGTGATTTTGGTCAAAGAGAAACTATGATGGATGTAGATCCTCCTATTCTTGATTCACCATGGCTCTGGTACCATTGTTAGCTTTTGAGGATATATTCAATGGAGATATCTATCATAGGTTCTAATAAGATGCAAAAAATATGAAAGAAAGAAATTTTTCAATATGACTAAAATATACTATAAATAGAAAGTGGTGAAAATATAATGCAATGTGAAGGTTATGGTCACTCCATTAATATAAGCTAAAGAACTATATTATACTCCATATGGGAGTTCTACCACTATCTACTACACTTTGATATAATGCACTCGATATGCTTTATATGAACTTGATATGAACTATCACTATGAGGCCCTTTATATAGGAAGATAGATTCCTTGGCCAACACTCTACCTAGTTATACAAGGGGACATCTTGCACATTACAACTTTCACATTGACACTTGTGAATTTATTACATTTCTTGAAGTAAGTAGCTAACTTCCCCCTAAATTAATCTCCTACTCTAACTATGTACTAAAGGTGGTATATTTACATGACCCAAATGATGTAATATACTCTAACTCTAACATGCTCTCCAACATAGGCTATCAATGCAAATGCTTAGGTCACTATGAACATGGTATCAAAAAACTCCTAGAAGTTGAACCTTGACCAGCACAATGTGCGATTAGATTCATCCTTAGAAAAATGAACCTTCTCCTCTATCAAAAGAAGATAATAAGGATAATTATCCTGATTCACTACATGGATCTCAATGGGATTATGAGGATGAAGGACTTTGGTCACTCCTTAACCAAACACCTCATAAAACCATATGATTTGGTAGCATCAACATGTTAGAATTAGTTCATCCAAAATCGATAGCAATCAAAGAAAATATTGAAGATTCTTCAAATAATTATCCTATAGAAGAATCTCTTAAACAGATCTTCAACTTAAACTCAACCCAACTTCCAAGGTTAGAAAAAACATCTATGGATCCATAGGAGCTTGAATATTTAGGTATAATAGATGTCCCTTTCCATTTTGAAGATGAATAACAAGCCCTAATTGAAGAAATGATACATGTCAACATAAAATAGATGAAGATCCTCACCTTATCAAGCTTGGAAAATTTCTAACTCAAGAAGAGTAGATAAAGTACACAAACCTACTAAAATAATTCTATGAAATCTTCACTTGGGTATATGATGATATGCCATGACTTGACCCTTTGTTGATAGTCCATCATTTGGTAGTGCACCTTGATGCCAAACCCATCAAACAAAAATTAAGAAATATACATCCAAAAGTCACTCTTTTAATAAAATATGAACTGCAAAAACTCCTAGATGTTGGATTCATAAAGGCAATAGATTATTTTTATTGTATATCTACTATCATTTCTATTTCTAAGAAGGAAGGATCCATTTGAATATGTATAGACTTAGGAGATATAAAAAATTCTTGTTCAAAAGATGATTTCTCTTTGCTAAACATAGACATGATAGTGAAATTCACTTTAGGATCTGAGATGCTATCTTTAATGGATGGATTCTCAAGCTATAACCAAATTAATATAGCACCAAAAGATCAATCTAAAATGTCCTTCACTACTCCTTGGAGAACCTTCTGCTATCATTTCATGTCATTTGGCCTTAAAAATATAGGGGCAACATACCAAAGGGCCATGCCATATATATTTCATGACCTTATGCATAAAATAGTAGAATATTACATAGACAACATCTTGGATCAATCTCAAGAAAGATAAAACCACACTTGAGATCTCATATGTATCTTTGGAAGACTACAAAATTATAGAGTTAGATTAAAACACAACAAATATATATTTGGAATAACATCAGGAAAAATACTAGGATATATCATATCCCATCATGGAATTGAATTTAATCCCTCTAAAATAATAGCAATAACAAATATACCACCACCTACAAATTTAACTGAATTAAGAATTTTGTAAGGTAAACTACAAGCCATTCGTAGGTTCATATCACAACTTGTAAACAAGTGTCAACCTTTCTCCAAGTTATTGAATAAGGGGATAAATTTGAATGGGATGAAGGATGTCAAAGGCCTTTGAAGATCTAAAAACTTATCTCTTGACACCATCCATATCGGTGTCACCAAACCTAAACCAATTATTATTACTATACAAAGCAGCCATTAAGCATGCTCTTGGACCTTTATTAGGCCAATACAATAAATAATACTAAGAAAGAGCAATTTACTGCATCTTTACAACTTTGATGAACTACAAAATGTGCTACACACTACTATAGAAGATGTGCTTAGTAGTTATCTTCTCATCTCTCAAACTAAGATACTACATGCTTAGTCAAAAGAATTATATCTTAGCAAGGGTAGATCCACTACATTGCCTTATATCAAAATCTTACCTATTAGGTAGGACTGCAAAATGGATCATAGCCCTTAGTGAATTCAATATAGAATTCGTAAATCAAAAATCACTAAAGGGACAAGTTATAGTCGATCAACTTGTTGCATCCCCTTTAGAATCAAAACTTCCCATGAGTATGTCCTTCCTAGATGAAATAATCTTCTCAATAGAAACCTAAGAACCTAAAACCTAGATCTTATACTTCAATGGAGCTATATGTGCTGAAGGTGGATGGGTAGGAATTATCCTAGTCATCCCACAACAACGACTCATCTTGTTATCTTTTAAGCTTTTTTTCTCATGTACTAACAATACAGTAGAATACAAAGCACTCATCCTAGGTCTTAGGGCCATAAAAAAGCTAAATATCAAGAATATAATAGTATACAATGATTCATAATTGATCTTCAAGCAAGTGAATGATACTTATCAAACTAAATACGAGAAGCTAAAACCATACAAAGATATTGTAGACATGTTAAAAACTCACTTCAACCAAATTACTATAGAAGCTATACCATGATCTAGCAACTGTTATGTCGATGCCATGGCTACAACTGCATCTCTCATACCCTTATATTTTGAAGATGAATAAGCTTATATTTTCATAAGATCAATTAATGAATCTTCCATGCTCAAATCATACCTATAATCTCTCAACATATGCAATATTGAAACATCTATACCTCAAGAACCTTGGTATCAAGACATCTTTAAATTCCTCAAAGAGGGAACATTCCTTTAGGGATCCAACTCTCAAAAGCAAAGACAATTTAGGCTAAAATCTTACAAATATGTCATCATTAGAGATATCTTATATCAATGCTTCTTTAAAAGCATATTCCTCAGGTGTGTAAGCATAATAGAATCTCAAACTATCATAAAAGAAGCCCATAAAGGATCATGTGGTGGAAATTTTAGTGGACTAGCCATAGCCAAGAAACTCCTTAGGATGGGTTACTATTGGTCCTCTATGGAAAAGAATGCTTATAAATATGTTAGAAAATGTGACAAGTTTCAATAACATGACAATGTTGTTCATGCCTCTTCTCAAGATATACAACTGATCACATCTCCTTGGCCTTTATCCTCATGGGGATTGGATATCATAGGTAATATCAACCCTCAATCATTGGATGGACATAAGTTCATTATCACTGCTACATAATATTTTACTAAATGGGTTGAGGCAATGGTCCTATCCACTACAATAAGAATTCTAGTACAAAATTCATTCTAAATCAAATCATCAACATATACGGTATACCTTCTACCTTAATCACTGATAATTTTACCCATTTTAAAAATAAGTAAGTCACCAAAATATGTGACAAATACAAAATTCAACAAAAATGATCTACACCATACTACCTGCAAGGAAATGGACAAGTTGAATCCTCCAACAAAAAGTTTATCAAAATCCTCAAGAAACTAGTAAATAAAAATGGTCAATATTGGAACTTACAACTCTATCCAACCCTATGGGCATACCACACAAGTGTGTGTACTCCCACATTTGTGATGCCATATGCCTTAGTTTATGGCACTAAAGCAATTTTTCCTTTCAAAATTGAAATACCCTCTCTAAGAGTCTTGTTATAGGATTCTTCGATAGGAGATGAATATCATCTAAATTGCTTACAACAGCTATAAATATTAGAAGAAAAATATATCAATGCTTTAGAACATCTCAGAACATACCACAACAAGCTTCAATGTACCTATCCTAAGAAAATTCATCCAAGATCCTTCAAAATTGGGGTCCTAGTCCTCAAATAAAACCAAATAAATACCAATGCCAATGTTGGCCTAAAAGGAAAATTAAAACCTAATTGGTTAGGAAATTTCATCATCATAGGTAAGCTTTAATCTGAATCTTACCACCTAACCACATTGGATGGTCAAGAACATAAGGAACCAATCAACATCATGCATCTTAAATGATACTATGCATAAAACATCGAGTCATTTTATTGCTCATATGATTGAATACATGAAAAACATCATCATATCATCATACACACTTTACCTCTTGCATGATTTCTTGGTTTTCTTGATCATATCATAGAGTTAGGAGGGTTTACTATGATGCAAAATCCACTCCTTATCACAAATACATATGTATTGCATCCACCTTGGCTAACCATATGTTGAGTAAATTCTCTCAGTCTAAAAATCTCATCTACCAAATCTTCTTATACATCCCACTTTGCTACTATCATACTTTTTCTCTTCTTCTCCCACTCTTGGGTTAAGTGATGTATGACATGATCATTCGTGGCCCTGATGACCTGATATTTCCATTTTCTTCTATCCCAACATGGGACACCTAACAATAAATAACATTTAGTTACATTTAATCTTCAACCTTCTTCTCTCTCATCCATCATACTTCTTCCCTCTCCTCAAGATAAATAATATGTGATCATTTACAAATCTAATAACCCACTTTCATCTATTTCATACATGATCATATCACCAATGTCAACATTGTTTCACAACAATTTCATCAACAATATATATCTACAATATCCCTCAACAAAAGAGCCTCTTTTTGATCAACACTCATGATTATTAATAGACTCAAGGACACCTTTTCCTCTCCTATAAAATGTTGATAACCTTGCAAGACCTTTTGTGAGAATAATGTATTGCATAGGAGAATTTAAAGAGTAGTCTATCAAATGAGTCATAACATCTACTCATCACACTCTTCAAATATGGCTCATTTGACATGCTATCAAGGGATTGGAAATTGCATTCAACCAATATCTCATGAATTCATAATCATTTGTGAATTTCACTAGTAACTGGTTGAATAGGGTTTTCTTATCTAATTGGCCTGTCATTTAAGTTCACAAAAATCATACATAATACAAAAAATCATCACTTGCTTACTAATTCAATAAGTCACACAGGTTGAGAAGCCCTTAATCATCCATTATCCTATGGATTAACAATTACTTATCAACTTTATATGGGAATGGATGATTAAGGGTAGTATTTCCCATTCGACCTACCATTTTAGTATGCAATCAAAGCATAAATTAGATCTTCATGTATTATCCTAAAAATAGATCATGAGAATCATAACATTTCATTTATCTAATATCTTACAATATTTTGCAATCATTTGCAAGTCTCATTAGGTAATGGATCAATTGTATCATAACATTTATCTTGATTTATTGCATCAGCAACCAATTACATTGTCTTAAATCTCATTGATTACCTTCGATAAACCATGTGGTATGAGAAGACCCTATTGATCTAATATATTGTAGATCTACAACTATTTATAAATATTACCAAACACTAGATCAATATTGTCCTTATAGCCTCTTGGTTAATTTCATTGAAATTCTATCAAACAAGAATCAAGATCTCTCATAAACTATTGCTCAAATTGATCTATCAAACTACGAATCTCCATGGATCCAATGCCTTGTGAGCCTACAATCATTTGAAAGCTTCACCAGACACTTAATCGATGTTGCCTTCATAGTCGCTTGATCTTCTTCAATAATAGGACATCTCTAAATCATGATCTCTTCATCCGCTATTTGCCAAAAAAAATGTTGGATCCACAAGATTTTACCTCTAACTAGCTATTATACAAATATGCAAATGAATATTGAATCTCAAAATAGTCACTCATCAATAAGGTTAGATATTCTATATCTATTTGTATAAAATATCAGTCAATATATAGATAATTTCCTTGTCTTGACGCATGACAACAAGCTATTATTTCTTCTCTAAAATATAACAAAACAAAAATATCCAGACTAACTAATGAACCCTTTGGAAGCATTAGCAATTGGTAATAAACACTTAACATACCCATAATCATCTATGATTGTATCAAGTAGTTAATTACCAGATACCTATGGTTCATAATGGTCTATAAGCTAGCATGGATGTTATCTATTCCTCATACAACAAGATCCTTCATACTAAGGGCCATGCTATCACATGGACCTCTTAGAAAAGAGGATTTATTTTTCCCATGTTCTGTGCATATACAATTATTTGTACACATGTCAAGCAAGGGAGAAGAGCTTCTTCTTTCCTTAAATAGTCCATATGAAGCATTACCCTCAATTTGAAAGATTTTATTTACCATACAAATTCTCAAGTCTCTCAACACATCAGATATGGCAATGAGTATTAAGTCTAATTTATCACGTACATGTAAATATTTGCATATGCATATATACTCTTGTTACCCTCTCTCATGTGTTAAGAAAATTAGCAATATCAAATCATCATCTTACCAAAATATTTGCTTTCAAACAATGGGGGTAAAAGAACAATACAAAGTTATTTGCTAGATCACCTTTCAAATATTACAAAAATTATATCATCCATTCAAAAGCACTTGAAAGTTACATTACCTATATCTTTCAAAATTACTATCAACAACGTCATAGCATTGCATGACATTGCAAAATATTTTACAATCATCATGAAACATTGCAAAATGTTTTGCAAAATATTTACAAATCATTACATTTCCTTGTAAATATTACAAACATTATATCATCCTTCCAAAATCACTTTAAAGTTACATTAGCTATCTCTTTAAAAAATACTATCAACAATATTAGAGCATTGCATGACATTGCAAAATATTTTTCAATCATCATGAAACATTGTAAAACTTTTTGCAAAATATTTACAAAAATATTACATTTCCTTGTAAAATTTTGCAAGCATCAAATCATCTTGATCTCCTTGCAAAAATATTTGTAATTAAAAATCTTATCTACACAGTCAAGTGTTATCAGAGATTCCACTTGAACACTAGTAAGAAACAAAACTATATTATCTACACAGTAAAATATTATCAGAGATACCACTTGAACAATGATAAGAATCAAAACAATATTATCTATGCAGTCAAGTGTTATCAAAGATACCACTTGAACACTGATAAGAATCAAAACAATCTTATATATGCAATCAAATATTATTAGAGATACCACTTGAACACTGACAAGAATCAAAATAATCTGATCAATGTAATCAAGTGCTATCAAAGATACCACTTGAACACTGATAAAAATCAAAACAATATTATCTACACAGTAAAGCATTTTCAAAGATGCCACTTGAACACTGATAAAAACCAAAACTATCTTATCTATGCAATCAAGTGTTATAATAGATACCACTTGAACACTGATAATAATAAAAACTATCTTATCTATGCAATCAATTTTTATTAGAGATACCACTTGAACATTGATAAGAATTAAAACTATCTTATATACATAGTCAAGTGCTATCAGAGATACCACTTGAACACTGATAAGAATCAAAATAATATTATCTATGTAGTCAAGTGTTATCAGAGATACCACTTGAAAACAAATAAGAATCAAAACTATCTTATCTACGTAATCAAGTGCTATCATAGATACCACTTGAACACTAATAAGAATCAAAACTATCTTATCTACACACTCAAGTGCTATCAGAGATACCACTTGAAAACTGATAAGAATAAAAACTATCTTATCTACGTAGTTAAGTACTTGTAGAGAGCAATATTTAAACACTTATGAGAAGAAAATAGGTACCTCATCTACACAGTTAAGTGCTTGTAGAAATTAACACTTAAATATTGATGAGAATAAAATAGGCACCCCATCTACATAGGTATATATACTCAATGTCATAATATTATTTTTATAAGTATAGGTATCTATACCCATCAAAAGTATATTTTTGAGCCTAATGTAATTATCCTATTGAAGAGAGTCCTCCAATAATTTGAAGACCACATGCTCAATAAACTGTGTAGTTTGATGGTAGTCATTTATTTGATCTATTTCAAAAACTAAAGTTAGAGTGCATTATCTACTAGAGATAATGCTTCGTTCAAGAGAAGTGGAGGTTCAAACCAAATTTTTTTTACAGACAAAAGAGTGTAATCATATTTGCATATAATCTTGTGAATGGTTGTGTAGGTTCTTATTCACAAGAGAAGTAACATACTTATGATTGGTTATGTATGTCCCTAGTCACAGAGGTGTTGTCGATAGATATGTGTGTTCTTGTTTGCAACTATAAAGATGAATAATGTGTGTTTCCTTATCTACTTTTGATGTAATATCATGGATAATCATATTTCTCCCTATCCTTGGTTGAGTTTAGTTAGGTGAATAGTTGATTTTATCCTTATTCATGATGATGTAATTCATATATTATAGTGTGTCATAATCCATGGACCTTTGACTACATGGTGAACTATTATGTATATTTTAGTTCATTAGGTGTTAAAAATATTTGGCCCATTATGTTAATCTTAGTCGAATTATCAATGTTCATGACCATATTTAGAACATGATGTTATAACGGGGAATTTTAGAAATATTACATTATATTGTAGGAGTTAAATTTGGGAGTTACATGAATGTAAAGTTAGTTGATAAATTGTTATTATTTTTCTGTCAAATTTTCTCAATCATTGAATATAGTGTGGACCAGGCAATCAGGTCCATCATGCCTCACATGGAGCAACATAACAAGGTTAGTCCCAAGAACATGAGGATTGGCTCAACCAGGGGCCTCTAGAATTTTGATAAATATTGGCTCCTTTATAAGTGTTGGACATTTTGAGTCAAAGTTGTCATTGATGTCAAGGAACGAAGTTGTCATTGATGTCAAGGAACAAGCTACCGTTGATGTAAAAAGGTCAAGAGGAACAATGCAAAGGTTAAAGGCAAAAGAGCTTCATAATATTTTTAATATTATGTGGAAGCATAAGTTAGAAGGGTTTTTATTAAAACCATGGGTGAGCAAAAATATTATTTATACAAAGTGGTAAAGTCAAAAAGGCTTTAATAAAGCCAAAGGGATTTAAAAGTTAATTTATAAAATTTAAATTCTAAAGAATTTAAATAATTTATAAATTAATGAGTTAAAAATCGAAGCACCGACGTTCAAGTTTGAAGGTGGAAATTGATATAAAAACTATATGCCTTAGAGGCATTAAGATATCCTTTTGCTCGAAAATAAAAACGTGCAATCGTGTGTTGTGAGAACTCGTGCGAAGAAAGAGACAAGAACATTGTGTTTAGCACCAACGAATAAGGGATAAATCGACGAGCACCAAAATTCAAGAGCCATCTGGGCAGCGTGGCCTAGTGGCAAGTGGACAGAGCCTAGAGTGCTTGGGCACGGAGTGACCCGCGATCGAATCATGATGGCAACATTGTTTTGTTGGTTGTGTTTGGAATGTCGAAGGGAGCAGCGTATGTTTTTTTATTAGGTGCACAAGGGGAGCTTTATAGAGCACGTGGTGCTCTTTACTCCCTAAGCGAGCGCCTAGCTCACATGGTGGTTGGAGCCATGGCTAGGGCGCTGGTTGAGGCTGCGTCGTGAGTTCGAGTCCCACCAAGGCAAAGGTAATAAAATTTTGAATATATTTTTATGATGCCTAAGGTTTGACATGAGGTCTTAGGGAGTTAAAAGGGTTAGTTAAAAAGGGTTTTTAATTAATCATTATTTTTGGTAAATTGGAGGAATAAGGAGTTAGCTTTATTTTTGAATAAAGTGTTTGTGTCACATTGGTTTTATTGAAGATTTAAAAGTGTTGAAAGGACTTCTTGCCATTGAGTTATTTTGAAAAGGAGATTGTATTGATATTATTCTTGGCATTGAATATTATTTTAATTGGGAGATTATAAGGTGTATTTGGTCAATTATTTTTGTATATGTTGATGGATGTTTTCTTCAAGATGGAGTGATAAGGTGTATGTGTGGTTTGATATTTGCATTGTATCTTTGTGAGAGTTTTCTAACTTCTTTAAGCTTGGCAAAGAGGTGTTTGTGGTTGTGGCAGATTTTACAAGTTCCTTCATCATCAAGAAAAGGTATGAGCACATTCTTCCATAATTGAATTGATTGGTTGGTTTTCTAGAAAATAAGTTTGGAGTGAAAAGGACTTGATTAGGGTTTCCTTTTTGAGTGTGTTGAGTTAATGCTTCAAGGTTTTCTGGAATAGAGAGTTGTTGTTAAAACCTTGTTTTATAAGCATTGTTGTTGAAGCCATTGGTTGTGTGAAGAACTTGAACTAGGGTTTGAAAAGAACATGAGTATCATTGTTATGTGAAGATTGTTTTATAAGCATTGTTGTTGAAGTGAGTTGTTGAGTGAAGAACTTGAACTAGGGTTTGAAAAGAACATGAGTATCATTGTTATGTGAGATTGGTTGTTGAGCATTGTTGGAAATATTTTGAGTGAGTGTTCATATGCTTGGACTAGGGTTTGTAAGCAAGGATTGTTTCATTGAGTGATTGGTTGAGTAGAGTTGGTTGAGCCTAGTCAAGTGGATGTGTGAAGTGATTGTTCAAGTTCCATAAAACAAACTATTCTATATTCTGAATTGATTTGAGAAAGTGATTGAGTATTGAGGTGAATTTGAAGCATATTGAGTCTCTAACAATTCTCTGTATGTTTCTAAAAGAGTGATTGAAAGTGATTGAGCATTGTGATGAGTATAGAGCATATTGAGTCTCTAACAATTCTCTTTATGTTTCTATGAGATTGGACAAGTTCTAGTGTGGACTTGTTGAGCAGATTTGAGGTAAGTCTTTGAGAAGACTTGTGGATAGATTTGGGTAAGCTTTTGTGGAAGCTTACAATACATATTGAGAGCAGATTTGGATAAGTTCTTGAGAGAACTTATTGAGCATATTTGAACAAGTTCTAGTGAGGACTTGTAGAGCATATTGGACAAGTTCTAGAGAGGACTTGAGGATAGATTGGTGTGAGCTTTTGTGGAAGCTTACAAAGCAGATTTGACAAGTCTTTGTGAAGGCTTGTGAGCAGAGTTGATTGATTGATTTGTTCAAACCTTGAGTTAGGGTTTGGGATAGATCCAGCTGAGTTGATTTGAGATTGAGTCAAGCTTTGAGTTAAGGCTTGAGGATAGATATTGAAGATAGATTTGTGCTAGACTGAAGGACTATGTTTAGTATAGATTCGAGGATATAGTTTGGTGTAGATTTGAGGATAGGTTTGTGCCAGACCAGAGATAGAGATTGAGGATAGATTTGTGCTAGACCGAAGGACTGTGTTTAGTATATATTTGAGATAGAGCTTTGGAGGTGATAGAGTTGAGGATAGAGATCTCCATCCAGAGTAGGGAGGACAGGTGTCTTCTGTGGATAGAGTTCCATTTTCTAAGGGTAGTGGAGGTAGAGGTCTTCTAGAGGATCACCAGCTAGAGTAGAGATTAGGAGATTGGTGTCTCCTATGGATAGAGATCCATGAACTTGATTTAGGGGATTGGTATCTCCTTTGGATAGAGGTCCATAAACATTGTAATAGGGAAAGGATTCCCAAGAGATTGATTGAGAAAATTTTAGTGAAATATTTTCTCCGTGGAGTAGCCCACATTGGGTGAACCATGTAAATTGTGGTGTCTCTATTGTGTGTGGTGATTTATGCATTGCTTTGATTACTGCTATTGATATTTCTATCTATACATTGCATAATATTGATTGGGAAAGAAAAGTAAAAAGTGGTCTTATATTGTTCACCCCCCTCTCAGTATAAGCTTGTGTTCTTCAATTGGTATCAGAGTGGGTTCCTTCGAAAGAGTTTAATAACTTGAAGGAAAATCTTACAAGAACACAATGGATTCTAAGAATGGATCATCAGATAATACAGCACCAGTATTTTATGGAAGTGATTATATATATTGGAGTTTGAGAATGAAGATTTATCTGAAGGCACTTGGCAATGAAATTTGGGAATCAGTTGAAAATGGATACATATCCCTCAGTTGATCCACCTACAGATAAGGAAGGTAAGCTTCTACAACATTACAATTCAAAAGCAATGAATGCAATTTTGAGAGGTTTGCATAGAACAGAGTCCATAAAAGTTATGCATTGTCAAAATGCAAAAGGAATGTGGGATAAGTTGCAAAATATATATGAAGGAGATAAAGGTGTCAAGAAAGCAAAGATACAAAATCTCAAAGGACAATTTGAAGAGTTAAGAATGAAGGATGAGGAAAACATTAGTACTTATCTACTTCGAATTGATGAGGTTGTTAATGCTATGCAAGGACTTGGACTTAATGTGGATGAATCAGATGTTTGTGATAAGATCTTAAGGTCTCTTCCAACAAGGTTTAGTGAAAATATTTTAGCTATAGAAGAATCAAAGGATGGTGATTCTTTGACAAGAGATATGTTGCTTGGTATTCTTACAGCTTTTGAGATGAGAACAAAAGAACCTAATCCCCAGAAGGAAGCAACCTTCAAAGCAATTAAGAAGACAAAGGGTAAGAAGTCAGAATCAAGCAATGAGTCATCCAGTGATGAAGAAGCTAATTATGGCAGAAGGAATAAGGATTCAAGAAGATCTAGAGATATAAAATCCATTAAATGTTTCAATTGTGGAAAGTATGGTCACTATGCAACTGATTTTCAAGAAGCAAAGAATAACAATGATGAAGAAAAATAGGATCACAAAAATAGGGAATCAAAAAGATACTGGCACCAAAAGAAAAACAAGGATGGACAAAGCAGACAAGGAAAGAAGTTCTTTCAAAGGCAAAAGAGGAGCTACTATGCAGATAAGGCAAGTAAGTACTCAAGTGATAGTGATGCTAGTTTTTTAGATAATGATAGAGATGAAGTCCTATTTATGATTGAAGAAAAAGAAGTCCAGAAAAGGGCACCAATAATTCTCAAGTGTTTTAGATGTGGTAACTTTGGACATCTTGAAGATAGTTGTACAAGGAATGGTTATAGTTTCAGTGATGATGAATATGAGGATGCACTTGAAGGACCAGAAGAGAATATTCTAATGGCACTAGAAGAAGAAGAAAGTGATCCTATAGAAGACAAGTCAAAAGAAAATAAATATGTGGACAAAGGCAAACAAATAGAGGAAGAATCAGATAAAGAAGGATATGATCTCAAGGGAGAACTTATTTATGCTCTTGAAATAGTAAAGAAGGTAAGAAAGCAAAACTCTAAATTAGAATCTCAGTTTCAAGAATGTGATGAAGAGAGAAGAATGCTTATAGAGGATCTAGACAAATCAAAGGCTAAGACAAAGAAGTTCAAGGATAAGCTAGAAGCAAAAGTCTTAGAATGTGAAAATCTAGAACAAGAGGTAGCTTCATTAAAAATGGAAGTCAAAAACTCCAAATTCAAGCTACAAGGGTTCAAAAATAGCTCAAAGAACTTAGATAAGTTCATCAAGATACAAAAGCCTACATCAAGCAAGATAGGTCTTGGATTTGAACAGGAACAAAAGAAATGGGAAGGAAAGTCAACCTCAAGTTCTGAAGGAGAAGACACTTCAGAAGAAGAAACTTCAGAAGAAGACAATGTAAGAGAAAATGAGACATCTGAGGATGAGTTGGACAACAAAAAGTTCAACAAGGATAGGAACAATGCACAAAGAAGAAATAGATGGAACAACAATCAGAATAGGTTAAGAGAGACTAAGAGACCAATGAGGTCAAGACAAGGAAACTTCAATGGAAGATGTTTTTCATGTCACAGGTTTGGGCACATGGCTTCACAGTGCAGGACACATGAAAGACAGGAATATGGGAACAGACAACTTTTCCATGGGTATTGCTACTCATGTAATCAGTTTGGTCACAAGGCAATGAATTGCAGGGTTCATGATAGAAGAGGATATGGCTTCACTAGGAGAAATCCTAAGATATTTGCACCTCCAAGAAATAATAACATTAAGTGTTATAAGTGCAATAATGATGGACACACAACAAAGTGGTGTAGAGCAGACATTCCAGAATCAAGTATGAACAAGAACAAGAACATGGATATGAACAGGAATAGGAACAAGAACATGGATATGAACAGATAGGAATAGGAATAAGAAAATGGACATGGATAGGAACATGGACATGGAAAGGAACAGTCAGAGGAATCAGAAGGATCAGATAAAAATAAAAGAAGACAAAGGTAAAGACCAGTGCTTTTTGGGAGTAGAAATACTCCCACCCTAGAATTAACCACCTCAAGAGGAGGTGGGGGAGGGGCTAAGCTAAGAGACTCATTCTTAGCCCCGAGCCCCAAAGGTGACCCTTTGCCATTGATGTCAAAGGGGGAGAGATTTGAGTAAGGGGGAGAGATTTGGTATTTGAGTAAAGAGGAGAGCATTGAGCTAGGGGGAGCAATGTCCCAGGGGGAGCAGAACAAAGAAAAGGTTAAGTTTCTGGTAAAAATAATTTGGGTTGCCATCAATGACAAAGGGGGAGATTGTTGGACATTTTGAGTCAAAGTTGTCATTGATGTCAAGGAATGAAGTTGTCATTGATGTCAAGGAACAAGCTACCATTGATGTAAAAATGTCAAGAGGAACAATGCAAAGGTTAAAGGCAAAAGAGCTTCATAATATTTTTAATATTATGTGGAAGCATAAGTTAGAAGGGTTTTTATTAAAACCATGGGTGAGCAAAAATATTATTTATACAAAGTGGTAAAGTCAAAAAGGCTTTAATAAAGCCAAAGGGATTTAAAAGTTAATTTATAAAATTTAAATTCTAAAGAATTTAAATAATTTATAAATTAATGAGTTAAAAATCGAAGCATCGACGTTCAAGTTTGAAGGTGGAAATCGATATAAAAACTATATGCCTTAGAGGCATTAAGATATCCTTTTGCTCGAAAAGAAAAATGTGCAATCGTGTGTTGTGAGAACTCGTGCGAAGAAAGAGACAAGAACATTGTGTTTAGCACCAGTGAATAAGGGATAAATCGATGAGCATCAAAATTCAAGAGCCATCTGGGCAGCATGGCCTAGTGGCAAGTGGACAGAGCCTAGAGTGCTTGGGCATGGAGTGACCCATGATCGAATCATGATGGCAACATTGTTTTGTTGGTTGTGTTTGGAACGTCGAAGGGAGCAGCGTATGTTTTTTTATTAGGCGCACAAGGGGAGCTTTATAGAGCACGTGGTGCTCTTTACTCCCTAAGCGAGCACCTAGCTCACACGGTGGTTGGAGCCACGGCTAGGGCGTTGGTTGAGGCTGCGTCGTGAGTTCGAGTCCCACCAAGGCAAAGGTAATAAAATTTTGAATATATTTTTATGATGCCTAAGGTTTGACATGAGGTCTTAGGGAGTTAAAAGGGTTAGTTAAAAAGGGTTTTTAATTAATCATTATTTTTGGTAAATTGGAGGAATAAGGAGTTAGCTTTATTTTTGAATAAAGTGTTTGTGTCACATTGGTTTTATTGAAGATTTAAAAGTGTTGAAAGGACTTCTTGCCATTGAGTTATTTTGAAAAGGAGATTGTATTGATATTATTCTTGGCATTGAATATTATTTTAATTGGGAGATTATAAGGTGTATTTGGTCAATTATTTTTGTATATGTTGATGGATGTTTTCTTCAAGATGGAGTGATAAGGTGTATGTGTGGTTTGATATTTGCATTGTATCTTTGTGAGAGTTTTCTAACTTCTTTAAGCTTGGCAAAGAGGTGTTTGTGGTTGTGGCAGATTTTACAAGTTCCTTCATCATCAAGAAAAGGTATGAGCACATTCTTCCATAATTGAATTGATTGGTTGGTTTTCTAGAAAATAAGTTTGGAGTGAAAAGGACTTGATTAGGGTTTCCTTTTTGAGTGTGTTGAGTTAATGCTTCAAGGTTTTCTGGAATAGAGAGTTGTTGTTAAAACCTTGTTTTATAAGCATTGTTGTTGAAGCCATTGGTTGTGTGAAGAACTTGAACTAGGGTTTGAAAAGAACATGAGTATCATTGTTATGTGAAGATTGTTTTATAAGCATTGTTGTTGAAGTGAGTTGTTGAGTGAAGAACTTGAACTAGGGTTTGAAAAGAACATGAGTATCATTGTTATGTGAGATTGGTTGTTGAGCATTGTTGGAAATATTTTGAGTGAGTGTTCATATGCTTGGACTAGGGTTTGTAAGCAAGGATTGTTTCATTGAGTGATTGGTTGAGTAGAGTTGGTTGAGCCTAGTCAAGTGGATGTGTGAAGTGATTGTTCAAGTTCCATAAAACAAACTATTCTATATTCTGAATTGATTTGAGAAAGTGATTGAGTATTGAGGTGAATTTGAAGCATATTGAGTCTCTAACAATTCTTTGTATGTTTCTAAAAGAGTGATTGAAAGTGATTGAGCATTGTGATGAGTATAGAGCATATTGAGTCTCTAACAATTCTCTTTATGTTTCTATGAGATTGGACAAGTTCTAGTGTGGACTTGTTGAGCAGATTTGAGGTAAGTCTTTGAGAAGACTTGTGGATAGATTTGGGTAAGCTTTTGTGGAAGCTTACAATACAGATTGAGAGCAGATTTGGATAAGTTCTTGAGAGAACTTATTGAGCAGATTTGAACAAGTTCTAGTGAGGACTTGTAGAGCATATTGGACAAGTTCTAGAGAGGACTTGAGGATAGATTGGTGTGAGCTTTTGTGGAAGCTTACAAAGCAGATTTGACAAGTCTTTGTGAAGGCTTGTGAGCAGAGTTGATTGATTGATTTGTTCAAACCTTGAGTTAGGGTTTGGGATAGATCCAGCTGAGTTGATTTGAGATTGAGTCAAGCTTTGAGTTAAGGCTTGAGGATAGAGATTGAAGATAGATTTGTGCTAGACCGAAGGACTATGTTTAGTACAGATTCGAGGATAGAGTTTGGTGCAGATTTGAGGATAGGTTTGTGCCAGACCAGAGACAGAGATTGAGGACAGATTTGTGCTAGACCGAAGGACTGTGTTTAGTACAGATTTGAGATAGAGCTTTGGAGGTGATAGAGTTGAGGATAGAGATCTCCAACCAGAGCAAGGAGGACAGGTGTCTTCTATGGATAGAGTTCCATTTGCTAAGGGTAGTGGAGGTAGAGGTCTTCTAGAGGATCACCAACCAGAGCAGAGATTAGGAGATTGGTGTCTCCTATGGATAGAGATCCATGAACTTGATTTAGGGGATTGGTATCTCCTTTGGACAGAGGTCCATAAACATTGTAATAGGGAAAGGATTCCCAAGAGATTGATTGAGAAAATTTTAGTGAAATATTTTCTCCGTGGAGTAGCCCACATTGGGTGAACCACGTAAATTGTGGTGTCTCTATTGTGTGTGGTGATTTGTGCATTGCTTTGATTACTGCTATTGATATTGCTATCTATACATTGCATAATATTGATTGGGAAAGAAAAGTAAAAAGTGGTCTTATACTGTTCACCCCCCTCTCAGTATAAGCTTGTGTTCTTCAATAAGATGTGATCTCAAGTGCACACTTCCTAATATAATAGCTTAGGAGGAAGGGTAAGAGAAAGAAAAATAAAGATAGCAAAAAGGAAAAAATCTAATCTAACAAAGTACTGATGCACCAAAGATAAAAAAAGATACATAAGACTATATATATATATATATATATATATATATATATATATATATACACGCAAAAATTATTACAAATATTTATGCTAAAAGTGAGGGTTTAGTTTCCCACAAGACTACCTAGAGATTTGTATACTGCTATAAAAAGGAAAATGAAGGGAAAGTTATACTACTAGATGATACACTTGTTGATACAACTTGCCAATATTTTGTAATGCTAAAATAACTACTATTTATAGATTACAAACAAGGAGAGCTTCCCTCCAAAATTTGTAGGATTATTTGACAATCTTAGCTACTCCTTTTTAGGCATTCTAAAAATTGAATGAAGACACATTTCATCATTACTCTTGTCAATTTAAGGATTGTTATTATTGTAGGGGTTATAACCTCATCTTCAATGGACCATCTACCTCTCCCTAAACTATTGAAGTAAATGACTACAGCAGGTGATCCTTACCATTTTTTACCAGTGATTCATTAATATGTTTACCTACCTTTCCTAGGATTTCATGCATCATTATTCCTATCTTGAACCCTAGTTTGATCTTTCTTATATCAAAGATTTAGTTTTTTTCTTTATGTTAAGTTTTTATCTAACCTTCGAAGTGTGAGCTTTATTGAGACTTTTGGATTCTTCGAATATCAAAGTTTAATTTTGTTGCATCCTCCACATTTATCTCTTTTAAAAAAAATTAAATTTTTTATCTAAGACTATTTTTCTTCTAGTACCTTTTGGGATTTCTTTGCCACTTCTCTTTTATAGGGCCTCAAGACTGTGTAGTTTGTCAGATATTTCTCTTTTTTGATGACCATAGCCCCCTTGGAAATATTTTATCTTTTGGTTCCCTCCCTACCCTCAAAGCTTTTGGCTATCTTGAAGTTCTAATGAGCATAGTCTATCCCTAGCAACAATGCTTAGGCTAGAGTAAATTATTACCTCTTTAGGTTTGAAAACTTATTTCTTTTCTTCCCATCATCCTTTTCTATTTATTTTTTTTTCAAGTTCTTTTTAGGCAAAGCTATCAAAAATCCTCTTGGTATGATGTGAGCTACATATGATCACATTTATTAGTTTGTAGAACCTTTTGACTTAAAAGTTTCCATGTGCCCTTTTCATTTTTGTTATCTTTTTGTCCTCCTTGAGGGAGTTTTTGGTGCAAATATATCAAATCAGATAGCCTCCTTCACTAAATGTAGGGGAAGTAAAAATCTCATAAAATCTCTTGATGATGAGCTCTTGTGAGTCTTCATCCACTTTTTCCTATTTTTAAACCTTTCTCATATAACTTTTCCCATGATTGTTTTTGATGCATGTGGTGGAGAGATAATGGATGAGGAGTCAGGGGCTATAGACCTAAACAAATATGGATGATAGCTAGGTATACTATCTTACTTGCAACTAATGTTTAGGTTCATCCTTCATTATTAGTAGAGTTTCTTTAGTCATCATAAAAAAGGCTCATGGTATGCTACCAATAATGAGGTTGGAATCAATTATCACCAAAAGAGATCTGAGAAGATCATTTCAAATTTATGAGTATGAAATTAGTCTATCCACCTTGCATGATTTTTTTCTTTCAATGATGACTTGATGATTCATAGGGGTTTTCTACTTGTAGAAGAAGATAAACCTGGAATATTAGACCTTATCTATTGGATGTGGAATCACTAGAATGCAACCTTGTTTTCTTAGAGAGGAATTGTTTGCAACATATTTCAGGTCAAGAAAGGAGTGCTTAGTAGTTCTTTTATAGCCTCTTCTTTAGTTTGTGACATCTTCCCTTCATCATTATTACTTATAACCTATGATACAAGAAGATTTTTGTTTTCTACATTGGATTTTTATTATGTCAATATGTTTTTCCTTCATGTGTAATAGTTTTGTTCTCCTACTTTTATTTCAGGTTATGCAATTTTAACACCATGACTAATTAGATAATTTTAAATATTCGATGTTGATCCCAATATTTCTTTTCATTAATGTTCAAGCATCCTACTTTGCTTCAACATGTATCCTCTATAGCAAATTTGGTTAGTATTTATATGTATATATATATATATATATATATATATATATATATATATATATATATATATATATATATATATATATATATATATATATATATATATATATATATATATATATATGTATATGTATATATATAAGCATATATACGTGATCCTAGAAGGATCAAGACTTTTATGTTCAAATGGATTCTCAACCCATTTTTGTGTCTTGATATGTCTTTGAGGTATCTAACTCCCACACTTTGGATGCCCATTGATCCATATAGTCATCAAGGATGAATGAATGCATTTCATCAACCAAGGATTTGGATATCTCTTTTTTTAATATAAAATTTGATCAAAAATTAACCAAGATGTCAGCAAGTTTTTTGCATGGTGCAAGAAAAGTGGCTTTGACTGAATTTTAAATTCATTCCTAAACCATGTTATCATAACTATGATAGACTAATATAGATATAAATACCCCAAAATTTAGCAATGAAACCTCTATATAGGAAAAATCTAAATGAAGTTGGGAGATCAATTATCGAGATATCATGTGTGACATTTACACTTGGACATGTATTTAGAGCTAGCAGTAGTTCCTTTAATTCTCCTAAGATCTAGAAAGTAGTGACATCCAGTCATACTAATTTTCTATTGATAGGTTGATATTTCAAACCCAATACTATTTCAAATCCTTTAGGCATGATAGGTATACTTTCCCCTGAGTCTACCACACATTTATCAATTACTTTATCCTTATAGATAAGAGATACTTTCCCCTGAGTGTAATCCTTTAGGATTGGATTGGCTTATTTTTGGAGCTAAGATTTATAAAATTGTAGGAGCTTATCGCTAATTATTTTCTTTTCCATCTTCCTCAAGGGACTTTCTCAGATTTTCCTTCTGCATAGAATGGCCAACATATCCCAAACTAGAATTGGTATTGTGGACATTTTTATATGGTCCACCATGTTGAATGATCCAAGGAAGATAGCCTTCTAAGTGACATATGTTGATATGAATTGTGGTTTTTCTATGATTATTTGAGTAGATTTGGTTGGTTCCAATTGGGGTTCTTGTTACCTTGGTATCTTTAGGGTGATTTTCTTAGTGGTCATTTGGGTCTTTAAAAATTTTAGGATTTCTATTTTTGGAACCCTTGGGTCAATAATGGTGACATTAATTTGATGGGTTGAGGCCACTTGGTGGCATTGTCTATAACTAGAAGGAGGTATAGGTTTGGTTGAATCTAGAGTTATTTTAGTATGTGGTTACCACCTTACTTTAATTGGCTTATGCTAAAAATTTAGAGCTATCAAAATGCTCTTATTTTGATCCTCATTACCTACTTTTTGGACCTCATAATATATACTGACCAGACCTGCGATCAATTGGGAATCATGTTGTCTACTTTATATAACATTGCATAAATCTCCTCCTCATCCCAGGTCACCCAAACTTATTCATAAGGAGCATATTCTAACCTAGGAAGGAATGAGGATGGGGTAGAATAACTTTCTATATAATATTCTATTCTCGATGGGAGGTAGATACTTAGGAAAACATTATCTCATTTGACATGGTCACAAGAAGGTGGGAAAAATATCCATGCCAATAAATATACTCATTTTCATAATTGTTCTGGATGGTAATTATCTCCCTAGAATTATTGGGGAATTATTGCTACATGGGGATTGATACCAACACTATTTTTTGGTTCTAGCCTTGGACTTGGTCATTCTTCCAATTGGTTTGGAATTGAGCCCTGGTGTAACCATTATATGGAGCTCTATTGCCTTTATTCCCTTATGGGAAATGATACCTATGATTATTGTAATAAGGGATAATTTGAGCATTGCACTCCCTTTTCATGGTCATAACATCATTGAAAACCAATGGGAGAAACTTTTGCATTGCTTTTTTTAGGGGATCTTCTAGAGTAGGGGGTGTTTGAGTAGGTGGGGTGAGAGTAACTATAGGTGATACTAAGGTTGGTTGGAAGTTTTTTGGATGAACAATTAGAGGGGTTGTTTCATACTATGATACAAATACATGGGAGGCCTAGGTTCTAGTCTTCTAATCTAAATTATATCATGTTTAATTTGGATAGCTATACCGTATGCAAATGGTAGGCAGTTTCCACCTTGGTCCTTGATCATTAATGATATTTTAGAATCTAAGGTATTTAGATAGTATATAAATGCCATACCTAGGGGAGGATAGATTTCTTTAGATATTCTATGCCATGATTTATAAAATCTAAGGTTGAAATCATCTACCATCTCCATGGGGGCTCTCTTGATAGATGACAATTACTCCATGAGAGATGTTCCATATACCTTTTCTCTTAATCCTTCAATGAATAGAGTGATGATATGGTCCTAGTTATTTATTGAGTTGGGTCAAAGTGCAATATAACATTCTCAAGCTCTTCCATTGAATGAGGTTGCCAATAATCTTAGAGACATGTTTTATCTCAATATATTATAAAGCATACATAGGATCACTATATGGTTTAGATGATCAATAGCAGTATTCAAATCCTCCCTCATGAAGTATATATATATTTGAGATAAAACATCAATATTTCCTCCCATGATTCATGCAAAGCAAGTAGTGCCAAGGGTCCTCTATCATTCCAATCAAGGAATATTTTGGGTGGTGGTGGAGCATCCATGTTATAGCCCCTAGCTCTTATTCTTTATGGAATAGTGTCAAGTGAAGGAAGCAACTCATACTTAGCAAAAAATGACCTACTAGAAGGTCTCTCATTCATATACTTATAATTCCTTTGGTTAGGGTGGATTTTCTAGGTGAATGTGGCTTATGCTCTAAGAGCAAGGAGATTAATGCCTTCATCAAAATCTTAATCTAGTTTCCTTCATAGTGGTTTTTTCTAGATGTTTGTTTTGGAGTTATTAGGTGAGTGAGAGATGCTTCAACAAGTAAAAATAGTTAGAGACCGTCACCATCATCTAAGCCTAAATTATTCTTGCAAATTCAAAACCAATGATAAATCAATGGGGTCCCATTAAGTATGTCATTAAATTATTTTTCTCTTTGATTGTCCCAGTCATCTAAAATGATGTGGATCAGGAGGTCAAGTCTATCATGCCTTACACAAAGTGACATAGCATGGTCAGTCCTACGAGCATGGGGTTCAGCTCAATCAGGGGCCTTCAAGATTTTAGCAAAGGATAGATCCTTTATAAGATGTGATCTTAGGTGGATACTTCAATCTAACAACATGGGTGGGAAAGGGTAAAAGAAAGAAAAACAAATATAGCAGAAAGGAAAAAACCTAAGCTAAAAAAATGGTGATGCTAAATATTAAATAATATCCCCCCTCCATTTTAGCTTTGACCATAATGCATCAATATGAACACTTTCTCTTCTCAACATACTTAAGCATAGATTGAAATATAAACACACGCAAACAAAGGAGACGAGTCAAGGCATGAGAATCAAAAAAATTTAGAACCAAATAGATGTGTATGTCTCTAGTATGTGTGTGTGTGTATGTGTGTGTGTGTGAACAGAGTATTACAAATATTTATGCCAAAAGTAGGAGTTCAACTACCCACAAGACCACCTAAAGATCTACATACTACTATACAAAAGGAAAATGAATGGAAAGTTATACAACTACCTAATATAGTTTCTAATACAACTTTCCAATATTTTGCAAGGCTAAACTAACTACTATTTATAGATTACAAATAGGAAGAGTTTACATCCAAAATGTGTAGGATTATTTGACAATCTTAGCAACTCCTTTCTAGGGATTATGAAAATTAAATGGATGCACCTTCCATCATTACTCTTGTCAACTTGGATATTGTTGTTGTTACAGGTGTCATACCCTTTTATTAAATGGACCATCTACCTCTCCTTGAGCTATTGAACTTGGACCATATGTTAGTTTTTTTTCAACCTCCAATGTGTCAACTTTGGTGAGACTTTTATATTCTTAAAATATTGAAGGTTCCTTTTTTTGCATGTTCAGAATTTATCTCTTTGTAATTTTTAAAATTTTTGATCATATACTATTTCCCTTCTAGCACCTTTTGGGATTTCTTTACCACTTCTATTTTATAGCACCTTGAGACTATGTAGTTTTTCAAAACTTTATCTTCTCTAATGACCATAGCCCTCTTGGAAATATTTTATCTATTGGTTTCTTCACTGCCCTTGGAGCTTTTGGCTATCTTGATATTTCAATGAGCATAGTCTATCCCTATCAATATTGCTTAGGCTAGAATATTTTATTGTCCCTATAGTTTTAAAAACTTATTTCTTTTCTTCTCATCAGTATTTTTTATTTATTTTTCCTAAGTTCTTTTAATGCAAGGCTATCAGAGATCCTCTTTGTATGATGTGAACTATAGATGATAATATTTATTAGTTCATAGGACATTTCGACTTGAAATTTCCTATGTGCCCTTTGAAATTTTTCTATTTTATTGGACTCCTTAAGGGAGTTGGTGTAAACATGTCAAATTAGGAGGTCTCCTTTACTAAATGTAAGGGAAGTATATTTCTCACAAGATCTCTTGATTATGAGCTCTTGTGAAACTTCATTTGCTTTCTCTTATTGTTAAACCTTTCTCACCTAAATTTCCTCATGATT
Source organism: Wollemia nobilis (assembly GCA_028583015.1). Lineage (NCBI taxonomy): Eukaryota > Viridiplantae > Streptophyta > Pinopsida > Araucariales > Araucariaceae > Wollemia > Wollemia nobilis. The sequence goes on along the minus strand of JAQPPZ010016818.1, from coordinate 2,785,453 downwards.
ATGTCAAGTGCATGTGGTGGAGAGATGGTAGATGAGGATTTAGGGGTCACAACATAAAAAAATATGAGTTATAGCTAGGTATACTAGCTCACTTGCAACTAATATATGGTTTCATCCTTTGTTATTGGTAGAGTTTCTTCACTTGTCACTGAAAAGGCTCGTCGATTGCTACCAATAATAAGGTTGGATTCATTTATCACCAAAATTTCTCTAAGAAGATCATTTTGTATTATTTAGTATGAAATCATTTTGTCCACCTTGCATGATTTTCTTCTTTCAATGATGACTTGATTCTTTGGCATAGGCTTTCTGGTGGTCAGTAATGGTTCTGGGGCTTTTCATATAATTATGAATTCAAACTGGATTTGATTGCAATAGTTCCTATTTGGTTCATTTTTAGTGATATATCACTACAATTACCAAAACCACTATCTTCTTTGTAAAAATACATCTATTTTCTTAATGAGAAATATGTCCAACATTCCACTAGTCCATCAATACTAACCTACTATGTCTACAAAAACAACCATAGTGGATCTTCTTTGTTTAATCCAAATGTACAAAAATGAATTAGACTATCTAAATATATACAAATATAATTATATATTAAGTATATGCATAAATATATCATCAAAATAAATAAATACCAATTGAAATCATCTAAAACAAAGGGAAAAAACTTGTAAAATCACTCATACTCAAAAAATTTAAACTTGGTCATGATCATCATTGTATACATAACCTAACATATCTAGTATGTAAATAAGAAGTCTTTAGTCTTCATTTAAGACTCAGTCTCTTGCACTTGTGATTATACCACCTATGACCTCATACACCATGATTTGGACATTTTGGCATAGGGTATCAAAGCATAGATGTCATCAAATTGCCACATTTCCTCAAGGATCATATTTCTCAACTTGCCTTGAATTTATTCCAATAATATGTACTACATATTCCCATGCATGATGTCCACTTGATGGTCATGTTCCTCAATCCAACATCTAAGTGATAAATTTCTACTAGTTCTTTCAAACTCCACCTTATATCAAATGCAGAAGCACAATCCCATCAGAACCTAAACTTCCTTTACCCACTCACTTTTAGCTTAACATAATCTAATATATCCATAATACATGTTGATAAAAATACATCCTATATTTGTCCTAGGATCTTATCTAAGCAATGGTAATATTACATGACCATCAATACTTAACTGAATGCTTTACTCCAACTCCATAAAAATATCAATAATATAGTTTCCATGGGAGGACCAAGCCTTGTTAGATTTTTTCTTTCTTTGGACATTAGTGAAGTGCACTGATGAAAATACCACCATGGTTTTGTACTCAACCTTACTTAGCAAAATATTTATTCCATTACCACCACTTCATGTTTTTACCTAAGCAAAAACCTAAGATTATAGATCATTCTCAGGATGTTGAGAAATTATAGGAAATCAAATCTAGTAATTTAGACCTCTCAAGTGGATTTTTTTATACAATTTCAATTACCAGAGACTGCATGTTATTAATAAATATTCATTAATGCACCATTTTTATACTTCCAAGGAGATCGATAAAATAATCACCCTTGCTTGCTTTCCAATTTGGATAATATCATCTACAAATGGCTCCCCCATAATCCACTATGAGGGATACATATGTATTTTGAAGAGAGAAGAACAAGTAGAATGATTGTTAAATCCTAATGAAGATTCATATTATACATTCTAAAATCTTTCATGTCAAATAATTAGTGGCACTAGAATATTACAATTAGATATCTTAAGGATTTTTTGAAACATCACAAAATGAACATGCCAAGATTTTTTTGGATTAATATAGCAACAATATTCAAGCATGTCACAATTACATTCTAAAAAAGAGAAACACTTATTTATGTAATCTTTTTTGCTTTTATTTTCCATATCTATATTGTAGAGGTTGTTGAAGTAATTGAAACTATTCATTTGATGTCATGACCAACCTTGTAATGTGATCATTGTACATTACTCTACGGACCCGTGAGAACATTTTTTTAATTTCTTATATGGGATTGAAGTAGACCCCACCCGTATTACATCATCACCACAGAAGTGGTATTACAACAAAGCTTGGATATTATCCATATATCACTTGGCAATATTTGAACCTTGGTATCCTCTTTTTAAATATTGAGGAATCTAACTAGTTTAGCTAATGCCACTTGATATGGACCCATAAACATATTGTAAAGTAGCTTATTTGTATTATTTAATTATTATCCAATGGTCAATTATTTAAATTTGGCCTTGGGTAACTCGTATTATGGTTGGTATTTATAACCTTGTCCATATATTTTTATCAATTGGATATAATTCTTTAGTTATTAGCGAGATTACTGGTTTCTAAATACACCTATATTTCTCTTTTTTATGTGGGTTGCTTTGCTTTTCTAAGAAATATATTGATTTTGTTTGAATATATTTTAATTTCCAACATGGTATTTTTGCTTGATAATAAAGGGTTGTGCTCGAGTCTCCCACCCTTAACAATTTACATCTCTCTTCTTTAGAGCTTGATAGTTTACAAATAAATACACTTCTCATCTCAATTGAGATGCTATAGCTAGAAACCTACATCATTTTGCAAATTTTTGAATTCTTGATTTTCATTTTCTGGATCTTTTCAAATCTCTATATAATACAATTACTCCATAATTTAGCATATTTCTTGAAATTTTCCTATAGCGGCCTTCACAATGCCAAAAATTCAACTCTACTATCTATGCCTTGCATATTAGTAGAGTAATATTTTCAAGACATCGCACTATCATAGTCCGCTTTACCAAATCTGGATTGCTAGTTTCCTTCCTAAAACACAAGTGCAACCACAAAAATTATAATAAATAGTCTAAATGAACACACATTATTGTTACAAAATAAAATAGATTATTACCAGTGGAAAGCATTAAAGTAATTTCTTAATCATTAATTGATTTAGGCAATCAACATTTTTGTCATCTTCAACTAAAATTTCTACTTCCTCTAACCATGGAAAGGAGATGTTAACTTCATGATCCTCAATCAAAACCCCTATATTAGCTAGCTTGCCTACACATTTGTTTCCTTCCCTTAATATATGTGTAAACCTTATTTCTTCAAACATTTTAGCAAGATATTGAATTTCCACAATTATATCTTGTATGTTCCATGGAGCCTTTGCTTTCCTCAAAATTGCATTTATTACTATGAGAGAATCACCTTCCATCCATATTCTATTTTATTTAATTTGTTTACATATTTTTAACCCTTCTAAATCTTCCCAAGCTTCATCTTCATTATTTATCTTAAATCCACAATTGAAAGTATTATAAGATAATATTTCTCCTCTATTATTTCTAAGTATTCCTCCTCCTCCTATTGGTCCTAGATTTCCTTTGATGCTCCATAAAAATTCAATTTAACCCACTCCACATCTGGTGGTTTCCAATTTATATTCTTTACCTTATTTTTGCTTCTCTTGTACTCCACATATGGTGGTTGGATGAGTTGAGAAGGTTGGTTTAGACTCCTTTATGGCTAAACACATCTTCTTTTTCATTACCACTAAACTGCTTTCCTTTCCTTTAAATATTCTTATATTCCTTTCTAGACATATAGTCCAAAGTATTGTATCTTTTGATATTTTCCATATTATCTGTAAAGCCTCACTTTTATAAGTGCTCTGCCATTGCTTTAACCAATCTTCAATTTTTCTATTCATCACCATGCATTTACCAAACATATTAAGAATCCATTGCCATATATTCTAGACTATTGAGCAATATACTAAGAGATGGTCAATACTCTCCTCCTCCTTATTATAGAAAACACATTGAGAGGGACCATGAAAACCCCTTTTCATAAGGTTATCCCAGGATAAAATTCTTCTATGACCTACTAGCCAAACAAATATTTTAATTTTAGGAATGCTTGGGATATCCCAAATATCTCTCCATATTCTAGTGACATTATTATTATGTTGGTGTTGAACATTATATCCACTTCTTGTTGTGTATTCTCCTGAGATATTCAACTCCCAAATCAATTTATCCTTGGCACCCCTTAAAATAATCACAGTTGTTATCTTTCTACTCAATTGCCTCCTAGCATAAATGTCTTGTATACTTGGAAAAAAATATAGTTTCCATTTGTATCTTCCTTCTTGATCCTTTTACATAATGTTTGAAACCCTATCACCGTATTTATCTTGAAGTAATCTCATCCAAGGTTTCAAAACTAGATCTAAATTGATTGGTTTTTTATCACACCAAGTATCCATCCAAATAAAAACTTTTCTCCAGTTCCCACCACCCATATTAAACCTTTAATCATAATATCAATAGATTTTTTTAAATCATTCCAAAAAGTAGAACCATTTGTAAGAGAGAATGTAGTAAATATTAAACTCAGGTCATTGGGATCAACATACTTAGAAGAATTTTTTCCATAGTCTTTGACTCTCTTTGTACAATATTCATATAACTTTTCCCCTAAGAACTAAGTTTGCATTTGTAAGAGCTCTTAAACCAAGACCTCCTCTAGTTTTGTCATCACACAACTTACTCCATTTCACCAAAGGAAATTTCCTTTTATCATTTAATAATTTAGCATCAAATAATTTAGCATCCTTATTTTTTGGAATTAGGATAAGATAAGTTGCATTTATTTTATAAGGAATGTATTGTTTTACCCTAGATTGTTCCACTACCACCAATAAAGAATCCTTCACTATATCCCAATTATGTTGGTAAAAAGTTGCAAATATCCCATCTAGACCAGAATATTTATCCTTATTAAAATATAAAAGAGCTAAATAAACTTCTTCTAGAGTAATAGGATCCAACAATTCCCTATTCTCTTCATTTGTTATAACTGAAGGAACATCTTGAAGAAGTTTATTATTAAGAACTTTGATCTCCTCTAAACCTAGAATATTTTGATAAAACAACTTTACCTCTTTTCTAATTTCACTCCAATATTCAATACAAACCTCTTCTATTGATTTAATTCTACTAATTCTAGAATATGATCTATGTACTATAGCCATCCTATGAAAAACTTTGTACTTTTATCTCCTTTTAAACAAGTATGTCTTGATTTTAATCTCCAGAATTTCTCTTCCTTAAAATATTATGATATTCACTAAGCAACTCCCTTTCCTCTGAGATTGTATTATTTTCATCGCTTTTTTGGAATTTTGAAAGTTTATCTAATTTCCAACATGATATTAGAGCAGGTATGAAATACCATTACTCAATCCAAAAGTCTAGTCATTTGATCTTCTACAATATTTTAGGATGAAATGTGATATTTAAGGAGTTGATGTAAAGTGAGTTGGTTTGATTGGCATTTTTTTAAGAGAATTTTAAAAACCATAATCGAATCTTGGAACATGGTAATCTCATTATGCTACCTCAATATACTTCTATAGTTAGAAAACATCGGTTCAAGAGGAATCTTCACTGACACGTTTCATCATATCCCTCTCTTTTGGATATTCAATCCATTGGTTTTTCTTGTGATGGATTTTTTGAATGAGGTTTTCGTCTTATGAAGGAGCAATTATGTCATAATATGATGGATTAAATTCTTAAAGACTTTTTACAAAGCTTAATTCATTTTTTGGGGATTTTTTCAAAAATTCATTTCCTTTTATTTTTTAGATTATTTGGTGCCATAGTATAATATATGAGGGAGCAACTTGCTTGGCACCCTATGAAAAAATATTGTAAACAAGTTACGATCATCCCTAATTGCTAGAAAAAAATTATTGAATTTCAATATATGGTAGATACCTCTCATTTGAATACCAAGGTCATCAGTAGGTTTCAATGGCTCTTGTGGCACTTTGATAGAGGATCAATTGATGAGCTTTATTCCAAAAAATAGTTGCATATGAAGAACCATAATGGACAACTCATCAAAATTTATGGATTTTTTATGAAATTGAAAGGGGTCACCAGTGATCATATTATCAAGTTCTATCATTAAAGGGTTCATTTAATTCATTCAAAATGTGTGTGTTTATCTCCCTTCATGCTTAAATTTAAATTTTAAATTTCATAATATTCCACAAATATTACATTTCTAGGTGGGAATATTGGTTGTCATTGGTAGGGAAAATGTTGTTCTCTCATGGTTGAAAGGGTTAATTGCATCACAATGTTTTAAATATGTGTTCCTCATCTCCAACATGACTACATGGTTAGGAGTTTATATATTATGTCATTATGTGAGTGTGTTTAGGAGATCAACTCCTTATTCTCACCATATTTTGTTCTCAACCTCCTACTCATGTGTTGTAAGGTAGTTCCAATGTGCTACTAAGAGAATGTGGTTGGCCTAGAATGTGTTAGGCATGTGGTATCTCGACAAATTAGGATAAAAACCCCCAAATCATCATCACTCATAGGTTATGATCACTTTTGTAGTGTTTTATTTTCATAATAATGATGGCTTATTAGATAGTCAACATATTATTAAGTTTTCTAAAGGTCTATTTCCTGGGTTTGAATCTCATGGACTCCCTTGGGGATCCTCCTCTCTCAACTTAGCACAAAGTGAGGTTCATACTTCAAGTTCATCATTTTATTTTACATGGTATCATGGACCTCTTATATAGCATGTTGTGTATAGCTCGCATGTGCTTATAAGGTTAATGGTTCAAATTAATTACTCTCTATTGTGGATTAATTTTAATGTCTATTTTCTTGGGTTTAATTTGGTGGTCAACATAGCACATATGTGTCCACACAAACATTGATTTTTAACTTATATACTATGAATAATCCAAAGACACCACTTGTTATAAATTAAATTATTTCTTTTCCAAATAGTAGGAGTTAGAAGACAATTGGAAGCATTTGATTCACACCTCTACTAGGGTTTTAGTGTCATGTTGTATCCCAATAATGTTAGAAGCTAATTTCATATTTTTTGTGTTTTTGAAAATAATATTTGGCATAATAATGGAAACTTCTAGAGAGAAAACTTTCTCATATAGAAGCATTTGGATCCCCATTTCAATCATGTTATTTTATGAGCTCTGCGCATTAGTCTAGTAATTTTATTTTGTTTTACTAGTACAAGAATGAAATAATTAGGAACTTGATAAAGCATATGTTGTAAGTACCTAATTGTAATGGGTTAAAATACTCTTTATTGAAGATCAAGATATAAGCTCTTATATGAAGCAAAGGATTATGGGGATTTATTTTTAATATGTCAATGTATATAAATCTAGAAGAAAAATGATCTCTTTGATTTATTGTGTTGTATAAGGATAAGTGCTAAAAATAATATCACCAACAACTCATATCCTTCAACACTATTATATGATTTTCAAAATTTGTATGACAATGTCAATGCCATAGCATTCATTTCTTTGGAATCCAAGCTTACTACCTTGAATATGGAAAAAATTGGCACCCTTGTAGAGTACATCAATCATTTTGATAATTTATAGAGGGTATATGTGTTGCAATTGGGACCACCAATAGTCTCAAATATTACCTCAACTTTGTATTCATTCATATTTTTAAATATTATGATTAGGTTGCTATATTATACAATATACTTTGGATGTTACTTCCAATTAAACATGTTCCTTCATTGGATATTACTTTAACTTATCTTGTTCATCACCAAGCATGTTCAATGCATTTAAAGGGAATGAAATTATCCATTCAAGCTTATCCAAAAGAAACTCCAAAGTAAGAACCTGAGAAGCCAAGAAAAAAGTAGCCAAAACAAGGTGGAAAAAGTTCAACAAATCATCCAAAATCCTACTTGTGATTTTTGCAAACAAGAGGGCCATAAAGTTTAGTATTGTCAACTTTGGATCAAGAAGCGTGAAAAGGTTGCTAAAAAATATGGAGGTGATCCTTTTATTACTATACAATATGATGGTGAGTATAAGGGTGAATCTTGGTAGCCACATGTTGCAATTCACTTAGCATATTGGACTTCCACATATTCAAAGGAATAAATTACATATTTTATAATATGTCATGTTACTAAGCATCTCCATATATTAATATATTATAGTGAACAACACTATTGTGAGTGATTAATCATGGGTGATAAGTATTATTTATAGGTTATAGGATGTGGTGATGTGAAGCTTGGATCCACATCATTTCACAAAGTTATCCATGTTTCAATGTTGATCCTATCTCCTTTCTATTATCATATTATCCACACTATCAAAAAAGTGAAATTTTGGCAAGATCTATAGGTGATTAAATATAATTATGGATTTAAGATAATGAATCAACTCATATGTACAAGTTTGGTGTTCCCCCTCCTCTTCTTCCAAGACAAAATACAATGTAATAAATGCACAAGTGTTACAATATGCAATGATGTAAATGTGCATGTAGTCCACATGTACATGAGTCATAGGATAAGTTAGATGAATATTTATGGTTAGAGTAAAGTCCAATGCATGTGTATTCCTATATATAGGCCTTTAAGGTAGTGAGTGTGATAGAGAGAGTGAGAGAGAGAGTGAGAGAGAGAGAGACAATGTTACTATAGTGAGTAGTGAGTAGGTACAATGTAGTTCTTTGTGGAAAATTCTAAAGTATTCAAGTCCTCCATTATATTGCATTTTATTATTTTCGTGAGCTTTCATTGATGGCATATTACTGAGTTATTGCAAAATTTTATCTAATTATTTTATTGCATATTATAGTGCCATTATCATATAGTTATCATAGCTTTCTTATTTCACATCTTGTGGTTGCATTTCCTTTAATATACATCCTCAAAAGCTAGCAGTGGTATTAGAGCATATGGTAGATCAATAGGAAATAGAGAGTGAGAGAGAGACAATGTTACTATAGTGAGTAGTGATTAGGTACAATGTAGTTCATTAAAAATTCTAGAGTGTTCAAATCCTCCATTATATTGCATCATACTATTTTTATGAGCTTTCATTAATGGTATATTACTGAGTTTGCATAAGTTTATCTCATTATTTTCTTGTGTATTATGGTGCCATTATCATATAGTTATCATAGCTTACTTATTTCACATCTTGTGGTTGCATTTCCTTTAATATACATCCTCAAAAGCTAACAATGGTATCATAGCATCAAGAAGGAGAATTAAAGCCACCAAACTACAGTTTTAGGGTAGCAAGTTAGAGGGTTTCAAAGCTGCAAATAGGTGAGCTAAAGAGTTATTTAGGACAGCAAGGAAGAGTTGTGATTTCATTCATTACAAGGTAGCAATTAGGTGATTCAAATCACCAAGTTATTCATCATCTTCAGAGGTCATTGAAGGTAAGCAAATTTGGTGCAAAAGGTTCATTATTTGAACTTTAGTTATTTGGTTCATTATTAAGTTTCATTAAAGCACCATATTAGAGTTTAAAAGTTGCAAGGAGAAGATTGCATATTAAAGTCTTCAAGGGAGTGCAAAAGATAGTTTTTACAAGGGTTATAACTTGCACACAAAAAGGAGTTAGATATATTTCAAAAGAAATAAAAATATCAACATCCTACCTTCTAGTTAAAGCAAAGAAGACATTATCTGTAAGTGAAAGTTTGCATAGATTATAGTGCATATTTCAAGTTACTTTGAGAGTTCATTTACAGAAGCAATAAGGAGAAATTTCTATTGCACTATACTAGTTATTAAAGGTGCACTAAGTATTTAAGTGAAGGTTGAAAATTAGTGCAAAGTTAAGTCATCATAAAGGCATATTAGTTGCATGATTAAGAGCTTGGATTTATTATTGCTAAGTTAACCAAGCAAAGAAATTATTTGAGAGAGTTGTCTAGTAAGGAGGGAAACATTATATCATTATTTACTCTCAAGAAGTAGAGCAAGGAGCCACCATATCCAGGTAGAAATAAAGCTTGCAAAAGGATATTTAAAGACTTCAAACTTTGGTGCAAGTTAGGGTATTTTATTCTAACTATTTGCATTACATTATTGCACCATATCTCACTTGTCCTACGTAGCAAAGGAGGATAAAATATAGAGTGTCTCAAAGACACTAAAATAGCAAGCATCCTATGTCTACAAAGTGGCCAAATTATCAAGTTTGTAGAGCAAACTTCAGCAAGGGAAGAGAGCCAATGAAGGGCTCACATTAGCCAAGTTTCAAGGTGTCTAAAGACACCATATCCATCATCGAATCCAGTACCTACAAGTGGCATTAACCTATAACATAAAATATCTACGTAAGGAGCCCATCATCTATTACATATCTATGTAAAAATATAGCACAAAGGATCTATGAAGAAGGCTATCATCCATTGCATACCAACATAAAAAGGATAAGCACTAAGGATAGCACATTGCAAGCATAAAGAAGCAAGTTACAAGGTGAAAATAAAGGTGCATTACCAAGCTACAACTTGGATGAACCACCAACTAAGAAGAAGCACCTAAAGCCACCATTGGAGCACCATAGAACCACCATTGTAGCACCCTAGAACCACCATAGTTGGAGCCAACCTCATAGCATCACCATTCACTTGGGAAGAAAGCGTTGAAGACAAGACACAAAGGGCATTCACTGGCAAGAAGTATACAAGGAATAAGATATGTTGAAGGGAGTCTTACATGCATGAAATTGGAGCACCACTTGCAATTTAGAGCCAAGGCATCTTGTGCCACTTGGCACATCCAAACAAGGCACCCATATATTCCTTTAATGTATGCCCAAGAAAGAAGTACTCAAAGAGAAAGTAATGCCTATTGTTGAGCGTTGAATAACATAATTTGGAGGTTAGAAGGTATAATCATCATAGCTCATCATTCAAGGGAGATATGAGCATTGAAGCATCTAAACCAATGCCCATCAAGAATATAACTCCCAAAGCACCACGTGTCTAGAGTTTCAAGGAGCATCCAAGCTATTTAAGTGCCTAGTCTTGAAGGAGAGAATAGAGAATAGAAGGCACACAGTCAATCATTAAATAAGGGATTCAAAGCACCATTAAGGAGGAGAAGAAGGAACACATGAACATTGATTAATCTATGTCATACACAGGAGACCATAAATACATGCTTGGATTAAAGAGTCACTCCATAGACCAATCAGCTTGCACAATACACTTTACAAGGAAGGTAAAAGACTTTACATTATTCAATATTTGCTTTCCTAATTTTAGGGAGTTATAAGGTACCTAATACAAGGTTGAAATTAATTTATTAATGCATTGAAATATCAACCTTAGAGAGTAAGAAAGTAATTTTAGCAAAGGGAATATATCTTAGAAGATATTATAAATTGCTTGAGATTTAAACATTACAATATTTGCAAATAATTAATTTAGGAGATATAAGGTTTTCAACATTGGAAAAATTGAAATATTAATTTGCAAATATTATTACTTTCTAAAATTCCAAATTAGGGATTTATAAGGTATACTACTTCAAATTTTAGTTTCTTGGAATTTAGAAAAATTAAACCATTGAAAAATGAAGGATAAAGGAGCAAAACCATTAATTTCTTAGAATTTGGAAATTGTATTTTACATTAGTCTCTTACATTAATTCATGAGACATTAATCCAACTAAAAGGTCTTGAAGGAAAATAACCTTATTAAAACTTGAAGGTGCATCATCATTTATCTTTAGCTTTCTACTTTCTAATCAATAGGGAGACATAAGGCAAGAAAGTGAAGTTGAACATTAGGGAGTCAAAAGGGATTCAACTTAAACTAAGAAAGCTAAGAATACTATCAAGTTTTATAGTGCATTCAAACTTATTAGATAGAAGGCATTTTACAAAATTTGTAAAATTGAGAAATTTCTTAGCAATATTGAGCATATACTCTAAACTAGGGAGACATAAGGTAGACTACTTCAAAGGTTCTATCAAAAATATTCTCAAGTGCTAAAATAATTCTACTAGTTGAGCATATACTTAAAACTAAGGAGGTATAAGGTAGTCTACAAATATCATCATGACAATGAACAAATTCATTCTCACTAAATCCCAACTACTTAGAGGACCAAATTACTCTTCATGGAAAAATAAAGTAAGAGCAATTTTGATAGTTGAAAAAATTTGGAAAATAGTCAAAGGAAAAAAGAAAAACCTACTTCATGTGATAGTGAGATTCAAAAGTTTGAATAAAATGAAGCAAAAGCATTAATGATAATAACTTTTGCCATTACAGATGAAATACAACCCTACATTAGTTCAATAGGAACATCTACAAAAGCATGGAAAACCTTAGCCAAAATATTTGAAGGGAATAATAAAGCCACTATCTTAAATCTTCAAACTCAATTACATTCTTTGAAAGTGAATAGTGGTGAAAGTATAGAACTATTCCTAAGGAAAGTAGTAGATATAAAAGGAAAATTATTAACCTTAGGAGAAAAGGTTGAAGATAAGTTCCTTGTTCAAGTAACCTTGAGAGCACTTCCAGATAACTACAAGCACTTAGTTACATCTTTACAAATCCTAAGTAAAGATACATCTTTTGATGAGTTAGTCAATATTCTTCAAGAATATGAGGTGGAAAATATAGTTAAATATGAAATGACTAACAATGCATTAGTTTCAAAATATAATCCATAGGGAAATGTTGCCTCATCCTCAAAAGGATGAAGACCATGGAATAATAGATATTGTCAAGTCTACAAGAAGAAAGGACATAGTACCAACTACTGCAGATTCAATCCTAGAAATCAGTATCAAGGAAATCAGACAAAATATGGAAGCCAACCAAATAGGCCATTCCAATCAAGACAATATTAAAATCAGTATAGTCCACATCAACAACAATTTCAGTGTTCATATCCTTCTCAGAATCAATACAATTATCCTCAATTGCAATATCGAGAAGGGAATCAAAAAGGGCACTTAGTTCATAAAATTCTAGGAAATTCAAGAACTAGAAGAACCTACAGAGGAACATGAAGTTAAAGCTCTCTCAGAAAATATAATGTTTTATGAAGACACTAACTACTTGCTTGAACAGGATACAAATAAGGAGCAGAATAAATAAAGCAAACAAGAGGAGTACAAATTCCAAAACAAGATGAAGATCCATATTGAAGACTAAAGTCTTCAATACCCAAATAATGTAATACAAGGGGGTGTTGGAGTATATTACATTATTTGGTACATGCCAATGTACCACCTTGGGTACATAACTAGAGTAGGAGTTTACTTTAGATTAAAGTTTGAGTTACTTCATGCAATGTAATAAATGCACAAGTGTTAGAATGTGCAATGATGTAAATGTGCATGTAGTCCACATGTACATGAGTCATAGGATAAGGTAGATGAAGATTCATGGGTAGAGTAAAGGCCAAGGCACATATCTTCCTATATATAGGCCTTTAAGGTAGTGAGTGTGATAGAGAGAGTGAGAGAGAGAGAGATGTTACTATAGTGAGTAGTGAGTAGGTACAATGTAGTTCTTCATTGAAAATTCTGGAGTGTTCAAGTCCTCCATTATATTGCATTGTACTATTTTTGTGAGCTTTCATTAATGGTATATTATTGAGTTATTGCAAAAGTTTATCTCATTATTTTCCTGCATATTATAGTGCCATTATCATATAGTTATCATAGCTTACTTATTTCACATCTTGTGGTTGCATTTCCTTTAATATACATCCTCAAAAGCTAACAAGTTATACCAACTTTAGATTTTTTACACACATTAACCACCTTCCTAAATATCGATGGGAAGCCACATGTGGAAATTCACTTAGCATATTGGACTTCCACATTTTCAAAGGAATAAATTGCATATTTTGTAACAACATGGCATGTTACTAAGCATCTCCATATATTAACATATTATAGTGAACAACACTATTGTAAGTGATTCATCATTGGGGACAAGTATTCTTTATAGGTTATAGGATGTGGTGATATGAAGCTCGATCCACATCATTTCACAAATTTCTCGATGTTTCAATGTTGATCCTATCTCCTTTCTATTATCATATTATTCACACTAACAAAAAAGTGAAATTTTGGTGAGATCTATAGGTGATTAAATATAATGATGATGTATTTAATAAAATGAATTGGCTCTTATGTACAAGCTTGATGTACCCCCTCCTCTTATTCCAATACAAAAGGATTTATTGCTATAATTTCTAAGGCATATGACATCAATAGGTGGTATCATCAATGGCTAAGTTATACCAACTTTAGATTTTTAACACACATGAACCACCTTCCTAAAATTTATGGGCTTCTACCTATTGGTGTTCATGAGGGATGCATCTTGGGGAAGTATCATCGCGAATAGTTTTGGAAAGGAAAAGTTCATCCCGCCTATCAACCCTTGAAGCTTATTCACAATAACATTTGTGCACCCATTATAGATCATTCTCTTTATAAAATTTGGTATTTTCTCATATTTGTTGATAATTTTTCCAAGTATTTGTGGATCTACACCATTAATATTGAGGATGAATCCTTTAATAAATTTAATATTTTCAAAGCTTTGGTGGAGAATCAAAGTGAGAAATGGATTAAGTTCCTAAGGACCAATGTGGTGTAGAGTTCACCTACAATGCCTTTGAGAATTTCTTAGTACTTCATAGTATTATATTGCAATGGAGTGGCTGAGCAAAAGCATAACTAGAAATGGTTCATTTTATGATGCATATTAATAAAATAGAGTATAAATTTTGGGGCATAATAATGACTTGATTAAGAACATATCATCAATAAAATACCAACTCAAGAATTCAAATGTATATATTGATAGGGATGAAGCCTTATATTTTGCATTTTTACATTTTTTGGATGAGTTGCATGGTCTTAGATTCTAAAAGATAAGTGAAATAAACTTTAGGAAAAAATTCAATAGTGTACTTATGTGAGTTATAGTGATAGTTCTAAGGCATATTCCTTCTATATATCCTTCTAATCAACTTTTGTCCCTTCTTATACAGTCTCCTTTTACTCCTACTTATACTTTCCCTATTCTAGGTCATTATTTTATTGGTATCTCTAACTTTTATTCTTTTTGTGAGCATAGATATTTTATTTCTATGGATAATGATGAACATTCTTCTTGTATTATATCCCCTCCATCAATGTTGCCCTCTTCTCTTATTTTTATTTCTTTTTTATATGACTATGATCCTTGTGTGCCTTGTGCCACTATGTTGGATGATATTTTATATACTAAGAATGTGTTGGTTCCTTTAGCCTCTTCTTATTTTATGTTTCCTTGCTTGTTAAGCCTTCACCTTCTCTCAATGCCTAAGTAGGATTGGACTCTTCTTCAAGATTCAGAGCACAACATATAGTAGGGCTATCATTGGAAGCCCCCCACCTTCTCAAGCTTTTCTCTCTAAGGTGGAGTGACTCTAGATATCCCCTCACTTAGTCTTAGGTTAAGGCATGCCCTGAGTAAAATTTTATACAAGTATAATTCTATCATGAAGAAATAAACCTAAAATTGTGTTCCTCTACCTAATTGAAATAATGTGATTTGTTGTAAATGTGTCTACAAGATGAATTTTTGTGCAAATAGACAAACTAAGAAGCATAATGAGGAAATTTTTGTTAAGGGAATTTCTCAAGAGGAGGAAGTTGACTATTCAAATATTTTCACACCATGACTTGGATGGACTTTGTTTGAATGATTATTTTCATAAATTCTTCATATAAGTGGGAATCTTATCACATGTATTTCAACATTGCTTTTCTCTATAGGGACATTTAGGAGGAGATCTACATGTATTAGTAGTCTAATTTTTTATGGGTGGTCCCACACCTTTGCTTTGTCAACTTAATAAGTCCTTGTATGGGCTAATATAGGTCCCTTGTACTAGGTATGACAATATTTATTCTTTCTTTTGCAATTGTGGATTTTATCATTGAGACAGAGCATGATATTTACATTAAGCATCATGATGGATAGATTTATTGATGGTTTCCTCATCATAGGGATCAACATCTATGATTCAAGAGATCAAGCTATGTTGCCTTCATGACACTTTTGAGATGATGGATTTGGGTCTTATTCACTATGTTTTGGGGATTTAAATTGATCAATCATCATTCAAAATCACTTTATCACAGCCTAAGTCCAACCATTTTTGTATTGGCTATGGATGATTCTTTATTCATTATTGAGATTATTGGTGTTTAAATGTATCTTTCATAGTGTTCTTCTTTATATGTTTTTCTTTGTCTTGCTAATTAATATGTTGAATACATTATTTTCCTAAATATATTCCAATTTCCAATATAAGGTCTCTTATGCATAAAATCATAAAAATATTTCTCCTCAATAAATGCCCAATATTCCTCTTCCAATTTAATAGTTTTTGAAGCTCCTTAATCAAACATCAAATCATGTGTATTAAAGAAAACTCTTCTTTGATCTTGATCGCATCATCCTCCTTGCCCCCTTAAAAAATGTATGATGCATCTCCTTGTTTCTAAAAGGTTTAATACCCTTCTAAATAACAAAAATGTAGATCTAATTCATAGCTTTGCAAAATTAAAAAGAAACATACTTATAAATAAACTCTTGACATAATAACATAGCAAAACATGAGAGAGAGAGAGAGGTGTATTACTCAAAAATATATTACTATTTAGCTCATAGATATGATTGAAAAAGACCATGATTACTATTTGATAAAAGGACGCAACCTTTTGAACCTGGCGATTGATTGTTGATGAATGGATTGGATGTAGGAGAGTTTGGGGTAGAATAGAATTCAATCCCTCCAGAGGTATGTGTTATTGTATCTAGTTGGCGATCAGATGATTGTAGGGATTTTGGTTGCATGCTTGATATGGTGCTTGGGTCTACGCTTCTTGGTAAGGCACCTGAGTATGTCATTTTTATTGTGATGTTTGGATGTACCCTTGTTGGGGTGACACTTGGTTTTATTCCTATGGATTTGGCACCTAAATATGTGCTAGTTGTTGATGGGGCACCTAAGTGAACCCTTATTGTGTTGGCACTTGAATGTTGTTTTTTGGTGTTGGGGTACCTGAGTGTGTACTTGTTATGGAGGCCTTTCGTATGATGATGATGAATGTTATTGGGAAGAAAAGAATTGAGGCAAATGCTTGCCCCACAAAAAGAGACATGACATGTGACTAGGATGGCATGAAGGGGGGGGGCGCGGGCGCGCGCGGGCGGGCGCGGGGGCGGGGGGGCGCCGCGCGGGCGGCGGCGCGGCGCCGGGCGCGCGGGGCGGGCCGCGGGCGGGCCCGGGGCGGGGGGGGCGGGGGGGGGCGGGGGGGGGCGGGGGGGCGCGGGGGGGGGGGGGGCGCCGCGCGCGGGCGGGCCGGGCGGCGGGGGGGGCCGCGGGGCGCGCGGCGCCGCGCGGGGGGCGCCCCCCCCGCGGGGGGGGCGCGCCGCGCGCGGCGGGCGGGGGCGCCGGGCCGGCGCGGGGGCGCGGGGGGCGGCGGGGCCCCCCCCCCGGGGCGGGCCCGGGGCGCGCCGGCCCGGGGCGGCGCGGCCGGCGGGGCGGCCGCCGGCGGGCGGGCGGCGGCCCCGGCCCGCGGCGGGGGGGGGCCCGGGGCGGCGGGGGGGGGGCGGGGGGGGGCGGGGGGGGGGCGGGCGCCGGGGGCGGCGGGGGGCGCGGGGGGGGGGGGGCGGGGGGGGGGGGGGGGGGCGGGGGGGGGGGCGGGGGGGGGCGCGGCGGGGGGGCGGGGGGGGGGGGGCGGGGGGGGGGGGGGGGGGGGGGGGGGGGGCGGGGGGGGGGGGGGGGGGGGGGGGGCGGGGCGGGGGGGGGGCGGGCGGGGGGGGGGGGGGGGGGGCGGGGGGGGGCGGGGGGGCGGGGGCGGGGGGGGGGGCGCGGGGGGGGCGGGGGCGGGGGCGGGGGGGGCGGGGGGGCGGGGGCGGGGCGGGGGGGCGGGGGGGCGGGGGGGGCGGGGGGGGGGGGGGGGGGGGGCGGGGGGGGGGGCGGGGCGGCGGGCCGGCGGGGCGGGGGGGGCGGGGGGCGCGGGGGGCCGGGCGCGGGCGGCGGCCGGGGGGGGCGGCGGCCGGGCGCGGGGGCGCGGGCGGCCGGCGCGGCGGCGGGGCGGGGGGCGGCGGGCGGGGGCGCGGGGGGGGCGGGGGGGGCGCGCGGCGGGGGGGGGGGCCGGGGGGGGGGGGGGCGGGGCGGGGCGGGGCGGGGGCGGCGGGGCGCGGGGGCGGGGGGGGCGCGCGGGCGCGGGGCGGGGGGGGGGGGGGGCGGCCGGGGGGGGGGCGGGGGCCGGGGCGGGCGGGGGGGCGCCGGGGGGGGGCGGCGCGGGGGGGGGGGGGGGGGGGGGGGGGGGGGGGCGGGGGGGGGGGGCCGGCGGGGGCCGCCCGCGGGCGGGGGGGGGGGCGGGCGGGGCGGGGCGGCGGGGCCGGGGGCGCGGGGCGCCCCGCCCCGCCGGGCGCGGGGGCGGGGGCGGGGGGGCGCGGGGGCGGGGGCGCGGCGCGCCGGGGGGGGGGGGGGCGGGGGGGGGGCGGGGGGGCGGGGGGGGGGGGGGGGGGGGCGGGGGGGGGGGGGGGGCGGGGGGGGGGGGCGGGGGCGCGGGGGGGCGGGGGGGGGGCGGGGGGGGCGCGGGCGGGGGGGGGGGGCGGGGGCGGGGGGGGGGGGGGGGCGGGGGGGGGGGGGCGGGCGCGGGGCGGGGGGGGGGGGGGGGGGGGGGGGCGGGGCGGGCCGGGCGGCGGGGGCGCCGCGGGGGGGGGCGCGGGGCGGCGGCGCGGGGCGGGCGGCCGCGGGGGGGCGGGGGGGGGGGGCCGGGGGGGGGGGGGGGGGGGGCGGGGGGGGGGGGCGGCGCGGGGGCGGGGGGGGGGGGGGGGGGGCGGGGCGGGGGGGCGGGGGGGGCGGGGGCGGGGGGGCGGCCGGGGGGGGGCCGGGCCGGGGGGGGGCCGGCGGGGCGGGGGCGGGGGGGGGGGGCGGGGGGGGGGGGGGGGGGGGGCCGGGGGGGGGGGGGGGGGCGTGGGGCGGGGGGGGGGGGCGGCGCGGGGCGCGGGCGGGGGGGGGGGGCGGGGGGGGCGGGGGGGGGCGGGGGGGGGGGGGGGCGCGCCGCGGGGGCGCGGGCGGGCGGCGGGGGGGGGCGGGGGGGGGGGGGCCGGGGCGGGGGGGGCGCGGCGGCCGGGCGCGCGGGCCCCCGGGCGGGGGGGGCGGGGGGGGGGCGCCGGCGCCGGGGCGGGGGGGGGCCGCGCCGGGGGGGGCGCGGGGGGGGGGCGGGGGGGGGGGGGGGGGGCGCGCCGGGGGGCGGGGGGGCGCGGCGGGCGCGGCGGGGGCGGCCGGCGGGCGCGGGGGCGCGGCCCGGGCCGCGGGGGGGGGGGCGGGGCGGCGGGGGGGCGCCCGGGCGGGGCGGGGGGGCGGGGGGGGGGGGGCGGGGGGGGCGCGGCGGGGCGGGGGGGGGGCCCCCCCCCGCTCCGGGCGGGGGGGGGGGGCCGGGGCGCGCGGGGGGCCGGGGGGGGGGGGGGGGGCGGGGCGCGGGGGCGGGGGGGCGGGGGGCGGGGCGCGGCCCCCCCGGGCGGCGGGGGGCGGCGGGGGGCGGGGGGGGGGGGTGGTCGGGGGGGGGGGGGGGGGTGGGGGGGGGCGGGTATCGGGGGGGGGGGGGGGGGTTTTTTTTTGCCCGGGGTTTTCTGGCGCCGGGGCTTCGTCAACGGGGTACGAGGTGGTCAATACTAGCACCTCAATTTGTGATATGATGGGAGATTCTATCTAGAGTTGTGCAAGTAGATATTCATGTCAATCGAGGATGCAGATAGGGTTCGATAAGGCTTGAGGTGAGTCCAATTGTGGATGATGAAGGAAGGCCCTAGAGGGACAACATTTTATTATGGTCTCAACTCATAAAGATGAAGAGGTTAGAAAGCCTCTTCAAACCTTATGCAAATACTTTAATCCTATGAAATGCAAGTGGTATTCTAAATAATGCTTATGAAAGCAAAGAAAATAAATTTATGATTTTACCAAATTTGGGGCCTATGCAATGAAGATTTTCCAATGGGATTTTGAAGCTTTTGATTTTTTTTTTGAATTTTTTTTGTGTTTTTGCTTTTTTTGTTTGTTTTTTTTTTTATGTTTTGTTTGATTTATTTTTTGTGTGTTTTTTTATGTTTTACAAGTAATATAAAGTAAACCAGACATATGTGTCTGCCCACAATGAACCAAATATCTCATGCTTGGGAAAAGCACATACAATGACTAAAGTGAAATAAATTATAAGGTATGCTTGTCCCTACCCATAAGCCATGTCAAACAATAAATGCATGGGCTACACATATCTCGTGCCCACCCCATGTGGAAGAAACTAACTCTGTTTGATGAAAAATATAAGGAAGGTCCATGTGGAGGAGGGTCGTTTGGGTGGTAACATGGAGGAGGGATATTGTAGGCCTATCACATCCTTTGGCTATGAGTTCATGTAATGGTTGCAAGGTGCAGCAACAACAAGCACACTTAGCATATTTCATCGAGTGTGTTATGAGCACTTTAGGAGCATGCTAATCCAACATGTATGCCAGGGGGCCATATGGCAAGTGTAAACAAGGTGATTGCATGAAGGGCATGTTGCATGCCAGGAAAGTGAAGAATGTAACTATTGTGGCATTATTTTGGGTGGTCAAAGAGCAAACCAGAGCCTAAATGTGTTTTGTGGCCATGAACGTCAAGTGGTAAATAAAATTAGTGTGGGAGTGACTGAGTGGTGTTCTATGCTATGTGCCCAAATGAGGTGCACTTGGTCACAGCGAAGGTAGAGGATGACCATTTGAAGGGAAGAATGGTAGAAAGCAATTTTTGCGATGGGAGCATAGCTACTACGGACTTGAAGGGAATTCAAGGACAAGGCTACTTAAGCACATTGAGCTTTTCATAAATATTTGGCACTCTCATCGATTTGACAAAACACATGGGTCATATTGGATCATTGCTATTTTTATGAGATAAGTAAGCCTTAGTTCACTTTAGTGTATCAGTATTTGGGAATGTGAATGATTTGGTTATGGAAAAGGGGATTGCTATACCTTTATTGGATGGGGAATAATAAATATTTTTCCTATGATAAGCTGCATAGAAACGTGGAATTGATTGGGGAGTTGATTGAGGTTCAGATTCTAGTGTGGCATGTAGCCACCACAATCTAGGAGAGACTTGATGATGTGGAAAGCATAAATGAAGATGATGTTCCATAAGAGTGGATTGATAGGAGTAGAATGTTGTGGAGGTACTTTGGTTATGTTATGGTATCATTGCCAAGGATGTTACCCATCCACCCGACCATTGCAAATATGAAATATGAAGAGCTTTACTTCGATATTTCAGGGCTTGTAAACAAAAGGAAGAAAAATGCTACGAAAGAAGAATTTTATGGAATGTTGACATATATATTTAACAATATAAAAATGCCATGTTGTGAAAGAGCGGCATGTCTGGCTATGATGGGCGAAAAGTGCCATGGAGGTTGTTGTACGTGACATCAAGATTTTGGAGGCTGGGCATGGATCCTCCATGGCTTTTGTATCGCTTGCAAAAATTGAATCCTAAAGCTGAGTTAAGGTTTTGAAGTTTATCTAGGTTATCATTGAGCCCATGCTCTATACATAAGGTGGAAGAGAAGCAAAAACTAGCTACTCGTTGTAGATTTTCTTTGTTTTCATTGATATCCTTTTGAGTTTTGCCACTTGGTGAATTTTGACTTTTTTTTTGTTCAAGGACGATGAGGAATTTTTAGCTTAAATGTTAGTTCTACTTTTGAATTACAATGAATGATAAAAGCTATATTTTTATTTTATTTTATTATTTTTTTAGCCTTCAAAATCCTCAAGTTTGTCTCTGTTTTAACATTGGTTTGACTATTTCTCATTTTCTCTTTCACATTATATTGCGAGATTTGTTTTATTTTTCTCGCTTGTTTCTATGCACCTCATATGGGTTGTTCGGGTTTTGTATCTTATTTTCTTTTTTGTAGCCTTCAAAATGCAATGCCTTGGCAATGATTAAGAATTACCTCTATGCACTCAAAGAAGAGGATTTATATGGTTGAATTTCTTGATATGAGCCACCATAGTTTTAGGGCTTGTTGATTTTTATTTATCTATATGAATGGTTGATGATGAAATGAACCTAATTAATGGAATTTCAAAGGTTCCAAGAACTAGGGTTTTGATGTTGGATGTTGTGTGTCTTAAATTCAAACTACATGGACTTCATGGTTCTTTTTATTACCCATGTAGACTAAGCTTGTTGATGGCCAGGATGTTGGTAAATAAAGTGCACAATGATCCTCAAATAATTTGCAAGAGACACATTTTGATAGAATATGAGAGGTTATCCTCAATATATTATTCCTCTTCATTGAAGATTCCTGTAATCGACATGGTCCTCATTTCCCTCTCCTAGGAGAAATTTGAAGCTCCTAATGATTTGGGTGGCTAGGGTCAGATCCACATTATTTTGGAGGACCAAAAGCTGGATTGAGAAGACATGATGTTCACAAAGGGGCCACACAAGGGGGTGACATAGGGGACACTGCAAGTAGTAGCGATATAGTGGTAGTAGATCTACAAAGTGCAGGAGATAATTGCATGTACTGCAAGTATAAGATTCACCCAAGTGACAAAGAAAAGTGGTATGATAATGTTCTTTTCTCGATGATTTATCAACTAGTTCCATGTCTTACAGTAGATGATAGATGTGGAGTGTTATTGCAGTGTAGGCCAAGGGGCCTGGGGAAGCCAAAATATGCAGGGTTATGGTTGTAATTCAAATGGAGACCTCTAGAGTTGCTAAGGTGGTGAACGTAGACTTCATGTTGTTGTGGATTATGTCTATCTTCACTTTTTTCAATAGAGGGAGTGACCAGCAGGTGGGAAATCTATTCTAAATGATAGGGTGGAGCATTCCTTACAAGTTTGGAGCATGCCTTATAAGTGGTGACATGTCTATCACTTTAGTGAACTTATTTTATATAAACCATTCCACGCTTGTGGATGAGCTAGATTAGACATTTAAGTTTACAATTGGTTAATCCAACCTCACTCAAAATGGATAATTGAACTGATTATTCCATACACATAAATTCATGAATAGCTCAAATTCAATCATGATGGTTTAGGTTTTAGCAGAATGTCACTTGACTAATAGATGAGTTTTATGATTAAACTCAGATGTTTGACTCTCTAGAAATCCCTTCTACTATTTGAAACACCTTAACAAAATAAACAAACACACATCATGCTTAGTTGTACAACTAACAAGACATCAAGATAAATAGGCATTATCTGTAAGTCAGTCAATCAAGCATCATCATAAGCATTTACATACACATCATGATTAGATTTGCATTACCATACATATTACATATTCATTGTCTCATTGTATATTCATATGTCAAATGCGACTATCACTATGTCATTGATTACTTTTACCATACATGATTGTATAAATCAAATACACATCCAAAAAGGTTTGATTATACACATCTATTCAAAGTTTCAAAATGCAGCTATGCAATCCTATGAGTTCATTCTTAACATCCACAATATCAAATGAATGTACTCGTCTATACGTTTCCAAGTTTCTAGTCATCAAAACATGCAAAATGCTAAGTTTTAGCCTGTTCCACCTTTTGGTGACCTCCAAATGTATTTTTATCAAGAAATTCATTGTTGTCTTCACATTCTTCACCCATAAACTCATTGCTTTAGGGGTAGATATCATATACAAAAGTCACCTTGTGCATGATCAATACTCAAACACTCAATCTTGGAAATTATATTTGTCTAAGAACCTTTGTTGGAGACTACCACAAACCCTCGCTTGCTGGGAAAAAACATTAAAATTTAGTAAACTTGATGTCAATATTTCTAGGTTACTCACAAAATTGCTTCATCAAGGTTGCATCATGTCCACTTACAATCGATTGAAACATCACAAGGACACTTGCATCTAGCTTGTCAACTTACTAAATCATTCAATGTTAACAAAGTCATCAAAAGCAAAGTTTCAAGGATACTTGTCCCTTCCACAATTGGGGTGCCTTGCATTCATCATGACTCAATAAAACCTTACATCTCTCCCCTTAAACAATCATCGCGGTATGCTAAAAGTCGTTGTTAGTCACAATCACCCATCATCATATTCATAATTGAACCATCATAGATATCACACACTGAATCCACCTTGTGCATAATCAATATTCAAGCACTCAATTTCATAATCGTGTTCATCCAATAACATTTTCCAGAGACTATCACAAGCCCTCACTTAATGGGGCAAACAAAAAGCAAAACTCAATCCATTAAAATTTGGTAAACTCGATGCCAATATTTTTGGGTTACTCACATGATCGCTTCATCAATGTGGCAACTCGTCCACTTACAATAAACCAAAGCATCACGAGGACACCTACATTTGGCTCATCAACTTACTAAATAAATCAAGGTTAAAAAAGCCATCAAAAGAAAAGTTTCAAGGATACTCATCCTTTCCATAATTGGGGTACCTCATATTGATTATGACTCAAGACAACCTTGCATATTTCCCCTCAAACAATCATCATAACATGCTAAAAGCCATGGTCATTCATAGTCACCCATCATCAATCCATCATCTTCTTAAAAATCAAACCACCACATTTGTGTCATACATGTTTGCACTGCATTGTCTCTTCACACATTGTCTCTTCACACATTGTCGTGTACAAAAAGGGACAAATGTAGACACCTAAAAATGACATATTCACCTTAGTGTAGTGCCAACAAATGATCAATTTAAAAAAAACCCATAAAATTGACATAAGTCACCTTGTATCACACCCAAGTCCCCTTGGCAACTCAAGCCCTCATCCAAACCAATATCTTGGTCACCATGTGACCATTCATGTTTGCTTACCCTAGATCAAGTCTGACCCTAGGTCAACCTCGCCTATCTCACTCACAAATAAGATAAAATACAAGGCATTTAATATTTTATCTTGAAAGGCACATGGCCTACTAGGGATTTGGAATATTTCCACCCACATGTGTAAAGGATCCCAAGCACCTACCTACACCCCATCACATTCACTCTACACACTTCCATAAGCAATTCTATCCATCTGTGGCTTGAAAATATTCTAAAAATCCATGAGAATCAATTGAAAAAATAGATTTTAAGGTAAAGGGCTTAATTTATCTCTTTCCTAGATTCCCCACTTGATACATTCACATGGGAGGATCTAAAAGGCACATGCACAGTAAAGTGGAGTCTTCTCTCTCCTCTACCTCACCTCCTCCTTTTCCTTTCTAGGAAAATAATAAATTGGCCCATCCACTTAGGGTTTAGAGAGAGGATTTTAGACACTAATAGGCTGCCAAAATATTGCACAAAATATCCCAAGCACGCCAAACTATTGACCCTCCATCCACCAGTATTTGCTTGCAGATTTTGTTGATTGCAGGTCTAGAATAGACACCTTCAACCATCGGATCGAGTCGTGGACCGAAGTACCAACCAACCAAAGGTAGGAACAACTAATCATACAAACAAGTACAAGCAGAGTTCATATGAATCCGTATGATCTCCATTTTCAATTTGTCAAACCATTCTTCCAGGTATTTAGGTTCATCAGTTTCAGTTTTAGATCATTTGGACCTTTCTTTCATGTATTTTTATCAATTTTTGTGTCCCTTTTTTCTATACTTTCTTTCATTTATTTTTATCAATTTTTGTGTTCCTTTTGTTTATACTCACAAGAGGCTTGATCGAGACAGATCTCCAAACGATCTAATGAGTTTTTATAGGGTTATGTAGATTTAGAGGATCGACATAGCAATAGTGGCATACATCATAAGCCCACTCACATTTTGAGGATCTAAAGGAAGATATTTGTGGTGCCACAAAGAAGTTCAATGTTAGGTTTTCACCTTGTGAAATCCATATTTTGTAGCCCTCAGGGCAAACTGTAAAAAGATCATATCCTAAATATTTTGTAACCCATTTTACGAGATATTAATGATATGCGGTATATTTTTCTTTAGTTTCAAAGGTCTCCTATGGACAAAATCAAAAAAATATTTCTTCTTAATAAATTCCTAACATTCCTCTTCCATTTTCATAGTTGTTGAGGCTTCTTAATCAAACATCTAATAATTTGCATTAAAGCAAACTCTTCTTTGACCTTGATTGCATCGTCCCCCTTTCCCCCTTAAAAAAGTGTATGATGCATCTCCTTGCTTCTAAAAGGTTTAATACCCTTCTAAATGACAAAAACATATATCTAATCCATAGCTTTGCAAAATAAAAAAGGAACATACTTATAAAGAAACTCTTGACATAGTAACATTCCAAAACATAAGAGAGAGAGAGGTGTATTACTCAAAAAGATATTCCCATTTAACTCATAGATATGATTAAAAATGACCATGATTACTCTTATTAAGTGTTGTTTACTTATAACATCCTCCTACCAAGTTGAGCAATAATAACAACCTTCATCTCCTACTATGGTAATATTACTAGATAAAGAGGAAGAGATTTAAATACTTGAATTTGTTGAAGAGAAACCAATAATATAGGGGTTACTAAACAACAAATCTAGACTAGTTACTAGACAACTCTTGTATGTGGAGTGCGACCAACTAATTTCAACCTCCAAAAATATAGTATATATGAAATGATATAATTAATATCCCAACATCGTGCCTTAAGCTCAACTTAGAGAAAAAAAAAAGGAATGACGTATAGAAATTGAAGCGCATCCCCTCTTAATAATGGCTTCCTTCACTCCAAACCAAAGGAAGAATAACTTTAAGGTTGATGCAAATTAGAAGTAAGGAAATGTAGCACCCTAAAATTGGCACAGTAAAATTATAAAATTTACATTCACCTTAGTAAATAATTTTAAAATCAAATTTAACCTCCCAAACCGCCCGTTAACCGTCGGGAAATCCGTTTCCCCCTTTTTCGTGCCAATTTTAGAGGTTGTTTTGACCGTTTGACGATATCGTCGCCGATCAGACGATATCGCCCCAGATTTGACGATTTCGTCTGGACTAGGACGTCCAGACGATCTTGTCGCAAAACTGAATTTGCATAGTTGGAATCTATTCCAACGGGTCTCCAATCTGGCGAAGCGTGTCTGCGCCATTGGGACCCTCCCCCCGTTGGAGATCTCCCAAATTGGGATGATCTCCAACCTCCTACCTACTCCCTCTAAGCCTATTTAACCTCTAGGATTTTCCCTCCCCAACCCCTGGCTGAAATTATCTGCAAACTGATTCCCTCTACGTCAAAACATCCTAATCTTGCATTTGCACTAGTTCCACATCAATTTTATTGCAGGTATATCATTGTTTTTCAACCGGAGCAGCATCCATCGTCGCCGATGAACCTGTTCGAATCGGAGGCGATCCCGTCAAATTCGAGACGATTTCGTATCGATGCGAGACGATCTCGATCGCAGTCCACATCGAGGCAATCAGTGCTCGGAGTTTGCTTTTCTTAACTCTTTCTCTGTCTTTTTATTCTGCAAATTAGATTATTTATTCAGTGTTTATGCTATTTTGCATTTGGAGTTCACCCATTTAGCTTAGATTGGATGCTAAGTTCATGATCTGTCATTAAAGTACAGTAATTTGCTTTAATTTTTGTTCTTAAATATTGTTCAGTATTCATATTGTTATTTGGTGTAATTTGCCTCTGTTAGCACAATAGAATTTCTTGTATTTTGCATCTATTTTCTGTCTTGCAGGTCTCTGACGAATTCGTCAGATCTCGAAGATTCGTCGGATCTCGGATGATTCTATCGGATCTCGGATGATTTCGGGAGATTGCGGATTACAGGATTCTATCAAATTTCGGATGATCCAGATCGCTTCAAACTTCGGAATCTTCTTCGGACATCCGGATCAGGTATTCCTCATTTTCCTTCTATAAATTCTCTTTTTTCTGTCTTTCAAATCCGTTTCTGTATTCATTGAAAGTTGCATTTTCATGTAGTTTTAATTTAGATTCATTCGGCCAAACCTAGGATATGAATGCTTAAGGTTAAAATGAACTCATCTAAACACATTCCAAAACCTAGGCGTGGAAACTGCCGTTAAATGTTTCCTGGTGAACCCACCATCCGTCGAAAAATCACCAAAATACACCTCCCTTGAGAGGCGGGACCTTCGCAAAGTCCTCTCAGTCCGAGGTACCACACCATCCTTTTCCCATCCTCCTTCCAGGCACGGATCCTATAGCCTGAAGGTAGGGATGCGAAAAATTTGGAGCGATACATTTTGGTGAACCCGACGTGAATGCATCATAACCTTTTGAAAACAAAAACAAAAACAAAAACAAAAAAATTAGAACAACTAAAACTTAGATGCATTTTAAAACATTTAAGGTTTAAAGTCATGTTTAGATGGTAGCTCCTAAAAAGAGGTTAGCAGTTACTATAAACGTAGAAAATCAATTGGCAGCTATAGAAGTTAATTCTGTCCTTAGTATCCCTGAAACGAGTAGAAATCAATCCTTGTGGGACGAACTTGATAGGAGACTTAGTCTCATCTCATCTAGGTCCACACAACTTAAGCAAATTAAGAGGCTAGTCTTGGATAGAATCCTGGATCCTCATCAATTAGTTTTTTATCATGAACTTCAGAGAGCTTGCCATAGATGGTTAGCCTATAGGAGAGCTTTAGTATCTTCAAAGTTGTTCACCTTCGAGGAATACCTCGAGAACGTAGCTATTGTGCACCAATTCCTAGGCCTTGTAGAAGACCAAGAGGTTGTTCTTATAGATAGGGAAATATGGAATAGAGTTCCTGTGCTGTGTTATATCGAGAGTATTGCCATGAGCTTTACTTTTATCAACCAGCATCTGAGATAGATAATATTACCATAGCCCTTTTCATCAAATTCTTAAAAGAAAACTTTCAATTTGAAGAAGAACATTTCATGACCCCTGAACAACTCGAACCTATTAATGATATTCATAAGTTGTTTATAGAAAATTAAATTATTACTTCAGTATTATCTCTTGCATTATTGTGTTATTTGCTGTCTTTATTGTATTATTTCCAAAAAAATTAAAGAAAAACCAAAAAAAAAATCAAAAAACTTAGCAAAAACTTAAACATTTCATTTCAAATATTGTAGTAGGTATATAGTAAATATATACCTCTTAATTTGTTGCATATATATATATATATATATATATATATATATATATATTTTGAAATCAAAACTTAGCACCATGCCTAAACTTAGGAATGGTAAAGAAACTTTAGGAGAAGGAGAAGATTGGTTACAAGATACAATTGAAAACCCAAATGTCCTTCTTGGAGATTCAAATCCGGAAGGAGAAACTCTAGGTCAATCAGATGAAGACTTAGGTGAAGATAAGGAACAAGAAGCAAGTGTTAAAGAGGATGGATCCTCATCCCCTAGAGTAGCTCCAAATGGAAATATTGCCTTTGACAATGCAGAGCATTTCAAGAGATTTCTCATGGAAAACATTGATGACCTTAATGTGGCAATTCGCCTTGATAAAGGGCAAATTAGTAAAACTCAAGCAGCCATGGAATATATATGCAATATGCAGACTAATCCCTTGTCTTTCATTGATCAAGAAAGTGACAAGGGTGGACCATCCAATACGGATATGGTCACTATAGCCCAAAGCATGTCAAAACAACAAGTTACCCAACCTCCTAAGGAACCTATTACTCAACCTAAAATCACTCCCACACAAAATAAAATTCCCTTCACTACTTTGTTCCGCCAAACTATTGAGCAAAATGCTTTAAATAAACAGAAACCTAAAACTAAGCCAAATACAAACTTTCAACAATCTGGAATACAACATAATACAGCTTCAAAATTCCTCCATAATACTTTTCCTACCAATAATTTACACAATAGTAACATGGCATCTAATCTGCATGTTCCTCCATCCTACGCCCATAACACTTATGTCAATGCCCTACCAAACCAATATGGGGGCAAACTAGTAATCTGGAAGCCATGGTGAAACAATTGGCTTCACGTATGGACCGGATAGATCCCTACCGTCCCTCGTATAATTATCGAGAGATTTGTAGTCAACCTTTGGATCCCATAGTTGTAGCTCAACCATACCCTAAACATTTTCCCATGCCTGTTCTGCCTATATATAAAGGAACCGAAGATCCCATAGAGCATCTTCGCATGTTTAGGATAGCATGTCACGACATATCGCATGACGACTTGCTATTACTAAAAATGTTCCCCAAAAGTTTAGGTGGAATGGCATTAGAGTGGTACTATCAATTGCCCACTCATTCTTTAAGAAACTTCGAAGAAACAACTGAATCATTTGTCCATCAATTTAGTGCCTACATCGAGAGGCATGTAACTATTAAAGACCTATACAATTTAAAACAAGATAAGGATGAATGCTTTGCCGATTTCTTAGCTAGATGGAGGCAATTGACAGGAAAACCGCACTTTGTGCTACCCTATAGGGAAATGTTGGACATTTTCATCAACAATTTACAAGAACAACTATCTTATGAGCTATCAACCGCTACTTTAACTACCTTCGATCAAGCTATAGATTTAGCTCGAAGAGTAGAAGATGCCCTCATTAGGAGAGGCCAACTTAGGAAGAAGGATGATGAGAAAACATCCAGAAATCAATATAAAAACAAACAGGTTGTCGGTGATGGAGTCACTGACAGCGAGAATGTTGCTAATATCAATGCAACGAAGACAACAGAAAAATTCATATTGAAACCTCCCCGACAAGCCTCCTCGAGAATTCACTAGATTAAACCAACCTTTGTCAACTATTTTACCTCAACTGCTCGAAAGAGGTTTGATCCAATTACCGACTATCCGGGAACCTGACCCAAGTATACCCGGATATAGAGCTGATTTGCACTATGATTTCCATAGAGGACCTGGACATTCTACCAACGCTTGTAAGAGATTGAAACATAAAATACAAGATTTGATTGACAATAATGAAATGGAAGTGCAAGCCTTCCAACCTAAACAAAACCCTCCTAATAATACTCAAAAGACCATTCCCCAAAATCAAAATCAAAATGCCAATCAAACTTTAGACATATTTCAACACCCTTTACCAAGACATGGTAAAGAGGTAGCCAATCAAATCGAACATCATAATGTTCCCCCTCCTACCCGATATGTAGGAACCATTAGCGGACAATTACCTGTTCGGGATCCTCAAATATTTGACACGACCTTATCCCTAGTTACGACCAGGCCCTTACATAATTTTCAAACTTCTGATTCTAGTGATATAGAGTCAGATAGTGAAAGTGAAGTAGACATTACTTCAAACCAATCGAATAGTTCTAAAAATGAATCAGATCCTATTCAACCCGTCACAGATGCTAATGGTTCCAGAAGAACCATTTCCTAGAAGAGTCACTACTCGACCTTCTTCTAATATATTCCTTTCAAATGAACAAGCCATAAATTCTCAACCGAGACCAGTTCAACGTCTTCACTATAACATCGTAGGTACCATTGGAGTCGTTACTCGACAACAAGCTCAAAACTCTCAACAAGAACCAAACCAGAACGATGGATCAGCTCCATTCGTTCCGAAAACCCTAATAAAGGGAATCATGCTCCTAATATCCAATCTAAACCCCCTTACGACATTAATGAGCAATTGTCCAACACTACGGCCAAATTTCCCTCTTAGATTTATTAAGATCCTCTCCCACCCATAGGGATGAGTTGATGCTTACATTGAGCCAAATGATGGTACCTCAAAACATTCAACTTGAAGCTATGGCCAATACTATCATCACTCGAGAGATTGATTGTATTGACTTCGGGATAAAGATATCCCACAACACAATTTACACAAGGACAATCCCTTATACATTACTTGCTTTAATTGGAGATGTAGTCATCAAAGAGTTTTGATTGATAATGGCTCATCTCTAAACATTTGCACCTTTGACTTCTACCAACGATTTGGCTTTAGAAGTGATGAAATGAAGAAAACTGATATGATCATCAAAGCTTTTAATGACGAAACACAAGAAACATGTGGAGTTATTACCCTCCCATTGCAAGTTGGTCCTAGAACCCTAGAAACAACCGTGTTTATTGTACATTGCCCAACATCGTACAATATACTTTTGGGTCGCCCTTGGATCAACGCCATGCGAGCGGTCCCATCAACTTTACACCAATGTGTTAAATTTGAGTTTAAAAATCAGTTGGTCACTATTCATGGTGACCCTAGACCTTTTGATATGTGTGCTTTGGCAGAACCAGTTGGAGTGCAATTTTGCCCAGCTCTGTCATCCACACATCCTAGTTCTTCTTTTTCATCTAAAACTATGAAACATAAACCCATAACTTCACCTAGTTCCCCTCCATTAACTTCATCCTCCTATATAGATCAACAACCCTCTAAACAAATTATTTTAGAACCTCAAAAAGATTTTAAATCTACAACCAATCCTTCAACTACTACCCCTACAAATTCAAAACCTCTAGACACATCTATCATACCTTCCACATCTCAAGACATAGGTAATAAACCTTCTACATCTTATGCCCTTTCTGATGAACTATTACCAGATTTATCTACAACCTTAATATCAAAAAAAATGAATGCTTTCATGCAAGATTCAAACCTTTTAAATAAATTGCCGCCATCTCCTCGTACTTTGGGCCTCCCACAACCTATGGGAAGTACTTACCAAGTCGGGAGTTGTGCCTTCATTTATAAAGGATATGATTTGGGAAGAATCCCTCGGAATATCAAAACTCATCATGAGGGATACGCTCGGTGTTATTTTACCAATGATTATATTAAAGCTAAACCCATGATGCTTAAAATGGGATATGAAGGGAAAGGCTTGGGACCTTTCCAAAATGGCATGAAAGAACCTTTCGAGGTAGAACCGTGGCCTGCCCACTGTGGTGTGGGCCTATTTCCTAGTAAGGGACAACCCTTTCCTTTTGAGGAGGATGATCACCTCATATGCTATCAAGATTATTTGGATAGGCATGTTGATTTGCCTCTTAATAATCAGTCGTTTTCATGCAACATGCTATCCATAGCATACCCTGAAATGATTTTTGACCCCGATGAAGAATTGGAAGGAGATATCTTCCATGATGTCTCTGTTGAAGAGATGTTACACAATGGGTTTTATTTTGATGGTTCTATACCAACTATAGCCCAACTTGAGGCCACTGATCCTCGAATGAATTATCTAAATTAACCTTACAAGAATTAAAGAATTGGGCGTTTCACCCCCCACCTAATTTTGAAAGAGATCTACACATGGAGGTAGAAAATGTCATTAAAATTAACATTGAACGAGGACAATCCTCACATAATCAATATTGGAGATTAAGTCCAGAAAAAAGAACAATACATTGCATTCCTTAAAGAGTATGAAGATGTCTTCGCTTGGACATACGAAGATATGCGGTCTAGACCCTTCGTAGTCATGCATCATCTAGTGGTCCATCCGATGCTAAACCTAAAACTAAAATGCATCCCAAAGTGTCTAGTCAGGGAGTTACAAATTAATGTTATCTTTATAAAGCTATTGATTATTTAATGGATCTCAAATGTATTCCAAGAAGAAGCTACAAAGTTAGTTTTGAATATTAAGATGCTTTTTTAACATATCATGTTGGGTTATGTTGCTAGTTGGATATTATTGGTGTATTATTTTTAATATGATCCCTTATATCTCTTTTTCTTGGTAATTTCTTTCTCTTCATGTCCTTGTTCCTTACATGGTCCTTTACTTTGATGGAGCCTGGTGGTTTTATCTTACACTATCTCCTTAACTGCCTTTTTCCCACAATGCTCATTTTTTTTTTGTCGTGATATTATATATTTTGCTTTGTCGACTTTATTTTAGATTATGTCTCTCTTGGTTAGGCTTCCATTATCATTATTCGTAGGAACCCCTCAAATAAGTCATGCTTAGAGCCTTTGGATGTGTTTCTAATCAATGAAACTACTCTGAACCTTGGTATACTGACATATTTGATTTTCTCCAAAATGGGACTTTCCCTACTAATTCTAATAGAAACCAGCGTCGGTTATTACGTCGACGAGCAAGTCGATTTGTAATAATTGGCAATACTTTATATAGGAGATCTTTTGAAGGTATCCTATTAAGATGTTTAAACTTAGAAGAGTCTAAATCAGCCTTGAGTGAAGCCCACGATGGATCTTGTGGAGGACACTTTAGTGGTAGTGCCATTGCTAAAAAGCTCCTTCGGATAGGATACTTTTGGCCTACCATGGAAATGGATGCACATGAGTATGTGCGCCATTGCGACAAGTGTCAAAAACATGCTGACCTTGTCCATGCGCTTGCATAAGAGTTGTAGGCTATTTCATCTCCTTGGCCCTTTTCTAAATGGGGCTTGGATATTATTGGTAAAATCAATCCTGTGTCATCTGATGGACACAAGTTCATCATAACTACCACTGAGTATTTCACGAAGTGGGTTGAAGCTATGCCTTTAGCTTCTTGCACTGGCACACAAGTTTCTAAATTTATTTTTAATCAAATCATTTGAGGTTCAGAATTCTCGCGAATCTCATCTCTGACAATGGAACTCCTTTCAAAAATAAAGATGTTAAAAAATTATGTCAAAAATATAAGATTCAACATCGCTGGTCCACTCCCTATTATCCTCAGGGTAATGGTCAAGCAAAAGCTTCTAACAAAACTTTAATCAAAATTCTCAAAATACTAGTCAATAAAACTGGCCGTGACTGGCATATTCAATTATATCCAGCCTTGTGGGCCTATCGAACTAGTGTTCGAACCCCCACAGGCACTTCACCATTTGTTTTGGTATATGGTGCCGAAGCAGTTTTTCCATTTGAATTGGAAGTTCCTTCTTTGGCTCTGCTACTTCAAGATACCGAAGTAGGAGATGAATATCATGTCGGTGGCACTCAGTCAACTGGAACTCCTAGATGAAAAATGCATCAATGCTTTGGAGCATCTCCGTGCTTACCAAAACAAGCTTAAAAGATCATATGCTAAGAAAGTTCGTCATCGATCCTTTGAGATTGGCGACCTTGTTTTAAAAGAAAATAAAAAAAATACAAATGCAACCAAGGAACTTAAAGGTAAATTTGAGCCCAACTGGCTCGGACCATACATCATTACTGCTAAATTTGAATCAGGAGCATATAAATTATCTACCTTAGATGGTAAAGAACTTAAAGAACCCATGAATATTTTGCATCTTAAACGTTACTATGCATAAACTTGGTCATTTCATCCATGTATATATTTGTTCAAAATTACTATCTTGTATTTCTTTCAATTTATAAAAATCCAAAAACACCAAAAACATTCATAAATCTCCAAAAATCTTCAAAAACTATCTATTGCATTTATTTAAAGCACTTGTTAAATTCTTTTTGCTCAAAAACAAAAATCAAAATAAAAATCTAAAAACAGCTATATGCTTGACTCTTTCGAAACCAAAACAATATACAGAAGAAAGAGAGAGTCAACATTCTCAAAACTTCTCAAAAGTGATTTATATCATATTTTCTTACAATTATTGCAGTTATATGTTTCAACTTATTTTGGATAAATTAGCATTTATTTTGAATCCCTCACTTGCACACTCACAACAAATAAATATCTTGATTTTATCTGGCATGATTACTAATCTCTCTTATATCAAAGTTCACAAAATTCAATTAAATAAAGTTTGAGCATAGAGAATTGATCTTGTTATTTACTTAAACCAAGCACATCTTTTCACAATAAAATGATTATATTTGTAATTTCCATGTTTTGCTACATAGTAGAACTGATTTCTTGAGTGAAAAGTTTCCCCTGCTATCCTATCATGCACATGGTCTAGAATCTTTGAGAATTGGCAAAAGGACAAGCTCACCCCTACCCAGAATAAAAATCCCTTGCTCTACAGCTAATCTGAGCAAGTATCCCTAGCACAGAAAAAGAAAAAAGAAAAATTCAAGAAAAAGAAAAAGAGAAAAGAAAAATGTTATTTTCGCAATGTTCCAAGCATTATCAAGCAAAAGAAATACAAAAAGAAAAATAAGCAAAGTTCAAAAGAAAGCAAGAAAGCAATAAAATCCCTTTCCCTACCCTTTGAAAAGAAAAGAAGGGTTGATGAGCTTGAATCCCCGGAATTCTCAATTATTCGAAAAGCGTGAGGTAAGCCCCATAACAGTGGTTTGTGCCCAACCTCGCTTGGCCTTGGGTAACTCCTAGCGTGGCGATATGTCCGTCACATTAGCGACCTTCTTTTGTACAGACCTATGTCTGCTTATGGATTAGCTAGCTCTTGATAATCCGATCTACATAGTAGTCTAATATGGTTATATGCATCTACATCATGGTTAATGAACACTTATTTGGTTTCTTCAAATCACTTGTATCATAGTATCTTGCTCAAAACTGGTAAATGAACAATGCAATTGCACACACATTTGTATTTGAGAGATTTTGTCTATCATTATGATAAATCAAGATCGGAAATGAATTCACATATGCACATGGGATTCCTTATAAATCTAACTTTTGTCTTCAAAATACTTTGAAATATTATTTTTGCAACTTGTTTGGAATAAATCAAGTACAATTGTTTACCACAAAGACAACTATATAATAGAAAAATCAAAAATTTCTTTCAAATTACACAAATCAAATCATATATATCTTGTTGACTTTCGCGACGATGGTATAGTTTCAAAACCAAAATTGGAATTTTATGCCTAGCGCAAGTCCTCATTTTCATATTTTCTGTTCATCAAAAAATCAACCATGCAATAAAACTTCTATTTTTCTTTTGATTTTCGCGATGATGGTATAAGTCTATACCTACATATTCTATGCCTAGCGCAAACCATTGTAACAATTTTTATTCCCCATTTTTTCAAAAATCATAAAAACCATATGACTTAATTCATTATGTTACACAAATTATGCTTTTCAAAAGCAAACACATTTTTTTCACTATTTTTATGTCATTATGTCAACCTTCAACTTTGCAATGATGGTATAATTCCTAAGGAATTATCCACAAATTTTATCACACTTAGGAATTTATGCCTAGCAAAAATCATTTTAAAAATTATTTCATGCATAATATTTTTCATGAAAATCTGAAAACAAATCATCATCATCATCATCATTTGCACTATCACACCAAAGTCTTAAGACAGTCTCTTAAGCACTCTTTTCCTTTTAACAATATTTCTATAATGGGATTAGCTTGACGACCGAGTGAGCAGCGACTCCATGAAATGGTCTATAATAGCGACAATGTCCTTTGAAATTATTGTTAGAAGTCTCTTTTTATTTTTATCACATTGCATCACAAAAAACCGCTTTGTTACATCAGATTATTTCATTTACAATGTTATAGCATGACATTCAAATTATAATATTTCCAACGACATAATTACATGAATTTTCAAATCAATCAATCAAACATAAAAGCATCATAAAAATACAAAACAAGTCATATGATCAAAAATATCTCATCTATATATATACCACAAATATATGTACATCATCTCAAATATTGGTATGCCACAATCCATATCTTGGCATACTCAATCTAACAAATACCTCTTGAGTGTCTCGAGAGCCCCTCGAGCTCTCCCTCATCTCCTCCCCCCGAGGTGGAGGAGGTGGCCCCATCGTAGTCGTGTGGTGCCGTGAGTCCTGGATCGATCGGGATGATGCTCCTAGATGACCCCATCACGATTGGCTCTGCAATGTGTGGTAATGGCACCTCTGCTCCTGGCACCATCTGTAGTATAGATCCCGATAGAATGTGATGGGCGATAGCGCGTGCTAAATATCGAGTGCTCGCTCCTCCGCCCTGAGCTCTAAGCCGTGTAGCCTCATCCTATAGTGTCTGCACCAGCTCCAGCGGCAATCTCCTCGAGAGTCGCCATCTCGCTCTCTCCCCTGTCCACGCCCTTGCCCTTATCGGGCGATGGTGGCCTCTCTCTATGGATATGGGGGTCTCTCCTCCCTCCTCTCCCACTCTCTTCGTGGCCTCTCCTATGCCTGTGGCCTCCTCTGCTCTCTCTCGCCGTGACCCTGGGCCGCCTCTATCGCTGCCTGGTGTCGCCTCCCTATCCGACGCACAACTGCGTGGATCGGACCCTGTGCCCTCGTCATCCATGGAGGGCGGATGCCTGCGTACCAGGCATCGTAGCCATCGGCTACTCCTTCGTCGTCCCCATCCACTGGCTGGATGGGGGCATCATCTGCGTCCTGGCTCTAGAAGCGCTGCATGTCCGGAGCCCCGCTAACCGTAGTGTTATCCCGGATAGTCCGAGAAAACTCGTAATCCCTGAGAGATGGGATCCCTTCTGTAGATCGAATTGTCTCAAAACTCGGTCATAGCGATGGAGCTCCACCTCTCCTCTCTCCATC
Organism: Wollemia nobilis; assembly: GCA_028583015.1. Classification (NCBI taxonomy): domain Eukaryota; kingdom Viridiplantae; phylum Streptophyta; class Pinopsida; order Araucariales; family Araucariaceae; genus Wollemia; species Wollemia nobilis. Next base: position 2,747,098 of record JAQPPZ010016818.1, on the reverse strand, counting down.
CTCAGCCAGCAGACTCGCCTGATGCGAGCCAACTCCTGTCCGTCCTCTGGCCACCCTGGATGCTCTCTCCATGGTCTCCAGGTGATCTGGTCCGGGACCAAATCATCCAGTAGTCTCCGGGACATCGGTAGGTCGATCCGTCGTTGTGACCCTCTTCGGAGCCACCAGTAGAAGACTCGGGGCCTCTCCCCGTCCACCCTTGTCAGTGGAAGCCCTATCGGCCTCCGCACCGTAATGTGCTCCCAGCACCAAACCTGTAGGAGCGATGTCATCACCAGACATCGCCGCCCTTATACACGACCCCATACAGGATCCTCGTACAATCGACATAGAACAAATGCCCTAAGAAAACCTATACCCATGGTCTCTCATATCGTAGATCACATCTACGAGCATCCATGGTACCCTCATCCACTCTGGTGGCATAGTAGAAGTCCACCAACCACTCCAGCTAGTACTCGTGTGAGTCTGGATGCCCCAGGCATCTGGCGTAGTGCCTCGATATTAACTCCGCCCTTCTCCAGGGTGAAGCTCGGGTCACCACATAGTCGTCCCATAGCGTGGCCCTGATTGGCCGTAGGAGTGATCATCCATCCTTGTATGGGGATTCTTAGAATCCTCCATACATCCTCTAGTGTGGGAGCCATCTCCCTTGTCGATAGCCAAAATAGGAAGAACCCAGATACCATCTCTCTGCTAGGGCTGTTAGAAGCCCCATGTCCGTGGATACTTGTGGCATCTCCGCCACATGCTGTAAGCCGGCCTGTGCCCGAGATCTCGCTCTGCCTGTGTCAGAGCGGCCAAGTCATCTCTCAAACCTCCATATTTCCATTCCCCGCTCTTTAGTAATCCTCTCTGCAACATAAACAACAAAACAACAAACAATCATTAATAACAATTCAAGTAATCAATAATGCAAGTTAAAAATTCAATTTTGTGCAATTGATGATATCGCCCACTATTGGACGATATCGTCCCAAATTTGAGCATAATCGTCTCCGATCTCGCTAGTTCGAAATCGTCTCTAATTTGACGAAATCGTCCCCCTTTCGACGATTTCGCCCTCAGGCGAAATTGTCGAAATTGAGACGATTTCGTCGAAATCGGGACGATTTCATCCCGACGACGTCGACGGCCCAAAAACGGCCGCGATGCTCCAAATTCACCTAAAAATCTACCTAAAAAGCATGTAAAAATCAAATTAAATCAGTTCTAGTTAAGTCTAGGCTCTTACCCATAGACCGCGTCGGACCTCTATCGATCTGTGCGTCGTCTCCACCATTTTTGCTTCAGAGCTCTAAAACCAGAAAAATGAACAGTAAGAAATGAATTAGGGTTTTACCCTATTTTTCTTAATTTTATTCAACAATAATTTTTTTGCTTTTTCGCGTTTTTACCTCAAACGTTCGATTTGGGTAAAAACACGGAGGGGGCACCATAGTAAGCTGTCGTACGATTCGACCAAGAATCGTCGCCTAAAAATGGGTATAATTTTTTGCTTTCTCGTAGATCGAGAAGAACTCATCTTTAACGCATTTTCTTCGAAAAATTCGCTAAAGAGGGGGCAAAATGTAGCACCCTAAAATTGGCGCAGTAAAATTATAAAATTTACATTCACCTTAGTAAATAATTTTAAAATCAAATTTAACCTCCCAAACCGCCCGTTAACCGTCGGGAAATCCGTTTCCCCCTTTTTCGCGCCATTTTTAGAGGTTGTTTTGACCGTTTGACGATATCGTCGCCGATCAGACGATATCGCCCCGCATTTGACGATTTCGTCTGGACTAGGACGTCCAGACGATCTTGTCGCAAAACTGAATTTGCATAGTTGGAATCTGTTCCAACGGGTCTCCAATCTGGCGTAAGCGTGTCTGCGCCGTTGGGACCCTCCCCCGTTGGAGATCTCCCAAATTGGGATGATCTCCAACCTCCTAACTACTCCCCCTAAGCCTATTTAACCTCTAGGATTTTCCCTCCCCAACCCCTGGCTGAAATTATCTGCAAACTGATTCCCTCTACGTCAAAACATCCTAATCTTGCTTTTGCACTAGTTCCATAGCAATTTTGTTGTAGGTACATCACTGTTTTTCAGCCGGAGCCAGCATCCATCGTCGCCGACGAACCTGTTCAGATCGGAGGCGATCCTGTCGAATTCGAGACGATTTCGTACTGATGCGAGACGATCTCGACTGCAGCCCACATCGAGGCAATCAGTGCCTGAAGTTTGCTTTTCTCAACTCTTTCTCTGTCATTTTATTCTGCAAATTAGATTATTTATTCAGTTTTTATGCTATTTTGCATTTGGAGTTCACCCATTTAGCTTAGATTGCATGCTAAGTTCATGATCTGCCATTAAAGTACAATAATTTGCTTTAATTTCTGTTCTTAAATATTGTTCAGTATTCATATTGCTATTTGGTGTAATTTGCCTCTATTAGCACAGTAGAATTTCTTGTATTTTGCATCTGTTTTCTGTCTTGCAGGTCTCGACGAATTCGTCAGATCTCAGACGATTCATCGGTCTCGGACGATTTATCGGATCTCGATGATTCTGTCGTGAGATTGCGATTGCAGATTCTGTCGAATTCTAGACGATCCGGACTGCTTCAAACGTCAGAATCTTCTTCAGACATCCGGATCAGGTATTCCTCATTTTCCTTCTGTAAATTCTCTATTTTTTGCTTTCAAATCTGTTTGCTGTATTCATGAAAGTTGCATTTTCATGTAGTTTAATTTAGATTCATTCGGCCAAACCTAGGATATGAATGCTTAAGGTTAAAACGAACTCATCTAAACACATTCCAAAACCTAGGCGTGGAAACTGCCGCTAAATGTTTCCTGGTGAACCCACCATCCGTCGAAAAATCACCAAAATACACCTCCCTTGAGAGGCGGGACCTTCGCAAAGTCCTCTCAGTCCGAGGTACCGCACCATCCTTTTCCCATCCTCCTTCCGGGCGCGGATCCTATAGCCTGAAGGTAGGGATGCGAAAAATTTGGAGCGATACAGAAATACTAATGTCAAAGATGAAGTTGTTTGGTAACGATAACTAGCCATGGAATAAAGTATTGAAACCAATCAGATCACTTCCATCAAAAAGTGCAAAAAGTGCTTCAAAACAATGAAATAAGCTCAAAACCCTAATAGATTGGCATGATTCAAGTTGCAAAGTTGTTAATGTAGAGCTAAATGATACCAAGTTTCCAAAATAAACCCAATAAAAGACCAATATGGATGCAAGAGTCTCAAGCAATGCTTCACAAAGAGCATAAAAACTATCACTATCATGATTGTGATGCCAAAACATGCTTATAAAAATGCATCAACCAAATTAGGATCATCAACAATGATGTTACAAAGTAGCCCTTAGTCTATGATCCATTCATCTAATGGAGGGACTCAAAACATTACTACAATGCATTAGAGATGGAAAAACATTTTAGAAAGGGAGATGGAGGAGAGATCTAGATTTTATTTCTTTTCATCCTTACCTCCAAAGTTTCCATCCTCTTCTAACAACAAAATTTTTAATTACCCACAAAATATTTATCCTACTCACATGTTAGTTAGATTTGTAGGAAGATTTGTTAAACATGAAGAGGAAGGTACACCAATACGTAGGAATTTATCCCTTAGATTTGTTAAAGATGAAAATATTTGTTTTATATTGACACCTCTTACTTAGTTTTATTTTACATGCTTAGGATTTTGCTTTGCAATGGGGTAGAAGGTACACCAATATGTAGGAATTTATCTTACTCACATGTTAATTACTCACAAAAGCATCAAAAGTTGAAACTTTGTATCCATATTCAATGAAATAAAAAGTAATAACGAACATAGAAAGGGATCCTATCAATTTGGATAGAATTAGAAAAATCTATATCGCATTTATCTTTGTGATTGCACAGTGACCAAGAAAAAGTGGCAATTGCTTATATTTAAGATGTGATCCTCAATTTTAGAAAAATCCCTTGGATTAATTACTCATGAGTGGGATTTCCAACCAATAAATATCTTATAATGACTCCAACATAGCCATGTGGACTATCTTTATTATTGTTAGCTTAGGCCCTAGGATTAGATTAGTCGACCCTCAAACATTAGGGTCAAGGTTATTGTTTGATTTAGTCCATAAATAGAGGAGTTATGTTGAAGTAGAGACACCATCATATTTGTCATTTTAAGTCACCTCTATTGTGCATGAGACTTCACCCTCTCCAAGTGGTTATGAGATTTTTCCCTCTCTAAGTGGCTAGGATTTGTAGGAATTTGGAATTTGGAATTAATTACTTGCATTATTGATTTCTTTGTATTCAATATGATTTATTATTCTAGTCGATGTTTCCTTTTGTGCATTATTGAATTATTACTAATGTTGTATTTCTAGAAGTTGTTTATTATGAGTAGTATCAAAGCTTCAATTTTGGATATTGTAGTAGTGTGAAAAAGCAAAAAAAGGGCATGCAAACCATTCCAGACCCTCAAATAGCCAGATCTACTTCCTATCATCTGATAATTTTTGTCCAAAACAAAATGTAGACTCCATCTTCTAATGCATTTTTTTGTAATATTTTGATCTAGTTGTCATCATTTTCTATTCCCAAACCCTAGGAAAAAAAGTGTACCAAAACTTTGGCAGGAGATATACCTCATTGTGATCATCTCAAAATAAGGGGTATCTCTAGCAACACTCTTTTGGAAGTGCTCAAAAGGTATCTTTCAAGTTTTGCTTTCGTTCTTTGTGTGAACAAACCCTTTGCTTCTACTGGTTGGTTGCAAATCAATGGGCATTTGCAGCTCACTATTCATCTAAAGGATATGTGCATGAGCAAAAAGAAATGTCAACCGAGCAATCTTAGTAAGCACCATAACATCCCTATAGGTATCAATAACTTTGACCCAAGTGCCCTTTTTTAGGCACCATGGCTTTACTGCCTCCTACCATCTGTCTCAATACTCTAGTTGGTAGTACTCTACTCGATGCCATTAACAACACTCTATACACATCTTTTGATGCGGGAAAACAAGCATTCCAACCTATTGAAATTGGTTTCCTCCATCAAGGACATCTAGTTCAACATGCAAGTGACCCTAGATTCCATCCAACATTGTTTAGATCCTTTACCCATATAGAGTGTTCCCTTAACCAAGAGTTTCAACATGTCTCTAGGAAGCAACCACAAGACATGCAACAGGAGCCAAATCTGAAGGCTTCCCAGTATTAGCACATCAGCATCTAATATTAGTCATCGTTCAAGCACAATCCTCCAGGTTCTCATGGTGATCACATGGACCCCTATGCTACCATGGTCACTCTTCTATGTATGGGTGGATTTCACTCAAGCTTTGCTACTGATCTTGATCCTTTTGTAAGAGGTGTTAATTTCCTTGCTTGGCCTCATGATATTCCCATTCCATGCATTGGTTTCTCAACCTTTGAAGGTATGGATCCACATGGTTGGATAACCAAGATGAACAACATCATATGTCTACACCATGTGCCTAAAGAAGTTTGTATCACATTGGCTACTACTAAGTTGGGAACCTATGTTCATAAGTGGTTGTTATATGAGCTTTGTCAACACGAGCACTCTCTTATGTGGCCAAAGTTCAAAGCATTGTCCATAAGTTTAACAATGAATCTTCTACTTTGTATTTGAATTGTTTGATGTAACCCATGTAAAAAGGAGTGGTTGAGGATATTACACAAAGTTCACATGACTGCTCACCTATACCCATCATTTGGATCTAGTGGTGATGGTTTCAACATTACGTCATGGCCTTAAGGATGAAATCAGGCATAATATTGATATGCACAATTTATACACCTTCAAAAATTCTAGACATGTGGCTCTAATGACAGAAAAATCTCCAACTATCTTCTCCCCAACCCCAACATGATTTCAACCCTCGATGACCTCACCTTAATAACTACAATGACAAGTGTCCCCAAGGAATTCTTTTGTTCTAAATGTCATCCATTTCATCCGCAAGATCAAGCTTATGAAGAACATAACTTCTTAGTGCAAGTTGAGGAAGCAGTAGTATCAAAGGATGAAGATCAAGATTCTTCACAAGAGGAATCACCAACCAAAGCAACAGATTATGAGCATGAGGTCAATACCATAGCTCTCTTTGTGTTTGCCCTAATGGGGCTCCAAGCTCACCATACCATCAAGGTCCAAGGCTTCATCAAACATCAATGTCTCAATGTGTTGATCAATTCAAGTAACACGCATAACTTTATTGACAACAAAATACAGAAGTATTTGGGATTGTATATCAATACTACAACCCAAGACAAATTCCAAATATTGATTGCAAATGGGACATGGCTCAATGTGTGGGTCATATGGCTAAGGTTAACTTCCAAATGAGATATTACGCTTGGTTTGGTCATCTTTTTTCCATGAATCTTGGTAATGCAAACGTTATCTTGGGAGCACAATGGCTCTTGCAGCCTAATGATGTTACTATTAATTTACAATAATTGTATGTCAAATGGGTAGAAAATGACAAGGTTATTTATCTCTAGGGAATCCAATGTCCTTCTAAGGTGGTCAACTCCAACATCATGGAAAAGTTCCTGAAGAAAGGTAGTTGTGGATTCTTTGCCCATGTCAATTGTATGGAAGTTCAATCTTTTGTGTCGCTCCTTCCAGCTCTTCCTTCAAACTTGCTAACTATTGTTGATCGTTATGAGGATGTCTTTGACAAACCCATGGGTCCTCCCCCTAAGCACACACATGATCATGCCATCCACCTAGTTTTGGGCAGTCAACCTTCGGATATTTGTCCTTAACTATATCCCCAACACCAAAAGTCTAACATTGAAAAGCTAGTTGAGGAGATGTTGGAGCAAGGAATTATCCATTCAAATGTCAATCCTTGTTCCTCTTCGATGGTTATGATGCAATGTAAGGACAACTCTTGGTGCATGTGTCTTGATTTTTGACCTCTCAACAAGATCACCATCAAAAGATAAGTTTCCTATCCCTGTTATAGATGATTTGTTGGATGAATTGCATGGCACTAAATACTTTACCAAGCTTGACTTGCACTCTAGGTTCCATCAAATTAGGGTTAGAGAAGAGGATATCCCCAAGACTGCTTTTTACACGCATGAGGGTCATTATGAAGTTCTTAGTCATGCCCTTTGGTCTTGTTAATGATCCTACTTTCCAAAGCCTCATAAATTTTGTCTTTCATCCTTCTCTCCACAAGTTTGTGGCATTCTTCTTTGATGATATCTTAGTTTACAACAAGTCCTAGGAAGCTCATTTAGTTCATGTTGACCAAGTTCTCCACCTCTTATAGAAGGAACAACTATTTTTCAAGAGGTCCAAGTGTTCTTTTGAGGTCCATGAGGTAGAACACTTGGGACATATAATATTTGAGTAAGGGGTCAAGGTGGATCCTAACAAGATCAGAGTCATGCAAAATTGACCCAAACCTGAATACCTCAAGCAACTTCACGAATTTTAGGTCTAATCAAGTATTGCTAAAAAATTATCCACAAATATTGCAAGAGTGTACACTTTTGTTTTGTTTAAAGTAGCTTCCCAAGCCTTCATTGCCCTAAAGGAGGTTGTGTACAACCCTTGTTTTGGCTACTCCTAATTTCAACAAAATTTTTGTCATTGAATGTGATACTTTAAGCACAGGTATTGGAGTTGTTTTGATGCAGGATGGACACCCCTTGGCCTTTGAAATTAACTCTCTGATAAGAATCTAGGTCGATCCACTTATGAGAAGAAAATGTTAGTTATTTTGCATGTTGTAGAGAAATCGAGGCTTTATTTGTTGGGACACCGCTTCATTATCAACATTGACCATAGCATCCTTAAGCATTTCATGAAACGTCTCTCTTGTATCAAACAATATAAATGGTTGACAAAGCTCTCGGGTTATGATTGTACAAGAAGGGAAAGGAGAAATGATGTGTGATGCTCTATCTCACAAACATGAGGGTCGTTGTTGTCAGTGCCACCTTCATTCCTTCCACGATGGCTTTCCTAGCTCTGAGAGGAATGGCATTCTGACCCAAATATTGCTCGCATCATTCATGATGTGGAGGTTGGCTCTTTGCCACCTTGTTCCTATATGCTAATGGGGTTCTCCGCAAGAATGGTCACATTTATCTTCATCTTTTATCAAGACTAGTTTTCTACAAGAATTGCATGCATCTCCTATAACTGAATAATATGGATTCATAAAAACATACCAAAAGATAAAACAATCATTTTCTTGGAAAAGCTTAAAAGTAGATGCCTAGACATTTGTGGTTGAATGTGAGGTATATCAACGAAACAAGGGGGAAACTACTAAATATCCTAGTTTGTTGTAATATTTACCTTTTTCTGATCGCCAATGGGAGCACATCTCCATGGATATCAATAACGATCTTCCCAAAGCAAAATGATGATCTTTGTGGTGGTGGAATGCTTTATGAAGTATGCTCATTTTTATGCCTTGTAGCATCCCTTCACAACCAATAAGGTTGTCATGGTGTTCCTCGATTCTATTTTCAAATTGCATGGCATTCCCAAAGCCATTGTCAGAGATCATGGCCCTATTCACTCTCAACCGCACCCACCAAAGTTTGTCCTCTCCTTATCACCCTTAGTCAGATAACCAAACAAAGATTGTGAACAAATATTTAGGTATTTACCTTCATTGTTTTGCCTAGGACAAAGAATGTCAATAGGTTCCTTGGCTTTCCTTAGTTGAATGGTGGTATAATACTTAACATTTTTTCCTCAAGATGTCCCCAAATGAGGCATTGTATGGCCAAAAACCTCCATAAGTGGCAAACTATGTTCCAAGATCCTCCAAGTTGGTCCAAGTAGGTCATTTGTTGCAGCAACATCGATTTGTACTCTAGCTCCTTAAAGATAATGTCCTAGGCCTAAAACCACATGAAGCAACAATAGGACATGCATCGCCCTAAGCAACAATTTGCAATGGGAGATATGGTATTTTTTGTCTCTAGCCCTTTAAGCAATTATCCCTAAAGACCAAGTCTAGCTAAAAGTTGGCCCCTTGTTTTTAGAACCCCTACAAGGTGTTTTGTCACATTAGGAAAATGACACAACAATTGGAGCTTTCGCCAACTTCCTGTATCCAACATGTTTTTCCTATTTCTAACCTTAAATAGGTCATTGGCCAAAAGGTGTCATCCCAAACAAAGCTTCTAGTACTTGATCAAGAAGTGTAAATCACTCTCCAATCATAAGTCTTGGGTCCATAATCTATAATCTCATAAGATTTAGGATTTCCTCATCAAGCGGTAGGATCTCTCAGCAGAAGATGTGACATGAGATCTTGAGAGCATTTTCCAATCATTTCTAGCTTTGAGGACAAAGCTTTCTAGGAGGATCCCTATAACGGCTTCAATGTAGCCACGTCAACTATCTTTATTATTGTTAGCTCATGCCCTATGATTAGATTAGTCAACCCTTAAGCATTAATATTAGGTTTATTGTTTGATTTAATGTATAAATAATAGAGTTATGTTGTAGTAGAGACATCATCACATTTGTTATTTTAAGTCACCTTTGTTGCGCATATGAGACTTCACCCTCTCCAAGTTGCTAGGATTTGTATTAATTTGTAATCTAGAATTTGTTACTTGCATTATTGATTTTTTGGTATTAAATCTGATTTATTATTCCAATGGATGTTTTCTATTCCGCATTATTGAATTGTTACTATTGTTGCATTCTTAAAAGTTGTTTTGCTACAAATCTTCAAACCTCTTGCATACTTCATGTGGTGTGATGCCCTTAAGATGAAAGTTGAGGTTATCAAGGATAGGCATTCCAATTAGACCACGTGCTTCATTAGCTTTATTGAGCCCTTTGGATTTCTTCACATCCTCTTCTAAATCAAGTTTCATACTTATAATAACTACATGCAACTAAATAATCACATGTTGTCCATATAGACTTTCCAAGAATAGTAATTGGTGTTTGACAAGTGGACATCACCAAGTAATAGTAACCATAGAGGCCATCTTGCTTCTTGAGTCTAAGACACCGAAAAGACTTGAAAGATGAGGGTTTGACTTTGAAGACATATTTAGATCTTTTGATACTTAAAAGGATGACAATAATTTGAAGATTAAACTTCATACTATTCTATGACATGCTCACGAAACATATATATGGGAATAAGAATGGTTGATTGAAAATGCCTTTGAACACAATTTTGATCTTATAAATATGCCCTAGATGAGGGTATACTACCTTAAAAGAGAGAGATGACGTTAAGAGTGTTGAAGTCAACTCCAAGTACCCAAATAGTACTACCCATTGCAATTATATGATTTCTACCCTGGAAAGAGAGAGATGACGTTAGAGTTTTGAAGCCAATTTCGAGTACCCAAATAGTACTACCCATTGCAATTATACGATTGTTACCTTCTCTTCAATAAAAATGCATCATGTGACATATCAGAGGAAAGCACTCTCATTCTACTTTTCTATGAGGATTGCAATAATGATAAAACATTGCAATATAAAAGACCTAAAGCATAAAACTTTCTTGGGGTAAGACCTGACCTGATTTCTGGCAAAAACTTGTAGTAGACCCTTCTTTCAATTGATGTTTTATTGCTCAAATGACGATAAAAGAGCATCATATGATCATGAATAGTCATTTTTCATGAGTGGGCTCTTGCAGAAACTGTGATTCCATTGGCAGAAACTGTGATTCCATTGGCAGAAACAAAGGCTTAGTAGTGGCACTAAGGATTCATTGGTGATGATATATTGACAGCCAAAGTTGCTACTTACATCCTGTTTGTGAGAATAGCCGACTTTGGTTTCCATTTGTTTCTTGTTGATTGTTGTAATGTTCTTTGGCATCTAGTTGAACAGTTGTCTTATGTCTTGGTAAGCATTTTGGACAATATATTCTCCACAACGGACTACTATTTCTGCCCTTGAACATAACCCTGATCATGGGCTTCTTGTTTGTGTTAAAGAGTGTCTTAATATAACACTGTAAATGGATTTGTCAAAGGAAGCAAAAAAGGAATCTTGTTTCCACCACAATGTGCATGCTATGGCAACAAAATTGTCAAAAACTTGATATACAGGTTGGAACAATCTGCATTGGTAAAAGCCAAAATCCAATAACATGAAACTAAAGGATGACAAATAAGCACATCTCCTTTAACTGGAGGAGGAAAAGTATTAAAAGTGCCTGAAGAGACGGATCTAGATCTTTACCAGATCAACTTGCTAAAACAAAGCACAATAATGGACCATTAGTTGCAGCCTAGGGGGGTCAATACAAGATCAACAGGCTGGTACTAGTTGCTAAAGATGTAGAAGACTACATTAATGTGGGATGCATCTTTTATGCAGCCAGTTTGATGTAAATGAGAACCATTGCTTTGGACTGAAAAAAAAATTGTTCAAATGTTGCAAAATGGGTCAGCTGTGCTAGTGGTCTACAGCTTCCCCTTGAAGTATATACTGCTTCTGAAACAAGACATGATGCCTAAAGATGTTCTAGCAGCAAATGAGACTGTGGCTTGGACAACAAGATTGCACCCAATCCCAACACAACTTGCAGACAGGCTATGTTCTTTGGCAATAATAAAAGTTGGATCTAGAGCAAAAGATTGGGTTTATCTTTCATCAGGAAGCTGTTTTGTTGTATGTCCAGTTTTAAACAAATAATTCAGTTTGAAGGAAAAAAGAGAGTTTCAATGAAAGTGGCAATAAGAAATCAAAATGCTTCCTCAAAATTCGGTGCAACAATCTGCATAAATGAAACTAGATCAGAACAGCTCTAGCACCATGAAAAGGTGAGTACTCATTTTAAACAAGGGCACAGAAGCAAGAAACCTAGATCTAATTCAGCTCTGCAGAATAGAAAAGAGAATAATCTTATGTTGAAAATCTTCTCGTGGGACAATATGAAAAAAACATAGTTGTTCACTACTCCAACTGGATATTACAAATCGTCTCTCAGAGATTTTTAACAAAGACCAATGTTACACTTATATTGTTTGTCCTAACAAGAAACTCCTACCAACTTAAGCTTACTGGGTACAGAAGAAGAGAACAACATAGTTGAATTTGTTGAAGATAGACCAATAATCGACAGAGTTTAGTAACCATCAAATCTAAAGTTGTTACCAACAACTCTCATAAGAGGAATGTGACTAGCTAATTTAAACTTTGAAAGATATGGATTAATATAATATTATATTAACTAATACTGTAATGTGCTGCCCTAACTTGAATTTGGCAAACCCTAGCTAATGAAATAGTAATTTTCTTGCAATAATTTAGGAATCAATTAAATCTATCTGTCTAACACAATAATCATGGAAAAACACCATAGTTTTTCATTAAAACACTGCTTTTATTGAATCTGAAAAGAGGGAAATTACAACCAATATTTTAACTCACAAATTTGATCAATGGGGAACTGCATAAGTCTCTGAAATGCAAAAAATAATAACTGATGAAGAACAGGTCCAAAATTTGTTGCAACTTGAAGTTCCTGCGCGCGCGATATTAGAAATCTGGACTGGCAAGCGAACTTCAAAATGCCATAACTCTTTCGTTTCTTAACGAAACCATGTCGTGTAACCTGTCAAAATGAATGGCATGAAATTCTCTATCCGATTCGGAAGTCGAATCAACAATATCTGGCCTGTGGAAAACGGAATCCCTCCAAACAAATGCCAAAAAACCCTGAATGCTGATTTGGATATCAATTTCTGATATAAAGCCCTCAATGGCTGAAATGTTGAAACTCCGCCCACAAATGCTGATCAATACAAGCTCATATGCAAACCCTGGATGAGTTTGCCCCTCTGAGACAAAAGGGTTTTCGTCCTCTGCCTCTAAACCAAGAGGGTCTCCGTCCTCAAGGCTTTACTCTTGCGGGTTTTCGTCCACAAGAGTTCACTTCTGCAGGGTTTCGTCCACAGAAGAATTGCAAATGACTTTGCAGCCAAATACAAGAGAAAGAGATCAATTACAATAACAATGGATGTGTAGAATGAAGCCCAAGCCTCCTTTTATTAGCCAAAACCCTAATTCTCCATTGAGAATTATATTTTATTTTGTTTTAATAAAATAGCTAAATTAACCTTATAACTCCCTAATGTGGCGTTAACCCTTATAACCCCTTTTTTTTATTTTTTTTATTATTTTTTCTTATCCGAGCCACATAAACATTAACACACCACATTTTATGTATAATCCTAATAATTAAAAATTAGGGACATTACAATACATCCCCCCCTGAGATTGCTTGTCCTCAAGCAATCGAACACAAACTCCATCAAATCAATTCAGAGTCATAAGCAAGAATGATTCCAGGGTCCCAAATTAACTTCAAGAAAATCTTACCATACTGCCACAGTGTTGATCCAAGGGTGAATGCAAAGGACAACATCATAATTATTTTCCCAAACTGTCCCAAACTTGGTTTCTTACCAAAGAAGAATGCAAAACCTGTACGCTGCCCAAATAATACTTCACCAAGGCTGTATAGAAATTGTCTCAAATGTACACATACATCCAAGCCAAGTGAAAACCCAGCTAATTCTTTGCTGCCCAACCAATCCTGAACATGTAACAACTCTGATTTTCTGATTACAGCAGCAAAAAAGGTCTGTTCATATTCCCAAAATGCATCCAAACTAAGTGCTCTATCATTCCTTACAGCTGTACCATGTATGAGTATTAATAAACCAGCAATGATGATGGATGAGTGACTGAAAAGTGAGTTCAACAGGTCTGATTTCTTCAATACAGCACTGAGAAAGACATCTAAACTTTTTCCCTCATCATCTCTATTAGTCATATCATGCATAAATGTGGCCAAACCAATAATAGTGATGAGTGCATCCATGAAACATGGACTGAGAAATGGAAGTACAACAATCATACTATCATTATTTTTATGGCCATAAGTGAAATCTATTAACCCATGTGTTTCTACCAAGTCAAGAAGGATACCAAGAGTTTCACCAATCCATCTACATACCTTCTTGATCACCTGGTGATGCTGCTCCAATAATTCTTTACCAGGCCTGTATAGAAACTTTCCCAAATGTGCACATTTATCCAAGTCAAGTGAGAAACCAACTGTTTCTTCGCTGCCCAGTTCAAACTGTATGTGGAGTAAGCCTGATTCTTTAAGACCAGCCTTGTAAAAAGCTTGCCCAAATGAGACTTTCTCAAAGCTGTGTGAAGACTGTCTCAAGTGTGCACAAATATCCAAACCAAGTAAGAAGCCAATCAATCCTTTGCTTCTCACCAACATAATCTTGCCAAAGTTGCCCAAAAGCCTTTTCCAAACTGAATTTTGCTCATGCAGGGATATCTCTAAACTGTCTCCATGATGCCCTATGCCTCCACGTTCATCCAAACTGAACAAGAACAGGTCTGATATAGCTCTTACCAAATCTGATTTGGTGTGAGCAGTAATAAAATGAATCTTCCCAATTTTTCCCAATTCTCCTAGGATCACTCCCACATCATTCTCAACAAGAGTATCATGTAAAAGAGTGATGGAATTGCTAAAAACATGACTGAACACTGAGCATAGCAATTCTGATTTCGTCATGAGGCATATCAAGAAAAGAACTTCATGAATAGCAATGAGTGAAAATTGCCCAATTCTTCCAACATCGACCAAACCCAGTCCACCATCATTGTTTGAAACTGAACTACATAGGAAATGATCAACAACTGTAGACATAATGAAAGAGAAATCTAATTTTGAGCCAACAAACTTTGTTTCCTTTTGATAATAGCCATTCTTTATTTTCCCAACATCAAGATCTACACACGCTTCTTTCTGAAGTATCTTCTCCGCCTTTGTGTTGTGCAAGCATCCATACTCCCTAACTTTCATTAAAATAAGCTTGGATCTGAAACGATCTGCAGTTCTATTTATGGCAGGGCAATGCACTAATTCTTCAAACGTTCTTTCAAGTGCAACTTCTTCCTCTAAGGCCAATTTGCATGAACTTATATGTTGTTGTTCCGTGACTGTACCGAATACATATGAGGACTGAATTCTGCTTAAGTACTTAAAACATATAATGTCCACGTGTCTCATGGCTGTAGGTGGAATGCTAGACATCAAAACTGAAAATGCATTTGCCATATTTACAATACTAGGCTGAATGTGAATTAAATCTTTCAAGGGATAGATACTCAAGATATAGGAAATTTCTTCAATATTAGTCCATTCATTATTATTGAAAAGAAAGTATGGCTGCTCTTGCTGCTGCGCTGCTTGATTAAATACCTCACTAAAGATGATATATTGTTCAGAAGGTTGTATACTAGTGACATCTTCATAAAGGTGATGTTTATGACCATTGGAGATTCTCTTTTCATGTTCAAAATGAAAATCTGACCGTTCTGGCTCCTGAAGTGCTTGCTGAGATGCTTCATTAGAGATGATATTTTGTTCAGAAAGCTGCTGACCAGTGGCATCACAAAGATGATATTTGGGACTTTTATTGGAGATGTTATTCTCAAAATAAAGATATGACTGCTCTTGTTCCACTACTCCAATTCCTTGTCTAGAAGTCAAGGTGCTAGGAATTTGCTCGATAGCTTGACTGCAATCTATTTTTTCTTTTGAGAGAAGCGAAACAACACTGTCATCAAGCTTATCTTTTGATTGAGTCAGACTTGTACAGATGATGCTTTCATGGGCTGACAATTGCTGCCCAACTAGATCAGCATTCCTTTTGACACTACACTCTCCAACTTCGTGCACTGAAGTTAGGACTGACTCATGCTCAACCCAAGAATTATCAACTGCATGCACATCCTCACCAGCTGCTGATTTAACAATGTCAAAATCAGCTTGCTCTATGATCTCACCACTATCACGAAATTCATTATGCCCCTCACCAAAATGAGATCCACAAGATGAATTAACTTCATCTTCATCAATTTTGCCCTCCTGTACTTCCACACAAGTTTCTTGAAGAGGTGGCATGTTTATATTTTGAATTTCAGCAGTCAGAATGTTCAAGTCAGCACCCTGATCAAAAGGAAATTTGTCTCTATCAATCTTCTCATTTACTTCATCAGCATAACTCTCCAACTCATCAGGAAAGCCACCATCCAACCACTTGCTGGTCTGTTCTGTTTCTAACTTTAACCAGAAGACATCTTCATCGACATTGATCTCCTCATCAAATTTGGAGTCTTCACCATGAAAAAAAACACCATGCAACAATGAACTGTTGCTAGGAAAAATGCAAGGCTCATCATACCTTATGTCCAAGGTCTCACAGAGCTCATTGGATTGCTCTGGAAGCAATTCCACAATTGTTGTCCTGTCATTACCCTCGGTACTATAGTTGTCCTGGGACTTGTGGGTTATGGGCCCACATATATGTCCAAGTGACCACTCTTCTTGGCAAGTGAAGCAACGTTGTTCTCTTCTCAATTGATTCTTGCTTTTGAGAGGTAGTCCTTGCATCCGTAAGTCACTCGGTCTCTTTTCCTTCTCCTGTTCCTCCTGTACCAAGAGAGGTTTCAGCTTCTTCTCACACTCGCTTGGAAACATTGTCAACTAATTTACGTGCAGCTGAAGAGGTAATCTGTCCTTGCCTCAAAACAGCCATCAACTTGGGCAAGATGGGCTGGGTAAAGTCATCACTTTCCTCAATGATGCGTACCATGATGGTTTGCATGTAAGAGGATATAATGTCTTCATGATCTTCACTGATAGAAGCCATAAAATGTTGAAACATCTGGAGACTAAGATCAGCACAATCTAAATCAAGCAAAAAGACATATATTCTAATTTTTGCCATCACTTCCAAAATTCTAACCTTCTTACCATAGGATCGGTCCCTGATGTTATTCAAACCATGAAAAACTGTCAACCATCAGCTGTAATCCCTCCTTCATGATGTCGTCATTGTAGGGTGCTTTCGGAGCTGTAATCCTTATGATCTCACTGAGACAAGAGGTGACTGCAAGTCTCACATCCCTGTCTGCATGTCTCATAATCCAATGTTGGCCTAATGCAACTATAGGTACTTTCGCTGCCCAATTCAAAACCTCACGATCAGATTGATCTAGTTCAACTAGACATGTATCCATTTCCTTTAGACTGTCAAGAAGAACATCTTTTGACAATTTTTGGGACTCAAGTTGTTTCCCCAAAGCATAGAGCTTACAACTTACATCCATTCTTTTATTGATATGTTCTGCAGATTGAATCTGTTTTCTGTTATTGGATGTGTGATGCTCAACCTTAGCCTTAGAGGGAACCATAGGTGCTGACTTAGGTGACATAGCTACTGTCAACTGCTTTTCCAACTTTTCTGGGACAACGAGCTCAACTTTATTAGCCGCAATATTAGCTGCAATTTTAGGATCTTGTAAAGTATTTTGTTCAACTCCAACTTTCTTCGGCAAATTTATGAATGAAAAATCAACCTTATCTTGAGGAAAAACTGAAGGTAGAGAAATTTGCATCATTGCAGTTAATTGACTGATGGATTTTTGTATCTCACTCTGAGTCCTATCCCAATCACGCTGTCTCCTAGACCAATCATTATAAGACTCCATGAATCTGAAATTTAATTAGGCTTCTACAAGCTGGAAGAATAGCCTGAGCTCTGAATTAACAATACCCAGAACTCTTAAAGCCAAAATCAACCAAAAGGGTATTCAAATCACCAATACCCAAAAACTGGAAACCCTAGATTTGAAAACGGCAACCAAACCCTAACTTCCAAGTCTGAAAAATACTCACGGCAGCTGAATTTTTTTTTTCCCACACAATACTTAAATCATTTCTGAAATGTTCAGCAAACCCTAAACAGGCTGGCAGGAAAAACCAGCTCTGATACCACTGTAATGTGCTGCCCTAACTTGAATTTGGCAAACCCTAGCTAATGAAATAGTAATTTTCTTGCAATAATTTAGGAATCAATTAAATCTATTTGTCTAACACAATAATCATGGAAAAACACCATAGTTTTTCATTAAAACACCGCTTTTATTGAATCCGAAAAGAGGGAAATTACAACCAATATTTTAACTCACAAATTTGATCAATGGGGAACTGCATAAGTCTCTGAAATGCAAAAAATAATAACCGATGAAGAACAGGTCCAAAATTTGTTGCAACTTGAAGTTCTGCGCGCGCGATATTGGAAATCTGGCTCGACAAGCGAACTTCAAAATGCCATAACTCTTTCGTTTCTTAACGAAACCATGTCGTGTAACCTGTCAAAATGAATGGCATGAAATTCTCTATCCGATTCGGAAGTCGAATCAACAATATCTGGCCTGTGGAAAACGGAATCCCTCCAAACAAATGCCAAAAAACCCCGAATGCTGATTTGGATATCAATTTCTGATATAAAGCCCTCAATGGCTGAAATGTTGAAACTCCGCCCACAAATGCTGATCAATACAAGCTCATATGCAAACCCTGGATGAGTTTGCCCCTCCGAGACAAAAGGGTTTTCGTCCTCTGCCTCTAAACCAAGAGGGTCTCCGTCCTCAAGGCTTTACTCTTGCAGGTTTTCGTCCACAAGAGTTCACTTCTGCAGGGTTTCGTCCACAGAAGAATTGCAAATGACTTTGCAGCCAAATACAAGAGAAAGAGATCAATTACAATAACAATGGATGTGTAGAATGAAGCCCAAGCCTCCTTTTATTAGCCAAAACCCTAATTCTCCATTGAGAATTATATTTTATTTTGTTTTAATAAAATAGCTAAATTAACCTTATAACTCCCTAATGTGGCGTTAACCCTTATAACCCCTTTTTTTTTTTTTTATTATTTTTTCTTATCCGAGCCACATAAACATTAACACACCACATTTTATGAATAATCCTAATAATTAAAAATTAGGGACATTACATAGTTGAATTTGTTGAAGATAGACCAATAATCGACAGAGGTTAGTAACCATCAAATTTAAAGTTGTTACCAACAACTCTCATAAGAGGAATGTGACTAGCTAATTTAAACCTTGAAAGATATGGATTAATATAATATTATATTAACTAATACAGTTTCCCTGTCCCCATTGAAAGAAGGCAAGGCATGGCAGAACAAAATGTACATAAATATTTGATTTTAAATTTCAAAAGGTCCACAAATAATATGTAATTTTGCCACTCCAAAAAGGTCTCAATGCAATTTTAAAGGATCACTTAAGTGCCTGGCAAACATTTAACTTTTATAAGGTAGGAAAACCAGAAAAATAACCTGTGGCAATACTAAAAATTGAGACAAATTTCATTTATCCAGAAACTTTACATTATCATGTTATCTTGACCCAGTTATGAGCAAACACAATAAGATAATATATGAACCCATTATCCATTTGAGGTTTCAAACTCATCTATACATTGAGGTGAAATAAAGTCATTTTCTGTTATGAAGAAGAGTCTAAAGAACCCTTGCGTGGTAGCAGTTTGCAAGTAGGACAGTACCACTTTCCCTTAAAGCGTGTCTCTGGACTTAAACCAACACATGCATAGTGAAACCATTCTCCACCTTCACACTGCATTGAAATACATCTCCATAATGAACAACCTAATCCAAAGTATAAATAAATTCATACGAAGGTTCTTGCTGGAAACTAAAATAGCTACTTACATTCTCATTATCACAAGCGATCATGTCTCCAAATGAAACCTGAAGGAACATTTATTACAATGTCAACTAGTAAACATTTTGCTTTACCTAGCAAAAGAGTGAGAAGTTCAGGATAGAGAAGAGAAATGATTAAGAACAAACTAAATGAAATAATAAACTTGAATAATGATCTCTAAAAACTAAGAGTTTCACATACAAATCATAACAAATATCTATGTGTTGCATATGAACTATACCTGATGACAGATACAATATGTGGGTTCAGTAGGATCGATGGGCTGATCTACATCAACATGAGCAGGAATGGTCCTCCTGTGACTCCCTGGAGGAGGCATAAGTTCAAAATCCCTATCCCGGTCTTTTTCCCAATCCCTTTCAGCTTTTGAGTCGAGTTTCTTAGGTGGAGGTGTAAAGAAATAACTTCTTCTTTTTTCTGCGCCCATTGGTGGAAGAATTGCAGGTTCATCAGGAAGTATTTTCCTTTCTATTCTTGTCAAACAATGATGACCACATAACAAGGATTAGACCTTTAAGCTGTAAAGATACTGTTAAACTCTCTACTATTACTTTGTAATTTTACATGAAAAGTTAAACAGATACTCGTGTCCAGAAATTCCTTATTGTTGTCCTCATGTCCCTAAAAAATATATCCATTGTTTACCTCAATATATAATTTAAATGTGTGCCATAACTTACTATGTTTAATAGGATAACACATACATACCTTGTTTAAGGTCTTCAGCAAACTGACTCAAGTCCTCATCAAGTCTTTTCACATGGCTGTCTAACTGCAAGAACTGACTAGTTATAATTTTGACACATTACGGTAGGCACTACCTTCATCATCAAATAAGCCATTCAAAATACACTTGATCTGCAATCAGTGTCCTAATAAAGCAGCAAGCCATTCAAAATACAATGAACTGAAATCAATATCCTAAAAAAATAGCATGAATACATAAATTGGGATTCTTTCTCTGTTAGTGTCTATAAAGTTTCTTTACAAAGGTAGAAGTCACATTTACTTAGTTGTTAGAATGCAAGCACGGAAACAAACAAGGAAACCAGATTATAGTTAGCCTTTCTCTAGTCATGCATATGCCTCATATTTGAGAATAAAACTGAAGAACTATTGATCTGAAATCAATATCCTAATAAAATAGCAATCCAGTCAAAATACAATCATATGAAATCATATTGTAATAAGGCAGCATGAATACAGAAACTTCGATTCTTTCTCTGCTAAGGTATGTATATTTTTTTTTGAAGGATCTAAATTATCATTTGCCATATACCTCTCAAAATTATAGATAGAAAAATCGTGGGAATCTGCAATTTCTCACAAAACTCGGGAGAAATTGTGGCCTGCGATTTATTTTTTTAATTTCTCAGCGCCGAGAAACTCGCCAACTAGTGGCGAGATTTCCACCAAATACTCGCCGATTTCTCACGAGAAAATCGGCTGCAGGCACCAAAACAGAGGAGAAACGCATAAATTTGTTTTAAAAACCCATTTCGTCTCATTTGCTCATTTCTTTCCACCTGTGTGGAAATTCTTTTAAGAGGTGAAAACAATAATCTGAAACCACTTATTCAAAACATTAGGATACTGCGAGCACACGGCAAGCACGCAATGGCGAGCGTGGAGGCCGCGGCGAGCGCACGGCGAGCGTGGAGGCCGCGGCGTGCGCACGCACGCAATGGCGAGCGTGGAGGCCGCGGCGAGCGCACGGCGAGTGTGCGATGGCGGGCGTGGAGGCCACGGCGAGCGCACGGTGAGCGTGCGATGGCGAGCGTGGAGGCCGCGGGCGTGTGCACGCACGCAATGGCGAGCGTGGAGGCCGCGGCGAGCGCACGGCGAGCGTGCGATGGTGAGCGTGGAGGCCACGGCGTGCGCACGGCGAGCGTGCGATGGCGAGCACGGAGGCCACGGTGAGTGCACGGCGAGCGTGCGATGGCGAGCACGGAGGCCGCAGCGAGCGCATGACGGCAAGTGCTAAGGCTACGACGAGGATGGATATGGGCAGTAGGGCTTCTGAGGCGATGTGGAGGCAGGCGAGGGTGAAGCCCACGGGGAACCAAAGAGCCAACAATGGCGATAACACTTCTCTTTGCGAAAGGGGTGTAAACCCTAGGTGCAATCAAGCGATGGAACAAAGCGATAAATTTGGGTACAATATTCACAAAAGAGATGCAAACCCTAGGTGCAGTCAAGCGATGGAACAAAGCAATAAATTTGGGTACAATATTCACAAAAGAGATGCAAACCCTAGGTGCAGTCAAGAGGGTTGTTCGCAAACCGTCTCTTCAGTCTGTGAGAAAGCCTCTTCGGTCAGAAGAAATATTTCTCAAGGATCTTTGGGTTCGCAGGTGGATGAACCCATGCCCTCTATCAAGATTTTAGAGGATGAATTTGGGTTGGATCTGATTGATCATGAAGCCCGAACAATTATTTGCAAACTCAAAGGCAAAAGACCAGGCTTGGAGGAGCTCAAAGGATACATTAAATATTGGTGGAGTTCAGATTTCCAAGTAACTCTCCTACCCAAAAATTTATTTTTTGTTTCCTTTTCTGATTTAGAGGATAAAGATAGGGTAATGGATTATAGATATAATTGGTTTTTCGGACAAAGGGGTGTCTATATAAGACCTTGGACTCCTAATTTCAACCCCTTTATAGAAGAAGTTAATTGCTTCCCAGTCTGGGTGAATCTTTATGCTCTCCCTGTGGAGTTTTGGGGAGAGAAGATATTCACCAAAATCGGTAATGCCATTGGTTCATTCCAGTATATGGATGCCCAAACTAAGGAAAATTTGTCCAATAAAATTAATATGAGTAAAGCAAGATTGGTTGTTTGGATGGATGTTTCAATTCCTAGGCCTCAATCCATTACTATCTCCTCGAGCAAAGGGGAATGGCTCCAAAATATTGAATATGAAAACTTCTCCCTAAGATGTTATGGTTGTCAGCAATATGGCCACTTGAAGAAGAGATGCCCGAACATCCGATCATGCTTTGATTCCTCCTTGGTGGAGAAGGGCCTGAATGCGAATGATTCAAAATCTTCAAATGTCCCAGTTCAAAAGAAAGAAGCTCATCCTCTAGATGCACCAATTGTCCAACAGGAATCATGCGAGCAACAGAATACTCAACCCCAAAAGGAGAATTTGAATCAGATCATTGAGAAAAGCCAAATGGTTACTAAAGAAGAAGCTCATCCTCCAGATGCACCAATTGTCCAACAGAAATCATGCGAGCAACAGAATACTCAACCCCAAAAGGAGAATTTGAATCAGATCATTGAGAAAAGCCAAATGGTTACTAAAGACCATCCAGACGATTCCATGGAAAATATTAGCACCTCAGATGGTATACTCAAAGCTAATTATGAAACAATTAATGACGGTGAGTTTTTTAAAAGTGAAGATCCTACAAAATGTGGTACAACTAGATATTACCTCAGGAGCTTGAAGTGCAAAAATGCATTCTCAGATCTTGCCACTCTACAGGAGGAAGAATCTCTGCTATAGAAGAAAAATAATCAAACTGATTTCCTCTTTGATGGATGACTGTTATGTTTGTTTTTCTTCTATCTGCTGGAGTTATGTGTCATGTAAGGGTTGTTCTTGTTGTTAGTTCCTTCAAAAAAATTGATTATGGAACCTTAGCAGTTTGAGGAAGATGGAAAATATCTTTGATAGAAAAGCAAAGATAGGTATGCTTTAATTAATTTGTTAGAAATGTAATGAGAGCAATGTATCATTTTGTTTTTGTAATGGGAGTGGCCCCCAATAGAAGCCACACATAGCTTATTCAAAAAAAATAATCTGAAACCACTTTTCTGGATCGCAACAAAGATTGGACACAGGTTCAAGAAGATTTGACTATTTCTACAAATTTTTCTGAGGTGTTCCCCCACCAAAAAAAAACTAGGATTTTGTTTCAAATTCTTTTTTGGTTCTTCTTAAGCATATAGGCTACACCTTATTTTTTTTTTTAGTTTGTTCCCCCCTCCCCCACAAAAAAAAAAAAAAAAAAAAAAAAAATAGGTTTTTGTTAGTTTTTTTTTCTTTCAATATTTTTTTTTCATTCTTTTCAAGCATGTAGGCTAGGGCATCTGATTAATTAGTTATTTTTTATTTTTCCTTCCTAATATAGATGGATTCTTCAGGTGAGTTCCCTGGTACGGCCACAAGCAACAATGATCCTTCTTCAAATGGAACCCAACAAACTCCATCTGCAGCCCCAAGTCCAAGCCCAAGAAGAGACCCAATGCAAGAGCATGGGGTTAAAGGAAACTTGCCAAATCAAGTGTTGTGTAGACACTATGACAAGGACATGCAAGGAAGCATCCATTGCCTCAAATTCCATCTGCTTGGGCAACCAAGTGATGATGTGGACTCCTGCCCTAGAACAGATGATATGATTAGAAATGAGGTGAAGGCTTGTTTGTGCACCAAAGAGGCCAAAAAAATCGAGCACAAAAGAACAAGAGTTGCAGTGGGACATGGAGTGGGGCCTTGGGACTCTTTTTATGGGAATGAGGCCGAACTGGAGGATGTCGATGCCACGGCTGAAGAATCAGTTCTTAGCCCTCACATTTGACGAGGTAGTGCTAGTGGAAGTGGGAGAAGGGCGAGTCAAGGATCCAACACAAAACAAACCAAAATTCATAATACGACATGAGGGAGGGGCAAGGCAAAGGATGTGAGGAAAGCTATAGCTAACTTTTGGTATTACTACAACATTACCCTCAATTGTGTGAACAGCCCCTATTGGGATGCCCTAGTGAGGGCATTGAGTGAGTCTGGCAAAGGAGTTAAAACACCTTCAGCAAAAGATTCAAGTGGACCATTGTTGGAGTGTGTTATCAAAACACGTGTTGTTGTAGAAGAGCAAAGGAATACATGGAGGAAAAAGGGCTGCAGCATTCTTTCTAATGGATGGACAGATGCAAGAAACCGCACACTCCTGAACTTCATGGTGTCTTCGGGTGGATCCATGGTCTTCCTAAATTCAATTGATGCCTCAGGAAAGGTAAAGAATGCACAATTGTTATTCAATTTGTTGCGAAGGTCGTGCTAGAAATAGGCGTGGAGAATGTTGTCCAAGTAGTGAAGGACAACGCAACAACATATGTATTTGAGGGTAGATTTCTCAAGGAGAAGTACCCCTCTATTTTCTAGAGCCCATGTCTTGCCCATTGCATTGACCTCATGCTTAAGGACATTGGCAAAATTTCATGGGTGAAGATCGTGGTAGAAGAGGCAAAGAACATTACATAATTTATCTATAACCACACATGGGTGCTTAGCTTGATGAGGGAGCACAATGACGGGAGGGATTTTCTTCACCCAAGGTTCACCGTTTGTGAGCAAGGAATGGTACGCCTCATCATTTCATTCAAAAGAGGGGCAACAAATATGGAGGCTAGTGTTTAATGATTCATTTTGGGTGAGCGTTCAAGAAATTAGCAAGGTAATTGCAATTTGCTTGTTTAGTTTAAAAATAAATTTTAAAATCTTATTTTATACTTTAGTATTACTTTTTCTAGATTTTTTAATATTTAATGTTTAATTGCAGGTGACAAATGGTAAGGGTTCTTCGCCTTGTAGATGGTGAAAAATTGGCAATGAGCTATCTATATGAGGTAATGGATAAAGCCAAAGAAAAATTGGCACTAGGTTATCTATATGAGGTAATTGATAGAGCCAAAGAGGCTATTGAACATTATTATGGTGGCAACCAGTGCAAGTTTGAACCAATTTGGCGCATTATTGATAGGAGATGGACAAGGCAACTCCATCAACCTATTCATGTCGCAGGGTGCTTCTTGAACCCCAAATTCTTTTACACTAGTAGTCTTAGCGGTGATTTAGAGGTCCAAGTGGGGTTCTAGACAAGGCAACTCCCTGCTGAGTTGCAACTGTATAAGGCCACCGAAGAGAGTTTGGTTGCATCCTCCTTTGCTAAAGAAGCAAGGTCAAGCTTACGACTAGATCAGCATTTAACCTTTAAAAGTTTAACATTTTTTTTAATTGTTTATGTAGTTTACGTTCTTGTAATTTACGAATGTAAATTGTTACTTCAAAAATTCTCTTTTTTTGAAGATTTATGGTGGGAGGACTATGGTTCCAAATGTTGGGATTAGGTGTCATACACCTTGCAAATCCTAACACTGAAGTTTAATTGATTAATAGGCCAAATCCTAACACTGAAGTTTAATTAATTATTTTGTATTAATTATGGGTACACATGCATCCCACTTGATGTGGCAATTTTTTGTCACATGTATTATGTAATAAGAAGATGTATAGAGGGAGGGCAAAATAGTGAACCAAAAATACAAAAAGGCTGGAGAAGTCTAAATTTAGACTGCCTAACTTTGGTGATTCATCATGCACTTGAGGCGTTGGAGAAGTCTAAATTTGGACTGCCAAATCAGTGGATAAGTGTTGTTAATCTGAACATGCAAATTGGGCAGCTGAGAAGTCTAAATTTAGACTGTCTATTTTTGGTGATAAGTGTTGTTAATCCACCTTGCATTCTAAGTGCTGGAAAAACTCTTTAAAATAAGGCGTTTGGAGTGGAGATCTAGCACATTATGTTCTTGATATTTGCAAGAGGATCAGCTACCCGTGTATTTCCAGCCTTGCTGATTATTGGGACTGACAGAATGTATACTCATTCAATGTCTCGTGAATGCAGATTGCTGATTACGGAATAATACATTGAGTGCTCCTTGATTGCTGGGTTTTTTCCCAAAAGGGTTTTCCCAGGATATATGTTGCGTCCTATGTGAGTTATATGTGATTTTCTAAGTGTTGTATGTTGCTGCAGTAAGTTTACATGTTTAATTTCTTTGCTGAAATTGAAAGATCTAGGCCTGTTTTGCCCTGCTTTCCTCTAAAGATTAAGTAGGAGGTTGTTCCGCATTTATCCAGTTCCTTTCACCAAAACAACTACTCTGCAAAGGCTGTCTGCATCTTGAGTCACCCTTGTAGTGCTTCTGGGTGTGAGCACAATCGGTCTCTATTTTGAGGCCGTACACACCAAGAAGCACAATAGATTGACCCAGGAGCACCTCAATGACCTTGTGTTTGTGCAATATAATCTTAGGCTTCACACAAGACAAGTAGAGGCTAGTGAATCTTATAAGGCAATTGAATTGGATGAGCTAGATCCACTATGTGATTGGATTGCCGATAGTCTTGTGGATAATGAGTTTACTCCAAAGGACATTGAGGCACTTGAGGAGGAATCAAAACATTTAAAAGGATTGGAGATATACCATGATGATACTATACCCGAGGAGCCTCCAATTCGTCCACCAGTTCAAAGCTAAGGCCAACCATCTAGCGTGAGGGGAAGGGAGGGAAAACAAGCAGCAATTTTAATACAACTTCATCTTTTGAAATGTTGCATTTTTACGATGAATTTGGTTGGATTTGTTGATTCATGAACTGTAATTGTACCTTTTTTTATGAATATCTAATATAAAATCAACTTTTTGGTTCTCCAATTGTTATTTAAAATGTTTTTTTTCTTTTTATTGAAAAATTTTCTTCGGTTTAGTTTTTGCCAAGTTTTCCCAAGTTGCAGATAAAATCTCGAAAATTGTGCTGCCGAGTTTATCGTGAGTTGCAAGTTTTCCAACTATGGGACTCAAAATGTCCACATCTTGAAACTTGACAGACTATCTTGGAATGAAAACATGGAAGCAAGATTACATCATTCATAAGCCTCAAATTTAAGAATAAAAGCAAATCTGACTAGCATATGAATTGAAATTAAAGTTCTTCCTTATTACTCACTTTATATCTCTCACTGATTAACCTTGAATTAATAAGGAAAAGAGTGTGCTCATAGCATAACCTACCAAGTACCTGGTTTGAAGTTTTCAAGTTTCTAGTTTTATTAACTCCTTTTGCAGTAACACTAATTTACTAATGTATACGAAGTGACAGTCACTTCAAAAACATAGATAACATAGGAACTCCCCAAATGATTGGTCAGGAATCAGGATTTTAGGAATAATCAGGGTAATAGCACATGAAATTGTTGAAAGTAGTGTGTTACGCTTATACAAACACGAGTTCCTGAAAAAACAAAGCACAAGAGCAACACTTGTAGGGAAATACAATGGATCTCTAACAATAAATGTAAGATTGATAGACTGTTATCCACAAACATATAACATGTTTTTAGGCTTCTGTATAGAATGAGAAATAAAGAAACAGCCTTGGAAGATGAAATTGTTGATTTTCAAAGATCGGTACCACACTTCAATGGCTGGTGTTGAGTTGGCACTGAAAAGATATCGTTAGTAGACAATTTCAACATTTTTTTGACAGATCTACTTCCAGGTGCCATATCTCCTTTGTTACTGACCCAATTCTTAATTAGTATTCTAAAAACAGAAGAGTCTTGATCAATCCCAATTTCTTTAAAATTAAAAAAAATATATACAAAATGATATTGTTGCTTTTTCAAGTTGAAGTTTGCAACACTTCCAATAAGCATTTTCAATCTTCAGCCAGGTGGTTTTATTGCACTAGCACCCGGATGACCTACCTCTCCTTAGAAATCAATGGCCCTCGTTATATCAAGTTCAAAAACTTTTGTCTTCGGTTCCTAACAAGGATGTATAGGTGGGTGGGTATGGGGGTATGCACAGTGTCGATACGACACACCCCATGTGGACCCAAACACTTAAATATGCAGGAACGAGGGTGCAAGAGTACACAGGGTGTAAGGGATCAAAACTTGGGTACGCTGTAGTGAATTTTAAAGCTTCAACTAAGACAGACATAATAAAGTACAGTACATGAAAGTAGAATGCATTATCAGAAAGTAATCAATAAGTCAATACATGTTAAAATCCATCAGATAATGTCATCAAGCACGTTGTGTAATATCGAGAGTGATTATTTTTAAAACAGCCATGTCAAATAGTAACATATGATATAAATCTGCAAATTACAAAAATTGAAAATTTGAAATCATTAAGTAAGGTCATAAGTACAAGAGCAATGATTCATCCATGTAGATTTATAGCAGGTAACTTGGGAGCAGGTTAAGTTGAGATCAAGGAAGAACGGTGACACAACAAGCATCCAAAACAGGGCAGCATCATCTTTTGGCCATAACTCCTTCAAATGAAGTCAGATTTCAATGGAACTTCAGAGAGAGGTTCCTAACATCAAGAAGAATGCTTAGAATTAATTTGAGCTCAAAATGCATCATCTGAACCTGAAAAAATAGGGAAAAACCGTGCAGACCAATGAGTAGTATTTTGGTCATAAGTTAAACAAATCGAGTCCAAATTGAGTAACTCTTTTGAACGTGAAATAGGACTCGGACGACTATGACTGGTATAAATTTCATGTCAAAATACATCTATTTGAATGGTCAAAATGACAAAACTAAGGCTATTGTACAGTCCTATTCTCTCTCTTGTAAGAGCTCCAATAAGACGATTTCTACTGAAGTTCTTGACATCATTACACACATGCCTACCAAATTTCAGCTCAAAACTCATCCACTTGGACCTTTGGAAAGCCAAAATATACTCCAGCCAACAAGTTGGCTGGGGATAGGTTGATTTGGCATGTGCAAGGTGGTTTAAAACCAATTTGGGCCAGTGTCAAGAGGATTATGTGCAGGGAAATGCATAAAACATCATCTCCGTGCATATTTTACAATTGGAAGAACCTGAGTAATCAAGAAATTTCAGTTGCACTTTCAGATTTGGAAGACAAGGTGGCTAGGTGAGCCTTATTTGGGCCAAGATTAGCGAGGAGAAGAAGGATTTGGAGATCCAAGAACAAGGAAAAGGCATTTCTGCAATAAGAGAGCAAGGTTACCCTGAAAGGCACTATGTGAAACTTTAAAGTAGGGCATTGTGGTTGTACATTTCAATGAGGGTCAAGAGATGGTGACAAATCTTGGAATCTCTTTATTTTGCATGAAATAGGAAGCTTGAGTGATTCATTCATTGGTTTTCTTCCGAAAGGGTTTCCCACCTTAAATCATTTTGTTATTTATTGTCCTATGTGTGTTATTTATTTCAATATTTTACTCATATTCTCTTTATTCTATGGGATTTTAGCAAGCTTATATGCTTTCCATGCTTAGAAACTAGGTAGTTTGAGCTAGCAAACAACACTATTTTGGCGTAAGAGTAAATTGTTGGTTCTTTAGTAGATTTGGCTTGATGAACATTGCATTAGTCTCTTTATGGGCTGTCCATACTCTTGTTATTTTCTTACACACGTACTTTTGGGCATGAAAGAGAAGATTGATGCAAGTTTAAAGGTTTCACTAGTGATTAGTGAGTAGTTTCACAAACGCCTAGGTGAAATTAATTCAAAAAGCACTTCAATCCTTTAAAAAGGATCTAATTAAAATTCCATTGGTGGGAATCACATATCAATGATCTAGACAAAGAGGTTATACTGGAGCAGATTCTCAGCATCTAACATAAAGAGATCCTCCTCGACTTCATCATCATCGTCATCATGCACCAACATTTGACGTTTGCATATAACGTTTGAATTTCCCTCCCCTTTGCAATGTTTAAGCCCTAGGGCATTCTTTTTTTTAGGTTTATAAGTAATTGTTTGTTGTTACTTGTTTCCATGTCCAGACACAAGAAAATGACATCAAAAAAAGATCCAACATGGAAGTATGCAAGGGAAGGGGATACGAAAGGGAAAGTTTTTTGTAATTTTTGTGGGGCTCACATTTTGGGAGGCATAAACCACCTCAAATACCATTTGGCAAAGCAAAATGGAAAAGATGTTAGGGAATGCCCAAAGGTGCCAACTAATGTTCAGAGAGAATGTAATGCCATCCTCTAAAACTACTCTTCGAGAAAATATCTCAAATGAAGACAAAGCAAGGCCGTGTCAACTTCCCCTTCTCGACCTCGTATAGAGGGTACTGGGAACACCTTTAGCCGGTTTTACCACCAAAGTTCCAGTCCATCAGTTGCACACGCAGGGAATGGGACAAAAGAGTCCTATTTTGTGAAACGTCCCGCACCAGGGTCACAACCTATGCTTGAGGGTATAGCTGCATAGAACAAGGAGAGGCACAGGGCAGCGATGAAGGCCATTGCAAGCTTTTGGTATTTTTCCAACCTTCCCTTCAATATGGCAAGGTCTCCATACTGGAAGGAAATGGCAGATGCCATCACAAGTTGCGACGTAGGATTTAAGCCACCAACTTATGATGATCTTAGGGCCCTCTCCTTCATGAATCATGGACAACATTTAGGTTTTGCTTGATGACTAGCGTAGGGCGTGGAGGAAGAGGGGTTGTACTAAAATGTCCGATGGGTGGATTGATGGGAGGGGCAAAACATTAACTAATTTTTTGGTTGCTTCTATTGGAGGAATTGTATTCCTCAAGTTAGTGGATGCATCGGCACAAGTTAAGAGTGTTGATACACTTGCACAATTGCTAGGGGAGGTTGTGTTAGCGGTGGGAGAGGAGAATGTTGTCCAAGTCATCACAAACAATAGTGTGGCTTCTGTAGCAGCTGGCAGGATATTGAAGGAGAGATTCCCCACCCTTTTTTGGATCCCATGTGCAGCCCATTGTCTCGATTTGGTACTCGAAAACATTGGGAAATTACCTTGGTTGTCAGAGGTTGTACAAATGGCCAAAGCTATTACAAAATTTATCTAAAACCAAACATGGGTCCTCCAACTCATGAGACAATTTATTGGTGGGAGGGAGCTAGTGCAGGCTAGAGTTGCACACTTCACCACAAACTTCGTGACATTGCAGAGCCTGTTTGATGCAAAGGGGGCATTGAAGATGTTTGTGAGCGATGAGTAGAATGCAGAAGACACTACTAGATACCGACTCTCCAGTGAGGGGTAGAAAGTGTATGACTATTTGCTTGAGGAGCCCTTCTAGACAGCCATGGATAAGGCCATCAAGGCACAAGACTAAGTTTTTTATTTTATTTTATTATTTTTTTTTTTTTATTTAAATTATTTTTTCATTTGCAAATTTTGTATTTTAAATTTTTTTAAATATAAAATATTTTATTTAAATTATACTTCTTTTTTTTTTAGTTGTCAAAGTCTTTGGTGACGGTTCTCCGTCTTGTTGATGGAGAACAATCAACAATGGGATATGTATATGGGGCCATGCATTGGGCAAAAGAGGCAATTGCCTCATTTTATAAATATTCCCATTCCAAATACAATCTCATTTGGGAAATCATTGACCAGCGATGGACATCTCAACTCTATATCCCCTTCATGCAACGAGGTACTACCTCAACCCCAAATATTTTTATGTTGATTCATTCAAGGCCGATTATGAGGTGATGTCGAGCCTTCAAATATGCATTGACTGCATGTTCCATGATGAAGAAATGCGCACTAAGATACAAGATTAGATGCAGCATTATAAGAAATGTGAGGGCATTTTTTCCCATCCTTACAATGCATTCGAGCAAGGTCAACTATGAGGCCAGGTAACCCTCATCGAATTATTATTTATTTTGTCTTTTGATTTTGTTTTAAAAAATAATCTCAATTTATGATTTTACATGTGAATTATTAAATTTCTTTTTTCTTGGCTTTTTCTAGATTTATGGTGGGAGGACTCTAGTGCATATACACCCAATCTACAACACTTCGCTATTAAACTTTTATGTCAACCATGCAACACTAAAGATTGTGAGCTCAATTAGAGTATGTTTGAGCACATACACTCCAAGAAGCGCAACAAACTCACACAAGAAAAGTTGAATGATCTTGTGTTTGTTCATTACAACCTTCGCCTCCACCATAAAAAAAAAATTACAAGATCAAGTAACGAGGCCATTGACCTAGACAAGATCGATCCATCATCTAAATAGATCATAGAGTCACAACAAGAGCAGTAGCAATAGCCTCTCTTCTCCATGAATGATTTTGAAAACTTTGAAAACCTAGCGGAGGAGTTAGCAGTCAAAGCACGAGCACAGCAATAAAGACAAACTGGAGCTTTTGCTAGGCCAAAGGGCAAAGGCATTGTCATGACTCAAGACACATTTTGTAATTTGTACCTTTTTTATATTATAAGCATTATAAGAAAATTTGAATTTTGGACGCCTGTTGTGGCTGATCCACAACGTACCCCAAAATTGGGGACCCACCTTTTTTGCATGTTTTCCAAGAAGACCGAAGTGGCCCATATGCTAAAGATCAAAGAAAAAGCAAAACACCACAAGGAGAAAAAGTGTCGCGATATCGCGACATGTTGCATTTTCGCGGTCCAAAGCAAAGGGAGAGGCCAAAAGAGAAAAAGTGTCGCGATATCGCGACATGTTGCATCATCGCGGCCAAAAGAGAAAAAGTGTCGCGATATCGCGACATGTTGCACCATCGCGGCCAAAAGAGAAAAAGTGTCGCGATATCGCGACATGTTGCATTTTCAGACCAAAAGAAAGAAAAAGTGTCACGATATCGCGACATGTTGCATTTTCGCGGCCAAAGAGAAAGAAAAAGTGTCGCGATATCGCGACATGTTGCATCGTCGCGGCCAAAAGAAGAAAAAGTGTCGCGATATCGCGACATGTTGCATCGTCGCGGCCAAAAGAGAAAAAGTGTCGCGATATCGCGACATGTTGCATTTTCGTGGCTAAAAGCAACAAAAGACGGAAGGGGCCAAAAGTGTCGCGATATCGCGACATGTTACATTTTCATGATTCAAAAGGGGCAGGCAAACAGAGAAACAAGAAGCGTCGCGATATCGCGACATGTTCCATTTTCGCCAAGGTAACAGACCTGCATAGTGACGTGGACATAAGGACAAAATCCAGTAAATAAGACAAAACGTTACATAAGGAATCTTTAATGATTGGAAATCATTTAAGATGGTCGTTACACACGGAAGGAAACGGACGCAAGCCCATGTGGAGAAAATGAAACGAAGGGCCACAAAATAGAAACGAAAAGTTTCTTGGAAACCGAAGCACACGCATGCAGGGAAGGTGAAACGAACAACCATTGGAAAATGAAACGAACCGTCATGGAAGGAGAAACAATGTTTTCACAAGTTTAAATACGCCATTCAAAGAGGCCAGAAGGGTGGGAAACTGCTGCAAGTAGCATTGCAGATTTGAAGGCAAGATAGCCATTCTGGACCTAGTTGGGCTGTTTTTCTTTCGTAGACTAGTTTTTCTTCTTCATGGACATGGGTTGGAAATTGCTGCGAGTAGAGTTGCAGACTTGAAGGCGAGAAGGCCATTCTGGACTTGTTTGAGTCATTTTTCTTCCATGGACTGGTTTGGGAAAACCAGAAATTCTGCTATTGTAAAATGACATATTTTTAATGCAGAAGTTTTCAGAAATTTGCATCTTGTGGGCAAGAAAGAAGGAGATTCTCTTTGCATGCTATGGATTTAATGTCTATTTTTCCCCTTTTCAGATTTTGGGTTTGTAGATGGAGTTAATGCAAGTTTTCTTGGTTGCTTCATGCGAATGTTTGAACCTGAAATCCTTATTTTAAACCCTAGGAACCAGCACTTAGCCTATGGGGATTGTGCTTGTTTTGCAAGTCCAATAGGTTAGGTTGCATGCATGGAGACCTCACATCTTCGGTTTTGTCGAAATAGGATAGCATCATACTGAATGCATTTTATTTTCAGTTTTCTGCATTTCATTTTCATTTTCTGCATTTTATTTTTTCCAGAAATTTTAACTTATTTTCAGGCATTAAAATAAACATTTAAAAATTTTCAAAATCCAAAAAAAACAATGAACAATCACTAAAGTTTCATGGTGAAATAAACCAACATTGCCCCTTGTTTACGAGTTACTTGCAATCACTAAGGTGTTCCAAGCATTTAAATTGAATATCTTTATTTGAGATTACTAATACACATATGCAAATGCTAATACAGCGGAGACCTTGGAGAAGTTGTTTGTTTAACTTCTTTGCAAGAGGGGATTTGGAACCCAAATCCTAAAGGAGAGTGTACTTTCACAATTGGGTGAAAATACCACTCAACAGATTGGCGCTAGAAGGAGGGCCTGAATTGTTTTATTTCAAGTGATTTAAATGCTATAGGGATTTAAATTTTGAATATTTCATGCCCTATTGATTATTATCTTTAGCCCTCTTTTAACAATACAACCTTGTAGTGTTAAAAGGAGGACATGAATTGCTATGCATTGTTCTAACGCTTTTGATTGTTCATACAGGAATAATGTGTTTTGATTTGATTTTAAAAAATTTTGGTCTTGACTAACGAGGTTGTCTCCATGCAATTACTTTCATTTGATTTTAATGGATACATCTCTTGGTTGATGCTAACATGATTATTCATACGTTACATGTTTGATATTTGCTAGTCAATTTCATGCTTATTTGTAAGGAATTATTTTTGTCTAAAAATGTATTTGTTGTCGGTATTATGCTCTTCACTTGCGTGTAATGCGATCTTGTGAATCAAAAAGCCTACAACACTAGGAGTATGCTCTTCACTTGCGCATATGCGATCTGGTGAATCAGAAACTAATTTACATTTTTAGAATATTGCTTTGTCATGGTTCCTTCTTTCATTCATGACTAACAAATTGATTTTGAAGTTATTCTTTGAATTTCATTAATTGCAGGATTTTCTGTGTGTCGCAGGTTTTCTTTGAGGTATTGAGAGTTTTGTCAGGTTTTGTAGGATTTCATTTACAGCTGGACCCACCCATCCATCGCAACTAGGTCCAAAACAGAGGAAACCATATTCCAACCTCTCACTCACTCATAGAATCCAAGAATAACACAAATTTGGTCCCACGATATTCTTGTTGAAGTCCTTCTTTTGGCATCTAGCGGACTTGCACCGTGGTGTCATTTGCCACTAGTGTCCAATTATCCCATTTCCACGGTTCTTGTAGGGTTATCATCATCGATTTTGAATCAAATGGCCCAACCTCCACCACCTCCTTGGTACGGAGCCAATAACATTCCTTTGAATATTGCAGGGGATATTCACGAGATCCCTAAGAATATAGAGAGATTTTTGCCCAAATACAAACCGGATGGCCCAAGGACCGCAGAAGAACATATTCAGGCCTATAGGGATGTTTTGATAAGATTGCAAGTTCAACATGAAGATGTGGCTTGTAGACTCTTCCCCATGAGCCTAGACCAAGTGGCTTACGAATGGTATATTTGCTTACCTACTGGTTCCATTACGTCATGGACGCAAATGGAGGATGCTTTTGTCAACCAATTCAGGTCACCATTAGATCCCACAATCATCTATAATCAGTTCATTACATGCAAAAGAGGCCAAGGTGAGCCAATCCAAACTTTTAATCAGAGATTTCAGAAGTGCTATAATAGAGCAATTCGGCATTTTGCCATTGATCCCGCAGTAGCTTTGCAAATATATTTTGGGGCATTGGATCCTATGACGGCAATGTTTGCAAGGCGAAATCCTCAAGTTACCACGCTTGCTCTAGCCTACAATGAAGCTATGACCATTGAACAACAAATGACACCACAGGGTTATGGGTTTTCCCAGATGCCTATGGTAGGACAATATGGTCCATATGGTCAAGCTCCTATGATGAATCGGATCATGGCACCACAAATATCAGGCATAAATGCTTTGCCTTATCAACAACCATATTCATCAACACCCGCTTACGCACCCAATCCAATTCCGATTCAAAGTGTGAATCCCTACGCAAATCAAGTGGCTCAAAATCCAACTCAAATGTTAAGTCAAGATCTCACCAATTACGCAAATCCTATTGGAACTAGCAATAACATAGCTCAACCAAAAGAGATTTATTCGGAGGTTGAAGAACTCAAAAAGATAGTTCACAAATTGAGTAATGATTTGGTTCAAAAATAGAAGTATGAATCCCATGCCCCTCACCCAAATCAAAATTTCAACAATAGAGGGAGAAAGTGGAATACGAAGCCAAACAATGGGGGTGTGCCTTCCCCTATTGCTAATCAGATAGATACTTCTGCAGGACCAAGTCACTCTAGTTCCATTCTTAATATTTCTGATTTTGCGTGGGAAAAGGGGTGTAGATTGCATAATACAAAGGAGCATAATGAAAGGAATTGTCCCGAAATTGCTAGGTATACCCATTGTCTCCAAGCTCAAGTGGATGATTTGGAACTTGTGCCAAATAAGGGTCCACCCCAACATCAACAAGGAGAGGACAACATTTTGGTGGTGGAAACTCTATATCGTCAAGAGAGTGAGAATGAGGAAGGTGAAGATGAATTGGATGAGAAACATGTTGATGAAGTACTTGAGCGTCACAACTTGAACTTGGAGGATGATTACTATGATTCGTGGAAGAAATGGGAAGAATATTATCAATCTAAATCTTCTAATAAACTTGTTGTGTCAATTAATATGCGGGATAACTCAATTGCTTCCTCACATGAGGATACTATAAATCCTGTACAATTTGAGAAAGTTTTGGAAGAGGAATTCGAATCTCATCAAATTTTGGAACATGATAAGGATTCTACAACCATGAATCAAGAAAGAGAGTCATTTGCTTTAGATTCCTTTGGAGGAAAAGAAATTGAAAATCTTGATCCACTTACTTGTGCTACAATGATTATGCCATTTCAAAATGAGAAAATTACAAAACCTAAATCATTTGGGTTTGATATCATTGATGATCCAATTGAAAATCTCACGTTACCCAAAACAACCCAAGTGATTGATCATGGAAATGTGTTAGTTAACCCACCCCTAGATAGACAAGACTTATGGTTTGAAAGGGATGGACATATTTTCAATTGGGTACCTAAGTTTGGTGCCTTTGATAAACAAGTCATGGAGAAAGAACAAGTGCTACATGATGATGAATGTCATGAGAGAAAAGAGGAATTTTCAAATCCTCTTCAAGTAAGGTCAAATGAAAACATGCCAAAGGTAAAATCTCATCTTTTTGGTTTCACCATGCAAAATTCGAATGAAGGTTTGCCTAATGAATGGTTTGATTCAAATATTATTAATGTTATGGCTTTATTGAATGAAAATGAAAGCTTATTTCTACACCATGAATCAAAGTGCGGAATGGACATCTTAAAGAATAGACATAAAGGAATTGAATATCAATCATTGTCTAATCAATTTGAAAACTTGAAACTCCACCATAGGATTATTAATGAAACTAAATCAAATTGGTATGGTGAGAGGGGCAAGTGGAAGTTTGTTTCTTTGTTTGGTTTGATCTTGTTTTTGTTGGATTCCTGCAAAACTTGGTATGCGTATCACGTCATATGTCTTTTAAAGAATTCTAATCAGGTTTGGGATCCGGGAAAATGATAATCCAAACTTTTTGTACATTTGTATATACTTTTGGTTTTCGTGTTTTGGTTTTGGATTGGATCTCATTTTGGTTTTAAGTTTTGTGTGTTGGTCCTTTGGACACTTTTGGTTTGTCAACTTAGGTCCTTATGAATGTTGACTAAGACTAGGAGAATATGAAACATCGGAATTGTATTGCAGAAAGCTCCACGAATATCGCAAACACATTAAAGAATATCGTTTGGAACTTGTGATGCATGAAGTTGTCAGTTTTATAAATTATGGCAAAGTAGGTGGTATACTCCATCCGCATTTCAAAAGGAGCAATGCATTCATATCTCATGTTACATTCCACATTGCATATACATTTCATCTCAGTTGCATCTTCATTTCATATACAATCATTGAAAAGGTGTCGAATCCTCTTAGGGTTATTACATAACATATATTAAAAGGATCCTAAGGTTGGGAACTGATGCCCGAACTATCTTGAACCAAGCACGTTCTACACATATTAAAGAGGATCTTGAGCAAAATGGTCAAAACCATACTTGGAAGAAAAGGTGAGGCGAAAGGAGTATTTCGTGTCTGTCCTATCATGCAACATAATCCTTAAAACAGTGGTTTTTACCACTCCCATAAGTGCTTAAAGCCTAAAATCAGAGTAGTAAGGATAGGGTCTAATTCTCATCTCGCTTAGGTTGAGAATCCGATTCCCCAAAGCTTCTATTTTGCCCACTCAAGAACTTGAAATTCAAAAGAAAATATTTTTCATTTCTTTATTAATATTGGATTGGAAGGATCGTACTACATGTCCCTTGCAAGGATGGGTAGTCATCCCCAAGGTCCAAGAAATCAAAAGTAAAGCCAAACCATGGATTATGGGGTTAATCTCCACCGGGGCTATAGACGCTTGGTGGCAGTGGAGTATGCTCATGCGTGGCAACATGTCTTGTCTAAAAGCAAGACCACTGACTGCTCAAACGGACAGGCTAGCTCGACAGTTTCATCCATAACAGGTTAAATCATTTTGTTCAAGATGAGGTAATGAACTCCGGATCGTAGTAGTAAGGATAGGGTTAAATTCCCATCTCGCTTAGGTTGGGAATCCTATTCCCCAAAGCTCTGATTTCACTTACACTTGCACATGGGTTCAAGATGGTGGTGACACATAACCAACTTTGGGATCTAGTAAATTAATTCAGTATACATATGTTTGGTCCTAAGAGGGTTTGACAGTTTTAATATGTTTGTTCATGATGCTAGAAAGTCTGAGCCTTTGCAAAGCAGGTTGTTATATCTTTAACATAGTGGTCATACATCAAATCCTGCACAAATCATTCATAGCCTTGCATACGAATCATAAGTGAAGCTGACAATGGAAAGTTGAACGAGTTTCAAACGATAGGGAATGAAGCACATTGCACACACCGAGCTGATGCTTAATAATTCTAATGCTTCATGTATTTCTCGTCTAGTTTCATTCTTGGGATATTTGCTGACGCTTGTATTTGAGTCTGTGTGTTTTCAGGTTGAGTTCTCACCGAAATGCTCAGGAGCATTTCCCAGTAGAGTCACCATTTGTTGTGGCTGCTCCACAACGTACCCCAAAATTGGGGACCCACCTTTTTGCATGTGTTCCAAGAAGACCGAAGTGGCCCATATGCTAAAGATCAAAGAAAAAGCAAAACACCACAAGGAGAAAAAGTGTCGCGATATCGCGACATGTTGCATTTTCGCGGTCCAAAGCAAAGGGAGAGGCCAAAAGAGAAAAAGTGTCGCGATATCGTGACATGTTGCACCATCGCGGCCAAAAGAGAAAAAGTGTCGCGATATCGCGACATGTTGCATCATCGCGACCAAAAGAAGAAAAAAAGTGTCGCGATATCGTGACATGTTGCATTATCGCGGCCAAAAAAAAGAAAGAAAAAGTGTCGCGATATCGCGACATGTTGCATTGTCGCGGCAAAGAAAGAAAAAGTGTCGCGATATCGCGACATGTTGCATCGTCGTGGCCAAAAGAGAAAAAGTGTCGCGATATCGCGACATGTTGCATTTTCATGGCTAAAAGCAACAAAAGAGGAAGGGGCCAAAAGTGTCGCGATATCGCGACATGTTACATTTTCACGATTCAAAAGGGGCAGGCAAACAGAGAAACAAGAAGTGTCGCGATATCGCGACATGTTCCATTTTCGCCAAGGTAATAGACCTGCATAGTGACGTGGACATAAGGACAAAATCCAGTAAATAAGACAAAACGTTACATAAGGAATCTTTAATGATTTGAAATCATTTAAGATGGTCGTTACACACGGAAGGAAACGGATGCAAGCCCATGTGGAGAAAATGAAACGAAGGGCCACAAAATAGAAACGAAAAGTTTCTTGGAAACCGAAGCACACGCATGCAGGGAAGGTGAAACGAACAACCATTGGCAAATGAAACGAACCATCATGGAAGGAGAAACAATGTTTTCACAAGTTTAAATACGCCATTCAAAGAGGCCAGAAGGGTGGGAAACTGCTGCAAGTAGCGTTGCAGATTTGAAGGCAAGATAGCCATTCTGGACCTAGTTGGGCTGTTTTTCTTTCGTAGACTGGTTTTTCTTCTTCATGGACATGGGTTGGAAATTGCTGCGAGCAGAGTTGCAGACTTGAAGGCGAGAAGGCCATTCTGGACTTGTTTGAGTCGTTTTTCTTCCATGGACTGGTTTGGGAAAACCAGAAATTCTGCTATTGTAAAATGACATATTTTTAATGCAGAAGTTTTCAGAAATTTGCATCTTGTGGGCAAGAAAGAAGGAGATTCTCTTTGCATGCTATGGATTTAATGTCTATTTTTCCCCTTTTCAGATTTCGAGTTTGTAAATGGAGTTAATGCAAGTTTTCTTGGTTGCTTCATGTGAATGCTTGAACCTGAAATTTATTTTAAACCCTAGGAACCAGCACTTAGTCTATGGGGATTGTGCTTGTTTTGCAAGTCCAATAGGTTAGGTTGCATGCATGGAAACCTCACATCTTCGGTTTTGTCGAAATAGGATAGCATCATACTGAATGCATTTTATTTTCAGTTTTCTGCATTTCATTTTCATTTTCTGCATTTTATTTTTTCCAGAAATTTTAACTTATTTTCAGGCATTAAAATAAACATTTAAAAAATTTCAAAATCCAAAAAAAAACAATGAACAATCACTAAAGTTTCATGGTGAAATAAACCAACATTGCCCCTTGTTTACAATTACTTGCAATCACTAAGGTGTTCCAAGCATTTAAATTGAATATCTTTATTTGAGATTACTAATACACATATGCAAATGCTAATACAGCGGAGACCTTGGAGAAGTTGTTTGTTTAACTTCTTTGCAAGAGGGGATTTGGAACCCAAATCCTAAAGGAGAGTGTACTTTCACAACTGGGTGAAAATACCACTCAACAGACGCATTAACATTTTTTTATACAAGAAAATTTGAAATTTGGGCCTCTACCCTGTTGAATAGATCATTCCCATCCCCAACGTTGGCAACCATAGATCTAACAACACTACCATCGTCGCTCAAAAGCAAAGAGGACAGAGGATGAGAAGAAGCAGTGGGAGGAGCTAAAGACTTTGTTTGAGTCATTGTGTAAGACATGACAGGGTGGAGAAGGTGGTGGTGTTTGATCGCATCGTGGACTCGCCCCGTTGTCTTGTGGCTAAGGAGTATGGTCATTAGGGATGTGCTACGTAGACGGAGGGCACAAAGAGGTGTTGTTTGACCGGTTAAGAGGCCTTGTGTATCGACACTAGTGAAGGAGGCGCCTGTGCATGCCATCTTGAAAGGAAATTTTAGAGGGCCTGTGGTAGGAGAAAAGTGGGTGCATAGCTGAATTGGCATCAAGGCCAATACGAAGACTCTCAAGGGTGGAGGTCTGAAGTTCAATTCTCTGCTTCTAAATTTTTTTAATTTGCATATTCTTTAAAGGGGTTAAAAGCAACATTTTTCCCTTTTTTCATGCATATGGGATTAAGTAGGAGAGTTGAAACTTTGAAAGAAAGTATGAAATCTTAAAGCAAAGATCAAAGGGTCAAAACCCAC
This sequence comes from Wollemia nobilis, assembly GCA_028583015.1. Taxonomy (NCBI): domain Eukaryota; kingdom Viridiplantae; phylum Streptophyta; class Pinopsida; order Araucariales; family Araucariaceae; genus Wollemia; species Wollemia nobilis. Next base: position 2,705,085 of record JAQPPZ010016818.1, on the reverse strand, counting down.
CATGACCAAGTTTGGTTTTTACTACCCTAGGAAGGACATTTTTTTTTTTTTGCAATTTCCTATAGTATTTGTGGGCAAACAAATGCAAAATTGACTATAGTGATTATTTTGCAAAATTAAAGGGGGGTAGTAAAAATGTTTTTGGTAGAAGGTGCATTTTCGTCAAAGACTAACACCTTCAAATTTTTCAAATATTTGCTTTAAAATTTCAGACTTTGTATACCAATTAAACACATGCTTAAGCACACAAGCAGCATTCGGTATCAATGGCACCTTTGGCTCGTGTTTACAAGTAAAGTTGTCACGTTGAGCTACTATGTTTATAGCCAAACAAAGTTGGCACAACGACGTAAGGGCATCAACCCTTTAAATCGTCGGGGAGATATAAGGACATCAGTTTTTTTTGTGCTACTTTCACTCCATCATTAGTACCCTATTCGTCACTATCGCTAGACATAAACCCTAAAATTGAGAAATTTTGAGTATATAGGGAAGTTACACCCACGTACAAGGATTTATCTTTAAGTAGGTGTCATTGATAAGGTGAATCCTTTTTTGTACTACCTTCGTACCTCATATCATTCTCTTTCATGTACCTTAAGGTCTCTCTCACGTATGGCCACGTATATCAAGACGACTAGCTTCTTCCATGTACCGACAAATATATAGGAAGGGCGGATATATAGAAAGGTTGGATATATTGGACTAGTGGTATATTGAAAGGGGGACCATTTGGAAGTTATAAGGAACCCTCACTATGGCAACATCAAAAAAAAATTTACAAAATCCTAGCTACTCAAAGGTTCAAATTTTGGACCTTGGAAGACTAAGATGAGAACCATCTTGGTAGTTGAACAACTCTGGGACATTGTCATTGGCATAGTCACTCAACCTAAAGAGGACGAAGATGCCCAAACAAAACTTTGATGATGCAGATGTCAGAGCACTGATCATCATCACCCTTGCCACAGCTCATGATATTCAGCCACACATATGTGAAGCACCAACATCCAAGGAGGCATTGGACACATTTTCTACCATCTACAAAGGGAAGAATGGAATAACAATACTTCACCTTTAGTCTCAACTCCACACATTGAGAATTCACGATGGAGAAAGCATTTAGGTTTTTCCTCACCGAGTTGCAAAAAGAAAAGCCAGATTGAATGCCATGGGTGAAATAGTGGAAGATAAACTTTTAGTACCCATCATACTTCAAGCTTTGCCAAATTTATTTCGAGTGTTGCAAGTCTCAAATAGGAAGGTGTCCTCTAATGAGTTGGTGAATATGCTTCAATAGGAAGAAGCAACCAACAAGTTGAGGGATCAATTGACAAACAATGCTCTCATTTCCAAGAAGTTTGGGAAAAAGAAGCCACAAAAGGATCCTTTCCCATCATCATCATCATCACAAAAACAACCTCAAAAACAAAAGGGGTACTACCACATTTGTGATAAAGGACACGACACAAAGAGTTGTTGGTATAACTCTATGACTCAAGGAGATCAAATCCGACAATCTCATCAGAAAAGTCACAATACAAACCACGTCCCAAGCAGAAGCAACAAGGGCATGTTGCACATGAAGAATCAGCTTCAGACTCAAAACAGGCACATAAGTTGCTAATGTCCAAGGCAAAGACAAGACCAAAAGATGACGTTTAGTATATTGATTCAAGTGCTAGCAAGCACATGATTGGGGTCAAAGCATGATTTGACTCCCTAGGAGCCAACCAATCACCATCGTCGATGATAAAACCTATCAAGTCAAAGGATTGTTAGATGTTCCTCTCAATATGTACCTGTATTGACGAACAACCTATTGTCTAACTCTATACCACAAGTTTTGGATCGCAACATGGTGGTCGAATTTCGAGTTGTTGATGGCAACAAGAAGTGTTTAATCACAAAACATGGCAAGATTGTGGCAGCAGGTTCCTACAAGAATGGTTTGTTTGCACTCAATGTCATATACTCTCCTAAGGTGGCACTGTCAGCATTAACAATAGATGCTACCTCTCTTTCACATAGGATGTTAGGATCCTAATCTTAACATTTACTATTATCTAATTCACTAATTTAATACGTTGGTCCATAATTAAATTAGTGAATTAGATAATAGTAAATGTTAGAATTAGGATCCTAACATAGGAGATATAGTCATCTGAGTACTGGATACTTACTCCAGCTAATTAAGCATCACATGGAGTTAGGTCTGCCAAACCTTTCGCCAACATTGCACGTATGCTCGGGTTGTTTAGCAGGGAAACAACACCAAGTACCTTTTCAGTTGAGCACTCACAGAGATAAAGGCCCATTGGATGTGATACACATCGATCTGTGCGGACCCATGCCAGCCAGTTTTGGTGGATGAAGGTACTTTTAGTTGTTTGTTTATGACTACTCAAGGAAGATGTGTGTATTTCTTGCAACTAAAGTCATACACGCTCAAGTATTTCCAATGCTTCAAGATGCATTTAGAAACAAAAATTGGGCGTTCTATTCAAGTTCTCCGCTCCAATTGAGGGGGGAATATACATCCAACGAATTTTTAAGGTTTCTCGTGCAAAATGGGATCAAGAAACAACTCACTACAACATACACTTTATAATAGAATGGGGTTGTTGAAAGGAGGAAACGTTCCATCATGCAAATGGTTCGTTGCATGCTCACAAGAGCCAATTTCGAGCAGCAATATTGGGCTTAAGTAGTCTCCACTACAATGTATCTTCTAAATAGAGCACCCACAAAGGCACTACAAAGAGTTATACCTGAAGAAGCCTAGTCTGGGAGGACACCTTCCATTGCACATCTCAAAGTTGTCGAAAGCAAGGCATAGATGCATGTGCTAAAGCAACAGAGGACCAAGTTGGATGCGAAGACCTTGTCATGCATATTTCTTGGGTATGATGACGAGTCAAAAGCTTATCAATTGATAGATCCAATCACCAAGAAATTGCATATAAGTAGAGATGTGGTGTTTGATGAAGAATTTGAAACTAAGTAAAATACTGAGGATTCTAAAGAGTTTAAAGATGCCACATCTCTAGTTGTGAGTATGGAGTTAGATGAGGAAGTTCATGAGAAAGTTTCAAAAGTTGTTGATTAACCTATAGCAGTTGATGTACTTGCAACTCCATCTCAACATAGAAAAACTCCAAAATAGCTTACCAATACCATCAAAGATGCTAAACTTGATGCACCTCCTAACCTCACTTCCACACGGACACGTAGTCGCAGTAGTACTCGTGAAGAAGTAAATTTGGGCTTGATGGCTTCAATAATGGAGAACTCAAAACTCAAAATCAGCACAAGTGAAGGATGCAGTTAGTTCACCACAAAGGAAAGCAGCTATGGATATAGAATATAAATCTCTGATGAAGAACAAGACACGAAAACTTGATCTGCCAAAAGGAAAGAAGCCTATAGGCTGCAAGTGGACCTTCAAAATCAAATACAAGGCAGATGGATCAATTGATAAGTATAAGGCATGGCTCGTTGCAAAGGGCTATGCACAAAAGGAAGGAAATGATTATGAAGAGACATACGCAACCACAACAAAGATTAAAACCATCCATGTACTTTGTGCACTGGTAGCACAATTTGGTTGGAAACTTCAACAAATGGATGTCAAGAGTGCCTTCCTTAATGGTGATCTCAAAGAAGAGGTGTACATGACACAACCTAAAGGCTTTGTAGTCAATGACCAACATCAAAAGGTCTACAAACTAAAAAAGTCATTGTATGGGTTGAAGCAGGCTCCCAGAGCCTGGTACATCAAAATTAATGATCACCTATTGCAGCATGGTTTCACCATAAGTCCCTCTACAAATCTCTATATTAAGAAAGTTGGATCTAAGATAGTGATACTTGTGTTGTATGTTGATGATTTGGTCATCACTAGTAGCTCAAATGATTTGGTAAATGACGTGAAGAATAACTTGAAAAAGTCATTTGACATGACAAATATGAGACTTTTGCATTAGTCTTGGCTGGAAGTATGGCAAAGAAAGGATCACATTATTGTCTCACAGATGAAACATGCCAAGACAGTACTAGAAAAAAAAGCCGGATGACAAATTGTAAACCTAAGGCAACACCAATGGAGCAAGGGTTACAATTGTCCCAATATGATAACTCACCTCAAACATCTAGTACTCTTTATCGTCAACCGATTGGGAGTCTCATATACCTGACAAATACCATGCCTGATATCAACTTTTTTGTGAGTTATCTTTCGAGGTTCATGCAGGAACCTCAGGTGAGTCATTGAAAGGCAACAAAGAGAATATTGCATTACGTCTGTGGTACAGTGGAATATGGCATGGAGTATAAGAAGAATGATAAATTCTTTCTACAAGGATACACAAACTCAAATTATGCCCAATCTATAGATGACAAGAGGTCAACATTTAGATATGTATTTCATCTAGCATCTGAACCTGTCTCATGGCACAGCAAGAAACAGTAGGCAATAGCATTGTCATCCACAGAGGCAGAATATCGCGCTGCACAAGTTGTCTACGAAGCAATATGGTTACATCAAATACTATCAAATATGGGTGTACCTACAAATCGACCAACAATATTGAATTGCAACAATCAAGGTGTTCTAAAATTGGTCAAGGATCCAATTTTTCATGAAAGAACAAAACACATTGAAGTTCAGTGTCACTTCATTCGAGAACAAGTTCAGAATCACCAGATTGGGCTCCAGTACATTCCCAATGAAGAACAACTTTCACGAAGGCACTTGCACATGTTAAATTTGAATTGTTTTGCAGTTCTCTTTGTATAACAAATAATGTAATAAGGGGGAGATGTTAGGTAATTATTACATTATTGTTACACCTCATTGGAGGTTACATCAATTACATCATCTTTCTTGATTTGTAATAGTATCTTGATATGTTATAGGTTGTATGTAACAGATCTGCAATATTAAATATGCTTTTGAAGAAATGAACAAATAATGAAGTTCTCTTGCTCGATCCTTTCAAAGTAACCCCACTTTTGGTTTTTTACTTCAACTTCAATTGTTTTTGAACTTTAATATTTTTTACTATTAAATTTGTAATATATGTTTCTTTTATTTTTAACAATAGTTGATTTTATATTAAAAGGGAGGCTAGTTAATGGTTAGTTGGGCTTAGTGGTCGGCTCTAGGGTTTTTTGGTTTCTTTTGCTTTGGTATCTTGGCTTTAGGTTTTGTCTTTCCATGTCATTATTTATGGCTCCCAACCCCGGTGAGCCAAACATTAGTTCTAGCCGCACTGGAGATTCTACGAGGGAGAATGTCGCCCATCAAGCGTCCGCAAAAGTTCATCCCGAAGGTGGTGCACGAGGTAAGGTCTCCATCCCTGATGTTGCTTTCCCTACACAGACTTTAGAGGATACATGCAAATTGTTTGAAGCACATGCATTAGTAGGCTACTTTGTCGGTCGTATCCCCAATGAGTCAATCCTGAGGGCTTAGATCACTTCAGTTTGGGCCCCTCATGGAATTCAGGTTATGCTTGTAAGAAACCTGACCAAGGGTTTCTTCATTTTTCAATTTTCAGACCCTTCCCATCTTAAGGAGATCTATCAACACGGTCCATGGCATATGCGGAGCTCTTTGCTAGTTCTTAGGCCATGGACTCATGATTTTATTTTGTCACAGCACCAGCTCAATAAAGTCCCGGTCTGGGTAGAGTTTCCCGATCTTCTCATCCCTCTGTGGGGTAGACTGCATCAGATTGCAAGTGCAATCGGGTTCATTGTTATGCTTGAACCTGAAAAAATTTTCAATGCCCGGCCAACCAAGGGAGTTTATGTCCAAAAAGGTTTGTCTAAGGACCTTAAGGAATCCCTCACTATCTAAGTGGGGGAGACCACATACTCTCAAAGGGTTGTTTACATCCATCTCCCGAACACTTATTATCATTGCCAAGCTTCCAATCACAAGTTGAAAGATTGTCTGCTCATACCGCACAATAAGCCAAAGCCAGCTCCTGCACCAACGATGGGGACAACCCCTCAACCCAATGACGGTTGTTGGACCACTGTGACTAGCCGAAAAAATCAGCGTGCTATTGCTGCTAAACCGTCGGCCTCCAAGACGTCTGCCAAAGAAGCTAGCGTAGCACTGTCATAGCCTTCTGGAGTTCAGGTAAACCAGGGGCAAAGCTAGTTTCCCCTCGTGTCACAACATGTCGTTCCCGCAACCCTAGGTGGGATATGGATATGGGTGAGTTTCTTCCCAAAAAACGGATTCACATTCGATTAGGGAGATTCAACGGGGACACTGAAGGCTCTAACAGTTCCAAAGCCCTGGAGCTCCTTGACAGTGAAGATATGTCGTTAGACTCCATACCTTGATGAATTTTTTGTCATGGTGTCATGGATAGTGAGGGGTCTCACTAACCCACAACGCAAGTATATAGTGCGCTCAATTCGTTAAAGGTTTGCCGATTTAAATTTCCTATGTCTTTAGGAAATTAAAATCAAAGGTTTTGCGTTGGCAGTTGTTTGTCAAGTCATCTAGCCTTAAAGTTGTTTTCTTCATAGCAAGCACCCTCAGGGACAAGGTGGGGTCGCCACCATTTCTACCCGTTGGCAGTCCCATTTGGTGGCACATGGTTGTGACCCCACATGTCATGCGCTATCGACTGTCTTCTCTATCAATAATCATGCCTTTGGCATAGCCAATGTTTAAGCTTCCAATGACGCGGTGAAGCGTACCCGGCTTTGGAGCTAGTTGGCTGAGTCACACTACCCACTGCCATTTGGTTAGTTTGTGGTGACTTCAACATGATTGAGGTTGCTAAGAACAAAAGTGGGGGCAGCCGATGCGTTGGGTCGTGGGCAAACAAGCGGCTTGGTTCCATATGTGCAATAAATTGGGGCTTTATGATCCCAATAGCGAGTTCTCTTGGGACAACCTGTGGTACACATCATCCAATTTGTGTGCAGGGGCTAACCGCATCATTAAATGATTAGATAGAGCTTTTTTATCTACACAACCCATATTTACTTTCGCCAACTGTTTCTTGCTCTCGATGGTCCCACTCCTCGAGGTGGTCCTCTCAAAACACTCTCCCATACGCTTTTGTATTAAGTGGGCAGGTGGTGGCACTACCAGGCACAAGAATCAGTTTTATATTAACACATCATTGCTTAGTCATCAACCGACGGTGGCACACATTCAGCACATATGGAATTTGGAGCCCATCTATCCACACGTTTTGGCTAGATTACGTGGTAGAATGATGTCGTGGAGCGCACTACACGTTTCTTCCGCATCTACGCGGGCACCAACTGGCCTACTTCTGCAAGAGGGCAAACAAGGCTACGGCCTTGGAGTTTCAGCAAGCCACACTGGCTTTGGAGGCGTCGCCCCTCTCCCTTGTTCTGCAACTTCAGGTTGCTAAACTCCGCCACCAGCAACACCTTGTCAATGCCCATGTCGCATGGGGTGCTCAGCTCAAAGCCCACCTTCACTGGCTCAAAATTGGTGACAGAGTCTCCAAAAGAAATTTCCAATCCCTTCGAGGGAGGACTCCGGCCCAAAAGATTAAGTGGATCCATGAAGGCCACAATTTTTTTATTGAGCTTCTTGACATTATGTGTGCCTTTGTCAATCACTACCAAAAAGTTCTCCAAACTCAAGATTCTTCTCCTGTCCAGGAGCAAACACTCCAGCAATGTATCAAGGTGGTTCCCCGCTGACTCTTAGATTCTCAGAAAGCCCTTTGTGATAGTCCCCTGTCACAAGAGAAGCTAAATATTGCAGCCTTTTCCATGGCTAATGACAAGGTGCTCTTATGATGGGTTCCCCTGTGAATTTTATAAAACCCTTTGGGATACAGTGGGACCAGATTTGTATCACGTCTGCTTAGAGGCCTTTCACAAGGTCTCCCTGGGCCCTATGATCAATCAAGGCAAATATCAAACTCCTCCCCAAAATAGGGGATCCGGAGGGCATTTGTAATTGGCGGTCCATTACCCTGACTCAACATTTCTTATAAGATCATTGCCAAAGCTCTGGCACTCCGGGTTCGAAACTTACTCCTGTTGATTGTCTGTCCGAAGCAAACTAGGTTTATCAAGAGCCGATACATTCTGGATACATTATTGTTGTCTAGGATGGCATGGAATAGGCAAGACAATCTCAACAGAAGACCCTTTTCATCAAGATTAACTTTGCTAAGGCATATGATCGTATCAAATGGCCTTTCATTTTGGCCATGCTTCAAGCCTTAGGGTTTGGCCACCCTTTTCTCTGCACTGTTCAAATGCTTTTTGCAAACACTTCTGCTTGTCTTACTATAAATGGTTTTCAATCTCCGTCTTTCGACCTTTTCAGATCCATTAGGCAAGGATGCCCTCTTGCCAACCCTCTATGTGTTGGCTACTGAGGGCCTAGGATACCTATTGGCCAATGTTGTTCCCCAAGGCAAAGTGAAAGGAATTGCTCTTCCTAATTCTTCTAAACACCTTGTTAATGGCCATTTTGTGGATGACTCCTTGACGCTTTCTGATGATGAAGGCACCGTTCCTAATGTGTTGCAATGCCTTGACATCTTCTACGAGGCCTGTGGATCCAGCATCCAATGGAAAGAAGGTTGCATTGAGATGGGTCAATGATTAACTGCTCCAAGAAAATTGCCAAATGATGAACCCACGGTATTGAGATGGGTCAATGCAATACCAGTAGCAAAGTCCACTCAATCAAAGTGCAAACCAAGAAAATCCTAAGAATATTGGACTTAGTTGCATTGGAGGATAGCAATGCATTATAAGAGAAAATAGCGCCCCGAGCAAAGATTAGAAGTTGAGTTGTGGCAGGAGACGGAGGAAGTGACTATGGAAGTAAACCACGAAGAACAAAGAGAGGAGTTGTAGCAGGAGCAACAAGTTGAAGAAAGAAGGGCAGCAAATCAGTCCTGTCAGAACAAGGAGACGGCAAGAGCAGGAAAGATTGATGCTACAAGAGCAGGAAAGATTGATGCTACAAGAGCAGCAGCCATTAGTAGAGACTATGCAACAGCAGTAAGAAGTAATGGCACAATCAGTGCAAGAAATCGAAGGGGTTGAAAAACCAATGGTAACGGGCAATGTGGAGGAAGAACTGCCAAGACTTGCTGATTGGACACAGCAAGTGGATTTTTGTGCGTCACCAACTATGCCAAGTATGGAGCAGTTTGAGCTTTCAATGGCAGCCCAAGGCCTGTTGAAGGATATAATGGTGCCAAAAGAAGTTGAAGATCCAATAAGGGGCAAAGAAGTTGAAGATCCAATAAGGGTCTCAAAAAAAGAAGAAAATTACTTTGTCATGAGAGGCAATAGCAACTAGAGATCAGCCAATGAAGAAAGTCTGCCAGAGTTGCAAGAACAAACTGTGTAGACAGGCACATGGAGATATCCTTATTTGCTGAACCAGTTTTGATATTATGTGTTATATTGTAAATGCACGCAAAGTGTTTGACGAAATGCACGTGCATATATTTAATAATGTTGTAAAGTGCAATTTAATATTGTACGTCATAATAAAGTCATGAAAAGTCATGTTAAGTCAAATATGTCGGCTAAATTATAAGCCATAGGTTATTTTTTCATGTAGTGGAAATGAAATGTAATGCAAAGCAAATGCACATGAAATGTAATTTGAGGGTAGTTGCAAGGTAGTTGGAGAACATAACTACTTGGTGGGTGTATAAATAACCCCCCCTCATTCATTCAAGAGGTTCATGGATTGAAGTTGTTCTTGCACGTTCGTTCACCCATAGGAGATGTGCAGACAGTAAGGAGATAATGCAGGGTGATTGATGCAGCCATAGAGATTAATCAGCCTAGGGTTTGCAGGTTGTATTGTAATGTTGAAACTATAATGTTGTATCATACATGCCATTGCTAATATAAAACTGTTGTATTTACTGTATCTACCATTGCTGTTGTATTTCTGTCATTGTTGTTGTTGTTATTGCTATTGCAGGTTTTTGTGTATTATTATTGCTATACTACCATAACTGCAGACCTGTAAATTAATTAAGTGGAAATGGAACTGTTGTGAGCATGTAAAATTCATTTCTACAAACTGTAGTATAGCCTGATCAGCTGGAAAAAAATAGGGACGAATTAAGCATGGAACAAGAAGAGAAAGCGAGGGTTCAGGAAGGAAGACCAAGGCCACAATCAACATCCCAGCGAAGGAAGTCACGAAGTAAGGATACACAGGAAGTTGAGAGAAGACTGTTTGGTGAGAGTAAAGGTACCTAGACTAAAAACACCCGACGAAGAGCAGCATAGCAGGAACCCCACCAATGGACAACGTAGACACCCAAGCATTGGAGAATTTGCCACTTTTCACAGGAGAAGGGAAGGAAGACCCGAACAAGCATTGGAGAATTTGTCGTATGGAGTGGAAAGCAATTGGGCAAAACAATGGAGAATATTGGAGGAGGTGGTTTCCTGCAACGTTTCGAGAATCTGCAAAAGACTAGTACATATACTTACCACAAGTTGAGACATGGGGAGAGTCACGTGATGCATTTGTGGAAGAATTCGTTCATACGATACTGACGAAAATTATAACATTCAAGGAGAGAAGGAGCTTGTTTGTAATTACAATCAAAGGGTAAGTAGATTGTTTGACCATGTGGAGAAAGACCACTCAAAGGAATCAAAGATTATGTGGTTCATAGATGGACTTCTCCCTATGTATGAAAGGAATATGAAGACATTTCCTCCAAGATCATACCAAGAGGCTTTGGATTATGCCTTGACTTGGGAAAGAGATGCAAAAACCTCACCGATGAAGGAGACTCGGACAACTAGAGAATGCAGTCAGATGGCAACGAAGGAGACGTCTGAGGTGCAGACGTCTGAGCAAGAGCCGTTTGATGTGGAGACGTCTAAGGTGCAGACGTCTGAGCAAGAGTCGTCTGATGTGGAGACGCCTAAGGTGCAGACGTCTGAGCAAGAACCGATTGAGGTAGAAAAGTCTGAAGTGCATCTGTCGGAGGAGGATCCGTCTGGCAGTTACCCGTTTGAGGAACCTACACGTCCGACAGGTTACCCATCTGAGAAAGTCTACCCGTCTGAGACGTCTACACTTACCCGTCTAACTTGTTGTCCTAGACGTCTAGTGTCCAAACGTCTAATCTGTTGTCCTAGACGTCTAGTGTCCAGACGTCTAACTTGTTGTCATAGACGTCTAGTGTCCAGACGTCTACCCTGTCCTAGACGTCTACCCCCCTGTCTTAGACGTCTACCCTGTCCTAGACGTCTACCCCCCTGGGTTAGACATCTAACCTGTTGTCCTAGACGTCTAGTGTCCAGACGTCTACAATCAAAGCAGTCACCATCAAAAGTACAATCCGACAAGGGAAATGTCTGTCAGAGGTTGATAAGAAGCCAGTTGGATCAAGAAAGCAGTGAATTAGAGCTGAGAGGAAGCAATTTCAATGAGTTGAGTGAAAGCTTCCAAATGGTTGATGAGAAGAAAAATTTAGTTTGGACAGTGATGCTTTCAATGGTTTTGTCATTGAAGTTTCGGGGCAAAGCGAGGGCTCCGCCCCTCGACCCCGCCTGTCTCGTGACAAGGAGCACACGAGGGATGTTGCCCCTCGACCCCGCAAGGGACGCTGTCCCTTGACCCCGCAAGGGGACTCCCGCCCCTTGACCCCCGACACAGACGGCGGAAGGCATTACCTGTCATGTTCATGATGTTGATGGCATTGCTCATGTTGATGATATGGCTTATTGCAAAAAGTGAAGTGCCTATTCAGAGAATGTTGATCATGCTAATATTACAATTGCTTGCAGCAAGAGGAGTGCACAATCAGAGAATAAGGTGTTGCGAGCAGTCTCAAGTGAAGGTTATTGCCAAAGATGTATGGAACAGGAGAAAGAGGAAGGAACGTGACAAGAGATCCTGTTACATTATTCAGTACTTCTATTCCCAGTATTTAGCTCGTGTCATTGATGACGACCAGTTTAGAGGAGGGGATATATGTAGACAGGCACATGGAGATATCCTTATTTGCTGAACCAGTTTTGATATTATGTGTTATATTGTAAATGTACGCAAAGTGTTTGACGAAATGCACGTGCATATATTTAATAATGTTGTAAAGTGCAATTTAAAATTGTACGTCATAATAAAGTCATGAAAAGTCTTATTAAGTCAAATATGTCGGCTAAATTATAAGCCATGGGTTATTTTGTCATGTAGTGGAAATGAAATGTAATGCAAAGCAAATGCACATGAAATGTAATTTGAGGGTAGTTGCAAGGTAGTTGGAGAACATAACTACTTGGTGGGTGTATAAATAAACCCCCCCTCATTCATTCAGGAGGTTCATGGATTGAAGTTGTTCTTGCACATTCGTTCACCCATAGGAGATGTGCAGACATTAAAGAGATAATGCAAAGTGATTGATGCAGCCATGGAGATTAATCAGCCTAGGGTTTGCAGGCTGTATTGTAATGCTGTATCATACATGCCATTGCTAATATAAAACTGCTGTATTTACTGTATCTACCATTGCTGCTGTATTTCTGTCATTGCTGTTGTTGTTATTGCTATTGCAGGTTTCTGTGTATTATTATTGCTATACTACCATAACTGCAGACCTGTAAATTAATAAAGTGGAAATGGAACTGTTGTGAGCATGTAAAATTCATTTCTACAAACTGTAGTATAGCCTGATCAGCTGGAAAAAAATAGGGACGAATTAAGCATGGAACAAGAAGAGAAAGAGACACTTCATGGGACAGATATGCATTTTATCATCAGAGTGCCTAGTTTTGGGTTGACTGATGAAGAAGGAATCCAAACTGATGATCCGGTTGATGAGTTTTTTGGGAAAATGATGAAGGTTCTTGATTCTACAAGTCTACAATTTTGGATGGGCTGTGTAGGCCAGTAGAGGCAGTGGAAGTCCATACCATACAATAAAATGGAGATGGCAAAACAGCCATGGGAAATACAAGTTGGGGAAGTGGTAGGTATGATTGGAGTAAAGAAGCTACCGGAAGGTATGCAAACCAATCACAGGGTACCACGGAGAGTGTATATAGACGCAGACACCCTGGAACCTTGTCCAGCAAACATAGCATAGGTGGAGTACAAGAAGGTACCACTTGAGTTGGCACCATTGTACAAGAAAATTAATTTCTTGACACATTGGATAGACTGATTAACAGTTGGGTTTGAAAAAACACATCAATCCAAGGAGGAGCAAGATAACCAGCACAGGGAAAAAACAGAAGCAATAAGGAAGGAAGTAGAAACTATGAAAAGGGAAACAGAAACAATGAAGAAGACAGCTGAGACAGAGATTGCCAGCCTTAGGCAAAGTTATGAGGAATAGTTAAAAGCCAAGGATGACAAACTTGCTATAGTAAAGAAAGACATGGAGAAGTGCAATGAGATCATTGTACAATATACGGCAAAATTGGCAGTAAGATCACAAATGCACGAAACTCAGGAAATGGAGTTAGAACATAAGGATCAGCTTATTGCCAAAAGAGATGAACAATTGGCTATTGCAACCAAGACTGAGGCCAAGCTCAAACAGAAAATGCAAAGGAGTGCTACCAAGCAAGAAAAGGAGTTAGTGATGAAATTGGACAAGATGGAAAAGAAAGCTAACCACTATGGACTGCGGTTTCTTCATTTTAGTAAATATGCAAAGAGACTGAAGGATGAACGAGCAGCCTTGCGACTACAAATAACAGAGATGGGTGGAGCACCTGTTGCCGGTTCTCAGCAGAAACAGCCAAGTACTGAAGAACAGCAACAGCAAGCGTCGACGAGGACACCGACTAATTTAAAGGGGAGGACAAATGTAGGTGCCAAAACTACTTCCCAAAAGAAGAAAAAATGAAAAATCTACTAAGTTTTGCTTACAATTTTTGTAAAGCGGAAATGAAATGAAATGCACATGAAATGTAAATGGAGTGAAATGAAATATAAAGTGGAATTAAGTGAAATTAGCGCTAAATTATAATGTAATGCAATTTAATAAAGTTGCACTTAGAACCTTAGGGAAAATCAATAATTTTATGAATGTTCAGTTCAAGGTGGTAGTTGCAATTGATACGATGTCCTAGGAACCACTTGGAATGGCCCAGGCAGGCATTAAAAGCCCCCCCCCTCCTTCATTTTGGAGCATCTATCTAGCATGACAGCATAGAGGATAGTTTGATTGTGCATGTGAACGTACGGAGAATAAGAGAGCATAAGGAGATCAGCATGCATTGTGTTTCTGTGAAGGGTTGTTGATGCTGTTGAAGGCTGCTTATAACCACTGTAATTGCAACTGTACTGCAGTTCACAGTAGTCCCTGAGTATTAAATAATAATTTTGCCATTGCATGGATTGCAGATTGTTGTCATTGCTTGTGGATGAGATTGTTAGGATATAATGTGCATCATTACCTTGTATTTACAGATTGCATTGCTATTTTCTTAGTTGTAGTTTGTTAGTCTTTTGCATTGTAGCAGCGTTGTAGGAATTGCAGGGTTGCAGTACACAGGAAGGTCGTACGGAAATTGCAGCAGTTAAGTTACAGGTCGTATGATAGTAGGGTGTACAACAGCCAAACCATACAAGGGCAAACACATAGAGTGTTGCCAAATTGGAATGCAATTGTTGCTTGTAATCTTGTATAAGCAATACCATACAAGTCGTTGTCATACAAAGGACTAAGGATTTGTTAGTAGAAGAGTCTCATTGTTAAAAAACTCTCTTCTCATTCCATAAATCTTTCAACAATTTGCATAAATAAATTAATTGCACAATAAATTGCTCACAATAAAATAAAGATTGATTATACCCTTGAGGTAGGGGAACACCATACAATGCTCCTTTTGAAAGGAAGCCACTCCACAAGATCTCTAGCTCCACGAGCCAAGACTTCTCTAAGAATACATCATAGATACCTTTCAAAATGGGGGTACATCTCTCTTTATACAAGAGTGTGATGGTTCACCATCCATGAGTTACAAAATCACACATGTGGAGGTTCACCTTCCATGAGTTACAAAGTGCATAATAATATGACAATATTCCTTGTGGTTACATATGACAATATTCCCCCAACGGTTACAAATATGATTCTATGACATACTTATTTCTATTTTGACATGTGGCCTTCCTTACTCAATAATTAATTTATGGCTCATACCATTATACAATACAATATTAAATACCTATCTTGGTACCTAACATTCCATCCCCCTTACAAATGTTTCGTCCTCGAAACATTAGAAGAGGCTAAATAATAGGATCTTTTAAGCCATGTTGTGTATTGGTACCAATCTTGATCATCCATCCATCCTATGGGAACTTTGATGGGTGGTGGCCTTCCTTGATGTTGATATGCCATGTGTCCATTTGAGTAGCCAAAATTGTTGGATTTGCTCCATGCTTTTGGTGATCTCCTTTGATGATGAGGCCATTTATTTTGTGATGCGGCTACACCACTCTGAAAACCAGACTCACTATGCTTTCTTTGCCAAACCTTGCCATAGTTGGTGCCTTTCTAATTCCATGTAGAACCATAATATTGTTGCCTTAAGCCATGCCTCCAAAATTGTTGCCTCTCATGGTGGTGTGGGTGGCAATATGGTGCACCTTAACTTGATGTTCTACTTTTTTTTAAAGCAACCATGAACTTGCAAGATAGAATTTTTATATTCAAACAAATCTTTTTTTACCACTATTTGACCCTGACACATAAGTTGTAGTTGCCTTAGCTTGCACATTATTATCCATTTCCTCTAATCCCCATTTGCTTAAAAATGCAACTTCAAATTCTTCATTTGTATATTTATATTTGTGATCTTGAGCAAATTTCATATACCAATCAAGAGCTTTCTCTTGTAAAGCATCATAAAGCTTCACATTCCATGTGAAAAAAAAAATTAGAAACAATTATTCCACTTTCTAACCATTCCCTAGCATCACTATCATCCTGTCCATTGAACTTCGGCAAATCCATGATTTGTTTTTGAAAGAAGCTAGGGTTTGAAATAACCGGAATATTAAAATTTCTGAAATCTCATCTATTTTTGTCTTCAACATTTAGATCTGCAATTTTGTTTCAAAACAAAACAAACGGCAACTGATTTGCTTACCCGGATTGAAAGTTACAATTTTTTTCCTTTTTTTGCCGGCAACCCAAAAAAAACAGCACCAAATGCCCAACTTGCAACAACTGTAACTCTTTCAATATGTATCAAAATTTCATAAGTAGTCATTTTTGTAGCACTCACAATAACCTACATGTTGATGCAAAAATATTCTGAAAATAACTGCTAAAGAATTTAATACTAATGTTTACTTTTTGCCAAAAAAAATCGTGTAGCCAAAAAACAGCTTGAACAGCCCAATTTCAAACAGTTGTAACTCTCTAAAAGCTTATCAGAAATCCATAAATGAGCAATCGTTTTTATAGTACTCAAAATAATCTATATGTTGGTGCCAAAATCTTCTGTAAATGACTACCGAAAATTTTAATACGAATTTTTTTATTTTGAAAAAAAAATTCGCACGGCCAAAATAACAGCAAAAATAACTCAACTTCAGACACCTATAACTTTCTCAATACATGTCAAAATTTAACAAATGAGCACTCGTTTTTGTAGTACTCAAAAAGATTTACACAATGGAGCAAAAACCTTCTGAAAATGATTGCTGCAATAAAAGATACGGCCTCTGCAAAGTGTGATGTTTTTTTCTAAAAAATGTGCCCTAGCTTTGCAAAAACAACCCACTTTGCCCAAATCGCTGCTCCTGAAAACGTGCCCTAGCTCTGCAAAAAGAAACCCACTTTGCCCAAATCGCTGCTCTGATACCACTTGTTAAAAACCTTTCTTCTCATTCCATAAATCTTTCAACAATTTGCATAAATATCAACATGCATCCATAAATAAATTAATTGCACAATAAATTGCTCACAATAAAATAAAGATTGATTATACCCTTGAGGTAGGGCAACACCATACAATGCTCCTTTTGGAAGGAAGCCACTCCACAAGATCTCTATCTCCAGGAGCCAAGACTTCTCTAAGAATACATCATAGATACCTTTCACAATGGGGGTACATCTCTTTTTATACAAGAGTGTGATGGTTCACCTTCCATGAGTTACAAGATCATGCATGTGGAGGTTCATCTTCCATGAGTTACAAAGTGCATAATAATATGACAATATTCCTTGTGGTTACATATGACAATATTCCCCCAATGGTTACAAATATGATTCTATGACATACCTATTTCTATTTTGACATGTGGCCTTCCTTACTCAATAATTAATTTATGGCTCATACCATTATACAATACAATATTAAATTATTCAATATTAAATACCTATCTTGGTACCTAACACTCGTAGTGTGTCATACGAGATACTACTCAATACAATATACTAAGTCGTATGAAGAATTGAATTGTACAATAGACTGAGTCATACAAAGGATTCAACCGTATGAAGGATTGGACTGTACAAGGACTATGTCCTACAATTGATCATGATGTCGTATGATTGTGACAATAGTCTTATGACTACAGTCTTGATTAGTTCGTAAACCTGTCATTCCACCATTCCATTGTTGGGAATCTCACCACTCAAGCTACATTGACCATTGAATTGATTGCTCACCAATTTTTGTCTTGCATATGATGGAAAGAAGGTTGTATAAGGCTGCTTCTTCTGCTTTAGCTTTCTCTACTTTTCATTGTGATTGAGTCCTAGATTCCTTGCAAGTTCTCCTTTTATCATAAGTTTTGTGATATGATAAATGGGATGTATATTTTGAATGCAATCTTTAGCAATTTTGCATACTTGTTTCAATCCCTTGAATGATCCCATAGCTGCCACAGTTTTTCCTTGAACAAGAATGTAGCAACCTGTCAAGTGCTTTATAGTCTTTAGAGTTGAGCCATTAGGGCCCAACAATTATCGTTGTCTAACAAATCTCCCTTTATCTCATATCATGTTGTCAATCTTGATAATATCACAATTCATCTTATCATTCAGTATCTTGATTGCTTGTAGTGTCGGTACGCTCCTTGATAAGAGTCTATGAGATACTAGGCTTTGATAATAATGTATGTGTTGAGAAGCAACACACCCCCACTGAAAAAATCAATTTCACCCTCTGAAAATTTTGAACTTTCATTTTTGCAGTAGGGACCCTCTAGATGTTTTTCAGTCTTAATCCAGTTTTGCTTGTTTCCTTTTTAGGTTGTGCTTTTCCTGTCTTTCTAGCTTGTGTTTTCTTGGACTTAGCTTTTACATGCTATAAATCATTCATGCTTAAGCCAAATCCTGCACCGGCACCAAGAAAATCCAGAAAACAGTCAGATAAATACATGAAAAATCAAATCTTTCCTTTTTTAGTAATGGAAGTGTTGCGATTTCTCGACAGGTTTTCAGAAAATCGGCTAAGTCGCAAATGTGTAGCGAAATCGCGACACTTTCCATTTTTGGAAGTGTCACGATATCGCGACATTTCCATTTTTGGAAGTGTCACGATATCGCGACATTTCCATTTTTGGAAAGTGTCGCAAAATCGCTGTCGGCCGGAGGAGAGAGAAGAAAGTTGTACGGAGGAGCACAATTTGGCGACATGTCGCGATATCGCGACATGTCGCATTTCCGCTGAGTGCAAGAGAAAAATCAACTAAAAGAGCTTAAGTGCTAAAAACTGCAGCGATGCGCTGCACGTTTTGGAGAAGGGAGTTCAAGTAGAAACTTGCAGCGACGCGCTGACATGTTCCAAAATCGCGGGGCATTTGTCGAAGAAGGCTCTAAACCAAAAAGTGTAGCGATGCGCTGCACGTTTTCCAGTTGCGAAATGTTTTAAGGCTGAGATGTTTCAAAGACTTAAGGCGTCAAAGAAAAAGGGTTAAGTGTTGAAACTGCAGCGACGCGCTGCGTGTTTCGAAATCAGGGGTGAGAGTGGTAGCGATGCACTGCACCTTTTTAAGGAAGTCTTGCAAAACAAGTATGCAACGAAATAGCGGCATGGTGAGAAGAATTTGAGAAAATGGCTAAGGCAAAGAAGTGTCGCGAAATCGCGACATGTCGCGAAATCGCGGCTGAAAATCAAAAAGTTGTACGGAGGCCAGGGAAGGTCGCGATTTCGCGACCTGACATGTCGTAGAATCGCGGCAGGAGAGAGAAAGTTCCCCAAAGGGCCAGAAGTGCATTCCATATGTAAACAGAAGGTTTCCTGGGATAGCGACACGTGTCGAAGCGCGTAACAGACAAATAGAGGCCGACATGCAAGTTTAAATTCAGGATTTTAATCTGTTTTATCCTTTAAGCTTTGATTTTATGTTTTATTAAAGAGCTAATTAATCTTTTGTCTTTCATGCAGGAATCCATCTGGCACTTACGGGACAAGCTGAAAAAGACCATAAAGGCAAAGTTAAAGTGCGGATTTAGTCAAGGACCGCCATGCTAGAAGAGAAGATGCCGGTGAGGGCATTCAATGACAAATTTATGGCAGAATTAATAGCATGAAGACAATTTCAACCCAGGGATGGCTTTACGGAGATCAGATCTGAGAGAGGTGGTGACTCATCCGGCTCACCAACGGAAATTAATGAGAGCATTCATTTGCAGTTGCAGATGAATGCAAGTGGCATTCAACTCTATCTTCTCCATTTATGGCAACTGACTGCACAGTTTTGCAGAGTGGTTAAATTCTATCCACAGCTTTGTTTTAATGGCTTTATATTGTAAAACCCGGGTCCTAGGGTTTAAAAAAAAAAGATAAGATTTGCAGTTTGGGGAAGAAGATATTTCTGAAAAGATCAGGGTCTGTCCTGAGTCTATAAATACTTCTTCTCAATGTAATTGCGAGAGGCGGAGACTTAGAAATAAAAGGCTTATAAGCAATTTCTTGCAAATTTTGTGAAATCCTTTGTTTTTTGGACTGGGAGTTGATGTGCTTTTGCTGTTTTTTGTGGTAGCATGGCCAGGAGCCTAATCTTTTACAGATCTGTGATAAGTGTATCTTCTTCTGTTATCCGTTCCATTAAAGTTTGTTAGATATATGCTGTAAATCTGCCATTATCAAGTTTAAATATGTTGTTAGGCTTCAGTTGTTCCATTTGCCTGCTAGGGGAAATTACAGATTTGAGGTTAAGTTTGTTCTAATTGCTCTGTCTTCTTTGTGTGAGCTAGGCTGCCGGTGAAAGATACCGGTTTTAACCAGCTGCCCTTGGATTTATAATTTTTTGCTAGATCTGTTCCACTTTGCCTTGTGCTCCTAGTTGAAAGTGATCTTAGAAATCTGGACACTTTCTTCTTGGATTTGTTCTGTTGTGAAGCTAGTAGCATAGATAAAATTGACAGTTCAAGTTTTACAGTTTAAAGTTTGATAAACTTCCCTTTCTGCCTTACCCTACCCTCTCTTTGTTTACCGTGAATGATCCATTTTTATTTTCTTTATTTGTCTTTTATTTGAATCTGCTGACCCATGAGAGCTAGATCAAGAATCAAGTTAAATCTGATTGTTAACAAGTAACAACTTCTGCAACTATCGAACAAGTTCGGGAACCCCCCTGTAAGGTAACGAGACAGTCCATATTGAAATCTATTCCGAAGCGGAAAAGAGTGAATAGACATTCGACCCGACTCTGTAACTCGCACCTTGGATAACCAGCTAGATCCTAAAGTGAGTGGGATTCGTCCCGTGGGTGTCTCCGGAGCTTCCTGCTCATCCTTCGCAGGGTGCGTATGAAAGCCGGACCAACAGTATGGATCTCTTGTTTGAGTTGCAAAAATAGATAATCTTCTTTCAACAAGATCTAGTTTGCAAGCTATCCCATGCTTCTTCAAAGCTTTCTTCACAATAGGCCATTCATCTTGCAAATGTTTTTCTTTGTACTTGGGAAAATGAGTAGAAAAGGAATTAACTTTGAGCGTACCACCAAAATGTAATGAATTTCTTGGCCTTAGAGGTATCCCATGGCTTGCGCTTGTAATGGTTGCCTTTGTATCTAGGCAATGTTGTCTCCTATTGGTTCCTTGGCTTGAAGTGATCAACTGATGCAAATTTTCTTGTATAATAATTTGGATGATTTGAATGCATCCAAGTTTCTCAACTTGTCATATGTTTGGTTGCTTTGGAGTCATACCAAACATTATTGTGTTGTCTCAAATGTGCTTGTGCAATGAACACATCTTCTTCTTCTTCTCTTTTAATTGTGTTTTCTTTGGCTGCATTATTTTGCTATGCCTTTCTCCAATTTTGATTTTTCTTTTTTGAAGATGACCTATCTTGTTGTTGGTTCATCTCTCGTGAAGGGGATCCATTTTTTAATGGAATATGCCAACATTCCTTCACAATGTGTCCGTTTCTGCCACAATATTCACACATCCTTTCTGTGTGAAAAGTATTTCTTTGAGAATCATTTCTTTGATTCTGATATCTTTGAAAATGATTTCCTTGTTGGAAACGTTATAGAGTTATCATGCTTGTTCTGAACGGTTGCTTCCTCATTTGATTTGTAAGAAGAAATTGTTCTTCTTCATATATTGTATGTGAGGCCTCTACTTTCTAAAGTAGGTTCACGAGTTTTTCAAAGCTTGGTGTTTGTTCAGTAATATTTAATGTTGTCACAAAACATTGTACTTCGATGGGAGAGATCTCAAAGTAATTGGAACTAATGTTTTGTCAAATACCTAAGTTCCCAATGCTTGTAATGATGCTCGTAACTCTGCAATTCTCCTCATGAATGATTCCATTTTCTCTCCATCTTTCATCTTCAAACAATGGAGCTGGCTCTAGAGGAATAGAATGTGATTTGGATTCTTTGCTTCAAAGACTGTTTTTAGCTTCTCCCATGCATCTTTGGCAGTGGTTCAATCTTGAATATATGCTTGAACTTCATCTATTACTCCGAACATGATGATTAATCTTTCCTTTCTGTTTGCCTTATCGAACATTATTTGATCTTCATTTGCTTCTTCAAGACGAGTACTGGTCACATCTAGTACTTGCTATACTTCCTCAATCTCAAGCTGTTTTCTGAGTTTGGTTTTCTAGGCAGCATAGTTATTTCCCCTCAATAGTTTAGAATCTGCCAACAAGAACATTGGTGCTCCACTAGCCATAATAAACTTTCAATTAAAAATTATTTTCTTTTCACTGAATCAGCCTCAAAAAATACTTTCCGACAAGAATATATAAGCCTATACTCGAACTTTGATTGATGTTTCAAAACACAAGAAAATTGTCTCATCGAATAGAAGAACTATGAAGGTAAAAATTTTCCTTCCCTCCTTTGAAAATGAATAATTCTCTTTTTAAAAAAGTAATATTTTTCTTTCTATTTTGTTCTTAATCAAAACAACTTTCAATTCTAGGTACCTTTATTTTTCTTCTTCCCATTATGAATGTGGGATTAAATATTCAAGTCTTTCTTGAATATTGTTTCTTTCACCTTTGATGAAAATTAAATCAAACTTTGACTTTGCACCCATCTTTTTTGAAAACATACCAATGCATTTGTCCTTTGGAAATACCTTAGGTGAATCTTTAATTTCGCGTATTCGTGAGATGTTTGTGAGATAACTTTGCTTAACGTTAGACAGGCAATGAATTAAATAGTCGCCTTCTTCCTTGAACGGTCCGTTCTCAAGGAAGATCCTTTGCATGTAACAAACTTGTTCTAACTATGTAAGGTTTTGCTCTGTTGAATGCCTTCTACTTTGTCTTCCGAATGGGCGCTTAGTTTACAAATGACTGTTTCGTCGTCCAGGTGAGTTCCTTCAACGTCCAAATGTTTGGATGATTGTTTTTGTCCTCCAATGAGTGCCTTTTGATGTGCAGCAAATGCTTCTTCTTTTAAGCGAGTTCCTTCGACATATAGGTGTCCAGATGATTGCTTTCATTCTTCGAGTGAGTGCTTGCAGCAAGTGCTTCTTCATTTGGGCGAGTTCCAACAAGTGCTCTCTTCTGCTCTGTCTCGTTCTAATATTTTCTTTGACTGCAAATATATATAGTGCAAATGTCGTTATCTCACAAAGTGCTTGGGTGATGAGAATTTTTCGTTTTGTATCGCCCGCCTTTAACCCATGTTCGCGTTTTGTGCGTGAGTGTTTGGTCTTTGTCTTCTTCCCAACAGGTTCTACAACCAATCAATGCTCCTTTCTCATGCGAATGTTGTCTTTGTATTCTTGCGAACGAGTGAATGGTGGTTCTAAATCCAATTGATGCTCTTATCCGTGTGGAAACAAATGCTATCTTCATGAACTAGTGAAACAATGTGCCCGTTTGTTGTTCTTTTGACGTTTGCTTCAAACGTGCACACTATTTTGAGCATCGAATATGTCGAATACTCTTTAATCCTTGTCAAATATATCTTTTCTTCAAGGTAAAGCTTCTTTCCCCAGTAAACTCTACCAACATTTTTTAGAATTTTTGGAACCTTTCAAATGTTTCAAGTCGGGATCTTTCCTACTTAATGGAATTTTTTTGTTCCTCTCTTTTCTTTAAAAATTTGTCCACTTGAATGTAGTGGCTGAATATTTTATGATAGGCCCTATTTCTTGTCCGGGTAGAATCCAAATTTTGAATGCTCCATGGAATTTGCTTCATGGAGATGTTCTTCCTCTCTTTTGAGTTTTACTTTGAACAATTTTATACATGGCAATATTACCCTTCAAAAAACTTTTCTCGAACTTTAAAAAAGTATTTTCTTAAATAGAGTGCTCTTTTGGCTTCTTTGTGTCGAAGCTAGAGGATCAAAAGGAGAATTATTTCTTCCTTCTACCTGCCTTTGATACCACATGTTAGAACTCAATGCTTCGATGATTGTATTATGGAAGTGATAGGTATTTAAATACATAGGATGCCTATTTTAGGCATAACAAACCTTCAACCAAACTTGCAACTATCTCTATCCTATACTATATGCATGTGCCTTGTGAGGGGAGGTTATACCACTTGACTTCTCACGTGGACTATGATGTAATAACTCCTAATAGGAGGACGCAGAAGCAAAACTAGTTTCTTTGAGAAAAGAGATCAAGGAGTGAGCAAAGGCTCAAGAGGAACATGATGGACTGATTGAACAACTGAAATCGGAATAAAGAACAAATGTTGGAGAGGACAAATGAGGAGGTGAAGCATCAAGACCAACTAATTACAGAGAGAGATGAGCAGCTAGCAATTGCAGCCAAGCAAAATGTTGTAGTAGCAAAGAAAGCAAGAAAAGAAGCCAAAGTTGCATTTGCAAAGAGGGAGGAAGAGATCTTGGCGAAGTTGGCTGAAATGGAACAAAGAGGCAATCATTATGGTATAGAGTGGGTTAGATACCATAACTACGCCAAGAGACTCAAGGATGAGAAGGAAGCATTAAAGCTGTAGATCAAGGAGCTAGGAGGAGTGCCTATTTGAACACCTCAACACCAACAGCCAAGTCCCCAAGAGCATAGGCAGACATCAACGAGGACATCAACCAAATTAAAGGGGAGGGCAGATGTAGGCAATAGTTCTAGACCTCAAAAAAAGTAGTGTACAGAGAAGGAAATAAAGTGGAATGTGCACTAGATGTAAGTGAAATGAAATGCACATGTAATGTAAATGTAAATGTCAATGAAATGTAATGTCGATGCGAATGTAATGAAATTTTGTATAAGACATCAAGGAATGGTGATGGCATCATTGATATATTGCAATATAATGTAATGTGCAATTAAGGTGTCTAATGTACATGCAGAGGGGGGAAACAATTATGTCATGAGGTGTCCTGGAAGTTGTTGTTGGCAACGGCAAGGGCCCAACAATAACTAGGACCCCAATTCATTTGTGCAAGTTGCATGTGCGAAGAGGGAAGAAGAGATTTTAGAGAAGTTGGTTGAAATGGAACAAAGAGCCAATCATTATGGTATAGAGTGGGTTAGATACCATAACTACGCCAAGAGGCTCAAGGATGAGAAGGAAGCGTTAAAGTTGCAGATCAAGGAGCTGGGAGGAGTGCCTATTTGAACATCTCAACACCAACAGCCAAGTCCCCAGGAGCAGAGGCAAACGTCAATGAGGACGTCAACCAAATTAAAGGAGAGGGCAGATGTAGACACTAGTTCTAAACCTCAAACAAAGTAGTGTACAAAGTAGGAAATAAAGTGCAATGTGCACTAGATGTAAGTGAAATGAAATGCACATGTAATGTAAATGTAAATGTAAATGTCAATGAAATGTAATGAAATTTTGTATAAGACGTCGAGGAATGGTAATGTCATCATTGATATATTGCAATATAATGTAATGTGCAATTGAGGTGTCTAATGTACATGCTGAGGGGGAAAACAATTATGTCATGAGGTGTCTTGGAAGTCGTCGTTGGCAAAAGCCAAGGCCCAACGATAAATAGGACCCTAATTCATTTGTGCAAGTTGAATTTGCGAATAGAGAGGAAGAGATCTTGGAGAATTTGGCTGAAATGGAACAAAGAGCCAATCATTATGGTATAGAGTGGTTTAGATACCATAACTACACCAAGAGGCTCAAGGACGAGAAAGAACCGTTAAAGTTGCAGATCAAGGAGAAGGGAGGAGTGCCTATTTGAACACCTCAACACCAACAGCCAAGTCCCCAAGAGCATAGGCAGACATCAACAAGGACGTCAACCAAATTAAAGGGGAGGGTAGATGTAGGCACTAGTTCTAGACCTCAGACAAAGTAGTGTACAGAGTAGGAAATAAAGTGCAATGTGCACTAGATGTAAGTGAAATGAAATGCACATGTAACGTAAATATAAATGTCAATGAAATGTAATGTCAATGCAAATGTAATGAAATTTTGTATAAGACGTCAAGGAATGGTGATGTCATCATTGATATATTCCAATATAATGTAATGTGCAATTAAGGTGTCTCATGTACATGCAGAGGGGGAAAATTGTTATGTCATGAGGTGTCCTGGAAGTTGTTGTTGGCAACGGCAAGGGCCCAACAATAAATAGGACCCCAATTCATCTGTGCAAGTATGATGACACCAAGACAGCGTTGTGTATGCTAGAGAGAGCACCCACTGTAGATAGTTTGTGTATCCATTGCTACATTGAATTGTCAAGGATATGTTTTGTATTGTTGTTGTCATATAGATTGAGTAATACAATGATGATCCATCCTTCATCCATGTGATGTGAATGTTTTGTGCATGATATTGCTATTTTTGTTGGTAGTGTGTGTGCATTGAGTTCTATGTGCAAGTGTGGAAGTGTTGCAATCAGATTGCAATACAAGAGAGAGTTGCAATCCAGGACATCGTACGGATGATGTCGTACAAGTGGAACTATTGGTTGTGTCATTTGCGTGGAGTTGTTAATTTTGTCGTGTTAGGAGGTGAAGTCTATATCCAAATCTCCAATGTTCTTCAGTAGAGAGGTGCATGGTGGTGTAGCTTATAGTGATCCTTCCCCACGCGAGGGAGGTCGCAGGGGGGAACCGGCCAGGTTCCCACCTGCCTAGGGGTTCGGGGGGTCCGCCCTCGACCCGAAAATTTATGTTCGTACAACCATACTGGGGAGAGGAAACGTACAAACAGTTTTCGAATAGTTTTTTGTATTTTCTATAAAAGGGGAATGACCCC
This sequence comes from Wollemia nobilis, assembly GCA_028583015.1. Taxonomy (NCBI): domain Eukaryota; kingdom Viridiplantae; phylum Streptophyta; class Pinopsida; order Araucariales; family Araucariaceae; genus Wollemia; species Wollemia nobilis. Next base: position 2,678,475 of record JAQPPZ010016818.1, on the reverse strand, counting down.
TTGCATGTAAAAAGTTAGTGAATGTAAAAAGTTTGCCGAGATCAATAAAATAACGAAGCTGCCATTGCCTTGTGGTTTTACCTGCACACTGTAGGGTTTCCACGTAAAAATCTATGTTACTGTTTTTCTGTGTTATTGTTTTGTTTGCTCGTAATATTTTTCTGACATGTCGTTCTAGTGTATTATTGTAATGTGCAATTAAGGTGTCTAATGTACATGCGGAGGGGGAAAATTGTTATGTGGTGAGGTGCCCTAGAAATCGTTGTTGGCAACAACAAGGGCCCAACAATAAATAGGACCCCAATTCATCTGTGCAAGTATGATGACACCAAAACAGCGTTGTGTATGCTAGAGAGAGCACCCATTGTAGATAATCTGTGTATCCATTGATACATTGTATTGTCAAGGATATGTTCTGTATTGTTGTTGTCGTACAGATTGAGTAATACAATGATGATTCATCCTTCATCCATGTGATGTGAATGTTTTGTGCATGATATTGCTATTGTTGTTGGTAGTGTGTGTGCATTGGGTTCTATGTGCAAGTGTGGAAGTGTTGTATTCAGATCACAATACAAGAGAGAGTTGCAATCCAGGACGTCGTACGAATGGTGTCGTACAAGTGGAACTGTTGGTTGTGTCATTTGCATGGAGTTGTTGATTGTGCCACTCTAGTAGATTATTATGTTGTTCTAGTGGGAGAAAGTTGTACAAGTGTGTAGTTGATGTGTCATACAAGTACTTTCTGTTCAAGTGGAATCCAACTTGTCATACAAGTGAGCCATTGTTGTTTGTCGTACAAGTGTACAAGAGTTGATGTTGTACAAGTGCATGATGTGTTGTAGAATTGCATTGACTACAGTGTCATTTTGTTCCTCCACCATTGGGGAGCTCACCAGCATGCTACATGATAGAGTTCTACCCCTCCTTGTATTCATCTCTCGTTTTCTAATATATCAAAAGATTTTTTTTTTCCTAGTTTAGAGCATAGAAAGAGGTTCTTCCCTCATATTTTGGGATTCCAATGCATCCCATCCTTAATGCATTGTGTAGTGATGTCTCCCTTGTAGTTGCAGGCACAATACAATAGGCCAATGGATTTTAGCATTCTTCGAGGGAGAGCACAAACAGCCAAGAAGGAGCTTTCTTTGTTCCTTCCAGCAAGGCACAACCTTCTCTCAAAACTAATTCTTGGGGAAAGAATTCGCAAAAATAATCCTAAATTTCAACCAACTTTTGGAGCTAGCGTGACATACCCTTTAATGAGAAGAACGGTGCTTATTGAGAGATGATAATAAACGTATTCATTGTCATTAGTAGTGGGTTCAATCACCCTACTACAAATGATTGCAGCAGACCTTTGCTAGAGGAATGTATTTTAAACACGCAAGTTATCGTAGAAGAGCAGAAGAGGGTTTGCTACAAAGACAATTGCACCATTTTGTCCGAAGCATGGGCAAAACAAGGATGTTGGAATTAGTGGAAGTGAGCAACAAATTTTTTAATCCCAACAATATAATATTATTTCTCACCAGCAAAACTTATGTATAGCATGCATATTTATACGACAATGTGTCTCTTAGTTTCAAGAGACTCTTTGATGTTTTCACCCCTTGGTGTTTCACCTTCAGCTTTGTCTTTTCATCTTCTCTCATGCTCACAAGAGATGTGACTATCCAACCTCATATGAGGTGAAATCATCAATCATTCCCTAATAATTACAAAACATCAAATAATGTAATAATGGCTAACACCCCCCTTATTACATTATTTGGTATAAAGATCATTACCCCCCATAATTCCTAGGGTTGGTACATTGGAATTGTGCTTTGGCTTTGGCTTTGGCTTTGAGTAAAGTCTATTGGGTCTGCCTCTTTGGTCTATCTCAGGGTCTACCTCTGGGTCTTTGCCTCTAGGTCGCCTCTGGGTCTTCGCCTCCAGGTTGCCTTTGGGTCGGCTCTGGATCGCCTCTAGATCTTTGCCTTTGGGTCACCTCTAGGTCAACCTCTAGATCTGCCTTTAAGTCATCACCTCTAGGACATTACTATTGAATTATAGCTTCTGTGTCAATCCACCTGTTTGAAATTTTCCACAATGTTTCGCTGTAGGCCTTTTGAACATAGCTCGAATCATATTCTGATACAAAAATCATTCATTTCAAGTTTCCCAATATTACATTGCTCCATGGGAAAACTTACATTTGACAAACTGTGATGTTTTTCAACTACCAAACTTCTCTTTATTCTCTAGAATTCATTCAACATTTCTTTTACTTTATCCCATTTTGACACATTCATCCATCCACAATTCATATGTATTTTGTCGATCACTTTATCTTTGTGCTAACACTTTCTTTGAGAGTGATTATTACCTCCACTGTAATGTCCCCTTTCTGAGTAGTCAGTCAGTTGTGGTAATTTAGCCTATTCCTGGGTTCCCATAGGCTAAAATGAGGTGATTGGGAACCCTATTTGAGTTGTTCCCTAGTGATCAGTGCTTCGCCAACTTCCTTCTGCTTCTTTTTGGAGGCGTTTCGGAGCTTTCTTCCACCACTTACTATTTTTAGTAAGTCGAAGCTGAGACGTTCAGTGGTGATGAATTTTATGGGTTTTTGTTCAGAGTAGTGCTAAGGAGTTCTGAGTCCTTCCGAGGGCTCTGTTGGGTGATTCTGATGGAGTTACTATTTATAGTAACTGCTAATTTTGGCAGTGTCAACTTTGGTCTGCTTCATTCCACATTTGCAGTGTTCGGGTTGCCTTATTTGATGAATTTATTCAGTTGCTAAGGTTGGGCGAAATATTTGGAAGTTATTAAAGTTACTTTTTAATTAAAAAGGACCAAATGAAAAAAAAAAGTAACTTTATGTTTTTTTAAAAACAACGTTGTCCTACTAGGCCAAGGAGGGGCGTAGGAGTTCTTAAGGCAATAAAATAATATTATTTTGAAATGTGTTTGGAGCCAAATAACCTAAAATGAGGCATGGGGTTTATATTGGAGTTTTGGGAGCTCATTTGCATCATCTTCTTTCTGGCAACATAACAAAACTCTGTCAAATTTGCTTCAGCAATTGCAGACTTTGGCTTTTGGAGACGAAAACCTCCATTGGTATCACTGGTTTCGGGGGTTAAAGGTCCTCCCTAGTCAGTTCTGGGTGTTTCTACTTCAGGGGACACAAATTTGAGCTTGATTTGCAGCGGTAGGGTTTGTGATTTCGGCAACTTCAGTGGGTGTTTGAGGAGATCTTTAGGGTCTTCTAGTTTTTGGTCATTTTCATCTGGGTGTGCTTCAGTTTAGTGTTTTGTGGTGTGATTTGAGGGTTCTTGGAGCTGGCCGTACCATTTAGGAGTGCATTGGAGAACATGTAAAGCATTCATATCTCTTAATCCGGGAAGTTTCTCATTTTGGGTTTCCTAGCATATGTTTTCCAAGTTTGGGCGATGAGAATGGAGGCATTTTGATGAGGGTTTGGAGCTGGAGTGAATTTATTTTGCTGGTCGTACCTTTTCCAACAGGTCGTACCATTACCTTGGGAAGTGTGCAATAAATTCAATCAACTTTCGGGTGTGTTTGCTGTCCAGACATTGGCGCCTAGCTTGTACAAGATTGTTGCATTTTACGGCATGTCATTCGGAGCCCGTTTGATGAAGTTATGAGCATTTTGGTGTGTTCAGCTGTGTATGGTTTATTTCCAGAATTTTGTATCAGACCTGTACTTGCATTTCCAGGTCAGAAATTTGAATAAAATAATGTTGTTTGGTGTTGGGTTTCAGTTTGTTTCATTCCAGTTTATGTTTATGCAATTTAGAGTTTTTCTTTATGCATATGTTCACACATTATAAAGCACAAAAACCCCAAAACAATTGCATATAATACCTATCAACAAAACATCAGAAAAAGCACAAAAAAAAATCAGACATTACAAAAATGGAAACAAAGCAAAAAACCCTCAGATATTTCAGAGCAGCAAACAGGGGTGCCTATTACAGTGGTATCAGAGCACATCTTGGTCTTGCCAGCCTGTTGGGTAACTCATGCATACACACCAATATTATGTGAGGAGGAATAAATCTAATCCGGTCTTTGTTCACCAGGAGACATTCTTAGATCAGGAACAGGTACAAGGGGATTTATCTAGCAGGTCTAGTAATAACAGTGCTACAGAGGATACTCCTAATTTGTCTAGTCCACCTAGAGACATGGGAGACAGGCAGAAGGGTAGACAGGGCTCAGTTAGTCCTAACACTAGAGGTGAGAGACAGTTTACAGCGATGATGGATATGATGTCACAACTACTTTCTAAGTTTCAGCAGGGGATACCAGTGCAGACACAGGGTAATACTGAGCATACTAGAGCTCACACAGCTGAGTCTAGTCATGCTAACCAGCACACTAGCCGTGGTCCCACAGTCTCTTCATTGAGACCATTACAACCGACTTTTGCTCCTCGTGTTGAGGCACCATTGATACAGGAGCCTCCACTTACTCTAGCAGAGGAGTACAGGGAAGCCTATGCAGAGTATGAGACCTTGCCAGATGAGATTAAGGCCCTTACCACACTTAATGATTTTGTGCGTGAGAGGAGGGCGAGGGGAAATTCACATAGGCATGATCAGCGTGGACCACCAGCCCAGTGGGAGATGCATCATGCTTTGGGTAAGGTAACATTACCCCACTTTGATGGCAGTGGGAAGACCACAACGAGGGCATGGGTTGAGAAATTGGACAATTTCGTTACACTCCGGTCTATCCCAGAGGACGAGGCGATTAAGTTCGCTACATTGCATTTGGATGGCGTAGCACATGATTGGTGGTATCATGGGCTCCATACATTGGGACACAGGTTCATTACATCCTATGCTGAGTTCACGGAGAAGCTCATAGACAGGTTCGACAGGAAGGACCCTGAGTTGCATTTCAGAGAACTTGCTCAGTTGAGACAGTATGGGTCTTTGGAGACTTACATCTCGGAGTTTCAGCGTTTGTCAGTGATGGTATCAGACATTTCCGAGAGGAGGTTGACGGTTATGTTCATGGAGGGACTCACCGAGCCTATTCGTGGTTGGGTCAAGGCATTTGATCCACCGTCTCTTCAGGATGCTATGAAGAAGGCGAGAAACATGGAGTTGGCTGCCCCTAAAGCAAAATTTCAGTCAAAGCCTTTTTCAAGCAAGGATAATAAAAAACCATTCCTTAAGAATTCTGATCAGCAGAAGAAAGAGACCCCAAGAGGAGATAGAGAGTCCTTGAATGACTTAAGAAAGAGGAATTTATGTTACTCTTGCAAAGAGCCTTGGGCCCCAGGGCATAAGTGTGTTGATAAGGGAAAAAATAGACAACTTGAGGCCTATTCACATGATGAATCAGAATCAGAAGATTCTGATCAGCAAACTGAAAATTCTGATTTGGATGTAGAAGAGCATGAGGAGACACCTGAGGATGAGCCTAAGGGTGAGGCAAAGGGAGAGACAAAAGGGGAGATGATTGTGGCACAGTTGCACAACTTCCAAAGGAATGATTCCTTGAGGATACGTGGTGTTCTTAAGGGACAGCGTGTTACCACTTTGATTGACACGGGAGCTACACACAATTTTATTGATGAAGGCTTGGTTGCTCGTAGAGGCCTTCAAACAGAGGAGATAAGTGAATTCAAGGTTATGGTTGCAGATGGATTCACTATTGGGTGCACTAGGAAGATCTCCCAGTTATCATTTCAGTTGGGCAATTATGAAGTCAAGGATGACTTCTATGTAGTGAGTATGGTGACAACCGGATATGAGCAGATAGATTTATATTCATTCTTGGCTTGCGAGCAGCAGGGTGTGGGAAATTCTTCAGGCGTCAGGCAGTTGATTTTATGTCCCACATGGTTGTGTTGTGATCACTGCAGTTTAGTTATGATGTTGGTAGCTATCTTTTCAGAAGATGCTTTGATGATTGCAGTTGACTTTGGTACTGGGGATCACCTGATTTTCATCGTGAGGATGAGTGTTGAGATAAGATTGTTAGTTCACATTTCCAGAGATGATTTGGCAGTTGCCTATGTTGATGTTTTCACTGATATTACTTGGCGAGAGGTATTCCATTTTAGTTTTGTTCGGTATTTCAGTTTCAGACTGGAGGGTGATCTTATCATGGTGTTGCAATTGAGACTTGTGCAGTTCTGGCACAGTGTTTTCTTTGTTGTGATCAGAGTGGTGCAGCATCAGCGTGGTGGAATTTTCCTGAGGATGTTATGGGATCCTGGTATCACTTGTGACTGTAGCCAGGAGCTGACGGATGACTGGAGTATGATTTGGTATTGCTTGAGGACAAGCAATCTTTGGGAAGGGCGGACTGTAATGTCCCCTTTTTGAGTAGTCAGTCAGTTGTGGTAATTTAGCCTATTCCTGGGTTCCCATAGGCTAAACTGAGGTGATTGGGAACCCTATTTGAGTTGTTCCCTGGTGATCAGTGCTTCGCCAGCTTCCTTCTGCTTCTTTTTGGAGGCGTTTCGGAGCTTTCTTCCACCACTTACTATTTTTAGTAAGTCAGAGCTAAGTCGAGACGTTCAGTGGTGATGAATTTTATGGGTTTTTGTTCAGAGTAGTGCTAAGGAGTTCTGAGTCCTTCCGAGGGCTCTGTTGGGTGATTCTGATGGAGTTACTATTTATAGTAACTGCTAATTTTGGTAGTGTCAGCTTTGGTCTGCTTCATTCCACATTTGCAGTGTTCGGGTTGCCTTATTTGATGAATTTATTCTGTTGCTAAGGTTGGGCGAAATATTTGGAAGTTATTAAAGTTACTTTTTAATTAAAAAGGACCAAATGAAAAAAAAGTAACTTTATGTTTTTTTAAAAACAACGTTGTCCTACTAGGCCAAGGAGGGGCGTAGGAGTTCTTAAGGCAATAAAATAATATTATTTTGAAATGTGTTTGGAGCCAAAAAACCTAAAAATGAGGCATGGGGTTTATATTGGAGTTTTGGAGCTCATTTGCATCATCTTCTTTCTGGCAACATAACAAAACTCTGTCAAATTTGCTTCAGCAATTGCAGACTTTGGCTTTTGGAGACGAAAACCTCCATTGGTATCACTGGTTTCGGGGGTTAAAGGTCCTCCCTAGTCAGTTATGGGTGTTTCTACTTCAGGGGACACAGATTTGAGCTTGATTTGCAGCGGTAGGGTTTGTGATTTCGGCAACTTCAGTGGGTGTTTGAGGAGATCTTCTGGGTCTTCTAGTTTTTGGTCATTTTCATCTGGGTGTGCTTCAGTTTAGTGTTTTGTGGTGTGATTTGAGGGTTCTTGGAGCTGGCCGTACCATTTAGGAGTGCATTGGAGAACATGTAAAGCATTCATATCTCTTAATCCGGGAAGTTTCTCATTTTGGGTTTCCTAGCATATGTTTTCCAAGTTTGGGCGATGAGAATGGAGGCATTTTGATGAGGGTTTGGAGTTGGAGTGAATTTATTTTGCTGGCCGTACCTTTTCCAGCAGGCCGTACCATTACCTTGGGAAGTGTGAATAAATTCAGTCAATAATACCTATCAGCAAAACATCAGAAAAACACAAAAAAAAATCAGACATTACAAAAACGGAAACAAAGCAAAAAACCCTCAGATATTTCAGAGCAGCAAACAGGGGTGCCTATTACATCCACAAATCTCACAAGGATGCAAGTTCCAACACCTAGTTGTCACATGTCCGAATCTTCCACAATGATTGCAACAACTCATCCTAGGAGCTTCATTCTTTGCATATGAATTTTTTTCATAAATTTAGTGTCACTACTTTCTACTTGACCAATATATCCAAGGCCTTCATTATTTGGCATTATGGGCATTTTCATACCTTGCCCATATCTTCCCAAACTTGTACCATTGTATCCCATTTTTCTCATTAGTTTTGAACCAATTCCTTTAGTATGCTTTTCAAAACACCCAATTTCTTTATCTTCACTATGGTCTCTATCACTATCACCAACAACATTCAAATACCACACATCATCATCACAATGACCTTCAACACAATCTGAACTATCACTGTCACTTTCAACTCTGACAACATGGCCTTTGTCATGGCCAATACAATCATCTTCTACACAAACTCTACTCTTACCAACAATCTTCAAATCACTGGTATCACAGGCTATATTTGTCCCTTGTATGAGATCACTTGTATCACAACACACATTTGCCACTATAGGCTTCAAATCACTTGTATCACAAGCAAAATTTGTCCTTTGAAGGTCGTTTGTGTCACAACAAACACTTGCCTTCATGGGCTTGTCCTTCAACTTTTCAATTATTTCTATTTGTTTTCTACATTGCACCTCAAGGATGTCAAGAGTGAATAATGCCATGCACATTCTTCTCACAACACCAATAGAGATTGTCACACCATTTTCAAAGTATTCTTTACAAGTATCAACTTTTTTGAGGATCAATTGTAAACAATACCTAAGTTTTGAAAATTCTCCACCTTCACTAGTTTTTGATGACCCACACTTTTGAATTTCACTTTGTTTCTTGGCTTGTTTACTGACCCCTTTATTTCTTGTTTTTGTCACTTCCTTGGCCATAAGTACCTAATGTGTTGTTTCACACTCTTTTTCACTATCTGATTCAGGTTCCTTCTAAACAATACACCCTTCTTGTTGTTGCCCCTGTTGATGTTGTGATTAAAATTGTTGTTTTCTCTAAGGAGGTCTACGAAATTGAGCCCCACAAGTCATCAAATTGTATATATAAAACTTCATGTCATGTCCTTTTCCACAAATATGGCAACACCTCCTTCCCCTTTGAGGTTGTTTTTGTGATGAGAATGAGGTAAAAGGACCCTTTGAACCCTTTTGAGGTTTCTTTGTGGAGATAAGAGTATTATTGGACAACTCATCTCGTATGTGATTTTCTATTTCTTCCTGTGCAAGGATGTTTACCAATTCTTCAAATGTCACGCTTCTATTTGATATTTGAAAAGATGTGACCAATGTTAGAAATGATTCATGGAGAACTCTAAGTACAATAGAGACTAAGAGCTTTTCATCCGCCTTTTCTCCCATGGTGTTCAATTTTGCCTTCTAGTTTGCAACTCTTCGTAGAAAATGTTCTATACTCTCTCCATCCTCGACCATTCATTTATGTAGTTGTGACTGAAGATGAAGGATCATGGCTTCGTTTTTCCCTTCAAATATAGTGCAAAGTATATCCCATGCATCTTTTGATGTTTTTACTTCACTGATATGTGGTTGTATTTCATCTACCACTCCAAAAGTGATGAGCATAAGTGCCCTTGCATCTCCTTCATCATACTTTTGCTTAGTTGCAATCTCCTCAAGTCGAGTTTCATCACCAATAACTATGTCCCAAAGTTTTTCGACCACTAGTATTGTCCTCATTTTTGTCTTCCATGGTGCAAAATTTGGACCTTTGAGCAATTGAGATTCTGTGAGAAAAAAATTTGATGTAGCCATGGTGAAGGTTCCTTATATCTCCCAAAATGGTCCCCTTTTCTATATACCACTAGTCCTATATACCAAAATTTAGATATACCCGCTCTTCCTATATACCCGTCGGTACATGGAAGAAGCTAGTCCTCTCGATATGCACAATCATACATGAGAGAGACCTTAAGGTACATGAATGAGAACGATGTGTGGTACCAAGGTAGTACTAAAAAGGATTTGTCCTATCAATGACGCTTGAAAAGAAATCCTCACACGTGGGCATAACTTCCATAAATACTTGAATTTTCTCAATTTTAGGATTTGTCTAATGATAGTAACGAATAGGGTAATGAATGAAGTGGAAAGAAACAAATAATGTGTCCTTATTTCTCCTTGATGGTTTATAGGGTCAATGTCCATATGTCGTTATGGCAGTTATATTAGGCGTTAGACGCAATAACTTAACATGACAGCATTACCAGTAAACGCAAGTCAGAGGCATCATTTATACCAAATGCTGCAATTTGTGTTTAAGCACAATTTTATTCAATTTTGGGACAAACGAATGCTTTTGAAGATGTTAAACTCCACCAAAAAGAATCACCTTTTTACATAAAATTTACTACCGTCCTCCTACATTTTTGCAAAATCATGTTTACTATAGTATATATTTATTTTTTTATAAATCTCTAGCAAATTGTAAAAATATAACAATATTTCCTTCTAAGCTAACTCTAGCAAGTTTTGAACTCCTAACTCCTTATTTAAAATTTTTAACTTTCTTTCAAATGCCAGCTATATGCACATTGAAAGGAAAGTAAATTACTTTTGTTTTGTACCTTTTTATCAAGGTTCCACGAGCCTAGGGGACGAGGGGACGCGTTTTGGGGACGGCGGGGGACGGCAGGCCGATTTTAGGGGACGGCTGGTATAATACTATGAAATGTTTTAGAAATTTAGAATAATCTACAAATTCTACACACAACAAAAATGAAAAATACTAAAAACTTAAAAAGTATACATGTTCTTTGGACATGTTTCAATTTGAAACAAACTCACCTATTAGCCTATTACTAAGTGCAGCAAGTATAAATTTTAAAAGTATTAAAAATTTTAAAAATTTAAAATAATCTAATAATTTACATAAAAAAAATAAAAATACTAATAATTTAAAGTTTAAACTTTACAACAAAAAATATTTAGAACTTAGAAGCCATTAAAATTAATTAAAATTTTACAAGTATCAAAAATTAAAAATACCAATAGGACTTAAAACTACATTCTTGCAAAACCTGTGTAAACTCATTGAAAAAAATCTACACTATCTCACTCACTCCTAACTGGTATTAATTTATAATAAAATTTACATAGACTTAAAACTATCACTCCTTAGTATTAATTTATAATAAAATTTACATAGACTTAGAACTACTTCATTAAATATTAAAGAGAAAAAAAAAATGATTTTACCCTAAGCTTATGCTTGTTTTATAAAAATATACTAAATGTATATTAAAGAGCAGTGGCAAATCATTTAATTATTAAAAAATAAATAAAAATTATATATATAATAATAAAATTTTATTTATATTGTATTTTTATATACATTTTAAAAAATAAAAAAATAAAATATTTAAATTTATTTTTTTAAATAAAAAATAAATTTAAATAAAAGTTCATAAAAATGTATTACTTTATTAATTAAATTTAATTAAAATCTTATAAGAAAAAATTAATAATAATACATTTAATAAGAAAAATTTAATAATACATTAAATTACTTATTTTATTTAAAATCTACTAAGAAAAACTTAATAATCTCCTACTCATCACGCCAAACCTCTCCAAATGCGAAGCGAAGCAGAGTTAGGAATTTTGGAAGAAATAAATGGTAAAGGCTACCCATTGGCACTGCGCATCGAATTTCAGAAGGTTAGATTTATTCTTTCCTGTGAACCCCTCGCAGTCAAATCCACTCTGGTCATTTTCTTTCTCGAGGTCGGGAGTTCGAGTCATGCTCGAGACATCTTTGCAGCATTTTAGAACAAAGCAGAGGAAGTGAGTCCTTTCCCAAAGAAGTGATATCATAAAATAACTTAGAAAATGAAATTAGAGATATTCAAAATAAATTCTCTATTAGATTACAAATACAATTTATGATGGTCAAATTATCGTCAATGATTATCATAAAGTAACCAAAATACAAAATACATAAACAATACCCAGGCTTTAGACAACATTTGTAGATGGACTTGAGCTTCCACATAGACAACACTCTAGGGTTTAGAAGAAACTTAGCCATAGGAAGCCATCGACCATTAAAATTTGTGGTGCAACGGTGAGCAGCGAACCCCAAGAAGTTACCCTTAAAGGGAACCCTCCATAGTGAGAGCTCTCAAATATCAGGCCAATTTGCTATTTTGAACAGGATAAGAATATCAGAAAGCCTATAGACCAAACACACCCTAGCCTAGAAATCCCCTACATAAACCCTAGTCGTAAATAGATTTGGGCATATTTGGTCAAAAATTGGCAAATCCAAGCTGATCCGCACAATTTTAAGCAGATTAAGGCAAAATAGATTAGAGAAGGACAAGTTCCCTATTCCTATGATTGATGAACTATTAGATGAATTGAATGGAGCTTGTTTCTTCTCCAAGTTAGATTTAAGGACTGGCTACCACTAGATTTGCTAACACGAAGAAGACATCCCTAAGATGGCTTTACAAACGAGGACCAGGAAGAATTTTTGGTAATGTCATTTGGCCTCACAAATGCACCATCAACATTCTTGAGTCTAATGAACCAAATTTTTCGGCCATTCCTTCGCAAATTCATATTGGTCTTCTTCAATGACATTCCTGTTTATAGGAAGACGTGGGAGATCATCTAATTCACTTAAAAAGGCGTGTGAAGCAATCAATTGAGGTTTAATGCCTCAACCATATTATCTCAGTAGAAGGTGTTAAGGTGGATGTAAAAAAAAATTGAGGATATGCAAAACTAGCCAAAACAAAATACTCTTTAAAGCCTTCAAGGATTTTTAGTTCTCACGGGTTATTATATAAATTCATCAAAGACTATGATAGAATTGCAACTCCTTTGATGGCAATGTTAAGAAAAATTGCAATCATGTGGTCTAAATTAACTAAACATGCCTTTGACCTTCATAAACATGCCATGTGTACCACACCTGTACTTACCATGCCCAATTTCTCCATACCTTTTTTCATTGAAAGTGACACTTCAAGAAAACTAATTAGCGCAATGTAAATGCAAGAAGAAAAATCCTTGATGTTCACTAGGAAGGCACTTGTAGGCAAGAATCTGGTAAAATCTACCTATGAGAATAAAATGCTAGCCATTCTTCATGCAGTAACACATTGGCCATATATTTTGGGGCAACATTTCTACATCGAGACAAATCATCACATCCTTAAGTATTCCTTCAAACAACGAGTCTCTTTGCCAAAACAACAAAAACGGGTCACTAAATTATTGGGGTATGATTATGAAATTTATCTACAAGAAGGCAAAGGAGAATGTCATGGTTGATGCCCTATCTTGCAAATTCGAAGACAATGGGACATTATATGCTTTATCCTTACCAACTCCAAATTGGTTGCAAGAGGTCAAACAAGAGTGGCAGCAGGATGCACTTATTCACCAACCCATTCATCACCTAACAATTGATCCCATAGCTAAACTAGGGTACTCTTGGGATGGCCAATGCTTTCGCTATACAAGGTGTTTTGTGCTTTTTGTGAATTTTGCTCTTCGGGATAAATTGTTATAGGAATTACATGCATAACCATTCATATGCATTCTGGCTTCTTACAGACGTAAGAAAGAACCAAAAGAAACTTCTTCTAGACTTGCATGAAACATAATATCAAAAAAATTATTCAGGAATGTGATACATGTCAACGCCGGAAGGGAGAAATCATTAGAAATCCAAGCACTCTATGATTGTTACCAATCCTAACTACAATATGGACTAACATCTCCATGGATTTTATTAAAGGGTTGCCTAAATCAGGCAGTCAACCGGTTATTTTTGTGGTGGCTGAATGTTTCTCTAAGTATGCTTATCTCTATTCGTTGGCCCACCCTTATAAAGCCTCTATCGTTGCATAAACCTTCATTGACCAAATCTTTTGCCTCCATGGTATGCCCACTTTCATTGTCTATGACTGTGGTCCCACCTTCACTAGTAACTTCTGGTAGGAATTGTTTAAGCTGCAAGGAACGCAACAAAAAATGATCTCGGCATATCACTCACAAACTAATGATCAAAGAAAAATATTCAACAAATGCTTGGAGACTTATTTACCTTGCTTTGCTTCGGAGTAATAGACTCACTAGGCTAAATGGCTACCTCTTACTAAATGGTGGTACAACACCTCTTACCACTCTTTGACCAAGATGACACCATATGAATTCATTTATGGCCAACCATCGCCATCTCTCGTATACTACCTTTTCAAGCAATTTTAAGGTACAGGTCGTCAATTAAACTCTCAATCACCGAGCAAATCTACTCTAAACTCTCAAGGACAACTTGGCATTGGCTCAAAATCATATGAAACAACAAACAAATCAACATCGTTCAAAACACACATTCACCAAAGGGGACATGGTCTTTTTGCACCTATCATCATATAAGCAAACGTCCTTGAAGCTTGGAGGCAATTAGAAGTTAGCACTAAAATTCTATGGACCTCACCAAGTACTACAACAGACTTGCAAAGTCGCTTACAAATTGGCCCTACCTCTATATTTCAAGATACATCCTATTTTCCATGTGTCCTATTTGAAAAAGTTCCTTGGACAACGTGTTCACACTCAATCAACACTTCTTAAATTGGATGAAAAAGTATCCATCATCCTCAATCCTGAGGTTGTTCTAGAAATATGTTTGTGCCAACTCTGTGACCGCACCATCATAGATGTTTCGGTCTAATGGTGAGGCTTGCAATCGAAAGACGCGACCTAGGACCCTCTCCACCAGCTTTAGGAGCAATTTCCATAGCTAAACCTTAAAGGACAAAGCTTTCTGAAGGAGGGCATGCTAGGGCCCTTACATCCTAATTGTTGCCATTTCTGCAACATGGTGTATAATTAGCCTTCCAGTAATTTTTGTTCCCTGGAAACCCTTTTCTCAGTACTCAAATGTTTTTCTCATTTTCCTAAGTTTACTGTCAAAACCCTTCTACAGTGCTAAAGCAGTGTGCAGTTGTTTTGTGTACTGACTTTCCAGGGAAATCTTCCCCCAAGCGGCCATGGAGTTTTGTATCAGGTGCCCTGACGCGTTTCAGCCTCAGAGACCAAGGAGGAGCCCGGCACTTCGCTCCGGCATATTACCACAAGAATGCGGCCAGGGTTGGGTGCACAACAAGCATGCGCCCAAGGCTAGGCGCACCTCAAGAATGCACCCAAGGTTGGGCGCACAACAAGCATGCGCCCAAGGTTGGGCGCACAACAAGAATGCGCCCAAGGCTGGGCGCACCCAGGCCGTGCGCCCAAGGCTGGGCGCACACAGGGAGTGCGCCCAGGTCGGGCGCACAAGACAGAATGCGCCCAAGTAGGGCGCACAACGTTCGTTGACCCTTTTGACCGTCGTGTCGGCATCTTCCAAGGACACCCCACATCAGCAATCTGAAGGGCATCCTTATCCGATCAGGTGCAGCCTTTCTGAGAAGCTTCCAGACTGGACGTTCCGGGATTTCAAGCATATCTTCCACGGAAGCGGTCCCCGCGAGTGAGGAGGCAGCGCCAGCAAGCTGAATATGTCAGAGCATTGAAGTGGTTCAACGGCACTTCTGAGGAGTCACTAGTCTCTGCCATGCCTGGTTAATACTTTGTGACTGTACTTCCTTGTAATCTTTATCTTGGCTTCCACCGCCATATCTTGTTATTTAGCATTTATTGCTCAAGCGGCAGAATTCTCTATATAAGCCCGCTCTTTTATTGTAAAATGGATGGATGTTTGCTAGAGGCTAAATGAAAACCTGAATTCTGCTATCAATACAACTGATTTCTGGCTCTAGACCTGGACTTTTGTTTTCATGTGTATGTCTTCTATTGCTTATCTTCTATTATTCCATGCTTTAACTGTAAACCAAGGAAATAGGATTCGCGCACCCGGTTGGCTGGGTGCTCGCGCACCCGGTTGGCTGGGTGAGCGAACCCGCACCCGCATTGGGTGCGCGATTGCGGGAACAGGTGCGGCTGGGCCGAACCCTGCCCTATTTGGGCATTGAAATGCATAAATGTTTTTTTTTATTATTTTTTTTTAGTTATTAGGTGGGCCCAGCCACACCCTGGCTTTAAAAAAATTGAAAAAAAAATAATTTTTAAAAAAGTTAATATTTTAAATTTTTCAATTTTAAAGTTTTTTACTTTTTAATTAAATTAATTTTATATTTTAAAGTTTTTTACTGTTTAGTATTTAGGTGGGCTCAGCCATGGGCCCACCCAGCCCATACGGGCTTTAAAAGAAAATAAAAAATAAAACTTAAAACTAAAACTAAAAGTCTAAAAGTTAAAATTTAAAAACTTAAAGTTAAAACATTTTAATTTTTTTTTTATTTTTAAAAGTTTATAGTTTAAACTTTATATGTTAAACTTTTTAGTTTTTTATAATAAAATTATAAATATTAAATTATAATGTATAAAGTGGACTCCAATCCACTTCTATATAAACCATTCTATTAGGGTTTTTACTTCATTTTAACTATTTGCACAAGTGAAAAGGCAAGAGACGACACTTTCGACAGAGACAGACAGGCAAGACTGAGACTTAGACTTCGGACAGCAGATAAGAGACAAGAAAGGCTGAGACGCAGACTTCGGACAGCACTATATTTGATGTTATTTTTGTACATGCACTACTATATTTTGTTATTTTTGTACATGCACTACTATATATTGTACATGCACTATTTGAGGAGGGCCTATATATTGTTATATTTTTATGACTTTGACATCTTGTTGAATATCATATATGCTTTTATGATGCCAATGTGTACGATTTATAATTTATTATATTATTTTGGATAAAAACTACATAAATATAAATATAAATATAAATATATATATATATATATATATTAAAAATTAACCGCACCCGCACCCGCACCCGGCGAACCCTATTTTTGGCGGGGGCCGCACCCGCACCCGCAATTCCTGCCACACCCGCACCCGACGAACCCTATTTTTGGCGGGGGCCGCACCCGCACCCGCAATTCCTGCCGCACCCGCGATTCCTGGTAACCTTGTTGTAAACTTGAATTCTATTATCTGGATTTAGTTTCTGATAAGGTAGGGACTCTGGAGTAGCCCTGGAGATTATGCATGCTAGTTGTTCTGGTTTAATTTTTGTTAGTTATCTGTATTTGAGGGCTATTTGGTTCAGAATGCAATAGAGTTTTCGTGTTGTTAGTCCATCACCCCTGTTCTATCTGGCCTGTGGCCATATTTCCCATCCCTTTCAGTCATTTCCCATTTCTTTCCTGTTCCTTTATCTCAAAACCCCCAGTTAGAATAGCAAGGGAACCAGCCCATCTCTGGAGATCGGCACGGGAGGCATTTCTTCCTCTCGGCCTTTCAATGTTGGTCGGGTCTAAGGCGCACTAAAATACCAAATCCTTACCTAAGGCAGATCTCTGACCAACAGTTTCTGGCACGCCTGGTGGGACGCAAACGTTCCACTGCATAAGCAGTACTAAGAAGTTGATGTTCGTCTTAATACTGACAAAACCTGAACATCTGGCGACTCATACGAACTCCGGTACCTCCAAGCCTCGCAGACCAGCTTAAAAGATCACGCCTTCATGCGTACAAGGTGGCAGGTTAGAAACTCAGAAGAAGAAGTCGAGTTCTACGAACTTGACATTGACGCTCTGGGAGAGCATCCTAGAGTGGTCAGGCCAAATATTCCACTAGACGGGACATCCTCGCAAGAAGCTACTGTTGCTACACGACATCCAACTCCCGACAGCACAACAACTAGCTTGCCCCCAGTCCCGCCTAATTCTCCGGATCACCAACATACTGAAGTTCCACCTAGTGTTGATTTGGGTGCCCCAAGTGTGCTCGTTGTTCCGGCTCAGCCGCTCCAGCAAACACTCCAAGCAAATCCGCCACCCCAGATGACGCAGCCAGCTCCCGCTAGGCAATTTGTAACCTGGGATCATACAGGCCCCCTGAATTTAGGGGCTCAACATAGAGTACCACCCGCAGCCTTGAAAGCTCTGCCCACCTACGATGGTACGGGGAAGACAACGGCCGAGCACATTCAAGACGTCGTCGGGTTGGCAACTATTCACGAGATTACCAATGAGGATGTCATGGTGAAGTTGTTGGTTCTCTCACTGAGAGGTAAGCTCCTCTATTGGTACCGGTCGCTCCCGGCCGGAACTATCACTTCATGGGATCAACTGGCAGAGCAGTTGGTAAGGGGCTTCAATGAACAAGCAGACCCTTTCTCTCTGTTGCACCAATTCACCTCCATGCAGAGGCATCCACAAGAAGAAATAGCTGACTTCAACGTCAGGTTTGCTCGAACCTGGCTAAGAGTCACTGACGGCCTTCGGCCCACCCCTGAGCAGGCAACCTTCTATTACTTAAGGTCGTTTCATTCAGACATTAGTATGGCCATCCGACAATCTAATGTCAGAACGTTCCCGACGTTGTACCAACAGGCGCAAAAGGCGGAAGCCGACCTGATAGCTATTGGGAGGATGCCTCCCAAGTCATCAACTCCTATCTACCCGGATTTCCCTCAGAACATGTACCCAAGTGCATCTGATTCATCTGCACCTCCGGCGTACCCTAGTCAGCCGTGGGTTCACAACCCACAAAGTCAGGTAGTGCCCACTCCGCAGCCTCAGGCACCAATGCCGCGGTATCCGACTCCTATGGTCCCGCAGTTGTCGGCGCCTCCTCAGTACCCTGCATTACCCGCGCCAATGGCACCGTTACCATTACCAGCGCCTCCGGCTCACGCAACGCTAAACCCGGAGCAGGCTAAGGAGCTAAGAGATATATACGGGTTTATGAAGAATATGGCGAATGACATGGCTATCATGAAGAAAAGCCAATTCCGAGATCAGAACTATCCACCACGAAGGCCTCCGCCCCAAATCACAAGAGACCAAGCTGCTCCTGCAGGGAGACCTCATGAAAGGAACTCTGCAGTATTGGAGTACGACGAGGCCGGTACATCTGGTAGGGCCAACTGGTGCTCCACCTGCAATGACCCGCATAATGAAGAGGCCTGCATAGTCCATCAGAACTATGTGCAAACGCTCTCAGACAATGGATCTGATGGACAGGTAAATATGATAAGAGAAGCTGACCGCAATTATATGATTCCCCCTGTCGAACAGGTTTCAGTTCTGACGAAGGCGGGCAAAAGGCCGATTGAAGTCGATCCGGTTCAGATGGAACCACTTAGAGTGTCGGCCGATCCTAAGCGGCCAAGTAATAAAGCTGCCATGCCATCAGGGAGAGAGCCAGTTCAGGCCGGAGAGCCTGCGGACAATGCCCGGTTGAAAGACTACTTGCCTCCAAGGGCAAGAACGGGAGCTCCTCAGCCACAAGCTTCTACCTCTCAGCCCATAGCGGAAGCAAGAGATCAGGCGAGGGAGAAGTTACGGTACCCCTCAATTACCAAGCGCCAGAGAGTGGAAGCTACTCAACAGTACCGGACACGGTACGAAGCCACCAAAGACGGAGGGGAATCCGGTGCTGGAGCATACAACGTTGTCGAAGAACTGAGGAAAATTCCGGCTAAGGTAAGCCTCTTTGACGCGCTACAATTACCTGGCCAAGTTGACCTGCTGCAGGAATCCCTCAAGTCCGTCAAGGGCAAGGGGAAACTGACTCAGACCATCTTGGCACAACCATTGACTACCTCTGCCACGGGGAAGAACAGGCCGCCGCCGTTTTACCTATCTCTCAGAATGGAAGGATGGGTAGTGCACAATTGTATGGTTGATTCTGGTGCTGCCACCACTGTAATGCCCAAGGTTGTATGTGAATTTATGGGCATGGAGTACACAAGGAGCAGTCCTGGGGTGCTCCAGTTGGACGGAACTCCGGTCAGGATAGTAGGAGTTATAAAGGATATCCCGATCGTGCTGCACAAGATGCCGCAGATCACAGTAATCCAAGAAGTTGTGGTAGTTGACTTGGAGCCCTATTTTAGCATGTGCTTATCTAGGGAATTCACTGCCAAGCTTGGGGGCTATCTGTCCCTTGATTATTCACATCTGGAAGTCCCCTTCAGGGGGAAGAGGGTAAATATTTTTAATGAGAAACCCTCTACCTTTCTCATCGAAAGAATCCAGGATGTGGAGAAACCCATAGACTCTGTCAATATCATCGATGGAGCGGAAGAAGTAGATGAAGAGGTGGAGCTGATGGAGGAAGCTCTGGATGAGCTGCGCATAGAAGATGAGTTCTCTATGCGTGATTTTAATGCTATGATAGAATCAGACGTTGGGTGTTACTCGATAACTAAGCCCGAAAAGGCTAAGTTGTCGAGTGATGCAGACCCCATGGATGACCAATTATGGAAGCTCTTCTTTGACGGCGCCCGATGCAAGAATGGCGTTGGAGCTGGAGTTGTCCTCGTCTCCCCATCTGGAATCCAGAAAACCTTCTCGTACAGGCTCGTTTGGAGCTGTACAAACAACGTCGCCGAGTATGAAGCCCTGTGTTTGGGGTTACGAAAGGCGGAAAAGCTAGGAATAAAGCAATTCAGATATTCGGGGATTCTGAATTAATCTGTAACCAGGTAACAAATAAATGTGTTGCTAAGCAGCACTACCTCAAAGCATACCGTAATAAGGTATGGGATCTGCTAGAATCCTTCTCGGCTCTTAACATTCAGTCTATTTCGCAAGAGCGGAATAAGCATGCGGACGTTCTGGCGTCCATCGGAGCAAGATACTCCCCAACCGAGGATCTAATGCAAAGGCCGAAGACAGTTAGGGTGATCTACAGACCCTCAGTGCCAGACAAAAATATCCACTGGCAAGTCTTTGACAATGACGAGCAAATCGTCAATTTTTTTATTAATGAGGCTAGAAACATTGAAGATAGAACCCTCAATGACGAGGAGTATGAGGGTCTCATCCAGCTGAAGAACAACCACCTCCCCAAGGGTTTGATAACCCTTGAAAGCTTGTTTGATCAAGATGACAGGGCCCTGCCCCACAAAATAAAAGTGGATGCAAAAGAATATCAAGAGTTAGACCTGGAGTCCGGGAAGACAATCAAAGTGGGAACTGATTGCACATTGCAGGAAATTGAACAGATCAGGGCCCTCTGCAGAGAATACCCAGATATTGTTGCGTGGAGTTACCATGATTTGAAAGGATATAACCGAGACGTTTTCCAGCATACAATCGAACTCCAGGAGGGAGTCAAGCCCGTGCGGCAAAAGCAAAGGCCTGTAAACCCAAAGATTGAGGTACTGATGAAGGTTGAGCTTCTCAAGATGCTGGAAGCTAAGATAATCTACCCTATCAAGCATTCATCTTGGGTAGCAAACTTAGTCCCAGTCCGGAAAAAGAACGGGGATATTCGCCTCTGCGTGGACTTCCGGAATCTCAATCAGGCATCCCTGAAGGATCATTACCCACTGCCCCAAATAGATCAGATTCTTCATGTGGTGGCAGGGGCCCAGAGATTTTCCCTCCTGGATGGTTTCTCTGGGTACAATCAAATTTGGGTCAGGGAGGAAGACCAGTATAAAACTGCCTTCACCACCAAGTGGGGCACCTTTGCTTACCAACGCATGTCGTTCGGTCTTTCCAATGCCGGAGCGACATTCCAAAGGGCGATGGACTTGGCTTTTGGTGAGCTGCTCAACCGCGTCATCGTGATATACTTGGACGATATGACTATTTTCTCCCACAGGAGGGAGGAGCATGGTGCTCATCTGCGACAGGTCTTTGAAAAGTGCCGGGAGTTCGGGATATCAATAAACCCGAAAAAATCAATTTTCGCGGTCAAAGAAGGCAAACTCCTAGGCCACCTGATATCGGAAAAGGGTCTTGCTATCGACCCCACTAGGGCCGAAGCCTTGCTCAAGCTGCCTCTGCCGGCAAATAAGAAGGGCCTCCAATCCTTCTTCGGGCAAATAAATTTCGTCAGGAAGTTCATCTCTGATTTTGCCCAATCGGTAAAACCCATGACTAAGCTCTTAAAAAAGGATGTGGAATTCCTGTGGACTGATGAGAGGAGACAGGCGTTCAGAGACATCAAACGTCGGATTGCCCAGGCTCCTGTTCTGGTTAACCCTGATTATTCCAAAGACTTCATTTTATATGCGGTCGGGGAACCAAAAAGCTATGCGGCCGTGCTCACCCAGAAGAATGAAGAAGGAGACGAGCGGCCTATAGCATTCCTCAGCCAGGTGATCCTCCCGCATGAGGAAAAGCACAATTTTATTGAAATTCAAGTGCATGCGGTGATGCGAGCGCTACAAAAGTTCCGACATTTCGTCTCGCAGAGCAAGACAATAGTGTACGTTGTGCACCCGGATGTCCGGACCTTCATCAGTCAAGGCGAGCTCGGTAATAGAAGGGCAGGTTGGATCTCAAAGATCCAAGGGTTTGATATAGATGTCCGGCCCACAAAGCTAGTCCGTGGTCGGGCTCTATGCCTAGAGCTTGCCAAGAGCGCCGCAGCTGAGGTAACAGCTTGCCAATGGGAAGATTCGCTACCACAGTGTAATCTGGTGAATCAGTCAGCAGACGGCAAGGATTGGACTGAAGACTTGGTAGAGTACTTCAGCACCGGACAGTGCCCTCCCGGCCTTGATTCTTCACAGAGAAGGCGTTTCAGGCTTCAGGCCTGCAGATATGTATTGCTCCCCGAGGGGTTGTTTCACCGAAATATCGACGGCGTCCTCCTGAGGTGTGTCAAGGGGACAGAAAAACAAAAAATCTTGGATGAATTCCATTTTGGGATGTCCGGGGGCCATCTTGCCGGAAGGCCGATGGCTTTAAAAATAATAAGGGCGGGCTATTATTGGCCCACCATTTTTTCGGATTCCTTCAGTGTAAGCCGGAAATGTGATAAGTGTCAGAAATATGTTGGCCGTGTCAAGAACGCCTCGTTGCCTCTGCACCCGATTCAGGTTGAGGCCCCATTTCAGCAATGGGGTTTAGACTTCATCGGGATAATTGAGCCTAATTCTTCGGCAGGGCACAAATATATTTTGACGGCTACGGATTATTTCACCCGGTGGGCGGAAGCAGTGCCAACCAAGCGGGCAAATCAGGATGTGGTTATTGCTTTTCTGGAAGGACTCATAACCCGTTTCGGAATACCGGACGCCATAATGATAGATAATGGTTCCCATTTCATTGGGGCCAAGATGTGTGCGTTCGCTAGCAAGTATGGTATTTATCTGAAGACTTCATCAAATTATTACCCACAGGGCAATGGTTTGGCGGAGTCTACTAATAAAAACTTGCTCCGGATCCTCAAGAAGACGCTGGAAGACAATAAGCGGACTTGGCACCTGCACTTAGATTTTGCGCTATGGGCTGACCGAATTTCTATCAAGAAGTCCATAAAGACATCCCCGTACTCCCTGGTGTATGGGAAGGAAGCAGTGCTTCCTGCGCATATTGAGTTGCCGACACTTCAGTCTCTGCGGTCTCTGGACGGCGAGGGCGAAGAGTTCGATCCAGTTAGCGTCAGAATTGCCCAGCTGTTGCAGTTGGAAGAGGAAAGGGAGAAAGCCTATGAGGCTTTCATGAAGCATGTCGTTGCCACAAAGAAATGGTTCGGCAAGAGAACCTCCAATCGCACTTTTCAGGCTTAGAAAAAGTCCAAGCCTGGCAATCATGATAAGTTTGATGCGTTTTGGGAGGGTCCGTTTCAGATTTCCCAGGTCCACCCGGTAAACTCTTTCACACTGCAAGACTTGAATGGGTTTACTCTGCCATTATCAGTTAATGGCGTACACTTGAAGGCGTACTACCAGTGAAGGGTAGTACAAGATTTTCCTGTACAGTTGTATATATTATCTGCTTTTTCCCTTATGCATTCCAGTTTTCTGTTCGGAGTGTCCTTTCGCTCCTTCCCGCGCTAGCAAAACTACAGTTTTCTGGGTATCAGTGGACTTCAGCCCTGTCAAGGCGAGAGTCTTATTACAACTTCAACCGAGTTTTTCTGGGTCCGGCGCTGCAAATCATGACTGGTGCTTGCGAACGAGTGCCGAAAGAAATGAGAGATTATGTGATAGATCAGCAACTCGGAGACATTTTTCGGCTAACACAGGGGCTCGTGATACGGATTTTTGGGTTTTCTGGCAAACCCTTCCTGTTACCGTATTACGCTACTGAGTACCTTTTTGCCCTTGAAGTTGCTCGCCAGTGCGACTACACAGATGATGTGTACGGCAAGGGGAGAAAAAGGCAGCACACCTGCCCCTGGCCCATTGAGCTTGGCCCCATCAAAGTGACGAAGAATAAGCAAAACGTTCATCTGGCGGTTACCCTGTATGATTTTGGTCTGATAGACCTGCCCCAACGGTGGAAATATGACCCAGATGGTGTCTTCAAAGAAAAGATTGGGAAAGAAAAATTCCACCGCTGTCCTTGCCCGAAAATCGAGAAGCAACGTAATAACCCTTCTGGGCGGGACCTCGAATGGCACATCGAAAAGATGTTCTCCTTCCCACCGTGGCACAATTTTTACATCATGGAGACTGAATACAACCCTAGGCGGTTTCCAGAGCAGGACCCTGATGACCGAATGTTCAAGTTCATGAAAGAGAAAGCGCCCCAGTGGTCGGAGGAGAAGATTACAAACTGGTGGATAATGAGGTGTCACCACAAGAAAAAGCTATCTGAACCGACGCTGCAAACTTAGTTATTAAATTTGGTAAATTTTTAACATGAAATTCGAAATTCGTCGAATTTAAAATCTTGACGAACAAATTAGGTGAACAAACCCTAAATTTGGGTTTCAATCAGAGCGGAGGCGCGAACAAACCCTAAATTCGGGTCTCAGTCTAAGCGAAGGCGTGAACAAACCCTAAATTCACGTTTAATTCCGAGCAGAGGCACGTGCAAGGGTGGCATCCTTTCCTTTGACCCACGATCTGAAGCAGCAGAGGGAGGGGTGAGGATGGGAGTGCGTTTTCTCAAAGCATGCGCCACTGGCATGTGACTGAAACCCTAAATTAGACGAATATTTATATTATATTTGAAATATCATTTATATTATATTTGAAATATTTATTATATATTTTATATATGGTTTTATGATAATATAATATATTAGTTATATGTATTGAATTTTATGTCGAATTTTATTTCGAATTTTTAATTACGACGAATTTCTTTCGAATTTCAAGAATGTGAATTCGAATACGAACTCGAACTTGATAATAAGGCTGCAGATAGATCAGAAATTTTCAGATATATTTGACGATAACTATGACTCCTACCGGCCCATATTCTTCGATGACCATGTGCCCAGAAGTTTGGAAAGTCCCAGCAGAGTGGATGACCTATACGTACTACAAGAGCAACAAGCTAGCCAAGCGCCACCTGTCAAGGGCAAGGGTAAGCGGTTTGTCCGAGAAGAAAGGGCTGCTCCAAAGAAGAGAAGTGCGCCCGATGCACCCGCGCCCCAGAGTGCCGCGAAGAAGCCTCGCACTTTCAAATTTAAGGTCTCTGGCGCAGTCAAAGAAGGGAGCGCTTCAGAGGTCACCGCTCCGACGCAACAGGTACAGCATACCCAGCCAGTGCGGCAGGCGTAGCAGGTGCAGCAACCGCTGCAGGCTAAAGTGCCACTTATTGACCTGGAGAATGAAGCAAAGGGCGGAGAAAGCGAAGCCAGCCCAATTACACAACAATTCAACGCGTCGGCTCTGGAGACGTCCGAGCCCGCAGGTGCGTCTTCTACTCCTCTCTTTTTCTCAACTGCCCCTGTAGAAACCCCGCTTCTCGGCGCCGAAACCCTAGTGCCCACCCACCTTTCATTCGGCGCCCCTGTTGAGGTCTTTACCAACCCCCTCTTGCAGACGCAGCTTCATACTCCCAATCAATCAATGCTCCTTTCTCATGCGAATGTTGTCTTTGTATTCTTGCGAACGAGTGAATGGTGGTTCTAAATCCAATTGATGCTCTTATCCGTGTGGAAACAAATGCTATCTTCATGAACTAGTGAAACAATGTGCCCGTTTGTTGTTCTTTTGACGTTTGCTTCAAACGTGCACACTATTTTGAGCATCGAATATGTCGAATACTCTTTAATCCTTGTCAAATATATCTTTTCTTCAAGGTAAAGCTTCTTTCCCCAGTAAACTCTACCAACATTTTTTAGAATTTTTGGAACCTTTCAAATGTTTCAAGTCGGGATCTTTCCTACTTAATGGAATTTTTTTGTTCCTCTCTTTTCTTTAAAAATTTGTCCACTTGAATGTAGTGGCTGAATATTTTATGATAGGCCCTATTTCTTGTCCGGGTAGAATCCAAATTTTGAATGCTCCATGGAATTTGCTTCATGGAGATGTTCTTCCTCTCTTTTGAGTTTTACTTTGAACAATTTTATACATGGCAATATTACCCTTCAAAAAACTTTTCTCGAACTTTAAAAAAGTATTTTCTTAAATAGAGTGCTCTTTTGGCTTCTTTGTGTCGAAGCTAGAGGATCAAAAGGAGAATTATTTCTTCCTTCTACCTGCTTTGATACCACATGTTAGAACTCAATGCTTCGATGATTGTATTATGGAAGTGATAGGTATTTAAATACATAGGATGCCTATTTTAGGCATAACAAACCTTCAACCAAACTTGCAACTATCTCTATCCTATACTATATGCATGTGCCTTGTGAGGGGAGGTTATACCACTTGACTTCTCACGTGGACTATGATGTAATAACTCCTAATAGGAGGACGCAGAAGCAAAACTAGTTTCTTTGAGAAAAGAGATCAAGGAGTGAGCAAAGGCTCAAGAGGAACATGATGGACTGATTGAACAACTGAAATCGGAATAAAGAACAAATGTTGGAGAGGACAAATGAGGAGGTGAAGCATCAAGACCAACTAATTACAGAGAGAGATGAGCAGCTAGCAATTGCAGCCAAGCAAAATGTTGTAGTAGCAAAGAAAGCAAGAAAAGAAGCCAAAGTTGCATTTGCAAAGAGGGAGGAAGAGATCTTGGCGAAGTTGGCTGAAATGGAACAAAGAGGCAATCATTATGGTATAGAGTGGGTTAGATACCATAACTACGCCAAGAGACTCAAGGATGAGAAGGAAGCATTAAAGCTGTAGATCAAGGAGCTAGGAGGAGTGCCTATTTGAACACCTCAACACCAACAGCCAAGTCCCCAAGAGCATAGGCAGACATCAACGAGGACATCAACCAAATTAAAGGGGAGGGCAGATGTAGGCAATAGTTCTAGACCTCAAAAAAAGTAGTGTACAGAGAAGGAAATAAAGTGGAATGTGCACTAGATGTAAGTGAAATGAAATGCACATGTAATGTAAATGTAAATGTTAATGAAATGTAATGTCGATGCGAATGTAATGAAATTTTGTATAAGACATCAAGGAATGGTGATGGCATCATTGATATATTGCAATATAATGTAATGTGCAATTAAGGTGTCTAATGTACATGCAGAGGGGGGAAACAATTATGTCATGAGGTGTCCTGGAAGTTGTTGTTGGCAACGGCAAGGGCCCAACAATAACTAGGACCCCAATTCATTTGTGCAAGTTGCATGTGCGAAGAGGGAAGAAGAGATTTTAGAGAAGTTGGTTGAAATGGAACAAAGAGCCAATCATTATGGTATAGAGTGGGTTAGATACCATAACTACGCCAAGAGGCTCAAGGATGAGAAGGAAGCGTTAAAGTTGCAGATCAAGGAGCTGGGAGGAGTGCCTATTTGAACATCTCAACACCAACAGCCAAGTCCCCAGGAGCAGAGGCAAACGTCAATGAGGACGTCAACCAAATTAAAGGAGAGGGCAGATGTAGACACTAGTTCTAAACCTCAAACAAAGTAGTGTACAAAGTAGGAAATAAAGTGCAATGTGCACTAGATGTAAGTGAAATGAAATGCACATGTAATGTAAATGTAAATGTAAATGTCAATGAAATGTAATGAAATTTTGTATAAGACGTCGAGGAATGGGAGTGCGTTTTCTCAAAGCATGCGCCACTGGCATGTGACTGAAACCCTAAATTAGACGAATATTTATATTATATTTGAAATATCATTTATATTATATTTGAAATATTTATTATATATTTTATATATGGTTTTATGATAATATAATATATTAGTTATATGTATTGAATTTTATGTCGAATTTTATTTCGAATTTTTAATTACGACGAATTTCTTTCGAATTTCAAGAATGTGAATTCGAATACGAACTCGAACTTGATAATAAGGCTGCAGATAGATCAGAAATTTTCAGATATATTTGACGATAACTATGACTCCTACCGGCCCATATTCTTCGATGACCATGTGCCCAGAAGTTTGGAAAGTCCCAGTAGAGTGGATGACCTATACGCATTGCAAGAGCAACAAGCTAGCAAAGCGCCGCTTGTCAAGGGCAAGGGTAAGCAGCCTGTCCGAGAAGAAAAGGCTGCTCCAAAAAAGAGAAGTGCGCCCGATGCACCCGCGCCCCAGAGTGCCACGAAGAAACCTCGCTCTTTCAAATTTAAGGTCTTTCGCGCAGTCAAAGAAGGGAGCGCTTCAGAGGTCACCGCTCCGACGCAACAGGTACAGCATACCCAGCCAGTGCGGCAGGCGTAGCAGGTGCAGCAACCGCTGCAGGCTAAAGTGCCACTTATTGACCTGGAGAATGAAGCAAAGGGCGGAGAAAGCGAAGCCAGCCCAATTACACAACAATTCAACGCGTCGGCTCTGGAGACGTCCGAGCCCGCAGGTGCGTCTTCTACTCCTCTCTTTTTTTCAACTGCCCTTGTAGAATCACCGCTTCTCGGTGCTGAAACCTTAGTGCCCACCCACCTTTCATTCGGCGCCCCTGTTGAGGTCTTTACCAAAACCCCTCTTGCAGACGCAGTTTCCGAGTCATTTGAGACTTTTGCAAAAGTCTCCGATGCCTTCTCCTTCCCGATAACTTCTATTCTCACTTCTCAGAGTTCAATGGTTTCTGTTGCAACTTCTATAACCACTGTAAGTCTTGGCCAGCCTTCTCCTGTCCCCGCTCTCTCAGTTATTTCGATAATACCCACCATGGGGACAGCTCCTCCTGAACCTAGCATCCCAGCTTCTGCCACGCAAACCCCAGTGCCCCCCATGGTCTCTGCAGTCACTGCTGTTGTCACCCAATCTCTCCCAGAGACGCCTATCCAATCAAGCCCTCAGCGGGCTTTGTTCCCCCTTACCCCATTCTTTGGAATACAGGAACCTGAGCCTGAGGAGCTGGATTTTTATGAAGGACCCATGGCCGAAAGCATCCGTAAGGCCCAGCAGAACTCCTCAGCCTGGTTCAAAGGCCAGAAAAGGAAAAGTGCGCAGGAGCTTGCTCGGCCAGAGAAGAGGGTAGTCTTTGACCCTCAAAATATGCAGCTCCACCGGATGGAGAAGGCGCCCAAAGTACAGAAGTCGTTGAGTGAAATGACACCGACGGATTATTCTTATCGACAAACGGTGGAGGACTTGAAGAATGTTGACCCTGCAGAGAAAGCGAGGAATATTCATGTTGAGGCGACATCCCTCTACCTCCAGGTGGATCATTTCAAGGATCGTTGCTATAACGCTGAGACCAAGAATACGCAACTTGAAGAAACCCTGGCACTCACGCGAGGGCAGCTCGAGGACGAGCAGTCAAAAGTAAAACAGTTGCAGCAGCAAGTGATTAACCTGGAGCAAGAGCTGAAAGACACCAAGAAATATTATGAGCGCCTCAGGATACAGGGAGAGGCTAAGGACCAGTTGCAGGTATTAGATGCTGAGATCCAGCAGCTAAGGGCCAGGTTGGAGAGTAGGCCAGAACCCACTGCAACCCTATCCAAGGACCGTACCAAGGAGGCGCACGCTCACTTCCTAAACCACTTCAGGAACAAGGCACGTCGGGCAGTCGCCGTCCTGGTGTTCATCTGGGAAGCCAAGCAGGTTGTTTCCCACGACGCCTCCATTGTAGAAGAGGCCGAGGCAGAGGTCGATGAATGGCTGGAGCTGGCCATGAAGGCATGGGCCCTAGAACGGTCGGTTAAACTTGCACCAATGTCTGACCTGGCTCGCTCATGGGCAGTCGTTGATTCAACTCTTAGATCTTTCTTCAAGAAGGCCAAGGCAGCCCAAAAGGCCCGGGATCTCATAGACATGCTCGAGAGAGAGAGAAAGATCGCTCTCATGTACTTCGAGACTCTGGCACATAACGGTTTTTCGGGTTTCATCGATGAGCAAGACCGTCTCCTAACTGAGGAAGAGCTGCAACCAGCGTGGGACTCTTTCGAAAACGACACCCTGGAAATTGACAGTTGGGAAGAGCCCGTTACTGAACTCCAGGTAATGCAGTATACCTCCAAATTTGCGATAATACAAGCCTGTCTCGTGGATCTCAATGAGAGGTTCAATTTTGCCGAAGTCCGCCATTTAGAAAGGTTCGGGTACCTTGTCCGAGAGCTCCAGAAGCGTAATGACATCCATGACAATGACTGGGCCTTGGTCCAAGCAACCTACAACCGCATTCAAAAGGAGCTTGCACCGCCCGAGTCCCCTCAGCAGCTGGAAGATACACAGGCGCAAGGAGAAATCCAAGCGCAAGAAGAAAGCAGGGTGCAGGGAGAAAACCAGGCGCATGGCAAGATTCATACAGTGGAGGTTCCCACTCACCAAGAGGGCCAGGGCGAAAACCTTGGGCCCCAACAAGACAAGGGTCAAGTGCCTCAGGATGAAGCGCCCCAAAGCGAAAGGGATAGGCCGCAAGAGGAAGTCAAAGCGCAAGAAGCAGATGGGGCACATAAAGAGGTTCATGCTGAGAAAAGTGTTGATACTCAAGAGGCAGCCTACGACCCTCAAAATGAGGAGGATGAGCCCCTAGATGAGGTGCCAGGCCGGGATGAAGAACAGCACAGCGAAACTCCTGAGGGAGAAGAGTCGGGAGAAGAGTCCGCTGCTACCAACGGGCAATCGGAGAGCGATGATGATGATGACTCTGAGCCCAGTGGATAAGGCCTGAGGTGTCGACATTGAGGCGAGCTCAATTTCCCCGCGAGATGTTGCCATTTTTGCAACATGGTGTATAATTAGCCTTCTAGTAATTTTTGTTCCTTGGAAACCCTTTTCTCAGTACTCAAATGTTTTTCTCATTTTCCTAAGTTTACTGTCAAAACCCTTCTACAGTGCTAAAGTAGTGCGCAGTTGTTTTGTGTACTGACTTTCCAAGGAAATCTTCCCCCAAGCGGCCATGGAGTTTTGTATCAAGTGCCCTAACGCGTTTCAGCCTCAGAGACCAAGGAGGAGCCCGACACTTCGCTCCGGCATATTACCACAAGAGTACGCCCAAGGCTGGGTGCACAACAAGCATGCGCCCAAGGTTGGGCGCACCTCAAGAATGCGCCCAAGGCTGGCGCACAACAAGCATGCGCCCAAGGCTAGGCGCACAACAAGAATGCGCCCAAGGCTGGGCGCACACAGGGAGTGCGCCCAGGTCGGGCGCACAAGACAGAATGCGCCCAGGTCGAGCGCACAATGTCCGTTGACCCTTTTGACCGTCGTGTCGGCATCTTCCAAGGACACCCCGCATCAGCAATCTGAAGGGCATCCTTATCCGATCAGGTGCAGCCTTTCTGAGAAGCTTCCAGACTGGACGTTCCGGGATTTCAAGCATATCTTCCACGGAAGCGGTCCCCGCGAGTGAGGAGGCAGCGCCAGCGAGCTGAATCTGTCAGAGCATTGAAGGGGTTCAACGACATTTCTGAGGAGTCACTAGTCTCTGCCATGCCTGGTTAATACTTTGTGACTGTACTTCCTTGTAATCTTTATCTTGGCTTCCACCGCCATATCTTGTTATTCAGCATTTATTGCTCAAGCGGCAGAATTCTCTATATAAGCCTGCTCTTTTATTGTAAAATGGATGGATGTTTGCTAGAGGCTAAATGAAAACCTGAATTCTGCTATCAATACAGCTGATGTCTAGCTCTAAACCTGGACTTCTATTTTCATGTGTATGTCTTCTATTGCTTATCTTCTATTATTCCATGCTTTAACTATAAACTTGAATTCTATTATCTGGATTTAGTTTCTGATAAGGTAGGGACTCTGGAGTAGCCCTGGAGATTATGCATGCTAGTTGTTCTGGTTTAATTTTTGTTAGTTATCTGTATTTGAGGGCTATTTGGTTCATAATGCAATAGAGTTATCGTGTTGTTAGTCCATCACCCCTGTTCTATCTGGCCTGTGGTCATATTTCCCATCCCTTTCAGTCATTTCCCATTTCTTTCTTGTTTGTTTATCTCAAAACCCCCAGTTAGAATAGCAAGGGAACCAGCCCATCTCTAGAGATCGGCACGGGAGGCATTTCTTCCTCTCGGCCTTTCAATGTTGGTCGGGTCTAAGGCGCACTAAAATACCAAATCCTTACCTAAGGCAGATCTCTGACCAACACTAACCTTTTATGATTATTAATTTTTGAACACATTGTAATAATCATAATTTAGTTATTTAGCTTGGGCACCTATTTTTTATGTGGGGCCAACCCTTGAGCATTAGGGTTACGGGTCATTAGGTCGAGCACCTATTTTGTGTCTTTGGCCGACCCTTAAGCATTAGGGTTAGGGTTTGTGATACTTATACATTGAGTTGTAATGACGGGATCATCATCTTAAATCATATTTTGTATCAGAGCTCTGCTCTTAAGGAGGTTGCCCCCTCGAAGAGGCCCACAATACTATGTAATTGATTCATGAATATAAATATATTTTGTGATGCTTATATATTGGAGTTGTAATGAGGTGATCATAATCTTGAATCATATTTTGTATCGGAGCTCTACTCTTAAGAAAGTTGCCTATTCAAAAAGGCCCACAATGCTATGTAATCAATTCATGAATATAAGTATATTTTGCAGCTATTCCCTTTGTTCATTGAGCATTCTATCTTTTTACATGTTGTTAGTGAAGATCTTACTAGAAGCATCCTTTCAAAATCAATATCCTATAAACTGACATAATTTTAACAAACCTTAAGGCTTTATTCTAATTGTCAAACTCCGTTCTAATGGTGCCCAATTGGAAGACTATTTGGAAGATAAGATAATTCTCAATTATGATACCAAGAGTAAATGTGCTTGTCACTCCCATCTTAATTTGCCAAATTGGAAAGCCCATACAAGCAATGGTAGGACATATCATGTTTCTACGTTGGGAAAGCAGTCAAAAAATGACCAGGATGCCACTATAAAAAAAGCACATAAAAGTTTAATGTTTCATGGATCAGAAATATACACGAAGGTTTACGCATCAATATCAAAATGTTGAATATAGAATCTTCTAGAAAAATAGATGGTTTAGTTGCAAAAGCAATGAATTAATTAAATAGAATTATCACATTGATAAGCATCCACAACCTTTAAGCTGTAATCTAAAAGTAAGATGGATCACTTACTCTCACAATGGTTGTGATCAGATGGCAAACCATTGATGGGCCCTAAACAGACTGCAAGCACAAGGCACCAGACAAGT
Organism: Wollemia nobilis; assembly: GCA_028583015.1. Lineage (NCBI taxonomy): Eukaryota > Viridiplantae > Streptophyta > Pinopsida > Araucariales > Araucariaceae > Wollemia > Wollemia nobilis. Next base: position 2,645,344 of record JAQPPZ010016818.1, on the reverse strand, counting down.
TTCAAGGGGACTCGCAACATGTTGCAATAGGCAGGCCTTAAGCAAACTGTAGGCACGTAGCCTTAGGCAGGCCGAAAGCAAACACCAGATACATAGCACTAGAGAAGGCCAAGGTAAACAACATTGACGAGTCAAAGCAAACACCAGGCATTTGGCCCTAGGCAAGCCAAGATAAACACCAGGCATATTGCCCTAGGTAAGCAAGGCAGACACCAGGTATATTCTCAGCCACATAAATATTGTACAATGGAAGGGTAGCCTGCTCCACCATAATTAAGTGGTCAATCTACCAACCAACTTACAAATATGATGTATATCTGTGTGCATATCAATGTATATGTCAATATACAAAAGCATACACCTAAACAAAACAATGACTACGCTTGACAAGAAATCTGAGAAAAAATGAAATGGAAGTATTAATGTCTTCAATGGCCCTATTAATCATTAGTTGCAAAGCTCAATATATTGTAAGGTCTCCATTTGAGCGGGTTAATGCTAACAACAATTGTTAGATGAGCAGCCAAAATCCATTTCCAAATTCTTACAATGGCTTGAAAATCTGTATGTATATAAAAAATTCAGGGAACATCCTTTCTCCATATTCTTGCCTTTCTCCAGCAAGCAACAGTACTAGCCAAATAATGTTTTTCACACCCTGTGATTCATAATATTTTTTATAGGGAGTGACTAGGTATTGAGTCTAATGATCTGGAAGCTTAGGCATTAGCTTAGGTATTTGATAATAGCTCAATTAAAATATATAGTGTTTTCTAAACTTAAGGTCATACAATAGTCTAGCAGCCAACAACATGCAAATGTGAGAACCCTTGAACTTCAGTTCCAAATTCAAATTCTCTGTTCCAACAGAAACTCTCCCTATACTACCAAGCACGCCTGCTTCCATCAAAAAATACATCTTCTTACACTGTCTCCCTGACTACGTAAATATCCAACAGGAGATTTCAGCAGATAATTTTGCACCTATGCATTTCTGCAGTTTGTGTCTTTTCCAGAAAACAACTCACCTAGCAACAAGCCTTTGTCACAGCCTACTTCTCAAATATTCTCTTTCTAGCTTCAAACCTATTAATCTAAGGCATCTGAATGTTGCATGCCTATATACAGAGTGGGAGAAAGCACAATCTCCCTGATCAGTTATATATAAGTCCAAAAGCAAATGCATGCAGCAAAGAACTGCTGCATCCAGTTAGTAGTCAACGTATGTCAAGGCTGTAGACATGCACTTATTGTTAGAATAAACTCCGAACGGTGTCTCTCAATTTACAGAAGCTTTTCCATGGTAATTTTCTATTCATGCTTGTGAGTAGATTTGTTTTTCTTTTCATGGGGAGCTTGAAACAAGTCCCTTAAGCAGCTAAACTGCACAAAAGGAATTCCTTTTTGGTATAGATTCCAGGCTTGAAAGGCCATATTCCTTTTATTCAAAAGCCATTAAGGAGGGGCAAACCTGAGCTGAAGTGGAAGCCTGTATGTTTACATGAGAGTCCACCAAACTCAACAGTGAAAGACAGCCTCATGAAGACGAAATTCAAATTGACATGGAAGATGCACATAAGCTGTCATAACTCACAAGTGGGTTGGACATTTCAGTAGCTTACACGAAAAAAGTGGATTTGGCCGTAAATACAGCACTTGAGATTGCTATGAAGTCCTTCATGGCGTTGATGTCTAGATGATGCAGTCAGTGAGATAACACATCCTGTGAGATTGAACCAGTGACTGCAGAATGGCAAAAGCACCATTACCCAATTTGAAAAAATAACAAGTGGCTAAAACAATTTCACTGACCTGCCTCAATACCTCGTAGGAGTATGAGATGAGATGCCTGTTAACATCCTTTAAGCAAAAATAGTTTGTAAGACCTATCACAGTGTATCTATCTTTTCAAAGATTGTCTGAAAGATTGAATTCCCACGTGAATTTGGACAGAATATCTTTGCTCAAATGTGTCTTTTAAGCCGAATGGCACTCTGAACTTAACAGTGAACATTAAATAAAAGGATACGCACCTCTAACCAGTTGTGGCATAAATAGGCTACATTTGATAAAGCATACTCAGACATGACTTTTAAGCCAAATGGCACTCTAAACTTCACAGTGAACATTTCCAAATAGTTATCGCATAAATAGGTTGCATTTGTCAAAGCAATACTCAAATTCAAGCCCTCACACCCCAATAAAGGGCCTATAATCCAGACGACATGTCGCTGACAGGGAGCCTTAATAAAAATGAAAATCAGGTCCATTCCTTTAAAAGAGAAGTAGATGTCCAAAGAGTTGTGGTGTATGGCCCATGAGCTTTAGAAAAAGGGTTGGGAATGAAAAGTTTTGAATCTTAAATCAAGGTTTAAATTTTATGAGTGAACTTTAACATTTTAGTCCATGTGAATTAGGGCAACTAATTGAAAGTGAAGAATTACACCAGAACTTATGCTTTCAATTCCTTGGGCCAACCTTAACATTTATCAAATAGAATGAGCTCATCCAGTTAAATACATCAACTTTGACCCAGGTTCGAAAATTTCCAAGTTATACATGCATAATTACTAATATGCTCTGTGGTTTGTTGGAATAATGTAATAACCTTCCCAATGTAATACAGGTGAGGTCGCTTCAATCCCCAAGTGCAGAATTTTCAGTTTATTTTAGAGATAGAGGTAGAGAGAGAAGGCATGAGTGTCAACAATTTACACCAGACCAAAAAGAATGTTAACAGCTTAAAATTCAATCAAAGAAACCCCATATAAGCTTTCAGCAGTAATGGTAGAGATATATAGAATCTACCAGATCATATGCCTGTCGTGCAAGCAAGACCTTTTCCGTGGAGAGATTCAACGTACTCTCCTGATTGGCTTCAATTTCCTTTCTCAGCTTCTGAATGAATTCGTCCTGCTCAGGCGTGGCTTTTTTCGAACTCTGAGAAGGCAAACTTAAACAATGTCTTGTCTGGTCCCTAAGCTGACTCAGCATCACTGCTTTCATCGCATTCCCACACAACACAATAAAATCTTCACCCCAAACCCCAACATATACACATTAAATATCAAACACTGTATAAACTCAATTATTGATAAGAACAGTGACGATTTATTACTGTGCGATCGGTCGTCGAGCTCCCTCATTGTTGACAGAAGTCTCTGGAGCTCCGCCGGAAGCGTGCTCGCGTCTTCATTACACGCACAGAAATTTAATTGGGTCCAAAATGTCCAACAACAAACATCAGCCAATTCAAAGAATTCTACGACCAGATTTGAAATTAAGTTTTAAAACTATGAATGTGCTCTTACACTCCAGATAGTCGTCGACGAAGACACCAGTCCTCGCAATCGCCATGATTTCGAAATTCGCGTACCAGCAAACCCTAACAAGTCTCTGCTACACTTGTGGGATTCGAACTCTTGATCCTTGTGGCGTAGAGGCCTTAAACGGTTGAATTCAAAACGAATATAAACCCAGAAAAGAGATCTATATACAGAAATCAAAAGCGAAAATGTGAATTTTCAAATAAGGGGCATAATCACGTTCAAATATATCCTTTATATTCCCTCGAAATTATTTACGAAACACAGTCAATATCCTATTGGTAAGGTTGGCAGCAGCTCCAGCTTAATGTCACCCTGCACGGTCCTAGTAAAATTTACCAAAGGATATAGTGGTAGCTATTTTATACGAAATGCATCTAAGGGTTATTCGTCCACGATAAAGATAAAATGTTATAGTCCTAGTTGCAGTATATCTTTTATTTGAATGTGTTATTATTTGACAATGGTTAGTTCTTTTATAATTTAAAAAAATTATATTAATGTTAAGTATATATATACGTGGAGGGGTGGATTCAAATATTTTTTTTTATTTATTTATTTTAGTATTTTTTTTTCCAAATGTGTAGGTGTTAAGTTTTTTAATGTTTAAAAATGTTTTAGTTTTTACATAAATTTTAGTTAAAGAATTTGGAATATGAAATTATAAAATAAATATATAATATTGTTATGGTTGAATATATTTAAAAGAGAATACTTATTAAATATGTATTGAATAAATAATTGATTGATGATTTAATTAGATATAAATATATTAATAATTATAAAAGTGTTGTATGATACGGTGGTTTATAGTAAGTCATTTTTATTAAGAATGGTTTGTTTCAAAGCATCAAAAGTAAAGGATGAGTTGCAATGAATGATTAGAATTTTGATGAAGTTTATTTTTTCGAAGAGTTTAGTAATTTATCCAGTATGTGAAGATTACATACATGTTTTGAAAATACCTTCACACTAATCGAATAAGATGATAGCTTAGTTTGAATTAGAGTGAAGGCTTCCAACTTGTGTTTTTAAACATGATACATGAAAACATTATGGATGCAACCTTTATTTGGAGAATCAAAGAACATAAACAACGAAATTAATCTTCATTTATGATAAGCACTAGACAACTACTTCAATATTTCTACTATCCTATGGATAAAGGCGCACATAAATGCAATCATTTTCTTGAAATTCTCGTTTAGAACAATGATTATCAATATGTTGCTTCATCCTATTTTTACACATTCTAAGTTATGTTTTAAGGTACATATGATTACATTGGATTCCTCTCGATAATTGAGGATTTGTACTCGTATAAGGTAGTAAAGGGGGTCATCTTAGCTAACATATGATAAGCGTTGTTCTACCACCATTGAGCCAAGGGTAACCATTTAGATATTTTATGGGTTTTTTTAATATAAATCAATGTAAATAACCATCTAAGTATATGCTTACAGTTTCTAATTGTCTATCAGTTTGAGGATGATATGTCAAGTTCATGGTTTGCATAGTCCTAGTGTGCTTACGTATTCCTTTCTAGAAAATACTAGTAAATAATGAACACGACCACTTATGATTATATTTGGAAAATCATGAAGCTTATAAACATGGCTAATAGATTTTTTTACCACTTCAGGTGTGGAGCAAGTATGCTTCATCACGAAACTTGGTAAGATAATCCAAAACCACAAAAAATTATGTTATTGTCATCTAAGATAGGTAGGCCAACAATAAAATGGGTATCAATATTTCTTTCTATTTTTGTTGTAGTACGTGTAATGGTTGCAATGGTCTTAGGTATACGACATGTTCACTTTTGCGTCTTTGACATGTACCATACTTAGCCACATATTTTTAAATATTCTTTCACATACCCTTTCAAAAGAATGATTGTTAAACATTATAATAAGTTTTAAGAAGCCAATATATCCTTAATTTGGAGAGTCATGGAGGTCTACCAAAACTTTAAATATAAAACTTGAATTTTGAGGCAAATATCTACAATTCATAGTCCATAAAATATCATTTTTCCATGTGAATTGTGGATGTGCATCAGTATCTTGGGGAGTCATGGTGGTCTACCAAACTTTAAATATAAAACTTGAATTTTGAGGCAAATATCTACAATTCATAGTCCATAAGATATCATTTTTCCATGTGAATTGTGGATGTGCATCACTACTGTTAATCATTTTCACACTAGTCACTTTTGGTATACTCAACTTGCACATCCTTAATCCATGTGGGAGTGATTATCAAAATTGCATAAGTGATTTTTTCCTTGTCATTTCTAGATAATCTTGGGGAGTCATGGTGGTCTACCAAAACTTTAAGTATAAAACTTGAATTTTGAGGCAAATATCTACAATTCATAGTCCATAAGATATCATTTTTCCATGTGAATTGTGGATGTGCATCACTATTGCTAATCATTTTTCACACTAGTCGCTTTTGGTATACTCAAATTGCACATCTTTAATCCATGTGCGAATGAACTCATAGTGGTCTTTGTAAGCTACAAATGCCATTTTTGGAATATCTTCTATCCTGACTTGAATTTGGTAATAACTTAATCTCAAGTGTACTTTAGTGAAACACTTAGCACCATGTAGTTCATATAGCATTTGATCAATAATAGAATAGAAATTTGATTTTTATGGAAGCATCACATTCAATGATAAACATGTGTAGAGGATAACACTTCTTTTAATTAAGAAAGATTTGATTGCCTTTTTGTGACCATTCAAAAGAATAATTTTTTAGAGTATCTTGTAATTAGGCTATAATATATGCAAGGTATTTAATAAGTTGATGATAGTATCTTGTTAAACCAAGGAATCCTCTAATTCTTGACATGGATTTTGGTTTATGTCATTCCATTATTGATGTAATTTTGATAGGATCGACTTTAACATCGTTTGTTGATATGATGTGGAAAAAATGTTTAAGCTTTATCTTTTGAAAACGACGTATAGATTTTTTAATATAAAATTTATTATCTTGCAAGACTAATAGTGTGAAATTTAACAATACTATTTACATATTAATATAATTAGTATATTACCCAAAATGAAATAATAACTCATAGATAAACACAATACAATATGAAGGGTGTTTATAGACATCAAAGTAATATTACTAAAGAAAGAATAAGCACTCCAATCGATAAGAAAATAGTTGGTCTTAAGGGATATAAATACCCATGTTATGTGTGACCTTAGGCCTATTGGAAATTGTGATACTGAATGAGACAAAAATTAATAGGACAAAAATCAAAATAGGATAAAATTGGAATTGCAAGAAAATATTTAAAAAGGAAAAAAGAAACATACTCACACAAATTTGGAGAGAATGTGAAGCACCAAGAGACTCTTGAGGCAACCAAGGGACATCCTATTATATATATACAAGTATGTGTGTATACATACATACATATATAGGGCATTGTATTGAAGTAGAATATGCAGATCTAAGGATTCATGAAGTGTTTATTGGAGGGTTTTTGAGCAAATTTGTTTTTTGTATATTTTCTTCTTTCTATGTTGTGTTAATCTATGTTTTAAATACCACATCTTACATACTTATAAAATCTTGGAGATTGAATAAGAGGAGATATTGGGGATTAGATTCTATATAACCAGAGAATTCAAATTAATGTTTTTTGAGGAAACTTTCATGCATTATTGTTGTATCTATCATGGCACATGGTGATGCTCGATTGCCCATCCCAAAATTTGAAGGAGAAAATTATCATTATTGGTGCATAAAGATAAATACTTTGTTGATTTCCAAGAAAGTGTGGAGTTCTATGGAAAATGGATACAAGAAACTTGAAGAATGAAGTATTTTATTAGCCACAGAAAAAAAGAATATGGAAAAAGCACAAAGAAAATATACCTTCACTTTGTATCACATACAAGAATTTTTCCAAAAATTACAAGTGTTAAGACTATCAAAGAAGATTGGGATACCTTGAAGACAACCTATCAATGGTTAATTCAAGTGAAATTAGTGAAGTTACAAATATTGAAGAGAGAGTATAAAAATCTAGGCATGAAGGACAATGAGAATATAAGATATTATTGTCTACGAGTGCATGATATTGTGCAAAAAATGGGTATTTATGATAAAGAACAAACACAAGGAGATGAAGTTAAAAATGTGTCAAGAACATCAACACCAAAGTGTAACAATTGTAACATTTGTACAATGATTATTGAAGATAGTAAATATTTGAAGAAGTTGGATTTTGATGAATTGGTAGGATCACTTACATCCCATGAAGAAAAAATTAAAAGTAGCAAAGAAGAAAACTTAGATCAAACGTTTACTTCTAAGAGTGTCAAACAACAATGGGGCTAGCTCAATCTTCAAATCCTAAGATCAACGAGGGAAGTAGCAAAATCAACATTATACAAAAGAAAGAGGTTGTGGTAGAATAGGAGGATATATTGGAAGAGATAGAGGTGGATTTGTGGATAAGAGGAATGTTCAATATCACTATTGCAAAAGGTATGCACATTATGAAAGAGAACCTAGAATAAATGCAAGCAACAAAGAAGGAAAAAAGGCAAAAAATTTACACAAATATGGTGAAAGCTCAAAACATATGTTCTCGTCATGTAATGTGGTATACGTTTTAACAAGAGTCTTGGTACATATTCTAGTCGTTCAAATTATACAAGTAATAATAAAGAGATGTTTGTCGAATCAGATGATTCATATAGGAGCAAGATGAAATTTTGAGATAACAAAGCATTGGAGGTTGAAGGAATAGGAACCTTACAAATTGACACAAAATATGGAAAGAAAAAGTCCAAAATACCTACTTCATACCATGCTTGAGGCACAATTTATTGAGTGTGGGACAACTTGTAGAGAAAAACTATAAAGTGATGTTTGAGATTAAGGAGTACATCATGTATAATAAAGCAAATGGAAACCAAACAATGGTTGTTATACTTATGATAAAGAATATAATATTTTCTCTAAATATTGGAGAAAAGAGTAATTTGTGTCATACAACCATTAAGGACAACAATTGGTTATTGTACCAAAGTTATGGTCACCTACATTTTTTAAGCTTGCATTTTTGAATGCTAAAAGAATGGTCCATGGACTGCCTTGTGTAGAATCAAGAAATAAAGTGTGTTAAGGTTGCACAATGGGAAAACAATGTAAAGAGTGTTTTCCAAAAGTAACATGGAGAGCATCATATCCATTGCATTTGATCCATTTAGATATTTGTGGTCCAATACACATACCAAGTGTTGGTAAATCCTTATGCTTTATCATTTTCATCATTGACCATGCTAGAAAAACATGGCTATATTTTTTGAAGAATAAGAGTGACCCTTTAGAAGTATTCAAGATCTTCAAATCTATATTAGAGAATGAAAATGGATATAAAATTCAAAATATAAAGGGTTGATCATGGTGGTGGGTATTAGTCTACAAAATTCAATCAATTTTATAGTAAGCATGGAATAAGAAGACAATTGAAAGCAACCTATACACTTCAGAAAAATGGATTGGTGGAAAGGAAAAACAAGACACTCATGAATATAGAAGCATAGTATTAGCAAATAGTTTGGGCAATCATTTTTAGGTTGAACAGTGGAAATAACAATGTACATCCTCAATAGAAATCCTATAATTGTAGTAAATGATATGACTTCTCATGAGGTATGGTATGAAAATTAGCCTTTAATAATTCACTTGAGAGTATTGATTATTTGGTTTATGTTCATGTTAAAGATAAGAAAAGGAAAAAGTTAACTTAAAAGAATCATGCATGCATTTTTATTGGTTATTTCGAATAAATCAAGACATATAGATATTATGATATCATATCTAGACAATGAATTGTGTCTAAAGATGTGATTTTTTATGAAGAGAGGGCGCATGGACAACAAGCAAAAAATATTGAGAAGACAAGCGTAATTAAATATTTTGGTGTATCACAAACATCTGATAGAGACACAAGGCTTTCTCAAAAAATATGCACGAAAGAGAAGAAAATATTAGAATCACATCCACATTGCCAAATGTTGTATCATAATTTTGATAGGAGGTTAGAAGCCAAGCACAAGCCCAAGATCAAAGACAAAAGCAACAAAAAGATAGAACTATGTTGGAAAATATGGCTATTACATCATTTGGTATTTTCTAATGTCCCCTCATGGATGCATATTTAGTTTAGGATTATATTAGGAGTTATTGCTTTATTAGTATAATAGAATAAATGCACAAGTGTTAGAATGTGCAATGATGTAAATGTGCATGTAGTCCACATGTACATGAGTCCTAGGGTTCAGCGAGAGGCAAGTAACTTATATTTCTATATAAAGGCCTCATTATGAGTGATTGTGAGCGAGTTGAAGTAGTGCAAAAGGTGTGAGTAGTAGTAGGCACAATGTAGCTCCATTTTGTTATCATGGAGGAGTTGCAAACTCCATAAGAGGAGCATTGTAATTTTCTTGAGCTTTCTATATGAGCATTTCTAGAGCATTGTATCAAGTTTTCTATCATATTTTCATGCATGATTTTTTGCTATTATCATAGTTGTATCATTGCATGTTTATTTATATAATTGTGAATGCATTTCCTTTATGTTTAAGGCCCCAAAAGCTAACAAACTGTTCCCTATTTTCCAAGATTAAAATGAAGCCCTAAAGTTTTGAAGAAGCAGACCAAAGCAAGGTATGGACCAAAACCATGAAAGAATAAATGAATGAAATAAAAAATAATAATACTTGGGAGTCGTACGGACTTCCAAATAACGAGGTAATTGTAATGAAGTGAGTGTTCAAGACCAAGTATAATATCAATGGATCAATTGAAAGACATAAAGCAAGACTAGTGGTAAAGGGATATGCACAAATTGGCATACATCATGATGAGAAGTATGCACCTATTGCAAGACAATACGTAATAAAAATGGTCTTAGCCTTAGCAGATCCAAAAATATGGACTGACATCAACTTGATGTAAATATTGCATTCTTGAATGGCAAAATTAAAGAAGTGCATGTGGCAGCCTTAAGGATTTGAAGTGAGAGGTAAATAATTACATGTTTATAAGTTAAAAAAAACATCATATGGATTTAAACAAGCACCAAAGACATGGTATTCAAGAATTGATGCATACTTAATGAAGTATAGAAGTTTGATAAGCATGATTGAGACTACATTGTGCTATAAAAGGGATGGTGATGATATTTTGATTGTTTACTTGTATTTGATTATCTATTTTTCATAGTAAGTTCATTAAGAATGAAGAGAGAGTTCAAGCAAGCCATGATTCAAGAATTTGAAATGACCAATTTGACTTTGGTGCATTATCTTCTTATCACAAAGGTACATCAAACACATGACAAGATATTCATTTGCAAAACTAAATATGCACATGATATGTTGAATAAGTATACCATAGAAAGTTGCACAAACGTTGCTATCCCACTTGCACAAAGTGAAAGAATGTGTAAGGAATATGAAAGTGGAAGAGTGGATGAGAGGAAGTAGAGTAGATTTATTAGCAGCCTTATGTACTTGACAATAACAAGATCAACTATTGCATATATAACCTCCTTGGTTTTAAAATTCATGGGTTAGCCATTAGAAAATAATATGAGAGTAGCCAAGAGAATTTTGAGATATTTAAAAAAACTATAAATTATGGAATCCATTATGCTTCAACCAATATGATTGAGTTAGGAAGTGCGAGCTAAGAGGGACTACGAGTTAGGAGGAAGTGTGAGCCAAGAGGGAGTACAAGTTAGGAGGAAGTGTGAGCTGAGATTTAGTCATGGTGAAAGGGTGACATGTTCAATTGAATGTATCGATGATTCAAATCCTTACCATGAATGTGTGGAACATTATTTTCAAAAAATTGTTGAAGCGAAGGAATGCCAATATAAAGAAGAGAAAGGGGTTATTGCATGCCAAGAGGTGTTGATCTCTAAATCTGTCTAAGGAAAGGTTAAGCACCCACATATCTTGACCAACATTAAATGACCTAAGGAAAGGTTGTGTGCCCACAGACTTCAATGGTCAATCTTTAGAGGAGGTCGATTCTTTTAAAGTTCAAGCTAATTGATCCAAAAATACAGTAAGAAAAGAGTGTCAAAAGAAGCTAAAAGAGTTGAAGATAGAACTTATAGTGGTGCACATTAGGCCATATCATGACACACGTGTAGTAAAATATTATGCAGTAATACAAATGAGCCACCTAACAGACCAACCATTTTTAATATCAATCACAAAACATTTAACTTCATTATGTTGTAGCTTTATAGATTACAAATTCCAGAACAAGTGAATGTATTATGAGCATAAATCTAGAAAGTAGAATAAACACTATTTGTATTCAACAATCTAAAATTAGAAATTAGGAATCATTCATACATACACATTCTACAATTGAAGTGAACCAAAGGCCAGACAACAATCCCTTTGTATTAGTATGCAAAACTTTGTTATACATGTAAATTGTAAAAGCCTCAAAGCCGATAATTTTACGTTCTACATTCTAGTATATATAGTCTTTTACAATGTGTTTAGTTAGAAAGGCATCATTACCTTAGAAACAGATTGTTGTTATGTCATAATATTCACCAGCTTGCTAAACTACTTGGAGATATGGTTGTTCTAACCGTTCAATTGTGGCTTGTTGATTTGGCTAGAATTTGCATCATCCTGGTGTTAGATTTTGATGTAGTATGCAATGGGAGATAGCAATCACAAGATGCAGAAATAATATGAAAGAAAGTAAATCTGTGAGATGACTAAAATATGCTATAAATAGAAATGATGAAAATGAATACAATGTAGCTATGGAGGAAATGGACACTCCATGAATAATGCTACCGGACTACATTGCACCCATATCCAATATGGGTAACTATATCTCTGCTATGCTCTCATATGTTGTCCTATGCTATCCTCTATGATGTCTATGCTATTACAATGAGGTCTTTATATAGGAAGATAAGTTCCTTGGCCAACACTCTATCTAGTTGTGCAAGGGACAACTTGCACATATACAACTTGCACATTGACATTGCATGAAAAAACAAGGTAACTTCCCCCTAAAGTAATCTAATGTCCTAAGTATGTACCTTGGTAGGTACATTTACATGACCCAAATGATGTAATATAATCTATTTCTAACACCCCCATGTATTACATTATTTGGGTATTGAAGACTTTAGTCTTCAATGTGGATCTTCTTCTTGATCTCGAGATTCATATTCTTCTTTTCTATTTTCTGTAACTTGTTCAAGCAAGTAGTTAGTGTCTTCATAACCTGTCATTCTTGCTTAAAGAGCTTTGAATTCATAATCATCTGTGGATCCTTCCAGTTCTTCGATTTCTTCTATCCTCTGAGCTAGATGTCCTTTTTTATTTCTTTTTTGATACTCCAATTGGGGATAATTGGTTGGATGCTGAAATTGTTGTTGATGAGGATTTTGATATTATCATGGCTAAAATTGGTTCCCATTGTTCATCTGATTTCCTCGATTCTAATTTTTGGGATTGAATCTACAATAGCTGGTACTATGGCCTTTTTTCTTGCATATCTGACAATACCTGTTGTACCATGGTTTTCATCCTTTTGATGATGAAGCAATATTTCCCTATGGATTATCTTTAGATGACAATGCAATGTTAGTCATTTCATCTTTAATTATATTTTCCACCTCATATTCCTGTAGAATATTGACTAGGTCATCAAAAGAGGTATCTTTACTTAGGACTTGTAAAGATGTTACCAAATGCTTGTAGCTTTCTGGAAGTGCTCTCATGGTTACTTGAGTAAGAAGTTCATCCTTAATTGTTTCTCCTAAGGTCAATAATTTCCCTTTAATATCTGCTACCTTCCTTAGGAATAGTTCTATGCTTTCTCCACTATTCATCTTTAATGAGTGAAGTTGAGTTTGAAGATGAAGAATAGTTACCTTATTCTTTCCTTCAAATATTTTCTCTAGGCTTGTCCATGCATCTGAAGATAATTTTGTTGAACTGATATAGGGTTGTATCTCATCAGTGATAGCAAAGGTTATTATCATTAGAGCCTTTGAATCATTTTCCTCAAACTTTAGGATTTTAGTATCACTTGTGGTAGGTCTCTATGTTTTCCCTTTGACAATATCCCAAAGTTTTTCATATACCAAGATTGCTTTCACTTTATTCTTCCAAGAGAAATAATTAGGACCCTTGAGTAATTGAGATTCTACTAGGAAGAATTTGTTTGATGCCATTTAAATTCCCTAATATCAATCCTTAGATTTTGTGGACTTCCTTATGTCTCCCTAGTGATTTTGGGATATAATATAGTGCTCTTGTAAAAAGTAGTTCAATTTTTGGTTGATTTTGTAAAGTTTTGTAAATATCAAAAATCAACTTTTATTATCCCTTATTGCTCCTATTGAACTAAGCACTTTTCCAATTTTGAAGAGGTTTTAATGTTGGATTTATTTTGTCCCTTTTTTTTGAAATTTTGAGACAAGAATATTATAAATTTCCAACCTTAGAAAAAAGCTTTAATAACCTCTTTTAATATCCCTTTAGGATTTAATTGTAGTGTATCTAATTTCCAATAAATTAATTTGATGTAGTAACCCTTATAACTCCCAAATTTTGGAAAAATTAGACCACAATAATATTTGTAAATATTTTAAAAATAATTTCTAGTAGAAATCCTTATTGCTCCTATGTTTAATATTGCAAATATTATATTGATTTGATAAATTATTCCCTTTGAGATATGGCTTTCAATATGGTTAAATTCCTCTAAGTTTAACCTTATAACTCCCAAGAAATGAAAGCATATTATAGTGGGAATAAACCTTACCTTATATCATTCAATAATTGGCATTGATTTTCATTGTGCAAGGGCTACAATATTGATGTCGCTGCTTTGGTTGTTCCCTCCAATAGAATTGCTTGGAACCTTCATGGGATTTGATGTTCCAAATATGGCACCTTTAGTATCTACCTTTGACCTTCCTTGACTAGAGCATTGAAGGCTCTTCCACCTTGCTTCCACGTTGCCTCTTAGCCCTGTGCGTGTAGACCTTGGATGTAAATGCTTGTTGAATGCTTGGTCATTGATGCTCTTAAAATGGAGGAGAATCTTGTGTTGAGTGCCAAGTGGCACATCCATTTTTTTCTTGAGCACTTGAGGAGTAGAAGGTGCTAGAAAACACTTATTTCTCCCTTTGAGTAATGTATGGATGTTACGTTCTTCAATGGAGCACTTGGCTTCTCTTTAGACAAGTGTTTCTCATATACTCATTGCACCAACCTATAGCTTGTAACTCCTTTGATGATGAAGATGAGCGCTCGCATGAGGAGCGTTAGGGTATTGTCTCAAGTGATAAATATCACTTCCTCCTTGTGCATGGACGTCTTCTATAACACTTCTTCAATGTATCCTTTGGAGGTTCTTTAAACCCTATAAAATTCCTAGCTCCTTTTTCATTCAATAGCTCTTGCTTGTAGATTGTTTCTAGCTAGGTTGAGGAGCAATGATTTGGAGGCTTGAGCACCGATTTTGAGCTTTGAAGATGTGGAGTTTGAAACACTCCAATGGTGCTTTAATATTCCTCTTTTCTCACCTATTATACGTCCTCCTTTTGTAGACAATGTTGCTCTTGATTATAATATTGTTTCTCCCTTTGTTTTTTATCTTGTCTCTTGCAGGTTCGGTCATCCAAGATGAGGGGAGTATGAGCCCTTAGAGTGGCTCCTTTTGTTGTGCTTGGAAAGATGCTAGTGTTCGACCACCTTCAACTGGTTTTTCTAATGGATGTTGTGCCTTTGAGACACCTTCAAATCTACCTTATTTTCCTGTATAAACTAGATTAGGATAGTGCAATGCAATGTAATATATTTATGTATAAAATAGCCTTTATTGCACCTTCTTTTGCACCCCTTTTTTAGGTCTGAATTTCTGGTTTTGTGGCAGAATTTTGAATGCAATATAGGGGTTTTGAGGTTGTCTCTTTGATTAGACACCTTCCCCTTTTTTCTTGGATATTTTACAAATGAACCCAAGCTTGTAACCACTTGATAGAAGCTCTCTTTTTGCTGTATTTTTCTGCACTATTTCTTTGTAGAAACCTTATTGTGCTTTGAATTTGAGACTCACCAAGTCTCGATTCGAGGCTTCCTTTGTTGATATTTGGTGGCTACTTTCTTCTCCAATGCTTGGAGGATTGAGCTGATTTTGTGGCTTCTCTTGGCCACTCAATGTTGCATATTTTTATGCACTAATAGTGTCTTTAGACACTTTGTCAAATTCTGATTTTGTGCCTTTCTCAAGAACACAAACAATAATATTTTGAGAGCAATAGAATAGTGCAAATGAATCTAATAATATTTCACTTTTAATGCACTAACAATTTCACCTTATCACTCCAATTAACTCTCAAAATTAATGCACTTAATCAATTTACTACAACTAATCAAGAATAATCTGAAATGAATCTTCAAAAATTATTCTACAATTTCCTTACAAATAAAGTTGTAGGGACTAGTCTTCTTTTGCTTTCCAAAGTAGATGATAGGTAGTTGATAGATAGTTGTAATGCATAAATCTAATCAACTCCTAATGTGCAAATGAACCTTAAAAGAAATTGTTCTCTTTTTACACTTTTGAAGACTGTAATCCAATGTTTCTTATTGCAACTTTGATCCAAATTAAGGTGCTTTAATAAATTTGATAAGTAATCCAATTAATGAATCTACTTGCACCAATAGTTGCATACCTTTTTGAAATATTTTGTAGCTCTTCTATCGCTTCTGTGGAGGATGTAGATCTTGTTACTTTCTATAGACTATCCTAAACAACTCCTTCTTCACCAAAATATGGTCTCAAACTTTCCTTCATGAGCCTAGGATTTGGTGGCTTGTTCTCCTTTTGCAGTCTCCTCCTTTTACTGTAGATTTGAAGAAGTCTTTGTCTCTAAAATGGTGCCTTCTTGCTATGAGAGGTAATCTTCAAATCTCTTGGATCTTGTAGGCTTCTCCTATCTTCAAGTCTTCTTGTCAAATTTTGACTTCAAGCAGGATCTTCTTCTCAAGATTTTGAATGTCTTGAGGTCTTCACTGGATTCTTCTTCTGGGATTTGGCACTCCTTGCCAAATTCTTCTTCTCTTGGGCTTGTTGTCAGATGACGATAATTGTCCCAAGTCCTTCACTATCAGGGGCTTCTCCTTGGTAGTGGATTTCTCCAATGAGTTCTTCTTTGATGATTTCTTCAGTAAGGCTCTCCAAGCCTTTTACTGGATGCTCATTGAGACCTCCCTAAGGTCTTTGATCTTGCAACTTCTTCTGGTCTTCCTTGAGATATTTTATTCAACCTTCTACTCCTAGAAGTGTTGGTGGTGAGATCTTCCTCTGGATATTTGATTCTACTGCTTCTAGATTCGAGTAGGACTCTCCTAGTCCTTCTTCCAAGACTAGAAGTTCTTCAATGAGATCTCCTCCTGATCTCTTTGCCTTTACTTCAAGTGTTGGATTGATTCTGAAGAAGATACTCTTCCTAAATTTCTTGTAGGAAGTTTCCTAACTCATTGAATCTCCTTTCCTTGCAATAAAGTATTAGTACTAAAATCTTAATCTCCTTCTAAATTAGATACTCACTTTTGGAGTCTTCTTTAAGATCAAGGCTTATGTGGCCTTTTTTAGTATCAAGGCTTCTGTGGCTTTTTTAATATAGGTTATAGTGGATTTTAATATCAAGGTTTATATGGCCTTTTTTCAATATCAAGGCTTTTATGGTTTTTAGGTATGGCCTTTTTTTTGGATTAAGGCTACTATGGCCTTTTCTTCTGGATCAAGGCTACTATGGCATTTTCTTCTTGATCAAGGCTACTATGGCCTTTTCTTCTTCTGTGAAGTTCTCAATTTAGTAATGGAGATCTCTAGTCTCCTAACTTCACCATAACTCTTCTCCAGAAGTCTTCTTCCATAGTATTATTTTCTTGGACAAGGAACTAATCTCTGCACTATGAAGGTACGTCGACCTTCAAGCAATGAAGTTGAAGTCTCCTAGATTTCTATTGTAGGAGGAGTCCCAATCTTCTAAGAATTAGTTTTCTGTAATAAAAGAAACTTTGGGTAATAGTTAAGAAATTCCAGATATCCTGAATTATCTTCACTAGTTGATTTGTCAATCTAGTGGATTGAATGTTGAGTCCTAGTCTTCATGAGTTTTTTTCTGCAACTCTGTGGAAAGACTCTAGCCAAATGCAATCTCAGTATTTCTAGAATTAAGATTTCTTTCAGTCCTCACTTGTGGCTCTCCCTAATTCTACCACCTAGATTCTTCTTAGACTCAATGATGATGGTGGTTTTCCTGTGGCTAGATCTATCGTAGCTCTGATACCACTGTTAGATTTTGATGTAGTATGCAATGGGAGATAACAATCACAAGATGCATAAATAATATGAAAGAAAGTAAATCTGCGAGATGACTGAAATATGCTATAAATAGAAATGATAAAAATGAATACAATGTAGCTATGGAGGAAATGGACACTCCATGAATAATGCTACCGGACTACATTGCACCCATCTCCAATATGGGTGACTATATCTATGCTATGCTCTCCTATGCTATCCTATGATGTTCTATGCTATTACAATGAGGCCTTTATATAGGAAGATAAGTTCCTTGGCCAACACTCTACCTAGTTGTGCAAGGGATAACTTGCACATATACAGCTTGCACATTGACACTTGTGCATTTATTACATTGCATGAAGAAACTAGGTAACTTCCCCCTAAAGTAATCTAATGTCCTAAGTATGTACCTAGGAAGGTACATTTACATGACCCAAATGATGTAATATAATCTATTTCTAACACCCGAGTCATGTCGACCCTGTTGCTTGCATATTGTTCAATCTCTACTGACCCTTTTAGTTGAGCTACCCTATCACCTTTGTGATGCCCTTGATGGATATTATGTTGTTAAGATATTTTCACAAGTGATATTAGTTTTGCTTATTCATGGCTACTGGGTTGCTTAGTAAGGCTGTTGATGGGATATTTGCAAATTCCTCTCCTCAAGTAGTGTGATGGAGATTTGGTACCTTGACGAGCTTCGATCGAGTTCAAATATTTTGATAGGTCTAGGACTTAGCCAATTTTGCATGCTAGTATCATTCGATAGTGTGATGGAGATTTGGGACCTTGGTAGACTTCGATCAAGTGCAAATCCTTCGATGCATCCTATACTTAGTTGTTTCAGTTGATTTGAGTATTTCGGTAGTGTGATGGAGATTTGGTACCTTGGTGGACTTTGACTACGTGCAGATATTATAATGTATCCCATACTTAGCCATTTTAATTATCATCAATCCTTCAATCACATGATGGACTTTTGGGATCCTAGCGGACTCCAACCATGTGCAAATATTTAGGTACATCCCATACTTAGCCATTTTAGTTGTCATCAATCCTTCGGTCATGCGATAAACTTTTGAAAACCTATTGGACTTTGACTGGGTGTAAATCCTCAAGCACATCCTATACTTAGTTTTTTCAATTGATTTAAGTCTTTTAGTAGTGTTACGAAGATTTGGTACCTTGATAGGCTTTGACCAGGTACAAATATTCTGATGCATCCTATACTTAGCCATTTTTACTTGCTGATATATTTTGGTTGCATGATAGATATTTGGTACCTTGATAGGCTTTGATCGGGTACAAATATTCCAATGCATCCCATACTTAGCCATTCTTGCTTGTCTTGAGTCCTCCAGTTGTGGGACGAAGATTTGGTACCTTAACGGGCTTCGACTAGGTACAAATAGTTTGGCACATACCATACTTAGCCATTTTTTCTTGCTGATATTTTATGATAGTATGGTAGAGATTTGGTACCTTGTCGGGCTCTAGTCGGGTATAAATATTTTGATGCATTCCATACTTAGCCATTCTCTCTTGTCTTGAGTCATTCGATAGTGTGGTGGAGATTTGGTACCTTGATGGGCTCTGGTCGTGTACAAATATTTCAACGCATCCCATACTTAGCCATTTTTGCTTGTTGATATCTTTTGATAGTGTGGCAGATATTTTATACCTTAACGAGATTTGATCAGGTAAAAATCTTTTGGTGCATCCCATTCTTAGCCATTCTCGCTTGTCTTGAGTCTTTCAACTTTGCGATGTACTTTTGGTACCCTAGTAGACTTCAGTAGGGTATAGAAGTTTTGAAGATTCCATCACTTAGCCAAATTCATTATTGTATCTCCTCCTTTGCACTTTTTACCAAAGTGCATGTGGGTGATGCTTGAAAATACCCACATTCTTGGTGACTCATAGGGTTTTTTTCCTAGTGTAAAAGAAGAACCCAAACTAACTTGACTATATACCACAAAATACAAAATTGGCATAAACAAGGCAATTGATGGATGCAAACTATGAAGGACTATAAGGATAGTACCTTTTAAACAAATAAACCTCTAGGGAGAAAAGAGAAAACAAAACTATGAGAATGACTTGGGTGGAGGAGTTTGTGGTAAATTTTACAAGTGGTAAGTGATGATGAAATGGGAATGATGAAACAAAAATAGTGCATGGGGATACCTGGAGAATAGGACACCTCTAGAAAACCCAAGCAGGGACTCTCAAAATGGAGACTACAACAAAAATTTTGGGCACAAATATGGATAGAAATGGAAAAATGGAAGTAGAAAAGGACAATAGGGATACCTCGAACAAGGGATACCCCCACAAAATTGTAAACCTCTGAGTAAATATGGCTGCAGTTGGTAGCTGCCTTAAGTCCAAGTCAAACAACTTAGAAAATCACCATTCTTCTGCTTGTTGCACTCCCTAGCTTCTCTTATTTTCTTGACCCAACCGAGTAAGAAATTCTGCATCATGACACCTTCAAGCATCCAATTCTTTCTGTTCTTCATCATCTTGCTACTCATCAATGCTGAAAGGTATTCTCCAAGGGAGGCTTTTAAATAGATCTAGCCTTGAGCTCAATTGTGCCAACTGACACTTTCATCATAATTTGTGATCTAGGTAGATCTTGCAAACCCCACTAGTTTGATGTGGATCTAGTACTTGGTTTGATGTGCATTTGATTTCAAGTACTGATAGCCTAATGACATGTACTATTGCTACCTTCTTGTTTGTTGTGTTAGTATGATCTTTATCACTGTCATTCAATTTTATTTTGAGCTGGTCCATTGGGCTTCGAAGTCATTATTGCTGAAAAGACATTATGATACAACTTGTACAAGTAAAATATATTACAAGAAAGCATTGCTTTCAAAAAATATTAATCACCCCTTGGTCTTGATAGATGTTGAGACTCTCCTTCCTGTTGGGTTTGTCTATGTGAAGCAGCTTCTGATGATTCACCATGTTGTGAAATGACCTAAGATGGTATGAGGATCTAGAGTTCTTGGCACATCTTATTCCAAGCCTCTGAGGAGGGTTCTGGAATTCCCCTGAGCTCAACCATAATCCCTTTTAGTCTACAAATGTTGCCATAAGGAGGATCACTATACTTTTTAGCCATATGCTCTACTTTTGTTAAGATCTGAGAAAGCTTGTAGAAGAGTACGAAGACTTTTTCTACCTCTAGTGGCTCTGGTAGTGAGTCAATCTCACTTTCATATTGGATCTGCTGGTCAAGTAGCTGGTTGATCATTTCCACTTTATGAAAAAGTATGTTGTCATCCCAGAAACTAGGTGCTCCAAGGCCCTTGATCTCTTTAGCAATAGTGCTCATTTCTTCAGCTTCTTTTCTAAGAGTAACAAATATTTCATATCCTAGATCGATGAGCTCATTTGCATGATATATCTGGTGAGCCCAAAGTCTCCATTCCTCTATATCTTTGCTAGGCTATTTTTGTAGAACTGGATATTTTTTAGGATATCTTAGCATTTTTCTTAGTTTTTGTGCTTCCTGAAACTTGACTATCAGGGTGCTTTCTCCCTTTTCAATTTCCTTCTTGGCTTCTATAGATACAATAGCAATTTATCATAGTTTTGTATAAAAAGGAGGGAAAGCATGTGAAATTGCTCCTTTGATATTTCCCTAGTAGTGGCTTCTAACTTGTTTGAGCCAATCCTTGGAGATTTTTGCGCCATGTGGCTTATCCTTTTCTTATTGTAATTCATTCATGGTGATGGATAGGGCTTCTTCCTATTGTTGTAGCTTGTCCTTAAGATCTTGCAGCTCCACATCTTGTTGCTTGATTCTTTCATCCTTCTATTGCAAGTATTTCTTAGAAGGAGCTTTATCAATGATGCCTTTCAATTTATTTACTTCATTCTTTAAGGTATCCTTATCTCATTTTTCTTTGGTAAGTTTGACTTCTAGAGTCTCAATCTTCTTTTTAGTAGCTTCCAAGTTTTTGTCTATCTTCTTGGATTACACATATAATGTATCTACCTCTATATGAATAGCCTATATAGTCTCTACTTTGGATATCTTGGAGATATCTCTACTATGCTCCTTTATCCTCTAATATTTCAATCTCATTTGGGAGGTTGGTTTCTTGACTTTTGGTTTTGCAATCACCTTAATCCTTATCCCCTTAATTGGGTCCAAAGTGTCATAACCAATGGTGATAACCTCTTCCTCTTTATCTTGTAGTTGCTCAAGCTACTCTTCTTCCTCTCTCCATTTTTGTTGATTCTCCTCTGTAATCTCGATGGTAGAGAAAATATTTGATAGTGGTTCTTGAGTGGCTAATGGGAGAATCAAGCTAGCCAAGAATGTTGGCAGTGGAGTGAGGGGATAAGAAATCATGGATTTTGTAGGGGATATGGTTTCCTACAAAACTTATTGCTTTTGAGTTGGGGGTGGAGGAGTGAATAATGGAGAGTGAGGTAGAGAATCCTGTAGAATGTGGGATTGGGCCAATGGGATGGATGTGAGGAATGATGGAAAGGATGATTCAACTAGCAGAGTATGTGAGATGATAGGCATAATTGGTGGAGAGGGTTCTACTTTAGACATAAGCTCTACAATGATAGGGATCATTTTTGAGGATGGATGGACTTGGTAGGATGGAGATGATAAAATTTCAATTGATGAGGGGCTTTGAGGTGAGGAGGGTTTAGAAAATGTACCTTGTTCTTGTGCTCCCAACTTTGGCTCCTTTTGGATGACTTCAGCTGATTTTGCTTTGAGTTCTATTTCTCTTACTTGTTTAGATTCTACTTGGGTGATTGTTGCTTCACACCTCTATGTTTCTTGTTGCAATTCTTACCTCTTGCATGTTTGTTGTTCCTTTTCTTTCTGCAATCATTATTTTCTAGCAACTTTCTTTGTATCCAAACTTCTTGGTTTTGGGTGGTATTTTCATTTCTTGCTTGACTTGGAGCTCTGACTAGAAGATTCAGGTTGTGCTTCTAAAGATGCTTCAACTATTTTAGGATTAGTTGTTCTTCTAGTGTAGACCATAGGTGAATGCTGAGGAAGTGATTCTTCTTCTACTTCATCATCACCAATAGTCAGAGGGGTTGGTGGTCATTGTTGAAATTTCTATTTTTGATCCTTCACCACCTACATCTCCTTCATCTTTAGATAGTTTTAGGACTTTCAAAAATATTTCTCTTTCATGTGCCTACTTCCAACTGATATATTCAGCATCAAACTTTGCATTGAATAATCTATCGGTGTTGTCATTTGGTTTAGCCTTTTTTATCAAGTCACGTTCACATCGAGTTACCCACCATTCTTCAATTTTGTATTCCTCCCATCCCTTGTCATCTTTAATTATTTTGATGAGTTCTAGATTGAGAAATTGATCCTCATTCCTTTTCATGTCGAAGACCTACTCAAACTTGTAGCATTTTCTCCATGGTGGCCTTTCTTGCATCTCCATGTAGTCAAATGGTGCCACCTGATCTTCAGCTAGGTTCCTAAAATTTTCAATGTCTGTGCATGACACATGTTTAAACGAGGGTGCTTTATTGTTGATTTTTGATAATATCTGAAATAGGATGTCATCTGGATCATAGTGCCACATATGTGGCACTACTAGTAGCTTCAAGGCAGCCAGCTTGGCTTCTAGGTCCTTATACTACTATAGTTCCTTTTTGACATATTGATGCATTCAAACTTGATGGGCATCTTAAAAATTGTAGTCTTCTTTGCTCCTGGGCCAAGACTCTACTCTATCACATATATTTACCTATAATATTCGAGGTCGAACACCTAGTTGGTGATATAATATGGTAGTAGATAAGGGTACTTGGAGAAACCAAAAAGTTTGATTATAGTGCCTTGCTCTAGGAAATACCAATCCCCTTGCTCTCACATTTTCCCTCTCAATACATCTTCAACTTTAAGCATGATATGGGGGAATTTCCCATAGATTTTTGCTAGGGCTGGTCCTAGAAACTACCTGTTGAATTCTAGGTATGAGTTACTATCTCTCAAAACATGGGTCCAGTCTACTACTAGACTAATTACACCATGCTCATCTATCTTCTACACCTGAATATTATGTTTGCCTATTGAGGTCATATAGAATAGAAACAACTAGGCTACATAGGATGGGTATGTGAATATATCACAACGTTTATTCTTCATAGACTTTAATTGTTCATGTATGTTGATGGCCAAAAATTCATCCTAATCTAGTGTAACATAGGAGGAAGCGACCATAACTACATTTGCCATACCCATATGATATGGGTAAACCATCACATTAGTCCTTAGGCCCAAAATTATCGCCAGCATGGAGAAGATAGGTTGTGCTTCATCACTGAATTCTCCAAGCTTTCTATTCTTAGTCATGAAGTCCTTTGGCAATTTTCCTCCTATCTCGATGAGCCATTTTTGAATTGAATCATTCTGTAGGTACAATCTTTGATCTTCCAATACTATTTTCTTTGGCTTGATGTTTAGGGCATATTTTACTATAAATACCTCCATTATGAGTTCCCTACTGATAGTAAATAGTGGCTTAAAATTAGAATTACACATGATGGTTATACTAGGATCATAGAACTTCACCACTACATCGATAAGCTTTGGATATGGATGCACTATTATAGGCACAAATCTATTGAGTCTTGAGCGATAAGCTGCTCTGATCGGGTGATTTTTAGACATCTTCCATTTTTCTTTAGAGGCTACCCAAAAATTCTTTAACTTGGATTTGATCGTAAGCACTATGTCATGGATGCCTGCCATATCATCTTGTAGTTCATTTATGGATTTATGTACAACAACACTCTTCTTAGCTCTACCCATTTTATTGATTCTACCTTTGTTGCTAGCAATTGATTCTTCTAAAATATTTAGAGCTCTCATCTACAACTTGTATTTAGAACTTTTGTAAGGGAAAGAATGTTTGAGAGTGGCATTCAATTTATATTGTTCGATCGTAAGCTTCGTTGGTTTGGAGATGTTATCATCTTCATGTGATAGATTGCACGTGCCTAGGAAGATTTACCTTAGGAGTAGTTTCCTTTTTGAGAAACTTGACACATGCTTGAAAAGTACATCACTATCCAATAACATTCTATCATGATTCAAAAACTATAGGTTGGTAGTAATTTGATTTATTGCTCAAAGCATATTCTAGAATAACTACCTCTGATAGATTAGTTGAGGTTGCATAATTTTATGGACCTATGATTAATCAAAGTAAAATCTTGCTAGGATTACCAACCATTGTAACATTAATGTCACATATTGCATTTGGTAGTTCATCTGACCAATGGGATTGTAGAATTTACCAATCATGGGTGGCCTATGAATTTAGACAATCGTTTAGCTAACAACTACTTTGTGAGATGTGCCTAGGAATTTTAATCATTTTCTTGACCTATTGATTAGTGGTCTAGTTGAAATGTGATGAAGGGGGTGCGCAACTCGAGATACAAGATTGATGGATGATCTTTCACCTTTGATCATTAATCATAAAGGCAACCCCCTTGTTTTAGAAAAGATAAAAATACAATATTTACAAGAAGTGTACACGTGTCATATTTACATATATACATGGTGGATGCCACTTGTCCTAAGCATAATGCTTCAGATGTTGGCCATTTACCAAAATTGGCAATAGATGACCATCTGGGTGGCACAATTGGAATGCATTCAGATCCTTCTTTTGCTCAATTATGTATGGTCTAGACCACATTGAATCAAACTTTTCATGTGATCCAAGCTTTGCCTTGTCCACATCCCACTTAAGCACTAAGTCACCTTCTTTAAATGATTTTGACATCACCTTTTTATCAAACCAACATTTGATGACTTTCTAGTGATGATAAAAATTGTTATACGCCTATTCTCATTTTTCTTCTAATTGAACCAGCTCTACCATCCTTTTCTCCATAGGTTGTAAGGCATCCAGATAATTCTCAGTTATGAATCTCAGTGTCGAAAGCTCTAGGTTGATTGGCAACACAACTTCCTTTCCATATACTAGAGTGTAAGGTGAAGTTCTGAGAGACTTCTTGACTATGATTCGATCAGCCCATAATGCTTGATCTAGCAATAGATGCCAATTTTTAGGATTGTGTTCGATACTCCTTTTGATGATTTTCAATAAATTCTTGTTGGTGGATTCTGCAAGACCATTCCCCTAAGGGTAATAATTTGATGAAGCATTCCAGTATATTCCATACTTTCTTGCAAAATCAATAGTTTTAGCTCCTATAAAGCATCCAACATTATCTGAGATAATGGTAGACAAGATTCTAAATCTAGTGATCAATATTTCCAAGAAATCAATCACAATATCCTGATCAGCATGTTTTGTAGCTTTCACTTCCATCCATTTGGTGAAGTAATCCATCGCTATCAAAATGTACTTGTGTCTGATATATGAGTTGGGGTTAATCATACCGATGAAGTCCAATCCCCATTGCTAGAAAGGTTCTTCTACAATTATTGGTTGTAGAGGCATTGTTGGATGCTTGCTTTTGCCTATAAACTTTTGACACTTATCACAAGCTCTAGCCAACTTAAATGCATCTAAAAAAATGGATGGCCAATAGTATCCAACCCTTAGGATTTTTGCTATAATAGTTTATCTAGAATAGTGACCACCTAAAAAACCACTGTGAAACTCCTTGAGCACTTCTTCGATTTTCTCTAGATGTAGGCATCTTAATAGTACCCCATCAATGTTTTTACGATATAGGATATGCTTAACCAGAATATATTATCTAGCATGTAGTCTATATCTACATCTTTGAGATGCATTTAAGCCCTCTAGACATATCCCTATAGTGAAATAATGTCCTATCTACTCAATTCAGGAGTCTGGATGCATTATTTCCAATTTTGACCCAATATCTTGTTCATCTTGATTTAACATATTGGCATTTTGACATGCAAATTCTGCTAAGCTTTGACATAAGGCTCAACCTCTTATCAATTTTTTTGGCCTTATTTTGACATCATACTCTTGAATCTTAGTCACCCAACCGACTCTCTTGTCACCAAGTTCTCCTTGAATCATGAAGTTTTAGACATCTGGATGTACTACATACACTAGAGTCTTGCTTTGAGAAACAAAATACCTAAATTTCTTTAGCGACTTCATGATAGCATAGACTTATTTTTCAATGAAATTGTACCTTTCTTCATGATCTTAGAATGTTTGACTTAAGAAGGCTATTGGTCTTTCATTGTCCTGTTCCTTTTTTGAGTAAGAACAACAACATAGCTTCCCTCTGCTCCAAATGCATAGAGAATGAAGTCTTTGGAGTAATCTAGATTAATGAGGATAGGAGCTTGAGATATTGCTTCCTTGATCTCCCTAAAAGCATTCTTCTAGACATCTATCCATTTGAACTCCACTTCCTACTTCAACATCTCAGTCATTGGTTTTACTATTTGAGCAAAGTTTGAGATGAATTTATGGATAAAATTGATTTATCCAAAGAATGATTGAAGTCCCTTTTTGTTCAGTGGGAGAGGGAGAGATAGAATAACTTTTACTCTATCTAGATCAATTTCCAATCCTAATTCTGATACCACATGTCCCAATAATTTTCCTTCATGTACTACAAAGATTGATTTCTTGGGATTCAATGAGACCCCAAATTCTCTACATTTCTCAAACACCATCTGGAGGTGCTCAACATATTTATTCTTATCATGAGAGAATATAGTCATGTCATCTAGATAGATGACAATTATCTTGTTTACTAATTCACCAAATGCTAAATCCATAGCCCTTTGGAAAGTAGCTCTTGCATTTGATAAGCCAAAAGGCATTCATTGATATGCAAATGTACCCCATTTGGTGGTGAATGTAGTCTTGTATTGGTCTTCATATCTTACCCATATCTGATTAAAACCAAAGAATCCATCCAATAAAGAGAATCTCTTGGCTCTAGCTACAGTGTGCAGGATTTGGTCAATTTGTGGAAGAGGGTAATGATCCTTCAAGGAAGCTTGATTCAGATTCTTAAAGTCTACATAGAGATGGATGTCTCCATTTTTCTTTCTTATCGAGACTAGGTTGGCAACCCATGTAGAGTGCTTGATGGGGTATATGATTTTAGCATTTAATAACTTCAATAATTCTTGCTTCATCAGAGCCTCTATTTTAGGATTTATTAGTCGTTGCTTCTATCAAAAAGGCTTTGCATCTGGCATGAGCTCAATAGTATGTTGGATAGTATCCTTGTTGTATACCTTGAGATCATCATAGGTCCATGCTATGATATCATTAAATTATTTGCATAAATCCAAAGTTTGGTTGACTTCTTCTTCTAAATAATGTACACCAATTTTGATATCCTTTCCAGGTTCAATTTGCACATCTTTATAATTTTGACTATCAACCTCAATTCTGTGAGTAGTTGGCCTATCACTACCATCAAATAAACTTTTGAGAGTTATCAATCCTTTTGGGATATGATTATTCTTGAGCTGAATCATTTCAACTTCTTCATCTTCTTCTAGCAATAGGTCACCTATGCAATTCATTTCTTGAATCAGGAAGTCGATGACTTGTTCATCATTATCAAATACTTACCAAAATATGTCCTTATCAGGCATAGATGGTCTATAAACAAGCCTTACTATTTTGGCTTTATGAATGACATTGGACATTGGGCAAAAATTAGCTCCCATAGATGCTAATATGTCAGCATGAGTGTTCTGTTCTTTGGGAATAGCTTTGATATTCAAGGCTTCAAAAGACTCTAGTAAGTCCCATACTCTATTTTTGTATGCCTTGAGATAATGTTGTTTGCTACTACATTTCTCTGTAACTTGATTGACTATCAACTCGGAATCACCAAATATTTATAGTTGCTTGATTCCCATCTTTTCAGCCTTCTTCAACCCTAAGCATAGTGCTTCATATTCTATTGCATTGTTTGTATAGCTCCATGTCAGTCGATATGAGAAGGCCTTTTCCATTTTGGTAGGTGATATTAGCACTATACCTACTCTAGCACCATTCTTGCATCTGGCACCATCAAAGAATAACTTCCATATTTGGTCTTGTTGGGGAATCTACTCTACCAAAGTTGTGTTTTTCTTTTCCTCTAACTTCATGATTGAGTAGGTGCCAATTCCTATCTCAATCATAGCATTGAAGTATTTTATAGAGAATTGATCTTCAGTTTGGAGATCCTTTAGTACTTCCTCCATTAGATCTCCTTCTTCAGTCATTATGTTAACTGTGTCAACTTGATGATTTTCTTCTTCAAGCTTTTCTATATGGAAAGAAGATGGCTTTTCTAAGAATATTTTGATTCTTTTTCCCCTAAATGGGATTTCCATATGTGAATAATCAAGAGATAAATAACCACCCAACTTGGTAGTGAATTCTCTTGACAAACACATCCCAAAGTAAGGTTCCAGATCTACCACCATAATTTCCTAGATGATAGTGATCTAGGATATTCTATGCAACTTCATGGGGATATATTTGATTACACCTACTATTTTCATAGGTGTGCCATCTAGTTGTAGTACTCCAAGACTACTCCTTGTGTATTCCATACCCATTATTTCACAAACTACTTTGGGCATCACAGTAGTAGCTGCTCCAGAGTCAATCATACAGTTATGTACCACCCATCCTTCCATCCGTAAGGATAGATAGAATGGAGATGGTCTATTTTTTCTCATTATTGAAGTAGGGTGTCCCTGAGCTAAATTGAGCTCTACTTGCTTCTCTTGATTCTTGATTGTTTTGAGTGAAGCCTACAAAATATCAATCTATCCTAGGATAAGAAGTGCATCATACATGCTTGCTTTTGATGGAGTATTTTTTAATTCCTCCACAATGTTGAAGCTAGGAGAGTCAGGTTATTTTTTACATTCTTTTATAGGTTCATCATACTTATTCTTGTACTCCTGAGTGGCCTCAATCCTCTATCATTTGGTCAGGGAAGGATATCTGAGCTTATCTCTGGCTTGTTCTTTCTCTTCACTTTCCTTCATCACCTTTTTCTGCCATTGAGTTAGATTTTGAGGTGGAGTTACTTGAGGAACATCTCCTTTTGGGGAGATTTTTATCTCAGAAGGCACTTTGAAAGGGTCCATGACTTTAGGGTCAACCAATAAAGGTTTCTTCTCGGATCTTGTTAGGACCACTACTTGTTCAATAGTCGACATCATGAAATTGTAGTCCATTTCTCTCAACATATTCACTTGACTCTTTTGAGCCATTTCTACCTTCTTGATGGTAACCTTTTGAATGTGATGTTGATGCATCATACATGTACTTTCACCATGTGGGTCATTGCAAGTTGAACACCAATAACTAGACTCGGATCCTGAGGTAGAAGGTTCTTCTTCTTGATTATTGTATATTGTACTAGATTTTTCTAAGGGCTTGCTAGTGGAGGCAACTTGATCCCTTGTGATAGATGGAAACCTTCATGGTTGAAAGTTTCTCTCAAATTCTCTTCTTTTCATAGCAGTGACTTCATTTGTGAGGTTCTTCATAGTTGTTACCATTTCTTGGAAGGTAATTATCTGAGGATCAGGGGCTAGTAATGTAGGGATAGTAGATGGTGTTGGGAGTAATGGGATTGTGGGAGGAGCAGGTAGCATCTGAGTAGCCGATGTAATTGGCCATGCTAGGAAATTTATGAGAGGAGTAGTCATTGGGAATGAATTGGGTGTGGCAAAGGCTTGCATTTTTTGTTGAGGAAATTTTAGGTATATTGGCATCACCACTTTTGGAGGTAGCCTCCCTATAGCAATCAAATCCTTTTTTACTTTTAATGCTTCTTGAAAAATTTGAGGAAATGTTAACACATTGGATTGCCTTATAAACATACCCAAATCTAAATGGAAATCCCTCAGATAGTAATACATTGCTTGTTCATTGGTTGGACGGAGACCCTAGGGTACTCTTCTCCATGTTTGACTAAATATAATGTTGAAATTTATTATCTCCTTAGTATGGTTCTAGGTTGGATAGTTCTAGAGATTCTGATTCGGATTCATAACCATTGTTATTGTTGTATTGAGAGGGATAGTAGGGGTAAGATTGGCTATATGGATTTAATATTTAGTGAGGATTGAAGATGACGTTGATGCAAAGGACAAGATGGGGTGTATTCTAAAACTACCAAAGTGTAATTCTAGAAATTCTATAGGTTCCTCTAATCTCCTAGCTACTTGTCTTGTGATCATGTATCTTAGGATCTTAACAGAGCAACTTAATATTAATAATATTTTGAAATGGATATGCGAATATCTCTGGGTTTCTTTTAAATGGAGTCACCAGGTGATTGAAATTAAGACTGCTAAACCAGAGTATCACCAAAACTTTGATTTATCCAAAAAGTGGGACCTGGGTCCCATCGGGCGTGCCAAAAATTGTTGGTCTATAAATCTATCTAAGGAAAGGTTGTGCGCCCACAGACCTTGACCAACATTGAATGACCTAAAAGCTATGAGGCTTCGATGGTCAATCTCTGGAGGAGGTCGGTTCCTTTGAAGTTCAAGCTAACTGATCCTAAAATATGGTGGGAAAAGGGTGTTGAAAGAAGTTAAAAGAGCTAAAGCTAGAACTTATAGTGGTGCAGATTAGGCCACATCAAGACACATGCATAGTAAAATATTATGCAGTAATACAAGTGAACCACCTAACAGACCAACTAGTTTTACTATCAATCACAGAATATTTAATTTTATTATGTTGTAGCTTAACAGATTATAAATTCTAGAACAAGTGAATGTATCATAAGCATAAATCCAAAAAGCAGAATAAACACTATGAGCATTCAATAGGCTAAAATTAGAAATAGGTAATCATTCATACATACACATTCTACAATTGAATTGAACCAGAGGCCAGACAACAATCCCTTTGTATTAGTATGCAAAACTCCTTCTTACATGCAAATTGTAAAAGCCTAAGAGCTGACCTTTTTACATTCTACATTCTAGTATATATAGTCTTTTACAATGTATTCAGTTAGCAAGGCATCATTGCCTTAGAAACAGATTGTTGTTATGTCAGAAGATTTGCCAGCTTGCTAAACTACTTGGAGGTATGGTTGTTCTAACCGCTCAATCATGGCTTGCTGATCTGGTTGGGATCTGCATCATCCTGAGTCATGTCGACCCTATTGCTTGCATCTGGTTCATTGATACTTACTAACCCTTTTAGTTGAGTTGCCCTGTCACCTTTGTGATGGCCTTGATGGAGACTATATTTTTAAGATATTCTGACAAGTCATCTTACTTTTGCTCATTTATTGTTGTTGGGTTTCTTAGTAAGGTTGTTGATGGGATATTTGCATATTTCTCTCCTCAAGTAGTGTGACAAAGATTTGGTACCTTGACGAACTCTAACCAGGTGCAAATATTTTGGTAGGTCTAGGACTTAGTCAATTTTACACATTGGTATCATTCGATAGTGTGACAAATATTTGGGACCTTGGCAGACTTTGGTCAGGTGCAAATCCTTCGATGCATCCTATACTTAGTTGTTTTAGTTGATTTGAGTCTTTTAGTAATGTGACGAGATTTTGTACCTTTGCGAACTTCGATCAGATGCAAATATTCTAGCACATCCCATACTTAGCCATTTTAGCTGTCATTAATCCTTCAATCAAGTGATAGACTTTTGGGACCCTGGCAAACTCTGGTTGGATGCACATATTCCAGTGCATCCCATACTTAGCTATTTTAGCTATCATTAATCCTCTGGTTATATGATGTACTTTTGGGACCCTGACAAACTTGATCGAGTGCAAATCCTTCAGCACATCCTATACTTAGTTGTTTTAGCTAATTTAAATCTTTTGACAGTGTGATGGAGATTTGGTACCTTGACGGGCTCTGGTCGGATATAAATCTTTTGATGCATCTCATACTTAACCATTTTTGCTTGCTAATATCTTTCAATTGTGTGAAAAATTTGGTACCTTGATGAGCTCCAATCGGGTACAAATATTTTGATGCATCCTCTGATAGTGTGGTAAAGATTTGGTACCTTGATAGGCTCTAGCTGGGTACTAATATTCTAACGCATCCCATACTTAGCCATTTTTGCCTGTTGATATGTTTTGGTAGTGTGGGAGAGATTTGGTACCTTGATGGGCTCCAATAAGGTATAAATATTTTGGTGCATCCCATACTTAGCAATTCTTACTTCTCTTGAGTCCTTTGATAGTGTGACAAAGATTTAGTACCTTGATGAGCTTTGGTTAGGTATAAATATTTTGGCACATCCTATACTTAGCCATTTTTATTGCTGATATCTTTCAACATTGTGGTGAATATTTGGTATCTTGATGGGCTTTGGTCAGGTACAAATCTTTCAATGCATCCCATACTTAACCATTCTTTCTTATCTTGAGTCTTTTAGCTTTGCAATGGACTTTCGATACCCTAGTAGACTTTGATCAGGTACATAAGTTTTGGCAAGTCCATCACTTAGCCAAATTTATTGTTGTATCTCCTCCTTTACATATTTTACCAAAGTGCATTTGGGTGATGTTTGAAAATACCCACAAGAGGGAGTGAAAGCCATAAGTGAGTGCAAGGTAGGAGAGGGTGCAAGTTAGGAGTGAGTGTAAGCCAAGAGGGAGTGTGATCCAAAAGGGAGTGTAAGCCAAGAGTGAGACCCATTAGTTAGTATGCAAGGAAATTCACATTTGAAAGCCCTAATGGAAAGTCAATTTGCTCTAGTTGGAAGTATGGAGGCCCAAATTAGAGATAAGCAAAAGATCAAATACATAGCAAGTTCAATCCAAGTAGCAAATGTTACACCAAAAGTAAGTATTAAGGATGAGATGATTGAGCATGATATAATGGTTCTTAAAAGTAGAGAGTTAATATGTAAGTTCCATAGATCATGGTTAGGGTATTTGGAGATTCAAAATTAGATCAAATGGAAATGGGGATTAAATTTAAATTACTTTGTGACTTTTCTTCCTAAAGTTTTTTTCCACACCGTATTTTCTAGTTCAAAAAATAGGGATAAAATAATGGTTGGTGGCCCATGGTTTAGGGGAAGAGATGCACTTTATATGAGACCATGGAATGAAAATTTCTCTATTGAGACAAAAACTATTAAGAAGCTTTCAATATGGGTTAGCCTTTTTGGACTTCAATATCAACTTATAAATAAGGATGTTTTGAAGAATATTAAAAATACCCCAGGGGAATTCATCAAGGAAGGACTAACTACTAAGGAGTGAAAGCATGCTATATATACTCGAATATGTATTGATATGGATATTTCAAAACCTTTGCCACAATTCATTAAGATTAAATCTAAATCAAGAGAATGGTGTCAACAAGTAGATTATGAAAATAT
This sequence comes from Wollemia nobilis, assembly GCA_028583015.1. Lineage (NCBI taxonomy): Eukaryota > Viridiplantae > Streptophyta > Pinopsida > Araucariales > Araucariaceae > Wollemia > Wollemia nobilis. The sequence continues at coordinate 2,611,251 of JAQPPZ010016818.1, read as the reverse complement.
CGCATTTCGTTGCCATAATTTATGAGATTAGACAGATGGCAAGAGTTTGCAAAGTGAAAAATATGAAGAAACATAAAATTTTAGCAATGAGATAAATTTCAAGACGAAGCAAGGAAATCATACAATAATATAAACTAAATCAGATCAAGCATTTTCCATTCTGAAAGAAGAGGTAAAGAAATCCTATCTATAGTATCATTTAGCAAGTTCATGAGGAATTAAAGGTGCAAAAGAAGATGTGGAGAGAAATTCTAAAACAAAGATGACAAAAGAGGTAAAGCTGCAAGCTGGCTGCAATGATAAGGGCTTTGGCTTCTCTTTGAGAGGTCCAAGGTTCAAAACCCACTCAGTATGAGGGGACAATGACCTCTCATAAAAATATGTGTAAACTCATTCAAACAAAGATGACAAAAGAGGTAAATTTTATTCCAGATATATCTATTCGTGTTTAATCTAAACTATCTCAAGTCCTAGTATAATTAAGTCATAATATCTTAGGTCTAAATATAATTAATCAAGAGTAGAATTAAAAATAAGAGCAATCAAAGTATATACTCGCCAATATAAATTATAATAACATTAAAAATAACATCAAATATGAATGTAAATGACCAAAATCATTCATGTACTAGCATAAAATATACTTACAATAATATTGCTTAAAATATGTATACAAGCTTCAATATTATAAATGCTTGCTATGGTGATCATTTACAGATTGTTTTCCCAATATATTGTATGGAGCTTTGTCTCCATAATATAGATATAGAAAGATGACTCTTCAATACTTGACTATTGCACTCCTCACATGTCCATGATTTGCAACCTTTCTTATTCTTTACATAAGACAAGACTCTCATGTCCTTTGGATTTTCATCTTGCCACTTGTATACAAGACTCTTAATTCTCTAATTACATGCACACTTAACTCTATGATACTTGCACACTTCTACATGACACTTGCTCTCCTACATGCACTCCTAATACATAACACGTGCACATCCTCACATTACATATTTGCACACTTACATACATGACACATGCACTTTCTCACTTTCTCTCATTACACCCTTGCTCGCTAATATGCATCACACTTGTGCATATCTTGTATATTACGCTCTTACATGACACTTATGCATATCCTACACATAGACACATAAAAAAGAAACATAAATCACTCTCTTAAACTTAGACTCAAACCCCAATCTATTACATATTTACGTATGTATCCCATAAAGGTATCATGGGGGTATATTTGCATGTACCAATAATGTAATATTCTCCAACAAAATTATCTTCATTTTCCTAAAGTAGTATAAAATCCTCTTTAGGTAATAAAAGTGAAAGGTATGAAGATGTTATCCCCTACACTTTAATGTTTCAAGAGCAACATATTAAAGAAATGAGGATGGAGGAAACCCATAACATTTTAGGTTTTTTAGGATAAAATAAAAAGCTAATTTCTATAGAATAACATCCTTGTATTTTAGGGTTTATAGGGCAACATAAAGAAGACCGTGCTTTGGAGTTTATTCCTTGCACTTTAGATCCTTCAGAACAAGGTAAACCTAAAGATGATAAGTCTTACTATGAGTAGTATGAGAAGATTGAAGAGATTGATGAAGATGAAAGTGTTGCTAGGAATAAAAGAGAGAGGAAGACTAAAGAAGCAAAACAAAGAGAAAAATAAACCTAGAGGGATATTGATATGGAAAAACAAAAGCAAATATCACAAGTGCTAACAAGAAGTGGGGCTAAACCCACAAATAAAAAAATAAAAAATAACAATGAAAATAATATTTTGGAACATTAGGAGAATGGATAAGAACCCCTAAAAAAGGTATTAAGAAATTGTGAGGTTGTTATAAACATGATATTTATAGATATAAAAGTTGGGTAGCAAATATTTAAGCCATTTGAGGTGTTAGACAAAAATAAATTTTGGAAGGCATTTGATATAAAAGGAGTTGACTATGGAAGCTTAGTAGTTTGAGGAAGATGGAGAATATATTTGATAAAAAAGCAAATGAAAAATATCTTTGATAGAAAGGCAAAGTTAGGTATGCTTTAATTAAATTTTTATAAATGTAATGAGAGCAATGTAATATTTTGTCTTTGTAATGTGAGTGATCCCTAATAGAAGCCACACATAGCTTATTAAAAAAAAATACCAATAAGATTGAGTTGGTTGGACACAATTATTCAGATTTGGAGGATCAATTGATAATAGGAAATCTATATCAAAAAAATATTTTCTAATGGAGAATGGATTGGTAACTTGGAGTTTGAAGAAACAAGCAACAATCACACCCTCAATAACAAAGGTAGATTATATAGCAATTATATCAATAAGCAGGAAAACAATGTGGTTGAGGTAGATCCTAGAAGACTTTGGTAAAAAGTAAGAAAGACCAACTACCATTTATTATGATAAGACAAGTGCAATTCAAATGACTAAACATCCTATTTTTCATACAAAATCGAAGCACATTGATTTGACGAATTATTTTACTAGAGATTTAGTTTAGGAAAAAGAAGTTGAATTGAAACACTACAATTCAAAAGATCAGTATACACACATGTTTACAAAGATAGTGGAAAATAATTAATTTCTTTCACTTAGAGATAATAAAAATCTCCTCATTCAGTTCCAAGGGAAAGAATGTTGAAAACTATGATACTGAACAAGACAAAAATAGAATACGATAGGAATAAGATAAAATTATGAATAACACATAATTTGAATTGCAAGTGAAAGTTAAAAAGGAAAAAAGAAATATTCTCACCCAAATTTAGAGAGAATGTAAAGCACCAAGAGACTTTTGAGACAACCAAGATACATCTTACTCTCCATATATAAGGAATTGTATAGAAGTAGAATGCTCATATTTGAATATTGATGAAGTGCTTATTAGAGGATTTTTATGCAATTTTATCTTTTGTTAATTTTCTTCTTTCTTTGATGTATTAATAATTATTTTAGAAAACCACCACATCTCACAAGTTCAAGGTTAAATAATTGACCTTAATGTTTATTGTTAAATTATTATAATAAACCTACACATAAAAGGTGTATAAAGACCAATAAGGCTATATAAATAAATATAACACCAAAATTAGTTGTGGTTATAAGTGAAGCTTAACACCACATATTCCAATATCCTCTCTTAAGTTAAATAAGGGACATAGAGAGGGACTCTTACTAATGGTCCTCTCTTAAGGGACACTCTCTTACTTCAAGTCACTCTCACAATCATGCAAAAGACACCTTAGAGTTGAACTTGACCAAGATGTTTATTATTTACTCCCTTGACAATATATAGATTAGATCAAACATCCCATGGTATGAAGTCATTAAACATAGTGCATCTAAACCTCAATGTGCTTAGTTCACTGATGAAATAGTTGAGTATAGATAATGTTGGTGGATCTTTAATTATCATAATGAATGGTTATTGAAACTATTGTGGAATACTTAACTGCTCCAAAATCATGAGCATCCATTAAATATGTTTGGCAATCTCATTGGCAGCATAATATTTAACTTTTGTAGAAGATTGAGATATAATTGACTGTCATCTATAACACAAAGAGATTACTCCATAACTGAGATAAAATCCAATTCCACTAGTAGAGCACCATTGGTCCAAATTACCAACCTAATCTACATTAGAGCATCCTATCAAAACTAGTGATTGTTAAATTAAGTAGTGAATACCCATTTGATATGTACCTTTGATGTACTAAAGGATTCACTTGCTTGTTATCCAATGGATCTTAGGGATGATTACATATACATAGAATAACCATTGATATAAAATACAATGTTTGACCATGGGTGAGATAGAGAAGTCCCCCGACAAGTGACTAGTACAAGGTACCATCCATTAAAGGAGTAGCGCAATTTGCTTAAAGGTTCAAACTAGAAGTAAAAGAAGTTCAACCATGTTTATAATCCTCCACCTGAATCTACTTCAAAATATCCAAGGTATACTTACGCTAAGAAATGGTGATACTGAGGGTGACTAATTGATCTAGATACCTAATAAATAATGGAGGTCCAAATTGGTCATCTCAAAAGTTTCATAAAGTTGTGACTTCATCTCCTAGAGAAGTGATGTTGAGCTTTATGTGATGAGAATAAAATAAATATATAACATAATGATTGAAACCTAAAAAGTCCAAATTCATGACATAAACATCATTCTCTACCTCACATAATGTAAAACAACAACTAAAAATGAATGAACCTTATCATACCAAGCACGAGAAGCCTACTTAGGCACATATAATTATTTAGTGAGGTTTTAAACCAAGGGAATAAATCTATCAAGCTAAAATATTGGTTGGTACCACACATAAATCTCATACAAAAGCTTTCCATAAAATAAGGCACTCTTAAAGTCCATTTGATGGACTGCTCATCCATACAATGCAACAATTAAAAGAATTATTAGAATAGATTCTGTCCATGCAATAGGAGCAAAGGTCTCTTAATAGTCAAGTCCATCCTTGTGAGAAAATACCTTAGCTATAAGGAATTCCTTTTGCTTATTTATATGACCAATAAAAATTTACTTGGTCTTATAAACCCAACTACAAAAAATAATGTTCTCTTCAAGAAGAGGAACAAATTGCCATGTCTAATTCATCAATGACTTGTACTAAAAAAAAATAGTATCCTCCAAATTTTAACAACACTTGGCATAAGAATAAGTGAGGGGGGATCACTTAAATCATCAACTTTTCAAATTAAGGCTTGAGATAGGGCTTTTTGATAACACTTTTGAGAGAATGGGCTAAACATCCCAAAAAAGGTCTAGGTTCCACTTGGGCATTAGGTAATCTATGAAAGGATGGACATTAAGAGTCAATGCTTGAGTATTAATCCAAATCTCATCACTTGCCTCACTATCACATAATACATGTGAGGATCAATCTGTCATGGGATAATACAAACAATATGCCTTAAGCCGTAGAGGTCTCACAATATCCCACAAGAATATAATGATGACTCTTGGTATTAATATTATTCTATTTATCTTTGGATATGTGAACATATGTAGGGGATCCAAAGATATAAAACTTGGAGATATAAAGCTTATATCCTATTAGTATTTTAAGAGGATTCATACCCTGAATGACTTGAGTCAAAATTTGATCGATGATATAATTCTCATAAACCATTGCTTCATCTAAAACCTGGGCTCCATCTGTTTGACATGCAATATATATCTAGACATATCCATGATAACCCCATTATTTCATTCAATCATCCTATTATACTCTAAGGTATAATGAATAATCAATTAAAAATACATGAAGAACCAAAACTTCACCAAAGATATTACTAGCATACTACTATTAGTTTGTAAGCATTTGATCTTTGTCTCAAACTAATTCTCCACAATAGCCTTGAAGTCCTTGAACTTTTTAAAAGCTTCATATTTGGTGTGAATGGTGTACAACCAAACATACCTAGAGAAGTCATCAATGAAGGTAAGAAATGACTTCTTCTTGGAGAAAAATAGAGATGACATGGGCCCACCAATATCAATGTGAATGAGCTTCAAGAACTACATAGCATACTTAGTTATCCCTTTTGGGAAAGACTCTTGATTATGATTTTCCAATATGCACCCATCATAAATACTACTAGGGGGAGATAGGAGAAGGACCATTACCAATTGATATTCATGTACCTTAAATATCCATAGCTAATGTGTCCAAGCTTGAAGTGCCATTGCCTGCTAGTATCATTTGTGTATGCCATCATAGCCATAAGTCTCTTTTCTTGGAAGAAGAAAAGAAAGAGGGAAACTCACCAAGCTTGTACATCTAAGTGGGCTCATACAATATCCTAAATCAACTAATTTAAAGCTAGTAGTAATATCCTTAATCACCCATAGATCCTACTAAAACTTGAACTTTTTATTTGCATGGATGATGCAATAAATAGAAAGAAGATTGGGGACCATACCTAGAAGATGGAAAACTTATTCAAACAAGGAGTAAGTCATCATCGATGACCACACACTCTCCATAATATTATTTGTCATAGTCATGTAAGATATGGTAATGCTTAGTCACATGTTAGGTTTTCCTCGAGTCTATAATCCACTCTCTATAAGAGGTGGATGTCCAATACACTAAGAAAACAAATGCATGTGCTTGTTAGGTCTCACTATCACGGTCATACTCACCCTAGGTAAATAAGAGAGCAATATGAACACCCACGCTTATATGCCTCTTCAATATTCTTAAGTTACAACCAAATGTTTTTGCCTTGTGTCCTTCATTCTTGTAAAACTTACAAATTGGTTTTCTTCTCTCACTTTGTCTTATTTTCAATGACTAATTTAGCCACTTTCTTTGCATGAGTCTAAATGTGAGAGCATAATTCTTATATCATTGTCATCTAACTTGGTGACAAATAAGGTTCTTAAATACATCATCAAGGGATGAAGCAAAACTATTGGAGAAATATAATTGAAACATCTCAAGTATGTATATGAAACATTATTGAACACCATGTCGACAACATGAAGTTTTAATTTTCCATTGGTACCTCCTCTAGCTATGTATATATACTCTTGTAATTTTGTGAATTTATTAATATGATCATCAATAGTTCTAAAATTTTCCATGTCTAGAGTAGCAAGCTTTGCCTCTAATATGCTAATTTGGGTAGATTCAATGTGGTAATATAGCTTCTTCAAATATGAGATGTTACTAGTGTGAATATCACAAATTTTATCAAGATGTAGGGCAATCACACCATGGGATTCATCCCTCTTGTCCTTGTACAATTATTTTTCTCTTTGGAATCAGTGTCTTTATTTACATATTTGAGAAGTCCCTTAGTCCGCAATAGAGCTTCAATCTTAATTTACATATTTGACATGGTTAGGTTCGTCAATGAACTAGAATTAAAGAGAAGCTAACAATTACATTGATTAAGTGTGCTTAAATAAGCATAATACAACCATAATCTCCTAATTTAGGAAGATGCTTAACCAAAAGCTATAGTTAAGCAAAAGATACTAACAACTTTAATCTTGATAACTCTCACAAGACAACAAATCTTACCCAAAGACTTATGTCGTCCAAATGTGCCGACATTTACAAGTTGGAATAAGATATTTAATAAATCAAACCTAGACTTAGGACTTAATACTTAAATAAAATAAGTAAAGCTAACACCTAGTCTAGTACAACATGTGTCACTAATGATCCTCATCATCCCTCTCCACCATAGAAGCATTGGACTCCAATGCTTTCAAAAGGGAAGGGAAGTCTCGAGCCAACTGATGTTGAGAGAGTCAATGGGCTTGATGTGGAAGCTAACCATGGTGAGCGACAAGGTAAGAAGTACTAGAGCCCTGTCATGTATGACGAGTCTTCGTGTCGAATACTCTATCTGTATCTAGTGGAAGCTAAAAATCAGGTACCACATCTACTGGATGGCTGATAACTGGAGCTGTCTCTAAAGTGGACTCATGGTAAGGTTTCAAAATATCCACATTAACAACGTCATGAATGCCTAAATGAGTTGGAAGATCCAGGCGAAAAGCATTCTCAAATACCTGTTGCAAAATTGTATAAGGCCCATAGCGTAAAGGTTTGATTTTACTATGTGCCTTCTCTGAAAAATGTCGTTTGTCTAAATAGAGCCAAACTCTATCACCAATCTGAAAAGGATGAGGAACACGATGCTTATCCATAGCCTGATTTTATTGCTGCCTAGTTTTCTGCAAAATCTGAACCACTCTAGACTGAAGCTGCTGCAAGTTTTGGATGAAAACACTTGCCTTATCTTGCTCTCACTGAAGATGAACTATGGCTGGAGAAGGCAAAGATAAAGGTAACTCATATGGGGCCAAGGGTTGGAACCCAAGGCAAACCTCAAAGGAGGAATGCCCAGTGGAAGTGTGGACAACTCGGTTATAGGCATGCTCAATATGTGTGAGACTCAAATCCCACTTTGCTGGAGAAGTGTGATGATAAATACATAAACTTTGAACAAGTGTGCGATTGACGACCTCTGTCTGCCCATCTGAATGAGGGTGAAAAGTCATGGAAAAGTTAAGGGAAACTCCCAAAATATTCCACAAGGACCTCCAAAAATGACCCACAAATCGTGAATCTCTATCAAAAATGATGCTAGTAGGGAGACCAAAAGATCACCAAATTGTCTCAAAGAAAAGTTGAGCAAGATCCTATGCTGAACTGGTTTTACGACAAGGAATAAATTTTGCCATCTTACTAAACCGATCCACAACCACAAAAATACAATCATGCTACCTGATAGTCATCGAAAATCCACTCAACAAGTCCATGGAAATGCTTTCCCAAGGATGAGAAGAAATAGGTAAAGGAACACTCAATCCCAACTTCCTATTTCCTGGCTTGGAGCGGCAACAAACAACACACTGTCTCAAATATTTCAAAACATCTCGCTGCATGCGAGGCCAGTAGAAAAACCACTGCAAGTGGTGAAGAGTCTTGTGTTTTCCGAAATGTCCTCCATAGAGTGTAGAATGTGCTTCTCGAAGAAGTGAGGAGCGATGCTCATGGGGAACACAAAGTTTATCCAACTTATACAACAACCCATCCTTCAAGTGAAAATCTTGATAAGGACCAAGATTGGAAGAAGAAGGATGTAAGAGATGTTGGTAAACTGTACCAAAATCTGGATCTGAAGAATATTGTGTAGGCCAAGTCTGAAACCCAATGTGTGAAGTAGTTGCCACTATCAATGCGAAAGTTGTAGGTGGACAACTCAAACAATCTGCTACATGGTTACTACTTCCTTTTTTATACTTGATCACTAAGTGGAATTGTTGCAAATATGTTGCCCATTTCATGTGTCTACTCTCTTCAATCTTATTTTGAGATTGAAGGAACTTGAGGGGCAAGTGATCAGTATGCACTATTGTTTCTTTGCCAAGAAGATAGTGTCTCCAATACTTTATAGCCTGCACTAAAGCATAAAGCTCTTTGTCATATGTTGAATAATTTTGTTTGGTAGCTGAGAAAGTCTCTGAATGGTAGGCCACTGGATGGCCATTCTGCTTCAATACTGCTCCAAGAGCAAACTGTGAGGCATCTGTTTCAATCTTAAAAGGTAGAGAGAGATTAGGAAGCACAAGGACAGGCGTTGAACATAATTTGTATTTCAATGTATCAAAGGCTTGAATATTATCTTTGGTCCATTTAAACATAACTTTAGCCTTAGTCAAATGATATAAAGGAAAGGCAATAGTGGAAAACCCAACAATGAACTTGCGGTAGAAATTGGCAAGTCCCAAAAAGCTCCTTAATTTTGTGATTGTAGAAGGAGTAGGCCAATGAAGAAGGACTTCAACCTTTGTAGGATCCACATGAATACCTTTATCATTAATGATAAAACCAAGATAAGTGATGGAGGATTGAGCAAAATCACACTTTGGAAGGTTAACAAATAATTGATTCTTTTGAAGTGTTTGGAGAACCTGTTCTAGATGATCTAGGTGACCTTTCCAAGTGGTTGAAAAAACTAATATATCATCAAGATAGATGATCACAAATTTATCCAGGTTGTCCCTGAATACTTCATTCATGAGCCTCATGAATGTAGTTGGTGCATTGGTAAGACCAAAAGGCATTACAAGCCACTCAAATAAACCTAGTTTGGTCTTAAAGGTTGTTTTCCATGTGTCTTCTACCTGTACTCAAACCTAACGATACCCAATTTTGAGATCTATCTTGGAGAAGAAATTTGCCCCTTGGAGTTGGTCAAGGAGGTCATCAATCCTAGGGAGTGGATACCTATTTTTTATAGTAATTTTATTCAAGGCCCAAAAATCAATACAAAGGCGCCAAGTACCATCTTTCTTAAGGACCAACAAAATGGGTGAAGCACATGGAGAGGTACTTGGTTTAATGAAGCCTTTAGCTATCAAATCATGAATTTGCCTTTTTACTTCTTCCATTTGAGGCACTGATTGCCGATACATAGGAGCATTTGGAAGAGATACTCCAGGAAGAAGATCAATGCTATGATTAATATCTCTGATAGGTGGAAGACAAGAAGGTTCCTTGAATAGTTGTGAATGAGATTGCAAGAGTTTATTAAGTGCTCTATTCTGAACTAAAGTGGAGTGTGTTGCTTTAATGTCTTCATTGTGAGGCCTTATGAAGATAAGTGCTAACTCTTGTGCTTGATTCACTTGTTTGCGTGCTTGGCAACAACTCAAAAACAAATTGTTAGTGGGTTGTGTGGAGCGAATGATATATTATTGATTATCCAAGTGCAAAGTATAAGTGTTAGGAGTAGCATGATAAGTGGCATCCCTATCAAATTGATAGGGTTTGCCTAACAACAAACCACAACAATCCATAGAAGTTACATCACACGTAACTTTATCCACAAACTTTGGACCAAATGCAAATGAGAGTGTGCAAGTGTGTATAACTTCTTCAGTACTCCCACTATCCTTCCATCCCAAAAATTAAGGACGAGGATGTGGAGTCAAAGGAAGTTTCAACCTATCAACAACAGACCTCGCAATTAGATTCTTCTACGAGTCGTTGTCCATGATACAATCTGTGAAGAAATCATGTGTCAAATGGGCCTTGGTGATGAACAATTGATAACGACCCGATACAGTAGAACTATGATGCATAAGGGTCAAATTGTTCAATTTACCCTTTAATTATTGATATGACTTACCCTATCCCTTAGCCTTAATGGGTCATTTTTGTGGAACCTCATTAGTAGGCTTTACAACTAAAGATTTTTGTTTTTGCTTTTGTAAATCATTACATTGATTCCTCCAATGTCCATTTCTCTTACAAAAACTACAATATTTTTGAGTATAAGAAGGGGAAGAAGAAGATGGAGCTTTCCCTTTCTTAGAAGAAGTAGACATAGAAGAGGAAGAAGAAGAGGGGGAAGGAGAATTGCTTTGCTTCACTTGTTGTTGTGGATTTGAGGGCTTGTTTGGTGCTGAAGAGCAAGATCCTTGCGATGAAGAAAAAACCTTTTCTTTCGCCAATTGTGCATGATTGAATGTTGCATCTATAGTATCCAAGGGAGTGTATTTGAGCTCCCTATACAAGTGCTCATGAAGGCCACTTGTAAATTTGACAATCAACTCTTCTGCAGGATCTTTGACATGCAACAAAATGCGTAACCTGTTGAAAGAAGAGATATAATCCTGCATAGACATATTGTAACCTTGGCACAATCTAAACCATTTTACTTTCAATTCTTGTGCATAATTAGAAGGATAAAAAGAATCCTTCAAATATTGAACCAATTCATCCCAAAAAGTAATGGGATTTTGTTCATCTTGTCGATCCAAGATGACTAGTTTTGCTAACCCACTCAATTTGAGTTTAGCAAAAGGAACCTTATCATCTAATGGAACTTTTGTATAAGCAAACCAGGTTTCCATGTCCATGATCCAGTTATTTAGCACATCAGGATTTCGTGAACCATCATATATCTTGACATCACATTTGAGGTGAGATTTAGCATCTTTAATGACCTTAATATCAGGTGCATACTGAACTGCAATATCATCTACTTTGTTGACCAAATTGTCGATAGTTTGTGCTAAGGCCATCATTTGGTCAGCTAAGTCGGATGCCATTTGGGTTCTAGTGTAATCCAGACTAACTTAAAAATGCTAAAAATGTGATACAATATGTCTTCAAGAATGAAACTATGAAGACTTACAAAATGTGCCAAGTTTATAATTTTATGCCCAAAAGGTAATTGTAATGCTCAAAAAAATGAGTGAATATATGGGCAACAATTAAAGGTTGAAATGTTTAAAGGCAAAAAAATTTAAACTAATATTTTTGCTAAAAATTGAGCAAAAAATAATTCGTTAAATATAAAATATTTGACCAATTTTCAGGACAAGTTACCACAATAATTTCTAAGCATAGAAGCAATCGGTCAACTGTTCAAAGCAATAAGTCAACCATCAGGTTCTTGGCTTATGCAAGTCAAAGCACGTACATCAATTGTCCATCGAGCAACCCGCTTAGCTAGCTTACAGGCTAGTTATACACTTTATATGTTGTGCGATGCCTTTTAAAACACAACAAACACCCCACATAAAGAATGTGGGATATTTATATTTTTAATCCTGCAAAATAAGGTTAACGTAACCACAAACAAGGTGTTTGGAAAACCACTGCTAAAATTCCACTATATTTCAATCACTATCGTGAAGCATGAATCACCAAATAGAGACAACTGATTATTCAGATTGCTCAACTTAGATGCCAACATAATTGCTGACAGTTTCATATGGTGCAAAATATCTTTTAAAGCATAGAACAACAAATATACGGTACATGTGGGATCTTACTTAAATATGGAACGTGAAATTGACTATATTTTGCTTTCTAATGCTTGCACTAGAACTCCAGTTGATTCCTAGATCTACAAATCTGCAACTGTTGAATGTCGAGATAAGACAACTGAAGAGTGGGCTAAGATAGTTGATTCCATTGTTCCGATCGAGCATGGAGAGGAACTATTCGAGGAAAAATTTGAGTCACCGAAGAAAATATTTGATTTTCTAGAAATGAACATGTTTGTGCGGTTGGACTAGGGTTGAAAAATACCCTTCATTGACCACTAGTGATGCATGGCGATCCATAAAAAATATTATTCTAGTCATCACACATGAATATGGCCACCAGTGTAAGAATGGAAAATGACTACTAGTGATAATATGTTGTTCACCTTGCAAAGAGATGGTCGTCGATTGTCGAGAAAAAATATGGCCACCGATCATCGTGTGGGGAAAGCCACCGTTGGTGTATTGCTCCAAATTTTTTGCACCCTTACCTTCAGGCTATAGGATCCGTTCCCGGAAGGGGGATGTGAAAAGGATGGGACAATACCTCAGAATGAGAGGCCCTTTGAAGGTCTCGCCTCTCGGGGGAGGTGTATAAGGGTGAATTTTCGACGGATGGTGGGTTCCTCAGGAAACTTTTGAATGGTAGTTTCCACGCCTAGGTTGATAGTGTGTTTGATGTGTTCATTTTTATGCTTGATCATTCAACTCCTAGGTTTGGCCAAATGAATCTAAGCTAAGCTATATGAAATGCTGATTATATGAATACAAAAAATAGAATTAAACAGAAAATACAAGAAATATACTAGATTAGAAAAGCCATACCTGATCTGGATGTCTGATGGAGGTTTTGATTTTTGAAGCGATCAGATCGTCTGGAATTTGATAGGATCATCTCTGATCTGACAGGATCGTCCCTGATCTACTGATCTGACAAGATCGTCTCTAATATGACAAGATCGTCTCTAATCTGACGATATCTTCTCTAATATGATGAAATAGTCTGACGATTTCATCATAGACCTGCAACTACAGAAATGGATACCAAGAACAAAAAAGACAATTGCAAAATCAAGGGAAAATGATAGAAATGAAAGTATGAATGTTAGAATGACAACTTTAGATAACAAATTAAGTAAAATGCATTGTTATAATGACTAACTTTGACTCTATCATGCATCTATGCTACGTGAGGTGAACTCCAAGATGCAAAATAGAAATAAATCTAACTAATGCAAAGCAAAACAGTAGATAATGGACAAAGAACGCAAACTCAGGGCATTGATTTGCCCCCAATGTTGGCTGCAGTCGAAATTGTCTACAAAATACATAATCATCTTGAATTGTGGCGTGATCGTCCGAGATCGTACAGGATCGTCTGTGACGATCTGAGATTGCTCCGACTGAAGAATGATAAGCTTCTTGCAACAAAACTTGGAAAGCACAAATGCAGATGGTAATCCAAGGTATTCTAATGCGTGTAAAGGTCAAGTTACAGGAAAATTCAGCCAGGGGAAAGTCAAGGGGGGTCCTAAGGTTTAAAAAGGCTTAGGAGGGATGTTGGGAGGTTGGAGATCATCCTAATTTGGAAGATCTCCAATGAGGGAGGTCTCTAACCGTGCAGACACGCTTTTGCCCAACTTAGAGACGCCGTTGAAACAGAAGCTAACTATGAAAAATCAGTTTTGGGACAAGATCGTCTGGACATCCTAGTCTAGATGAAATCGTCCGATCTGAGGCGATATCGTCTGATCGGCGACGATATCATCAAACAGACAAAACAAACTCTAAAAATGGCACGGGAAAAGGGTTAAAAGGTAGTTTTGGAGCGGTTTTGGGGTTGAAATTGAATTTGAATTATTACTAAGGTAATTTTAATTATTACTAAGTTTTACTACGCCAATTTTAGGGTGCTACATTTTGCCCCCTCTTTAGCGAATTTTTTGAAGAAAATGCGTTAAAGATGAGTTCTTCTCGATCTACGAGAAAGCAAAAATTATTCCCATTTTTAGGCGACGATTCTAGGTCGAATCGTACGACAGCTTACTATGGTGCCCCCTCCGTGTTTTTACCCAAATCGAATGTTTGAGGTAAAAACATGGAAAAGCAAAATTTTAAAAATGTTATTAATTCATTTTTGAATAAAATTAAGAAAAATAGGGTAAAACCCTAATTCACTTATACTGTTCTTTTTTTTTTATTTTTAGAGCTCTGCAGACAAGATGGTCGAAACAGCGCACAGATCAACATAGTTCCGACGTGGGCTACGGGTAAGGGTCTAAACTTAGTTTAGAATGTTTTAATTTAGAATTTCATGCTTTTTAGATTAATTTTGAATGATTTTTGAGCATCGCGGCCGTTTTTGGGCCGTCGACGTCGTCAGGACGAAATCGTCTCGATTTTGTCGAAATCGTCTCGATATCGCCGATTTCGTCCAAGGGCAAAATCAACGATATGGGGATGATTTCGTCCAATAAGGGACGATTCCCTCATGCAAAATCGGAGACGAAATTTCTCAAATTTGGGACGATATCATCCAATAGTGGACGATATCATCATTTGTATGAAAGTGAACTTATTTTACTTGCATTTTGATTAATGATTTTTATTGTTTTGTTGTTTATGTTGTAGAGAGGATTACTAAAGAGCCGAGAATGGAAATATGGCGGACTAAGGGATGACTTGGCTGCTCTATCTCAGGCAGAGCGAGATCAGTTGGTGCAGGTCGGCTTACAACACATGGCAGATATGCCACAAGTGTCTACAGACATGGGGCTATTGATAGCCCTAGCAGAGAGGTGGTATTCGGGTTCTTCTTGTTTCCAATTATCGATAGGGGAGATGACTCCCACACTGGAGGATGTATGGAGGATTTTGAGGATCCCCATACAAGGATAGCTAATCACTCCCACGACCAATCAGGGCCACGTGATGATGCAACTATGCGGAGATCCGAGCTTCACCCTGGAGAAGGGCGGAGTGAACATCGAGTCTCTACGCTAGATGCCTGGGGCATCTAGACTGACACAGGTTTTGGCTGGGGTTGTAGGTGGTCTACTGCTATGCCATCAGAGTGGATGCAGAGTACCATGGCTACTGATAGATGTGGTTTGCGACATGAGGGACCATGGGTATAGGTTTGCTTGGGGGGGTTTTGTACTATATCGGTTGTATAGGATCCTACATGGGGTCATATACAAGGGCAACCGATGTCTAGTTATGACATCACTACTGCAGGTTTGGTGCTGGGAGCACATTGCGATGCAGAGATCGGTAGGGCTCCCACTGATAGGGATTGACAGGGAGAGGCCCCGAGTTTTCTACTGGTGGCTCTAGAGAGGGTCACAGCGACGGGTAGATCTTCCAGTGTCCCGGAGACTACTTGACGACCTTGTCTCCGACCAGATCACCTGGAGGCCTTGGAGAGATCATCCAGGGTGGGCCGAGGACGGACAGGAGCTGGCTTACATCAGGTGAGTCTACTGGCTAAGGATGGAGAGGGGAGAGGTGGAGCTCCACCGGTACAATCAAGTTTTGAGGCAGTTCAGTCTACAACAAGGGATCCCATCTCTCAGAGACTACAAGTTTTCCTAGAACATCCGGGATAACACTACAGTTAGCGGGGTTCCAGATATGCAGCGCTTCTGGAGTTAGGACGCAGACGATGCCCCCATCCAGCCAGTGGATGGTGATGATGCTAGGGTAGTCGATGGCTACGATGCCTAGTATGCAGGTATTCGCCCTTCTCAAATGACGAGGGCTCAGGGTCTGATTCACGCAGTTATGCGTCGGATGGGGAGGCGACGCCAGGCGGTCATTGAGGCAGCATAGGGTCACGATAAGAGAGAGCAGAGGAGGCCACAGGCTCAACAGAGGCCGTGACAACGGGAGAGGAAGGAGGAGAGACCCCCTTCTCCATAGAGAGAGAGGTCACCATCGCCCGACAAGGGCAAGGGTGTCGAGGCAGGAGAGAGTAGCGAGATGGCTACTCTCCGGGCGGAGACTGTTCGTCTTCGAGCTTAGGTGCAGTCCTTGCAGGATGAGGTTGCACGACTCAGGGCTCGAGGCGGAGGGGCGAGCACTCGGGATTTAGCACGAGCTATTGCCCAGGTTACATTCTATCAGGCTCTATATTACCAGGCAATGCCAGAAGAGTAGAGGGTGCCATTACCAGCTCATATTGCAGAGCCTGTCGTGATGGGGTCATCTAGGACATCATCACGATCGGTGTTCAGGACTCATGGCACGACACGAACTGCGATGGGGCCACCTCCTCCACCTTAGGGCGGGGGAGGAGATGAGGCTGAGAGCTCGAGGGCTTATCGAGGCTAGGCGACTGCACTGCACAGACTGGATATATGATTGAGAGGATTGAGTATGCCAAGATGTAGATTATGGCATACCAATCTAGTTTTGATATGATGTACATAGATTGTTGATATATATATATATGATATTTTTGATCATATGACTTGTCTTATGTATGATGCTTTAATGTTTTTGATGTGATTGATTTGATGATTCATGTAATTATGTTGTTTGGAAATATTATGGTTTGAATGTCATGCTTTTAAAAATTTAAATGAAATAATCTGATGTAAACAAATTGGTTGTTGTGATGATAATTTGATAAAAAATAAAAGGGACTGTAAACAATAATTTCAAAGGATATTTTCGCTATTATAGACCATTTCATGGAGTCGTCGCTCACTCGATCGTCAAGCTAATCCCAGTATAGAAATATTGTTAAAAGTAAAAGAGTGCTTAAGAGACTGTCTTAAGACTTTGTTGTGATGCTGCAAATGATGATGATGATGGTGATTTGTTTTCAAATTTCCATGAAAATATTATGTATAAAAATGATTTTTGCTAGGCATAAATTCCTAAGTGTGATAAAATTTTGAATAATTCCTTAGAAATTATACCATGGTTGCAATATTGAATTTGAACATAATGTCATGAAATAGAATAAGTTGCATTCTTTGAAAGCATAATTGTGTAACATAATGATTTAAGTCATATGTTTTGATGTTTTTAAATAAATGGGAAATAAAATTAGTGCAATGGTTTGCGCTAGGCATAGAATATTTAGGTATAGACTTATACCATCATCGCGAAATCCAAAAGAAGAAAATAAATAGTTTTATTGCATGGTTGATTTTTAATTTTTGAAAATAAACAAAAAATATGAAGATGAGGACTTGTGCTAGGCATAAAATTCCACTTTTGGTTTTGGAACTATACCATCGTCGCAAAAGTCAAAAGTTATATGTGACTTTATTGCATGTTTTTGAAAAATGATTTTGATTTTTTTGGTAATGCATGTGGTGTCTTTATACTAAACAACTGTTCTCAGAGAAGAAAATGAAATTATTCCAGACAATGTGCAAAAAATATTTCAAAGTATATTAAAGACAAAATTTAGATTTATAAGGAATCCCATGTGCGTACGTGAGTTCATTTCCGATCTTGATTTATCATAATGATACACAAAATCTCTCAAATACAAATGTGTGTGCGATTGCTTTGTTCATTTACCAGTTTTGAGCAAGATACTATGATACAAGTGATTTGAATGAACCAAATAAGTGTTCATTAACCATGACTTAGATGCATATAACCATACCAGACTACTATGTAGGTCAGGTTATCAAGAGCTAGCTAATCCATAAGCAGACATAGGTCTGTACAAAAGAAGGTCGCTAATGTGACAGACATATCACCACGCTAGGAGTTACCCAAGGCCAAGCGGGTTGGGCACAAACCACCTGTTATGGGGCTCACCTCATAGTTTTTGAATAATTGAGAATTCCAAGGATTCAAGCTCATCAACCCTTCTTTTCTTTTCAAAGGGTAGGGAAAGGGATTTTATTGCTTTCTGCTTTTGCTTATTTTGCTTTCTTTCTTTGCTTTCTCTTTTTTTTTTTTTGTATCTTTTGCTTTGATGTTTGAGATAATGCTGAAATAGTGCTAAATGATTTTGCTTGATTTTTCTTTTTCTTTTGCTTCCTATTCTAGGGATACTTGCTCGGATTAGCTATAAAGCAAGGGATTTTTATTCCGGGTAGGGGTGAGCTTGTCCTTTTGTCAATTCTCAAAGATTCTAGACCATGTGCATCATAGGATAGCAGGGGAAACTTTTTGCTCAAGAAACCACTTTTACTATGTAGCATAACATGGACATTACAAATATAATCATTTTAGTGTGAAAAGATATGCTTGGTTTAAGTAAATAACAAGATTAATTCTCTATGCTCAAACTTTATTTAATTGAATTTTGTGTACTTTGATATAAGAGAGATTAGTAATCATACCAAATAAAATCAAGATATTTATTCATGTGAATGTGAAAGTGTGGGATTCCAAATAAATGCTAATTTATCCAAAATAATTTGAAAATATAACTGCAATATGTCACAATGTGAGAAGGTACAAAAAATAAAAGATGTTTTTGAAGATTTTAATGATTTTGAATGTTTTTGGTGTTTTTATAAATTGAAAGAAATACAAGATAGTGGTTTTTTGAAATATTTTAAACAAATATATACAATGATGAAATGACCAATTTTTTATGCATAGTAACGTTTAAGATGTAAAATGTTCATGGGTTCTTTAAGTTCTTTACCATCTAAGGTAGATAATTTGTATGCTCCCGATTCAAATTTAGCAGTGATAATATATGGTCCAAGCCAGTTGGGCTCAAATTTACCTTTAAGGTCTTTAGTTGCATTAGTATTCTTTTGATTTTCTTTTAAAACAAGATCGCCGACCTCAAAGGATCGATGACGAACTTTCTTAGCATATGATCTTTTAAGCTTGTTTTGGTAAGCACGAAGATGCTCCAAAGCATTGATGCACTTTTCATCTAGGAGCTCCAGTTGACTGAGTCTACCAGCTCGATATTCATCTCCTACTTCGGTATCTTGAAGTAGTAGATCCAAAGAAGGAACTTCTAATTCAAAGGGAAAAACGGCTTCAGTGCCATAAACCAAAACAAAGGGTGAAGTTCCAGTGGGAGTTCGAACACTAGTTCGATAAGCCCACAAAGCTGGATATAATTGAATGTGCCAGTCGCGGCCAGATTTATTGACCAATATTTTGAGAATTTTGATTAAGGTTTTGTTTGAAGCTTCGCTTGGCCATTACCCCGAGGATAATAGAGAGTGGACCAGCGATGTTGAATCTTATATTTTTGGCATAATTTCTTAACATCTTTATTTTTGAAACAAGTTCCATTGTCTGAGATGAGATTTGCAGGAATTACGAACCTACAAATGATTTGATTAAAAATAAATTTAGAGACTTGTGTTCCAGTGTAGGAAGCTAAAGGCATAGCTTCAACCCACTTCGTGAAATACTTAGTGGCGATTATGATGAATTTGTGTCCATCAGATGACACGGGATTAATTTTGCCAATAATGTCTAAGCCCCATTTTGAAAAGGGCCAAGGAGATGAAATAGCCTGTAGTTCTTGTGCAGGGGCATGGACAAGGTCAACATGTTTTTGGCACTTCTCACAATGGCGCACATAATCATGTGCATCATTCTCCATGGTAGGCCAAAAGTATCCTATCCTAAGGAGCTTTTTAGCAATGACACTACCACTGAAGTGTCCTCCATAAGATCCATCGTGGGCTTCACTCAAAGCCGATCTGGATTCTTCTAAATTCAAACATCTCAATAGGATACCTTCAAAAGATCTCCTATATAAAGTATTGCCAATTATTACAAATCGACTTGCTCGTCTACGTAATAACCGACGCTGGTTTCTATTAGAATTGGTAGGGAAAGTCCCATTTTGAAGAAAATCAAATATATCCGTATACCAAGGTTCAGGAGTAGTTTCATTGATTAGGAACACATCCAAAGGTTCTAAGCATGAATTATTTGAAGCGGGTTCCTAGAGTCGACGAATAATTATGGTGGCATATTCGTCATCTAACTCCAAGGGCAGAAGAGATGCAGCTGCGACCATAGCATCAGCTGTACGGTTGTTAGTTCAAGAAATAGCTTCCAAGGTAACTTGATCAAATAGAGATATTAATTGTAAAACATAGGCTTTATATGGGCACAATTTATCATCTCTGGTCTGATAAACTTCATTAATTTGGTTTATAACAAGTTGAGAATCATCAAAAACTAGCAGATGTTTGATTTTTAATGCCAAGGCAGCTCGTAATCCAACGATTAAAGCTTCATATTCAACAGTATTATTAGTGCAAGTAAATGTTAATTTAAAGGACAAAGGTATAATGTGCTTTTGTGGAGATATTAAAATAATACCTGCACCAACCCCACTCATGCATCGGGCTCCATCAAAGTATAAGGACCATTGTTCAACATGGTCTGCCTCTAATTGAAGGCATTCAATAGGAAACTCAGTGATGAGGGGATGAGTAGACTCTAAGGGTGCAACAACTAATTGATCTGCTATGATTTGACCCTTAACAGACTTCTGTCCTATAAACGTGAGTTCAAACTCGCTTAGAGCAAGAACCCACTTGGCTGTGCGACCCGATAAATAAGGTCGACTCATGAGATACCGCAAAGGGGTCATATTTAGTAATGACATAAGTTTTCTGACTAAGCATGTAATGACGTAATTTTTGCATAGAAAACACGACTGCTAGACATAGTTTTTCTAATGCTGTGTAACGAGTTTCATAACTGATTAAAGTTTGGCTAATATAATAATTAGCACAAGTTTCATAATTGATTATACTGCTAGAAATAGTTTCAGAAGGTTGCATGTTTGATTCA
Source organism: Wollemia nobilis (assembly GCA_028583015.1). Lineage (NCBI taxonomy): Eukaryota > Viridiplantae > Streptophyta > Pinopsida > Araucariales > Araucariaceae > Wollemia > Wollemia nobilis. Next base: position 2,590,129 of record JAQPPZ010016818.1, on the reverse strand, counting down.
CGTTGGGTTCACCAAAATGTATCGCTCCAAAATTTTTGCACCCTTACCTTCAGGCTATAGGATCCGTGCCTGGAAGGGGGATGTGAAAAGGATGGGACAATACCTTGGATTGAGAGGCCCTTTGAAGGTCCCGCCTCTCGAGGGAGGTGTATAAGGGTGAATTTTCAACGGATGGTGGGTTCACCAGGAAACTTTTGAATGGTAGTTTCCACGCCTAGGTTGATAGTGTGTTTGATGTGTTCATTTTTATGCTTGATCATTCAACTCCTAGGTTTGGCCAAATGAATCTAAGCTAAGCTATATGAAATGCTGATTATATGAATACAAAAAATAGAATTAAACAAAAAATACAAGAAATATACTAGATTAGAAAAGCCATACCTGATCCGGATGTCTGATGGAGGTTCTGATTTTTGAAGCAGTCCAGATCGTCTGGAATTTGATAGGATCATCTCTGATCTGACAGGATCGTCCCTGATCTACTGATCTAACAAGATCGTCTCTAATCTGACAAGATCGTCTCTAATCTAACGAAATCGTCTCTAATCTGATGATATCGTCTCTAATCTGACGAAATAGTCTGACGATTTCGTCAGAGACCTGCAACTACAGAAATGGATACCAAGAACAAAAAATACAATTGCAAAAGCAAGGGAAAATGATAGAAATGAAAGTATGAATGTTAGAATGACAACTTTAGATAACAAATTAAGTAAAATGCATTGTTATAATGACTAACTTTGACTCTATCATGCATCTATGCTACGTGAGGTGAACTCCAAGATGCAAAATAGAAATAAATCTAACTAATGCAAAGCAAAACAACAGATAATGGACAGAGAACGCAAACTCAAGGCATTGATTTGCCCCCAACGTTGGCTGCAGTCGAAATCGTCTACAAAATACATAATCGTCTTGAATTGTGGCATGATCGTCCGAGATCGTACAGGATCGTCTGTGACGATCTGAGCTTGCTCCGACTGAAGAATGATAAGGTTCCTGCAACAAAACTTGGAAAGCACAAATGTAGATGGTAATCCAGGGTATTCTAATGCATGTAAAGGTCAAGTTATAGGAAAATTCAGCCAGGGGAAAGTCAAGGGGGCTCTTAAGGTTTAAAAAGGCTTAGGAGGGAAGTTGGGAGGTTGGAGATCATCCTAATTTGGAAGATCTCCAACGGGGGAGGTCTCTAACCGTACAGACACGCTTCTGCCCAACTAGAGACGTCATTGAAACATAAGCTAACTATGAAAAATTAGTTTTGGGACAAGATCGTCTGGACGTCCTAGTCTAGACGAAATCGTCCGATCTAAGGCGATATCGTCTGATCGACGATGATATCGTCAAATGGACAAAACAAACTCTAAAAATGGCATGAGAAACGAGGAACCAGGTTAAAAGGCAGTTTTGAAGCGGTTTTGGGGTTGAAATTGAATTTGAATTATTACTAAGGTAATTTTAATTATTACTAAGTTTTACTGTGCCAATTTTAGGGTGCTATAGTTGGTTTAGCCGCCAATGGTTGACCATGAAAGGCCATTGAAATGGTGTCTTTTGTTGGCTATGAAAGGCTGTTAAAGCATATACCTTCTACCACTATCGACAGTTTGACAACAACGATGGAAGTGGTTGTGGGCAAACACTTAATAGGGCAAAAATACCACCCGCTCTTTTCCAGATGGGGAAAATTAAATTGGAAATGCCAATTTTTTTTTTTTAATTAATATTAATTAAATTTTCTTTTAATGCAAAGGGGTAAAACTAGAACTTGGAGTAAACAACAATTTGCACTAAAACAATTTCTGTATCATTCTCAACTTGAAGACAACTAAGGGAAGATCTGAGAGGAACCTAACCTTAGAATTTTGTGATAAAATTTCTAGGACTTAAACAATCAATCCTAGCACTCAAGTGAACTTCTCAAGAGTTTCACATACAAATGCACTCCCAACTAAGCCAGATCTAAACCAGGTAGTCTCTCCCACCCACGACTGATCCAAGGCTCTGATACCAATGAACTAGAATTAAAGAGAAGCTAACATTTATATTGATTAAATGTTCTTAATAAGCATAATACAACCATAAAATCCTAATTTAGGAAGGTGCTTAACCAAAAACTATAGTTAAGCAAAAGATACTAACAACTTAATCTTGATAACTCACACAAGATAACAAATCATACCCAAAGACTTATGTCGTCCAAATGTGCCGATATTTACAAGTTGGAATAAGATATTTAATAAATAAAACCTAGAATTAGGACTTAATACTTAAATAAATAAGTAAAGCTAACACCTAGTCTAGTACACATGTATCACTAATGATCCTCATCAATCAAGTAAGGGCACATATTGATTCATGGAATCCCTATAAATATATAGTCTATTACATGTAGTTGTAATTGGAAATAGTACTTCCAATGTGAAGAGCTTGAAAAATCATGTAATTTTAAAAGGGGTTTAAAACACTTTCACATGCTAAAGTTATGGCCCTTGGAAGTTTTTCCCTAAAAATCATACAATCGACATCAAAAGCATAAAAAAAATGAAAAATACCTCTAACAAATGAGATTCTACCACATGTCAATAGGGGCAAGTTTTGTATTGCCAATTATGCAAAAGCCTAGTGTAGACACCAAAATCTAGCCACTTGTCATCCATCCAGGTCTTCCCACCATTTCTACCCATTTATTTATATATATTTAGGCATATTTGTTAAATATATGTTTAATATTAATATTTTAATATTATATTTTATATATATTTAATAAATCATAACCATCCGATTTAAATAAATCCTAGCCATCCATCCACATCAATCCATGCCACACACCCAAAATTAATATCCACCCTTCGATGTGTTTTAATCTGAGCCACACAATTCGTGTCGTTCAAACCCTAACATACCCTAGTGTGGATTATTAATAGGAGCTATTTTGATGGCTCAACCTCAAAGTTTTTCTAAATAGTTTTTACCCTAAGATTTTTGAGTATCCAAGCACTCTCACCTTCCATCCTCGCTCGCCATAGCCCCTACATCCGTCACCGCCCCTCTCGCTCAGCCAGATCTACTTCTGCAGATCTTCACCTCAACTCTTGAACACCTCTGGGCACTCCCTATCACCACTGAGCACCTTTGAGCACTTTCCCTCTACCACCAAGTGCCTCTGGGTGCTTTCTATAATTCCCAAGTGCCCATTGGTATTTCATTCTATCGCAAAGTGACTATGGGCATCTCAGACTAGAGTCCTGTAGCCCTACTAGCCCTCGAGTGATGCTAGGGCATCATCGCACCACTTCCTTGCAACAAGTTACATCAGATCAAAAAATGGTAAGTTCAACAAGGTAAATTTTCTATTGTTATTTCATTTTATGCATTTTCAGATTCTGTTCATTTATTTACATTGCATAGCTAGGGTTTTTGTATTGATTTTTGAGGGTCTCACACTGTGGAGCCCTCACAGTTGCTACTGACCTATTTTGCTATCTTCTTGTGTGCAGATCTAGAAGTGCTACATCAACATTGTGCAACTTCTTAAGTTGGAGTGGCCTAGTATTGGATAACATGAAGCCCACTCACATCTATTGGGATCAGAAGTGAGATTGAAGACACCACCAACGTTGTTCACTAGGGTTTTGGAGAACCCTAGTTATTGTAAATATTTGTATCAAAGAAATCAATTCTTTCATTGTAACATTGGAGATTTGAGGCTCCCCCCATATTAATAAAAATCATCTCTTTTTGTGCAATATTGGGTCTTGATTTCAATTTATCTTGTTATATATTTTGGTGTTTCGCTTTTGCATCTACAAATGGTGATCACGGTGGGACCCCCTAAGGGTTTCTCACTTTGATTTACCTTATTGACTAATTTGTTGTTTTTGTCTCATCTTGCAGGGTTTTCAAAAGCATAGAATTCGTAGTTTTCGTTGGATTAGGGTTTTTGGAGATTCGTAGAAGGTTGCAAAAGGTGCACGAACACCTAACAGTGCTTGAGGGTTATACAAAAATTCCAAGGTGCATTTCAGAAGAACCTAAGGGTGTTTTACAGAGAGTTAGAGCAAAAATATAGGCTTATGGGTAAGTTTACTATCAAACCCTAACTTTTTATTTTTACGTATTCTGGCACTTTTACATTTTTTTCAGATTTTGGGATTAAAATGAACATCATTAATAAATATGGTAAAAACAAATCATTTTAGTTGCATTTTAGGCATTAGATTAATCATTGCATTCATTCACACATTTTTGCTTAAAAATTTCTTAATTTTCTAGTGTGTTGCATTATTGTTTGCATTTGAACTGTCAAGCGCATACATTAGTTTGCATCCTAGGGTTAGAGATTTCTATTTTTGTAGGTCTAAATAGGAACATTGTCAAGATACCAAAAGTATCCCTGTACTTGGGTGATTCCATACAGAGGAGTAGACGAACCCCCAACTATTTAGAGTGGTTTTAAGTGGTGTACTTTACATCCTTTGGAGAAATTGGTATTCTGGATATTGGATTTTGATTTAGACTGTCGAAAGTAGTTATTTTTCTAACATTGTATGTACACAATAGAAAATTGGAAACTTTTAAAAATAATCACACACTTCACGCTTCACATTAAATAGTAATGGTTGGATTTCATCACCAACCATTGCTTGAGATCTAGTGACGGTGGCTTTCATCTCCATCCACCAATCTCTACCCCTAGATACCTTAGATTACCCTCAAGCAAACTTGTTGGATTTCATCACCAATAAGAATCTCGTTGCCCCATCCAAGCCATAGGATTCACCCATTTCTAATTCAGATTAGCACATTGAAACACATGAAATCAAAATCTAAGAAAATGAATTCACATTAAAATGAGATAATCAATGAATGAGGTAAGACACATTTGTTGAACAAACTTAGCATTGATTTATCTCTATTTGATTTTTGTAAAGTTTCAATTCTGCATTTCATTTTATTGCACAATTTGTATTTGGTTTAGTTTCTTATGGTATTAACAAGAAATCAACAAAAAGCATTAAATAAAAATAATTCCATGGAAAATTCATCCACCTTCCCCGCCACTTCTGTGGTAGATTCCCCAAATGTGACACATATAGATTTATCTGCAGGTCCCTCACATTCCTTGTCACCCATAATATTTCATATGGCTATTCCCCAAATAGAGTCAACCTCACCAACCATTGATCACCACATTACCCATATAGACATGGCAAAAGTAGAAGCTCTTATGAAATCTGCTAACTATGTCTTAGAGTCAGTTCCCAATTCACCTAGACAAGATCCTACTTTATAGTAGGAACTTGTTCATTCCCAGCCACCATCCAACTTTACCCAGGTGTACACTAACCCTCTTTTTGAGGCATCAGTTGCACCTTCCTCTCATATACCCATTTCCCAATACCCAAGTGCTCCTAGCACTTCTATCCCATCTTCATACACATCCACCTACACCAACCCCTTGTATGAAGCACATGTAAATGCTGCTTCACAAGTTTTCACCTCCCAAGTTACCATACCAAGTGTAACTTATCCCTTAGCCACATCTTCCATGCCATCTACCTCCATACCTTCCACTACTGATAGAGAAATTCATGAAGCATGGGAACACTTGAACAAATTGCTTAAGCAATGTCAAGATGCTCAATAACAAGTACAAGTGAACCCTAAGCCTCTACCAATTTCTACTCAGCCCACCCTCATTAACCAAGGTCCATCATGGGTACCACAATATTCTGTGGTTTCCATCCCTAATCCTCCACCTAATCATACCAATACCCATTCCCATTGGCCAACCCAACCATAGCCCCCATGCATTGTCCCCATTCCAACATTCTCCACATCTTCATCATCAATCTCCTCTTCATCAATTTCCATCAACTTCACCTAATCATCATCATCAATCCCATCATCATCTAGTCACCCCACAACATTTTTCCACCATGCCTTCTCAAAATCATCAGGTAATTCAGGGCTTCCACATTCCTTGGGAAGACCCTAGAATCAAGGCCATGCAACAACAAATAGATCAGTTGATACAATATACTCCTGGTATGACAAACCAGAAGCCAACCTTATGTCAGCTGATTAACCAACCCATTCATCCTTCGGTACCATCACCGCCATATCCAATAGATTTCATGGTGCTAAAGTTTGATAAATTCAAGGGGACTGAGGACCCCAAAGAGCATGTAAGCACATTTGTACACTCATGCTTTAGAATCCAAAATGACAATGCTCTCATGCTTAGAACATTTCCTCAGACATTAGGAGGAGACGCCATAGAGTGGTACAACCAATTGCCTAGTCATAGTATTTATACTTTCAAACAATTGGTTGACCAATTATTTGAATGTTTTATCCTAAATGTTAGAAAGAAAGTCTCATTGTTCGACGTTTATGCTTTAAGACAACATGATGATGAGTCTATCTATGATTTTGGAAACCATTGGAGGGTCATCATTACCAAGTTGCCATTCACCCTACCAATGGAAGAGCTTATCAAACTATTCACCAAGAGTTGTTTAAAACCCATCTCTTGGATGCTTCAATTATAGACATATCATTCATTTGAAGAAGCTCTAGCATAGGCTAGTGTCATCGAGGAAATAAAAATCCAAGAGGGCATCCTTAAGCCTAGAAAAAAGGAATGGCAAAACAAGGGCCAATATAAAAGTAATTATTTTGGCCAATCAAAATCAACACAGGCCACTCCGACCAATCAGCCTAATCATGTTAATCAAGTGGTCATGAGCCAGCCGGTAATGGCTCAACAATAATTAGTGCAACAACCACCGCAACAAATTTCTTATCATGTGGTACCCTCGGTAACTCAAGCCATGCAAAACATAGTGCCAGCTGTAGAGAACCATCCCCAATGATAGTCTGTCCGACAGAATCACCAATACACCCCTTTGTCCGAGTCATATGCTTCCCTTTTTTGAAGGTTGTATGACACAAATAAACTTGCCTTACCCGAAATCAGACTAGATGATCTCACTAAACATGGTAAAAATTATCGGGAACATTTATTTTATCCTTATCATAGGCAAAATGGGCACGACATTAATAATTTCCATGTATTCAAAGACATAGTTCAAGACCTTATTGACTTGGGGGCCATCAAGCTTGACAACCCCCTTGCTCAACAAAACCAAAATCTTGGTATTTTTCAAACACCACTTCCTCATCATGAGGAGGTACAACCAAATATAGGAGGGGCTAATACCAAAACTCCTCCTAATCAAGTTAATCACATCCAACAATACCAAGGTTTTGTAGGTGCCATTCATGTGGTCACTAGAGGTCAAAGAAATAATCAATAAAATGCAAGGCAACAACCTCAAGCAAGTGAGTCACAACCTTCCACATCACCTCCCATCCAAATTTCCCCTAATCCTTCATCACCAATCCATATTCCTAGCCAATCAAATCCCCCAATTCATCCCATCAATCATCCTCCATGACCAGTCATCTCATTGAGTAGCCAGTTAACCACAAGCCTAAAGATGGCTTCCACCAAATTGTCAATATATGAGTTAATTCAACAATCTCCCCCACATCGTGAGGCATTAATGGATATTCTAAAATCTATTGAATTACAATCTCAAGATCCTAATGCCTTCAATAACTTTATAGGGAGCATTCAAACATGCATGGAGCCTTCCATTACATTTTATGACTTTGAGATTAAGCCAATCTCATCGAAATCAGTAGATCCTCCATTGCATATCATGGCTCTAATTGACAAGAAGTCATTCAAAAGAGTTCTAATTGATATCGGTTCCTCCATCAATATCATCACCACATCTGCCCTTCATCATCTTAACCTTCCTCCATCTCATATCACCAAGTCATCATTCACCCTAAAAGCATTCAATGATGCTTTATGTTCCACAGTTGGCACTATTGTTTTGCCCATTGAAGTAGGGGTCAAAATGTTGCACACTATGTTCCATATCTTGGAAGGATCCATGGCATACAATGTACTCCTTGGAAGACCTTGGATGAGGGAGATGAGATGTGTCCCTTCCATACTACATCAATGCCTAAAGTACGTTCATGAGGGACAAGTACATTGCATACCGATGGATGTCGAACCATTTAAGTATTGCAATTTCATCTCAAATCCTTATGAATCCATGCTTCCTTCCACCCACATTTTCCTATCACCATCAACCAATCCATCTACCACTCCACCTATTTCTTCATCAAAAGCTCCCATTCTTGAGGAGCCCCTCATCACTAATCCCCATCAAGCTTCCATGCCCTCATCATCTTCATCATTGACTACATGCACATGTGGTCAAAATCAATCAATATCTTTGCCTTCCATATCATCATCTTCCATCCAAAAACCTTCCCAATCCAATCCATCCCCATCAGCCAATGTTTCACAAGTCGAGTTGATGAATTGTGAGACATCTTCATCTCCACCATTCCCTAAGCCATTATCCAATCATGATCCTTCCACATCATCCCAAGTCGAGATCCACCTCACTAATCCTGGTATTGGTGAATATGTGGTCCAAGACATTATAATTACACCACTCACCATTCCAAATGCTAAGGATTTTGGTCACCCACGTGATCCACCTTTATCTATAGGAGTGGTATATGACATGGGTTCAACTCCCAACAACATAAATTTTATGTATGGGGGGATTGATTCTTCATCCAATCTAGCTCCCCTAGAAGAACCCAAGGAACCAACACCTGCCAACATCCAAAACATGTCGGGATTTTCATCCCATTATTTTCACATAGTTAATTGGCAAGGACATGGCCTAGGACTGCATGAATAGGGAATGCATGACATTATTGATGTTCCATATCGAGAAATGCATGACCGTTCAAGCTTAGGTTACACTCCACTTTCCACCACCTCTTCTCTTGAACAAGCCTTCCAAAGGCTTAATCTAAATTCAGGAGAAGAAGCCCTCCATCCCGATGACTTTAAAGATGAAATATATGAATAATTCGAACTCATGTCGATAATTTTTGATGAATCTGAAGAGGAATCGGAGCCCATCATTCCCCATACCAAACAAGATGAGTTTTATCTCAAAATGTTCCCCATCCATGAGCCCATATTTTGCTTACTTCTTCCACAAGAGCAAGCCACCCCTACCGGTGAACCACCACCTCCATCTCATTAATCCATATCATAAGCCAAACTTGTAATATATGTACATAACAAACAAAAAAAAAAAAATAGTGGTTTTCACCACTACAAAAAAATAAAAAATAAAAAATCAAACAAAAACATTTTCTTTTTCTGCATTGCATGTATATATCATTTAGTTAAGTGCATTTATTTGTGTTGCTTGTTGTTGTCTAGGTTTACCAAGCTCCTAGCATCGGTTCTTAGGTTCCATTCATCCCATCCATTCCAACCTCATCCATTTTACCTTAAGTCAACATGAATCCTATTGACTTATTCACCCCACTCCATAATCCATATGATCTGGCTAAACCAATTCCAATTGACATGAGCCTTATTGATATGGATCGGATCTCTTCACCTCCATCCTTTTCCAAGTTTTTCTTGTCCAAGGAATTGTTAAGGGCTTAACCCAACTACATTCCTCCATCCCCTCCACCTTCACCTTCGCCTTCGAACCCCGAGGTTTTCTAGGTAAACATAGATGAGAAAAAGTTAGAAGAGTTTGATGATGACATTCATCTGATCCCTACGCCCCATCAACTTGAGGAAGGTTCCCACATGTCCATTGAAGATACCATCAATGTGGATCTTAGTTTAGATAAAGACAATCCCCAAATTGTCAAACTTGGCAAAAGCTTATCCAACAATGAACAAGAGCAATTAATTGCTCTTCTCAAGAGGAAGAAGGGTATTTTTGCATGGTCCTACAAGGACATGCCCGGTCTTGATCCTAGTTTGGTTGTCCATAATCTCACCTTACATCCTTATGCTAAGTTGATCAAACAAAAACTTAGGAGGATGCATCCTATCGTGGCCCTCTTGGTAAAAATAGAGCTTCAAAAACTCTTAGATATGGAATTCATAGTCCCCATTGACTATCCTGAGTGGCTTTCAAACATGGTACCCATTCGCAAGCCTAACGAGATGATACGCGTTTGCACTGACTTTCGAGATCTTAACAAAGTGTGTCCTAAGGATGACTTTTCTCTTCCAAACATTGATACTCTTGTCGACACTTGCACTAGCCATGAAATGCTTTCTCTCATGGACAATTTTTTAGGATACAACCAAATTCGAATAAATCTTGATGACCAACACAAAACAACATTCACTACACCTTGGGGAACTTTTTGTTATAAGGTGATGCCCTTTGGCCTTAAAAATGTAGGTGCCACTTATCAACGTGCCATGACATACATTTTCCATGACTATATGCATAAGATGATCGAATATTATGTGGATGATCTCTTGGAAAAATCTAAAACTCGACAAGAGCACATTGGTGTATTGGAAAAAGTCTTTGATCGACTTCTAGAGCATAATGTAAGGTTGAACCCTAAGAAATGTGTCTTTGGTGTTACCTCTGGTAAACTATTAGGGTTCATTGTCTCTAAAAGAGGCATTGAAGTGGACCCAAACAAGGTCAAGGCCATAATGGAGATGCCTCCCCCAACAAATTTAAAGAGTTGCATAGTTTACAAGGAAATATCCAATCAATCCATCATTTCATTGCACAACTTTCTGACAAATGCAGGCCATTCAATCACCTGCTACAAAAGGGGGTGCCATTATCTTGGATAGATGAGTGCCAAAAAGCCTTTGATGATATTAAGAAATACCTATCTTCTCCGCCAGTCTTAGCTCCTCCTCGTCTGGGGGTCCCATTCTATCTCTATGTTTCAACAATGAACTTTGCATTAGGGACAATGCTTGCACAAAATAATGAAGAAAATTGAGAGCAAGTTGTCTATTACATTAGTCGAACATTGGTAAGCTATGAAACTAGATACACTTATGTAGAAAAATTATGCTTAGGAGTGGTTTTTGCCACTAAGAAACTTCAACATTACATGCTTAGTCACACAACATATATCATAGCTAGAGAAAATCCTCTATGTTATATGATGTCTCGCACTTACAATAACACCCGCATCGCTAAATGGATAATGCTGCCTATGGAATTTGACCTTGAATTCATTAGCCAAAAGTCCATTAAAGGTCAGGTCATAGTCGATCAACTTGTAGAAGCTCCACTACCTAGTGATCATCCTTTGATTATTGAGCTCCCAGATGATTCGGTATTCGCTATCACTGAACAAGAAGAAGATGTCATTCTAGAGGAAGATGTTGATATCACACTATTCTTTAATGGTTCTAAGTGCATGAAAGGTCAAGGTGTTGGAGTCGTGTTTCATACACCCCAGGGGGTACCTATCCCCTTATCATTCAAACTTGACTTCCAATGCACAAACAACATTGTAGAGTACGAAGCCTTAATATTAGGTCTTCAATCAACTATAGCTATGAGCATTAAGCATATCAGGATATTTGGTGATTCTCAACTTGTTGTCAAGCAAATCAATGGAGAATACCAATGCAAAGAACCTACCATTAAACTTTACCATGAAGTAGCAATGAAATTGCTCTCTAAGTTTGATTGGTATGAAATCAATAGTTTACCATGTTCAACTAATAGATTTATAGATGCAATGGCCTCTCTTGGATCATTGATTCCAAAAGACTCCTTCAAAGAGGTACAACCCCTTATCATTTCAACGGTCTCTAAATATGTAATTTTTTGTGCTAAATATAAGGATGAAAAGGATGTTTGCTTTATCCAGTCGGATCCATATGAGCCTTGGTCAAGCTATATAGTAGCATTTATCAAGTTTGGAACACTCCCATATGACATGTCTCGAATTGATAAATGCACTTTCAAGCAAAAAGTAGCTCATTTTGTTCTCTTGGGGGACGTGTTGTATAAACATGGTTATGATGGAGTCCTTCATTATCTCGAGTCTAGTGAGGCACAAAGAGCCATAGCTGAAGCTCATGATGGTACTTATGGTGGTGGTCATTTTAGTGGGATGGCCATTGCAAAGCGTATTCTATGCATGGGTTATTATTGGCCCACCATGGAACGTGATTGTTGCACATATGTCAAACATTGTAAGAAATATCAAGAACATGCTAATTTAACTCATGTGCCATCATAAGCTTTAGAACCTATTCAAAGCCTTTGGCCCTTCTCACAATGGGGTCTAGATCTAATTGGTAAAATCTTACCTCCTTCCTCGGGACAACATACATTCATCATCACAACCACTAAATACTTCACAAAGTGGGTTGAGCTAATTCCTCTAACCAGTACGATAGGACCTAGAATTATGGAGTTTATACTTCACCATATCATATGTCATTTTGGTAACCCCTCAAAAATCATCTCTGATAATGGAAAATATTTCAAGAACAAGGATGTTCGAGCACTTTGTGAGAAATATAACATCCAACATAGTTTCTCGACTCCTTATTACCCACAATAAAATGGATAAGATGAGGCTACCAACAAGACCTTAATTGCTATTCTCAAGAAACTTGTTAACGGAAATCATAGAGATTGGCATACCAAAATCCCCTTGGATTTATGGGCTTATCAAACAAGCATCCACACACCTACTAGGGCAACACCATTTTCATTGGTCTATGGAGCTAAAGCAATCATAAATCTTGAGCTCGAGATCCCCTCCTCATAAATTTCTTTATAGGAATTCATAGATGATGATACTGCTAGACAAGCATATCTTGACCAACTCACACTTCTTGATGAGAGGTAAGTCAATGCTTTAGAGCATTTACGAGTTTATCAAGACCACCTAAAGCATGCTTACAATGCCAAAGTTCATCTATGTGAATTCCAAGTAGGAGATCTTGTCCTTAAAGAGAATCAACAAAACACCAATGCACTATCGCATCTTCATGATAAATTCGTAGCTAATTGGTTGGGTCCATACATTATCACTCAAAGAGTAGGTAATGGTACTTATAGGCTTGCCAGTCTAGAGGGAGAGGACGAACCCGAACCACTTAATGTACACTTGAGTGCATTCTATGCATAATGTGATTGATATATATATATATATACATGGATAATACACAAATACATTGCATACATTTCATTCAAAAACATTGCATTTCATCCAAAAACATTGCATTCACACACATTTCATTTTGCATTGCATTCACATTCACATTTCACATTTCATATTAGGGATCATTTATTAAGTTCAAAATCTTAAATGGTCCAATAAATTCATGTTGCCTTAATTAGCGGCACCTTCACTACATTATCACCATAATTCCACCAAGTCAAATTGTTATTTACCTCCATACATCCACAATTCCTAGGTGTTTTTGGTCACTCAACCACTCCTAGTGTTTTAAGAAAACTCCAAATACATGTCAAGTTATCTTTAGAACCATTACACATATTCACTAAGAAGATTTTGAGTTCTGGAAATTAACTCCAAAACATTCTTGAACCAACCACAATTTCACATCTTAAAAATATCTTTGTGTCAAAGAAGGATAACACCATACTTGGTTTGAACCTCGAAGTCAAAAGGGTAATCCTTGTTTTTCCCATCATGCAACATAGTCCACAAAAACAGTGGCTTTTACCACTATCACAGTTGCTTCCAAATTCAAAATACAGAGTAGTAAGGATAGGATACAATTCTCATCACACTTAGGTTGAGAATACGATTTCCAAAATATTTTACATCACACACCACTGATTATTGGGTTGTAAGGATCATACTATATTTCCAGTCAGACGATTAGGTAGTCATCCCCAAAACTTAAGAAATAAAAATTTTTGGACTATATATTCAGCCTCCATCGAAGCTATAGACACTTGACTGGCAGTGGAGTACACTCATGTGTGGTGACACATCTCTTTTAAAGATACCTCTAACCTCTGACGCTTGATTGCTTTGAATGTTGCTTCCTTTTGGGGAATAAGATATTTTGTTCTTATCTCAAAAGCTATGAGCATACCAAGCAATTTATCTCTTGTCAAAGTATCACCATTCATTGACACTTCTATAGCAAAAACCTGTTCATTGAATCTTTTTGGAAGAGTTTTTAAGACTTTATCACAAAAATATGATTCATCAATCTTCATTACAAGACCTTGCATATCATTAACAACCTCATCAACTCGAATTAAATAAGCACTAATATTTTCCTCTTCGTTCATTCTTAATGCTTCAAGTTGTCCTTTGAGATTTTGCATCTTTGCTTTCTTCACACTTTTATCTCCTTCATATATATTTTGCAATTTATCCCATATCTCTTTTGTAGTTTTACAATGCATAACTTTCATAGACTCTATTCTACGCAAACCTCTCACAATGCATTCATTGCTTTTGAATTATAGTGTTACATAAGCTTACCTTCCTTATCTGTAGGAGGATTGACTAAGGGATCATATCCAAATTCCACTGATTCTCAAATTTCATTGCCAAGAACCATTAGGTAGATCTTCATCATCATACTCCAATACATATAGTCACTTCCATCAAATACTGGTGCTAAATTATTTGAGGACACCTCCTTAGGATCCATTGTGTTCTTGTTAGCTTTTACTTCAAGCTATTAAAATCTTCTTAAGAAACCCGCTCTGATACCAATTGAAGAACACAAGCTTATACTGAGAGGGGGGGTGAATAGTATAAGATCACTTTTTACTTTTCTTTCCTAATCAATATTATGCAATGTATAGATAGCAATATCAACAACAGTAATCAAAGCAATGCACAAAACACCATACACAATAGAGACACCACAATTTACGTGGTTCACCCAATGTGGGCTACTCCACGAAGAAAATATTTTACTAAAATTTTCTCAATCAATCTCTTGGGAATCCTTCCCTATTACAATATTTATGGACCTCTGTCCAAAGGAGACATCAATACCCTAAATCAAGTTTATGGATCTTAATCCACAAGAGAACTCCTTCTTCTCTGCTCTGGTTGGTGATCCTCTAGAAGACTACTGCCTCCACTGCACTGGCTTGTGGATATCTCTCCACTGAAGACTCTTGTCCCCAATCAAAAGACCTATCCTCACTACCCTGGTTTATGGATATCTATCCAATGGAGACTACTATCCTCTCTGCTCTGTCACCTCCAAAGCTCAAATATGCACTAAACATAGTCCTTTGGTCTAGCAAAAATATGCTCAATCTCTGTCTTTGGTCTGGCACAAACTTATCCTCAAATCTGCACCAAACTTTGCTCCACAAGTTCACTCATAACTTACTTAATTTTGCTCAACAAGTCCACTTATAAATTGCTCAAATATGTTCAACAAGTCCACTCAGAACTTACTCAATCTGCTCAACAAGTCCACTCATAACTTGCTCAAATCTGCTCAACAAGTCCACTCATAACTTGCTCAAATATGCTCAACAAGTCCACTCAAAACTTGCTCAAAGCTGATCAACAAGTCCACTCAGAACTTGCTCAAATTTTCTCAACAAGTCCACTCAGAACTTGCTCAATATGCTCAAAAAGTCCACTCAGAACTTGCTCAATTTGCTCAAAAAGTCCACTCAAAACTTGCTCAAATCTGCTCAACAAGTCCACTCAAAACTTGTCCAATATCATAGAAACATAAGTTAGAGAATCAATATGTTCTATACTCAATGCTCAATCACTTTATCAACTCAAATCAGAATATAGAATAGTTTGTTTTATGGAACTTGAACAATCACTTCATACAACCACTTGACTAGGCTCAACCAACTCTACTCAACCAATCACTCAATGAAACATCCCTTTCTCACAAACCCTAGTCCAAGAATATAACCACCAACTCAAAATGTTTCCAACAATGCTCAATAACAAATCTCACATAACAATGATACTCATGTTCTTTTCAAACCCTAGTTCAAGTTCTTTGCACAACAACTTACTTCAACAACAATGCTCATAAAACAATCTTCACATAATAATGATACTCATGTTCTTTTCAAACCCTAACTCAAATTCTTCACACAACCAATGGCTTCAACAACAATGCTTATCAAATAAGGTTTTAACAATAACTCTTTATTCTAGAAAACCTTGAAGCATTAACTCAAGCACTCTCAAAAAGGAAACCCTAATCAAGTCCTTTTCACTCCAAACTTATTTTCAGAAAACCATTCAATCAACTCAACTATGGAAGAATTTGCCCATACCTTTTGCTTGAAAAGGAGTAAACCACACAAATTTGCCACACTCACAATCACTTCTTTGCCAATCTCAACAAGGGTTAGAAGATAATATTTTTCTCAATGAATCACAATACAAAAATATATCAAAAAAAGTACACCTTATTACCCTAACTTTAAAATAATATCCAAACACCTTCATAATAATCTTTTTGGCAAAAATCCCTTTAAAAATAAAATCAACACTCTTAAAGTCTTACTCCTCCAATATGCAAATATAACAATTTAAGACTTTATTAAAAATAAAATCAAACTCCTTATAACTCCAAAAACAATTTCCAACAAACATAAATTTCCAACTAGCAACCCTTTCAACTAGTTCCAACTAGCAATCCTTTTAACTCCAAATTTTAGGCAATATTAAAAATAATTAAAATTTAATTACCTTGCCTTTGGAGGGATTCGAACACTCAACGCAACCCACGACCAATGTCTTAGCCGCGACTCCAACTGCTGCGTGAGCTAAGTGCTCGCTTGAGAAGGTAAGAGCACCATCTGCTCTATGAACCTTCCTTTCTGCTACATACTAAACCTAGCCTCCTGTCGGCTAGGTTTTCCAAGTGGAAATAAATTATATTTATTAGGTTAGACTTTTTATTAAAAATCATCTATCATTGTTTTATAAATTATTTCATCTGTGCATATCGCATTTTCCTGAATGGCGGGGACGTGCCCACCCAGAGTGGCAAATTCTCATCTGCTTATATTTGTTATTCGATATCACTATTTATATTTGTGCTGCATTATATCATTAATTAGTTATGCGTAAGTGTTTGGACACTGTTGTATTATTGAGTATTTGGCTGAGGAAAGGAAGGGTAACCTTCCAAGTGGTATCAGGTTGGGGATGACCAACAAGCCTAGGGGTAAACCGCTCGCTCCTCCTTCTCTCGATTTTGTATTAGGCTAGACACTCCGCATCAATTTTAGGGCATAAATACAAACAAAGACATTGTTGGATCACGCATCCACCGCTGGTTACCATCGATGGTGAAATCATGCCAGTGAAGCAACAAACCAAGGCGTTTCAAACTGGTTGAAATGCTCCGTTTCGAGCAAGAGACACCTAAAATTTTAATTACACTCGAAATATTTAGAAGCCATTCGTAGGTCAAACAACATAGTTCTTCAAAGACAATTTGACATCATTTTTGGGGGGCAAGGATAGCCAAACGCGACTAGCCAAACCAACATGTTCCAACTACTTCGTTACAGCTCCAGAATCATCATCGAATCATCACAAACACCACTGTGTATACCTCCAATGCCATCGTCCAATCAATGCATGCGAAATTAAATATTTTGTGTTATAGCCTAAGGTACAGAGTTTATTAATTTTTTAAAGTTTTTTTACCAAAATTTATATCCCACATCCTTCGTGTGGGAGGTGCCGATGGGCTTGAATTGCGTAGTGCACATCCTTGTGTTTGTGACTTTGGTCACATGAAGCCATCCTAGCCTCGCGTACGTAGTCTTAGACTTTTCGAGTCATTTTGTGCCAAGTGTCTAGTTCGGTATCATGTGTCATCGATCTTGTCATCTTCCACGTTGTGTGTCCTCTGTCTTGTTATCCTCCGCATCCTTGGTCTTATCATTCTCAGTATCACATGTCTTTGGTCTTCAATTGTGTCATATTCTGTGCCTCATTGTCAGTCTTGTCGTCTTCGATTTTGTCACCATCTTGAGTTGTGTCGTCTTTTATGCCTAGTTGTCAGTCTTGTCATCTTTTGATCTTGTCATGTAGTTCTTTCGGTCTCGTTGTTGTCTTGTTGGTCTTGAGCCGATGTCTTTTTGGTCTTGAGTCTGTTCACGTGGTCCTAGTATCCATTGTTTATTCATCGTAGTGTCTAGTACCAATAGGTTTAGTGGTCAGTAGGTTCGGTTCCCTAGGGGTCCAGTACCAGCTTGTAAACTTTAGTTGTGAATTGTCGAAAAGTTATCACTAATCCTTGAATCATCGTCAAGATTTTCAACACTTGCTGTCAAGTAATTGTAACCAAAAGTTGTCCAAAATTGCAAAAGTTGTCCAAAATTATTGTTAAGGAAGTGAGCCAAACAAAAACATTCAAATCCACGTCGCAGTTGGAGTGATAGTTGAAGCGAAAAAACAATTTTTGGCACAATTTAATAAATTTTTGCAAAAATTTGAAGCTCAAAGGCTCCTAAGCAGGAGATTTTGGAAGGTGCATGAGCAGAAGTTGGACCAAAGGATCTGACGGATGATTAACAAGCTCAAAAACTCCCAACAACAATGTAAGAAGAGCTCGTCGAAGCCAAGGTACAAAAAATTCTCCTTCTCCATCTGGAATTGGTAGTTTTAATCCGAGTCATCCAGTGGTCAGCCCAATGGCATCCAATTCCTCTCCAGATTCCACACAAGAAAACATCACCCAAGTAGAGAGTAATCATCCAGTGCTCAATGATGAGTTGTTAAAATATTTAATAGTAAATCTTTAGATGATGACTGCAAGCTTCAACGCATCTAGGAAACCGCCCCAACCAAATCCTTCTAGTTCCAATCATTGGAGTACGGATGTCTACTATGATGACTATACACACCATAGAGGTCAAAATAGTCAGTCCCTGAATCACAATGGTCACCAAAATATTGAGGATGGGGGTAATGAAGAAAATAGGGAGCAACAAAGAGGTTTTAACAGACCTTATCAAAATAATAACCAGAGACAGAGGAGTAACGAGGAACAAGATAGAAACAATGTTCACTCCCAACCAAGAGGTCCAACTGGAGTCAATTATCCATGCATTGACATGCCTACCTTTGAAGGCCAGGATCCACGTGGGTGGATTGCAAAAATGGAAGGCATCTTAGCATTCTACAAATTCCAGGAAGGGGACAAAGTCCCTTTTGTAGCAACCAAATTCGGCACTGAAGCTTATCAGTGGTTTATATGGTATAAACGTGAGGATCCCCAATATGCATTATATTGGGATACTTTCAAAAAAGCCTTTCTTCACAGATTCGACAAAGGTCCCACAGGTTCATACATAGTACGATTGTTGTCACTTAAGCAAATAGGATCAGTAGGGGACTATATTTCAGAATTCACCAGTATGCTTTCCTATGCACAAGACCTACAACAGGACGTGGTAGTAGCGGCTTTTCGAAATGGATTAAAAGCACACATTAAAGTTGAAGTAGACCTACACAATCCATCCAAGTTGGATGAGTGTATAAGGATTGCTGACTTGGCAGAGACAAAGGCGCACATAGGCCCATCCACACGACGTGATTCATATGGGCGACCTCCATTCCGCAACAACTCTTTCCACAAAAATGATCAACCGTCATGGTACTTCTGCTACAAATGTCGTACTCAACATCCAAAAGACCAAGCATGTACACCAAGACAAAATTTTTAGATTGAATATGCCGACAAGGAAGAAGAAGAAATAGAGGAGTATGATGCACCTGAGGATCTTTCGGTTGAGGACCAAAATGAACACGACGAAGTTGTCGTTGAGGAGGATACCATGACTATTTCAGTACATGCTCTTATGGGATTATCCTCTCACCATACAATCAAGGTGGCAGGTTTCATTCGAAAACAAAGGGTGACAGTACTAATTGATTTCGAAAGTACTCACAATTTCATTGATGCAAAACTTGCAAGGACATTAGGGTTGCACGTCTGCTCTTCTAATCAAGATCGGTTTCAAGTCAGAACTGCAAGCAGGGAAATTTCTCATTGTCTAGGTAAGACATCATCAGTTTCATTGCAAATGGGTACGTATACTTGGCATGGTCCTCTTTTTGTTATGGAATTAGGAAATTCAGAAGTTATTTTAGGCGTTGCATGGATGGAACAATTGGAAACAACAGTGGGTTTTAACCACAAACATCGCTTTGTCGAATGGCAAGCCAATGGAAGGACTATTCATCTTCAAGGACTACCCACACCTCCATCCAAAGTTGTAAGTTCCCATAGCATGGAAAAGATATTAAGAAAAGATGGTGGGGGATTCATAGCCCGAATCAATTGCATAGAGAAATTAGACCAAGAGATACCTGAAATCAAAGAAGATGATCTCCAAATCATTATGGCTAACTATGAGGAGGTTTTTCAAGAACCAAAAGGATTACCTCCCAAATGATCTCATGATCATGCCATACATCTCGTGCCTGGTAGTCTTCCACCCAATGGTCATCCGTATCGATATCCCCAACCCCAAAAAATAGAAATTGAAAATATTGTCCAAGAGCTATTAGACCATGGTGTCATCCATCATAGTACAAGCCCTTATTCCTCACCAGTAGTCTTAGCTCGTCGAAAAGACAATTCTTGGCGTATGTGTCCTGATTTTTGTCCTCTCAACAAAATCATGATCAAAGATAAATTTCCTATCCCTGTCATTGATGATTTACTAGATGAATTACATGGTGCCAAATTCTTTACCAAATTAGACTTACGTTCAGGGTTTCACCAAATCCGAGTTAGGGAAGAAGATATCCCCAAAACAACTTTTCGAACTCATGAAGGTCATTATGAATTCTTGGTCATGCCCTTTGGTCTCACTAATGCACCATCTACATTCCAAAGTCTCATGAACCAGGTGTTTCGTCCATTCCTATAAAAATTTGTTCTAGTCTTCTTTGATGACATACTCATCTATAGTAAATCATGGAAAGATCATTTAGTACATGTGGACAGAGTTCTCCATATCCTACGCAAAGAAAAGTTGTTTGTCAAAAGATCTAAATGCTCCTTTGGTGTTCAAGAAGTTGAGTACCTTGGTCATATAGTATCTCACGAAGGTGTTAAGGTAGATCCCAATAAGATTAAGGCAATACAAGATTGGCCCTTGCCTAAAACCATCAAGAAACTTCATGGTTTTTTGGGTCTCATGGGATATTACCGCAAATTTGTGCGTGACTATGGTAAAATTGTGGGTCCTCTCATGGCTCTCACCAAGAAGGATGCTTTTCAATGGTCAGTAGTAGCTACTAAAGCCTTCGAGGCTCTCAAGGAGGCAATGTGTACGACTCCAGTTTTGGCCACTCTAGACTTTCAAAAACCATTTGTCATTGAATGCGATGCCTCAGGAATAGGTATTGGTGCAATACTCATGCAGGAGGGTCATCCCTTGGCATTTGAAAGTAAACAAATTTCAGGAAAAAATTTGGGTAGATCCACCTATGAAAAAGAAATGTTGGCTATTTTACATGCAGTGGAAAAATGGAGGCATTACTTAATCAATAGCCGTTTTATTATTAAAACCGATCACAACAGTCTCAAACATTTTCTAGAACAAAGGTTCTCGTATCCCAAACAAAATAAGTGGTTGACTAAATTATTGGGATATGATTTTGTGATTGAATATAAGAAAGGGAAAGAAAATGTGGCAACAGATGCATTATCTAGAAAATACGAAGATGAAGTAGTTATTAATGCCATATCAGGACCATGTTCACAGTGGGTGTCTCAGTTACAGGCAGAATGGTTGTCCAATGATGAAACAACTCAAATAATTCAAGAATTATCTATGGGTTCCTCTAAATATCCTCTTTTCACATATGATGACCAAATATTACGTAAGAAAAATCGCATTTACATCCCTCACAATTCACCAATCAAAGTACAGATTCTAGAGGAGTCACATGCTTCTCCTTCAACAGGACATTCAGGGTTTTTGAAAACTTACATGCGGGTTAAACAATCCTTTTGTTGGAAAGGATTAAAAGTAGAAGTTAAGCAATGGGTAGCTGAATGTGAAGTGTGCCAACGCAATAAGGGAGAAACAATCAAGTCACCAGGATTGCTTCAACCGTTACCTATTCCGGATCGCTAGTGGGAACATATTTCCATGGATTTTATTGAAGGTCTTCCTAAGTCGGAAGGAAAAATAGTAATTTTCGTGGTAGTTGATCGCCTTTCCAAATATGCTCATTTTTAGGCTTTACAACATCCATTTTCAGCAAGCAAAGTGGCCAAGGTATTTATGGATTCAATTTTTAAATTACATGGAATGCCCAAAAATATTGTAAGTGATCGTGATCCCATATTTACTAGCAATTTTTGGAGAGAATTGTTTCGACTTAGTGGTACCAAATTAAATATGTCTTCTGCATACCATCCACAAACAGATGGTCAAACAGAGGTGGTTAACAAATGTTTGGGTACCTACCTAAGATGTTTTGTTCAGGATAAACAATATCAATGGAGTCAATGGTTGTCATTGGCAGAATGGTGGTACAATACTTCTTACCATTTTTCCACTAAGATGTCTCCTTTTGAAGCATTATATGGAACAAAGCCACCAACAATAGCCGATTATGTACCAGGATCTTCCAAAGTGGCTCAAGTCGATGATTGGTTACAGAAGCGACAAGCAATGCTCACTATCTTGAAAGATAATTTGGTCCAAGCACAAAATCGTATGAAGCAACAACAGGACAAGAAGCGTTCAGAAAGAACATTCAATATTGGTGATATGGTATTCCTACGTCTTCAGCCCTACAAGCAACTATCATTGAAGCTCAAATCCAGTCAGAAGTTGTCACCACGATTCTATGGTCCTTATAAAATTGTGCATCGCATTGGCGAGGTAGCATATCAACTGGAGTTACCCCAATCCTCTCGCATACATCCAATATTTCATGTCTCTTGTCTCAAAAAGGTGATTGGCCAAAAAGTGCATTCTCAATCGAAATTACCAGTGTTGGATGAAGAAGGGCGTATCTATCTACAACCAGAAAAAGTGCTACAAACTAGAACACACAGACTCAGATTTCGTCACATCCAAGAATTTCTCATCAAGTGGCAGGATTTACCTAAAGAAGATGCAACCTGGGAATCTGAAAGTATTTTCCAGTCATTTCCAGCTTTGAGGACAAAGCTTTCCAAGGAGGGGAGTCATGCTACATACCAAACCTAGCCTGTCGGCTAGGTTTTCCAAGTGAAAATAAATTATATTTATTAGGTTAGACTTTTTATTAAAAATCATCTATCATCATTTTATACATTCTTTCATCTGCACATATCGCATTTGCCTGAACGACGGGGACGTGCCCACCCAGAGTGGCGAATTCTCATCTGCTTATATTTGTTATTCGATATTTCATTGTTTATATTTCTACTGCATTATATCATTAATTAGTTCTGCGTAAGTGTTTGGACATTATTGTATTACTAAGTATTTGGTTGAGGAAAGGAAGGGTAACCTTCCATTTTCTCTGCCAAAGATAAAAACATGCGCCTTCCCTTGGCGCTTCAACACAATGCAAACACCATCACATTTCAAATGTAGGCCACTCAATGCCTCAAAATTTTAGGCAATGCCTCCTTGTCACTAGGCCATGCTGCCCAGTTGGCTTCAAACTTTTTGTCACTTTCAAATTATTCCCAATCGCTGCCACAAGGAAATACAAAATCGTTGTTTTCTCAAGAGCTTCCTCTTCACAATTCGCATGCAATCATGTTTCAAAGCAAGTATAATTTTGAATGCCTTTAAGGCATGGTATATATAGCCTTTCCACCTTTATGCAAACACGTCGGCGTTCCTCCAACTTTATTCGATGTTGACACTCGAATTAATTTATAAATGATTTAAATTTATTTAAATTTAAATATTATAAATTAATTTAATAAAACCTTTGGTTTTATTAGGGCCTTATCTAATTGCACAACTTGGTATTAATGATATTTATTTATAAAATTTAAATTCCTTTTAAATTTAAATATTTTATAAAATAAATATTAGACCTCCTTTTAACTTTGCAATAAGCCTCCTTTGGTTTGTATAAAAAACCTTTTAACTTATGCTCCCATATAATATTAAAATATTATGGACCCCTTTTGCCTTTAACTTTTTCACTGTTGAAGCTTCTTCCTAGATATCAGTGACAACTTTGACAACTTTATTTCTTGCCAAATTCATTGACATTAATGATGACTTCATCTGGTGACATCAATGATAACTTTGACTTAGGGACTCAAAATATCCAACACCTAGAATCTCACAATCCTCTCATCTTGAGCCATCACCATCGTGTCTTGATCTACCACCTGCTGCTCTAGCCTCACCCAATCCTCCTCATTTCAAACTAGGGGTCCATCT